>JASKUP010000002.1:3690000-6190000 GCA_030448955.1 Trichopoda pennipes
AGTTATTTTTCATTCGGTTGACATAGATGGAACTTTTTTTATTTGCCGTATTATGCGAATGATCATTAAGAAGATGTAAACAAGTTTAGATTCATGTTTTTACGATTCATGAATTTGCGGTTTTATAGCTTAATAGTTTTGTAAGAGACTTTCACAGTTGTGGGATGTGACCAACCAAGTCACAAGAGGGGCAGAACGGCAACTGTAGGCTAGTAGGTAGTGTACTACCTTATAAGACTGGGGGTTGTGGGTTCGATTCCCAAAAAAAAACTTGTTTTTTTTCACTACAAATAAAAAAATTGACTGTCGGTAGGGCTGCTCAGTGATGATGGCATGGAAGTTTTAGCTTTAAATTTACTGTCAATAATTTTTCTAATTTGGGAGTAAGTTTTTCCATTCGAAATTAATTTTTTAATGAGATTACGCTTTTTATCTATACAATGATCGGCTTAAACCTTTTCTTATAAAAATTAATTAAATTTTGAATTGATTATCACGTTTGGTATTGAGTAATCTTAGAAAAATTTCGCTCACTTTGATGCTCTTATGTTGACAATTGCTCTCTACGACTATTTGCTCGTTGTTATTGTTTCTTTTAACTTACTTATCAGATTACCAAAAGTTTAGTTACTCAGTGAGTAAGTGAATGAGTATGTACGGACAAAAATAAAAGTTCAAAAAGCTAAAATTGCGACATTAACTTATTAGCCTTAAGTGGCGCTATTATTTTGACAACAGCTGCATTTTCACACAAATAATAAAATTTTATTAAGTGTTTCTCTGTAATAAAAATATTAAATACAATAATATAATGGTTTACAAATCGAAATGCTCTCTTTGTAAACTAGAGTAGTCTTGTGTGAATGAAACTTTATTATTTGTAACTTAGTCACATTGTTTTATTAAACGTTAGGTAAAAGGCTACAGCAGGATTACAAAAATTATGTAAATTAAAGTCAATGTACTTTTAATAATGTTGTATGCGTTTTAATTTAATTTTATTTACTTTTTTAGGTATTGATAAAAATAAAAACCAAAAGAAATTGAATTATTTACTTTACCACTGAAATTAATTAATTAATTAAAGTGCATAAGCAGCTATCAGAAAATTTATATTAAACACGAAAATTAACAGCTATCGAATAGCGTTTTAAATTCATAAATAAACTTACAAACTGATTTTTCGCTTGAAGAATTGCTAAGCTGGTCATCTATGTGTTAATCTCGGTTAAAGTTATTATGATAACAAATCTTTATACCTTTTAAAGATATAGAACTTTGAAATGGAATAAAATAAAGATAAATTTTTTAAACTGACATCCATACCAGCATTCATATCGAACAAACAGCCAGCAAAGACGGAAGGAATGACAACAATGACATGACTTTATTTGAAAGATAATCTGTTGGTATTATAATCTGAATATGACTTCTGTCATATGATCACCACTAATGGCTGGGACGTAGTCTAAACTAGAGCTCCATTTTCGATAACTTTTTCCAGCATTTGTGGTCGTATATCGGCAATAATGGGCAAATGTTATTCTCCAAGTGATCATTCATTTCGGGTTAATCGGCGTAGACTGGCGACTTTACGCATCGCCACAGAAAACAGTATAGCAGCGATCTTGGATGCCTATTCGCGGGTTTGCAACATGAAACTAAGAGTTTATCAACTGTTTCCTTCAATAATTCACTTGCGACACGAGCTGTGTGATATGATGCACATTCTTATTGAAATTACAGCTCCTGCGCATTCCCGCTGTTCAATTATTGAATAAAAAAGCCAGTAATCATAGTCCCCATCGAATGAACGTTCTGACCAGCATCGTTTTTAAAGAGGTACGGATCATTAACTTTACCAGTCCATAAAGCACACAAAACAGTTAGTTTTTCTGCATTTAACAATGTCTCAACATACGCTTGTGGTTTATCGTCACTCCAAATATGGCAGCTTTGTTTATTGAACCAATTTCGCACAATTTTTAAACGTTGTTTAGGCGTCAGTCAGTCTACTCAAGTTTGAAATGCGGAACCAAACTAATCACTAGGTAACTAGGTAACAAAATGAGAGCCAGTATCCAACTTAAATTTCTATACTACTATAAAAACACCCGATAGAAACATAGCATGCATTTGAAGATAAATTCGAATTTAATTAGCAGAGACTTAAAAAAATTGTTTTTGGCATAACTAATTTTGCAGTTAACAGAGCCCTGTTAATCATTTAACAGTAGTAAGCATTTCGAAAAGATTTGTGGTCATCATTGGAAAATGCAGAATGATTAACATAAGACAGTTGAGCAAGTACTTTATGGACCCATGATAGTGTGATATGGCATGCCATGTACAAAGATTCTCTAATGACCTTCAAAAGAGTAAAAAGCTTAAAACTGATTTCTTTTCAGATATGTGTGTCTGTCTCTTGTTGCAGCAAAGGCCATTTATTTAATTAAAAACGCTTTCTTAATTTGATTGGACTTGTTTTTTATTTATTTTTTTATTTTGAACAAATGATTTGAACTGGCAGTTTGAATTATCTTTGTACTGCTGTTTCTTTTAGAAAATATAGAAATTGAGGAAAAAGAATTTGAAATTTGTGGTTTTTCAACCCATTAAAATATTTTTCATTAAATATTTCATTTGTCTAAAATTATACAACTTTCTCCAGTTATCATTTTTCGTAAATACAAACATGCATACATACATACATACATCCATGTAAACAGTATTTCATTTTATAAATTTTAACGTCTGAATTATTTCATTTCTACAACACTACAGTCATAACATTTTACCTACACAAACAAATTTGTAGAAAAAAAGCAACTTGCTAACACAGATTTTGACATCATCATGAGTTAATGATAATTAAAAAAAAACAATAATGATAATTAGTAAAGAAACAGCAATAAAAAAAACTGAGGAGTTGCTTTAGTTATTATTTCCATTTCGGTTTATCATTTATTATCATTTTTTGTCTATAATTTGACCGGATTAATTTTGTATGTTGCAAAGAACAAAATGATTAAGTATTTTTTTTGGTTGCTTTGTTTTGTTAAATCTCTATTTAGAAAAATGTTGTTTTGATAAAAATTAGTGAACTGTTTTTTTTTTTTATTTTAAATGTCAGTTGTAGTCCGGGCAAGTTATTTATTATATTTCAGGCATTACTGCTTTGAAAACTTTGTCATGGTGGCTTAGGAAGCCTAAGAGGTAAAGCGAAAAAATATAGTTTACCAATGTTGGACTTGACGGACAAGAACCACACTTCCCCTCTACATCTGACCTGCTCAAAATAATTTTCGTCTCCATCATCAAAGTGACAAGAAAGTTTTGAAAACCTATCTACCTGAAATATCTAATAGCATGTTGTGGAATGCTTAAGTACCGATCTCCTTCTGAACATATCAATCCTAGATATCAACAATGCCATGGCTGGCACCACATTGTAGTTACAGTCAACCCCCGCCCGCACATGTTTCGTCTTTTTTTTTCTTACTTCACTTCACTAGTTTCGCTTATACTCTGATGTCTGGTATTTTTTGACTTCTTCTGCTCTTCTATATGCTTTTCCACTCAATCTTTAAATGCAGCATTGCAATGAAAACGGTTTTTCGGCCAAAGATGTGCTGCTTGTCAGTGGCTCGCCTAATATCACCGATCATAGATTTTCAGCTCTGATAGAAAAGTGTTGTTATTTTTAAAACAAAGATTCAGAACTCATACCTTTTTTTATTACGGCATTATTTATTATTCCAGATACTTTATTAATTAAATTTAAGGTCTTGCCAATCTGATACGTTTGGAAAATAGAACGTGATAAGATTTACATCGTTACCGAGCCATCTGGCCATAATCTGATGATGGCTTTACCACTGGGTGTAGAAAAAAGCGTCCATCCACGCTCTAAGACGCATGCATACTAGGTGAATATACGCCTTAGTTGCAGTTTCCGAGTGCATGGCAGCAGGGCCGCGCTCTTACTTCTTGCTTAAGAGTTGGAGACTATCTAACTCCTGGTCCTGTTATAAGCGCAACTAGAACATTTATTTGGATGCTAACCTTTTTTTTTCGTTAACACCTCTTTAATATTTTCTTCAAAGCCCAATTTAAACCACAGCCACCACGTTGCTCCACGAGGGGCTTCGCCAACAGCCAGAACAGGGCCGTAATCCTGCGGGCAACTGGTTCCCGTGGTACTAGTATATGTTTCTAAGTCACTGGTCAGACTTCGAGAGTTCTATACCTCTTCTAGTATCTGGCTCCTGCTAGCCACGGCGACTGGTGCCGCCTTTTACCTCCGAAGGCACATGTTAAGATTGGAAAGAGATCCATTAAGACTGCGTGCCCCCTGGCGGGAGCGTTTGGGGAACGGTAATCTAAAATTAATAAACCGAGCTAGTGAACTTGCGACTAATTTATATTAATTAACTTTCTAAAGTCCACTGTGTTTTATTTTCAATATGTGAATGGGGAATGTATATGAAAAAGTTAATAAAAAATTAATGACATTAAAAAAAGCGGTAAAACATAAACGAATTCGCCTGAGCTTCGTCTGACAATGTATTTTATAAATAAATAATTTTAAGAAAGAAAAAATGTAAAAAATTTGATAAGAACGAATATGTTTGTTTTTGTACGGAAAACAACAAAAACAGCTATGAGCTGGTGTATGATAAGAGAGCAAATTAAATATTATTTTTTATTATTTTCTACTGGTCGACAGATATTTTGTTGTTTTTCCACAGCATGTTTAAGAAAAAAAAAACACAAAAAATTCCACAAAATTTAATCAATTAATTAAAATAAATATTTTGAAATAAAATTATGAATGTAAGCCAATATTAATAAAAAAAAATGATTTAAAAGTGTTAAGAAGACAAACTCAAATTTTTATTTGTATTATTTATTAACATAGCCAGTTTTACAGTTAAAAGTGCACTGTTAAGCATTTAACAGTAGTTCAAATTTTAATCTTTTCATCACCATTATCATAATGGCAACGTGGAGAATGGTTGGTACAACACACTATGTACAAATAGTGGCACAGGGACTAACGTTATACACCCAGAATATATGGAATATATGAAATAATTTTGGAAATTAAAAAAAATTGAGCTTTTTTAACATAGTAATTTTTGGAAATTTCTTGAAAAAATTATTCGTGAGCCATTATGATAAATTGGAGAATCTTTGGTATAAGACACTGGTTGTCCAAAGACACATTATTAAAGTTTGCACAAATGAAATTGATCTTTTGAGATTTTATGAGATTTGCCTTAATTTTCTTTTATTTAAACAGTCTATTTGATGTTCACTGATAGGAAACCTTTAAACTATTTAAATCATTGAGCACACGATATCAACATATTTAAAAGTCTTTGCAAAATAATTTTATAGTGGTATTTCGTTTAATTATTTATTTAAATTTTTAGAAGCCATTGAACTGTTGATAACTCTACTCGTGTTATAAATATACTTTCTCTCGTAACATATTTTCGTGTTAGCAAACTAAATTGTTTAAAAAAAACTTAAACAACAAAAAAAGTGCTATAAAATATTTAACGAAGGTTAGTTTTATAGCACTTTTTATATTACAAATGAAACAATAATTTTTCTCAATATTTCTAATAAAGTCAGAGGAATAATAATCATATGGAGGCCGTGTTCTTTCAAAGTGTTATAAGCCCATTTTTTATTATATATTATTGTGATATATGCACACATATAAGTGATGTTATTTGAGTGTTTTGAAAACTATTGGGGTATGTTATTACTCCATAAAATTTAAGTTTAAATAAGACGAGATTTATACTTTAAATATTCTCAAATGTATATGAGATTTAAATTTTTAATGAAATTTTTTAAATAATTTCAAATACACCACTATCATTGATCTATTAAATAGTTCCTGGACCATCATTTTTAAAAGCCTTTCTTCCTTCTTACAAATTTAATTTCACATAAACTGCTCCTTCACTATACAGATCTGTTTGTGGGTTAAAAAAAGTCAAATTTTAATAACAAAAAATATTTTTTTTATTAAAAATTTAAACAATATTTTTTTACTTTTATTCTTCTTCCACCAATAAATTAAATTTTGTATTATTTCTTATTAACAATATTTCGTATTTAAAATAAAAAAGGTCGTGTGCCACTTATTAAAAATCAGAAAATATCTGCTCACACCCAAACAATGATCTTGCAATTATTTTTAATTTTTTGATATTTAAAGATATATCAGACAAGAGATAGACTTATTATTAACCACACACACACACACACAGTAAATCATTTTTATGAATTTATCTGTACATTTGGCAAAATGCCGGCATAATTAATAATGACTCACGCGTTTCCTTTTCATTTCATAATTAAAAGTGTTTATTTGTTAACGCGTTTTTCTGTGCATTAAAACAACAAAACTGTAATTCCAAACTGAAAACACGATTATATAAATAAAATAGATTGAACGTAGCTAAAAGCATTTTTCATTAAACCTTTTTTCATTTAACCTTTTTTCATTGTTTTTATTTTTTTATTTAAGGTATTTATAAAGAAAAATATTTTTCTTAGAAATACAAAAATTATATCACAAAAAGTGATTTAATACAGCAATGAAATTTATCTATATAAAAATACAGTTGTATTCACAATAATAGCAGTAACCCCCAACCTTAAAAGATACTCTTCGTTTTTTACATTTTAATTTCACTTTTTTTCTAAATCATTCTAGTTTTTAATATTGGGGTTTTTGTTGTGTAGCGGTTTACAAGTTCACACCCATTAGCAATCAGATTGGCGGTTGTCAAAACGCCGTTGCCACGGAGTTATCTTGCGTAGGTGTGTGAGACGGCTTAGTATGATATGAGAAGCATTCTGTGAGATGTCGACATTATATTCTGCCACTGCACCACAACTCTAGATTATATTCTACCACTCATTTGCAATCGATTTACAATCGATAATCTTGTGTTTTGTAGTAGAACAATTTCTCCTTTAATAACTACAAAATTAAATAAGAATATGTTAAAAATATATCTTAAGAAAAATTAAAGTTGTGGTGATAATCATCTGAGCCTATGACACATTCTGGCCGGAAATGGTGCAACTGATTTTTAAATTTTTAGCTATGACACAAACTTTTTCATTTAACAGAACTCTGTTAAATTGATAATATAGTACTATCGCACATGGCAAAATTAAACTACTTTGATTTCTATTTTAAAATTTTTAAACCGCCAAAGAATCCTTTACAGTTCACACTGTTAAAAATTCCAGTTATTAAAAATTGTGGCAGAGCATCCTGTCAGCAAATCCCATTCATTTTAATTTCGTCATCTTTCATTGTTTCCAGGAAAATGTCATTTTGGAAGCATAACCTAGAATTTTAATGCCTTTAATGTTATCATTTTAACAGAGTTCTGTAAAACGACAAGATTTGCCTCAAACCTAAAAATGTTAGAATTAATCTTCACACACATAAAGTTTAGATGGGTAAGTCATACGGAGTAGATGGTCTTTGGCCTAGATGTGGATGGCACTCTTAAACTTTATTATAAACTTTTTAATTTGGTGGTGGAAAAAATATCCGATCATAATTTTGGAATTTTATATATAACAAATGCCTCGATTGACTCACTCGTGGGTATCTTCTATGCACGTGACTTAGTGTTTTTTTTTTCTCTCTGAATTACAAGTTATTCTTATTTAAATGCCAATGAATAGTGATGTTTGTGTGAATTAAAATAAAATTAATTATAATTACATATTTAAAGTATTAAATTAAAATTGTGAAATTGTAAATGTATCACCACCTTTCCATATTTTTTACCCAGCTGTTAGTATATATGACCTTATTTTATTTGTGATAACATGTTTTATAGTATTTATCAGAATTTTATACTTTATATATTAAAAACCACAATTTTGTGAAAATAAAACGGTATTAAAAGTACGTAATTTATAATAAAATTTTGAGTGTTAATAAAAAATATTATATTACGATATTTATACAATTGTGTGTATATGGGGGATTACAAATATACTTTGATTAAATGTTCATCTCAAACTTGACCATTAGACCTCAAAATTGATAAATAAACATTTTAATGTTATAAGACTGTTCTTTAATATATCTATAAAGATCTCAAAAAATTTATCAAAATTTATTTTAGTTTGTAAATACTCATTTTTGTAGTTAAATTTAATTTAAAAATTAATGATTATTGCTTTATAATTTAAAATTCGACAATATAAGGAGAGAGAATTACTCTTTATTCCTCCTACACACTCTCCGACTGGTTTAAACAACTTTCTTATTTTAGAAAAATGAATATAATAAAACAAATTAACATTATGTTATAGTTTCATTAATTAAAAAATATTGAAAAAACCTTTTCCTTACATATTTTCTTATTTATTTCCTTCATTAGTAGTTACATTTTACATATATGTTATGTTTTACATACCTCTGACTCAAAATATGTTAAGCTAACAGAATTGAATTATTTTAACATTTCCGTGTAAAAAATTTAAAAGAAAATTATAAAAAAAGCTTATAAACGAACATTTAAACAGATTTTAAATAAAATTTATAAATTTATATTTTTATTTTTGTCGTTTTTTTAATTTTTGTATTTTAAGTTCTTACATGCTGTATTTTATTTAACTGCCCAGACGTAACAAAAAGATAATTTAATAAAATAAAACTAACGACATTATAAAATAGCATTAGTTTTATTAAACTAAAGTTAATTGATATATTTAATATTTCTTCAATATATATTTTTTATTTTGTTTATTACTTTTATTTTTATTCGACCTTTTTTTAAATTTTATTAAATATGAAATAATCCTTTAACGGTCTTTTAAAAAGACCGTTAAAGGATTATTTCATATTTTTTTATTTTGTTAACACTAAAAGAAATTGTAAAAGTTCATTTGATTTCACCAAAAGTAAAAATTACTTTTGACTAAAATACTAATTTAAAAGCATAAAGTGAGGTCGGATAGTATATACTGCTTATATTTTTAAAATCTTTTTAATACAAATCCTAAGTATTTCTCGAAATTTTAAAAAGAAAATTTAACAAATTTTTTTTAAAAAAAGTTAAGAAATTTTTGCGAAACAGAAACTTAATAATTTTTTTTAATATGTGTGTATCTGCTCTTTTTTTCTTTATATTCCATACCACTTTTTTGATCAACGACTGGTATTAATAAAGTTTTTTTCTCTCAGGACTTAAAAGATATGCTATTTTGTTATTATTTCTTGTCGCCAAGTAACTACTTTATTTAGATATAGTTTCTTTAGTCTTGCTTATTTTGCTTTAAAGTATTTATTTTAATACTTTATTAAAAATAAATATACACCTACACGGTAGTTTATTATTTTATTATTAAAGATACCTATTACTGAATTTCATCCAAATTTTTAATACCTAAAAAACTATAAGTTTACGTCTTAAACCTTGCTGACGATATAAGAATTACATTCAGTCAAGAAAGCAGACACACAAAGTGGAAAATAAATAATTGTAGTAATAATGATAATAATAATAAAAATAAACTCTTGTTTTTTATTCTGATTATCTCTTGCATTGATGTGTTAATTATTAACTCGAGATAGTAAAAACGTTTGCGTTTAGTAAAAATAACTATAAAATATAAGAATTCAAACTGAATATCAATTTTTAACCGAAACAATTTTTTAACCAGTAATTGATGTTTATTTTCATCATACAGAGTGGGTAAATTTAGGCTTAGAAAATAAATTGTCTGTTTAACAATTAAACGTCAAAAATTGAGCTGTCATTCTTTGGCATTTATTTAGTAAAATTTTAAGCTCCATGCTTACACTCTTTAAATAAAAACATTTTATTGTGAAAATTTACTATCACAATGGTAAAAGTTTCACTGTATCACCGTAAAATTCGAACAATTTTCCTCCTTAATCAGGCTCCTTGTGAGACCGCTGAGCGTAATTTAATCGCATTCTTAATTCTAGGCTCACAGTATTGCTGCTGTCTACAAATCAAGAAACTACGTTCGTATGGGGAGCAGTGTTGCAAACACAGCCGCTGTTGAGCAAAGTGTTGAGAATAAGCTTAAACATCAACTCGTCGACGTTCGCAACAATTGCTCATTATTTGAGAAACTTTGCGCAACATTTTGCATACAGATCTTTAACTACACGTTAGTAAAGTTCAACTCGCTCAAGAATTGAAGCCGTTTGCGTAATTTCTCAATTTAGCTATATCAATTAAACTTTTCGTTCTTATGACTTAACGCCGATGGATTGTTTTCTCTAGGGTCATTTGAAAGGCCGGGTTTACGCAAAGAAAACCCACAAACAACTGACCCTCTGAAACATAAAATTCGGCATTGCATTGAGGAGATAAGGCAAGCTCTCTTGTGAAATGTGCATTAAATTTTTGAAGCACCACATTAGAAGTAAACATTTGCTCCACATCATATTTCATTAATAATTCCCCTATCTCTACTTTACATTGGTATCAATAAAACGGAATTTCTCAAAAAAATTGTGTGGTTTAAGCCAATATACTTTCTAACCTCAAATATTGCCAACCATTATTTGTACAAAAATATATTTACTTTATTAAAAAGTTTATAAATTTTTGAATAAACAAATTTCTTCTTACCTCATTGATTATTTGAAATGTGCTTGTAGAATTTCTTTGTCCTGACAACCACACCAGACAAAAAAATTGACAATGTAGTTGTAACAAAATTATCGACAAGTTTTTATTTTTTGTTATTTTAACTATTTTTCTTTTTTAATAAATATATATTTCTTTTGGCTATATATAGAATAGAAAAATACAAAGCACAAATAAATATATTAATTAGAAAGTTATAAAAATCAGAAATTTATAATTCTAAATTTGTTAGAAAACTTTTTTGCCTGGCAACCCTTTTCCTTTAATTTTATTGTTTTTATTTTAGTTTCCAACTCCCTACTTTTTTATATCATCAAATTCGCTAAATTGTCATGGCTTTTTGTAACTTCGTTTTATTTTCTTTCTTTTTTATATATTTTTTCTAGTCGGCTTTTTGCTACCACCCAACCCATTTTGCTCCTGAAATTAGGTTTTCGCTTTTGCCATATTTTATAATTTTTATACCAGAGATTAAGCAAATAAGCAAAAAAATGTTTATCAAATTTCCTTAATTTCTTTCTTTTTTTCAGTAGAAAAATTAAGAAAAACAATCACATACACTCACACTAAAACCGTATAGAATATATAAACACTGAGTTTGATAAAATTCCTTGCATGTATATTAATTAATTTTTATAAACTTTATAATTACTTTTATTTCTGCGGCTTTTTGTTAAAATTTTTTCTGATTTAAGTTAATTTTTTTTCCTTCTAATTTATGAAAAATACATTCTCTCCGAAATTATCGTAATTCCGTTTCTACACGACCACTCGTTTTGCCAGCACTCGTCGCACTGAAAAAAGACAAAAACAGTGCTACCAGATAACATTTTTGTTAAATCAAAAATAGGTTCGTTAAACTTTGCTGCCAGACACAATTTCTCTACATTAATTTATTCTGGCCACACTAAAATTGGATTAATATAAATCGGCAGCCAAGACAAACACCAGGATAGTGTAGAATACAAATTTTAGTAACAATTTGAAACTAAAACTCTAAATACGTAGCCTTACTTTACTTTAGAAAAGATGTATCAAACTATTTATATTTATTTAAAACGCCTATTTTATATTGTATTATGTATTTTTAAAACGCATATATTGAAAGTTTACTCCACGTAACTTAAACTTCAGATACTTTATAATGATTAACAAATTGTGTTTTATTTGAACTACATTTTTATTTTTCAGTTTTTGTTTTAAAGTTCGTTTTTATTTACTATAAATTTTAAAGTTATTACTAAAACGTAGATACCAGCAGCATGAAATGTATTTTCTGGTTCGCTACAACAACCTTCGCCAGCAATCTTCTTCAAGGTGGAAATCAATTAAAAATTTTGTTATTCATACAATTGTTTAGAAGAAATAGGATGCAAGTATTTTTTCATATTTTATTTTAAAGCATTTATTTCTCTTCAGAGTTATAGAAAAATATAAAGTTGCGATAATAGAGGTAGTATATCTGACTAATTTGCCGGCAAGATCACTCACAATAAGTAACGATAAATAGACGTTTAAAAGAAGTTTATATTTTAAAAATAATCAGCAATAACTGCACAAATCGTTCTTAAAATTTATATTAATTTTTCGGATAATTGAACTCGTAAATTCAAATTGCTTAAGAAAAAAATGTCAATATATTAACATACATACAACTCATTAATTCCAAATCAATAACTAATTATGGAATTTAAAAATCAAACTCTTGTTTAAATTCTAAATTTGTTTTACGGATATGTGACGGCACACATACACACTCACACACAAGTCTACTTACTGCAAAAACTTACTTCTTATTAGATGTTTATGCTTTCTAAGTGAAAAAAGGGGATTCTTATGTATTTTTCATGACAAATAGCACCCCTTCTTTATGAAGAAGGACTCTTTTCACTTTTTCTAAAGAAAAATTTCAATTATAATTATTATTTTGTTTATATGTAAGTGTTTTTTTATTTCATTTCAATATAATTACTTATTTTTTGTATATATTTCATGGTAATTAAATATTAATAATAATTTTGTTGTTGTTTTATATGCATAAAATTTACAATAGTTTAGCATTTCGGGTTTGATAATTTTCAGCAAGTTTTTAACAAAAAATTTGTTTTTATAATTTTTTGGTTTATTACTGTGGCAAAGTGTTTGCGTAGCTAAAATATTAAAATAATTTTTTTTATTGTTGTTGTTGTTTCTTTTTTAAATAAATCTTAAATAAGCAGTGTAGCTTATTGTTGTACTAAAATGGGAAAGATGGATGGAGGTTAACAAATTATAAGCACAACAAAAACAAAAGAGCTCTATAAATCTGTGGAGAGATTTTTAAAAACATATTTGTCAAAAAATATATATATATATATATATATAATAAAATAAAATACAACTAATAATAAAAAAAATTAACTAAATGTTTAGCAAAACTTAAAATAAGTAACAAATTTAATTAATATTTCTTATTTTTTATAATTTATCCTTTTTGATTTTCTACAAATGCAAATTTATGTGGTAGATTTGTTTTATTTTTTTTTATTTTTGTGGTTAAACCTAATTTTTCTTTAACGATAAACTTATATAAGTGTGAAATTTTTAAAAATACAATAGATAATGAGACAATAACTAATAAGTTCGGGTTAAATGTAGTCCTATATACACAGATTTTTTTTTATTTGAAATGTAGGCATTTAAGGGTTGACCTGAACCAAAACTGTTATTATTAATAATATTTTAAGGGAAAACAATAATTAAATAATTTTTCTACAGCTTAGTGTCGTGATATAAAAATTAAATAAATTTGAGCTTATTATTTTCCAAATTTTACCATACCATTGGTGATTATTAAAAAAGGTTTTTATACATAAACTTTTAGGTGCGAATTTTTAGTTAAAATAATATTGTTTTTTATATTTATTTTTATTTACCAAGTTTTTAGTATCAAAAAATTGTGTGTATATTTAGTTAAAATATTTTTTGCAGTTTCTATTATGTTTTTAAACTTTTTTTTAATTTATTTGACAACAAATTATTATTTATTGATTTAAAAAATTTTTTATACACTTTTCTTTTCATAAACATGCTATGGTGTGATGAAATATTGAAAATAAAAATTAAATTTATTTAATTTCTATATAAAGGCTTAAAAAAATTATTTGTAAAATATTAAAAATGTCAATTAACTATAATTATTATTTTATTAGTAATTTATTAACTACTAGATCTTGTTTATAAAAAAATTCAGGTAATCTTTATTTTTTATTTTATAAAAATAATATAAAAATATAAAAAATAAAAAAATAAAGATTAACTGAATTTTTTATAAAAAAAGACCTAGTGTTTAATTAATAAATTACTAATAAAATAATAAAAATGTCAAATAACTATTAATTTTATATAATAACTATTTGTAAAAATTTTTGTTTAATAATTGTAAATTGCTTTATGAATACACTTCCACTTCCTCATTTAAAATAATATTTAGGAAAAAGAAGAATTTATTTTGAAAAATATTTATATAGAAAAGCACGTTTTTAATTTTTAATTAATGCATATTAATTTGTGACCCTATAATAAATTAGCTGATCTTAAAAGTCACAAATAAAAAAGGCAATTAAAACATTAAACATTTAATTAACCCAAACCTGTTAGTTATTTTTAATATATATAAACATAAAAGCAAATTATATTTTATTTTAAATAATTTTTGTAAAACAATGATGATAATAATATTAAAAAGAGTAATTAAATATCATACTACAGGCCTTGATTCGTTATATCTTTTGCTAAATATAGAGTAAATTTCGATTTGTTAATAAATGAAAATTGAGTTGGTTGTTTGCATATTTTTTTGTTATTTTTATTTTACGATATTATATATTATTCAGATATATGCAGTATAATTATTTTGTTTTCTTTTTATTAATAAAATATTTTTTGAAAGCAAAATAATAATGATTACATTAAATAAAATATTAATAATAATGAAAACAATAAAAACGTAATTGAATGGGATGGTATTAAATATTAAATGGAACTGAAAATTTTTAAAAAATTTCCCAGAAATAAAAGAAAATATCATGCAGGTGCTTGTTTACAAAGGGGAAGTACCAAAAAAGTTGGGTTGGTCATTCATTGTAAAGTTAAAAAAAAAAAGAAAAACGTTTTAATAATAAGTTGTTACAAAATATATTATAGTGGCTAGAACAATAAAACCATACGGCAGATATTGTCTGAGCCATAAATCTTTTCTGGTTTCAGCATTTGTTTTTTGTTTGAGAAACGCAATTTCATTACGTAAATCTATATTCTCCTTTTGCTGTTCTTCCAAACGATCCTTATAAGCTATTAATTCTTCTTCTCGTTCTAAGACATTAGCATTAATAGCATTTAAAATAGGATCCTCTTCCAATTCTAATTCAGTTTCTTGGCTTTTTTCCTCAAATGAGCTGTGTGATGATGTTGCTTCATATCGGTTTGAATTATTTTGATTTTCATTAATAACTTGTTCCAAAGCTTTTTTCTCATTATTTAGCTTTTCAATAATTTTATTTAGATTTTCCACTTTCAATTTAACATCATCGCATTCGAATTGCATTATTTCCATTGTATGATGAGCCTCTAATTCACTTTGTTGCAGCTTTTCATTTAATTTTTCCACTTGAGTTTGATAGTCTTCGAGTTGTTGTTCTAATTGATGTTTGTTGATTTTATTGGTTTTTACACTGTGTGAGTTATTTAAAGGAAAGGCGGCTATTGTTAAACTTTCAAGTTCAGAATCTGATTCAGTGTTATCGGATTCAGTTGGGTTATCCAATTTGCTTTTTATTACTGTTGCTGGACTTGTGCTATGAGTTTGGAATTGTGTTTTTACTTGTATATTTAACGGCTGCTGCTGTACACCTTGCCGTGTTTCTCCTTGCTCTTTCATACTATACCAAATTTCATTGTAGGCATCCCTCAGCATATCAACACTTGACTTTAATAATAAATATTTTGTATTTTCCATCGACAGCACCGAGTTTTCAGCTGGTGTGCATGTTTTTCCATTGCTTTTAGTAATGGATTCTTCCCCAGCACAAGCACCTTCTTTAATATTATCACCATCATCTTCATCGCTACTTTCATTTCCCATATCTTCAGTTTTTAATTCAGCCTCATCAATAATGTACGTCGTGTCGGTTTTCAAATCATTTTCAATTTCGGCTTCTAATTTTTTTAAATTTTTTTGTACGTATTTCAATTTTTTTGTAAAATTACTAAACACTTCAGTTTCGTTTATTATTATGGGATCTTGTATATTTTGTATATTTTCTACATTTTTCATCTTTTGATCGATTGAATTGTCAAATTCTTCTGGCTCGTCCTCATCATCCTCATCATTTTCATTGCATATAGCCTTGAATATATCAACAGATCCTTCATTTTTATTTAAATCGGAATTTTTCAACCACTTCATAATGGTCGTTTCCTTAACACGTTTTGGCGGTATTTTAAGTTTTGCTGAATCAAACGCATTATCTTCTTCGAGCTTTAATAATTTAAATATATTCAATTTAGTTTACATTTTTAATTCATTGGTATACAAGTTAATAATGTCGATTTGGACAATTGGTATTTTGGAAGGTTATCTGTCATTATAATTCAGTATTCGATAGACGACAAAGTGTAAACACATTTTTCATTCGATATCGATGTCGAATTTTATGCCTAAAAAATGTTTTCCGGGAAAGTCTGATAGCCTTTTTTAATTGAAAAAAAAACGGCTGCTGAATGCTATCGATTGTTGGTAGAAGCTTAAGGTCAACATACTCCACGTAAACGATGGTTTGCGTAATACAAAAGTGGTGATTTCGACACAGAAGACTAGGGGTGGCCTGGCAAGCTGAAAAACTTTGAGGATGAAGAACTGGAAACACTGTTCGACGAAGATTGTTGCTAAACGCAAGAAGAACTTGCATTAACATTGGAAGTCACACAACAAGCAATTTCCCTACTTTTAAAAGACTTGGAGAGACGTTCAAGGCGATTTTACACGTCGGAAATGATTGTTGAACGCTACAAAAAGAAGTCATTTTTGCATCGTATTGTTACTGGTTTCGACACAGAAAAGGCCTGGCCAGCCGAAAAACTTTGAAGATGGAGAACTGAAAGCACTACTCGACGGAGATTGTTGCCAAACGCAAAAAGAACTTGCATTTACATTGGGAGTCACACAGCAAGCAATTTCCCTACTTTTAAAAGACTTGGAGAGACGTTCAAGGCGATCTTATATGTCGGAAATGATTCTTGAACGCTACAAAAAGAAGTCACTTTTGCATCATATTGTTACTGGTGATAAAAAGTGGATACATTACGACAACCCCAAACACAAGAAGTCATCTGTAAAGCACGGCCAGGCGATCACAGGGGACTTGCACCTAAGACAATCGATTGCTTTGAAGAGAGCAATCAAAGGAGAAGGAGCAGAATATGAATACGAAACACAAGTAGAAAACCAGATACAAGGTCATAATCTTGACAACGCTCGGCCACATATTCCAAGAGCAGTCAAAAACAAAGGAAACAAAGGTAAGGAAGTTTTGGCTCATATGCCTTGCCCCTTCTGATTGCCATTCGTTTCGCTCAATGCAGAACGTTTTTACTGGAATACACTTAACTGTAGAACAGGATATCAAAAATTGCCGTGATTTATACTTCACCTCAAAACCGAACCAATTCGTTTAGCGCAGAATCCATATGATGGAAAAAAGTATTGGCTAACGATGGACTCATTTTTTTATAATGCATTTTTCAAGCAAACGAATCGACATTATTAACTTGTATAATATAAAAAAAAAAAAATTAATGTTAAGCGAAAATAAGGACGAACTTACCTTGGAATTATCCTGCTTTTGTTTCTCTTCGACACCATTAAATTTATCACCGAGTATGGAAGGTCTTGTGGGTAATTTTTTTATATTTATAACAAACTTAGATTCTTTATCCATTTCTACAACATTATTATCTGCGACTTTATTCTCCTCGTCCTCTTTATTATCGGAATTTTTATTTTCGTTTTTCTCAACATAATCTGCTTCATCATTTTCATCTGAACTACTGCTATCATCATCGTCGTCGCCCAAATCCATGTCTGCTATAGCAGCATCCAACTTTTCTATGGCTTGCTTTTCCAGCAAATGTTCTTCATCCTCAATAAGTTCAGCACGTTTTAATAAAAGGTCAGCAATTTTCTTTTTCAAAATTTTACATTCTAGTTCGCGATCAGACAGATTTTTTGTTAGCTCTATAATATTTTGTTCTTCACGATCTTTTGCCTCCTGTTCTCGACGTGTTACCTCGTCTTTGTATTCATTGTACTCTGTTTCAAGGCGTAATAAACGTGTATTAACATCCTGTAAGATTTGTTTCGAATTCATAATTTGATCGCGTAACAGTGAACATTCATTATCGGACAGTGTGTAGGCAGATTCCATTTTTGCTAGCATTTGCATGGCATCACAACGTTCTTGATAAACTTTGCGTAAGGCCTCTTTGGCTGTATGCTGATATACATTTTTATCATCGAGTAATTTAATAACCTTAAGGAAAACAAAAAACAACAATAACAACAAAAACAAAAGCATCAAATTGTCCAATAAAATAAAAAAACAACAATTTGTTTACTTACCTCGTTTCTTAGTATATTATCAGGCACATTCTTTTCCATATATTGCAATTTCTTTTCTAACGAGTGTATGCGATGCAACAATTGATCTTCGGTTATCATTGATTGCCAGCATAGAGAGGAGTTTTTACGTGTAGCATCTAATACATTTTGTATGTTACACAATTTGGAGGTCAAAACCTTTTCACGTTGGGATGTTTCCTGAATGTAAAGATTTAAACGATGTAATTCATCATAACTGATATGACTCTCTCCCGAATATTGGCTACGATGAGCAGATGAATCAATCGATATGGCTTCCCGACCATCTGGTAAAAATAATTTAACACATGCTATAATGCAGCCGTGTACCTCCTTGCGGGAATTTTCTAAAACATCAACGCCAAATTTTACAATGTCACCGAAATGCAGTTCAGCCTCTTCATCGCCCAACTTATTGTCATTGATAAAGGTGCCATTTGATGATTTGGTATCTTTAAACCAAAACTTTCCATCCGGTGTGTACCAAATGACAGCGTGTTTACGCGATAATACTTTACAGTCAAAAATGGCATTATTTTCGGAAGCTTTACTCTTTGCTATCAAGCGACCTACCATACACTCCACGTTTGGCGTTAGGCTAATAGTACGAGTCTGAAATGGATGCGAATTGCCCTCACAGATCAAAACAATTTTCGCTTGTCCATTATTATCGTATGTTGCAGGTACTGTTATTGTTGTTGTTGTATTTGTCGATGTCGTTTCCAAAATGTTGCTATCACTTTTGGTTTGATTATTTAAATCTAATGTGTTAAACGACTGATTTAATTGTTTGGCAGTTAATATGGTTGTGGTTGAGGATGCGGATTTTTGCAGTCCAGCTACATTTGCAGTTAATGCCAATTGACTAAGAAAATTTGGCTGCAAGCCAGCTGCTGCCACGGTATTGTTAACATTATTTGCAGCAATAGTTGCATCTAAAGCCGATTGCAATGCACTACTTAGAGCCTGTGGTGTCAGAGGACAGCTAAGTGGCAACTGTTGCTGTTGCTGCTGTTGTTGTTGTTGCTGCTGTGTTATTACATTTTGTTGTTGATTTTGTTGTTGTGATTTAACTGTTATTGGGTCTGACAAAGTTAGAGTATTATTATTAGAGTTTTGATACGAATTTGATTCGATTAGATCTTTATTGTTTCCAGTATGATGATTGTTAATAAGATTTTGTGATTGTAACATCTCTTCTTCTTCTTCTTGTTCTTCCTTGGCCTCTTTCAGCGGAAATTCCTTAGTATTCTCAGCCATTCTCTTTAAGCTATTATTATAGTTTAATACAGATTCTTCTAAATTATCTTCCTTCCTTAGCTGCTTAGCTGTTAAAAGCAATTTATCAACTTTAGCGATATTGCATTCGTTTATGTCGTCTACGTTGTTTATTTTGTTTTTATACAGGATGGCTTTGGAATTTTTATCTTTTATTTTCTTTAATTGTTCGTTGTTGGCGTTATCGTTTGCTGCTAAAGTTTTATTTATTATTCTTGTTGATGATTCGTTTTCTGATACTGATACTGCTACTGATTCTGTTTCTGGTTTCTCTGTAATTGAAGTTGTTGCTGTTATGGAATTAATAATATCTGCTGCTAAAAATGCCGATATTTTAGGTTTTTTTGTATTAAGTTTTGTTCCTGTACCTGATATTGATTCTGAGGATACAATATTACTGGATGCTGTACTTGTGGCTGATGATATAGATGTCGTTGGTGCTGTTGTACTTGAAGCGGCTGTGCTTGCTGTAATAGCAGTCGTTTTTGGGACATCTTCACATTTGTTTTGCCATTCGTTGCTGACTAAAACCATAACTAAAATAAAAAAACAAAGTAATTGCGTTATTATTTTATATTTATATTTCAATATATTTTTTGTTTCTCAAACGACTGTGTTCACATTAAAGAAAATTGTGCAACATTTCAAAATCTAGGAAATCGAGCAAATGCAAAGTTTAAAGTTTAGATTTTACGCTTTACAAACTGCAAAGTGATAATGAAGTGCAAATTGTAGTTCAATTATAAATTAAAATGAGAATCAAAATAAAAATACTACAAATGAAATAAAAATTTAAACTAAATGAACTTTATTGTTATGAAAAATACTCGTCGGTTAGGGTATACTTTTCTCTAATCTATAAAAGAAAGGAACCGCGAGACTTCTTGAAAATAAATTTTAAGAAATAAACTTGCTAATATTTGGATATATTTTTATTATTACTGCTATTGATGAAACATATCCAGCTATACAATATTTTCTTAATCATAAATAAAAGGGTTCCGTTAAACCTAAATATCCGACTATTGCTGTTAGGGACTGTAGCAGATGAAAATTTTTGATGCATTGTACCAGAACAAGGTTATGTGGAGGAGGAAAGAAGGAGTAGTGTTTGTGGACATTCGATTAGAATTTTCCTACATTGTGACAGGAAAGACCTCTGGAAGGAGTTTATTCCACATACGGACTGTTCTGCTAAAAAACGAATTTTCGCTAAAATGCGTAGTGCGATTCCCTGGCCAATCAACCGCAAATGATTGCGCTCTCAACGAAAATCGAGTCAAACGCAAAAACGTGCGAGTTTCGGGAACAAGATTCTTAATTTCGTTAAAACACTTCTTTTTGTTATAAAGAGTAGTAGCACTTCAGGCAACAATGCCTATTTAGTCAAGTACCATTTTACATTCTTTAGGAAAGGGACAGAGAAGAGACGAGACAGGTGGTGAAAGTAGAAGGATAGTTACGGAAATTACCTGTCGTATAGGAGACAGCACAGCAACCAGTGACCATGCGTTCATCACTGAGCAGCCACACCGACAATCACTTTTTATTTTTGTAGTGAAAAAACAGCCAAGGTCTTTGTTGGGCATCTAACCCATAACCCCCAGACTGATGAGCTAGTACACTACTTACTAGCCTACAGGGGCACCTACCATTGTAGTAACGACAAAACAGTGAAATACAACCTACAATGCGTTGATGCTTTAGAAAATCAATAGAGTTTGATACCCTACCGTCCCCAATAAGCCTATTGGCCCTCACCTGTACGCGGTCGAGCAACTCCAAAATAGATTTTGGGGTGGCGCCCTATACATAAGAGTTGTATTCCATCTTTGGACAGTTATAGGTGGTATAAATAGTAAGAAAATCGAATGGAGTGAAGAATCTTTTACATCGGCACTTGAAAACTTCTTTAGAAACCTGAAAAATGTGTTTAGTCCATGGAACATCACACTGAATTTTCATGCCAAGAACATCAAGAGCTTCCGATTCCGTAATACCAATATCACTCATAGTAACAGGTGCAGCACCACTTCCGCAAGCATGCAACCTTGCGTCTGACGGTCATTAAAATCGAATCTATTCGCACGACCCCATTCGTGCCTTCTAGGGCGAGGATGACACTACATTTCATTCACAGTGATATGATCCACGGTCTGGTTATGGCTTACACAGCTAGGTACAGACGTAAATCTTATCACGCATGTTCTCATCTATGAATGATTAGTTCTATTAAAGTGACCACAGCAATGTTAAATCCTATGTTAATCACTAATCGGAAGCCTTACTGCCTTATGCTGTTCTCTTATGAGAAAAGTTTATGAACGATCCGAAACAATCTGGCATTATGTTTGCCTTTCAGCACGTGTGTGCATTAATTTGCATCGATTTTAGGCAAGGCTCGTTGAAGCTTTAAGCGCTGTCATTACTTCAGTATATAAAAAAAAGACAAAAGGAAAAAGGATATGCAAAAAGTCCATGTTAAAATTTGTGAAAAAGGAGTTTTAGTATTTTTTCTGCTTTTACATACTACATACAAACATATGTATATCTTTTACGACAAAAAAATCATGTATATGTATGTATGTACATATATACAGACATAAATACATATGTGTATATATATTTAAAATAAATAAGAAGAAAACATTTAATTCCCTGGCCAAAGTTTTTAAAGTAACTTGAAGTTTAAAAATTTAAAAATAAACTTTTGTATACTTTTGTATAAAGGAACGAAAGAAAATAGGAACTGTAAAATTTTTGGGCTAATGGTACAAAAACAACAACTGTATGAAATGCGTGCATATGAAGCCAAGAAAAATCATTTAAACAGTTGCTTGTTGTGTTTATTTTCTTTATTATTAAATAATTGTGTTGTGTATTTTTGTAAACAGAAAAAACCACTAACAAATAAGACAGTGAAGAGAGTGGAATATTAATGTGTGTGTATACATACATATGTACACATGTAGATATGTAAGTGGACATCCTCCAACCACTGTTATGTACTAACATACATACATACATATGTGCATATTGATTCAATAATATAAACAAATTTTAAAAATAAGCAAATTTTTAATAATTTCTTTTTAAAATATTTACACAAAATAGGTTAAGATGTGAAAAACTTAAAACAGCAATTTTATATAAAATAATTAAAAATTTTTTAATATTTTATTTGTTAAAAATATAAAAAAAAAATTTATAAAATTTCTACTTGTTATTTTATACAAATTCTTTATCAGTTAGTAGTTGTTAATTGTAACTCTGATATGTAATGGTAACTTTAATAAATTTTATAACAATTTAACTTTAATTTAATTCTTTTACTTTAATAAAATTTTATTTCTTCTAAGTTCTATTATCTAGTGGGATACTAGAACAGATTTTACTGAAAATAAAACTCTCACTCTGGCAAACTAGTGTTGAGAAAACAGCTCAAATGTATTATTTTTGTTTTTGGTTATACACATAATTATAAATCCTAAAACGACGTTGAATCCGCTAGGCTTTTCTACTAAAGAAACATTTATCTTGATTGCACGTCTTTAAAAATTTCTTACGAGTTCTAATGGGTATCACTAGCAGAGCATTGGATACGGATAAGGTAATTTCGTCAAGAGTTAATAAATATTAAATAAGAAACCAAAAGGACAACACCTCAAAGGTGGCAAAATCGCTGGGATAGTGATGAAAAGGGCAGATGTACATATCAACTAATTCCAAATATAGAGATACGGGTAAATAGCAAAATGGGGAAGTAAATTTCTGTTTTTCCCAAATGTTAAGTGGACATGGAAATTTTGCTAAATGCCTGCATATATTTAAAAAAAAAAACGGGCTATGCGAAATCTGCAGTGACGAGTAGGATGACGTTATGGACTTCATTGTAAAGTGCCGGTGCTGAAAAAAATCTGATCTGTATAGAAAATATTATATTCTATACAGATTTTTGGGTCTTTGAAGAAACCTTATAAAGGAATTTGAGTGTAGCCAACCTAACAGAGGCCATGGTGGACAAACTACAAAGCTGATTTATTATATCTAGTTTTGTAAAGAGAATACTTAACTGGAAGCAGTTAATGAACCCATCCCTAAGTAATGTAAGAGCAGTACCCTTATGGTGCGTCCATATAAAAAAATACACATTCATATTCTTTACATTTTTTTTTAAAAAATTTTTGGTAAATCTCTCAATTGTATGAATTAGAAATTTTAAAGCTTTTAACTTTCATTATGATAAAAAATTTTTGCACAAAAAATAAAAAAAAACGCGACTTCAGACAGATAACCAAATTTATCTGAGATATACATTTGTAAAAAAAATAGATAATTATTTATTTATTATGTAGGAAAAAGTTTGTTTTAAAAATAATTATAGTGGCTATGTAGATTTGAAATACACACCCTGTATATGTATCAAGCATATGCGTATTATGGCTGAAAAAATTAGAGTACATATGTATGGCAAAATCACGTCTCTATGGAAACAGCTTTTTTTTCTAAACTTGTTAAGGCGATAAACAATCTTAAATTTTAAGTTTCAAGTTTTTGTTTACTACAATTTAAAAAATGGCGTCTTATGAATTTATAACTTTCTATACTTGATGTAGCGAATTTTACCATGAACAGTGTGAGTAAATTTTAAGATTTCGGCTGTTAGGGATCCAGAGATAATTCCATAAACATCTCTACGGTTAATTTTAAATTTTATTTTCTGTACTTGTTGTTATGGAAGAGACAAACATACACACACAGGCACACTGCTTAAATACAAAGTTTTTTTTAATAATGTTTTAAAAAAATAAGACAATAAACGTCCATTCTACATATTCATGGATACACCCTTTAATTTGAAATTTTATATTGTAAGGCATTATTTTTATTATAGCCGTGTTTTTTAACAGTGAATTCGTTTAAAAATCATTTTAATTAACAAATTGAATTTTATTATTCTTTTTAAGATTCAAACACTAAAAATAAAAATCGAATAAGTATAAAATAAAACATACGGAATTTAAAATTTCATAATATCTATTGCATAAATTATGTTTTTCTAATAAACTATTTAGTTTAGTTGTATTTCCATGAAAATCCGTTACCACGGCAATAATGTTTGTTGTTACATGTGTGTGTATATGGCATTATTGACTTGTTTGTGCAATTACCGGCCATGTAAAAATACCTTTTTGTTTTAATTTTAGCAAGATGTACTCGAATTCGGGTGACAACACAAGAAGGTCTTTTATTAAGTTTAATTAATATTAAAATTACATTGAACAAAAATATATAATAGTTCTTTTTTATGATTTTATGTTCAGTGCGAGTTATAAATCTACAAGCAGTCAATAAAAGAATTTTTTATTTATTTTCTCAAAAGTAAATATGTATGTATGTATATGTTAAATCATTTCTTGTTATGCAGTGTTTAATATTAAATGATATTGCCAAACTTCACTTCGGTATATTTATTTTCGTAGAGTAACAGCAGCTTGAAAGGTTATAAACCGTGATTTTGCTAAAAATTGTGATTTAATAATATTGATTTAATAGTACATTGAGATTTTTAGAAAATTAGAATTGTTTTTTATTATTAAGAATTATAAAAAAGTGGTAATATCTTCTAATCGTAAAGAAATTGGTATAGATGAAAGAAAATTAATAAACATTTGAAAAGAAGGTAAATCAAACAGGGAAATTGGTCGTCCAATAGGCAGATCACACTGCTAAGTATACACTGTAATAAAAAACTTTAAAAACGGAATTATAAATTCAAAGCATCTGAAATTACCTACGATGTACTGAAAAAGTTTTTTAAAAATATATCTGTCGCTATTGATTGCAGAACTTTAAGGCGGGCCTGGCTTCATGACCGAGTAACGCGGAAAAGGCCTTTTATTTCAGTAGGTAACAGAAAAAGCGCATAGCCTTCGAAAACAAGTACGTCAATATGCCCAATGAGTTTTGAAATAAATGAGTTAATAAATAAATAAATGATGAGTTTTAAATCATGCTTGTTGTCCGTTTGTGTTTATCATGGAAAAAACCCAATGGGTTCACACATAAACAAAAACGGACAACAAGCATGATTAGTTAGAAAGAGAGACGAATGAAAACGGAGAGACAAATTAGGTAAAAACAGACAAACGAAAAGGGAGAGAGAGATACAGACAAAAGGGAGAGAAAGTGACAAATGCAATAACAAGAAGGGAAACACGAAAAGACGAACTATATAAACACAGCTGACAATAGAACGCAACTAGTACGAAGAGAACACTAAAGATGGCAAATGGCCGAAGCCGGTTTGTTCATAAACCAAATTTGACGAGGTTCGACGGAAAACCGTACCCAAATAAAAATTAAATAAGGACTTTTATATCCAACATGACAACGATACTAAGCATACAGCAGAAATCGTATGCCTCTGGTTGTTATACAATGCTTTGGGCTATTTTGGAAAAAAAAAATTATGGTGGAAGTCTTAAAGTCAGCAATTCAGTAAAGTCAACACGTTACTGAATTGCTGAAAAATTTACTTTTTTACACACTTTCTTCTTTATATTTTAAGTGTTTGGAAACTTTTGATTGTCTGTTTCTTTAGAATGAGAAATAAAATTACTGTTATCTCGATTATTCTGCTGCGATGTCAAATAAAACTTGAAGACAATATTATGTACTAAATACTGCAATATAATTATAAATTTGAGTTTAATGAATTGATTTCATTTAAAATTTTTTTAAACAGCAATTATATTTTATTGCCTGCTTGTAGACTTATGACTCATACTGTATATATACCTCCCATATATTTTTCATTATTGAGTGTTTGTTTTTTTTTTTTTTTAATTGCTGATTTCAAGACAGAACCATAGCTGGTATAGTTGTTACTATTAAATTTAACCAAATTCAAAAATTGTATTCAAGCTAAGCATTAAAAATCAACTGATTGAAATTTCATTACTAATAAATAAATGTAAATATTTTTTAATTTTTACATAACGTTTTATATAGCAACAGAATGTATGAAGAAATTTACACAATAAAATATTCCGTCATTAATTAGTGTCGTAATCAGTGTTCAATTTATATTCTGTCTATTGTATAAAAATAATGATTAATTGAATTTTAACATAACAAATATTGGGGTTGTGTTGAAAAATATTATGAAATTGATTTCGTTAAAAATGGCATGAAAGTGACTTTTACTTAAAAACAGGAAAATATTAAGCTACCAAAAGCATTGAATTTGGAACAAAAAAAAAATTACCATTAAATGGATTTCATTAAATGTAGCCTAAAAATGGCATGAAAGTGACTTTTATTTGAAAACTATAAATTATGTTTAACAGTTCCGTACAGTTAGGTATAGATCTGTATTTTTTCGTGTAGTTCCAAATAGTTCAATATAGTTTCGTATTGTACCTTATTGTTCCGTATTGTTTTGTATTGTTCCGTAATAGTTTAGTATAATTCCTTATTGTTCTATATAGTATAGCATAGTTCCGTAAAGTTCAGTACAGTTGCGTATTATAGTTAGGTTTACTTACGTATAGTTCTGTATATACTCCATATAGTTACCTATAGTTCTATACTGGTAAAAATCAGAACTTAAAAATTAGTAAAATACATAAGAATTATTAAATAAAAATTAAAAAGGCCTTTCATCTGCATGTTGATTAACGTAATGCCGACAGGAATGTAAACCATTTAAAATGTTTTTATTAAACTTTAAAAGTAATTCTCATTTTGTTGATGTTACTTTTCCTTAATAAAAATGTTGTTTGGGTTTTTCCCAACAATTATTCGAAGTAAGATAATAAAAAAAAAACGTAAGTTAAATTCTTTTGTATGTGATGACAAAAAATTTTTAGACAAAAATATTAAAAATAAATTTTACTCTTGAGAACTTTAGACCCAACTTATAGATTTAGCTTAGCATACTACCAAAGTCTTCGCAAGGAAAAGCAAGGGCTAACCAATTTTGGGAGCAGCTAGCTAGGTTTTAATAACACTAAAGCATTTATCAGATGCATAGCGCTTCAAGTAACGGAATTAGAACATTTTGTATTATTCAAAGTTGTTTTCGATTCGAAAACAACTTCGATCACGACTGCCAGAATTAGCCCCCTGATTTAAGCGACCTATGTAATACGTATAAATATCAGTTTCTTCAACTAGCGAATAAATTGATATTTTGAAATGTCAAAATAATTTCATATAAAAGAAAATTGCTGTTCTTGAATATTTATTTATTATTTCAAAGATAAATATAAAAAAAAGTTAAGTAAGGCTACTATTTTCGGTGCGCATTGCTATTCCATACAGCGACCACAAAAGGAATAACAAAAAATCGACTAGTATATAAGAATACATAGTTAGATAGATGCCATATACACTAAATACACCGCCTTAATTTTAGTCTTACTTTCTTTAGTGTTTTTGTAACGGGTATAATAAAACCCACTCTGAGTCAAAAATTTCAAGTGACTGGCAGAAATTGTTAAACTTCAGTCTCGGAACTCAAAAAAATTCTAAATAACATTATATAAATAAATAGTGGGTAAATTCAAAGCAAGTTGCATATTTCTCTATTTAGTATATCTAAATACAACGTAATACTTTTAACAGCTTCCAAAAGTTTGAATTACAAAGCAAAGTAGAATAAAGAAAATATAAAATAAAATTTCAATTGATTAATAAAAAATGTATTTGTGTGTATAGTAATCAGGAAATTTTTGTTTCTTTTTTCCAAAATCAAAATGACATTTTAAAAATAAATTGAATTAAGCCCATACATGCACATACAAGCAGACATACATAATGATGTGTAGTAATAATAAATGAATAATAAATTAATAAAAACTATAAATGAAAAATTCAACTGATATGCAGAATTTGCTTTGAATTTGTGTTATACAATACGTAAATATGTGCAAAATAATTAATAAAACAAAAATAATAATAATTAAATTTACATTTCTATTGTTATTTTTAGAGAAACTAAACTTAAATTTCATTTAAATCTTTATTACTTTTTTTCAAGACAATCAAAGCAATTTGAGCCTAAAGAAATGCTTAAGTGCACAGAAATAAACCAAAAAATCAAACAACGGCTAACAGAATTTTTAAATATTAAAACAGTGAAAAGCGTTAGTAAAATACAACACAGTGAATTATTTTCTTGAAAACTGGCACAGTTATACAAGTGTTATAAACAAAAAAAATTGACTGACCACATTCTAGAAAGTCTATGTAACTAACATGGCTAAGTTTTTAAAGATGATTCTTTAGGCGGTGACGATATCAATATATTACAAAAGTAACACAAATTTGACAATGAAACTTTTTCAATTAATCAAATTTAATTCCCGCAATCCATTGTTGACATTGTCTTTTAGGTTCCGGCAGGTTCCATTTTACAAAAAGTTTTGTTTATTAATTTGAATTATATATTTATTAATCAATTTATTTACATCAAAGCGTTACAACTGAAAAAGAAATTATATAATTATAAAAAACATTTAACTTAAATTGGATCACAGATGTTTGTTACAGAAAATATTTTGGTTATAATACAAGATTTAAATTAGTTTCATTATAATCCGAAACATGCTTCATTCGATTTTTACTATTAAAATTCAGTTCCGCCTATATTTGCATTCAAGCGCAAAGTTAATTTTAATATAAATTAGAATATAAATTTGTATGTATATGCTTCGGTGAGTAACAATAGGCATGACATTTATCCCGAAATTTGCAAAGGGTGGCCAATTTGAGGTTAGGAAGTAAATCATTAAATGTCAAGAATTTAACTACCATCCTCTGACATTTATTTAGTATAAAGTTAAGAAATTTTAAGCATGAAAAATTGGTTACACATTTAACCAAAGAATTTTAATTGTAATGATCAAAATGATGAACATTTCACTGCAATTTAATTTAATGGTAATTTAATCGCTAAATTCGACGCTAAAGATATTGTTGCCGACAATAGACATAGTGGCCGTAGTATTGCGCTGTAAGGCAGTGACGTTCGCAATAATTGGGCCTCACTAAAGGGCCAACAACATTTTGCATATCATCTTTGCGCTTATAAAGTTCAACTCGTTAAAAAATTAAAGCCGACCGACCATTTGCAGCGAACGTTTGTGAATTGGCTATTTGAAAAACCGGACTATTTTTCAACAAAATCATCTTTTGTGATGAGAGTTGTTTTAAATAAGGCGATTATGTAAAAAAACAAACAAAATTGTTGCGTATCATTCACCCAAAAATTTACAAAAAGTCCTCGAAAAACCATTACATTCAAAGAAAGTGACCGCATGGTGCGATTTGCGGCTCGTATTTTTTTCGAAAATTAGCAAGTCTCCAATTGGCTACTGTTGAAATCCGTGAACTTGGGTTTCAGCAAGACGGCGCCATAAGCCACCCAAACCATTTAATTATTGCATGAGAAATTTCCGGATCGTGTAATCTTTGATTAGGCGATGAAAGATGAAATCAGATGTTGCATTGACAAGCTAAGCTTTGTTGCAAAAAGTGCTAAATGCTGTTGATGGACATTTGCCAGATATCACATTCCCATACTTTTACTTTACATTGCTATCAATAAAACTGAATTGTGCTTTACGACAATTCACTTCCTCAGCTCAAATTTACCTTTATTTCGAGATTAGTTCTAACTCAGTCCATCTGAAAGACCAACAAGTCTTTTATAAAAATTTAAAGAACTTTTAAATATTTTTTTTTCTAACTTTAAATTTATATTATTTAATTTTCAATTAAATTCAAAATTTGAATAATTTGTATCCCCTTTCTAAAGATGCAAATTGCAAAAGATTAAATTCGCTGCAGTTATGAATATGAAAACATTTCAGTATCAGAAAGTTTGCCAACATTTTTTATGTATGGAGTAAACTGTCAAACTTGTACTTTATCTTATTTACTTATTTGTTTATTCACAAGAGTGGTTAATGATTAAACCTGCTGCTAAGACCACATATACAACTACATATTCTAAAAATTTTGATAGAACAAGAAATTTATTATTTATTTTTATTTATAATTTTAACGTGTTCATATATTTCTCAAGCGCTGCATTCATCAATTACTAAAACAGTCTACACCCGGAGTAATCGGTGTCAGCAGTACTCACTCGTAGGCTCATCTGAAATTTATAAGCCTTTTTAAATGTAATTTATTTTGTGATAATTTCAAAAAGTTTTTCTAAAATACCTTTATTGTTCTATCACATCACAAAATAATTGGAAATCAAAAAATTTTTTTTTAAATATTGCCGCTTTTTTTATTTTATACCCTTTTCGTAGCTGCACACCAATAGTTGTTTGTTTCAATTTACTAAAAAAACCCTATTTCTATATTTTAATCATCCCAGATTTAAAAAACACCTTGTTACATCTATGATATATAAATTTATATACAAAAATTATTTTATGACAATACCAATATACTTATATACAACTCTAATTGGAATTCCACTGTTTTGAGGCAGATTCTGAAAATGTTTTCTTTTTTTATTATATTTTGTTGTTGTCTTGTCTGCTTTAAAATTTGTTTGTGTTTGTATGCGACAAAACAAACCGACTGGTTGGTTCACTGGTTGGCATTTTTTAATTTTTGTTGTTGTTTTGTGTCAGCTTCAATAAATGTTGTTGTTGTTGTTTTTTATTGTTGTTGTGTGCATATATTATTAATTCCAATGAATTAACTTAATTTTTTTTAATTGAATTTAATTGCACACTTTTTTATACACATCATACTTTGCTTTACTTTTTCTTTCAAAATGTATATATTTTAGATTTTTTTTTTACTTTTGCTTTTCACTCTGCATCCTATTTCTTTATAAATTTAATCGATTTACTTTTTATTTAGGCATATTCTTATGCATTTGCTTCCTTTTCTTTTAAAAATTATTTATACCCACCTTTTCCTGATATTTTTTCGTTTTAGTATTTTTTTTCTTTCTGCAAAAAATAACTATTGTATGGTAATTTCTTATAGAATTTTGCTTTTATGCATTTGAGTAAATTGATAGTTTAATAAATAAGTCGGTTTTCGTAATTTCGTTTTTTTTTATTAATTTTTTTTTAATTATTTTATTTTTTATATTTTTTCACCAAAATTTTTTCTCGTTTTGCACAAAAGAAGAAAAATATTAGAAAATGTTCTACACTGGGAGCAAAACGTCAAACCAAAATAATTCACACAGAGTTGTAGTAAAGACTACATGTATGTAAAAAAAGCGCCCAGAAATTTATTTTATAAATATTGTGGCGTTTAACACACAGGGCGAATAAATTGTTAAGTAAATCATCACAAATGACTAATACGCCCGAAATAAATAAATTAACACTAATTATAACAATTTTTATTAAGTACCTTCTAAAAATAAACACACATTTCGAGGTACTTTTTTAATGATCATTTTTAAAAGAAGGGGTTATTTTAACAAATTACAAGTATTGAAAAAAAATTTTAAATACCTTTTGAAAATAAAATGAATCTTTTAAGGTGATTTTTTAAAGTAGCTTCTTTTATTCTGAAGATGACAACCAATGTTTTGGCGAAATGTTGAAAAGTAATAAAAAATAAAACTTACAATTTTTTATAAAAAAAGACCTAGTGGTTAATAATAAAGTACTAATAAAATAGCTTCTTTTATATAATAAAAATATTTAAAAATATATTTAATAAAATTAAATAGTATTATTAATAAAATAATAATATTTAAATCATCCACGACATTATTATTCTTAAGTTTTCGTATAACGGATATTTTTAACTTATTCTGTTCGTTTTTAACTTGACCCATCCTATTATCATCGAAAATTTGCTATTGTGAATTAAAAAGTTTTAATTCAAAATCACTGTCTTGGGAAATGTTGAGGACTTCTATTTATCAAATAACTAAAGTAATTGACATTAAAATTTCACTGTGTCAAAAACAAATTTTAAATGAATATTTTAGCGTCTTAATTCTTCAAAGGCCAAGGCTCATCAGGAAGCCCTTATGGCTAGAGGCTTACCCAAAAGGTTGTCCTTACCTGGCGTCTCGCATATAATCGTTGTAGCATCCGGCAAAGGGGGAGTTGGAAAATCTACAGTAGCCGTTAATTTGGCAGCAACGTTATCTTGTATGGGAAAACGAGTAGGACTTTTAGATGCTGACATTTTTGGGCCATCTATTCCTTTAATGATGAATATACATGAGGAACCATTAGTAGATGAAAGAAATCTTATGATTCCGCCCATAAATTATGGTGTTAAATGTTTATCAATGGGCCTTATAACTCAACAGGGAGGTGCAATTATATGGAGGGGACCTCTGGTAATGTCTGCGATACAGAGACTATTAAAAGGTGCAGTCTGGTCTCCCTTAGATATACTGATAGTAGACACACCACCCGGCACAGGTGATGTACACTTATCGTTAACACAAAATGTACCAATTGATGGTGTTCTTTTGGTAAGCACTCCTCAAAATGCAGCTTTAGAAGTAACACTAAGAGGAGCACAAATGTATAAAACTTTAAAAGTACCTATACTTGGTTTGGCTGAAAATATGGGTCACGCTATTTGCAGAAATTGCACGAGTAAAATTGAAATATTCCAAAATGCCACATTAAATTATTTGGAGCAATTAAATACAGAAATTGTAGCCTCGATTCCCATAGATTCCAACATAACAGATTGTTCTGATGCTGGCATACCAATTGTACTAAAATATAAAGAATCGGAATATGCCAAGATATTCAAAAGATTAGCTGATAAAATTCTAAAGAAAATAGAAACAAAAAACCAACAAGAAAATCGGGATAACTAAAGTTTATTTATTTTTCTTAAGTTTTTTCATTTTGCTCATTGCCTTGCGATGAGCATATTTTTGTTTTGTTATCATAATTTCCTTATGTTTACGTTTAATGTATTTTTGCGCCTCTGTATCCGCCAGCAGTTCATCCACAAGGGTTCGTTTCTTATTACGGCGGGTGTCACGTTCACTATAATAATCTAAAGGCGAATGCTGTACGGTACCGATCTAAAAAATATTTAAATTAAGTTATATAGGCAAATAATTTTAAATATATCGCATATATATTTACTTGGAAATATTTAGGCAAAACTTTTAAATCGTTTTTCTTGTAGAAATGTTTAGGATCCAAAACAGAACGCATTTGCAGGATTTTTAAATCGTTTTCTCGCTCCTCAGTGAGTTCTGTTGCTGGCATATTAAACCAATCTTTACCTTTAGTTTTTGAACGTTCAATCTTAAAATCAGAAATTAAAGATGGTTAAGTCGATATAGAAGTTTTAAATGCAAGTATAACTAATATTTAAAGAGATACTACAAGACTGTAGTTGAATCAGATTACTAAAGATGTCATCAATAAGACTTAAGCCAATATCTTAAGTTAAATGTAAAACAAAATAGTTTCATAATAATTAATGATGTAATCCACAATAAAATTGATCGTTTAAAACTTTACAACAATCAACAGTCGTAACAGTAGATTTTTTTTAATTTTTTTACCGTTGGCCTTACAGCAATTGCTTGGCACTTCTATAACAATTGCTAAGATTACAACGGCTGAAACTAAATTTTTTATTTTAAATTTAACTTGAGTCTGAAGATGTTAAGCAAGCTTATGATGTCGAATATTTCATCATTAAAAGTATGGTTGAGAGTTATGCATTTTATTTTCCTTACCCTATTTATCACTCTTTGTTTCTTTTTAGTTATGCTCGGCAATTCTTTAAGTTGTTCTAAATTTGCCACCATTTCTGAATTTTCCAATTCTTTTTCAATGTTGGTTTTAAATATTATCTCCTCATCGCGCTTTCCCGTTACTTCATTAAAGTCCGAATGGTCTAAATCAACCATTACTTTCATTTTAGGCTTAGGCTGATCTTTTTTCGTAAACACTTCATCAGTCATTTGCATAACGTGTTCCATTTTTTGCTCTATTTTTGATGGTATTTTGCGTGTTACCGACAAAGTATTTTTAATTATGTTGGAAATGTCGACACTTGGTGGTGGAAGGCCTAGGAAGGTAGGCACACTTATTCAGCATCTTCAATAGCTTAAACCCTTAATAACTTACCAAAAAAGTCATATCCCTCGTTCTGCTCGTCTGTACTATCTGCTTGTATATCTGACGCCAAGGCACCCAGGTCTAAACCTGAAGATTCTTTTAACAACTTGTGCGCGTTATATTCTTCATATTTTGGCTTTGCTAAATTATCAAACGCTAGCAAATCTTTATTTCCTAAAGTATCAAGAACAAATAACGACATTATTATTCTGAAAAAGCGTTTCACCAGCTAATTACAAAATTTAAGTCTGTTGTACAAATATACTAGTCCGCAAATGTGCTTAATATCAGAGCACGAAGCTGACAAGTTAATAGTCAACGTTTCGCCGCCGCCGATAATGTTTACAAAGGTTAGTAGTCAACGTTTCGCTGCTGTTGATCATTTTCATCGAGTCAGAAATCGCGGGCATATATGCATATAGAGCCAAACTATTTAATGTTCAAATTTTCTGGCAAATATTTTAAAATAACCGTTTAAAATTTACATTAATTGATTGATTTTCAAATATTTATATTTTTGTAAAATAAATTTATCAAATAAAATGAAAAACTGCTCCAAATAAAATTTTAATAACAATCTAATATTGAAAAACTTTACAGACTACCGTAAATTTATAGTCATCACCACTTGTTTTTGGTAGTCTTTATTTGCGTAAATAAAAAATAATAAATAAATAAAAAATATTGTTACATTTATACCTTTTATAAACGTTTTGTTGTGAGTTTTTAAATTAATTACAAATTTATATACTTTAATTACACAAAGTTGACACTACAGAACAATTTACTTCAGATACACGTCTTTACTTCACGAGGTTTATTTTTTCAACTAACTAACTATCCACTCAGACGCTGGCTTTTAATATTTGCCCACTAGAAGTCTAGAAAAATTAAGAATCTTCTACTCCCTTTGTATTACATTTTGTAATTGTATGTTGTCCTTTCAATGTATACGCGCCTGTATGTCTGTGTGTATTTTTGTTTTTATGCTTATAAAGTTTCTTCCTGGAATTTATTTCAAGGTTATTGTTGTTGTCTTGTGTGCATAAGTTTTCTTAGAAAACTACGCAGTTAGTAAACAGCGTACCGAATTGTTGTTGTCTTGCGTGTATAAAATTTCTACGCAGTTAGTAAACAGAAATTTGTTGTTGTCTTGCCTGCAGTAGTTTTTTCTTTAGCAAACTACGCAGTTGTTGTTGTCTTGCGTCTTTAAAATTTCTCCGCAGTTAGTAAACAGAAATTTGTTGTTGTCTTACGTGCATTAGTTTTTTTTAGGAAACTACGCAGTTGTTGTTGTTTTACGTGTATAAAATTTCTACGCAGTTTGTAACTAGAAATTTGTTGTTGTCTTGCGTGCATAAGTTCTCTTAGCAAGCCACGCATTAGTAAACAGCATACCCAGTAGTTTAGTTTATTGCTTAATTATTTTCTTTTAAAACTTAAGCAAGACACATCCTTAACAATATATTTACCAGAAATGTAATGGCTAAGCTAAAAACAGTATTAACGAAATTTTATAGATATTAAGAATTGTTTTATTGGTTTTAAGTTCATATGACTTACCTACCCTGCATAAAGTTACATAGAGTACGGGCTATCATTTCATTGTGCATTGCCTTTATTTATTAAATTATATTATTGACAAAAATATGAAGACATGCACGTGTTATTTTAAACACCGATTACATTTTAAATTCGGCGTTTATAAACATTTTAAAACTTAAACCATTTGAAAATAAAAGCAATTAAAAGTAAATAAACATTTTTATATTCGTGAATGTTGCCTTGTAATGCTTTTTTTAATAAAAAATCGTTTTTGAACAAATGAAAACAGCTGTTTCTTGTCCAAAGACAGAATAATAAACCAACAAGACTACAAAAGTTATGAAATTAATTCAAAAAGCTCGTATTAAAACATTGTGCAATTATTAGAACTTTTTTAGGAGTAGCCGCTGATATTTGGCAATTATGGCTCTAAATTCAAACATGTCGGTATATAGCGCAAAAACCTCACGCACATCCTTATCTTCGATATTAAAGCCTTATTCACCATGCGAAAGAGATAAAACGAAAAATGTTATCATCAACAAAGTGAGGTTTGACATGCCCAAACAAAAGGGTCTGTTAGAAGTGGTTAATGCTGTGGAGGAGAGAAATAGTTTTGTGCAACTGAATGAATTTGTTGGTTTTCTAAATGAAAATATTTTAGATGTATGTAAATAAAATTAAAAGCTCAAATTGAAATTAAAGAATTATGGTACTTTCTTTCTGCTTTACAGGATTCTGAATTTTTACGAATTTTCAATGATGGCCATATGGTTATTAATCAATTAAGTCCAAAGTTTTCACCTTTAGTCGAAGCATTACTTTCTCTGCCGTGGATCAAGAGATCACAGGAATGTCGCAAAACTTATTCGCAATTTTGCCTGGGAATATTAGTGGCTCACAATAAATATCTGGAATTTGGCATAACAAATCTAATAAAACTTTGGATACCATCAGAAAGTGACATTGAGCAGTGGATGAATGATCAACCAAGTCAGGAAGTAGAGAATGAATTGCAGGCAATACATTTATTATTGGAACGTATTTTAAGTGCCATACCATTAGCATTCGACGCTACTCTAATGGCTATCGAAACATTGTTTCCCTACTATAAAAGGCCAACATATTCAGTTGCTGGTTACGTGCACAATTTACTTAAATTAATGGAATATAAACCCATTTTCTTGGAATGTGTGATGCAGCTCTTAATGCAAAAGTTAGTGTCTTACATTTTACTTTTAACTTTTTCATATTGAAAATGTCCGTCCAATGGACAGATTGGTTATTTTAGATGTTAACGCACCTCGCACAGAGATCGAAGACTTTGAAAGTGATGACGATGACGACGAAGAAGAACCCATTATGTTTGAAATGGACGACTATGAGAAAAGTAAACTAAACTTTTGCTGTCCAAGAATTATTCTATATTATATTAATCCATTGCAGAAACTACTAAAGCGAACGAACCTATGAAACATGCCATTGCTCATACTTTGGATATTTGCATGCAAAAAATATTTGAATTCCTAAAGCAGAAAAGTGATCGAGGATTAAATTTAAATACGGGGTCTTTGCAGCTTTTAAAAATTTTAATTACGGCTTTTGACAATGTTATACTTCCCATACACAACACTCATCATGCACAATTTGTAATATTTTATTTTTCTAGCTTGAAGGTATGTAAATCAAGAAATTAGAAAACATTTTCATTAATGTTTCGTTTTTCATAACCAGCCATGTTTAGCCGAAGCGTTTTTGACGTCTTTGTGGAATAAAATAACGAATCCAAATTGCTCTGCTGTAATAAGACAAACTTCAGTGGGATACATAGCTAGCTATTTGGCACGTGCTAAATTTCTAAGTATAAAGTAGGATTTGTAGTATTATTTGATAAAGTTTTCTGCTAAAATTTTCGTTTAGTATTTTGAAGCACTATTTGAAAGAACTGTGTGCTTGGGCTCATCAATATATAGAGAAATGTGATCAGTATCGTTCGAATGGTTCTTTAAAGGCAAATGTAGTATTTTTTTCTGTGTGTCAAGCTATATTCTATGTAATAGCTTTCCGATCGAAAGATTTAACTTGTGATAAGAAAAGTAAGTTAATTTATTGCTTGGTATGCATATTAAAAAAAAATTCTGCTATTTTGCAGGTTTATTGTTCTTGGAATCTTTACATTTATCGGCTTTGGTAATGTGTAATTTCAACCCATTAAGAGTGTGCTTACCAGCTGTAGCCACGGCTTTCGCTGGTGTAACAAGAGCATATCAATTAGCTTATTGTCATGCCATATTGGAACGCAATGCAAGAAGAAAGTTGGCCACAGTATATGCCAATGATACAGCAACACCCGAAGAAACATTAGATACATTTTTTCCTTTTGATCCTTATTTATTGAGAATGTATGTTAACAAACGGTGTATCAATCAACTTTTTTTTAAATATGAATGTATATATTTTTATATTGTTGCAGGTCTGCTAAATATATAACTCCAATCTATTTGGTATATCAAGCTAGTGAAGCTGAAGAAGATATTGTACAAGCAGCTGAAAGTACTAATAAATTACGCAAGCGAGGTGATTCTGAAATGATGGATGAACACGACATCGACGATTTTATTTTAAGAGATAAACGTCAAAAGCTAGAAAGTTTAGCTAAAAGTCAAGAGAAGGAGACTCATTTTAATTATGGCTCATCTCCAGGTTTTCATATTTGAAACAAATTCCATCTATTTTGCTAGCTAATTTTGAATCTTCCTGTTTTATATTATTTAAACTGAAATTTTAGATTTTATTTATTTACAGTATAAAAAAATGTATAAAATATAACAAAGAATTGGATTCACTAATTAATACATTTTATTTATTTAGAAAAGTGTTCTCAAACTTTACCTTTATGATTTGATTTTCGATGTTGTATTAGGTGACCAGAAGTACGAAACAATTTTGGACATTTGTCGCATACAAAAGGTTTCTGTTGGGTGTGTATTCGTAAGTGCAACTTTAAGGATTTACTTGAGGCATATTGTCTACCGCATACTTGACAGGTTAGTTTGACGCGTTCAGTTGCATGTACCAAAAGATGACTTTTTAACGATTGCTTGCAGCGAAACTTTTTCAAACAAGTGCTACACTCATGAGGCATGTCCGCAGTGTGTTTGTATGTAAAATGTTTTTTTAGCCAAGCCTTATAGCGAAATGATTTTTCACATTTCGAACATCTATATTTAATTTCTTTAATTGCAGACTCTAATTTTTCCTTTCTCGTTTTTATTATTGGAAAAGCCATAGTTTCTGTTTGACTATTTTTCTCAGTCTCTATAAAAGTTGGATATAAGATAAGGCTATCACCGTTATTTTCTTCAAATGTTTTCTGAGTTTTGAGCAACAGTTTTAAATGGTTTAACATATGTCTCCGACAACTTTGTTCTGTTTGAAAGTATTTGCTGCAATAGTGACATTTAAAACTTGTACTTTTCAAGTGAGCTTTTGTATGGATCTTTAAGGCGGTCTGTGTTACAAACGAACATTGACATTTAACACATTGATTCTTAAATAAATTTTCATGCCTCTTTTTATGTTGCTTTAGTAAAATTTTCTTATTCACTTGTATTCCACAAAAATTGCATTCAGCGTAACATTCCGGAAATTTAATGTTGTTATCGAAAGCTAACGGTGAGGGCAATATTGTTTTAAGCATTTCTAACTCATCATCTTTTTCAAGATGCTTATGACGTAAGAGCGTTTTCAAAGTTTTAAATGATTTTAAACAATGCGGACATTTAAAATTAATCTTACAGCATGATGTTGAGCTGGAAAAAATAATAATAATTTAAAATGCTTCTTAAAGTAGAGTACTTACCTCAAATGTTTGTCTAATTGCCGCATTGCACTAAAAGCTTCATCGCACTTTGGACATTTGAATAATCGATGGAAAAGTCCAAATTTTTCATTAAGTTTGTGTGTGGAACAATGTTTTTTTAGCTGGGTCGTCGTAGGGAAACGTTTTTTGCATAATATGCATACAAAGGGTCGCACCTTAGTATGAACTCTTCGGTGTCTTAAATAGTCAAATGTCTTCCTAAACTCTTTATTACAAAACCCGCATTTTAAGTTTTTTACTCCGTTTACACTTTTAATTCTTTGTACTTTTAGGAGAGCAAAATGCCCAGCAGGATATAAATTATCTTTAACAGTAATAAACTCTGCAGGGCATTTTTTAATAACAGGTAGTACTTTATTCAAACATTCGGGAACACCTCCGGCTAATGGTTCTATTTCACTTTGTAACTGTTTAAGTTCCTTTAATACCGACTCCGCTAATGTTTGGGCATCCGTCTCTTTGGCAGGATCCAAAACAATGCTTGAAACATTTTTTGCTTCCAAAATGTGATGTCTTTTGACATGTCTATTTAAAGAAGCTAATTTTCTAAAGTTGCCCGTGCAATATGAACATTGTAATGCCTTAATATTTTTCAAATGAACATGCTCTTTATGAACCTGAAGATTATATTTTTTTGAAAATCTATTGGAAATAGTATTTGAGATAATATTGTTAAAGTGTGTACAATATATTTTACCTTAATCCACATTGGTTGCAATGATATAAACCAGGCTGCAAGTGTTTCTCCCTTAGATGGCGATTTCGTGAAGATATTTGGGTAAAATGCTTATTACACAATTCGCAATTAATCACTGACATAGTTGCAGTTATTAAATAAATTTACTATTTTTCAAAACAAAATTATTTAATGTTTACTTATTTACAAAAATATTGGTTCTGTCGAATTAAATATGTCTAAATAAATTCGCCTTGACATTTAACTTTCACTAGACAATCCACTTTAAATTGATGACACGGAAATGTATTTGCTTATTTATAACGGCCGTGAATAAAATATATGAATATATATTTTAAATGATTTCATTTCAATACAATATTTATTAACCTTTATAAGAGCCCTGCTGCCATAGTTTTGAAAAATTAAGCCTTTTCCATACTATAGTAGACGTTATTTCAAAAACAAATATGGTTTCCCAATAAATGCATGCAATCGTTTCGATTTAAAGCAAATAAACTTAAAAAATTATTTGAATAGTAGTGGTAACAAAAATCTTTACCGTAGCTTTTTTTAGCGCAAACATTATGTGCTCAACATTGCATTTGAAAGCATCAGAAATGTTAGAATTTTCTAAAAGATATCTTCAGCATTGATCCTAATACAACATGAAACTATGGCAAGTACACAGACCAAAATTATGAAATGTTTTTGAAGCATTTTTAACTTTTCACAAAATATTTAGTGAAAGGATTTTAAGGAGGCATTTAAAAAACGCATTCCTACTAAAAGGTGAAGTCGAGCAATTGCAATATACACAAGTTTTTTTTTTTATAATTCTGTTACACTTTTCCACTTAAAAAAATTGAAGGCAATAGTATAATTTGATTAAATTTTTCAATCACTTTTTATATTTTTAAAATAAATCTTAAAAGAATTTTCACAGAAAAACACCAATCCACATTTCTTAGGCAACGAATTCATAAGGAATAGGAGCCAATACAATTGGTTCTTCTATTTTCTTAACAAAGTGAGCCTTCTTAGGTTGGGCAGGTTGACGTTTCAAGTTAATCCAGGTACCCTTCGCTTTTGCGTCTTTCAGCAAACGTTCGTTTTCCTTAACACGACGCAAAAAATCTTCACGGCACTTTGAGTGATGGACATGTTCAATGCGAACATTTATGCGTTTAGGTAGGATCTTTCCGCGTACACGTTTGTTTACAATAACACCGACAGCATGGGGAGTGACATTGTAAACACGACCTGTTTTGCCATGATAGGCCTTGTAGGGCATACCTTTTTGGACAGCACCATGACCCTTGATATCTACAATATCGCCAATTTTAAAAACTCGCATATAAGTGGACAATGGAATCACACCATGTTTGCGGAAAGGACGAGAGAACATGTCTCTGGTGCCGCGACGATAACCCTTGGAATTAGTCATTGTTGTCCCCTAAAAGTGTGGGAATAAACATTATTAATACACATTGTATTATACGATCATTACTTTTTATAATTTGCTTTTGTTTTTCATTGCTGTGGCTCTATTTTTTCAATAAAATTCACCCACCTTTTAGAAAATACCTTCCACGCGGTCGTGTAGTTGGGAAAAAAGAAAGATGGCGATGAAAGAGTATTGCCAAATGGAAATTATTAATAACATTCGAAAATAGTTGACATTTAAAACCGAAAAGTGTTGTGATTCATAAGTGCCTATTTACACCCTTCCACTTTTATTTATTTTATATTATATACTTTATTTATATATTCAATCTTGTAATATGAAGCCATAGGTGGGCAAATTAACAATATTACAAAGCAATTTGCCTAAGACTATAATGCGATATATATGCATATATTTACAATAAATAATGAAATAAAAATAAATGAAATAAATGAAAATAACGAAATGTATCATTTGAGTGAGAAAATAAACGCAATGACAAAGGTAAAAAACTCCACCAATGGGGAATTCGAACCCTTGAAGAAGATTCAATAAAAGATGTAAAAATTCGGGGTATAAAAAGATGTGGATGTCTAACCGATCGCGAAAATAAAAATGAACTACTCAAAGAAAGTGGCCTTGAATTCTGAATTATTTTGAAAAAAAGAGCTAATTTGCGAAATTTAACTAACTTAGCGAAGTTGCATCCAAAGAATTTATGAAAATAGCCCGAAATATGGTCACGACGGCGTACATTATATAAAAACCGTATAACAGTATTAAACAACCTCTGAATTCTACGCAAGTGCATCCTACATGTACCACTGAAAACTTTAAAAGCATAAAAGAGTTGTTAGATTAACAAGGCCCAAGACAAGCGAGTTCTAATATGTAGAGGTAAGTACAAGTGGCAAGAGATAATCCTACGTAGAGTAGTAGGATTTTTTGTTGCTTAACTTTTGATTTTTCCATTAGAATGAAAGAGAAGTTATAAAAATTGGATATTTTTCTATTTCACTGCAGTACTCGGGAATTTCGTTTTACATTTCCATTCACAATCATATATAAACAAAGTTGTATTTTTTGTATTTTTGACATTCCTCTTTATTCTCCGTTTCATTGTTAAAACATGAATGTTCAAATTTAGTCATAAAATTGCCGGTTACTTTAAATTATAAAAATTTTTTGCTAATAGTGTTGTATTGTTAAACACTTTTTTCCATCTTTTTCACTGTCATCAGAATTCCATTCAATGACTTCTTCAATGCAGTCAGTTATAGACTCCAGTATGTAATTTTGTTCTTTTACATCCATTTTTTTCAATAAACCTTTTTCTTTCAACTCAATTTTTTCACAACTTGAATAAAATAAAATGTCAAAAAGTACGAATTTTGAGGCAAAGCACAACACGAAAATTGTTGACACAAATTGCTGTGTGTATACATTACGTCAACTTTATAGGACACAATGACACCCAATTTACATTGTACGATTTTTGTCGCTGCAATTCTTATTTTGTTGGTAAATAATGTGTACTTTTTTGTTCCTCTCTTCCCCTATTCTCTTTGCACACATTATTTCCAACAAAAAACTAAGAATTGCAGCGACAAAAATCGTACAATGTAAATTGCAATTTTTGAGCAACAAAACTGGAAGTGTGTGAACAGGTACTAAGTAAATTCTATGCATGTTATTTCCAAAACACTGTTGGTAAGGTTGAATTAAGCAGCTGTTTGAATAGAAAGCAGAGGTGGAAAAGGATATTTATATATTTATATCTTTAGATGCCCTGACATTATACATTTTTTGTGGTAAACAAATGAATTTCGACACAAATAAATTTTAGTATAAAACTGAAAATTGATTTATTTGATTTCTTACTGTTACTTTCTTGTAAGCTACGGAAAACTTGGATTAAATTAATTGTTTTGTTTCATGATATTTTATTGGTTGCAGTTGTACCAAGAGAAATTTGCAATTGTACCAACTTTGACAACCCTGTTAAAAAGAAATTTTTTTCTCCACACACATGCATATATATATATATATATATACTTACGTATTTCAAGATTTTATTTATATACATCTACGTTTATGATATGCTAAAATTCAATTGAAAGTAAAAAAGCGTTAGTAAAGTAAATAAAATCGAAACCAGTTAGTGATCTCTGAGTAAAATGGAACAATTTAAAGGCCTGCAAAAATGTTTATATATCTGGTCCCAAGCTGAAAATTTAGAAAAACAAGTCGACCAATTAAAGGCAGCTACAGGTGGAGAAGTTTTGGTCGAAAATATTAATCGTTTAACATTTGGTAATATTTTTTTGAACGAAAAACTTGTAGAATATTTAATTTATGCGTATTAATTTCTAAAACAGCTTCTCATAATAATGCTTCGTTTGATTTGATTGTGGTGGACAATGCTCAATTGACTGATGCTTTTGGTAAATTATTGCAATTGTTGAAACTAAAGGGGAAATTACACATATTAAGTTACATTGGCTCAGCCGATAGTTTAATACAAGAACTTAAGCTATCGGGATTTGTAAATCCGCAAACTACAGAATCCAGTATAACTTGTGAAAAACCTGGCTACGAAACGGGTTCAGCAGTAAAATTATCATTTGCCAACAATATTAAAAAACCGGCTGCCGTATGGAAAATTGATGGTGATGAGGAAACAGATGACCTAATTGATGAAGATGATTTGCTAGACGAGGAGGATAAAAAGAAACCAGATCCAGAATCCCTTAGAGGTAAATTGTTTTCTATTATTATATTTCGATCATTATGTTTGTTTGTTTGTTTTCGATTAAATAGTGTGTGGAACTACTGGAAAACGCAAAGCTTGTAAAGATTGTTCCTGTGGTTTGGCTGAGGAATTGGAAGCTGAAAAATCCAAAGTTAGAGTAGAAACACAAAATGCTAAATCAAGCTGTGGCAGTGTATGTTAAATATGTGCTATTTTGTTATTAGATGTTTTTTATTTATAAATTTTAATTTTCCTTTTTTAAGTGTTATTTGGGTGATGCTTTCCGTTGTTCCACGTGTCCATATCTGGGTATGCCAGCTTTTAAGCCAGGCGAAAAAGTACAACTGGCTGGAAATCTTTTGAATTCTGATATTTAACACAAACTCTGCTAACGTTTATGATAACATTTCGCTTTATTCCAAATACACGTGAAGAAGTATTGAAACCAAAATGACACTTCCTAGAATTTATATTAATTTTTGATAAAAATAATTAATATTCCATTAAGTTAATTTATAGAATATCTCAGAAAGGCATCGGGTGACAAGGCCATTTGCGCATGAATATGAACTTAAACTTACAATAAAGAAACAATTTTATTTAAAACTATAAAACAACATGCTGGTAGTACATGCAAACATCATATGCAGGGTGTCCGCCGGGAATGTGTACTACTTTGTTTTGCCGCCATTTTGGTAAATATTAGTCTTGGGAGTTCATATTTGGCAGTCGTGAAATAGACACGTGGCAAATTTATTAAGGAAAAATATTCAATAAACTAAAGTGTTTTAATCGTTAAAACATTTTATCAAAATCAATCATCGATTACTGTGGCGATGAGAAAGTTACGTGAAATTTTTAGGAGAATCAACGTGCCAACAAAACCCACTATTAATCGTGTAGTTAATGATTTCGAACAACGACGGTCTGTAGGTGATAGGCCCAAGCATGGACCACAACGTACTGCAAGATCGGTTGAAAACATTGCTGCTCAAGAAAGTGTTCAAAACAATTCAATTCAAAGTGTTCAAAACAATCCATTTCAATTCGATTGTTTTTTGAAGACCAAGCTCAGGAGCTAGCCACTAGAGATTGCTGCCGCATAAAATTATTGAAAGAATTTATCAAAACCCGGGGAAATACATGGAACATCGTGAACGCTGTTTAATTTTAGAGTAATTTTTGCTGCACAATCTGCGACTTCGGTGTTTTAGATCCCAATATGTAAGGGAATCCAAAATGACAACAAGGAGCTAATAGCATTTGGGAGGTGCATAATGTCCTTATAGCTTTAATTGCACTCAAACTATCAATGAAAATAATTGACTTTGTTCTTTTTTGTACAGCATAGGTAACAGCCTGTTTAATTGCTTGTAATTGAGTAACGACAAGACCCTAACAAAGTCTGGTAGGCGTTTCTTCAGGACGACACTAAATATTTTGTTGTAGAACTAAAGAGGAAACTGGTATTCCTTTGCATTAAGAGCCGGTAGTGAAAAGAAGCATGTTTGGAGAGAGGCAGTCTACTTTTGAGGATTAGCTTTTTGATTTTTATTGAAATAGGAAAGGCTATTGTCGACATTAATAGTATATTTGCTGATAATGGCTGTAGGTTGCGGCTAAGTAGGTAGTACGAAATTTTAGTCTTTTCAAAAAGAGAAATTCTCAATGAATGTTCCAGTGTTCATTGGTTTTTCCAAGTTTTAGCAAAAAATGTCATGGAGCCCATCACTTGGGATGGTAACGGACCTAGAAGCTTTAATAGGGATCTGAAATCAGGAAACTCAGCTTCATTTTTTTAACAACCTTAATGGCATGGAAATAAAATTAATAAAATTTATATTTGCCTAATTTTATTCCATTTAAAGTGGCCTTACATAATTCTCAGTAAGTTAAAAAAAATTAAAAACAAACAAACAATTTTTTGAATAAATTTTTATTTTTTTATAAAAAAATTTTGCATCTTTAGAGAATTTACATTTGACATGCAGTGCCTTTAATAAGTTCTTTATTGTCCCCCATAAGCACACGATAATTGACAGCGGCAGGATCTAATTCTTTATATAAATAGGTGGGCATTTTATCAGATAAAACCCACACTGTGCCTGCCGAATCGATTTTCATATCATTTGGAAATACTAAAGTATGTGAATCGGAATCGATGAGACCCTGATTGTCGGCTGTATAGGGCTTTTTAATATTCCAACAGGCGATGGCATCTTTATTGACTTGAGTGTAAAAAATGACATTTGTTTCTGGGTCGTAAACTTCAGCTGTGGATTGTCCATTCATGCCACGATCGCCTACATATTTGAAATCGTAATAAGCACCGGGACTGGTGGCTAGAGTTTTGTTTTGCAAGACACGATTTGATACTTTAAACTCTTTGGTGCTGGCTAAGGCATGAAAATAAATATCTTTCGAGTGATCGGGATTCATCGGTCCTATAGCCATGCCAAATACACCATCAGTCCATTGGAAATTAACTCCGCCCACATTAAAATCACCTTGTAACGGATCGAAATGGAAGAAATTATGCTTGACACGATAAGATTGATTATCGTGTAGCGAATACACGATAACACCATAAGCACCCAAATCCGGAACATAAGCAAATGCATTAGAGCAGTCAGAGCGTTCGGAATCAACAATCTTTAATAAAAATATTCATTAATATTTTTCGAACTTGTAACGCAATATTCAAATAATCAAATCAAATAACTTACGATGTTGGCGAAAAATGAATCCTCCTTGACTTGGTTTTTGGGTATGGCAAAACGACGTATTAGTTTATCCTTTTTTAAATCAAAAATCACTATAGCATTATCAGTCACTTGTTTAGCATCACCCAAAATATCCGCCAAACCAGTATCCAACACCCACAAACGATCACATTTATCCGCCTGTATACGGAATGTGGAAATTATGGTGGAGTTGTCTTTAAGTTTGCAGCCATTTTCACATTTGGCTGTTTGCAATTTATTTGCTTCCCAACTGGGATAGGGTATAAGTTTGGGAGATTCATCCTTGGAATTAAGGTCCACATAATTCAATGAAGAGGCAACGCCTGATTTCCATCTGTAAAAAAAATGTTTTTATTTTAATAAAAATTTACTTTTGTTTTTCACTCTTCTGTAGCCAACTTAAGTAGAAAATTAAATGAAAAAACGCTGTTTTAAAACGCAAAATTGACCCTTTCATTTTTCTAAAAAATCGCTGCAACTTGAAATACAAACTTTAGTCTCTCTAAGCTGGAGGTAGATTTTTTTAAAGAAGCTTTATGAATAAAGATTCTTTTTTTGCACAAAAATTCCGCTTTTACTCAAAAACAATTTTTTTTTAATACAAACGTCGACCAGTCATCGATTATCACTTTGGTGAGTCTTTTCAATTCTCCTCAAGTTTCAACCAGATATCGAATTTTGGGCCAAATAATCACCTTTTCTAATGAATCAGCAAATAAAATGCTTGATTTTGGGATTTAGAAAAGTTTTACGTTATTACTCAGAAGCTAAGGCATCCACAGAAAATAGTGTTTAAGGTTGACGTAGGTAGCTGTCGTTATAGTCCAACCTACAGATTTAAGTCAGCACTTAATCGTATAACTCTAATTCGGTGGCGGTCTTACCACCGGGTGTAATAAGATACGTCTACCAACGTTTTAAGGTGCATAACACACCTTAGGTGGCAATTTCAGCAGCATAGCAAGCTGGGCTGTGCTCTCACTCGCTGCTTGGGAACCGAAAGTATCTTTATTCCCATTTACCCTAGCGTAGTGTCATCATGTTGCAATGCAAAAGCACATCGGATAGGAACAAGTCACACCTTTCCGCGGTTCTCCGAAGGGGAATAGTAATGCTATTCTCACAAGGTCTTATTTTAAATTTACCTAAAAAATGTACGAGCATTATTAAGGCTTGAAAAAATAAAACTTAAAAGTTCTAGGATGACTCGCATACACATTGAAAATCTGGGGGAGGCTCGGCCACTAATAAAAAAATATATTGCTCTCCTGAAATTTTCTTCTCATTATGAAATTTCTAATAAATGCCACAATTATCAGGGTTATCTAGTTACGCTAAAAAGCACGCGTTTTAAGAGAAAATCGTTTAAACTAGAAAAATTAGATTTTCGAATTCCAACCAAAGACTTACCAACTGGTGCCACGGTAACCAGTAGCCCACAGGGCTAGCACCTTGTACTGGTTATTGGTGAGGCTTTTCGTGGAGTAACGTTGTGGTTTAAACCCAAACTGCGGGAAGGTGTGTCTTTTTCCTATCCGATGTGCAGTTGCACTGCAACAGAATGTCGCATTTTGTTGCGGGGCGACTAGAGTTTAGATTGTCTCTCGTTCTCAAGTAAGAAGGGAGGCGGGGGGACTAAAGTTTAGATTGTCTCCCAGTCTCAAGTAAGAAGGGAGGCGGGGCACATTAATATGTTTTGACGTAATCTCACCGTCATTACATGTGTCAACGGGTGTAAAAAGGAGCCCAGTCTCCTTCAATGCTAGCAGGAGCCAACCGCACAATTCCACTATATTTCCACCGGAATCAGTAAAGTCCCAGAGTTCAGCTATTTGTCTTTTTAGCCTTTTAGCTGTTCTCTGACTGATTATTGAGGTTGGCTCTTCGGGAGTATCGTTGCGGTTGTAGTTTCGAGGCCCTTGATTTAAGTTGTGTGGGTCGTATCATTCACAATGAACACAAAGAATGGTCCAGGTCCAGTGAGCATGATTGTCGTTGTGTTCTTAAATTTTATTAAGCTTCATGGGTTCGGGACCAGGAGTTGGATAGTCTCAAATCTACAGCAAGGAGTGAAAGCTGCGGTCTGCTTCGGGCTTTTGAAGTTGCAACTAGGAGTGACTGGAGGATATACGTATCTGAAGGCCTTCTAGGGCGAGAATGACGCTACATTCCATCTGGTTATGGCTTACACAGCTAGGTACAGACTTAAATCTTATCACGCATACTTGTGGTGTTTTGTACATTGTAAGGGGCATAGTATTCACCACCGTCAAATGGTGCTAACATGTTTCAGTACCTATTCTAAGCCAGACGTGGTGGTTATATGCCAGAAGTTATATTTCAATTATAATGCCAGAAGGTTATCTTGCGAATAAAGTAAATTTTATGTCAATAAAAAAAAACTCATCTCCTTTTCCCAGTTCTATACCCCAATAAAAAGCACCCTATAGATAATAAAAATTCGAATTCAGAAATCGATCAATTTCTGTGAAATTAAATTAAGAAACCGCTTTCGAAACCTGTAGGTTTTGTGGAAAAGTACCTTTAGCTTGTAGTTTAGCAGGATGTTTATGTGCTTTATATTGATTGCTATGCTGTTATAAATAAAATTTAAATAAATTAATTAAATCTGTCCCCAAAAAACCAAAAAAACCGCTTGACAACTTTTAGTCCAGGTCGTCTATCAGGCATTTGTAGAAAATTTGTAGTTCTGAGGAAGACTTAAAAAATTTATTTTAACAACTTATTGATTTACCCTCGTAATAATAACATTTACAAACTTGGGCGATTTAAATAAACAGAATTCCCCAAAAAATAACAAAAAAAAAATAAAATAACAAAACTTTATTTTAAGAAGACAAGAAATATCCATGACGTGAATAACGTATTAAGATGATGACTTTTAATAAAATATACAATAACAAATAAAACAACAACAACAAGATTTGCTGTTTTACTACCTTCTTAAAACAAACAGACAAACAAAACAATAATTAAAAAAAAAACTATTGATTTTAAGTAAAAACCAGAAAGTTTGCAAAGTACGACTACAGTTGTGAGACAATAACAGATATGACATACGAATATACTGGTAAAATAAACTATTCTTTTGTTTAGAAACTATGAAAATATTTAATAAATTAAAAATTTCATTTACCTTGGCACTGTTATAAACAATTTATTATTCCATCTTTCTAAGCCCAACGGTAAATTATTCTCTGCTATATATTGTCCTGATTTAATGGCAGCCTTTTCCGCCTCTTCATTTGGCCAATCAAACACCAATTGCTTCCAATGGAATTTTTCCTCTAGCTTTGCTCGAACTACAGCTGCCAAACTTATTAAACCGAATATCAATAATAATTTCATCGTTTTCACTTAAAGAAACCCACGTAAAAAATATTTTTATTTATTTTTTATTTTATTACACTTCTTTGTAAAAATAATTATTTATGCTGTTATTTAATTATTCGCGATCTCTTTTGTAATCACAAACTAACTAACACCAAATTCTTCCCTCTTACTATTAAGCCCGTCTTTTTGACACTAACGGTCCAGCTAAATCGTATAAAGCTTTTTATTTAAAATCTACCATCGCAAAAAGAAATCTCAACTTTGTTTAAATCACTTTAAATCACAACACAAAAGAGAAGAGAAAGAACATTTTGATTTGCTTGAAACAAATAAATGTTGCCGGAGAATTTTTGCAAATGTTGACGCAACATTAAACCTGTAAACGCTTGAGTTTAAGAGGTGTTTTTATTACAGCAATAAATGGCCTTGAAAGTTATAATTTTCTGTTGTTTACAAAAATGAAAATTCCACAAAAATTTAATTTATTAAACTAAAATGTTAAAAGGGGTCTGAAAGAATAGTGGAAAATGAGATAAAATAATTAAAAAAAAATTAAGAATTCATATTGGGGGCTTATAGAACGATTCTCTTAACTCTTTGTTGGCCAAACTTTAGATTCTTTATACATGGTATCCGCCGGGAAGGTATTATAGTTTGCTTTGCCTCCATTTTGGTAAACATAAGTCTTGACAGTTTATATTTGCGAGTCGTGAAGCAGACACATGGCAAATTTATTATGGAAAAATATATTCGATAAACCAACGTGTTTTAATCGTTAAAATATTTGATCAAAATCAATCATCGATTACTGTGATGATAAAAAATTTACGTGAAATTTTTGGGAGAAACAACGTGCCAGGAAAACGCATTATTTATTGTGTAGTGAATGATTTCGAAGACAGAGGGTCTTTAGCTGATGGGCCCAAACATGGACCACAAAGTAGTGCAAGATCTGCTGAAAACCTTAGTGCTGTTTAAGAAAGTGTTTAAACCAAAATATTCGACGCCGTGCTCGGGAGATTGGTCTTCACAGAACATCTTTGGCCACAATTTTGCACAAGGATTTGCATTTGTTTCCATATAAAATTCAGATGATACAAGAGATTTTTCCACAAGACCATTTACGTTGCCATACATATGCCAATAGAATGTTGGAGGTCGCCCATGACAACCGCGATTTTCATGAATAAATCATAATGAGTGACGAGGCATCATTTGAATAGTCGGTTCTAGAGAATGGGCAACATTCAAATTATTCAACAGTCACCTTTGCATCCAATAAAAAGCGACAGTCTGGTGTGTAATTTGGTCAGGAGGTATCATTGGACCTTCCTTCTTTGAAAAAGAAAACGGCGTAATGGTAACTGTGAATGGGGAGCGATATCGTGATATCATTGAAAACTTTTTAACGCTACAGCTGCATACAACTCAAACAAAATATTCGTGATGAAATTAATGAAATACCGCGTGAAATATGTTAGAATGTTATGAGAAATATGTGCTCAAAAGGGCCAGGATCATCTCACCTCTACTCAGAACAAAGAGTGAATGAGGCGGATCCAGTGAGCATGCTTGTCATGTGTTCTGGACGAGGAGTTGGATAGTCTCCAATTCCTTAGCAAGGAGTGGGAGTTGGCGGCCCTGCTTCGAAACTTTCAAAATTGCAACTAGGAATAATTTGTTGCTAGACTTATGTCTTCGGCTTCCTAGGGCGTGGGTGCACGCATCATATCACCCCAATGGTTGACCACCGTCGAGTTATGGCATACACACGCTAGGTACCGACGTAAATCTTATCACGCTTGCACAACTAGCTGTCGAGTTGTTATTTATGGAAATATATAATTTTAAGTTGGTAACAGTTTTTTAACTGGCGGTCATTGACAGCTTCCAAATTTTGCGAATTCGACCCAAAACAAGATTATCGTTGAGCCTGATTTTCATAAGCAAATTTTGTTTAGCGATGAAGCTCTCATTTGTAAGAATGGATACATTTTTAAAGAGGTGTAGAAATTTAAGTTGGCAACACTTTTTTAAATGTCAACTATCAAGTGATTTATGTTTAATTTTGTGTTGATACTTAACCTTAGAAGGTATAAGTGTAACGTTCCCGAATGATGCAAATTGGTGCCAAAACAAGGGAAACGTCAATAAACAAAACTGCTGTGTGTTGAAGTGATAACACTTGATAATACTTAAGTGTATGTTGGGACACGGTTACATACAGAAAAACTGACTGGTTGATATGTTTTAGAAGGCTGGTAGAATCAGTGGTCAGTTCTTCTTTAGAAACAACTCTGGTAAGAACGTTACAGTCAATGGTGGTCGCTATTAAGCTTCATGTTGCGGATCCGTGAATTGGCTTCCAAGATCGTTCGTTTTAACGTCGCTAGACTATTTTTTGGGAAGACGTGTGAAGTCGCTAATCTGTGCCGATAACCCTTGAAACCATTCACTACCTGGAGGACAACATTCGGCGCATTAAGCCAGTATACTGCCACAAATGTTAAAAAAATATCATCGAGTATTGAACTTCCAGATTATATTACGTCCAAGCCAGCCTTAGCGGTCATATGCCAAACGTCATTTTTAAATTATGGTGCCAGAAGATTATCTTTTGAATATAGAAAATTTAAGCTTCTTTTTCTTCCAAGTTTTTGGCAACACTGCTGGTCCCATTAATAGACGAAAGTAAAAAATAAATTCTATCAATTATTGAAAATAAATAAATTACAATAACATATACGTTACCTTCTTAACACATTAACATTTAAAAAGTAATGCAAAAATGACCACAATTAACAATGGGTTGCTATTTCAACAAATTTAAGCATAAAGATCATTGATCGTGAACAACTTCTGGCTAAATTTATAACCAAAATGCGTATTCCAATAATGTTAACAAGTTTTTAATGTTGTTATTTTTAAAATAAGGAGGAAGCGGTTTTCAATACGTATGTCATTTTATAACAATAAAATTGTAATAAAAAAAGTCATATTTTAATAATTTTAATATCAAAATATTTTTAAGAAGAATTTTAATACACTCGAAGAATTAATTTCAAATAAAATATACAAATAGTTCATTAAAAATGACTTTTTTGTTTGGTCTTAACATATTGTTATCTAATAAAATTGTAATTTGTGTAGAATATTTGAAATTTAACAATTTTTAATAAATTTTGAAAATAATAATTTATTAAATTCAAACATTTTTGTTGGTGTTTAACTTAATTGAAAAATGTCATAATTTTTAGCAACATGTTGCTAATGAAATATTCCTTTAATTTTTTTTTTTTAAAGAGAAGTAGCACTTCAGGCAACAATGCCTACTTAGTCAAGTACTGTGCTACATTCTTTAGGAAAGGGATAGAGAGAGAGATGAAACAGGTGGTGAAAGTAGAAGGATAGTCGGAAATTAACTGCCGTATAAGACAGCAGTACAACGACCAATGACTATGCCTTCGTCGCTGACCAGCCCCACCGACAGTCAATTTTTATTTTTGTAGTGAAAAAAACCAAGGAGGTCTTCGTTGGGAATCGAACCCACAACCCCCATACCGACAAGCTAGTACACTACCTACTAGCCTACAGGGGCACCTAGATATTCCTTTAATTAAACCTGAGAACTCTATTCAAATAAGCCAAAGTTGTTTGGCAACCTTAATTTTTTCACTTGAAAAAAATTTATGACAATGAGCTAGTGTTGCCAACACTAGGATTTAAAAACAAACTGTAGTTTTTGTTAGCTTTGCGTATGAAACTTTGAATCTTGTTTTGGCTTTCTTAATTTCGCACGAAAAATGTACAGCTCATATTATATTGAGTATAACAGGGTATGCTGCTAATGATTTTGTGTAAAATCCTATCAAAATCTAATATAAAAACGTAGTGGGAAATAAATAAGAAATTATGTTGCCGTAGTGTAGTCTGTTTATTTGGTTAAAAGTCAGGAAATGTTATTGCAACATTTTGTTCAACTGAACAATATTTATGGCAACATTTTTTTAACAGCGTAACAATATGAATGGCAAATTCTTCGCGTGGAATTTTAATTAAGGGGTGATCAATGCATTAACTGTATTTTTTTGCTTTAAGTTTAGAGTAAGAAAGTTAAGAAAAAATCGAAAAAACCTTAAAAAAATAATTTATCATTATTTTCCCCGGGGGGCACATTGATATGTTTTGACGGAAATCAATTGTCATTATGTGTCTTCGGGAGTAAAAGGGAACCCAGTCCCCTTCAAGGCTAGCAGGAGTCAACTTGACAATTCCACTATATTTCCACGGGTATCAGTAAAGCCACAGGGTTCAGCTATTTGTCTTTTTAACCTTTTAGCTATTCCCTTCGGGAGTACGTGGTGGTTGTGGTTTCAAGGCCCTCTTTTCTTTTGTGTGTGCCGGATTATTCACAATGAACACAATGATTCAGGTCCAGTGAGCATGATTGCCGTTGTGTTCTTAAATTTTATTAAGCTTCTTGCGTTCTGGAACAGGAGTTGTATAGTCTCCAACTCTTCAGCAAGGAGTGGGGGCGTTGGCCTGCTCCGAGATTTTGGAGTTGCAACTAGGAGTGATCAGAGGATATACGTATCGGAAGGGCTTCTAGGTCGAGGATGACGCTTCATTTCATCCACAGTGGTATGACCCAACATCTGGTTATGGCTTACACAGCTAGCTACAGATGTGAATCTTATCACGCACATCATTTAATATTGTATCGCGTGTCCTCCGGGAAAATATACTACTTTGTTTTGGTAAACATTAGTCGTGACAGTTCATATTTGGCAGTCGTGAAGTAGACACGTGGCAAATTGATTATGGAAAAATATTCGTTAAACCAAAGTGTTTTAATCGTTAAAACATTTTATCAAAATCACTCATCGATTACTGTGAAAGTTTTGGAAGAAGTAACGTGCCAACAAACCTTACTATTAATCGTGTAGAGAATGATTTCGAAGAAAGAGGGTCTGTAGGCGATAGGCCCAAGCATCGACCACAGCGTACCGCAAGATCGGCTAAAAACATTACTGCTCCTCAAGAAAGTGTTAAAAACAACATTCGACGAGCACGGCTCAGGAGCTTGGTCTTGACAGAACATCTTTGGCCACAATTTTGCACAAGGATTTGCATTTGTTTCCTTATAAAATTCAGATGACACAAAAGCTTCTTCCACAAGACGTTGCCGTACATATGCCAATAGGATATTACAGCTCGTTCATGACAACCCCGATTTTCATGAATAAATCATAATGAGTGACAAGGCATATTTTCATTTGAATAGTCGATTCTGGGGAATGGGAAACCCTAAGGGTTGAAAACTTTTTAACGGCACAACTGCATGTTTTGAGCTTGATTAACATGTGGTATCAACAAGACGGTGCCACATTGTTTACAGTCAGGATAAACAATGGAATTACTGCGAGACTTCTTTCCACAACAAGTCATTTCAAGAAATTGTAATGTTGATTGGCCTCCACGGTCGCCTGATTTAACTGCTCTGGACTTCTGTTTGTGGGAATTGCTGAAAAGCAAGGTTTATGCAAATAAACCAGAAATGCTTGAGCAGCTCAAACAAAATATTTGTGATGAAATTAATGAAATGCCGCTTGAAATATGTGAGAATGTAAGCACAAATGTGCTGAAAAGGGCTCGTATTTGTGAGGCTAATAGGGGCGGACATTTATCTTATACTGTATTCCATACATAACTGCCAACATTTAATAAAAAATTTATCATTATAAAATCCATTTTCTTTCATTTAAACAAAAATTATAAATAAACAAAGTGGTATACCTTCCCGGTGGACACCCTGTATTATTATATTATTTTCGATACTTAATTTCTTATTGTCCTTAATTTTCTATGACACAATTTTTTTTACTTCATTATCCTCAATAACGACAGTATTTTTTAAAGCGATGTATTATCATCAATAAGTCAGCTGTCAAATTTGATTTTTCGCAAGTTCAAACAGAGTGATTGGCTCTTGGAAGCAATTGTTGCCAGAAACAATTTGATGTATATAAACATGAGCATCATTTCAGCAAGATTGTTTCGTATTTATTGCGCATTAATTTTTTATATTAGAGCTTTTGACAGCATTTCTGAACATTTCTGAATTGCTGAACAGATTACCGCGTTTAATATTTTTACAGAATGATTGAACGATACAAAGCGGCAAGCAGAAATGTGTTAAAAAGCACGTTGATGCTTTCGCTTACAACTGTTTGTTTTTACTGCAAGTTTCTACTGACCACTCTCAGAGCCAAAAGTCTCACAACAGTTTCGACTACCTATAACCACAACTACTTTAACGTAGAGCTTAATCCTAACAAATTTTGCACATTTTTATGAATGATATAATTTTGTTCGAACCTACGCAAACATGTACGAAGCTGATAATTATATACGATTTTGCAAATACCCTTCCAAGTCCTGGTTACTAAGATACGAGACCATAATCTGCCATAATGACAACGTTCGCCCATATGCTTAAAGACCGATCAAAAACTATTTGGAAAACAGTGGATGAAAAGTTGTGGCTCATTGGCCTTATAGCCCAGACTTTTCCTTTTCGGACTATCATTTGTATCGATCAAAGCTCTACACTTTGAAGTATCAAATTTAGAAACTCTACTGTATGTCGTAAAGGGAGAAAGCTATAACTGGCTCTTAAAGAATATACTTAAACAAAGTGGTGATCTGAGTTATTACGTGATATGATTTACATCTGCGCCTGGCTATGGAGCTTTAATCAGATGGTGGTCAACCACTGTGCATAAATAGGAACCTCATGCTCGTCCTAGGAAGCCGAAGACTAATTCTAGCAACAGGTTTTTCCTTGTTGCAACATTAATGATTCCAGAGCAGGGCTGCAAATCATCACTCCTTGCTGAAATGTTGCAGACTGTCCAACTCCTGTCCAGAACACATGTCTAGCATGCTCACTGGACTGGATCATTCACCTAGGCTGTCATTAACGGCGAAATTATCCTGGCCATCATATTAAACAACAAACCTGATATGGGGCCGCAAAACCACAACCACCACGTTACTCCCATATAGGAGCCAACCTCAATAATCAGCCAGAGAACAGTTAAATGTCTAAAGAGACAAATAACGGAACTCTGCGAATCACTGATTCCCGTGGAAATAACGTGGAGCTTCCAGTTGTACCCCTGCTGACTTCAGGGGACTGGGCTCCCTTTTTCCCCCAGTTGCACAGGTCTAAATAGTTACTCTCCACAAAGACCATAAATGTGCCCCCGGGGGGTGGTGATCTGAGTTATGATGTCACAATCAGATGGTGGTCAAACCACTTGAATGATTTGCAAACGTCATTCACGCCCTAGAAGGCCATCGAATACCTATATCCTCCGGTCACTTCTAGAAGGAATTTCGAAAGCCCGAAGTAGGCCGCAGATTTCACTCCTTGCTAAAGAGTTGGAGACTTTCCAACTCCTGGTCCGGAACGCATGAAGCTTAATATAATTAAGAACACAACGGCATTCATACTCACTGGACCTGGACCATTCATTGTGTTCATTTTAAGTGATCCGACCCACAAACTCTCACGAGGGCCTCGAAACCACAACCACCACGATACTCCCATATAAGGGCCAACCTCAATAAACAGTCAGAGAACAGCTAATTGTCTCAAGAGACAAATAGTGAACTCTGCGAGCGTACTGATTCCCGTGGAAATATGTGGATTGTCCAGATGGCTCCTACTAGCCTTTGAGGGGCCTGGGCTCCCTTTTACACCACAAACACCAGTCTAAATGGAATAATAGGTTCCAAAAAGACTATCATGTGCCCCCGGGGGGAGATCTGAGTTATATTTTACTGTTATATAGCTATAAGCTATATAAATAAAGGAATTTATTTTCGATAGCTGAACAGTTTTGAATAACACACGCGTGTCGCCAACAGCCACAACACATTTAAATAACTTTTTACTGTTTCATTTCGAAACATATGTGTTTTAAGCTTTTTTTTTCTTGGCATTGCATAAATTTATTTATATAAAAATGAATAAAAAATAAATTTCACTTTTGCATTCACATATTCGATAAAAAACATTTGGTGATAAAAAAAATACATATTGTTTTTTGTTAACAACTAAAATCATATTAAATCGCCAGCTCAATTATTAATGATATTTTTATTCGTTTTTTTTGTTCTGCATTTAATCACTTAAAATCGTTTAATTCGAAACAAATATTGCCAACAAAATGGTTATGAATTTTTAATATAAATTAAAACACAATTAAAATCACACAAAAATATATCGAGCGAATAAATAAAATTAAAAATTTATAAGAAAGAAAAAAATTACGAGCACCAGCAACAAACAATAAATTTAAATTAATTTTTTCGAAGTTTATTTATTTTCAATAATTTTTGTATCACTATCACAAAGGCGTGAAAAAATATTAAAATTTGAAGGTGTTTTTGTTTATAATGGCGGAAATGTTTTCCTCCAAGTGGTGAATCATTTGAGAAATTATCGGCACCGATTAGCGACTTCACAAATCTTTACAAAAAAATAGTCTAGCGACATTAAATCGAAGGCCAAGCCATGGATTAGCAACATGACACTATGCGGTTACTAACCGTTTCCCTTAATAAATCAATTTCAGGAAGTAAATGTGTGACATGTTGCGCTGTCTGGTTGAAAGTACAGATCCTGTACATCATTAACGAAAACTTCAGTTATCAGTGCTTTATAGCGATCACCGTTTTTAAAAAGAAACTGATTGCTTATTCTACCAGCTTATAAAACACATCAAACTGTCAGTTTTTCGATATGTAACTCTAACACTTAACTATTATCATCACTTCAATTAGAGCAGTTTTGTTTATTGACGATCCATTCATCGTTTATGAAAATCGGCTTCATCGGCAATTTTGTTTTGGCACTACTTTCCACAATTCGGAAGCGTGTTTAGGTATAAGTATAAGATAAAATACCAAACCAAATTATATATAAATCAAAGGATACTTGACAGTTAAAAAAGTGTTACCAACTTAAAGTTCTATAGCTTTTAGAAAAATGTATCCATTCATACAAAAGAGAGGCTTCATCGCTAAACAAAATTTGCAATCTTGATTTGGTTCCAATTACACAATTTGAAAGCGGTTCAGACAAGAGTCCATTTACTTGATTATTAGCTGCCAGCGACCGCCAGTTGAAAAGTGTTACCAACTTAACATTTATATTTCTATAAATAGCCACCTAACAGTTAGGTGCATGACAGTTACGGTTTTCCTTGAAGTGCAGTGTAAATGAATCTAATTAAAGCATTGACTTTACTTTTAATTTATACAGCGTGTCCAACGGGAAGGCGGATTGATGTGATTTGATTTACATCTGCACCGACTAGGTAGTCATAATCAGATGGTGGTCAAACCACTTGAATGATTTGCAAACGTCATTCACGCCCTAGGAGGCCATCGAATACGTATATCCTCCGGTCATTCCTAGAAGCAATTTCGAAAGCCCGATGTAGGCCGCAGCCTTACTCCTTGCTAAAGAGTTGGAGACTTTCCAACTCCTGCTCCAGAACGCATGAAGCTTAATATAATTAAGAAGACGACGGCATTCATACTCACTGGACCTGAACCATTCATTGTGTTCATTGTGAATGATCCGACCCACAAACTCTCACGAGGGCCTCGAAACCACAACCACCACGATACTCCCATATAGGGGCCAACCTCAATAATCAGCCAGAGAACAATTAAATGTCTAAAGAGACAAAATAGTGAACTCTGCGGGCGTACTGATTCCCGTGGAAATATGTGGATTGTCCAGGTGACTCCTACTAGCCTTTGAGGGGCCTGGGCTCCCTTTTACCCCGCAAGACACCAGTCTAAATGGAATAGTAGGTTCCAAAAAGACTATCATGTGCCTCCGGGGGGACGGGAAGGCGGATTAAATGACAGAGAATGGAACTTATATTGATAAATGTTTTATTAGAAGCGAGCCCTTTTAAGCACATTTTTCCTAACATTCTCCACAATTCACGCCGTATTTCATTAATTTCATTACGAATATTTTGTTTTCAGCTGCTCAAGCGTTTCTGGTTTGTTTGCATAAATTTTGCTTTTCAGATATGCCCACATAAAGAAGTTCGGAGAAGTTAAATTAGGCGACTGTGGAGGCCAATTAACATCACCATTTCTTGTAGTAACTTTCTGTGGAAAGGGGTTTTGCAGTAATTCCATTGTAATCCTGGCTGTATGCAATGTGGCATCGTTTTGTTGATAAAACGGGTTAATCAACCACAAAGCCTGGAGTTGTGAATTTAAAAAGTTTTCAATTATATCACGATATCGCTTCCCATTTTCATTTTGAAAAAAGTAAGGTCCAATGATTTCTCCTGACCAAATTGCAAAGGTGACTGTTGAATAATTTGAAGGTTTCCCATTCCTCAGAATCGACTATTCTATTGATTCACATATACATTCAAATGAAAATGTGTCTCGTCACTCATTATGATTTTTTCTTTTTCATGAAAATCAGGGTTTCATGGGCGATCTATAACATCCTCTTGACATATGTATGGCGGCGTTAATGGCCTTGTGAAAGAAGCTCTTATGTCAACTGAATCTTATATGGAAACAAATGCAAATCCTTGTGGAAAATTGTGGCCAAAGTTGTTCTTTGAAGACCAAACTCCTGAGCACAGCGACGAATGTTTTGTTTTGAACACTTTCTGAATATAATGCCGATCAAATGTCCACGTCGGCATATGTCCACTCTTTTCGCGAAATTTTAAATCACATTTTGCAACGCTTATTAGCATAAAATTTCATCCTTCAGCGCCTCAGTTGGAAAATAATCCAGCCGTGTTAAATCAAGAAAACGAGGCGGCCTATAGACATCGTTCAATGAAGATATTACGCGACCGGGAAATTTTACATTTAACAGCTGAATTTTTCGGGTGGCTGTATGGTTTGTGGCGCCGTTTTGTTGCTTTCCAAGGTTACTGACGTTATTCGCCGATTGTGACAACAAAAAATTGGCTACCATGGTTTGGTAGTAAAAATAGTTCATGGTGATGTCATAATCTTGCTAATTTTCATAAAAATACTGCCCGATGATGCAGCCTGGCCATTAACCGCACCATACAGTTAAATTGTGATACAGATTAACATCAACACTTTTTTTTCGGATCAGCACTCAGGGGATGACCCCTACATATGCAAAGCATTGTGCCAGAACTAGGAAATTAGGTTACGGGAAGGAGGAAAGAGGGAATATTGTCTGTGGACATTCAGTTTGAATTTTCCCAGATTGAAAGTGACAGGAAAGATCTCCGGAGGGATTTTATTCCACATACGGACTGTTCTGCTAAAAAACGAATTTTCCCTGTAATGCGTAGTGCGATTCACTGGCCAATCAACCACAAATGGATGTGCACTCAACGAAAATCGTGTTAAACGCGAAAACGTGTGAGTATCGGGAACAAGTTCCCTAATTTCACTAGAGCACTTTCCATTGTAGTAACGATAGAACAGTGAAATACACCCCACGTTGCGTCGATGCTCTAGAGAATCGATAGAGTTGGATACCCTACCGTCCCGCTAGCCGTATGGCCCAAATTTGATCTTACCACTGAAACACTATGCGTCTACCAACGCACTCAAGCTGCATAACACACTTCTTTAGATATCAATTTATCAGAAATACACAAATAGGGCCGTGCTAGCATTTCTTACTTGAGAGCCGGAAAAAATCTAAGCTCCCTTCTCCCCCAGCGTAGCAACATTCTTTTGCAATACAATAGCACATTGGATAGGAAAGAGACACACCTTCCCGCGGTTTGGATTTAAATTTTAGTCACTGGGTTACTTTTGGCAGGAGCTCATCAATATCTAGTACAGAGCAGTAGTCCTGCGCACTACTCGTTCCCGTGCGTGGTGTCAGTTGGTAAGTCACTGGTCGGATCTGGAGTGTTTAAATCTTTCATTTACAGGCGCTTGCTGGCCTAGACGACTGGTGCCGCCATTAACCCCCGAAGCACATGTCAAGATGGAAAGGTGTCCACCAAGGCTGCATGCATTCGCGGTGGAGCAACGTACGGCTACTCTCATTGGATGTAATAGTTTTTCGAGGAATGTTTGTGGAATTGTCATCCCCTTATGAGACAATTTTCTTTGCTTACATAACGGCCTTATCAAAAATAAGCCTCATAACTAAAGACGATTTTGGTGAAAGATGCGTTATTTTCGTTCAGTTTTTCAAACATACAGACTTTCGATGCAAATAATAGTCGATTGGGGTTAATTCTTGAATGAGTTGAATGGGCTCAGAAGGAATCTGATTACGATAGTAATTTTCACGGTTAAAATTCTTTGCTTAAGAGTGGGATGTTCTAAGTTCAATATTTCGCAACTTTTTACTTAATAAATATTAAAGCATGACAGCTCAGTTTTAAGCATTTAATCATTTGACGGGCAATTTACTTCCTAACCTCAAATTTAAATGGCGGAGTATATTTTTTGAGCGTTTTGAAAAGAAACTTATAGTTCCATTACGAAATACAATTATATTTTGATGGTTTTGCAACTAAATTTGGCTAAAAATCTTTTAAATTCTAGATTAGAGTGTAACGTTAATGATTTATAAATACGTTTTTTAATTAAAAAATAAATATTTACTTTTGCTCATACGTTTTAGTGCAGTTTGTGGCTTAACGCTTTAATTGTAATAGATGATATTAGTGTACACAACAAACATGCACGGCTATTTGACTGAACTTGATTAAAAAATGAATGCCTGCAATTTGTTTTGGTTTTCAATCATTTTGTTTATTAATCAAATACAAAAACAATCCACCAAATCAATGCACAATCAAACAAAACATGCTTACACACACACACGCACACTTGTGTACTTAATAAATACTACGATTACGATTTCTACAACTGTTCATTGACACGATTGATTGCCATCAAGACAAGTTTTTGTTGTTGTTGTTATGTTTTGTATTCTTTTTTTTTGTTATTCTAGTGATTTTTGCCAAATTCCCATAACAAGATAATGATGTAAAAAATAATAATGATGTTGTCATTGTTTTAGTGTGTAGTTTTTTCCTTCTCTCTCTCTATCTCTCTTCAAAATGAGAGTATTAAACTATGTAATGATGTTGACTGAACAGTAAATGGATTTCCGATGCTAATGAAGAGAATTTTTTATTAAAGTTGTGTTTATAATAATTTGCTCATGTTAACGGTTGACGTTTAAATGTAATAAAGTGTATTGATTGATTTTGTTTGATTGAAACTAAACGTTTATTTATGTTTCATAAAATAATTGAATTATTTGAAAATACACTCATTTATTCAGTAAATAATTAAAAAAAAAATTAAATATTCTTTCATTTAATTTTTTAATTTCTTTAGGAAATTATTTCTTTTTAAACTAAGAAATACCTATAAATTTGCGAAAATTGTTGAAGACGAAAGTAGCGATCCACACAATTTATTATATTCTGTATAATATTCCCGATTTCTTTAAATATTAATACATATGTATTAAAATAACTTCTTTTTTAAAAACTGATAATTGAATATACGAACCTGTGACTGAATACAAATTTTAATATATTCCTTTTGGAACTAAATAACACTACGACTTGTTTTAAGTCTTTACGACTGATAATTATTACAGCCTCTGTTTTTTATGTTCAGCTGGAGGAAGATCCATTTTTCTAAGCCAAAAGAAACTACCTTAGCTTCATTCGAGAGTTTTCGCCAAAAATGCGGGCGCTATATCACCTGCAAAATCGACAATTTTTACTATATTTGGAAAATTTAATTTTAAAATGCCATCTCGCACATCACGTTCCACACCCCCCCGGGGGCACATTTATGGTCTTTATAGTACGTAACAGCTATATAGATCTGTGTAACTGGGGGTATAAAGGGAGCCCAGTCCCTTGAAGACAGGCGGGGAGTCAACTGGAAGCTCTACTTTATTTCCACGGGGATCAGTGAACCGCAGAGTTCATTATTTGTCTCTTTAGACATTTAATAGTTCTCTGACTGATCATTGAGGTTGGCCCCTATATGGGAGTATCGTGGTGGTTGTGGTTTCGCGGCCCCATAACAGTATAATGGTTATTATGGTGGCCAGGATCATCTTACTGATAATGACACGCAAAGTGAATGATCCAGACCAGTGAGCATGTTAGACATGTGTTCTGGACAGGAGTTAGAAAGTCTCCAACTCTTTAGCAAGGTGTGATGGTTTGCAGCCCTGCCCTGGAATCATTAAAATTGCAACTAGGTGGCTCTGTTGCTTAGAATTATGTCTTCGGCTTCCTAGGACGCATGTATGACGTTCCAAATTATACAATTGTGGTTTGTCCACCATCTGATTAAGGCTACATAGCCAGGTGCGGATGTAAAACGAATCACACTATCACGTTCCACAATACTAGTACCAGAACTGAACCTTTTGGTTCTTTTTCCAATACTTTTTCATACCTTCATCAGTTTCATTTATGAGTACTCTTCTAGGAAAATAGTTCCTTATAATCGCCAAAAACACACTGAAGTATTTGCCCGTAGCAGGGCATTTACAATATTTAAGCAGTTGCCTTTACTAAATGCGCTTTTTTACACCTAAAGCAAGCACACAATAATATTTGGAGCAATTAAGTATAATTTTACGTCATCCCGCGTTAAATTTGGTTTGTAAACATACCGGTTTCGGCCATGTGCCATCTTCAGTGTTCAGAGAAAAAAAACATTTACTCTCTGAACACTGAAGATGTCACATGGCCGAAACCAGTATTTTTACCTTTGCATCCATTAAAATTGACAGTCTGATGTGCAATTTGGTCAGGAGGAATCATTGGACTTTACTTCTTTGAAAATGAAAAGGACGTAACGGGGAGATATAATTAAACATTTTTTAAAGCTACAAGTGCATGCTTTGGGCCTGATTAACAGATCGTATCAACAAAACGGTGCCACATCGCATACGGCTAGGATTACAAGGGAATTACTGCGCGAACTCTTTCCACAACAAGTTATTTCAGGAAGTAGCGATGTTGATTGTCCTCAACGGTGGCCTGATTTGACTGCACAGGACTTGCTTTTGTGGAGATATATGAAAATCAGGGTTTATGCAAACAAATCAGAAATGCTTGAGCAACTCAAATAAAATATTCGTAATGAAATTAATAAAATACCGGCTGAAATGTGTGAGAATGTAATGAAAAATGTGCTCAAAAGTGTTCGCATTTGTGAGGCTAACAGAGACGGGAATTTATCTGATATTGTATATCATACATAATTGCTGACATTAAATAAAACATTTATCAATCTAAAATCCCTTCTCTTTTATTTGATCAAAAATTATACACAAGCAGTGTTATAACTTCCCGGCGGAAGGCATACACATGCATGTGTATATGTGACTTAAGTTATACAATATGTTCGTTTTCACTAATCGATTTAAGCCATTTTCATTAAATAAACAAATTTGATTTAACGCTAGAATTATTTTTGAATTTTATTATTTAAAAATGCAATGAAAAAATGAATAACAAATAACAACATAAGCTAAGCAATTTTCGTATTTCTTTTATTTATTGCTATTATTCTATTAATTGTATTTGTGTTTCATTAGATCACATTTCAACAATTTCTTTTATAATTTAACATGCAATAAATTGGAATGGATTTCATTCTATTTATCACAACTTAATTTTCTTAAATAAATGTATTTTAATATAACACATTTATTTTTAGTTTTAATATGCTTTTAATTCATTAATTTCCTATTTTAAAGTTAAATCATTTTGATAACTTATTTAATAGATGTGTGTTATTAATGATAATAATGCAAATAGGAGAATATTTGTTTTAAGTTAATATCAATAAAAAGTTTAAAATTATTTTCAATTTTCTATAGAAAAATATCAGGAGTCATAACTATTCTATAGAAAAATGTCACTAGTATTAATTATTCTGTAAAGAAATTTTATTATTTATAATTTTTCTATTCATCAGTAATTTTTTTCTATTGTAAAATTTTGCTCGGTCATAATTTTTCTATAGAAAAATTTCCTCAAGCATAATTTTTCTATAGAAAAATATCCTCAGTCATAGTTTTTCTATAGAAAAATTTCATCTGTCATAGTTTTTCTATAGAAAAATTTCATCTGTCATATTTTTTCTATAGAAAAATTTCATCTGTCATATTTTTTTTTATAAAAAAATTTCCTCAATCATAATTTTTCTATAGAAAAATTTTCTCAGTCATAATATTTTTATAGAAAAATTTTTTTTCATAATTTTTCCATAGAAAAATTTCCTCAGTCATAATTTTTCCATAGGAAAATTTCCTCAGTAATAATTTTTCGATAGAAAAATTTCCTTAGCCATAATTTTTCCATAGAAAAATTTCTTGAATCATAATTTTCCATAGAACAATTTCCTCACTCATAATTTTTCCATAGAAAAATTTCCTCAGTCATAATTTTCCCACAAAAAAAATTTCCTCGGTCATAATTTTTCCATAGAAAAATTTTTTCAATCATACTTTTTCCATAGAAAAATTTCCTCAATCATATCTTTTCCATAGAAAAATTTCCTCTGTCATAATTATTCTATAGAAAAATTTCCTTAGACATAATTTTTCCATAGAAAAATTTCCTCAGGCATAATTTTTCCATAGAAAAATTTCCTCAGATATAATTTTTTCATCGAAAATTTTCCTCAGTCATAATTTTTCCATAGAAAAATTTGCTCAGTCATAATTTTTCCATAGAAAAATTTCCTCAGTCATAATTTTTCCATAGAAAAATTTCCTCAGTCATAATTTTTCCATAGAAAAATTTCCTCAGTCATAATTATTCCATAGAAAAATATCCTCAGTCATAATTTTTCCATAGAAAAATATCCTCAGTCATAATTATTCCATAGAAAAATTTCCTCAGTCATAAGTTTTCCATAGAAAAATATCCTCAGTCATAATTTTTCCATAGAAAAATATCCTCAGTCATAATTTTTCCATAGAAAAATTTTCTCAATCATAATTTTTCCATAGAAAAATTTCCTTAGTCATAATTTTTCAATAGAAAATTTTCCTTAGTCATATTTGTTTTATAGAAATATTTCCTCAGTTATAATTTTTATATAGAAACATTTCCTTAGTCATAATTTTTCTATAGAAACATTTCCTCAGTCATAATTTTTCTATAGAAACATTTCCTCAGAAAAATTTCATCTATTGTAATTTTTTATAGAAATATTTCATCTATCATATTTTTTTTATTAAAAAATTCGTCCGTCATAATTGTTCTGTAGAAAAATTTCATTTGTCATATTTTTTTCTGCAGAAAAATTGCATCTGTCATATTATTTCTACAGAAAAATTTCATGTACCATATTTTTTCTATAGAAAAATTTCCTCTGTCATAATTGTTCTGTAGAAAAAAGTCATCTGTCAAATTTTTTCTATAGAAAAATTTCATCTGTCATATTTTTTCTACAGTAAAATTTCCTCAGTCATAATTTTTCTATAGAAAAATTTCTTCAGTCATAATTTTTATAAAGAAAAATTTCCTCAGTCATAATTTTTTTTTCAAAAAAATTTCATCTATCATTTGTTTGCTGTAGAAAAATTTCATGTCATAATTTTTCAATTTAAAATTTTTATATAATTTTATCATAAAAAAAAATTCATCAGGAAAAGTTTTCCAAAAAAATCATAAATTATCTTTTGAAATTTTTGTCATAAATTTCTATAAAAAAAAAATTAAATATAAAATATCATTCATCACAAACGAAGAATTTTAGTTATACTTCTATAAAAGAGTTTTCTGCTGAATGCGTATTTAAACATATTTTGTGGTTTTATTATTTAAATATATGCACCAGCATTAAGTACACGTTTACAAGTGGATTATAGCTACTTTTGTATTTATATAAAATCTATATATAGACAGGTACATACATACATACATTTACATATTTCAAAATTAGTGCGTTTAAAATATATAGAACGTATGTGTTGCTAATTACATTAAATAAACCAAACACAAGGTTTTAACTCTTAACAACAGGCATTTAATCAACATAACCACAAAAGGCATACGATATTAATATATCATATACGCAGATACTTGTACATACGTCTATATTATACATAAGGAACATACATACACCCGTATGTATTGTTTATAAGATTAAACAGGGATATAAGTAACTATTTAAAATGTATATAAACATGTTTCATAGAGGTGGTGTTGCTACCTAAACAAAAATAAAATTTATAAAATTTATTTGAAAATTTTTCGCATTAAATGAAAATATAGAGGGTTCAGCGTGTTTACAGATTACAGAAAGGAATTATCTATTTAATTTATCTATGCCGACTATTGCCGTTTTCCCTTAGCAAAGATATGCAGCTAAACATCTGATCTATTAGGTATAACAATTTAACATTTGTAGCATCATTTGTTATTCATATTCAAATAATCATCTATACATGTGCTACAGCAATGATATCTATGTTGATAAGAAAGACAAAGCTGGATAACTACTAAAAAAAGTGGTGTGTGTGTGTGAAAAGAAAAGAAGAATAGAATAAAAAAATTGAGTAAGACATGTTGCATTTTTTTTAATCTTTTTTTCCGTTCAGACCACCAACTCTATTGATTCTCTAGAGCATTGACGCAATATAGGTTGTATTTCACTGTTTTATCGTTGCTACAATGATAAGTGCTGTAACGAAATTAGGGAACTTGTTTCCGAAACTTGTACGTTATTGCGTTTGACTCGATTTTCGTTGAGAACGTATCAATTTGCGGTTGATTGGCCCAGCATTACAGGGCAAATTCATTTTTTAGCAGAACAGTTCGTATATTGGATTGAATCCCTCCAGAAGTCTTTCCTGTCACTTTCAATGTAGGGAACACTACACCCTCTTTCCTGCTCTCAATAACCTAATTTCCTAGTTCTGGTACATGACTGGTCAACCATATTTTGAACATCAGCTTCACTCAAGCCAAAACTTGCTTAAAGACATTGAAAAATACAATAGATACCCAAATTCATGTAAAGACAGTAAAGGGCGTCTCAGAGTTGCCGCTGCAATTGGCACTGGTACTCATGTACCAGAACTAGGAAATTAGGTTATTGAGAGCAGGAAAGAGGGTGTAGTGTTCCCTACATTGAAAGTGACAGGAAAGACTTCTGGAGGGATTCAATCCAATATACGAACTGTTCTGCTAAAAAATGAATTTGCCCTGTAATGCTGGGCCAATCAACCGTAAATTGATACGTTCTCAACGAAAATCGAGTCAAACGCAATAACGTACGAGTTTCGGAAACAAGTTCCCTAATTTCGTTACAGCACTTATTATTGTAGCAACGATAAAACAGTGAAATACAACCTACATTGCGTCAATGCTCTAGAGAATCAGTAGAGTTGGATGCTCTACCGTATCCAATGAGCCTTTTGGCCCTCTCCTGTATGCGGTCGAGCGATTCCAAAATAGATTTTGAGGCGCCGGCCCATACATGAGTTTTGTATTCCATCTTTGGACGGATATAGGTGGTATGAGCTGTGCGAAGATCGGATGGAGTGAAGTATTTCTTACACCGTCTTAGAAACCATCGAACAGCACACTGAATTTATTTTCATGCCAAGAACATCAAGAGCTTTCGATTCCGTAATACCCATATCACCCAAAGTAACAGGTACAACATCACTTCCGATCTATGCGTAAGCGTGCAACATTGCGTTTTACGGACATTAAAATCGACTCTATTCGCACGACCCCATTCATGTCACTTCAGCTCCAACTGAATGAATACGAATAGGAAGTGGTACTGTCATCTGCGAAAGAGTAAATAGGATTGAAAGTTCGACATGTTGCGCACTAGTTGTACTTTTTTTAAATCCTATCAGCGTTAAAAAATTGTGTGCTTCAATAACAGGAAAAATAAGCTTTCTTCGTAGAGGTGTCTGCTTGTTAGAAAAAAGAAAATGGTGAGAAACATATTCAAAATCCCATCAGCTGCACTGATAAAGGTGTCTTCTTAGTGTAGAAAATGATGAACCATGAGTTCGAATTCCATCAATACCATAAATATAGAGCAAATAAATTATTGTTGAGTAATCACAGTGGATAAGTTATTTAAAAGGAGGAATAAAAGGCCAACAATAAGAACAAACCTTTCAAAAACAATTGTTGTATAGCCATGGTAGATGAGCTGATGAAGGCTTGTGAACCTTAAAATTAAAACGGAGGTTGCCTAAATTATAGGAAGTTACCAGCCGATAGGCAGATGAGTGGGCGAAGCCGATGCATTTACAATGAGTGACTGTTTGGTTTGGCTTCAGATCGATCATCGGTCGGCCTTCTTTGAAATTGAGGTCGGCCAAGCAGTTACCGTTAAGGGTAATGGAATTTTTGTGACCACATATTGAAGATATAAACTTGGAAGATATGTGGCTTACACAGCATGTCACACAGACAACGAAGGAATCGTTATTTTGCGTGTTAAGTCGTGACGACCATTTAACCGATATTTTATTTATTGTTTTGGTTGGATTGCTCCCCCCCCACGCACTAGAAATATTAAAATATTTAAAAAATATATTTTTCATAAAAACTTTTTTAACTAAATTGGCAATTTTTCAATATATGAACCGCTGATTTTAAAAGTGAGACAACTCCATTTTATGTTATTAAAAGATATTTAGTGATTCAAAAAAAATTCTTCACAATTTTTTACGCTACGTTCCCAGATCCATAAAAAGCAATTATAATGATTTAATAACTTAAATAACTGTGCATCAAATGGTGAATACCTGCATTAGGCTAAAGAAAATCGTTCACTAATGCTGTGAACTTACTTGAATAATTGTGAAATTCTGATAGCGCTTCCTAATTTTATGCAATATAAAAATAATATTATTTAAAATGGACTTGTTACATTTTCAAAATCAACACATTTGAAATATTGTTGATCGACTAAATTTCCAATAACAAATTTTTTGTGATATTGAAATAATATTGATGGTAAATTGATTAAAAATATAACATTATATTAATTTGTAATAAGATTCAGCTTCATTTTTTTTTACAAACTGGAGTTGTCTCACTTTCAAAATCAACGGCTTGTATATACTGCAGCTTATTTTAAATTCAAATTGCTTAATTTGACTGCAAAAAATAAGCGTAATGGCCACACTGTTAATGCTGTCCATAATTTATTAACGAGTGTGTGGGTGTGTGTGTGTGTGTGTGTGTGGGTATATATATATATATAATATTAAGTTTTCATTTCCATTACTTTAATACTTCAGTGAGTTTGCAAACTTTATAAATCAATTGACATTATTAATAGTTAACTCATTCCTCCGTTCATTCATTCATTTATTCATTAATTTATTCATTCTTTCATTAAAATAATAATTTGCACCAAAACTACCTCGCATATGGTTTATTAAAGGCTTAAATTTAATTATCGTGTGTGGTTAAAAGCAACAATAACTTAATTAAGTGTAAATAATATTTAAATTACAAAAAATAATTATTTTCTTTGAAATGGAAATCAACTTCATTAAAAATTTTTGAACTTCTGAATAAAAAAATATTTTAATTTTATGGATATAAAAAAAATTTAAAAAAAAATATAATTTAAAAAAAATATATATATATTTCTTTTGGAAATTAATTAATAAATTTTTTAGAATTTTTTTAGTTTAAAATTTGAAGTTTTTTTATAAAAACAAATTTCTACTATGAAAATCATCGTCGCCAGTCAGATTACATTAAGTCGACATTTAGATTGTCTCGACGGTAAGTCAACATTAGGGTGTTGTCTTAAGGTTGACATGTCATAGCTATAGATTCCTTAACCTTTAAATATATTAAATATTTGCATGTCAATAATGTCCACTTGGACAACTGTCGATATGGCGTAATTATCACAATTGGGCTCCGTATCAATTTAAGCCGAGAGACGTTGAAAGGCGATTTTGCATGCCAGAAATGATGTTTGGACGGTATAAAAAGAAATCCGCCGGTATAAAAGAAGCCTTGCATTGTTGCTGGTGATGAAGAGCACAAAAAGTCATATGTAAAGCCCGACTTAACAGCCAAAGTCGAATATCTAGGACGCCCAAGGTAATGCTTGAAATATGGTCGGATCACAAGGGTTGTTTTGTGTTATGACATGTTGAAATCGGGTCCGACCTGTACTAAAAACATTTATCCTACTACCTTTAATCTACGCAGAGCCCATACTGTCAATTTTGCCCAACTCAAAGCAGGATCTCAAAACGAGACGATGACAGTTTATAGGTACAAAGAGAATTAGGGAAAAACTTTAGGATCGCGGTGGACCAGGAGTCTTGAAAATTGCCACTTTCGGACGAACATCCAGGACATCCAAGGTAATGCTTGATATATGGTTGGACCAGAAGGGTTGTTTTGTTTTATGAGATGTTGAAATCGGGTCAGACCTGTACTGAAAACATTTATTCCACTAACTTGAAACTGGGCAGCACCCATTACTGTCATAGCTCAACTCAAACAAGGATCTCAAAACGAGACAATGACAGCTTATAGGTACACTGGCCGGCAAAGATAATTAGGGGATCGCGGTGGACAAGGAGTCTTGAAAATTTTTATAAAGAGAGAGTATTTTGTTACTTTTGGTATTGGGTTATTCAGATTGAAATATCTCAATCTGATGATCCCAAGCGTGGCCCATTTCAGGCAAAATGATGATGGCAGGTTGATGGCTTCATTCTACTTACCCGAGATGTATGCTGACTAAATATATAAGCAGGGGTGATTGATCTTTTACTTGATTGCGATCTTTCAAATGGCCTTAGAGGAAATAATCCAAGGGGGTTAAATCCTAAGGGCGTGATGGCTAATTGTCATCACCAAATCAAAAAATTACTCGGCCGAAAAATTTCTCCTGCAATACCTGAATTGTTTAAGTGACTTGTAGGGCGCTGTCTTGCTGAAACCAAAAGTTATTAATGTCAACAGTAGCCAATTGTGGCCACAAAAAATTAGTTATCCTGGTTTGGTATCAAAGAGAGTTCGTGGTGACGGCATTTTGCTTGCTTGTTTGCGAAAAAATACGAGTCGTTGATGTCATCACGAATATTTTGCTTGAGTTGCTCGAGCGCTTCTGGTTTGTTTGCATAAACCCTGCTTTGCAGATATCCCCTCAAAAAAAAGTCTGGAGCTGTCAAATCAGACGAACATGGAGGCCGATCAACATCACCATTTCTTGAAATAATTTGTTGTGGAAAGAGGTCTCGTAGTGATTTCATTGTAATCCTGGCTATATGCGATGTGACACCATCTTGTTGATACCACATGTTAATCAAGCCCAAAGCATGGAATTGTGGCGTTAAAAAGTTTTCAATCATATCCCAATATCGCTTCCCCTTCACAGTTACCGTTACCCCATTTTAACTTCAATGATTCTTCCTAACAAAATTGCGCATCAGATTGTCACTTTTTATGGATGCAAATGTAACTGTTAAATAGTTTGAGGGTTTCCCATTCCTTAAAATCGACTATTCTGTTTATTCACATTTCCATTCAAATGAATATGTGCCTCGTCCCTCATGATTTTTTTCATGAAAAACGGCGTGGTCGTAGCCACGCATATGTACGGCGGCGTAAATGGTCTTGTGAAAAAAGCTCATGTGTCAACTGAATCTTATATGGAAACAAATGCAAATCCTTGTACAAAATTGTGGCAAAAGGTGATCTGTGAAGACCAAGCTCCTAAGCACAGCGTCGAATTGAGATTGATGGATTGTTTTGAATACTTTCTTGAGCAGCAGTAATGTTTTCAATCGATCTTGCAGTACGTTGTGCTCCATGCTTGGGCCTCTTTTTTTTTAAATAATTCACAATAAGATGAAAAGTGTATTTTGTTAGCACAGTAATCGTGTCTACTTTGTGACTGCTAAACATGAGCTTTCAAAACTAATGTTTACCAAAATGGCGGCAGAACAAAGTATACCTTCTCGACGGGCAGCCTGTAGAATTAAGTGGAGAACGATTCATTGTAATTGATATGACTTTACGTTGGGGTTGACATTCATAATAGAGTTGATACTTTACACAAATAATTAATTTTTCCTTAACAGTTATTAGTAGCAGTGACTTTCAAACTGTTGCCTTTAGCTTTTAAAGCGCTGTATTAAAGAATCTGATTGATTTCTTAAATCTACTTGAACTTTTGTTCAAAATTTTGTGTGCTGTAATAATGTAAACAATTTAATGTCACACTTTGTGCATTATAAACCTTCTTCAGAAAGTCCCTGAAATGATCATAAATCTTTTATGCCATCTGGGCTAATAAACTTGCAAAAATGTTGCAAAACAAATGCAAATGTTAGCAACAATGTATCAACTAACGGCACTGTGCATTAAAATTTCCTATTAAAAAAATCTATTAAATTTCTCTTTAACTGTTCTATTCCAGCAGCAGCAGTAAATTCTTTTAGATTCTGCATTTTTTTGTAGTTGTAATTTTAATACTTGACTCCCTCCACCAGGTTGTTGAGGTGTAAATAAAATTTGCTTAAAATAATTTTCTCACATTCTTTTTTTTCAGTGTGTTCCAACTTTTCTATTCACGCTAAAAATCATTATTTATTACAGAAGCCTCTGGGCATCTTCGCGGATAAAAAGCATAAAAATAAATTCAGCCTGATAACCAAATAAGAAAAATGCAATTTGCTCATCAGACTAACAAGACTGTTAAGCTGATTTAAACGACAGCTATACATACGAGCTTTGAAATGGCCGTTACCATAATCAACAAACAGGTTTAGAGATACTAAATGAAGTAGTAAAACCGCCTAGAGAACTTAACGAACGAACACTGCAGGAAATAAGTTTAATTTATGGGCAAAGCAAGCAAAATTGATATTAAGATTTCTGTCATTAATGATTTCTGTTACCAGTCAATGAACGACTTAGTGGAATTTTTATATCCCAGCATTTTTAAGTTGAAATATCTGCTCGTTTGTTTGTTTGTTTGTTTGTTTTTTGCAGAAGATAAAAGCTTAAAAGAATTTAAAGATAAAAAATAACTTATTTTTCCTTAAGCCACTTTATTTTTAAACAAACTCACCTTTTTAGTGAAACAAAAGAAAAATTATGTTTTGTGCAAAAATGAATTTTTAATGATAAAATTGATTTTTGGTTATAATATAACTTTGTCTTAATCTTTACAGAAACAAACAGTAGCTTCACTAATAACAACAATAACTTTTGGAATAGTAGATGAAAAATATCCTAAACAAAAGTAACATAATATTGTTATGTGAGACATTACTCACTAAATACAGCAACAAGCGGCAAATTGACACTTTCTAAAAAGAAATTCTTTTAAAATAATAAAACGAAAAATAAGCTAAACAAAATAAGCGTAATATTTTCATGTGAGATTTTTCTCACTAAATACCGCAACAAGCTGCAGATTCGCTATGTCGTAAATAAAGTGACTATGGCTGTCGAAAATAACTTATTTGGCATTAAGCGACTTTTTGGTGCAAATACCCAAATTTAAATTGAACATTTTTGCTGAATAATTTACTTTTTATAAAAAAAATTATTATTTTTAAAGAAACTCACCTTTTTTAGTGAAACAAAAAAAAATTGTTTTTGTGCAATAATTAATTTTTGATTATAATACAATTTTTAGTCAATTGTGACATAAATATGCATATCTTTAGTAGAAAATGCTTTTTTGTTAGTCGACAAACAGCTTTCTTTTTGGCGACAGAAGCGCTCTGTAAATTTTAAGTTAAAAGAAATATTTCCTAGTAAAAAAGATGAATTTTGAGTGAAAACAAAAACTGTATGGCAAAAAAGCTGTTTTTTTTTGGTGAAGAAAAGGCGAAGACTTGATTTTTCAATTTTGGATGAACTTTTGGGAAAAAGTTTCATCATTTTGGAGAACATTACTTTGTAGCGAAATTGAAAAACTTCTCACATAATAGTTGTAAACAAATGTTTACCATGAGTTGTTAAATTTAAAGTAATGAGAAATTTCGTTATCAACATAGTAAAATAAAGAAAAAACAAAATAACATAATTTTTCTCACTTGATACAGAAACAAGCAGTAAATTGGCTATTTGATGAATAAAGTGACTTTTGAAATATTAAAGTGAAAAATATTCTAAAAAAACATAATATTTTTATGTGAGTTGTTCTGACTTGATACAGAAACAAGCAGTAAATTGACTATTTGATGAATAAAGTTACCTTTGGAATAATAAGGTGAAAAATATTTAAAAAAAACATAATATTTTCATGTGAGCTTTTTCTCACTAATCAAGGAAAAGTATGATGACTTGTGGTTAAAGATTTGACATAATGATCAAAATGTAACTTTTTACTGAATAAATTAATTTTTTGGTTAAGAAGTGTTTTTTTTTCTCTCCCTCCCATTCTGTCCGTGCAACAAAAAGAAATTGAATTTACTAAGTTCAAAGTGATTTCGTTATTCTGTCGACAATTCTTATAGTGCAATAGCTGTTAATTCCAGTATTTTCTAACATGCGTAAATATTTCAATGTTAACTTATACTTAACTCTTAATAAATCAATTGCAATTTGCACGATATAAAATTAAAGAAAACTGAAAAATCATTGGCGACATGAAATTTAAAATTATTTTATATTTCATTAAAAATGATTTATTTGAAGTGCTAAATAGCTTTTCTGTTGCATTTGTATTTCTTCAGAAAACGTTACAGAACAAGTCACGAACTGTCAGTCATTTATTTATGTCTTGTAAATGTGTTTAAATTGACAATCTCTTAAAGTTGTTTTGAATTTGCAATTTGAATAATTACTAACACATGATCACGGCTCATATACTACAACAAAAACTAGTTTAGTTGTGTGACACTTGGTTACTTCGAAATAATTAGAAAGAGTGTAATTTACAGCCTGTTGATAGAAAAATGTTTAATCGCAAAAAAAAAGTGGCAACAAACATAAAGAAGTTTTGTTTTGAGTTTGACAGGTAATTTGATTGGTTAGACTCAAAGAAACGTATTTTGTTTTATTTTGAAGTCATTATTTTTAAAAAGTTGCAAATTTGTTTTTACCTGGTCTCACGTTTGTAATAAACCGTGCATACGCTTGTTTGACACAGGTGTACAAAATGCTAAAAGAAATCATAATAATTTTCTAAGCCGAGTGAAAAGGAAGAGACTCTTTATATAGTTCCATAATATCAGGTGGCTCAATAATAATGTTTTATGTGAATTAGTCACGAATTTATTTTATTTTGCTAAATAAAAAGGTCATCGATCATAAATCTGTCGATTATTTTTCCACATAAAATATCATGTTATAAATATTCTAAAAAATTATTAAAAAAAAAAAAAAAATTATTTAATTTTATATAAAAAAATTATAATTGAATTGAATGGAAAAATTATCACCGACGAATTTATTTTTATAAAAATTGTTTTATTTTTTTTTTCATATTTTTCACTTCGTTTTTCCAAAAATTACTTTATTTATGAAATAGTCAATATACCTCGTGTTACTGTATTTAGTGAGAAAAATGTGAAATAAAAATGTTATATATTTTGGTTTAACATATTTTTCAATTTTTTTTTTTTTTTTTTTTTTTTTTTTTTTTGATTTATTAAAATTTAACATATTTATAGTTACATAACATAATAATTAATTAATGGTCTCAGCGCCACTAGGGCTTTATTTGAGACAGGCTTGGCAACTTTGATCTTAATTAGAATTTTGTAATATTTAAGGCACACTAAAAATAAATTTTAATAAATAAATTGTAATTGTAATATGTAGGTAAGAAAATACAAAGCAATACATTATGAAGTTATGAAATTACATTAAAAGCATATCAATATTATTTAACAAATAAACTTTTAAAAGGTTTTTAAAAGAAGATATTGACATATTTTCTTTTAAATACTGTGGCAAATTGTTGTATTCCAAAGCACCGATATGTTCAATTCTCTGCTTGGTGGTCTCTGACCGACAAAGAGCAATTCTTAGATTTGAATTGTTTCGTGTGTTAAAAACGGTTTGGTTTGTGTTAAAACGAATTGTATGGTGGCCTACTCCATGTAGCACTTTAAAAACATATATTAAGAGTTTTTGTTTATAAATTCCATATATTGGTAATACATTTTTGGCAACTTCTTTATAGAGTAACAAAGTGGAGTGCCGGTTGTGTAAATTAAATACAGCTTTGAGGGATTTGTTCTGAATAATTTGAAGAGATTTTAAATCACTGTTTTTCTTATAACCATAGACAAGGGTAAGGTAATTAAGGTGACTTTGCACAAGAGCTTGAAAAATTAAAAGCTTAGTATTTGCATTTAATCTATATCTTAGCTTATAGAGGATACCTTGAGCCGGTGATATTTTCGAACGAACATATTTAATTTGGTTTTGCCAACCCAAATTGTTCTGAAGATGAATTCCTAAATACTTGATCGACTCTACCTCAACAATTTTTTCTCCATTTACCAATATTTCGCAATTCTGAAAATTACGAGTTGGTTGAGGCCTAAATCTCATAAATTTTGTCTTATTTGGGTTCAACACTAATTTGTTTAATCTTGCAAACTCTAAAATAAGAGCTGCATCCCTTTGCACATTCATTTTTAAAACTAAATCCTCTTTGTAAGGGTAGAGCAAACATAAGTCATCTGCATAGATAAATATTTTGCCATTTAAACCTAGATTAGCAATATCATTAAGATATATATTGAACAATAAAGGCCCTAATACACTTCCCTGAGGAACTCCAAGTTCGACACTTACTAATGGGCTCTCTGAACTATTTATCTGGACATATTGCTTTCTGTTTGATAAATAACTTGTAAATAGTTGTAAATTACATCCTCTAACACCATAAAACTCCAACTTTTTAATTAATACTGAGTGGTCAACCAGGTCAAAAGCTTTAGTGAAATCATAAAACAAACCTGCGACCCCATTGTAACCTCTATCCAAACTATCACAGATATAATTTACTACGTTGACTACAGCTTCTTCTGTACCACAACCTTTACGAAAACCGTATTGATTCGAATACATTAAGTTTTCATTTACCAGGAAATCAGATAACTGGTTATGCAACATTGTTTCAAAAATTTTATCTATTAATGGTAGTACCGCAACAGGTCTAAACTTATCAACTGTATTAGAATTTACTTCCTTAGGAATCGGAACAACCTTATGAATTTTTAGGATATCAGGGTATACTCCCTGATCAATCATGCAATTAAAAATTCTTATTAAAAAAAAAGTCACTTAATTTACGACATAGCCAATCTGTAGCTTGGTGCTGCGTTTAGTGAAAAAAAGGCTCACATGAAAATATAATAATTTAATTTAATATAATTTATAATTTAATATAATTTTCCTTACTTATTTTAAAAGAACTTTTATTTAGGAATAGCCAATTTGCTGCTTGTTGCTGTATTTATTTCACTTTTTTTACAAAAAAAATATTTTTTTTTAAAATTTAATCAAAAAGTAGAACAAAAAAGATAAATTTTTCTCCAACATAAGGCCACTCGTTTCTTTAAAACTATACAAATTAAAATCTAATTCATTCAGCATTAGTTAAGTGGCCTGGGGATTCGCTTTTAAAAATTTTTATAATTTTCTATACAATAATTTCATCAGTCATTATTTAAAAAAAAATCTACAGTAATAGTTTTTCAATAACAAGTATTCATCAGTAGTAGTTTTTCTATAAAATAATTTTTATCAGCCATAATTATTCTTTAAAATAATTTCATCAGTCATATTTTTTGTAAATAATCTTATCAATATTAATTTTTTATGACGAAGTTTAATCAGTCATAATTTTTCAATAAAAAGTATTCATCAATAATAAAATTTCTATAAAATAATTTTCTCAGTTATAATTTTTCTTAAAAATAATTACATCATCCATAATTTTTTTAAACTAATTTTATCAATAATAATTTGTCATTAAAAAAATTTCATCAGTCATAATATCGTTGTAAAAATTTTTCATCAGTCATAATTTCTTTTTTAAAAATTTTCTTTAGTAATAATTTTTTTATAAAAAATTTATCAGTAATATTTTTTATATAAAAAATTTTAATCAGACATAACTTTTCCATAAAATAATTTTTTTAAAATAATTTTATCCATAATCATTTTTTATGAAAAAGTTTCATCAGTCATAATTTTTTTTATAAAAAAAATCATATTTTTTTTTATAAAAAAGTTTCATTAGTAATAATTTTTCAATAAAATGTGTTTATGAATAATAATTTTTGTATAAAATAATTTATGAGTCATAATTTTCCTTTAAAATAATTTCATTAGTCATAATAATTTCTTTAAATAATTTCATCACATCAATAATATATTTTTTATCAAAAAGTTTCATCTGTCATAAATTAAAAAAAAAAAATTTCACCACTAATAATTTTTCTATAAAATAAAATCATCAGTCATAAATTTTTTTAATTAATTCATCAGCCATAATTTGTTTTAAATAATTTTGTCAATAATAATTTTTTATATAAAAGTTTCATAATCATAATTTTATAATATAATTTTTTTTTATAATTTTTTTATAAAAATTTTTCTTCAGTATAATTTTTATACAAAATTTCTATCAGTAATCATTTTTCAATAAAAAGTATTCATCAGGTAAAATTTTTCTTTAAAATAACTTTATCAGTCATTATGAAGAAGTTTCATCAGTCATAAGCTTTTTTATAACATTTTTCAGCAGTAAAAATTTTTTTAATAAAAAATTTTAATCAGTAAAATTTTTTCTAATAAAATATTTTCATCAGTAAAAATTTTTTATAATGAAAAACTTTCATCAGTAAACATTTTTTTTTAAAAAAATATTTACATAAAAAATATTTATCAGGAAAAATTTTTTTCAATAAAAAATTTTCATCAGTAAACATGTTTTTAATAAAAAATATTCATCAGTAAAAACTTTTTTAATAAAAAATTTTCATCAGTAAAAATTTTTTTTAATAAAAAATTTTCATAAGTAAAAATTTTTTTAAATAAAATTTTTCATCAGTAATAATTTTTGTGAATAAAAAATTTTCATCTGTAAAAATTTGTTTGAATAAAATATTTTAATCAGTAAAAATGTTTTTAATGAAAATTTTTCATAAGTAAAACTTTTCTTTAATGAAAAATCTTTATCAGTAAAAATTTTTTTTAATAAAAAACTTTCATCAGTAAACATTTTTTTTAAAAAATATTTTCATCAGTAAAAATTTTTTTAATAAAAAATTATCAGTAATAATTTTTTAATAAATTATTTTCATCAGTAATAAAATTTTGATAAAAAATTGTCATTGGTATTAATTTTTCTATAAAAAAATATCATCAGTCATAACTTTTCTTTAGAAGAATATCATGAGTTGTAATGTTTCTGTAATAAAATCATAATTATTCGATAGAACTTTTACTAAGTCATTATTTTTCTATAAAAGTTTTAATAATATATATAAATTTTCTTTAAAATAGATTTTCTGTGAAATAAATTCCATCGGTCGTTATTAAAGTCATAACAATATTGCAGCCTCTGGATAACGAAATTTTGATAGTGCAATTTTATGTTTCTTTTCACTTAAAAAAGGTGTAAAAAACGACTTGTTATTAAGTTTTTTTTTTTTATACTAACAACATATGCTGACAACAAATATTATTGTTGTAAACAGAGAGATTTTAAAAAAATGTAGTTTTATATAGAAGTTTTTTAATGAGAAAATATAAATAAAAGAATGTGAAAAAATGCTTGAGGTAACAGAAACAAGAAATAATTTGTGTGTCTTTAGACAAAGTTTATATGCAAATGTTGACAGGCAGCAGTAAAATTTAAAGTTTAATACTCTTTTGAACTCTTTTCATACTCATAACACATACTCATGTATGTGTTGTTGCTTTTTATTTCTTTAACTCTACAAGCAAAAGAAATTTAAAATAATAAAGAAAAAAAATGACACTAAAAACAAACAACAATAACAAAAACAACAACAACAAAATAATAATAATAATAATAATAATGGTTGAGTCAAGGATTACTGATTGCATTAAAGAGAGATCATGTTGCATGAGTAACATGAAAGCAACAAAAACAGGATGTAGAAGAGTATGAAAAATTGAAAATTTATGTAAATTACTTGCAATAAAATACTACACATGCAGACAAACAGGCTTTTGAAATTTTGCTAAATGACACTTAATACACAGATGCATACAGCAAGACAAAGACAGTATATACATAAAGTATACACATATACGATGGCAGTCGCTAAATTATTTTAAGAAGAACAAAAAATCTTTTATGCAATAATCCAGCTATGGACCAAAAGAATAAAATGTATTTTCGAAGTGTTATTTTATATTTAGGCTTATCGTGTCAACTAGTGCGCCAAACTTTGCTATCACTTTTAGAAATTATCAATGAAATAGAGTTTATTTATGGCGGTTCGCACGAAATTAGTATAAATCACAATATTTCGCAGTGGTATTAATATGTTGCGGGAAACATTTTGCTGTAAACATGAAGCTAAAGAATTTTGTGGCTTAGCAACTTTACTTTTTATTAATTCACAATAATTCTTTATATGGGCGGGCTTTAGCTGAAGAGAAAATCATCGTGCCTTAGGGATTTCACTGCTTTATTAAACAATAAAATATTTGAAGGTTGAACTAAGAAGTAACCCAACAAACGTTGAGCAATGGCCAATAAATTTAAAAGAATGTGGAACTAGTTAAATAGCTAATGCTATTAAAATTCTAATTGAAAATTTGAACTTAAGCATAGAGAGGTCAATATATCCATGACTTAATCATTAGCAGGAGAATTTCGAGTAAAAACACTCAACTGCGAACTAAAAGATGTCGTAACACTTAATTCACATTATTTATTGGCCTGTAGTTTGAGGTCTCTCCAGGGTCCCTGACAGTCATGACGAGCTGTATGTTTTCCTGCTTCTAAAGAATTATTTTCCTATGATTTTTTATTCTCCTATCAGCTATTTATTTCTTTTTCAAAAGAGTTCTATCAAAATAAACCGGGTTTTCCCTTTACAAGCTTTTCTTTATTAAACAGGCGATTCTATTCAACGTTTTGAATCAAATGCTTTAAAAATCTCCTAGAAAGAATAATTAATGGAAAATAATAAACTATTTAATGGGTGATTGTTTTATACAGTTATAGAAATTTAAATTGGCAACACTTTTTTATCTAGTCACCATTTTGTCATGCATCGCATTATCACCAATTTACGGCCACAAATGTTAGAAAAAGTCATAGGAAATTGAATTTCCAAATTAGACTACGAGCGAGTCGTACGTGGCGGTCATATACCAGAAGTTATTAACTTTTTTTTTCGTTCAGTCCAGCAGTAAGGGAATGACCCCTACTAAAGCAATCCATTGTACCAGCACAAGGAAATTAGGTTATGGGGAGGAGGTAAAACGAAATAGTGTTTGTAGACATTAGATTTGAATTTCCCTACACTGAAAGTGACAGCAACCTCTGGAGGGAGTTTATTCCATACACGAACTCTTCTGCTAAAAAGCGATTTTAACGGTTGTTAGCCTCACCCTTTTTGGGGGTTAGTGTTACATTAGCAACCTTCCAACACTTTGAAAATTCACCGGCATGATACAACCTGCTGAAAAGGGTTGCTAGCATCGAAGAGCACTTCTTCAAGAACAGTGCTGATATCCCATCCGTCCCAGGAGATTTGTTGAATAAAACCTCTTAATATCTAAATTATAATGCGAGAAGCTAATCTTTCGATACTATAGCAGAAGTTATCATTTTATTACATGAAAAACTACAACTGGAAATTTGAACACTATTTTATTTAGATACTCCTCATCTGTTCGAAGAGCGTGAGAGAATGAAAATAGCTTAAAGAGATGCCTTCGTACATTATGAAGAGCATGTCTTCAACATCTCATATATCAGTTTGTAATACAAAAACATATTAAACTGACAATAGCTGTTAGCCTTAATGTAAAATTACATTAAACAGAATTTCGAAGCAAAACTAAAGCAGATTAAATTTTATAAAATTATAAAAAAGTGACTTTTATTAAAAAATAACTTGAAAACAAAAATAATAAAAAATAAATAATTAAAAAAAGGCTGCCTATTACCGAATGTAATATTTTGATAATAGAAATAGAGAACTATAAGAATTATAAATTTTAGATAAAAAACAATCGAATTATTAAAATAAGAAAAAATATAAAATAAGCTATTTTAAAGATTTTAAAAGTTTTTAAAAAAATTTTTAGATTTATAATTTTAATTTATTTATTTTCATTTTTTGTTTTGTTCCAAAATATTAGTTCATGGCAAAAATAATTTTAATTTTTAATTTTTTAAATTAAAATTTAGTTAAAAATAATTTTAAGGGCATTAAAAGCAACCAACCGCCATTTTAAAACTTTAGAAAAATTAAGAAGAAAACAATAAAAATAATAATTAAAGCACTTTTATTGTTAAACTACAATTTTGTTTTTTATTTGTGACTTTTTGCAAAGTTACAAACTCTAAGGTTATTGTTGTTTTTGTTGTTGTTTTAAAATAAACAACAAAATTAATTGTGATATGTACGGGCTGCTCTAAAGGGCCGCTTTTTAATTGCTGTTAAACCACATGTGTCTTGGGTTCTTAACAAGTCAGCAAACACTCTAACAAGCATTCATGTATGTGTGTGTGTATGTAAAGGAGCCCATATGTGTTAATAAAATATGGGTTCATTTAAAATAGTAAAAAGTTTTTAAGCAAACTTAACAATGATAGATACCTGATAGTTAGCAGCTGCAACATTTTATAGGGGCTTCAATTAACAGTTTGTGGACTCAGATGGCCGCAAGAATCATAATATGTTTTCTGTTTTAATACATGATTGCGAGACAGTAAACTAGAAAATAATAAAAAGTATTTGCATCAATCATAATTTTTCCATAAAAACAAATCATGTCATAATTTTTCTGTATACAATTTTCTTGGCATCATTTTTTATAAAAAATTTCATCAGTTATAATTTTTCTACATAAAATTTCATACCATAGATTTTTTATAAAGAATTTTATCTGTTATAAATTTAAAAAAATATTTTTCTGTCATACCTATTCTAAAAAAAATTTTAATCGCTCATAGTTCTTCCAAAAAAATTTTTCATCAGTCACACATTTTTTATAAAAATTTTTTCAGTCCTAATTTTATTTTATAAAAAATATCATCAATCATATTTTTTCTACAAAAATAAATTAACAGTCAATAATTTTCTATAAATAATTCCATCAGTCATATATTTTCTAAAAAAAATTTTTGTAACTGTGTTTTTTTAGTTATAATTTTTTTATATAAAAGTCCATAAAATATAATTTTTCTATAAAAAATTTCATAACTATACATTTTTTACACATTTTTTTTTAAAGAATTTTAAGTCACAATTTTTATTTAAAAAATTTCCTCAATCAAAATTATTTAAAAATTTTTTTCATGCGTCATAATATTTCTAAAATAAATTCATCAGTCATAATTTTATATATAAAAAATATCATACAAAAAAATTTTTCTTAAAGATAATTTCATCTGTTTTTGCATCATAAATTTAAAAAAAATTATTTTCTGTCATACCTATTCTAAAAAAAAATTTTAATCAGTCATAAGTCTTCCAAAAAATTTTTTCATCAGTCATACATTTTTTAAAAAAATTTCATCAGCCATAATTTTCTTTATAAAAAATATCATCAATCATATTTTTTCTACAAAAATAAATTAATAGGCAATATTTTTCTATATAATTCCATCAGTCATACATTTTCTAAAAAGAAATTTCATAAATGTATTTTTTTAGTTATAATTTTTTTATATAAAAGTCCATAAAATATTTTTTCTATAAAAAATTTCATAACTATAATTTTTTTACACATTTTTTTTAAAGAATTTTAAGTCACAATTTTTATTTAAAAAATTTCCTCAGTCAAAATTATATAAAAATTTTTTTTCATGAGTCATAATTTTTCTAAAATAAATTCATCAGTCATAATTTTGTTTATAAAAAATATCATAAATGAAAAATTTTCTTAAAGACAATTTTATCAGTTTTTGTATAGAAACTTTATTTTTATATAAAAAATGTCCACAAAATTCTTCAGTCATAATTATTCTATAAAAAATAATATCCACATAATTTCTCTGTATAAAATTTTCATGTCATAATTTTTTTATAAAAAATCTCTCTTTTTTTAAAATAATATTTTTATCAGTCATAAATTGTGTTAAATAATTTCATTAGTCATAATTTTATTTATAAAAAATTATCATCAATAATTTTTTGCAACAAAAATAAATCATCAGTTAATATTTTTCTATAAAAAACTACATCAGTCATAGTTTTTCTAAAACAAAAAAAAAATTGATAATTATAATTTTTTAAACAAAATTTCATCAGTCACAACATTCTTATAAAGAAATTCAGTCATAATTTTTATTTGAAAAGAATTTCATCAATTATATTTTTATGTGCAAAAATTTTTTATCAGTCGTAATTTTTCAATAAATCAAAAATTCAAAAAATATCCTAAATCCCAATTTTACCTAGAGAACTTTTTATCAGTCAAAGTTTTTGTATATAAACTTTGCTTTTATATCAAGAATTTCCAAAGAGGTTTCTTCAGTCATAATTTTTCTATAAAATAAATTCATTACACGCAATTTTTCTACAAAAAAAAAAAATTCATAAGTAATAATTTTTCTTATAATATAAGTTATAATTTCTATATAAAATTTCAGCAGTCCTAATTTTTTGTAAATAATTTTATTTTAATACTTCTTAAAAAAATAAATTAAATTTATAATACAAAAATTTCATTAATCATTCAAACATTTGCAAAATTATTAGATTGTTCTACAGAAAATGTTCATCAGTTATAATTATTCTGTAACAATAAAAAATCCTCAGTCATATTTTTTCCATAAACAAATTTTATCACTTATAAAGAAATAAGAAAATATATTTTAAAAATATTATAAATCTCAATTTTTCTTATCAAACAAATTTTTTTATATGAAAAAAATTTATCAGTTACGTCGTTTCTCTAAAAAATTTTCATCAGTCTTAATTTTATTTGTAAAAAATACCATAAATCTCAATTTTTAACAAAGAAAATTTCATGTTAAATTTTTGTGTATAAAAAATTTCATTACCTAATGAAATTTTTTATACTTTTATCTGAAAAATTTTTATCAGTCCTAACTATTCTATAAAAAAAATCATGTCATAGTTTTTCTATAAACAAATTTTATCAGTCATAATTTTTCTATAAAATCAAAAAATTTCATCAGTCAATTTTTCTGTTAAGATGTTATCAGTAAAAATTTTTCATCACTCATAATTTTTCTATGTATAATTTTATCAGTCAAAATTTTATTTATAAAAATAATTATAAATCCCAATTTTTTTTAAAGAAAATGTCTTTAGTCTTTGTATAAAAAAATTTCATCAGTTATGACTTTTCTCTAAAAAATTTTCATCAGTCATAATTATTCTATAAATAATTTTATCCGCCATAACTTGTCTGCAAAATAAATTCTTCAGTTGCAATTTTCTAAAAAAAATTTCATAAGTCAAAATTTTTCTATAAAAAAATTCTTTAGTCATAACTTTTTATAATAAAAAATTGTTCTTAAAATATTTTATTACATTTTTCCAAAAAAAAAATCATTGATAATTACTTTTCTCCAAAAAATATTCATCAGTTATAATTATTTTATAGAAGAAAAAACCGTCAGTCATAATTTTTCTTTAAAAAAATTTCATCAATCACGGTTTTTCTATGTAAAGTTGTTATTTTTAATTGTATTTATGAAAAATTGTAAATCTCAATATTGCGGAAAGAAAATTTCATGTAAAATTTTTTTGTATAAAAAATTTTCATCAGTTATCACTATTTTCTGAGAAATTTTGATCAGTCAATATTATTCTATAAAAAAATCATCAGACATAGTTTTTAATAAAGAAATTTCATTAGACGTATAACATTTTTTTACAAAGAATTTTAGACTTAATTTTTCTTTAAATAAATTCATCAGTCATAATTTTATATAAAACACATTTCATCAGTCATAATTTTTCGATAAAAATTTCTCAGTCATAAAATTATTTATAAAAAATATCATAAATTCCAAATTTTTTGTAAAAAAATTTTAACAGTCATAATTTTATAAAAAAATTTCATTGTTCATAATTTTTCAAAAAAAAATGTAATGTCATAATTTTATTTGTAAAAAATAATATTAAACTAATTTTTCTTAAAAACTATCATCAAAGTTTTTGCATAAAAAATTTTATCAGTTATGATTTTTTCCAGAAAATTTTTATCAGTCATAACTATTTTATATAAAGTTATAGTTTTTCTATAAAAAAAAATGATATCAATCACAATTTTTCTATAAAAATGTCATCAGTCATAAAATTTCTATGAAAAATTTTATCAGTCATAATTTTATTTATAAAAATATCATGAATCCCAATTTTTTCTATAGAAAATTTCATGTAAAATTTTTCTCTAAAAAGCTTTTATCATATGTTTTATAAAAAAATTTCATCAGTCACAATTATTGTTTAAATATGTCATTAGTCAAAATTTTTCTATAAAAACTTTCATCAGTCACAATTTTTCTATAAAAAATTTCATCATCAATGTTTCTTTAAAAAATTTTCATGGTATAATTATTCTCTAAAAAATATTATCCGTCATAATTTGTCTAATAAACAATTTCATCAGTCGCAATTATGCTATAAAAAATTTCATGAGTCATAATTTTTCTATAAAGAATTATACGTTATTGAATTTAATAATGTAAGGTAAAAAAAAGTTTGTGGGTGGAATATTTTATCTCTAGCCAAGTCCGACTTTAACTAGTCAAGGATTTTAAAATGTTTAATGAGTATTTAATCGAAACTCTATAAAATCTTGTCACTAGAAACTATTTGCCTTTATGCTTGTCTATTTGCCTGGTCTATGACGGATTATTTTTAATTTTTAATCCAAAGTACTAATTTTATATGAACCGTTCCACATGTGCACAAAAGTCATTTATTCAAACCTAAAGAAAATATGCTTTTTAAAAATTTATAAAATAAAAGTAGAGAAAATATAACTAAAATGCAAAATGAATACTCGAATCCAAGCTTAGGTCAAGCATATTAACACTCCAAAAATATTATTTAAAAATTCAATCAGAAAATATAAAAAATAACTGAAAATTTAGTTTATTAAAAAAAGGTGTTGTTTTTATTGTTTTAGCAGTGAACACTTTGGGGTAAAGTTAAAGGTGAAGTAAAAGTATTTGAATTTATTTTCTCTCGATCACAAATCAACACATTTCAAAGTCTTAAAATTATTTTTCTACAATTTATTCTACTCCTGTATTAATATTCGCTAGTGATATCTTTTGTTAACATTTGAAATTTCCATTAAAGATGGACTTACTTTGCTGGAGTAAGAATATAATATTCTTCAGTTGAAAGATATTCCACAGTGGGGAGGAAAAAATTATTTTGGTGAGGATTCCTTTATTTATAAACCACAGAGAAGTATGATATTAAGCTTTATAGACCTTTCAGCAATTTGTTTAATAGGGTGCTAAAATAAAGCACTTTGGACATGTTAATTATTGTTATTAATTTGAATAAAAAATTTTTTAAAGCCCTTTGAAAGCTTTTCATTCTATAATAGCAAGTTCTGCAAGTTTTCAGGATTTTTCTGCAGTTTCTTTTTTTTCAAAATATTGTACAAGTTTCAAGGAGGTTTCATTTCACAGTTAATTATATGGCAATGATAGAGTGTATAATTATATATTTAGTATTTGGTATGCTCCCCTGTGGCACACCCGAAGCAATCGATGCGGGTACACTGATGAAGTCTCCTTCGGAAACTGTAAATCTTCTTTCCACAATGTAACTTTCTAGAAGCCTTATCATATTGATTGGTAGATATGTGTTCACCTTAAGTATTCGGCCTTTATGCCATACTTTGCCAAATACTTGAGAAACAACTATAAAGAGGGCAGAACAATATTTCCTTTCCTCAAATATCTTTCTCTTCTAGCAATCTATGAGCTTGCTCAATGGTGCTATACTAAATTGATGGGGTCTGGAATGCACCCACTAACAGTTGAAAATGGTGACAGCTTAGTCATGAGCAACTTTTCGAAAAGCTTGGACGAGGTGGTTAATAAGTTTATGGACCTATATGATTCGGCTTTGGTAAGATCGTCGCTCGGCTTTAGAATCATTTTAACTTTGTGTATGTTCCAGATGTTGGGATAATCTTAAAAAATGGCATTGAAAAAAAGTAGCAAAATTCGAATTGAAATACGTGGCAACTCTATTAACATTCTGCTACTGATACAAACAATGTCCGGAGCTTTCTTTAGGTTGAACTTGTCACGCAACTTGATTTTTATGGGTCAGGGGGTAAAGCTACTATATTTGGCAAATCAGCCATCCCAGTAAACGTCTTCGAGAGGAAAATGGATTTCAAATGCTCGACAAATATGTCACCCTTGTGACGACCAAAAGTCGGCAAGCTTGTTTTTGGATCACATAGCAATTAGATCACAAGCAATTAAACTCTATATATAGTTTTCACATTTATTAAATTTTGTACTGTTTTTTTATTATTATCAAATGAATTGTATTATATACTTGTCATATTTTCAAATTATATTTATTATTTGTTTAATGAAATATTTTAAATCGTAATGTATTAATTTTAAAAACAAATAATAGCCGTTAAAAAGCGCCATCTATTAACACGAGGACACATCCGTGAGAAAAACATACCATTAAACACAATCCTAAACAGTAGCAATCAGCTGTCGTTTAGTGGTATGGGTGTGTATGTGTGCCTGGCAGAAACATATAAAAGCGAGATAATTACGTATTTGAGAAGAGTTGGCCACGGGCAAGCAACCGGGCAAGACTTCTTTTAAGTGAGTTAGAATTTTATTCAACTTAATTAAAATAGTCTTGCGAATAGGTTCAGCTCAGTTAATCAGAGTCAGAATTTTATTCGACTTTGAATTAATTGAGTATAGCTCAGGTCTACGGCTAAGCAAGTGCTATCGCTACTTCACCCGGCTAGAATTTTATTCGCCCAGGTGACGGAGCCCAGAGCCAGGCCACGCTTTGTTCAGCAAGGCCAGAATTTTATTCGCCCTAGCTGAACAAGACGGACAAGGTCGTCAAAAGGCTAACACCAATTTCGACGTGGAAAGGTTGTCTCAGAATCTTATTCGTGACAACCGCGACAAGTCAAAAACTGGTGGACAGGCAAACTGTTCTGCTCAGACTGGACCAGAATTTTATTTGCTCCAGTGTGAGAAGCAGTAGGCTAGCCAGCGGAGAGTGGAGACGACTTGCTTAATTATATTATTCATTGTGATAACAAGTAATTTAATATAGAAAATTTTACATCGAATTTGTTTTAATACAGAATTTCATTAGAGTAACTATTGCTGTCAATCTTTTAAGTTCTTGTACTATTTTATCTTTCGAGCAAGTACACTTGCATGCATAAGCATGTTGATATAAATGAAATCACATATAACATTATAAATTAATTGCATATATCCTTATTTAAACAGCTGCTACAAAAGACAGCACAACAACAAAAAAAAAAAAAAATACTAATCTTAACAACAACAACGATGGCAATTAAAAAAGAAACCAAAATGGAGTTGTTACACATACAAACTGGCAACAAGTTTAATATTTTTTTTTATTATGAATAAAAAACTTTTAATAAAAAGTTTCGTTCATAGTTGCAAATAAATTAAGTCAAATATTTGCACAATAAGCAAAACTCTCAACCCTTGTCAAGGTAACAACACACGAATTCTGTTTATTAATTCAAAAACAAAACACACACACACACTCAAAAGGGAAGAGTAGGAGAGAAAAGAAAAAAACTTGATTATAATGCAAATTGTTCTGTTTAACATGAGTTAAACTATTTTGGCATACAAACACACACTCTGAGTACAACTACATACTTATACACGCAGCTACATATTTATTAGTGTAAGTGTTAGAGTTTATAAACGTCTTTTTATTTCCTTCAAATTCCTTTTAAATGTTTCCTTTTACTTTACATTGACATTGAACCCAGTTAAGGCAAAAAAAAAAAAATAAAAAAAATTAAATGTGAATTGAAAGTGAAAGAATTTAAAATGAACTAAAATGAACTAAACTGAACTAAACTTCTTAATAACGAGCGTGTGTTTATATGGGTGTGTGTATCACAAATTTCTATGTTAAACCTTTTAACTATTTGATTTTCTTTTGCTTGTTTTTTTATAACTGAAAAGAGCAAGAAAAGAAAAAAAAATTATAGAAAGTCATTTCCGATGTTAAATATTTTCTAGACATTTTTGCATTTTAAAATTTTTATAGTCATGGCATGTTGTCTGCAAATAACTCTGATGTCTTTAATAAAAAAAAAATTACTTTATTTTTTATTACTTTTAAGTTTTGCCTTCTATTGCCACAATATTTCCTGTTTTTTTTGTCTTTGAAAATGCAACAAAAAAATTGCTTTAATAATAATTTTCTTTAAAAGACTTTTTATTTAAAATTTAACTATATCTTGAGCACGAGGGTTAGCTCTTCTTTAAATAATATTTTATTTAATTAATAATTTAAATTAAATTTTTTTAAATTTTTAAAAAATTTTTTACAATTAATATAAATCATACGTCCAGTGGAAAAAAATTTAATAAAAAAAAAATTACTTTATTTTTTATTACTTTTAAGTTTTGCCTTCTATTGCCACAATATTTCCTGTTTTTTTTGTCTTTGAAAATGCAACAAAAAAATTGCTTTAATAATAATTTTCTTTAAAAGACTTTTTATTTAAAATTTAACTATATCTTGAGCACGAGGGTTAGCTCTTCTTTAAATAATATTTTATTTAATTAATAATTTAAATTAAATTTTTTTAAATTTTTAAAAAATTTTTTACAATTAATATAAATCATACGTCCAGTGGAAAAAAATTTTAATTTTCGAAAAATCATTTTTTTTTATCCCCTTTGAAAGTTAATTTTGAAAAAAACTTAATTAAGCTAAAAATGGATAGAGCCATTGTTAGCATGCAAAGGTCCTTTTTAGGAAGCCTTAACTTAACTAATCTTTTTTTTTTAATATCACAAACAGCTTATTTGTATTCCCAGGTCTGCATTTTCAAGATAATAACTTTCGCAAGCTGTGATTTAAATCGCAGTTTTAGAAAATTATTTAATTTTTGCAAAAGTTATAATATTTTTATATTCCCAGGTCTGTATATTTAAGATAGTAACTTCTGAAAACCGTGATTTAAAACGCCGTTTGAGAAAGTTGGGTAATTTTTGTAAAAATTTTTAAAATTTTTATATTCCCATCAATATCATACATCAAGATAATAACTTTCGAAAGCTGTGATTAAAATCGTTGTTTGAGAAAATTGTCTAATTTTTGTAAAAGTTATAATATTTGTATATTCCCACGTCTGCATATTCCAGATGGTTTTTTTCGCAAGCTGTGATTTAAATCGCGGTTTGAAAAAATTGTGTAATTTTTTTAAAATTTATAATATATGTATATTCCCAGGTCTGCATATTCAAAATGGTATTTTTCGCAAGCTGTGATTTAAATCGCTGTTTTAGAAAATTTTGTAATTTTTGTAAAATTTATAATATTTTTATATTCCTAGGTCTGTATATTCAAGATAGTAACTTTCGCCAGCAGTAATTTAAATCGCCATTTAAGAAAATTGTACAATTTTTGTAAAAGTTACAACATTTTTATATTCCCAAGCCTGCATATTCAAGATGGTATTTTTCGCAAGCTGTGATTTAAATCGCCGTTTGAGAAAATTGGGTAATTTTTGTAAAAATTTATAATATTTTTATATTCCCAGGTCTGTATGTTCAAGATAATAACTTTCGAAAGCTGTGATTTAAATCGCTGTTTGAGAAAATTAACTAATTTTTGTAAAAGTTATAATATTTGTTTATTCCCAGGTCTGCATATTCCAGATGGTATTTTTCGCAAGCTGTGACTTAAATTGCCGTTTGAGAAAATTGGGTAAGTTTTGTAAAATTTATAATATTTTTATATTCCCAAGCCTGCATATTCAAAATGGTATTTTTCGCAAGCTGTGATTTAAATCGCAGTTTTAGAAAATTTTGTAATTTTTGTAAAATTTATAATATTTTTATATTCCCAGGTCTGTATATTCAAGATAGTAACTTTCGCCAGCAGTAATTTAAATCGCCATTTAAGAAAATTGTACAATTTTTGTAAAAGTTACAACATTTTTATATTCCCAAGCCTGCATATTCAAGATAAAAACTTTCTCAAGCTGTGCTTTAAATCGCTGTTTGAGAAAATTATTTGATTTTGGTAAAAGTTACAACATTTTTAAATAAAATAATTATATTTAATATTAATTATCCGTACAGTGAGTTCAAATCCTAGAACTCTCTTTGTAATAAATGGGCAATTTGAGGTTAGGAAGTAAATTAACTCTCAAATAATTAATTGTCAAGAATTTCACTGTCATCTTTTAACATTTATTTAGTAAAAGCTTGGAAAATTTTAAACATGGAAACCTGCACTCTTATGTAAAGGATTTTAATTGTGAAAATTTCACTATAAATTTTCGTAAAATTAGAGCCGCTTTACCTCATAATCAGGCTCCTTCTTCGATAACTGTACGAAATTTAATCATTAAATTTGAGGCTCACGGTATTGTTGATGACAATAGACCAAAACAGTGTGCTCGTAGTGGCCATAGTTGTTGAGAATGTGTTGAGAATGAGCCTGCAACAGCAACTCGTCGATGTTCGCAACCACAGGGCGTCGCTAGAGGCACTTTGGGCAACAAGATATTCATATACACGCTTATAAAGTACAACTGGTACCAGCAGGGAAGAGATTATTTATTTAGTTATTCCCGAAAAAGGAATTAAAAAATTTGGCCACCAGTTATTTAAAACAAAACTTTTTTTTAGCAATTTTATCCCACTTAATAAATTATGTTCTGTCATATAAAAATTGTATTAAAGATTCTAATGTTCAAATCATAGAAACTTAATTTTGTTTAATTTTATTTTAATATAGAAATTTATTTTTCTTTACAAAATTACACTTTCTACCTGCTTGCAGAGTTTTGAAAAATGATTTTCTCATTTGTTTTAAAAACTTTTGTTCAGAATCCTAATTTCTTTACGCTTATTCCGCAGTTAAGAGAAAAAACCTCATTTTGTATGTCATGTTTCAAGTCACAAACAATCTGTCTTTTGTTTTTTTGTTTGCTGGCTTTTAACAAATATTAGATTTTGTTTTTACAACATTTCAAATAAATTCTCCGAGTTCAGTTTGTTTAAATGCTTCTGCTCATTTCAAAGTTTTGTTTCTTCTTTCTCCTCAATGTTGTTTGCAACCTTGAATGTTATTTTTTTTCATTTGTTTGTTACAATCTTAACACCCTCATTTCTGTTTAATTTTGGTTCACCCAGACAAAGTTTTCAAAGAAACGAGCTGCATTTGAAAACAGGGAAGAGAACAGAAAAAATAAATTAATTTGGCCAAATGTAATGGCCAGTTTTATTTTGCGCAAAACATTAAAATTATTTAAAATTTGTGGTTAAAATAAATTTTCCAAAGTTTCTTTTTATTAATTGTATTTTATGTTCTTGCATTTTTTATTGGCTGCCATTGAAATGATTTGCATGACTTTTTCGCCATTTGTAACTTTTTTTATGTTAATTTCCCATTCCTTTTCATTTGCTTCATTGGAGTTTTTATCTTTGTCACTCATTTTAATAAATATTTTTTTTATATTTCATTTCTCAAGTCATGTTTTCAGCTAAAGAAAAGGAGAATGTCATTGTTCAAATTAATATGTTGGATAACGCAAATATATACAAGCAGAAAAAACGTAAATCGTATTAATAATATTTTATTGATCTTCACCACGTGCCATAGCACCGGATTGCCAAGCATAAGAAGGTTAAACTTGTTTAATGTTATTGAAATAAAAAAAAAAAAAATAAAAATTAAGAGAGGGAAACACTTGACAGTTTAACAAACTAAAAGTTTTTTTTTTGCTGTTAAAGCTTTATAAGAATAATTACATTAGCAAAAAATTTTCTATAGAAAACTTTACATTAGCAAAAAATTTTCTATAGAAAACTTTACATTAGCAAAAAATTTTCTATAGAAAACTTTACATTAGCAAAAAATTTTCTATAGAAAACTTTACATTAGCAAAAAATTTTCTATAGAAAACTTTACATTAGCAAAAAATTTTCTATAGAAAACTTAACATTAGCAAAAAATTTTCTATAGAAAACTTAACATTAGCAAAAAATTTTCTATAGAAAACTTAACATTAGCAAAAAATTTTCTATAGAAAACTTAACATTAGCAAAAAATTTTCTATAGAAAACTTAACATTAGCAAAAAATTTTCTATAGAAAACTTAACATTAGCAAAAAATTTTCTATAGAAAACTTAACATTAGCAAAAAATTTTCTATAGAAAACTTAACATTAGCAAAAAATTTTCTATAGAAAACTTAACATTAGCAAAAAATTTTCTATAGAAAACTTAACATTAGCAAAAAATTTTCTATAGAAAACTTAACATTAGCAAAAAATTTTCTATAGAAAACTTAACATTAGCAAAAAATTTTCTATAGAAAACTTAACATTAGCAAAAAATTTTCTATAGAAAACTTAACATTAGCAAAAAATTTTCTATAGAAAACTTAACATTAGCAAAAAATTTTCTATAGAAAACTTAACATTAGCAAAAAATTTTCTATAGAAAACTTAACATTAGCAAAAAATTTTCTATAGAAAACTTAACATTAGCAAAAAATTTTCTATAGAAAACTTAACATTAGCAAAAAATTTTCTATAGAAAACTTAACATTAGCAAAAAATTTTCTATAGAAAACTTAACATTAGCAAAAAATTTTCTATAGAAAACTTAACATTAGCAAAAAATTTTCTATAGAAAACTTAACATTAGCAAAAAATTTTCTATAGAAAACTTAACATTAGCAAAAAATTTTCTATAGAAAACTTTACATTAGCAACAAATTTTCTATAGAATACTTTACATTAGAAAAAAATTTTCTATAGAAAACTTTACATTAGCAAAAAATTTTCTATAGAAAACTTTACATTAGCAAAAAATTTTCTATAGAAAACTTTACATTAGCAAAAAATTTTCTATAGAAAACTTTACATTAGCAAAAAATTTTCTATAGAAAACTTTACATTAGCAAAAAATTTTCTATAGAAAAATTACATTGGCAACAAATTTTCTATAGAAAAATTACATTGGCAACCAATTTTCTATAGAAAAATTACATTGGCAACAAATTTTCTTTAGAAAAATTACCTTAGCAATAAATTTTCTATATAAAAATTAACTTAGCAATAAATTTTCTATAGACAACTTTACCTTAGCAAAAAATTTTCTATAGAAAACTTTACATTGGTAAAAAATTTTCTATAGAAATCTTTACATTAGCAAAAAATTTTCTATAGACATTTTTACATTAGCAAAAAATTTTCTATAGAAAACTTTACATTAGCAACAAATTTTCTATAGAAAAACTACCTTAGCAACAAATTTTCTATAGAAAAACTACCTTAGCAACAAATTTTGTATAGAGAAATTACCTTAGCAACACATTTTCTATAGTAAAGCTACCTAGCAACAATTTTTCTATAGAAAAATTATATTAGCAACATTTTTTTTATAGAAAATTTACATTAGCAACATTTTTTACATTAGCACAAATTTTCTATAGAAAAATTACATTGGCAACAATTTTTCTATACAAAAATTACATTGGCAACAATTTTTCTGTACAAAAATTACATTCGCAACAATTTTTCTATAGACTAGTTACATTTGCAACAAATTTTCTATAGAAAAGATACATTCGCAACAATTTTTCTGTAGAAAAGTTACATTAGCAAAAATTTTTCTATACAAAAATTACATTAGAAACAAATTTCATCAGATAACATTTTTCTCAAATCTCGTCATCCAAAATATTTCTGTAAAAAAATCTTATCAAATATTTCTGTTGAAAAATCTCATCAGCCAAAATTTTTTTGTAGAAAATTTCATCAGTCAAAATTTTTCTATAGAATAATTTTATCAGTCAAAATTTTTCTGTAAAAAAATTTCATTAGTCAATATTATTGTGTAGAAAAATTGCGTCAGTCAATATTATTCTGTAGTAAAATTTCATTAGTCAAAGCGAAAAGCTTTGTAGAAAAATTTCACTAGTCAAAATTTTTCTGTAGAAAAATCTCATCAGCTAAAATGTTCTATAGCAAAATTTCGCCAGTAAAAAGTTTCAATAGAAAATAATTCGCCAGTAAAAATATTCGATAGAAAATATTTCGCCAGTGAAAATTTTCGATAGAAAATATTTCGCCAGTGAAAATTTTCGATAAAAAATATTTCGCCAGTAAAAATATTCGATAGAAAATATTTCGCCAGTGAAAATTTTCGATAGCAAATGTTTCGCCAGTAAAAATTTTCTATAGAAAAATTTTCACCAGTAAAAATTTTCTATAGAAAAATTTTGTTTGTCACAATCATTCATACGTTTTCTTTAAAAAAATTTTATGTCCTAATTCCTAATTTTTTTTATAAAATATTTTATGCCATTGTTTTCATCAATCATGATTTTTCTGCAAATAATTTCAGCAGTCATAAGTTTTTCTAATAAAATCCATCAGTCATGATTATCGTAAAAATTAAATTTATTTGATATTTTGATAATTTTAAACAAACTAACAAGTTTTATTTAATAAGACTTAAATTTCACTTGTTCCTCTTTTCTTGACAATAAATTTGTGTTTTCCATATAGAATTTTTTATTTAGATTAAAAGCAAAAAAATGTAAATTTTGTTCAACAAATTTGAATATTATCTTAACAAATGGCAGACAATTTATTTTCGCCTCCCATTAACTCATGATGCACAATAGAATTGTTAGTTTATACTTTTAGCATACTTTTAGGCAATTGTGAAAAATGATTTGTAGGTTTTTTTATTTAAAAATTCTATAAAACGTTGATCGAAATAAATTTTAAAATGGTGGCAAACCATTCAGATAGCTGAAAGCAACAACAAAATTAAAGTGTTGTTTGCAAGCGGAAAGAAACTGTTATACTCCTGACAATTGTAGGAGCATTAAAATTAGTTATTGATGTACAATTCCTGTGAGTATTTTTGTAATTATAGAGCTGGCAGAGTAGGGCGGAAAATGTTATTCGAAAAATATTTAAACGAAATTTTAAGTGTTGGAAAGTTGAATGAATATCAAATTATATATTTTTTTCAATATTTCTATCAATAGAAATTTTAATGAAATGTTGGTTTTGTAGTTTCAGTAAAATTTGAGGTTAGAATGTAAATTATCTGTCAAATGAATGAATGAAATCAATGAAAGAAAATGTAAACTCCATAATTCCGGGACAGCTGTGTATCTTTTGTTACACGATAATGTTGTTGTAGACCAAAACAATACGATCTTAGTGACCATAGTGATGAAAACAGAGTCGTTATACAGCAAATTGTTTAGCGTGACAGATCAACTCGTCACCGTTCGTAAGAAATGAACATCATTTTGCATAAAAATCTTCATCTTCACGAACATATGAGGTTCACAAAACTCACAAACTGTCCCCGACAAACCATTATATCCAGAAAAAATGACCGTATGGTACGGTCAGGTGGCATCATCGGCTCGTATTTATTATAAAATGAGTAACGAAACGATCTCACCATTAATTTTCTGCGCTACCGAACCATAATCACCAATTTTTTGTCACTACACTTTGCTAATGTTGACATCATAGACCTTTGGTTTCAGCAAGACGGCGCCATAAGCCATACAGCTACCCAAATACAGGCTGTCCCCAGGAAGTTATACTACTTTGTTCGGCCGCCATTTTGTTAAACATTAGTCTTGACAGTTCATATTTGGCAGCCGTGAAGTGTTAGACACGTGGCAAATTTTTTATGGAAAAATATTCGATAAGCCAGCATTTTTTAATCGCTAAAACATTTGATCAAAATCAATCATCGATTACTGTGATGATAAGAAAGTTACGTGATATTTTTGGAAAAAGAACGTGTTAATAAAACGCATTATTTACCGTATCGTGAATGATTTCGAGGAAAGAGGGTCTCTAGGTGATAGGACCACAATGTACTCCAAGATCGGCGGAAAACATTATTAATGCTCAAGAAAGTGTTCAAAACAATCCATTAACCTCAATTCGATGCCGTATTCAGGAGCTTGGTTTTCACAGAACAACTTTGGCACCCCCGGGTCTTCGACTTTCTAGACACAGTACAACTGGGGGAAAAAGGGAGCCCAGTCTCTTGAAGTCAGTAGGGGTACAACTGGAAACTCCACTTTATTTCCACGGGAATCAATGACCCGCAGAGTTCCGTTATTTGTCTCTTTAGACACTTAACTGTTCTCTGGCAGATTATTGAGGCTGGCCCCTATATGGGAGTAGCGTGGTGGTTATGGTTTCGCGGCCCCATAACAGTATAATGGTTATTATGGTGGCCAGGATCATCTCACTGTTAATGACACCCTAAGTGAATGATCCAGTCCAGTGAGCATGCTAGACATGTGTTCTGGACAGGAATTGGAAAGTCTCCAATTCTTAAGCAAGGAGTAATGATTTGCAGCCCTGCTCTGGAATCATCGAAGTTGCAACTAGAAAGTTCTGTAGCATAGAATTATGGCTTCGACTTCCTAGGACGAACATGACGTTCCAAATTATGCAGTGGTTTGGTCCAATATCTGATTAGGGCTTCATGGCCAGGCGCGGATGTAAATCGAATCACACAAAACAACTTGGGCCACAATTTTGCACAAGGATTTGCATTTGTTTCCATTTAAGATTCAGTTGATTCAAGAGCTTTTTCCACAAGACCATTTACGCCGCTGTACATATGCCAATAGAATGCTACAGCTCGCCCATGACAACTCCGATATTCATGAAAAAAAGCAAATAAACCAGAAACACTGAGCAACTTAAAAAAATATTCGTGATGTGAATTAAGAAAATACCGCGTGAAATGTGTGAGAATGTAATGAAAAATGTTGTTAAAAGTCCTCGCATTTGTGACGCTTACAGAGGCGACCGTTTATCTGATATTGTCTTCCATATATAATTGCCGACATTAAATAAAACATTTATCAATATTAAATCCATTTTCTTTCATTTAATCAAAAATTATAAACAAACAAAGTTGTATACCTTTGAAAATTGTTGATAAACATTGCTTAGCAACTTTTTATTGACATGTTTGTATGCAAATGTGTTGATTAGTTGCTATTTTGGCTTTACCTTTCCTAATCATCTGTAATTAGGTTTTTTAAAATTTATGATTTCTAAAAATTTTTTCGTTTCTGAAAGTTTTTCATTTTATTTATTTTTTAATGTTTGAGTTTAATTTATTTTCTTTTTGTGAAATAAATTACTTTGGTGTTAGTTGGTGAGTTTTATTTTTCCAGCAATTATCGATTTTCGGGTAATTTCTGATTCTTAAGTGAGTGTTTCATTTTTTGTATTTCAAACCGCGGTTTAAAACAAATTTTGTTCGGATGTTGGCAGGAGAAAATTTCAATTTTTTTTTTATGATTTTTAAAATTATTTTAAGTGTTGCATTTTATGTTTTATATGGGATTATATGCTGAATTTGTGAAGTCTTGCTGAAAAATTTGGCTATTCTCTTGCTAAGGGATTTACTTTTTTTATTTTAGGTTTTTAGCTTCAGTTTCTTATAAAATTAAATTTTATGTGATTCTTTCCATTTTCGAAGAAGTTTTTAGTATTCCCCTGAAATTAAGCATATTAATGAGGGAGGGAAAAGAAACTAACACAGAGCGAAAAGAGGTGCCTCTGTAGGCTAGTAGGTGGTGTACTAGCTTGTCAGTATGGGGGTTGTGGGTTTGATTCTTAACGAAGACCTTGGTTTTTTTTCACTACAAAAATAAAAATTGACTGTCGGTGGGGCTGCTCAGCGATGAAGGCATAGTCACTGGTCGCTGTGCTGTCTTTTATACGGCAGTTAATTTCCGACTATCCTTCTACTTTCACCACCTTGTTCATCTCTTCTCTATTCCTTTCCTAAAGAATGAAGCACGGTACTTAACTAAATAGGCATTGTTGCTTGAAGTGCTACTTCTCTTTTATAAAAAAAAAACAAAATAGTTCCGCGCTAAGTGAGTTTGTCTTTATGGCAAATGTAAGATGCGATGTAAGGAGTGTCATATTACTTGTTTGAGAAATTAACGATTTAAGTCCTTCCCAAATGAGGCCATTTATCCATAGAGGGTGCCAGGCCCGTATAACGTTAATTATTCCAAAGAGTCGTGCAGCACTGAGTGGGTGATAAATTTCTTCTAAAACTAAATATTACCATGATACCGATATTAAACAAGTACCCTGAGGAAAAGTTGAAAAGAACTCTGAATAGATTTTTTTTGGCAAAAAATCTCTATTTAATTAAAGAATTTAAATACACAAAAACTGCCAACTCTGCTAAAAGGATAGTTAAAAGTACTTTCTAACCTTTCAAAGTTTTTAAGGCCCTCAATCATAAAATATGTTCAACCAACCATATCCTGTCAAATCACAATATTACTTTTTTTGGAAAAATTAAGCCACTTTAATTTATACAACAAAATTCATTGAAATGAATTTGTTTGTATTTTGTTATCAACATTTATTTAAATATCCGCACAACATATAAATCAAGGATTGTATGTATGTATGTATGTGGGTTTTAGTGTATTTGTGTTAGTCTTTATGGTTGGAAAACCCATAAATATTAATCACCGTTTTTAGTACAATTTTCTGTTAGTAATTGTGAAACTATAAACTATAAAAGAAAGAAAGAGAGAGAGAGAGAGAAAGAACTAGAATACTAATGTAGACGACAACATTATAATGGATAACAGTTACTTGATACCAACAACAACCAAACACACACTTTCTTATATATAAATTTAGTGAGAGGGGAAAATGTTACAGCACTAACGAGCCTTTTACAAATTTCAGTTTATAATACAAATTTATCTTTAGCTTTTTGAGGGTTAAAATAGCTAAAAAAAATATCTTTTTTTCACACAACCAACACAAAACAAGTCATTTAATTTAAAAAGGACCTGCCATTTCATTGTTGAATTGCCAAAAAAACATATTGAGCGGAAACTTGACTTCTGCCTCCATTGTCACTTGTTGTAGACAGACCATCGCGGCAACTTTGTTTGACACTTAACGTATGGGAAATTCACAAAAGGATTTTTAAGTCTTGTGTTATTTACACAAAGTGAATAAACACAGGTAGATTGTAAGGTGTTCTCTTTATCTTCATAAAACAAAAGAATATAAGGGCGTTTAAATAGGCATTTGTTATAATAAATCGTCTAAAAAAGCGCTAAAGTGCAAAAGTGTGAAAAAATCATTATTCAAATTAAAATCATTCTTGGCATTTTTGTCAATCAAAAAAATTTTCTTTGTTTTACTTCATTTTAAAGTTCTATACCTCTATAAAAAGAGCATATAAAAACAGCATCTATTTTATATAGAGTCACTGTTATCAACTTTATAAAACCCAATGATTTTCCTTTCGATTTAAAAATTTTCCAAACTACAGCTCTGCTATTTCTCTAAAAATAAATAAAAAAATAATGTTTTTAAAAGCGTATGATTAATAATAATTTCAAACAATTTAAGAAAAATTAAACATAATTTAAAATAAAAATAAACTGAATTTTAATAGCCAACAAAACGAAAAATAATTTTTCAAGAATTTTATTAAAGTCCTTTTTTTGGAAAAATTGCAAAATATTTAATAGCCAACTAGCAAACCCGGCTAACTCCGTTTCGCTACCATGGCTTCGTTTTTTGTAACATTTCGTTTGGGGATTAAAAGATAAAGAAAAATTATTTCTTTTTTTGTTTTATATTTAAAAAGGAAAAGTTTTATTTCCTTGCACAACAGAGTAATGAATTCATTTCGATTACAAAAATGAAGGGGAATCCACAAATTATCCGTTTCATTGGAGTGCTCTTTGTTAAACCACATTTTTTTGTTTTTTTGTCTGACGTTAGCACAAATAAAGCGGATGGTTTCCCAACTCGTGACCACGCAACGTACAGCTGCCCAAGTGAAAAACAATGATTTTCTAAATTTATCGCGCAAACACTAAGCTATTGGCCTTGCGACTTGTTAATTGTCATTGCGAACGCTAGGCGAACCGGAAATTTCAATCGTTTGACGTCAAATGGATTTTCACCTGCGTACTTTCCGTTAATAATGGTTGCCTCAATCAAATTCGGCATAAGTCTTTTCACTGCAAGTCGAGTACCGTTGCAAAGTAGCGCTGGATTCAAATTACGCACTAATGTTTGGGAAAACATTTCCAATCAGAGCTAATTGAGAGTCTACAAATCGGCAAAAGTCATTGATAAGAGTAGTTAATCCAACAGCTAACAATTGTTTGGAAAATTGTGCAGCACTTTGATCATTTTGAAGTTGAACTCTTATATTAGTGGTTAGTGATAATGTTTTTACGTTATTTCGCAAAGGTGATGGCTTCAAGCAAGCATTCAATTCATCTGCAGGCGTTGCATGAGGAATTACTGGCAACATCTGCCTGAAATCGCCTGCCAACAACATCATCGAGCCGCCAAAGATGACGATGTGTGAAGTTAAGTGCTTCAAGTGATTTCTGATGTGCCATTGTGCACTCATCCCAGACAATTAGCTTGCATTGCATCAAAAATTTTCCCATTGCACTGGATCGGGAAATATGTGCTAAAATTTACATTTGTACCTGGCAATGGGGCCTTAATCAGATGGTGGTTTAACCACTGGGAATGAAAAGCAAACGTCATTCACGCCCTAGGAAGCCGAAGACTGATTCTAGCAATAGGTCTTTCCTAGTTGCAACTTTGATGATTCCACTCCTTGCTGAAAAGCTGCAGGCTTTCCAACTCCTGTCCAGAACACATGGCTAGCATGTCCATTGGACTGGATCATTCACCTGTGGGTGTTATTATTGCCGAGATGATGCTTTCCACTATAATCATTCATGCTTGGGGCCGCGAAGCCACAACCACCACGATACTCCCGAAGGGCCAACCTCAATAATCAGTCAGAGAAGCAGCTAAATGCCTAAAGAGGCAAATAGCGGAAACTCTTCGGGCTACTGATTCCCTTGGAAATAACGTGGAGTTTCCAGTTGACCCCTGCTGCCTTCAGGGGACTGGACTCCCTTTTCCCCCCAGTTGCCCAGGTCTAGATAGTCAAGTATTCTATAAAGACTGATAAATGTGCTCCCGGGGGGTCTGGATCGGGAAATATTTCAAGTTGGAGTATCAATTGTGTTTAAATTGAGTGGCAACTTAAGTGCAGAATGTGCAGTACGAGCGCCATCTAGAAGAGGCGCTGCAAATCCAGATGATGCTAAAGCCAAAGCTATGTCACATCTTGATCGAATAGTGGTCAAAATCAATGAAGTGACAAATGTTTTTTCTGTTCCTCCAGGTGCGTGCAGGAAGAATAGACCGCCAGTATTATTGTCCACCGCTTGCATAAATGTTTCGTATATTAGTTTTTGCTGTTCATTCAGCAACGGCACATTATTTCGAACGAATTCCTGCAATGTGTCAACATTGTATTGCAGCTCTCGATTTAATTCTTGGTTGAGTGCATGGTGCATCGATCGATTTCGCGCAATCATTCCTACTTCAATCAGCAGCTTGTTTGCAATAGTCAAGCATTGATCCTCAATCAGAATTAATCCTTCAATGTATATTTCATCGGTTATTTGCATGTCGGGATTATTCGTTCGAATGTGCAAGCGATGCAAGATATCTTCACATATGTCGTCTTTGCAAGTGTTCCATAACGGAATTGGTTGTGAAGGGAAACATGTGGTGATGATAATTGCGAACAGCGTTCGTATTTGGTATGCGTTTGATGAATGAGAATCGTTCTCTAGCCAACCTAATAGTTGACATGCTTCTCGATATGTTTGGCATTCCTTCCTGGGGTGCCACGTCATTCGAAAACGTGCGACAGGCATTGTCTGGCCTTAGATATTGTCGTTTGTTTCTGTTTGACGCTACAGGGTGTTTTTAATGTTTTTCTAGTACCCTAATGTTTGCCCTAAATTTTGGTCCAAGTTTCATAGAGATATCTTCATTTTTGCGGTTTTTATGATAAAAACTCGGAGGTTCTTTTTAATTTTGAAAATTTATTGCAATTCTTTCGATATTTCGGAAAAAAAAGTATAAAAAAGATACAAAAATATTAAAATTAGGATATGATAATTTCAATTTACATTAATTTTTTAGATGTGCATATTTTGGGAAGCAATCAATGCACAATTGGGGAGAGTTGGGGCATTGCGGACAGTACGTAGTTGGCCTTTTGATATTCTTTCTTGCTTCCTTTCGACTAAATTTTCATTTTGCTTCAGCGTAGCAAAAAACGCAAGCACGTCAGATGGTTTTATTATTTTCATCTACTCTTTTGGTGATAATATGTTTTGATTGCGATACAGGCTGCGGGGATGTGAGATGGTCCTTAGCAACACGTTCACGGAATGTTCGCATATTAATGTTTTTATTCGTAGCTGCTTTATACACAGTAAAGGTATTTACCATGGAAACTCCGAGTAAAAGTTCAATTCCCAGCTTTCGATACGATTTTAACCCTTGCGAAGGGTATTCGAGTAAGAAGCCATTTGGTCGGAAAGATCAATGGCTGATTTCCCCTTATTACATTCTAGCACAGCCAATGGCTTTTCTGTTGCTCGTCTTTTATGTCTTTTATGTCTCACTCCGTGATTAGTTGAAGGATCTTCAGGGTTACGTCTCCATCTGTTGTGGATACCATTATCGGGGCATGTTTCGTAGATAGCATTCTCACGTGGCGTTTATCTTTCCACTTCAGAACAACTATACCATTGGGATCTTCTCTAGCCACTACTTCGCCTCTCTTTCTAGGAGCAACCATAACTTCTTTTGGGAAATGTTTCTTGTTGGCACGGAGTGTACCGACGACATGTGTTTTTTGATCTAGCATTGAACGAGTCAATTCATAGCTTGTGTAAAAGTTGTCTACATATAAAGTTCGACCTTGACCTTTCAAATCAATGATCAGATTCTCGCAAACACTTTTTGCCAAACCGACTTCTCTCAATCCACTTGATGACTTTCCGGAGTATATTTTCACTGACCAGGTGAATCCCTCAGTAGAGCAGAGCTTAAAAAGCTTTATACCATAAGGATGTGCTTTATTTGGTATATATTGTCGGAATAATAGTCTGCCTAGCCATGGAATAAGGGTCTCATCAATTACTATGTTTTCACCTGGTACGTAAATCCTTTGGTATCTCATTTGTAACATGTGGTGTAACATGTGGTTTTATATTACCACGCCTATCACCTGGTACAATTGAGTTATTGTCTGAGAAGTGCATGAAACTAAGCAATAGTTGAAAGCGATTGCGTGACATTATTTTCCCCGGAATTGAAAAGTTTTAAACACCCGACCTTCACCAAACCCATCCACAAAAGAAGGCCAAGGAACTTCTGCATTTCAAAATCTGTTGTTGGTATCCAATTATTTTTTCGAGAAAATCTGGTAACAGCACCTTTATTTACATATTTGTTTCAGATACAATTAATTCAATTACGTCCTTGTCAACAAATAGGTGAAATGCATCTAAACAGGAAATATCTGTTGGAATAGACTGTTGCAAGCCTGATCGCCCAGTGAATGTAAAAGTTTTCTGACGAGAACTAAATTCAGTCCAAATGTTTGTTTCGGAAGAACCGACTACGTTTGACAATACTGTTGGCTCGTCCTCATCCATGTCCCAGTCGTCTTCAGTATCACTGTTATAAATGTTATCAATGTTATTAGTATCATTGTTAGTAGAGTCAGTGTCCGAATCATCTGGTAGCCAGTTCTCATCAATCAAGTCATCGCAAGAAAAATCATCATCATCAGCTTCTCCCAACACTTCAAGTATTTCACGTTCTCTAAGTTTTCGCTTCTCCATTTTTCTAATTCAAATCTACAAAAATAAAATAAAAGTAAAAAAATAAAGAAAAATAAATATAAAGAAAACAAAAAAAGAAGACAAATAAAAATAAAAAATAAATGTAAAGAAAAATGCGTAAAAAAGTAAGAAATAGCAAAAAAAAAAAAGCGCTACGCATGTCGTACGGAAACGTGCGACATAAAAAAACCGTTATAAAATCCAAAATAAACCACAAAATCATCAGGGATTGGCGCAGAACTGAATATTTTCTACTTTTACATCAGTTTATAGCAAAAAATGTGCTTGGCACCCGTGGAAGGTTTTCGTCAAAACCCCTTGGCACTCAATGTGCTAGGATGAACCGTATACATGCGACCTAGCGCACGGCGTCATCTACTTAAAATGAAACGTACTTATTTTCGTGAGGGATACTCACACACCACGTACTGGTACCATTGTAGTACATGCTATTTATCAGAGATGGCGCTGTATGTGAAAAATAATTTTCCCTGTTTTCCTGCTTTTCTCTCTTTTTTTCTTGAATTTTCTTTGCTATAAACCTCACGCAGCCAAAGCAAAACCGTGGAAATCGGTTCGTGCGTTCTAGACTTATAGCGTCAGGAAGGAAAACCCAAATTATTTTTATATTGTAGATATAGAATATGATGAAATTTATTTATATAATTTTTGAATACTTTAATTTAAATAAATTTACTTACTATAGGCCAATTAATAACTTGTTTAACGCATTATAACTTTCTTATTTTATGTAAATAATTTTCCGTTTTCCTCAACGGAACTCAATAGAGCGTATAAAAATAAACAATTCAATTCAATGTTGGCATTATTTTTCCTGACAGCCACCTGCTGGCCCTTCAAGTATTTTGAAAAATTATTTCACTTCTTGTTAAAATAAAAGTTTTTTTAATTTTTTTTTAAAACATCTGCTTTAAAACAAATATAAATAATTGTTTGTTTGTTTGTTTGTTTGCTTGTGCTATAATAATAATAATCAATACAATTATAAAAAAAATGACAACAAATGAACTATAAATAGAACTGCAAAATAAAATATTTTAAATTCATTTTAAATGTTGAGAACAGCATAACAGATTGGTGAAGGGTAAATGTCACTCACACTTTCTGCAAGTTAAAAATAATTAATAAATTATTTATAAACAAATTATTTTGGCTGTTACTTTTGGGTCATTTTTGTCTCTTTTGCTATGTGACAAAAAATATATTTTCGTCTTAAGGGGTTATTTAATACTCTTTTGGGCATAGACAATAGATAGCATATTTCTTGCTCATCATTCGAAGAAAAATGGCCCATTTATGCCTCTGGACGAAAATCCGCACCAAACAGTGACTCGTTTTGGGTACGTCGGCTTTTCAATGTCTACGTGCGGGTTTTCTGTAACCCAAATGTGACAATTTTGCTTGTTTACATATCCGCCAAGATCAAAATGAGCTTCATCTGAAAAGACGATTTTTTTGGCAAAATCGGTATCTTCTGTAAGTTGATCTCAGGCCCATTTAGCGAAGCGGAAACGCAATGGATGATCACTTGGCTTCAACTCCTCAACCAATTGGATTTTTGTGTGGCGTCATAAAAAGTCTTTATGCAAAATTCGTCATACTGATGTCTCTAAAATGTTCAGTTGTTGAGAACGGCGGTTGATGGCACTGCACGCACACTGTCTGCCACAGCAGCAATATTCTCGGGTATACGCACTGTTTTTGGCTTTTCACGCTTTGGTTTATCGAAGAGGATGCCAGTTTCTTTCACTTTTTTCACCAGATAATGAAAATACGAAGCTAATGGTGCTTCTCTTCTTCCAAAATCCGTACGCAATTTTCGCACACATTCTGCAACATTCTGCAACATTACCATGATTTCCAAAGTAATGTCGCAATATTTCCCAGCGTTATTCAAACGTATACACACAACCATATTCGTTTAACGGAAGAATAAAACTAATTATCTGTCAAATCACACATGAACTAAGTGTTACCATTCACGAAATAAGCACTAGTTGAAAAAAAAATTAGATGGTGGACCATTTCTTTAAAAACTAAAGGAAGACCTCTACATGGTAAAGAACCTGCAAAAGTAAGTCTAACTGTGAGTTTTTGTTGAATTTTTTAATTTTATAATTTTTAACTTTAAAAAAAATTGCTTTCTCTTTGAACTCAAGGGGGCGTTCAAAAATAAACGATTTTTTAAAATTATTTTTCTCTGATAAGCATCCTCTACTCCTTAAATTATCGTTTCTTGTTTATGTTTATTTTATTATATTGTTACGTTTATGCCTTTAATAAACGTTTTTTTTGTGAGTTCTTTATTGCAAAATAAATAACACCAGATTTTAGTGTTTTTAAATTAATAACAATTTTATTTACTTTAACTGCACAAGGTTAACACTACAAAACAATTTAATTACGATGCACGTCTTTTCTTTATGAGGTTTAATTTTACACTGATTGACTATCCACTCAGACGCTGCCCTTTTTATATTTGTCCATTTAAAGTCTAGAAAATTTAAGAACCTTCTAATCTCTTTGTATCACATTTTGTTGTTGTATGTTGTATTTTTGTTTTTATGCTGATAAAGTTTCTCCTTGGAATTTATTTCAAACTATTTGTTAACAACAAATAGCCCGAAGTAGGCCGCAGCCTTCACTCCTTGCTGAAGAGATAGAGACTTTCCAACTCCTGGTCCAGAACGCATGAAGCTCCTTTTTATCAAGAAAATGACAGCATTCATACTCACTGAACCTGAACCATTCATTGTGTTAATTTGAATGATCCGACCCACAAGCTCTCACGAGGGTCCGAAACCACAACCACCACGATACTCCCATATAGGGGCCAACCTCAATATACAGTCAGAGCACATCATTGTCTAAAGAGAACAAATAGTGTACTCTGGGGCAACTGATTCCCGTGGAAATATGTGGATTTTCCAGGTGACTCCTACTAGCCTTTGAGGGGCCTGGGCTCCCTTTTACCCCGCAAGACACCAGTCTAAATGGAATAGTAGGTTCCAAAAAGACTATCATGTGCCCCCGGGGGGAAACATGCCAGACAGTTAGTAAACAGCATATCAAATTGTTGTGGTTTGTGTAGAAAATTTCTAGAAATTTTGTTGTTGTACCATAAGTTTTTTAAGCAAGCCACGCAGTTCATAAACAACATACCCAGTAGTTCGCTTTACTGCTTAATTATTATATTTTAAAACTTAAGCAAGACATATACGTAACAATATTGTACATTTATATTTCAATTGACTAACTATCCACTCAGACGCTGCCTTTTTATATTTGTCCACTAGAGGTGTAGAAAAAATTAAGAATCATCTACTCCCTTTATATCACATTTTGTTGTTGTTGTTGTTATGCTATCCATTCAATGTATAGACGCCTTTATGTCCGTGTGTATTTTTGTTTTCATGCTGATAAAGTTGCTTCCTGGAATTTTTTTTGAGATAGCTGTTGTTGTATTGTGTACATAAGTTTTCTTGGAAAATTACGCAGTTAGTAAACAGCATATCTAATTGTTGTTGTTTTGAGTGTATAAAATTTCTACCTTGCTTGCAACTAAAAACTTGTTGTTGTCTTGCGTGCATAAGATTTCTTAGCAAGCCAATGCAGTTAGTAAACAGCATACACAGTTGTATACTTTATTGCTTAATTATTTTTTTTTAAAACTTAAGCAAGACGCATCCGTAACAATATGTTATTTATTTATTTATTTATTTGCTTACGTGAAATAGCTGCTTAACAGCGAGTATAAAAACCGGATGCCAGCTATCATTTATATTGCTGATCGTGATCATTCATTGCGTTTGCAGTTACTCTAAAGAGATAGAAGATCTCTTTTTTGTAGTATTAAAATATTCAACAGCTGAGAAAAAGATTTTTCTTTCGCTTAATAAGTTGTTAAAGTATTGAGAGCAGAAAAATAAATATTTTATAAAAATATTGAAAATATGACAAGTTTATACAAATTTACATAGAAGTTTATTGTTTTTCAGTTTTCCAAAAAAAAACAAATAAATATTTAAAAGTACCAGTGTATGCACACAAATACTCACAAACATAAAAAATTTATAATTTATATGTTTGCATATATACACACACACACACAGCCAAATAAAGATGTGATTTACAATTTTATGAATAAGTCAACAGAAAAATAAAATACAATAAAATAAAATTAAATTGCAACAATCAACTGTAACATCAATAATTCTGTTTTATCTCTTGCTAAAAATTACAACAACAAGAAATTTTATCTTTTAAATTTAGAAAATTGTGATGATATAAATGTTAATTTTAATAATCATAGACACTCTCATACACACGTAAATGAATATTCTAAAATGTGTTATAGATACGTGTAACTGTATTGGTGATTTAGATAAATTATTTATTATAAAAAAAAAAAACTTTTTAATTATTAAATAAAATATCAATTTAAGTGCAGTTCTATATTTTGTTCTCTTGCTGTTAGTGACAAGAGAAATATAGTTTTATTCGATTATGTGAAGTGAATAATGCGCCCTAAAGAGTCGGCAAATTGCAATGGCCACTACATAGAAAATTTTGGAATTTTAAAATATTTTATAAAAACAAATTTTGTGTTAATATTTTGATAAAAACTTTTTTTGAATACCGTCTGCCGGGTGGTTGAACCTGAACGCAAGTTATGTGTGTTAAAGCTCATAATATTGATCAATTTATGGAAGAAATCCCGGCCATGGCTACAATAGCATACTTCTTTAAATAATTAAAATTTTTAATAACTCTGAGTCATAATTGAAATTTAATGTCATTAACGTGTTAAATTATCTCATCCTTTAACTCTTCAATTGCTTTTGGCTTATTGACGTACACTAGTTCTTTTAAACATCCCACAAAAAAAGAGGTTGAAAGGTGACAAACCACATGCCACAATGGCAACCAATTAACAACGCCATGACGTGAGATAATACGCCCATTGAATTTCTCGCAAAGAAGCCATTGTTTTGCTGGCTCTGTGGCAGACAACACCATCCCATTAAAATTACATACTCGTACGTTTATACCTTTTATAAAGGTTTTCTTGTGATTTCTTTATTGCAAAATAAATAACACCAGATTTTAGAGTTTTTAAATTAATAACACGTTTATTTACTTTAACTACACACAAAGTTTGACACTGCAGAACAATTTACTTAAGATGCACATCTTTACTTCACGAGGTTTATTTTTTAACTAACTATCCACTCAAACACTGCCTTTTTAGATTTGTCCACTAGAGGTCTAGAAAAATTAAGAATCTCTTCTATTTCCTTTGTATCACATTTTGTTATTGTTATGTTATTCATTCAATAAATAGGCGCCTGTATGTCTAAGTGTATTTTTGTTTTTTGTTTCTTCCTGGAATTTATTTTAAGCTAGTTGTTGTTGTCTTGTGTACATAAGTTTTCTTAGAAAATGCGCAATTAGTAAATAGCATATTTAATTGTTGTTTTGCGTGTTTAAAATTTACTACGCAGTTTTTAACTAAAAATTTGTTGCTGTTTTGCATGTATAAAATTTGTACGCAGTTTGTAGCTAGAAATTTGTTGTTGCCTTGCATGCATAAGTTTTCTTAGCAAGCCACGCAGTTAGTATACAGCATACCCAGTAGCGTACTTTATTGCTTAATTATTTTCTTTTAAAACTTAAGCAAAACACATCCATAACAATATTCAAGTTCAAGTCCATATCCTTAATTTAAGGCTAAAAAATGTGTGTATTATCATCTCGCCTTAGCGAACAGAATTCACTTTCAAAGAAGTATAGCCAGATGATAGCGCCAGTCCATAAACAACATTTTCTTAAATCAAACTCATACTAAGTTAACCAATAAATACACTAACTTTGCTGCTACTCAAGCTAACCTTTTCTGTTCCATGCTTTTTTATACTAACGTGCTACTGGCAACTGCGAACTCTAAGTTTAGGCAATTTTAAATCGTTCTAATATAAAGAGATCTGGTAGCTGATTTTAGCAGAGCTATTTGAAAAGCAAATAAAAGATGCTAATTATTGGATATATGCTTAGATTTTCCGACGGGGCTAGATTCACTCTTATTTGGTTACGGTTTTCCGTCGACCCTCGTCAAATTTTGTTTGCGAATAAACCAGTTTCGGCCGTTTGCCATCTTCAGTGTTCTTTTCGTACTCACTAACCAAATTTGACGAGGGTCGAGGGAAAACCGTACCCAGATAAGATGCTAATTATTAGTTTTTGTGATAACACTTTATTTATTTCATACTATTAAAGTCATACTCATGAAAATGTTTGCCGTCGCTGAAGATAATTTTCTTTGTGAAGTCAATAATCACTTCAACCAAAAGTTTGGCATATTGGCTTGAAATAGTCAAATAGACTTCAGCTCAACTGAGTTAGTTGAACCTTGCAAGTGTGTTAATTGAAATCTTTATTCATAATTCGCATGTGATATTCTTGTGATGATGATGAGTCGTCGAGTCTTACGGCTCTGCTGTCACATAGAAATGCTTTTCGCAAAAAGATCTGGATGAGAAAGCACAGGTATTTTCATATTACCTACAAACCTGGCTTTATTGAATCGTAGCAAAATTTGTGGGTGTTTTGCTTATTAGCAGTATGAGTTTAATAGTGTGAAGTAAATTAAGTGTCACCACAGAAAAAAATAATTTGTGTCTTTAATTTGCCATTGAATAGTTTTGCTAAAATCAGTTACCAGATTGTTCCACATTACAAGAATTTAGACGTTTAAAATCGCCTAAAATTAGAAATTGCAGTTGCCGGTGCCATGCCTGTACAAAAAAAGCCACGAACAGAAAAGTTTAGCTGCAATAGCGGCAAAGTGTGTTGCCCGTAGCATGCCAGTATAAAAAAAGCGTCGAACAGAAAAGTTTAGCTGCGATAGCAGCAAAGTGTGTGTGAGTGTGTGTACTACGTTAACCAATAGTATGAGTTTAACTTAAAAAAAATAATAATTGCCAAATTTTATTTGCAGCATGAGATTTGAATTGCTGTCGAATAATAACTGCTGCCAGATCTGCAGTGCACCTAACAAGTCTTCGTAACATAGTTCTCTCCTTAGCTTTGAAGGATATGAAATTGTTTTAATTTTTTTTTTATTACGCATTTTACATATTTTTCACTTGAGCTTTTAAGTTGCTTATTTCGCTGACTTTTGAAATTGTTTTTATATTTTAAAGTTACAATTTTAATGTGGCTTTAGCTGTCAATATTCCTAATATTTTTATGCAAAATATAAATTAACATAAATTTACGCACACACTGAAAGAAAAACAGTATTCATTCATTAGCATATTGTCCTCTTTCCCAAATAGAAAAACTAACAAATGCCCAGCAGTTTTGTGACTTTGAATGATAATTTTAAAAGAACTCAATAACATATTTTAAGGCTCGATTCAATAACAAAAACTTAATTATCACTGCTATAGATGAAAGGGAAATAACGAAAGTAGAAAATATATATTTTTTTTAAATCGGCTTATAAAAAAAAATTCATAATAAAAAAGTATTGAAAAGAGAATTTATTTTTGAAAATAATCTTCATTTTTTAAAGTTAACAGTTCCCCCAAAAATATGTTGCAGAAATTGTTCATCAAAATTAAGAGGATATTTTTAGTCACTGAACTTTAAATATTCATTAATCAATTCACATTCAATCATTGAAAATATATTTTTTTTTAAATCAATAAGGTCATGCATATTTTTGTTGTTATTGTTTTTATTTATTTGTTTGATTTTTTTTTATCCATTATATCCATGAGTAATTTGTTCGAGTGTGTGTGTTTTTATTGGTTTTTATTCATGTATTTTGAAATTTATAATTTGCACTGCGATATTTATATGAATTATGAATTGATGTAGTTTTTTTTTGTATATAAAAAAAATAATTATTCATGCAAAATAAATAAATAAATTAAAATTATTTATTTGAAGCATTTAATTGAAATTATGAACTTTTTACTAATCCTTAAAATATGCTACAGATTTTTTTGTTGGAGTTTCTGCGGTTAAGGACTAGGATTATTTTTAATTTAATGCATTCAATTTTTTTTTGCAAGTTTTTAATAAATACGATTATAATTCTCACAACTGTTTATAAAAATGAAATAAAATTCAACTAAATTAACAAGGGATTGCAATAAAGCCTTTGTAGAAAGTACTTGAATTTCTATTTAAAAACTGATTATTTTTTAAATTAAATCTATTATTGTGATAACGAGTTCTTGAGATAAATTTGGTATTTTCATAAAATTTTATTTATAAATTTCTATTAACAACAACAAAAGAAAACTTGTAAATTAATTTTGTACAAGGGCGAAAGCACTCCAGAAGTATTTGATGAGCTTATTCAGACTCAAAACCACGACCACGATCTCCTGATGCCACTGGTCGTGCTGTATATCAGCACTACCCCCACATATATATGGTCTTTGGAGATAGCAACAACTTAGCTCTGTGCAACTGGGGGAAAAAGGGAGAGGGAAGTCAGCAGGGATACAACTGGAAACTCCACTTTATTTCCACGGGAATCAGTAAGCTCGCAGAGTTCCGTTATTTGTCTCTTTAGACATTTAATAGTTCTCTGACTGATTACTGTGATTGGCCCCTATATGGGAGTATCGTGGTGGTTGTGGTTTCGCGGAATTTAAGCTAAAGCTGGAAATTGTTGAAATGAATACTGAATAATAAATAAGTTTAAATAATTATTTTAACATTTATTGTGACAAACTATAACTCCACTGCTATCAGCTTAAAATATGCTGACAAAAATTTGCACTTAATTCAAAAGAATGGTTTGTTATTTAATATAAAAACAACAAAACTTTTAAATATTTAGTGTAGCACAGAAGCTTATGTCAATCTATATTTATAAAATTCATTTCAACTCCTAAATGTATGCTATAAATAATTTATAAATTTACTATAGAAACCTGAACAGACAAAGTAGAAGAACAACAAAAGATTTTGTTTTTCTCTAAACCAGTGATGGGCGAACTTTTTGGGTAGCAGGCCAATAAATTAAATAAAATCTTGCGACGGGCCATTTAATTTAAAAAAAATAGCGGGCCATTCATTAAAAAATTATGGGGCTGCTGTTCAATTAAAAGTTCGGTTTAAATTATATTACGCAATATTTTACAACAACATAAACATTTTACAAGATACGGTTTATTATGATTTTAAGATTTTCCAGATGTATGGGAAGCATGGATCTGTTTCTGACTTGACATAATTTCCTCAAAATCTGGTTCCAGCTGGGAGGATGCGACTTTTAATAAATTAAATAGACTCTCGTCTGACAATCGGTTTCTTATTGAATTTTTTCTGCATTTCATTACTGAAAACGCCTGTTCACATAAATATGAGGAAGCACACACTGCCTTAATTTTCTGCGCATGATTAATTAGCTTTTGAAATTCATTTTTTGGTGAGGATTTATAGAAATTAAGCTTATCTGTATTTAAAAATAGCTGTTTTAAATTATTATTACATTGCAATTCTATAATTTCCAATTGTATATCGGATGGAACATTCTCAGGATTAACATTAAAAGGCATTGAAAAAATATCTAAACATGGTTGGATTTTTTAAAGTCAGCAAATCTGGCCTCAAATTCTGAATGCAGTTTTAATAAAGATTGTGAAAAGACTTTTAAATTCTCTTCACTCACAGGCCTCAAAGAATTAAGTCTTGGAAAATGAGTCAAATCACTTGTTCCTAAACATTTAGAAAATATAAACAATTGAGTTTTAAAAGACCTCAAACTGCCTGAAGGTTCATCCATAAATTGATTTCTTCCCTGTAACTTCTTGTTCAGTTTATTATAGTGTTCGAGTAAATCCGTGAAAAAAGCAAACTCGATGCATCAATTCTTATCCTCCAATATTTCCCACTCATCACAAATTTCAGTTTTGATTTTTAGTAAAACTTTAATTTCTTCGAGAAGACTCTAAACTCTCGAGAAGGCATGCCCACAACTCAGCCACCTGATCTTTGTGTAATAAAGAACATCTGAAAATTCTGCATCAACTTCCGATAAAAACTCTTGAAACTGTCGATGTAACAAGCCACGGGCTCGAATGGTATTAATTAATTTTAAAATAATATTAAGTACGTGGTTAATATCCAAGGCAGCCTTGCAAAGAACATCTTGGTGGAATATACAATGTAAAAAAATTGTTTCGCTTTCAGGATTCTGACTTTTATAAACTCCTGCAAGCCCCGTATTTTTTCCCACCATGTTACGTGCTTCATCAGTTGTTAAATTAATTAATTTGGAAATTGGGGCATTAAGAGATTTCATCTCCTCTCTTAATTCATCATAAATTATTTTTCCTGTCGTCTTTCCTTTAAAAGATCTCAAACAAGCAAGTTCTTCAGTTATTACAAAGTTTTCATCGACTCCTTTGATAAAAATTAGAAGTTGGGCTGTATCAATCCTGTCAACACTCTCGTCCATAGTGACTGCAAAATACTTAAACTTTTTAAGACGTCCATCGAGTTGATTGGTTAAATTAGAAGAAATCGTTTCAATTGTTTTTGTGACTGATCGTTCTACGTGACAGCCCTATAGATTCGAAATCTTTTACCTTTTCTAAGCATAATACTTTTCCAATGCTAATTAACACATTCTTAATAAATTCTCCTTCAGAAAACGGTTTGTTACTTTTTGCTATTTTATAGGCCACAATGTGACCAGCTAACGTGGAGGATCGCTGGACACTTCTTTGATTTTTAAAAAACATTTGCTGACTACGTATTTTTCTTTTCAATTCCTCTGAATGAATTCAATTCCTTGTCTTCATCTGTCATTTTATAGTACTTCGACCCAAGATGTTTTCAATTAAAGTGTCTAGCGAGATTATAATCTTTTAGTACAGCTACCGGTTCTTGGCAGATAAGACAAATAGGTTTTTGGTTATATTCCATAAAGAAGTACTTCCATGTCCACTCTTCTTAAAATACTCGACATTCCGAATCAATTTTTCTCTTTCTATTTTCGATTAACATTTATGGGGGTAAAAAACTTACACTATTTTACTATCGCACTTATATTTGCAATACACTTTACGTACGTTGGCAACTTTATAATTTTACTTCACAATTTATTCTTTACATCACGAGATTTACACTTTTACTGATTGCTGATTGCTGATTAATCCATCGCTGGCCCTTTTATATTTGTTGCGCATGTTGTCTCGAATATTCAAGAATCTTCTAGATCTCACATATAATAGTTGTTGTTATGTTATACGTTCAGTTTTCTATATTAGTTGTTAGTGTTTTATGATGTTTATGTTTCTTCTTGGAATATTGCATCAGAAAGTTGTTGTTCTCTTGTGTGCACAATATTTCCTAGAAGACTACGTAGTTTGTACGCAATACAATAGGTCTATATTAGTTGTTTTTGTTTCATGCTTTTTAAGTTGCTTCATGGTATATTACATCAGAAAGTTGTTGTTGTTGTCTTGTGTGTACAATATTTCCCAGAAAACTTCGCAGTTTGTACACAATTTAATATGAAAACATCGCATTTTTTTGCTAAAATTGTCAACTTATATCTTTTTTAAAACATAATGTAAATTTATTTTTTGGGCATAATTTTTTAATAGGTGATTATTTTTTTTTTGAAAAACGCTCGGCTGGCCGGATTGAAACCTCTCGTTGGCCGGATGTGGCCCGGTGGCCGTAGTTCGCCCATCACTGCTCTAAACTGTTTTATAAAAATAAAACTGAATAACAACGACCCCTAAAGTATGCATTGCTATTTATCACTTTGGTTTTTGATGATTTTTATTTTTTTTCTCTCTTTAAGATTTTATTGATAAATTACAGGTTTCCTTTTTTTAATTCTTCTTTACTATTTTCTTTCTCCCCTTAATTCGTTTGCCGATGGTGCTGGGTTTTGCTAAAGTTGTGTGTGTGTGTGTGTGTTTTGTTTTTGTGCAAAAACTATTTTATGCACAAGAAAATTTCGATACCCCAACATAAGATAAGATGAAATCAAAACACATGCAGCTGTTAAGGTTTGACAGAAAGTAATTGCTATTGTTATTGACAGCATGTCTACATATTAGATTGTGAATACTGCTCAATTATAAATATTTAATGTCATATAATCTCTATCTCTTTCTCCCCCATTTCATACTATTCTTCTCTGGCTGGGCTGTTGTTAATTTGAAATGATTTTGTGGTTATTGCTGTATTGCATGCCTTTACTCAGGCGATTTAATAAAAGTTTTGTTACAATTTTTCTTAATCATTATTTAATTAATTTATTGAGACTTCACCTTTTTTTTTGTAAAATAGTGTTAGCAACATTAATTTGATGAAAATTTAAATTTATTGAGTATTATTTTACTATTAATTTCTAATTAAATTTTAAAGTTAATAGAGGTCACCATCAGCAGGCAAGAGGCTCAATTATTGGAAAAGGGATTAAAACACAACATCACGGAAAACAACAAGAAAAAGGAAATAGAACAGACCATTGTGGACACAGAAGTCGCAATAGCGATGATCCCAAGCGAAGAACAAGAGCAAGCCAGGCACATCTGCAAACAAATAATAGAGAAGGAGGCCAAGTCTACAAAACACTTAAACGGAGAGCACAATACAATTAGGAAACTAAAACGTAAACTGGAAGCAAACAACATCTTAGTCACAAAAGCAGACAAGGGAAACACAACGGTGCTCATCGGTAAACATGACTACATCGAAAAGACTGAACAGTTAATAAAAGACTCTAAGTGCAAGAGAATTGGTAAAGATCCTACGGAGGAATACCAAACGAAAATTAAGGAAATTATAAAAAAGGCGACAAGGATAATAAGACCAGACATGTCGCACACATTGACAATGATGAATCCATCCGCACCAGCTATGATAGCACTACCGAAAATACACAAACCGGAGATACCAATGAGACCCATAATTAATTACAAATCTGCACCAGGCTACAAACTTTCGAAATATATGAAAACAATATTGAAAGACACCTTAGACCTGGAATATAAGCATACAATAGTCAACACTACAGAACTGATTAATAAACTGGAGAATGTGAAAATAACGGAGAAAACAAAACTGGTCTCTTTTGACGTGAAGGACTTGTATCCATCAATTCCGGTAATGGATACATTGAACATTGTTCATAGGACGGTAGAAAACAAAACGGAAAACAAGGAACTAGCAATACAAATTACAGGCACACTAAAAGCGACACTAGAACAGAATTACTTTAAATTTAACAACAATATATATAGGCAGATAACAGGACTAGGGATGGGAAATCCAACATCTGCCACCCTCATGGAAGTATTTATGCAGAAATTAGAAGAGGAATACGTAAGGGAATTAAAGACCAACTTCGGAGTAATATTCTACGCAAGATATGTCGACGACATAATATGTATACTAGAAGGAAATAACGAGGAGCAAATTCTGGATTACTTGAATGGAAGACACAAGGACATAGAATTTACAATGGAAAAGGAAGAGGAGGGGAGAATTAATTATCTGGACCTAACGATCAAGAGGAACATAATCTCGAACAGAATCGAATATGAAATATACAGGAAACCAACAGCAACGGACACAATAATACACAACTCATCAAATCATCCCCAGCAACACAAAAACGCAGCAATCAGGCAGTTAATAACAAGACTCGAGAGAACACCACTAACACGGCAAATGTATATGAAGGAAATGGAAATAATATACACCATAGCGGAAAACAACGGATACAAAAAGCGCCTCGTAGATAACATCAAGAAACAAATTGGAACGAACAAAGAACAGGAGAAGGAAGGGAAAAAGTGGGCTACATTAACATATATGGGAACATCAACGTACAAACTGGCGAAATTCTTTGGAAAACACAACATCAATACCGCATTCAGAACAAGAAACAACCTAGGCAGAATACTACGGAATGAAACAACCGAGGCGAATATACTTGACAAACAAGGAGTGTACAAATTAACTTGTACATGCCATTATAGCTACATCGGGCAAACAGGACGAAAAATTAAGACCAGATTTAGGGAACACATCAGAGACTATAACAAGAAACTACGAGAACCAAAATCGACTCCAGAATCAAACTTCGCGAACCATATATTTAACAACAAATGTACACCAGGACATATTAAGACAACGGTTAAACTGCTCCACACACAGCACAAAGGAAGGAGACTAAATGTATTAGAAAACATGGAAATATACAAACAAAAAACATTTGACGGACGAATAATAAATGAACAAATAAACACTGCTTCGGACACAATATTTGAACCGTTGAAACATTTTTACAGGAAAACAAACACTACACCAGCACAAAAACGTTACGCAGGTGCGCAAGACCAGGGCAATAAGGAACATCATAAACGTACAATTACAGATTATTATGTCACATAAAAAGGGAGAGAAAGAAAAAAAACCCAATAGGTTCACACATAGACAGAAACGGACAACAAGCATGATCGTAAAAGAATTTAGTTAGGAAAGAAGACCAAAGCAATAAAGAACATCATAAACGTACAATTACAGATTATTATGTCACATGAAGAAAAAAAAAGAAAAAACCCAATAGGTTTACACATGAACAAAAACGGACAACAAGCATGATCGTAAAAGGATTTAGTTAGGAAAGAAGACGAATGAAAAAGGACGACAAATTAGGTAAAAAGAGACAAATGAAAAAGGAGAGAGAGAGATGCAGGCAAAAAAGACAGTAAGTGACGAACGCAATAACACGAAGGGAGACACGAACTATATAAACACAACTAACAATAGAACGCAACTAGTACGAAAAGAACACTGAAGATGGCAAACAGCCGAAACCGGTTTGTTCACAAACCAAATTTGACGAGGGTCGACGGAAAACCGTACCCAAATAAAATTGAAATTTTAAAGTATTTGCATATAATACAGGGTGTCCGCCGAGAAGGTATACTACTATGGGTATTTGTAATTTTTGATTAAATGAAGGAGAATGTCGACATTATTAGGTAATTGTCCTCCTTTGCGAGCCTCACAAATGCGAGCCCTTTTGAGCACATTTTTCATTCATTCATTCTCACACATTTCTTGCGGTATTTTATTAATTTCCTCACTGAATATTTTGTTTCAGTTGCCTTAGCGTTTATGGCGTGTGCCATATAGGTGACCATTAAGTCTTTATTGGGACACCCTTTATATGTCATTACGATTTTAGCAACTGAACTTCGGTAAAAGTTTCCAATATCTAGCTATTACGGTTCCAGGTAACAATTAATGTTTAGAAAACATTATCTCGTTTCTGTAACTGAAATGAGAAATTTATCACACAACACTACAAGAGGAATATAAAAATTTTATTATATATAGAATAAGCTAGAGATTTTTTTTAATAGAAAATAATTAAAAGATTTTGATATATTGATTGATCACTCTCATGTGACAAATTTCTCACATATAACAGAAACAAGTTACAAGTACTTAGATCCCATGCATTAATATTCTACAATTATTATGGCTACAAAGACAGTGTCATTTATGTAAAAATCTCGTTTCTATCGAAACACCTTTTAATTATCATTATTTTCGTTTTTTTTATAGCGAAGTCAACAATTAAACTTCGGCCCTAGCTTTAAGTGTCTGACTATAACGGCTCCAAATAGTGTAAGGAAAGTTGTACCTCGTTGCTGTAATACAAGTGAGAAAACTTTCACATTAAAATGTATTAGAGATAATATTTTAAATTACAAATAATAAAAACTTTATAATTTATTTTCGCTTACATTTATGTGACAAATTTCTCACTTATGTTACAGAAACGAATCACAGCTTTTATGCTTTTTTTTCAAAAAGGACAGGTTGTAATAACAAAATATAATATAGTGACAAACTATAACTCAAGAAAGATGGTATTTATTGGCATTCACATACCACTTTGTCACATTGCAAAAGAGATGAATATATATATATATTATACAGGGTGCCCGCCGAGAAGGTATAATACTTTGTTTTGCGGCCATTAGGGTAAATATTAGTCTTGACAGCTCATATTTTACAGTTTTCAATCATATCACGATATCGCTCCCCATTCACAGTTTTTGTTACGTTTTTTCTTTCAAAACGGCAACGTAAAATGATTCCTCCTGACCAAATTGCATATCAGATTGTCACTTTTAATGGATGCAAAAAAGACTATTGAATAATTTGAGGATTTCCCAATTCCTCAGAACCGACTATTCTGTTTATTCTATTCAAATGAAAATGTGCCTCGTCGCTCAAAAATCGGGGTTGTCATGCGCGAGCTGTAACATCCTATTGGTATTGTAACGCCAAAAGTCCAATGTCGTTTTTGGCAGGCGGGTGATACTCCTATGAATTTCTGTTTTATGTCTATATCGGTATCTTTTATATGAATTTCTATTTTATTTATAATTATTTTAAGTATTCTTAAATGTTAATTTTCAATTTTGTATTTAACGGCAGATGGCGTTGCCCATTGGCAGGATGGTGTACAGCGCTTGGTGGGTAAAATAGCCAACAGCAGTTTTAGACAGCAGCTGACGGTTGGTAGTCAATGCAGCCGTCGCCTGTTGTGTACATCGACTGCCGAGATGGCGTATGTATGTTTGTGTAAATAATAATTCAATTGGTGTGCGGGCGGCGGCAAGACAACAGGTAACATTATTTTAATATTTCGGACTGTTAGGTAAGGCAGTCAGGTTATAAGCAAAGTGGAGGTTTTAAGCCAGCTGAGTTTATACCCTGAGACACTAATCAACACTACCTGCAGTGTCCAAGGCATTAGACAGTTGAGAGGAGGTCTTAACCCAGCCCAGCTTACAGTGTTTTGGTTATTGCCATCGGACACGGTTTACTAACTATGGTGCGGTTTAAAACGAAGCGGAGGTCTTAACCCAGCGGAATTTGTGTCCACCGTCACCATAGTGGGTGACCAAAGCATTGAACAGTTGAGCGGAGGTTCTAACCCAGCCCAACCACAGTGTTTTGGATAATTTCCTTGGACACGGCCTACTAACTGTAGAGTGGTCACAAACGAAGCGGAGGTTTTAACTCAGCGGAATTTGTCTCCACCGTCACTATAGTGGGTGACCAAAGCATTGGACAGTTGAGCGGATATTTTAACCCAGCCCAACCACAGTGTTTTGGTTAATTCCCTTGGACACGGCCTACTAACTGTAGAGCGGTCACAAACGAAGCGGAGGTTTTAACCCCACTGTGGTTGACCAAAGCAGTGGACAGTTGAGTGGAGGTTTTAACCCAGCCCAGCTTACAGTGTTTTGGTTATTTCCCTTGGACACGGCCTATTAACTGTGGAACGGTCACAAACAAAGCGGAAGTTTAAACCCAGTGGAATTTGTGTCCACCGTCACCACTGCGGGTGACCAAAGCAGTGGACAGTTGAGGAGAGGTTTTAACCCAGCCCAACTTACATTGTTTTGTTTATTAGCCCCCGAACACTAACCGGGATATGTAGAAACAAGACAATGGAAATCGCCGCACTCACACACACACCAGTATGCAGTAGACAGAGGCAAATAAAGGCAAATAAAGTTGTCACCAAATCAACCGAGGCCTTTTATTTATCCCAACAACACTACATGTCCCTGGACACCGCTGATTATACCCCACTAGCAACGAAAAGCGTGTCGTTACAGTAAATGTACGGCGGCGTAAAAGGTCTTATGGAAACAGCTGTTATGTCAACTGAAACTTATATGGAAACAAATGTAAATCCTTGTGCAAAATTGTGGCCAAAGTTGTTCTGTGTGATTAGATTTACATCCGCGCCTGGCCATGAAGCCTTAATCAGATGGTGGACCAAACCACTGCATAATTTGGAACGTCATGCTCGTCCTAGGAAGCCGAAGCTATAATTCTATGCAACAAAACTTTCTAGTTGCAACTTCGATGATTCCAGAGCAGGGCTGCAAATCATCACTCCTTGCTTAAGAGTTGGAGACTTTCCAACTCCTGTCCAGAACACATGTCTAGCATGCTCACTGGATCTGGGAACATTTCAGCAGGTAGGTGTTACTAAAGGTGAAATGAACCCGGCCACCATAGAACCATAGACTGATATGGGGCCGCGAAACCACAACCACCACGATACTCCCATATAGGGGCCAACCTCAATAATCAGTCAGAGAACAGTTAAATGTCTAAAGAGACAAATAACGAAACTCTGCGAGCTTACTGATTCCCGTGGAAATAAAGTGGGGTTTCCAGTTGTACCCCTGCTGATTTCAGGGGACTGGGCTCCCTTTTTCCCCCAGTTGCACAGGTCTAAGTTGTTGCTATCTCCAAAGACCATATATATGTACCCCCGGGGGTGCCAAAGTTGTTCTGTGAAAACCAAACTCCTAAGCAAGGCGTTGGATTGAGGTTAATGGATTGTTTTGAACACTTTTTTTGAGCAGCAGTAGTATTTTCAGCCGATATTGCAGTACGTTGTGGTCCATGCTTGGGCATATCACCTACAGACCCTCTTTCTTCGAACTCATTCACTACACGATAAATAGTACGTTTTGTTGGCTCAGTTTTTCTCCTAAAAATTTCACGTAACTTTCTTATCGTCACAGTAATCGATGATTTATTTTGATAAAATATTTTAATGATTAAAACACGTTGGTTTATCGAATATTTTTTGAGAATAAATTTGCCACGTGTCTACATCACGACTGGCAAATATGAAGTGTCAAGACTAAAGTTTACCAAAATAGGCAAAACAAAGTAGTATACCTTCCCGGCGGACACTCTGTACAAATGAGGTGCCATCACTGAGCTCTGCAGAATATCGCAGGAAAAGTTATCGTAACCAGATAATTTATTAAAACTCTGAACTCCAAGCCTCCAAGCCATCGAAAAAGCTTTGGAAAGTTGTTATAATTGACAATTCAAATGCTATGGTGAGTATTTTATATAAAATTATATTATTTAGAGGTCATGAGACGCCAAGAGTCTTACAGTGCACCAACAACGTTGTCGTAAATTTTGAAATTTTAAAAGAGCATGAACAGTTTGGGTATGATTTTACATCAATCCGCGTCAAATTTGGTTGGTGAACATACCGGTTTCGGCTGTATGCCATCTTCAGGATAGAGAGAACACTGAAGATGGCAGATAGCCGAAACCGATACGTTTACAAACCAAATTTGACGCCGATTGACGTAAAATCATACCCAAATAAATCAAACCCCGTCGGACAATATTCGCACATATCAGCATGACCAGTATTGAATTAACTTTCCTAGAACCAAATGGCGTCTTTGGTATATATGCGTCAGCTATAATAAGATTCATTTTCCCCCCATTACTTTTTAAAATATTTTTCCCAAATTAGAAAGTAGAGCTTGGCCTTAAATTATTAATATCACTATTATTCCCTTTCACTTTGTGAATGGAAAATAGCAGTTAGCTAAACCGTTGTTAAACACTATTGTCCTATGTTCGAAAGCCTGTAAACGAAATATTTTTATGAAAATTTTTAAAATGTTAGCAAATCTTATGTTGGAAGCTTTTGTGATACAAACCTTGGTTAAATTGTAGACAAGTGTTCGTAACGTTTCATTCGGTATATAAAAATCCTGTGTTATGATCTAATTACTTTTAATTTAAAAGAAAACGCTTTTAAATTTATTTTTTGAAATAACTGAGTCTTGCAAACACAAACATAATAAATTGATAACTGTCTCCTTTTTTGAAGAGCGTGAAAGAATTAATTTCAATTAAAAATATTTCTTAATTCTTGCACAATTAATAACAACTCATAAATAATACAATTCATAATAATATATTTCTTTTAATACTTTTTTCCTCCCTCTATTTTTTTCTGTTAACATGCTCTTCCTTTTAACACTTTTTGTAAAACAGCATCAAAATTGGACAAATTAAAATTAAAAATTCAACAGTTTCGAGTATATTTTGTGGAACCAGTAAAGCACTTGAATTTAATTGTGCTTTTTATTTTGAAGTGAAATTTTTTGTGGATTGTTACTTGTATTATAATTATAATATACGTTATAGTGGTTGTCGTTGGTTGAATTTTTGTTCAACTATAACTTTAACTGTTGTTAATGTTGAAAAAATCAGCAGCGATATTGCGTACAAACCTCATATATTAGTTTATAGTTCATAGGGCACATAGCACAGCACAGCAGAAAACTCATGACGCTCATTTTCTTAAAATAAATCGTTTATTTTTATTCTCCATTTCTCTATAACTCAACCCCATCTATTGCCATTTGTGTCATTCGACGACAATTGAACAATTGAATAAACTACAAATTTTAGTGTGGAAAATAAATAGCAAAATGCAAATAAAGTCATATATGAATAGGTGTGTATGTATGTATGTGTGCCGGTATCAAATGTTCAAACATGTCATATTTCCGTGACATGTACAATTTGATTATTGTCAAGTGCACTTAAGTGTGTTACAACTTTTTTTTGTTTGCACTTTAATTTTTTATTTCCATTCATCTGTAGACGAATTAAGCATAAAGCACTTATTTGAAAATGAATTCATTTCTGCTCAAAACTTTGATCTTAGTTTTATTATAGTGATTTCGTTTTGGCATTACTTTTTTACTTTTTCAATTAAATATTTTGCTTGTTTTATTATTAAAACAAAATGAAGCTAAAATTGACACTTGGCATAACATAAGAAATAAAAAACCTTTGGTATTGTCATAAATTTAATTGCCTAATTTAGTGGATGTAGCGCTAATTTTAGTTTCTTCACTTCCCTTCTTTGTAATTTAAATGTGACCTTAATAATTAATAATTTTTCATAGGCACCTACAAAAAATTTTAATTTAAGAGGACCAAAAGTTGTCCACTTAAAAATTAAAAATTTTGTTTGATTTTTTTTTTATAAAAAAATAAATTTAGACTCAATTTTTTATTATTTTGAATTATTTTCTACAATCACTATTTTATTTTTTACTATTGGTCCCAATTAATAATAAATTAATTAATTCTTATATTTTAAAGTATTTGGCTATGCGAAAGTTAAAACAAAACAAAATAGAAAAAGAGAACTTAATTTTAGCTATAACGAAAAAAAATCCATCCCTGGAGATTATAATTATAATCAAAAATAGTACATTTTCCATCCCTGCAAATTATAATTATAATAAAAAAATTCCGACCCTGGAGATTATAATAATAATCAGAAAATATAAATTTTTCATCCCTGCAAATTATAACAATAATAAAAAAATTCCATCCCTGGAGATTACAATTACAATTAAAAATATAAATTTCCTATTCCTGGAGACCACAATTAAGACTAAAAAAAATTTCATCCCTGGAGATTAAAATTACATTAAAAAAATAAAAATTTTCATTCCTGTAGATCACAATTGTAACTTTAAAATTTTCCTGCCTTATAATTAAGAATAATATAATAATTGTAATAATTATAAACTCTTATATTGTTAAGTAATTGAATTTAAAAAAATCAATATTGTTTGGATTTAGTATTTATGTATTATTAACATTAAATAGATTTTTCTAATTTTAAATGCAATTAAAAATAAATAAATTTTCCATCTCTGGAGATGATAATTAAATTTAGAAAAAGACAAAATTTCCGTCCCTAAAATATATAATTATAATAAATATAAAAACATTTTCCATCCCTGGAAATTATAATTATAATTAACAAAAAATAATTTACCATCCCTGAAAAATATAATTATAATAAAAAAAATTCCATCCCTGGAGATTATAATTACAATTAAAAATATAAATTTCTCATCTTTATATATAAAAATAAACAATTTTTTCATTCCTTTAATTCTATAATTAAAATTAGAGACTCTTATATTTTTAAGTAATTAAGTATACCAAGATAGAAATTAAACCGTATTAACATTAAAAGGATTTTAGTTACAATTAAAAAAAAATCCATCTCTGGAGATAATAATTATAATAAAAATAAAAAAAAATCCATCTCTGGAGATTAAAATTGCAATAAAAAATAAAAATGTTCATTCCTGTAGATCACAATTGTAATTAAAAAATTTTCCTGCCTTATTATTAATAATAAACTAACTTTTCATCCGTGGAGTTTATAATTAAAATGATGAACTTTTATATTTTTAAGTAATTGAATTTGCGAAACCTGAAACGAACAGAAATAGAAAGAAATCCATGTAGTTTCTAGTCAATATTTATATAGTATTAACATTAAATGAATTTTTCTAATTTGAAATGCAATGAAAAATAAACAAATTTTCCATCTCTGGAGATGATAATTATAATTAGAAAAAACAAATTTTCCATCCCTGAAAAATATAATTATATTAAAAATTAAAACATTTTCCATCCCTGAAAATTATAATTATAAATAACAAAAAATAACTTTCCATCCCTGAATAATATAATTATACTAAAAATTAAAACATTTTCCATCCCTGAATAATATAATTATATTTAAAATTAAAACATTTTCCATCCCTGAAAATTATAATTATAAATAACAAAAAATAATTTTCCATTCCCGAAGATTATAATTATAGTTAACAAAAAATAATTTTCGATCCCTGGAAAATATAATTATGTTAAAAATAAAAAAATTTTCCATCCCTGGAAATTATAATTATAAATAAAAAAAATAATTTTCCATTTCTGAATATTTTAATTATAATTAAAATATTTTTTAATCCCTGGAACTTATGATTATGATTAAAAATAATGAATTGTCCATCCCTTCAGTTTATAGTTATAATGGATTTTTTTCTATCCCTGTAATTATAATTACAAAAATTAATTGTCCATCCCTGAAGATTATATTTATAAATAATTTTTTTCTATCCCTAGAACTTATAATTATAATTAACTGAAAACAAAGTTTTCCATCTCTGGATATTGATTTTTTTTATCCCCGTAATTATAATTAAAAAAATTAGCTGAAGATTATATTTATAAATAATTTTTTGGTCTATCCCTAGAACTTTCCTCCATCGTTGGAGGAAAAATAACAATATTAATCACCTTAAGAAAAAAAATCTTCAACAAATGGGTGTAATTTAAAAATCATATTTGCCGTCCCTGGAAAAAATATCAATTTGGATATATTGCCATAATTAAGCTAAAAATAATTAAATTTAAAAAATTTTAATAAATAAATTAGATCTGGAACACATTGATTTCTGAACTAAAAAAAAAACAATGTTAGTTCATTGTTTTTTTTGAGAATTATAAAACAAACCGGCTTGAAAATATATTATAATTATTATTAAACGCTATATTTTGGCAATCTGTACTAAAACAAGCTTCTCTTGCAATATTAAATATAATTTATTATTTATAAAATATAAAACAATTTAATAATTTTTTTTATAAAATAACACAATAACATGTAGTTTGAGCAGAATATGTGTATTATAATATTAATTTTTTTTTGTGTTAATTAAACTCCTTTGAAAAAGCAAGTTAATGGCTTCTTTTGAAATTCAATAGGCTGATTTAAGGCCATACTGTTGCCTATCATTAAGGCGTTTCATTTAAAGTATATTTCCAATTCAATAATTATTAATTAAACATTTACAAAATCCATCATCATCATCACCATGTTTTAAATATAAAACAATAACAGCAACAACAACAAAAGGAATAAATGCTCATTTTTATAGCTTTTTATTCCATTTAAAATAAATTAAGTATTTAAAAAAAAAATATTTTAATTATGCAATTTTTAAATAAACTTTTTATATGCGATTTTATTATTATGACAGTTGTAGCAAAAATACTTGAGTTACGGTTCATTATTGCAAGGACATTGCAGCTGGGCTAAAAAGTGTAGTTAAAAAAAATGGACACAGACTCAATGGCAGATAAATTGAGGATAAAATTAAAGATGCACTTGTATTTAAATATTACACGTGTATGTGTGTGTGTATGTGTATGTGTGTGTGTAAGTCTGTGCTTGTTAATGAATGTATATGTATGCTTGCTATTTTTGTCTGTACACATACTAAAGTGTAATTAAATATTTAACATACGCATTCAATGCAACTTCCACTTCTCAGCTTAAGTCCCAGATGATTTTAATTCAGTTAAAAATAAAATCACAAAAAATTTTATATCATGAAACATAAGGCAACAGCACAGCAGGTTACCAAGTGCTATAGACATGATCATACAATTAACAAAAAGTCAACACACTTTCATACATAAGGCAAATAGGCTTATCCTTAGAACAATAGCCTGTCTTCATAAGCCTATTAATGACGCACACCCCGAAGAAATGATATATTTGCATTGTTTTTGCTACCCTATACCAGATGGTATACTAGAGCTAAGCCCAGTAGAAACTGTAGAATCCCAATGGAACAATAATTTGAAAAAAAAAAAATCTTCCGTTTGTTCAAGCAGTTGGAAAATATGTGACATATTTTCCTTGACAGCTTGACAGCCATCAATATTTTCTATTTTGGAAGGACGATATCTTAAAAGCAACATCCGTTGAGTCATCCAGTAAGCATTCAGAGGCAAGTTTAACTAGTCCCCTTGGTTAGTTTTTCAAGGCTTCGTAATAAAATATTGTTCCGTTTAATCCTTTAATAAACGTTTTGTTGTATTGAGTCTTTTTAATGCAAATTAATAACACAGCACTTTAGAGTTTTTAAACTCAATTACCCAATATATTTATTTTAATATACGATGGTAACTCTATTACTTTAACGCCTAAAAGCTGCTTTATTATCATTATGTCTTCACTTTGTTGCCAGCAGGTGCTGTTATTTTTCTGTTTTAAGCAGTTCTCGCACATACAGGAATATTCTACTTTAACATCATCACATATTGTTGTTGTTGTTCTCATCATTTAGTAAAGGCGCCTATTTAGCTGTGTTTTTCTTTGTTCTCTGTTAGTTGTTTTTGTTGTCTGTTTTAGCTTTTTTTCTGGCATATTTAATAATCATGTTCTTGTTGTCTTGCGTGCATAATTTGTGAAAAGACACAATAGGTCATTTCGTTTACTTTTTTTACAGATAATTACTTTCTTTTTAAATATAAAACATCTTCGTAACAAAATTTAGGCGTTCTGAATCCAGTAAAAAAAGTTCTGTAAACGAGAAGACCTGAATTTATACAGCACTAAGACGAAACTTGGCACTTTAGCCTTAATGACCAGGTACCCAACAACTGGAATGTATATAATGAATGAGCAGCCCTACCGACAGTTAATTTTTATTTGAAGTGAAAAAAACCAAGGTCTTTGTTGGGAATCGAACCCACAACCCCCAGTCTAATAAGCTAGTATACTACCTACTAGCCTATAGGGGTACCTAACCTAAAGTAACATAGCGGAATGCTGGACTCTTCCACCTACATCCACTCAAATAAATTCTCTTCATCTCTTTAGATGTTCAACGAAAGAGAACTTTTTAATCTATAGAGAATAACAAAACATCTCAAATGGAGAGACATTATAAAAGATCTGTTGGGTCTTTAGATTTAAAATTTTTTTATATGCTCGAACTAAATGCAAATGATAACACGTAATCACTGAGGAAACAAAGCGGATTAAAAATTAAAATACATTAATCGGCTGCAGTACTGCCGCCCCAACACAATTTGTATGATAATTATTCCCCCCCAAAAGTTTTTAATTCACTGATATCCTGTTCTTGCTACCTTTTTTAAAACATTTTATTTTCCCTCCTTAATTTTTCTTTCTGTTTTTGTTATATTTGCTTTAATTGTCTTTTGTTGTATAATTGTTTGTGTTTGAAAAGCATAATGAGGAGAATAAAAAGAGCGTTACCTTACAGCAATTTACAAACCTGTAAGTATTAAATGTTATGCTAATTAGTGGGTGTTTGTGTGTGTGTGTGGGTGTGTAGGTAAGTTTTATAGTTGGATTTGTGCCTGTGTGTGTGTGCGTGTGTTTATAACAAATTCCCCTTTACAAATGTGAACAGCTAATTACGCATTGGGAAATTGCACGCAATCAATTCCTCTGAAAACAACTAAAAAGCTGAGTGCTTTCAATACACAATTTTGGAAACGAATGTTTATTTACGACAAGGGTCGCGTTACGCCAGTTAACATGTATGAAAACAAGGTTGGCTTAAATTAGATAATAAATTAGAGTTCACATTGTAGTGGTCAATCAATAAGGTGACTTTAATATTTTATTGTAGATAAGGAGAGCTATACATCTGTTCTCTGCCTCTCTCTGTTCATTTAATTCTCTGTACTTGATTTTCGTAAATTAAACGCTTTTCCATGACTATTTATTCGAGGTTAATTAATAATAACTTACTGCCCAATTGCAATTTGTTCTGCACTTTCTAAAGTGATTGAAAGTATGATTAATTTTCATGATGTGAGGTACCTGGAGTCCAATTGCTTACTTAGTGATCCACAGTATGGTTTCCGTAGGCGCACTACGGGCTACTTGTTGGATTTCCTATAGGAATAATGGTGCAACTCCATACTTTATTTCGGAGCGAGTCCCCCCTCCCCCCAGGGGGCACAACTGTGTGATTCGTTTACATCCGCACCTGGCTATGAAGCCTTAATCAGATGGTGGATCTAACCACTGCACGATTTGGAACGTCATGCTCGTCCTCGAAGCTGTAATTCTATGCAACAGAAACCTTCTAGTTGCAACTTTAATGATTTCAGAGCAGGGCTGCAAATCATTACACCTTGCTAAAGAGTTGGAGACTTTCCAACTTCTGTCCAGAACACATGTCTAGCATGCTCACTGGACTGGATCATTCACTTTTTGTGTCATTATCAGTGAGATGATTCTGGCCACCATAAGAACCATTATAACTGTTATGGGGCCGCGAAACCACAATCACCACGATACTTCCGAAGGGCCAACCTCAACAATCAGTCAGAGAAAAGGTAAAAGACTAAAAAGACAAACCGATGAACCCTGGAGCTTTACTAATTCCCGTGGAAATATAGTGGAATTGTCCAATTGGCTCCTGCTAGCCTTGCAGGGGACTGGGCTCCCTTTTACTCCCGTTGACACATTTGAGTTTGTGGGTCGGATCATTCACAATAATCCCAATGAACACAATCAATGGTCCAGATCCAGTGAGCATGATTGCCGTTGTGTTCTTAAATTTTATTAAGTTTCATGCGTTCTAGACCAGGAGTTGAAGAGTCTCCAACCCTTTAGCAAGGAGTGGAGGTGTCAGCCTGCTCCTAGCTCTCAAAGTTGAAACTAGGGGTGACCGAAGGATATACGTATCTGAAGGTTTTCTAGAGCGAGGATGACGCTACATTTCATCCACAGTAGTATGATCCGCCATGTGGTTATGGATTACAGAGCTAGGTACTGACGCAAATCCGAAGAAAGTAAGGTGGTGGCTGTAGATATTTCCAAGGCATTTGATAGAGTGTGGCTTTAGGCACTTCTGTCAAAACTAGCTGCTTTTGGTGTCGCTGATAATTTCTCTTTATCAGGAATCGCACTATACGAGTTGTTGCCACCCGGGGGCACATGATAGTCTTTTGGGAACCTACTATTCCATTTAGACTGGTGTCTTGCGCGGTAAAAGGGAGCCCAGGCCCCTCAAAGGCTAGTAGGAGTCACCTGGACAATCCACTATATTTCCACGGGAATCAGTGACCCGCAGAGTTCCGTTATTTGTCTCTTTAGACATTTAATTGTTCTCTGGCTGATTATTGAGGTTGGCCCCTATATGGGAGTGTCGTAATGGTTGTGGTTTCGAGGCTCTCGTGAGAGTTTGTGGGTCGGATCATTCACAATGAACACAATGAATGGTTCAGGTCCAGTGAGTATGAATGCCGTCGTGTTCTTAATTATATTAAGCTTCATGCGTTCTGGACCAGGTGTTGGAAAGTCTCCAACTCTTTAGCAAAGAGTTAAGGCTGCGGCCTACTTCGGGCTTTCGAAATTGCTACTAGGAGTGACCGAAGGATATACGTATTCGATGGCCTCCTAGGGCGTGAATGACGTTTGCAAATCATTCAAAGTGGTTTGACCATCATCTGATTATGACTACCTAGTCGGTGCAGATGTAAATGAAATCACATCATACGAGTTGTTTCCCCCCGGGGGCACATGATAGTCTTTTTGGAACCTACTATTCCATTTAGACTGGTGTCTTGCGGGGTAAAGGGGAGCCCAGGCCCCTCAAAGGCTAGTAGGAGTCACCTGGACCATCCACTATATTTCCACGGGAATCAGTGATCCGCAGAGTTCTGATTATTGATTATTGGCTGATTATTGAGGTTGGCCCCTATATGGGAGTATCGTGGTGGTTGTGATTTCGAGGCCCTCGTGAGAGTTTGTGGGTCGGATCATTCACAATGAACACAATGAATGGTTCAGGTCCAGTGAGTATGAATGCCGTCGTGTTCTTAATTATATTAAGCTTCATGCGTTCTGGACCATGAGTTGGATAGTCTCCAATTCTTCAGCAAGGAGTGAAGGCTACGGCCTGCTTCGAAATTTTGAAGTTGGAAGTAGGAATAACCGGAGGATATACGCATCTGAAGTTTTCCTAGGGCGAGGATGACGCTACATTTCATCCACAGTGGTATGATCCACCGTCAGGTTATGGCTTACACAACTAGCTACAAACGTAAATCTTATCACGCATTCCGAAGAAAATAAGGCGGTGGCTCTAGATATTTCCAAGACTTTTGATAGAGTGTGGCTTGATGCACTTGTGTCAAAGCTAGTTGCTTTTATTGTCGGTGGTAATTTATATTGAGCTGTTTCAGGAATCGCACTATACGAGTTGTTGTTTTCATCCAACGAGTTTAAGATTAATTGCAGGGTACCGCAAGGCTGCGTTCTTTCTCCTATCCTATTTATTATTTTTCTAAATGACCTTCTTTGTCAATCTTTCGACCCATACTCATACTTATTCATACTCCTTTGCAGAAAACAGCACTATTTGTTTTTCGTATTCCTTTAGTAATAGACCGAACCAGTTGCAGGTGAGTTCCAAAAGCCCGAACATGAATGCTACGCTCAACCGCGATCTCGCAAAAATCTCCGAGTGGGTTCTTTTGAATAGAGTCGATTTTAATGCCTGCAGGACGCAATGTTGCATGCATACGCATAGATCAGTGTTTGGAAATAATGCTGCACCTGTTACTATGGGTCATATAAGTATTACGGAATCGGAAGCTCTTAATATTCTTGACATGAAAATTCAGTATGATGTTCGATGGACTAAACGCATTTTTCAGGTTGCTAAGGAAGCTTTGAAGTGTCTCGAGTTTCTATAGCGGTGTGAGAGATCTTCGTACTATTTATACCACCTATATCCTTCCAAAATGGAATACAACTCTATCGTATGGGTCGGCGCTTCAAAGTTTATTTTGGAGTTGCTCTACCGTGTACAGGAAAGGACCAATAGGCTCATTGGGGACGATAGGGTATCCAACTCCATTGATTTTCCACTACATCGACGCAATATGGAATGTATTTCACTGTTTTATCGTTAGTACAATGGTAAGTGCTTTAACGAAATTAGGGAACTTGTTCCCGTAACTCGCAAGTTTTTGCGTTTCTCTCGATTTTCGTTGAGAGCGCATCCATTTGTGGTTGATTGGCTGTTACGGGGAAAATTCGTTTTTTAACAGAACAGTTCGTAGAAGTCTTTCGTATCACTTTCAATGTGGGGATATTCATATCGAATGGCCCTTAACACTACTCCCTGTTTCTTCCTCTCCCATAACCTAATTTCCTAGTTCTGGTACAATGCATTGCATGATTAGGGGTCATCCTTGAAGTGCTGGTCCGAACGAAACAAAAGAAAAGAAAAAAACAAATTATTTCAAACGCTACAAATTACACCTGATTTCTGTTAACTCAAAATAAACGATGTAAGTTATTGTTGCGGTTCATTTAGCAATAAATTTGTTTCAAAAACTTATAATTAGCATTTTAGTTAAAATAACAAAAGTATCATAAATACCACAAGTGTTTGAAGTGTCATTAACTTGTAAAACTTATAAAGTATTTTGCGTTTTAAAGGTAAAAAAAAACAAAGTAAAAGAGACAAAAAATAAAATTTACAAATGTAAGTGTGAGTAGAGCAGATGATGTGTTGATTTTAAACAATACAAAACACAGATGATATTTAGGTTGCTGTAAATATCGTTTCTTTTTTTTAACAAACATTGAAATGGCAAAAATATGCAGACAAACTTTAAAAAGAAAAAGCAAAGAAAAAACACAGATTCTTTTATTCCCTGTTTTGTTATTTTTTTTATACAAACGAATGTTTATGAATACAAGAAATCAACAAATCTTCACAGATTATTTAAACTTACTTACTTACTTGCTTTTGTAGTTACTAATACACTTACACACTGACACAATAAAGCAGGAAATATATAAAAATAAAAACAAAATTCTTATATAGGCTTATCAGTATCAATAACAAAAACACTATTAAAAAAAAGAGAAAACTCACTAACACTAACACCAACACTAGCAGCAACATCGCCACCACCATCATCACTGCCAACACCAACAATAACAATTTGATAAATATAGTCCAACTTGTAAATACCGGCACATGTTAGAGCATAAAGGCATTGCCAGCTTAAAACTATGTTACCGTTACAGTTTTGTAGTGTAAAATAATTTTTTTTTGTTTTATTTTTAATTTTTTTGTATCAAGGACATGAGTACAATGAAGCCAAACAAACTGAGAGAGAGAGAAAACTGTTATGAGAGTTTGTTTTTAAATCGGTTATGTTGGCGCAGAAAATATACCATTAAAGCTTTCACCCACATTTTTAAAAGCTGTTTTAATTTTATTTTCTCTCCTTACTACTAGCAAGAGCAAAAACAAAATAAAGCAAAAAAAAAAAAAACAAAGCAAAACAAAACAAAACAAAGCACTAAACATGCTTTAGCTTGTTTAAAGAAATATTTGAATTCAAACAGCAAAGCAAATTGAATGTGTTTGCTAAAAGCCAAGTATACAACCAAAGTATGTGTATTAAGGCCAAGTAAATGTAAAATATTTAAACATATTTTTTCTGTGTCTAGTTTATGTTAATTCAAAAAGCTTTTATTTTTTATCAAAAAAATGTTTTAAAGTAAGTGAATAAGCTTGCGGGTGTATGTGTTCAAAACACCTGCTGGAATATGGAACTTTGGAAATGTGCGTAAACCAAATCACATGTAAATATGAAAAAACAAACCAACAAACAAACAAACAAACAACTGAACATACGAACGAGCGTACATTTCAAATAAAATACTTAAATATAATACATATACATACACATAAAAAAAGGATAATGTTTAAATTATTTCAAAAAGCTTTTTGCACAGCTGGTTAAGCTCTCTTTTATTATTATGAGCATTAAAACATTATCTGAGCATTTTCAAATAGAATCAGTTATGATTAAGATACAATTACAACTGCCTGTAAGAAATTAGAAAATTAGTACTTTTTGTAGTAATGAGATTTTAAAAAGTACTTGCAAAAAGTCTTAAAAAAGTTTTAAAATTAAATTTTTAAATTTGATTGCAATTACTCATTTTAATGGTCCACATTTATGCGGATAGTGCGCTTTAGCTCCATATTCTATCTTAACATTTTTTGCTTTAAAAATAACAGAAAGTAATTTTGCTACTCAAAAATAGATAGCGCTTGTTTAAAAGCAAAAAGAATCTTACCCAACCAAAAGTGTTATTACATGGCAGCCATTACTGAGCTGCTTGAACATGAACATGACATCGAATATGTTTGTGTTTCACTAGTCAAAATAATAAGCGAACAAGAATTTGTACGATGGCTGAACAAATTGGTGGCTCGTCAAAGCGCAATATTTAGCATAAGAATATAATTGTGAATATTTGCCTTTCACCTCCTGGATATTCGATTAAGCACAAAAAAATCCCTTTTCTCTTTGTTTTTTTTTTTTTTTTTGGACCAGCACTCAGTGGATGGCCCCTACACATGTAATGTATTGTGCCAGAAGTAGGAAATTAGGTTACGGGAAGGAGAAAAGAGGGAGTAGTGTCTACAGACATTCGATTTAAACTTTTCTATATTAAAAGTGACACGCAAAACCTGCGGAAGGATTTTATTCCACATACGGACTGTTCTGCTGTAAAGCAGAATTAGTCAAATTTAACAAATTAACGATAATGCTATGAGCTAGCGATCTCGGATGCTTTTCAAGGCTTTTACGGGTTTTGATTTCCTGTAATCTTTCTTTTGTGTCACCAATTATAAAGTGAACATATAAAATCTTAAATAAGAAGATAATTGATTAGGAAATTTGAGTTTTATGATCGAAGATCTATTTAAAGCTTCTGCCGGAATTGCTTTATTGCAGGAAACGTTAGGTGCCCCTGTAGGCTAGTAGGTAGTGTACTAGCTTGTCAGTAGGGGGGTTGTGGGTTCGATTACCAACGAAAACCTTGGTTTTTTTTCACTACAAAATAAAAATTGGGGCTGCTCAACGATGAAGGCATAGTCACTGGTCGCTGTGCTGTCTTTATACGGCAGTTAATTTCCGACTATCCTTCTACTTTCACAACCTGTTTCATCTCTTCTCTATCCCTTTCCTAAAGAATGTAGCACGGTACTTGACTAAATAGGCATTGTTGCCTGAGTGCTACTTCTCTTAAAAAAAAGTAACCCCATAGCTTTAGGCTTCAAACCCCTGAATTGTCCATCAAGATTGTGTAACTTAACGCCTTTAGACTATTTGGTGAGGGAATATAAGAAGTCACTTATCTTTAACGATAAACCCGAAATTATTGGCCACTCGGAGGAGAGCATTTGCCACACTATTGCCGATATATGGCCACAAAGGTCGGAAAAGTGGACGTCCTAGCCAGCCATGGCGCTCATATGCCAGATGTTATATTTCAATTATACTGCTACAAGATTTTTCATTTTTAAAAAAGCAGTAGCACTTCAGGCAACAATGCCTATTTAGTCAAGTACCATGCTACATTCTTTTAGGAAAGAGATAGAGAAGAGATGAGAGACAGGTGGTGAAAGTAGAAGGATAGTTAGGGAAATTAACTGTCGTATAAGACAGAATATAGAGCCTTCATCACTGAGCAACCCCACCGACAGTCAATTTTTATTTTGTAGTGAAAAAGAGCCAATGTGTTTGCTGGGATTCGAACCCACAATCCCCGGACTGGCAAGCTAGTACACTACCTACTAGCCTACAGGGGCACCTAAGAAGATTATTTGTGGTAGAAGAATATTTTTTGAATAAAGTAAATTTCATTATAATTTTAAAAGATCATATTTGCGTTATTTATTACATTTTATTTTCTATACCTCTCTAAAAAACACCATTTAGAAAAAGCTTGTAATCTAAACAGGTAAAGAGGTCTCTCGAAAATTGCAATTTCAATTAGCTTTTGCTTATTTAATGTTGTTTGTTTTCACCTTTTTAAATAGAAGTTGATAAAAGCGAACTTAAGTCTAACTTAAAATTTTTATTTTGGGCACCAATATAAAAACCTTGACTTTTTAAAAAGCCCATGTATGTAAAAGGGATACCCTTTTAATAAAGATTTTATTACTGTTATCAATTCCTCCTCTTAACATCTTCCATGCACGTGATAGAATGTGATGTATTCACTTAATCTTCAGGCCTCGCCAGTTGCCAGCAAAGACGTTAAAAAGAGGAATTGACAACAGTTTTTCATTCACTGGCGTAACAAACCCAAACAATTTAGTACCAAAATTTTATTATTTATTACAGTTGTGGTGAATATTGTTATACTTACCCCATACGGTTTAAAGGATAACTCCATATATGCCAAAATGATGTTAGTGGGCAATACCCTTCAAATTTTAGGAATAGAAAAACAACGTTTATATAAATTTAATTCAGGTTCAGGTGGATAAGGACTTAATATCGCATCTCTATGTAAATACTCCACAATTTCATTTTCTCCATATTTGTGTGGGACACCCTTTAAAATTCATTTCAACATTTTTAATAATTTTTTTTGGTAACGAACATAGTAAAATATTCCCAATTATCTATTTTTAAAAATAAGGGAAAAAACAGTTAAGTGCGTGGTACTTTTTTATATCCGCACTGGTACTTGGTACTTTTCTTTATCGTGCCAAAATTGTATTAGGATTTTCATCTCTTTTTAGGGAGATTCTGGCAAATGAAAAAAAAAATATGTTTTTTCTCTGTTAGCTTTTTAAATACAAGGCTTTCCTTTGAAATGTACACACACAAACACACATAAACAATTTTAATGACGACTACTACATCGACAAGAAGGTGGTTGAAATAAAATTGAAATTTGTATTGAAGTTCAGTCATGGAGTTCCAGTCGTCGGGTCAATTTGGAACGTAGAAAATTTTAACGCGTGTGTTTTCCAACAATAAAAACAAAAAAAAAAGGAAAATAATAGCAAATCAAGAAAAATTATGCATAAAAATTAATACAAAATTTTTAAAAAGTTTTATTTAAAGAAAATGAGTGGAACTAAAAAAAAAATTAAGTGAAAAAAAAATGTTTAAAGAAAAATCTTTGGAAAAAGAAAAATAAGTGAAGAATGGCAAATAAAGTAGCAAATCTAAAAATAAAATGTGAGAAAAAATGTTTAAATTTTTTTAAAATTTTTTTTTAAAAATTTTTTTAAAAAATTACGTTTTTTTTGGACCAAAAATTTTCTGGCTGCTTTAATTTTTTCATTTAAATTTTTCTAAAAAAAAATTTAAGGATTTTTACATTGAGTTATTTTGTCTGTAGGGGTAGTTGGAGGTGGACAATAAGTTTATCCTAAATTTCATTGACAGTAGTGTGCGTGTCTAACATCAGCAGCAGCAGCCACAAAAAAATACACGGATATTTTATTGTTGTTGTATTTTACCGCTGATTTTTTTTTTTTTGTTGGCAAACAAAATGATTTCGAAATCTTTGATTTGTGCTGCTAAATGTATTTTAATGAAAGGATAATGAATAAATTAAAAAAATGTATCTGGATTTTTATTTAAATAGCAGATTTTTTAAAAAAGTTTTCGGAGTTAAAGCAATTTTTGGAAGAGAAGAGGCATTAGGTGATTTTTCATTTAGATGCAGTGAATTTTTGTAAAGATTTTATTTTCGCTGATTCAAAATTGTTTCTAATTCCTTGTAAGGACATACTATAGCTGTTGTGGCTTACACAAGAAAATTCTTTAGTTAAAAATAAAAAATAATTACGTTCGATATATTAAGTCACCGTGCAAGTGATAAGGGTTTACCATGATCATGATCAAACCAAAAACAAAAAAGAAAAACAAAAATCGATTAAGAACAATCTTTTCTAGAAAGCCTTAATTTTTAGCATCCTGTTAATATACGTAAAACCTAGCTTAAAAACCAAAAATTCAATAAAAAAATATGTTGCTTGAGAAGTAACCAACACCGGTGTCCTGCTACTCATTGAAAAAGTGCACGAAGATCTTAGTTTTGCCCGACCTAAAACGCACGGAAATTCTAAAAACACAAAGGAATATTATTACTTAAATGCTTAAGATTAAAAAAAAAATTATTCGAATAATCGATTATTCGATTAATATTAATCGAATATTTTTTTTTATAAGTTACACAAATTAAAATATAAATCTAAAAAGTTATTTCTTGCAATATTTCTTTAATTTTTATTATACAAAACAAGAGGTGAATAATAAATAATCGAATAAACCATATTTTTTATAAATTTAAAAAAATTTAACACCTAAAGACTAAAGTTATTTCTTTCACTATTCAACTAATTGTTATAATAACAAAAAGAGATAATTAATGCTTGAGCCTTAAATATTATACGAATAATTACATATTTAACTTATATTAATCGAATATATTTTTATTACAAGTTAGGCAAAGCTTAAATCTAAAAATTATTTCTTGCAGAATTCCTTTAATATTTATTATACAAAAGAAGAGGCGATTAATCGAATACTTTTTTTTTAAATTAGAAAAAAATTTAGCACATAAAAGCTAAAATTATTTCTGTCACTCTTCACCTCATTTTTTTATAACAAAAACAGATGATTAATGCCTAATCTTTAAAAATTAATCGAATAATCGATTACTCGACTCATATTAATTAAAATTTTTTTTATAAATTAAGCAGATTAACTTATTTCTAGCAATATTCGCTTAAGTTTTGTTAAATAAAACAAAAGGTAATTAATAATTAATCGAATAAATGTTGTTACAAATTAAAAAAATTTAACTCATAAAAGCTAAAGTAATTGCTTTCACTACTTACCTAATTTTTATTAGAACGAAAACAAATGATTATTGCTTAAGCTTTAAAAGATTATCGAATAATCGATTATTCGACTCATATTAATAGAATAATTTTTTTGTATAAGGCTAATTTCTTTTATTATTCACGAATTTTTATTATAACGAAAACAGATGATTAATGCTTAAGCTTTAAAAATTAATCGAATAATCGATTATTCGATTCATATTAATCGAATAGGTTTTGGTAATAAATTAAACAAATTAAAACATAAAGCTAAAATTATTTTTAGCAATATTCGCTTAAGTTTTATTACGCAAAACAAGAGGTGATTAATAAATAATCGAATAATGTTTTGCTATAAATTAAACAAAGTTAACATATTAAGGTAAAAGATATTTATTGTACTATTCAATTATTTTTTAATATAAAAAAGACGACAAATAATTAAATGCTTAAGCTTTAAAAGTAATGCGAATAATCTACTATTTGACTAATAATAATCGAATAAATTTTAATTATTATAAGTTATAGTAACTACCGAATTAAATTTTATTTAAAAAACATGGGATGATTTATAATTCAATGCTTTAACTTTAAAACGATTCGAATAATCGATTATTCGACTAATATTAATCGAATAAATTTTGATTATAATTTAATTTTGTGATTGATAAATTAATGCTTAAGCTTTAATAAATTCTTCGCCTAAAGGAATATTCAACTAATATAATCGAATAAATTTTTGCTAAACATGGACAAATTAAACATAGAAAAAAAATAATTTTTTTCTAATATTCGTATAATTCGTGTTATTTTGGTGTGATAAAATATTAATTATAAAAAAATTATTTGTATAATCGATTGCTCATTTTATATTAATTTTTATAAATTTAGTGTTTAATATTCGGTTAATATTATTCGTAGAATATTTAAGTTTCATTTCTATTCTTTGTTTCATTTTGTGCACTATAAGTTGAGGTATTTTATTAAAATCTTATTCGAATAATTTATTCGAGTTTTTGGCTAATATTATTCGTATTATATATGTTTTAATTTCTTTTCTTCAACTAATTTTGTGAACTGTAACTTGAAATATATTGTTAAAATCTAATTCGATAAATTTATTCGATTATTTAGCTAATATTATTCGTATAATATTTGATTTTGATTATTTTTCTTCGCTGTAACCTGGAGTATATATTTATATTGTTATTCGATTAACTTATTCGAATATTCGTGTGATATTATTCGTATAATATTTTATTTTAATTTATTTTCTTCACCTAATTTTCTCAACTGAAACTTGAAGTATATTGTAAAATTATTATTTGATTAATTTATACGAATATTCGACTAATATTATTCGTATAATATTATATTTTAATTGATTTTCTTCTCTTAATTTTCTGTAACTTGGAGTATATTTAAAAATTATTATTCGATTAATTTATTCAAATATTCGTGTAATATTATTCGTATAATATAATATTTTTATTTATTTTCCTGGCTTAATTTTCTGAACTGTAACTTGAAGTATATTATAAAATTATTGTTCAATTAATTTATTCGAATATTCGTTTAATATTATTCGTATAATATTATATTTTAATTTATTTTCTTCGCTTAATTTTCTGAACTGTAACTTGAAGTATATTATAAAATTATTGTTCAATTAATTTATTCGAATATTCGTTTAATATTATTCGTATAATATTTTATTTTAATTTATTTTCTTCGTTTAATATTCTGAACTGTAACATGAAGTATATTGGCTAATATTATTCCTATTATATTTTATTTTAATTAATTTTCTTCGTTTAATATTTTTGGAATGTAAGTTGAAGTATATTGTAAAATTATTATTCGATTAATTTATTCGAATATTCGGCTAATATTATTCGTATAATAATAGGCTTTGATTTATTTTTTGGGTGCATTTTTTGAACTGTAAAATGAGGTGTATTATAAAATTTTTATTCGATTAATTTATTCGAATATTTTAATTTGTTATTTTTTTTTAACTTAATCAAATATACTAACTCCATGACAATTTGGTTAAACATAATTAGAAATTTTAATGAAATTATAAAGCAAAATTATGTTGAGAACTGCAGGCAAATGTTTTTGAGTAACAAAACCAACATTTAAAAATGGAGATTGTAAAATGAATTAATTATTTTAATTATATTTTTCACACAAGTTTCCCAAATTTGATAATTTGCAATTGATTTTTAGATTAATTAGAGACATTTTAAATATTTTCAGTTTTTAAAATAACATAAATATCAGCATGTGTGTGTGTGTATGAGCGTTTGTTAAACTAGAAAACCACAGCATACAACACACAACATATCCCCAGAGTTAATGAATGTATAAAATTGCAATTAACAAATAATAAGCAAATTAAAATTATAAAACGGATGTTTAAATATGTAAAATTAACAAAAAGAAAGAAAGTAAAAAAAACATTTTTAAATAACTTAGCATAATAAAATGTAGCAGAGTTTAAGGCTTTTCATATGAAAAATTGTAGAAATAATGAGCGGAAACGGAAACGCAAAGTGTTGCGGTCAACGAGCATAATTAGAAGCGAAAGGTTAACAAGAGAAATGAAATGAAATATTTAAAGAAATACCAACAAAAAACCATAAAAGAACGTAAAAAATTATGAAATGGAAGTGGCTGACTAAAACTTTAAAAGAAGAAGAAGAAGTTTTTTAAGGAAGAAAACATAAAAAAATCTTAATAAAAAGCTGCTATAAAAATTAATTGAATAAAATTAAAAATAAAAATTAAAAAAAAAAATAATAAAATTGTGTTGAAAGCGAAAGTGAATTTTAAAGTGTTTGTTGTACAGCAAAAATTTTTAATTTATATTTCCGCCAGCATTTAAAGTATTTCCGTTTGATAATGATTATAGTAGCAACAACAACAACAACAACTATAACAAATATAACAATTACTATAGTAATTTAAGTTAAACAATAAAACAAACACATTTAAGCTTTTAACAATGTGCATGTGCAATTTTTCTCGTACCTCTTAAATGAAACCGGAAGTTGTTTATCTTGTGCTAACGGAAGTGTAAAATTTTAATGAATCATTAGTTTTATAAAAATGAAGTGAACAACTAGTTAAGTAGCAGCTAACACATGCGAAACATTATTAAAATTAAATTGAAAAAAAAAAAATAAAAAAAACAAAGTTTCCTTTAAAATTTTATTTTTTTTAAAAATCAAAAATTTTATGCTTTAAGAGAAAATTCACAAAAATTTCAATCTCACAAAATTCTCTTTCAATTAAAGAATCTCGCAATTATAAAAAAAATTTTAAGTAAAGTGAAAGAAATATAAAGTGTAAACAAGAAGAAGAGAAACAATAATTAATTTAATTGTGTTGATTAAAGTGCGGAAACGGAAGTAAAGTTGTTACAAGTTGTTAAAATAATTACCAAAGTTCCCCCAAAAAACAAAGAAAATATTTTTTTAACTCCTTTAAGTAATTTTAACACTGCAGTGCATTTCACTTTATCAAACCGCCTTGAGGTTTAACAGCACAGTTTTCAGCAAATCATTTTCTGTAAAAGTTTTCAGAATACGTTTCAACGATTTACAAAAAGTAAGTAAAATTATAAAATAATAATAATAATAATTGTTAAATATTTTAGTATTTAAATTTAATTAAATTTAAATTAAAAATATAAAACAAAAGAAACTTTTGTTAATTTCAATTTGTTTCAAACTTGCTGCTGGTGCCACCAAACCTTTAATTAAAGGCCTTTAAAGGGGTTAAAGTTGCACTGAAACTTAACCTTCAATTAAAAATTTTTCAAAAGAAATATTTAAAAAAATAAAATAAATTTATTTTAATTAACAGAAATAATAACTAAAAATTTTTTAAATAAAATTATATAATTCTGTCTGCATTAAACACCCCCTGCGTGAGTAAAAAGTGAAAATTTGATAACACGAATTTATTGATTCCCTTTATTGAACAGCTGTCCTGAAAGAGCAGTGGCCTTGAAACAGTGCTGTTCAACGCTAGCGCATACGTTAGCAGCCCTTTTCAGCCCGATGTATAATGCGTGATAAGGTTTAAACCAGTACCGACCGTAGGTTATAACCTGGTGGTGGCCGAACTACTATGGGTAATTTAAGCGTCATCCTCGCCCTAGAAGGCCTTCAGATACTTATATCCTCCTAATCACTCCTAGTTGGAACTGAAAAAGCCCAAAGCTGGCCTCAGCCTTCACTTCTCGCTGAAGAGTTGGAGACTATCCAACTTCTGTTCCAGAACGCATGAAACTTAATATGGGGGCCCGATGTATAATTTCGTGATAAGATATACATCTGTACCTGGCCGTAAGCCTTAATCAGATGGTGGTCAAACCACTGGGAATGAAAAGCAACGTCATTCACACCCTAGGAAGTCGAGGACTAATTCTAACAACAGGTCTTTCCTAGTTGCAAAATCAGCGTTTCCAAAGCAGGGTTGCAAGACACTACTCCTTGCTGAAAAGCTGGAGACTATCCAACTCCTGGTCCAGAACACATGACTAGCTTGCTCACTGGATACGAAACATTCACCCATTGGTGTTATAAAAGAGGAGATGATGCTGGCCCACTTAATAAGTTCATGCTGGAGTCGCAGAACCACAACCACCACGATTTCCGAAGGGCCAATTTCAATAATCAGTCAGAGAACAGCTAAAAGTCTAAACAGACAATTAGCGTAACCCTGGGGTTCACTGATTCCCGTGGAAATAATGTGGAGCTTCCTGTTGACACCCTGCTTTCTTTCAGGGGACTGGACTTCCTCATACCCCCAGCTGCACAGGTCTAGATAGTCAAGTATTTCATAAAGAGTGATAAATGTGCCCTCGGTGGGGGGCGGGGGCATGTATAACGCCGGCGAACCTTCAATATGTTGGAAGTTTGCTAATGTAGCGTTGATCTCCAAAAAGAGTGATGCTAGCAACCATGAAAATTACCGTCCAATTGCAATTTGTTCTACACATTCTAAAGTGATGGAAAGTGTGATTAGTTTTTATTTTATAAGGTACCCGCAGTCCAACAGCTTACTTAACGATCGACAGTATAATTTCTGTAGGGAGCGCTCTACGAGCGACTTGCTGGCGTTGCTATAGGAATAATGATGCAACTCCATACATAATTTCGGAGCGAGCATCCCCCTAGAGCCACATTGTTATGTTTTGACGGGATCTCACCTTCATTACCCGTGTCAATGGGGAAAAACGGGAGCCCAGTCCTCTCAAGGCTAGCAGGGAATCAACTGGAAGCTCCACGTTACTTCCACGGGAATCAGAAAGCTCCAAAATTCAGCTATTTGGTTATTTAGCTTTTAAGCCGTATGTCTCTGTCTAATTATGGAGGCTGGCCCTTCGGGAGTATCGTAATGGTTGTGGTTTCGCGGCCCTCATGAATTTGATTAAGTGGCCATTGAGAACATTGGGTGAATGATTAGGATCCAGTGAGCATGTTTGTCATGTGTTCTGGACCAGGAGTTGGATAGACTCCAGCTCTTCAGCAAAGAAGTGGGGATTGGTGGCCCTACTTTGAAACCTCCGAAATTGCAACTAAGAATAACCTGTTGCTAGAAATTAGTCTTCGGCTTCCTAGGGCGTGGAGCACGCATCATATCGTCTAAGTGGTTTGACCAACGTCGAGTTATAGTATACACACGCTAGATACCGACGTATATTTTCTCACACATTTCGGAGCGATTAAGATGGTGGCTCTAGATATTCAATACAGTGTGACATGATGTACTTCTGTCAAAATTTGCTGCTTTTGGTGTCGATGATAATTTCTCCAGACTTATAACGAGTTTTCTCAGGAATCAAGATTAATTTAGGGGTACCACAAGGTTGTGTTCTTTTTCCTTCCCTATTTTTTTTTAGTTTTCAAAATGGCCCTCTTTGTCAAACTTTGAACCCTATAAACTCTTTTGCGGATCACAGCATCATTTGTCATTTGCATTCATTTAGTAATAAACTGAACCAGTTAAAGGTGAGTTCTAAAAGGCGGAATGATACGCTTAATCATGATCTCGCGGCGATTTTGGAATAAAGATTGTATAATAGAGTCGACTTGAATGCCCGTAAGACACAATGTTGCATGCTTACTTATAGATGTGTGTACGGAAGTAGTGCTGCACCTGTTACTGTAGATAATATAGGTATTACGGAATCGAAAACTCTTGATGTTCTTGGCATGAAAATTCAGTGTGATGTTCGATTGACTAAACACATTTTTCAGGTTTCTAAAGAAGCTTTCAAGTGTCACGGTTTTCTCCATACGATCTTCGTACTATTTATACCACCTATATCGGTCCAAAAATGGAATACAACTCTCCTGTATGGGCCAGTGCCCCAAAGTCTATTTTAGAGTTGCTCGACCGCATACATGAGAGGGTCAAAAGGCTCATTGAGCACAGTAGGGTATCTAACCCTATAGATTCCCTATAACATTGACGCAATGTAGGATGCATTTCACTATTTTATCATTACTACAATGGTAATACCCCCCGGGGGCACATATATATGGTCTTTATAGAACTTCGACTATCCAGACACAGTGCCACTGGGGGAAAAAGGTAGCCCAGTCTTCTAAAGTCAGCAGGGGTACAACAACTGAAAACTCTACTTTATTCCCACGGGAATCAGTAATGCCCGCGGAGTTCATTATTTGTCTCTTTAGACATTTAATAGTTCTTTGGCGGATTATTGAGGTTGGCCCCTATATGGGAGTATCGTGGTGGTTGTGGTTTCGCGGCCCCATAACAGTATAATGGTTATTATGGTGGCCAGGATCATCTCACTGTTAATGACACGCTAAGTGAATGATCCAGTCCAGTGAGCATGCTAGACATGTGTTCTGGACAGGAGTTGGAAAGTCTCCAACTCTTAAGCAAGGAGTGATGATTTGCAGCCCTGCTCTGGAATCATCGAAGTTGCAACTAGAAAGTTCTGTTGCATAGAATTATAGCTTCGGCTTTCTAGGACGAGCATGACGTTCCAAATTATGCAGTGGTTTGGTCCACCATCTGATTAGGGCTTCATGGCCAGGCGCGGATGTAATATCGAATCACACACACTACAATGGTAAGTGCTCGTACGAAATTAGAGAACTTGTTCCTAACTTGTTCGTACATTTGTGCGTTTGACTCGATTTTCGTTGAGAGTGCATCCATTTGTGGTCGATTGGCGAGTAAATCGCACTACACATTACAGGGAAAATTCGTTTCTTTAGCAGAACATTTCGTATGTGGGATAAACTTTCTACAGAGGTCTTTCCTCTGAATGTCAATGTAGGGAAATTTAAATTTAAATCGAATGTCAACAAACACTACTCCCTCTTTCTTCCTTACTTACATAACTTAAGTTCCCAGTTCTGGTACAATGCATTGCATGAGTAGGGGTCATCCCCATGAGTGCTGGGCCTTTAACATTAATTTAGTAAAAAATTAAACATATTTTAAGCAGGAAACGTCATAACCTTGAGCAACGACCTTTAATTGTGAAACTTTACTATTCAAATGGTGAAAATTGCACCACTTCACTTCGTTAAATTTCGTGATAAAATTAATGAAATAAAAATCGGCTCAAATGCGAGTGTTAATTCAAATTTAACCACCAAATTCTTAATAGCAGTCTTACAAGGACGATTACGTTGTTGTCCGAAAATATTACGAATTTTACGAAATGTAACTTTAAGAGAACCACCACTTTCATTAGTGGATTTTAAGTATTTTAAAGCGAGTTTCGTGCAAAATTGAATTTATCGTAACAATTGCCAATGCATTTACTACGAATATGTCAAAAAACTAAATGTCAAAAATGGTGGTGTTGCCACAAGTGAAAAAGAAAATTCTGGTTGAAAAACCCGTTATTTTAAAGCGGTAGATTACACAAAATTCTGAAACACATTAAAGCTTGAACTGAGTTTTTGTAAAATAACACAAATATCAGGACATTCTTAATGCAAAGCAGAAATTAAAAAAAAATAAAAAAAAACCTAACCACTGTGCAGTTTCCTCAACAATAATGCTTCAGCTTTATTATGCTCTAGAGTTGTTTGTGGTGAAAGATAAAAGGTGAAAAAAAAACAAAATCCATGAAAGTTTGGTCAACAGTGAAATTATTTTGTTGTGCTAAATGTTATTTTTAAAATGTAAAATATATTACTAGCACACAACAACACACACACACATATGTATATATGTATACGTGTGTGTGTGTGTGTGTATGGGTGTCTGTATGCTAGCTGCCAAAGGTATAAAGTGTGAATAAGTGTTATTGCATTATGCTTGTACTCACAGAAAAAAAAACAACAACAAATAAAAGTTATAAATTAATAAAAATAGGACTTTTTGTATTCTGTGTGTTTGTCGCATTTGCTATTGTTGTTGTTATTGCTATTGTTGTTGTTGCTTAAAATTTTTTATTATCTTTTTATATTCATTTAAATATTTTGGCATCTCCCCTGATGCCGTTTCATCAAGAGATAATTTGGTTTTAGTTTTTGTGTGTGTGTGTGTGTGTGTTAATGCTTTGCTACTGCTGCTGCCGCTACTGCTGCCACAGTTGATATTTATTGTGCTGATGTTGAACAATTTTTATGAGTGTATTTTTCTAAAAGAGTTAATGTATGTCAATGTTGTTTGTGTTGTTATTTTTTTTAAATTTTGTATACTTTTTCTTATTATTGTAAATTCAGCAGGTTTCGTGCTTTCAGGTGTAAAATGGAACGAAATTCTCTACTGCTGTCATCCTTCCAAAAACACAAAATGTGTATTCAGTAATTGAAATTCCAAAGTAAAAATTTTATTCGATCCACAATCTGTTGTATTGTATTTTGCTATATTTATTTATTTATTTATTATTTTTTGTTATAGTTGTACAAATAATGCTAATAATTTTTATGTAAATATTTGCTACAACATTTACAACAAAATGTTTTTCATATTTATTGCATGTTATGGGAAGAAAATGGATTTCTTTGGGTAAAAATATTTATTTCCAGATTTTTAGTATATTTTTTTTATTTATTTTTATTAAATAAATATTTTTTAGTAATTAATTTTAAGCACTAGGTCTTATTTAATAAAAAATTTTTAAAAAACTTAATTTTTTTTTATTTTTTTTTTATTTATTTTTTTTTTTAAATAAAGTTTTTTAAAAATTTTTTATCAAAAAAGACCTAGTGCTTAAAATTAATTACTAAAAAATATTAAAAAAGGTCAAAAAAATTATAACTATTATATTAAATAAATAATTATTAATTTTAGTAATGGTCTTTTTTAAATAAATTTCGCACTATATTTTCAATATTTCGGTTTCCGGTGGAAAGCTTCTTAAGGAAATTAGTTTTTATAAAAACAAAAATTATTAACAATTTGAAAAATTTTTGAAAACAATTCAAAAATAAAAAAAAATAATTTCATATTGTAAATAACTTTTGTTTTTATAAAAAAAAATTTCTTGAAGAAGCTTTCCACAGGAAAGCGAAATCTTGAAAATATAGTTTTAAATTTATTTAAAAAAGGCTATTACTAAAATTAATAATTATTTATTTAATAAAAAAAGAGGTCGAATAAAAATAATAATAAAATTTCTTATTATTTTGTTAAATATAATAGTTATAATTTTTTTGACCTTTTTTTTAATATTCATCATCTAATGATGCCAACCAACGGTGTGGCGAAATATCGAAAATATAATAAAAAATAAAGTTTTTAAAAAATTTTTTCTTATTTAAAATTAAAATTAATTACTAAAAAATATTTTGTTAAATTTTTGTTTTTTTTTGATTTTTTTTTTAATTCAATGCCTCCATTTTTCTTTTAATTTCAACTTTTTATTAAAAATTTTACCTTCGAAACTACAACACTGCATTCAAAATTATTTTGGTTGTATTTAACCCAGCAAACATTTAACATTAACTTTTATTTTATTTTTCGTTGTATTTCCTTTAATTATCGCAACTAAAGCTTAAGACTTCGTTCTAATTTGCCTAAAATATTTAGTGACGTTGCTTATTCGCCCTAAAAATTTAATTCTCAACTGGTAACGCCTAAAAGCTGCTTTATCAATATTTATGGCACTTTTACTGATCGAGTGAACACTGTGTTGTATTGTGTTTTCACTCGACAACGTTCACACTTAGACTGTTTCCCTACTGTTGTGTCTTTGCAATGTTCACCCTTTATCATGCGGTTCCAGTATTCACTTGAAAACTCTAATTCAATGTCCTCAGTTATAGATGGCGATCATTAAAATTTAATTAACAGATCCAATTATATAAATCCTGTATTCGCTATTTTGTTTATTTTCTTTTATGTTATTTTGTTATTTATGGAAAAAAACCAACCCCCCCCCAGGGGCACATTTATATGTTTTGAAGAAAATCCACCTTTATTACATGTGTCTTCGGGGGTAAAAGGGAGCCCAGTCCCTTAGCAGGAGCCAACTGGACAATCTACTATATTTCCACGGAAATCAGTAAAGCCCCAGAGTTTAGCTATTTGCTTTTTTAGCCTTTTAGCTGTTCTCTGACTGATTATTAAGGTCGGCCCTTTGGCAGTGTCGTGGTGGTTGTGTGTTTCGGGGCCCTCGTTTCAGTTTGTAGGTCGAATCATTCACAATGAATACAAAATGTATGGTCCAGGTCCAGTGAGCATAAATGCCGTCGTGTTGTTAAATTATATTAAGCTTCATGCGTTCTGGACCAAGAGTTGGATGGTCTGCAACGCTTCAGCAAGGAGTGAAGGCTGAGGCCAGCTTCGGGCTTTTGTATTTGCAACTAGAAGTGACTAGGAGGATGACGATAAAATCACCCACAGTGGTTCGGCCACCACCAGGTTATTACCTACGGTCGGTACTGGTATAAACCTTATCACGCATTATGGAAAAGCCAGCTAGAGCTATATGTAAGCTACATTTAAATCATTGGGATTCAAATTTCTTATAATTTTTAAGCAGTTGAAATCTAGTACTACTTCCCGTAGAAAATAATTGTTGTTACGAAGATGCGTAATTTAAGTTATAAATTAGTATAAAGTAAAATGCCCTTTTGTGTCTGTTTATAAATTAAAAAAAATTGTAAGAAATTCTCTGAACACAACACAACAATAATATGCTACAGTAAATTTCCATGAACTAAGATTAACTTTCGAAAAACGACAAAAAAAGCAGCTAACAGAAAGACAACACACAATTAAACAAACACTTACACTGAATAACATTTTTTAGCTTATTGATTTGGAGCTCTACTCTAAGAATAGCACGTGATAGTAACCCTAAAAATAGGAACTTCTGCATCATTCGTTGCATGGAATAAATAACCCTTTTATTCAGAGTAAATTAAATTTTAAAACTAAAAGAAAATTGAATATTTTAAATTTTGTTACATTTGTGGTCATATCGTTCCAAAAAGAGGGAAACTATAAGGAGAAGTTTAAAGCAGCGTTTTATTATGAAACCGATTTAAGTGGTGCATATTTTAGTGGAGTTCTAAAATTATGAAGTTTGAAGATGAAAACACCAATAATGAAGATAATTCTAAAATTAGTGGACAGCATGCTGTCGAATATCATGTCTAACTTGGCACTGGATGCTCTTTGTTTAGGGTAGCTCTGTTACGCTTTTTCCTCCTCCTATGCAATATCTAAAACTTTGCTTAATCCACAAAAGAGATATTCCGTAAGGTATACTGAGATATAAACGTGTTAAATTATAAAGAAAATAATCAAAATCCATAATGCAATAATAAAGTCAACTTGATAAAAGGAATGATCCAGAAGTTCGTGCAATTTTCATAGATGAGTTCTAAATTAATGAGCTGATCAATTTATTTAGTGTAAGTGTTTATTTGATTGTGTGCTTTTTGTTCTGTGTTAGTTGTTTTTTTTTTCTGATTATTAATCTAAGTTCTCGGAATTTTACTGTATCATGCTATTGTATGTCTTCTTGTTCTGTGTTAGGTGTTTTTTCTTCTGATTATTAATCTTAGTTTACGGAATTTTACTGTATCATGTTGTTGTGTCTTCTTGTTCTGTGTTGTTTTTTTGCTTAATTTTAGTTCATGGAATTTTACTGTATCATGTTGTTGCGTCTTCTTGTTCTGTGTTAGTTGTTTTTTTTCTTAATCTTAGTTCACGAAATTTTACTGTATCATGTTATTGTTGTTTTGTATTCATAGGATTTCCTAGAAACATCTTAATTTATAAACAGACATAATAGGTCATTTCACTTTACATTATTTCAGTGATAATTATCGTTTTGTAACTTAAATTAAGCATCTTCGTAATACCAGTTACTTTGTAGGAGGAGTAATACCAGATATCAATTGCTTAAAAATTTTAACAAATTTTAACTAATATATAGCTCCAGCTAGCTTTTCGATAAATAACAAAATAACATACAAAAAAGTAAACAAGATAGTGAAGACAAGATTTATTTTTAGAATGTGTTTAATAAATTTTGTTTATATTTTCTCTAGGTGTATTAATATTTGTTCTACTTCCAGCCGCAAACATTCTAAATAGACTTTACATATGTGTTACGTATTCGAAATAGCATAGATAGCAACATAAGTATACATGCATATGCCCCCATAATAAACTGTATGATTTCACCTTGTTTTCACATAAATACAAACAAACATGCTTTCACCTTTACGGTGACAGGTATTGGTGTGCAAAAGCAACAAAGTGTTTGTTAATGGCTGGTTTTGCTCTTAAATGTCAAAGTTTACGCAAATAATTATATCTCACAATAATAAAAATAACAACAACAACAACAACAAAAATAAATAAATACTAAAATAGATGTTAAGAAATTAGTAGAGAAGAGCTAAAGAAATTTATGAGTGTTATTAGTATAACAAAAAAGAGTAACTAACTGGATATAATTATGAGAAAGAGGGTTTATAAATATGTGCAACAATGTATAGGATGGCTATTTAAACCGATAACATTGTTTTATAAATCTTGTTGGAATTTGTTTTGCCATAGCGGAGGAACAATTTGGTTTTTACAAAAATAGCACAGTGCAGTTCTTTAAATAAGTCGTAATAAACAAAAAAAAATATCATAGACATGGCAAAAGCTTTTGAGAGCGTTTGCCATAACGGACTATTTATATAATTGACTAAAGCTAATGTTTCAAAATTCTTATGCATGACTGTCGATGATTTCCTTATAGCTGCAACTATTTCTGTGACTATTAATAATAGTCTAACTCCTCCCAAATTAATCACAAGAGGCTCACCTCAAGGTGCAATGTTATAACCAGTTATATCCAGTGTTGTATTATACTTATGCAATAAGTATATGTGATAAGATTTACGTCAGTAGCCAGCTGTGTAAGCCATAACCAGACTGTGGATCATACCACTGTGGATGAAATGTAGTGCCATCCTCGCCCTAAAAGGCCTTCAGATACGTATATCCTCTAGTCACTCCTAGTTGCAACTTCAAAAGTCCGCAGCAGGCCACAGCCTTCATTCTTTGCTGAAGAGTTGGAGACTATCCAACTCCTGGTCCAGAACGCATGAAAGTTAATAAAATTTAAGAACACAACCGCAATCATGCTCATACATTGTGTTCATTGTGAATGATCCGACCCACACAACTCAAACCAGGGCCTCCAAACCACAACCACCACGAAACTCCCGAAGGGCCAACCTCCATAATCAGTTAGAAAATAGCTAAAAGGCTAAAAAGACAAAAAGCTGAACTCTGGGGCTTTACTGATTCCCGTGGAAATATACTGGCTCTTGCTAGTCTTGAAGGGGAATGGGCTTTTTTTTAACCCCGTTGACACATGTAAAGATGGGGAGATTCCGTCATAACATATCAATGTGCCCACGAGGTATGGGGGGGGGGGTGGGGCTATACAATAAGTATAATGGAAGAGAATGGATCTTATATTAATAAATGCTTTACTTAATGTCGACAATGATGTATGGAATACAATTTGAGATAAAGGTCCGCCTCTATTAGCCTTACAAATGCGAGCCCTTTCGAGCACATTTTTTATTACATTCTCACACATTTTTCACGTGATTGTTGAATAATTTTTGTTTTTAAAGAGAAGTAGCACTTCAGGCAACAATGCCTATTTAGTCAAGTATCGTGTTACATTCTTTAAGAAAAGGATAGAGAAGAGATGAGAGACAGGTGGTGAAAGTAGAAGGATTGTTACGGAAATTAACTGTTGCCTTCATCACTGAGCAGCTACACCGACAGTTAATTTTTATTTTTGTAGTGAAAAAAAACTAAGATCTTCGTTGGGAATCGAACCCACAGCCCCAGGCTTGACAAGCTATTACAGGGCCAACTAACTTGAAGGTTTCCCATTCCCCAAAACCGACTATTCTGTTTACTCACATATTTATTCAAATGAAAATGTGTCTCGTCACTTATTGTGATTTTTTCATGAAAATCGGGGTTGTCATGGGCGAGCTGTAACATTCTATTGGCATATGTATGGCGGCGTGAATGGTCTTAAGGAAGAAGCTCTTGTGTCAACTGAATCTTATATGGAAACAAATGCAGATCCTTGTGCAAAATTGTGGCCAAAGTTGTTCTCTGAAGACCAAGCTCCTGACCCCGGCGTCGGATAGAGGTTGATGGATTGTTTTGAACACTTTCTTGAGCAGCAGTAATGTTTTTAGCCGATCTTGCAGTACGTTGTGGTCCCTACTTGGGCCTCTTTTTTCGAAATCAGTTACTACACGATAAATAGGTGCGTTTTGTGGGCACATTGTTTCTCCCAAAAATTTCACGTAACTTTCTCATCGTCACAGTAATCGGTGATTAATATAAAATATTTCAGCGATTAAAACACTAGGGTTATTCGAATATTTTTCCATAATAAATTTGCCATGTATCTACTTTACGACTCGCAAATATAAACTGTCAAGACTAATGTTTACCAAAAGTGGCGGCAAAACAAAGTAGTATACCTTCCTGGTGGACACCATATATAAAAAAAACAGCAACAGTTTCGATAAATTCGTGGGTTCGAAATTTTTCAAAATTAAAAAATTTAGCATCCCAAATTATGACCCCCACGGGAGCACATTATAAGTCTATCTAGTATTGTGTTTTTCGAGGGTAAAAGGCAGCCCAGTCGCCTTCAAGGCTAGCAGGATCCAATTGGAAAATTGTGGATTTTTCCACGGGAATCAGTAAAGCCCCAGAGCTTCGCCATTTACCTCTTTAGGCATTTAGCTGTTCTCTGACTGATTATTAAGGTTGGCCCTTCGGGAGTATCGTGGTGGCTATGTGTTTCGAGGCCCTCGTTTGAGTATGTAGGTCGGATCATTTACAATTAACACAGTGAATGGTTCTGGTCCAGCTAGCATGAATGCCCTCGTGTTCTTAAATTATATTAAGCTTGATGCGTTCTGGGCCAGGAGTTGGATAGTCTCCAACTCTTCAGCTTCTGGCTTTTGAAGTTGCAACTAGGAGTGGCCGGAGGATATAGCTATCTGAAGGCCTTTTAGGGCGAGGATGATTGTAAAATCACCCACAGTGGTTCGGCCACCACTAGGTTATGACCTACGGTCGGTACTGGTGTAAACCTTATCACGCATTATCCAAAAGCCAGCTAGAGCTATATGTGAGGTACTTTTAAATCATTGGGATTAAAATTTCTTAAAATTTTTAAGCAGTACAAATCTGGTATTACTTCCCGTACACAGTAACTGTTGTTACGAACATGTGTAATTTAAGTTATAAATTAGTTTAAAGTAAAATGACCTCTTGTGTATGTTTATAAATTAAAAAAGGTTCCAAGAAGTTCCGTGAACACAACACAAGACAACAATAACATGCTACAGTAAAATTCCATGAACTAAGATTAACTTTCGAAAAACGAAGAAAACAGCTAACAGAAAGACAACACACAATTAAACAAACACTTACACTGAATAACATTTTTTAGCTTGTTGATTTCCTTAGCTTATTGATTCTACTCTAAGAATAGCTTCATGCGTTCTTGACCAGAAGTTGGATAGTCTCCAACTCTTCAGCCAGGAGTGAAGGCTGCGGCCTGCTTCGGGCTTTTGAAGTTGCAACTAGAAGTGACCGGAGGATATACGTATCTGAAGGCTTTCTAGGGCGAGGATTACGCTACATTTCATCCACAGTGGTAATGATCCTCCATCTGATTACGGCTTACGGTCAGGCGCATATGTAAATCTTATCACGTCATCCCAAATTATGATGCTTGACAATGGAAGTCTAACGTAAATAAACATTTTAAAAAATTTTAATAAATTAAAATTTTATTGAAGTTGTTATCACAACAACAACCAGCATATCTGCTTTATTAGAACTTTTTTTTTGTTCTCACCCCACTGTGCAAACTTTGAGCTTGAATTTTTTATTATTCGTAAATGAATTAGTTCCAAAACGTGTGTTACACAAGCGACCATGTAAATGTGTGTAACACTGTATAAGTGTTTATAATTACGTCAATCTGCATGTGCGTGTGTGTGTGTTTGTGTATATAAATATTGTATGACACAACCCGCAATGATGTTAATAATGGTTGATGAAGATGTCTAAAGTTTAACAAGGAAAAAAAATAAACGCCACACAACTTGAATGAAATTGAATTATTCATACCCGGGTTTTTTAGGCTGAATGGGTGGATAATCATGCTGCTGCTGCTGCTCCTGCTGCTGCTTGCTAAACCTTAACTGTGTTGTAGGAAAATCCACACACTCATCATTCACACATTTGTACAGTTGAAGTTTTTAGAGTCACCAGTAAAATCTTCTGTTGTATTTAATATGACAAATAATGTTTAAATAACAGCACCACCAACAACAACAACAACAAAACCCCTAATAAAACATGAAAAGTGTTATAAAAAAATCGTGTTAAACTTGTTTTTATACGAATGAGTTGCAGTGCTGCTGCTTATTTGTTGTCTGCTGTAACACAAAATATTTTGTTGTTGTTGTTGGAATTTAAAAAAAAATTGTTTATTCTTGTTAACAGCATGTTTGTGCGTTTTTTGTTGTTGTAGTTGTTGTTGTTGCGTTGGTTATTGTGTTATTTAAATTTTTAAAACCTACAATTATATTCTCGCTGTTTCAATGGGAGTGTAACAAGAAGCAACAGCAACAACAACAACCACATAAATTGCTCTATTTACAACATAAAAATTTGTGTATTTAATTTACGAGTTTTGTATTTGTTGCAAAAATTCAAAATGTGTTTGTTTGTTTGTATGTTTATGTCATAACATGTTGCATGTTTGTAATAGATAAGATTTAATATTTGTATTTAAAATTGTCATAATTGATGACTGTCAAGGGTGGCAATTACATGAACTCGGTACAATCAGCCAGAAAAGCTGTGGTAAAAATTGTTTCAAATTTCAAAATATTTTCAAATTTTTTGTAAAATACATTTTGTATTTAAGTACTTTTTAGGTTTAACCTCGTTATATTAAGCGACCGTTGTTATGTTTACATTTTTGTGTTAATGTAACTAAAGATAACAACATTATTATGTGCTTAACTATAATAGCAAGTACTTTTGAGTTCTCTGAACTATCAAGTGTATTTATCACTGCTTGTTACTGAGTACTAAAAAGGTTATTATTATTATAATACAATAACAATAACAACAACAAAAAAAGAAAACAAATGCACTAAATCAAAAAATTGTTAGCATAGAATACAACAAGGAGATTTATATTGTGTCAAAGGTCATAAGGTCATCTCCTTGCAACAAACAAAAGCAAATATCGAACAACAACATTTACGAAGGGGAAAGAAAAAATAAAAAAGAAAAAATTAAAAATTAAATTGTGTGCATCTATAGACGACAGATTAATTTTTCATCACAGAGAGAGAGAGAGAGAGAGAGACCTCCCTCTGTGAATTCTCTGAAAATTCCTTAAGAGTATTAACTTGCAGAGAAATCTGAAATTTTTAAAGATAACTGACAGATTTCAAGTTAATTTCCTAATGAACAATCATTGGCTGGTTGTGGAAAATGAAGAAAAGATTGTCTGTAATGGGGCAAAACTTCTCATAAAATCCAGAACAGAAGTAGAATTGGGGCGATTCGGGTTATTTTAAGTTTTCCTGCTTTTAAACTTAAAGGAATGGTCTCTCTTCAGAGAAGTAGGATAACGACTCTACTCTCTCAGAGGGGTCAGAGTCTTAAGATATGCAGAGGAATGGTCTCTCTTCAGAGAAGTAGGATAACGACTCTACTCTCTCAGAGGGGTCAGAGTCTTAAGATATGCAGAGGAATGGTCTCTCTTCAGAGAAGTAGGATAACGACTCTACTCTCTCAGAGGGGTCAGAGTCTTAAGATATGCAGAGCAGAAGTAAATAGTGGCATTCGAAAGATCCTTAAAGGGCGATTCTTAAAAACGCTATTTGCCCGTTAGTAGAGAAAATGATAAAAGAAGCACTCTAAACTCTTATTACTCTCTTCTCTAATCTAAAATAGAGAGACATGGTTGAAAGCAGAAGTGTTTACCATTTTGGCTTCCTTCCTTCATATTTGTTTTTTTTAGTCCCTTGCAAATAACCACTGCCTCTACAAGCCAATAAAAGCCTTAATGTTGGGCCAAGCCCAGTTGTCTTGCCACTACATTATAGTTGTCTCTTTAATGTACCGGACTTGGTAAGATTCAGGTACCAATTAGTTCTTTATGCTTTTGAATGGCTTAGCGGAAAAAGTTAAAATTGTTTCTGTAATAACCCTAACTATCTTGGGAGAAGCAGGTTCATCATAATGTCCTAGACTCCAATGGAGCTCATAATAAAAAAAACCTTAGATTCTGTGGCGCCGAAAAGATTTTTGAAAAGGGATGAAACTAAAAAAGCTATTTTTCTACTCATTAGTAGAGCAAAATAATAAAGGAAGTGCTCTACAATCTCTTTAATTTCATCTGTGGTTTCCTATTTCTTGGAACCAAATTTTATATAGAGTTATTAATCAAGCAAAAGTCAGGGTTTCTTTTAATTTGCCTGTTTTAAGTTCTGTGTTTAAAGTTTAGGTTTGGAAATAGTCATTGCCTTTTGAGGTCAAGAGACATCCTAATGTAGTACCAGGCCTATTAAGTTTATTTGCTCTGGTAGTCTCTTTCTTTTTTTTTTCTGTTAGACCCGAACTCAGGGGATGACCTCTACTCATGTAATGCATTGTGGCAGAACTAGCAAATTAGATTATGGGGAGGAGGAAAGATAGAGTAGTGTTTTCGACTTGATTTTTCGTACCATTGAAAGTGACAGGAAAGACCTCTTGAAGGAGTTTATTCCGTATACAAACTGCTCTGTATAAAAACCAATTTTCCCTGTAGTGCGTGGTGTTTGCGATTCATTCACCAATCAATCACAAATGAATGCGCTTTCAAAGAAAATCGAGTTAAACTTAAAACTGTGCGAGTAGTCGGAAAAAATTTCCTAATATTACTAGAGCACATTTACATTACATTACATTTCACATGGCGTCGATGCTCTACAAAATCGATAAAGTTGGTTACCCTACTGTCGCCAATGAGCTACTTGGCACTCTCCTGTACGCGATCGAGCAACTCCAAAATAAACTTTGAGCTGCCGGCCCAGACATGAAAGTTGTATTCCATTTTAGAACGGATATAGGTGCTATAAATAGTACGAAGATCGGATGGAGTGAAGTATCTCTTACACCGTGTTAGAAAACCGAGGCACTTGAAAGCTTCTTTAGCAACCTAAAAAATGTGCTTAGTCCATCGAATATCACACTGAATTTTCATGCCAAGAACAACAGAGCTTTCGATTCCGTAATACTTATATCACCCATAATAACAGATGCAGCACCATTATCGAACACAAATCTGTGCGTAAGCATGCAACATTGCGTCTTACGGGCCCTAAAATCGACTCTATTCACACAACCCCGTTCCGAGATAGCTGAGAGATCGTGATTGAGTGTATTGTTCATGTTCCACCTTTGGGAAGTCACCTCCAAGTGGTCCGGTCTAGCACTAAATTAATAAGAAGGTGCCCCTGTAGGCTAGTAGGTAGTGTACTAGTTTGTCAGTATGGGGGTTGTGGGTTCGATTCCCAACGAAGACCTTTTACTTTCACCACCTATTTCATCTCTTCTCTATCCCTTTCCTAACGAATGTAGCACGGTACTTGACTAAATAGGCATTGTTGCTGTCTGAGTGCTACTTCTCTTTAAAAAAAAACAAAAACAAAAATTAATAAGAATGACAAATGGTGGTGTCATCTACGAAAGAGTATAAGGATTGAAAGTTCGGCAAAGAAATAGGGTAGGAGTAAGAACGGTTCTCTACTTAGAGATCTAGGAGTTAATATTTTTGAGCTAAATAGCCATTCGTTAGGATATCGGTTATAGAATGAATGTCTATTAAAAAACCTTTCAAGTGCCTCGGTTTTATAAAATGGTGTAAGAGATAAAAGGTGTTTTTTTAAAATAGATAGAACTGTAAATTGTAAAAAGTAACGCACAAAATGAAATTTTGATGAAACATTTTTTTTATTTGTTTCAGTATACTCTGACAAATCATCATGAATAGACTCTCGCTTGAACAACGCTACGAAATTATCCAAATTTACTTTGAAAATCAGTCGTCGATTCGCGCAACTTATAGACGACTTCGTCATTTTTATGGCGTACATAATCGTGCATCTGAACAAGCCATTCGTCGAACTGTCGATAGATTTCGTACCACATACTCTCTAGAGGATGCAATAACACCAACACCTCGAAGGAATGTGCGTACTGAAGAGAATATCGCCGCTGTAAACGAAAGTGTGGAAGAAGATCCAAATTTATTAATTCGTCGTCGGTCGCAGGAATTGGGGCTCTGGCCGTCCACTACGTGGAAAATTTTGCGCAAAGATCTCGGCCTACACCCGTATAAGATCCAGCTGGTGCAGGAATTGAAGCCACGAGACCATTATATGCGTCGTTCTTTCGCCGATTGGGCTCTAGAGCAGTTGGCAACTGACCCGTTGTTTTATCGCAAAATTGTGTTCAGCGATGAGGCGCATTTTTGGCTTAACGGGTTTGTTAATAAGCAAAATTGCCGCATATGGAGTGAGACCAATCCACAACAGACCCTACAGACTCCATTACATCCAGAAAAATGCACCGTTTGGTGCGGTTTTCACGCTGGTGGCATTATCGGACCTTATTTCTTCAAAAATGAGGCCGGACCTCGCGTTACGGTCGATGGAGATCGTTACCGCACCATGATCAATGATTTTTTGTTTGAAAATATTGATGACATTGATCCGGACGAGATGTGGTTCCAACAGGATGGCGCTACGTGCCATACAGCGAACACAACCATCGACTTATTGAAATCAAAATTTGGCGATAAGTTGATTTCGAGAAATGGACCTGTCAATTGGCCTCCAAGGTCGTGCGATTTGACACCACTCGACTATTTCCTGTGAAGCTCGAAAAAGTGGCCCAAAATTGGACGTCCAGAATGCGCTTCGTCAAGAACAGCCGCGGTGCCCATATGCCCGAAATCATTTTCAAATGTTAATGTCACGTATTGATCCTTCGAATAAAAAAGAAATTTTGATTACAATATAATTTTTTGTGTTATTTTTTACAATTTCAAGTTCTATCGGGCTTAAAAAAACACCCTTTATTTCACTGCAACCGATCTTCATACTATTTATATCACCGTCCCAAATGGAATTAAACGCCGTTTTCATTTTCAAAGAAGTAAGGTCCTCCTGGCCAATTTGCACATCAGACTGTAACTTTAAGTGGATGCAAAGATGAATGTTGAATAATTTTAGGGTTTCCCTATTCACTAGAACCGACCATTCTGTTTATTCATATATTGATTCAAATGAAAATAAGTCTCGTCACTTCTTATGATTTTTTTCATGAAAATTGGGATTGTCATGGGACAGCTGTGACATCCTATTGGCGTACGTTTGGCGGCTCTTTTGTCATCTGAATGTTATATGAAAACAAATGCAAATCTTTGTGCAAAATTGTGGCCAAAGTTGTTCTTTGAAAACCAAGCTTTTTTGGACACTTTCTAGAACAGCATTAATATAAACAGCCGATCTTGTGGTATTTATTTATTTTTTTATTTCTTCTTTTTAAATTTACGTCCGTTTCCAAATTAAAAATTTCTTCCTCTTAAACACACACAAATAAAACGAAATAAAATATTGTGTAACAAGCAATTTGTCCAGGGAAATTTGAGAAGGTTTGATGGGGTTTGAAAGCAAAGACTGAACGAATGAACAAACCAACGAACCAACCATTAAATTAAAATTATTTTATTTATTTTAGCTCATATTTCATGTCAGAATAACATACAATTTATTATAATTCAAATTCAAACAGTTTAATTATTATATTTGTGTTAAGCAAATAACTAAATATTTTTTGCACATTTTTGCACACGCATTATCGTCAATAACCAAAAATATTTTAAATTAAAGTTATATTTTGCTCAAATAATTTACATAAATACAAAACTAATTCACAGTGTTTTGATGGTTGATAGATAAAGTGTTTAGAGGATTAAAATGATGAAAGAATGGATGGATGGATGGATGACTGGATAGTGGTTATTTTGATTTCCTTGTGTAATTAAATCAGAGTATTTTTTGATTGATTTGAAAAAAAGGTAAAATAAATATTTTGAAAAGAAATTTTAGTGGAAATAGTTTTTAAAGGATAAAATTGAAATTTATTATTTTTGGCAAAGAAATGAAATGAAGTTATTTATAGCCAAAGTCTATTATTTTCATGTGAAGAAAGGTATTGAAATAAAGAACAAATTGTAAAGCATTTTTAGTGAAAATAGTAGTTTTTAAAAAAAAATTTTTTTAAAGAAATAAAATTAAAATTTTCAATGTTTGTTTGTTTGCAGCAATAAATTTTTATTAACGAAAAACATTTTTCTCTTGTTAAAAATTATTTTTTTTAGAGAAAAAACTCTTCAGTGAAAAAGTGACGTCCCGATGAGATCTTAAGAGAAAATTACATTTTCTATGAAAAATATGATTTTTTTATTGGTTTTTACAGTCACCAGATTATCACTTTAAATGAATACAAAGGTGACTGTTGGATAATTTGAGGGTTTTCCATTTCCCACAATCCACTATTCTGTTTATTCGCATATTCATTCAAATGATAACGTGCCTCGTCACTTATTATGATTTTTTCATAAAAATCTGGGTTGTCTTGGGCGAGCTATAACATCCTATTGGCATAAGTACAGCGGTGTAAATGATCTTCTGGAAGATGCTCTTGTGTCCACTGCATCTTATATAAAAACAAATGCAAATCCTTATGCATAATTGCGGCCAAAGTTGTTCTTTGAAAACCAAGCTCCTGAGCATGGCGTCGAATTTAGGTTGATGGATTGTTTTGAAAACTTTCTTGAACAGCAGTAATGTTTTCAGCCGATCCTGCAGTATATTGTGGTTCATGTTTGGGCCTGTCACCTACAGCTCCTTTTTCTTCGAAATCATTCATTACACGACAAATAGGTGCGTTTTGTTGGCACGTTGTTTATTCCAAAAATTTCACGTAACTTTCTCATCGACACACTAGTCGATGATTGATTTTGATAAAATGTTTTAGCGATTAAAAAACGCATAAGTTTATCGATTATTTTTTTATAATAAATTAGCCATGTGTCTACTTCACGACTGCCAAATATGAACTGTCACGACAAATGTTTAGCAAAATGGCAGCAAAACAAAATAGGATTACCTTCCCGGCAGACAGCTGGTAGAAAAGGTTCTTCTCTGTAGAGAGCCGTGAGCCACAGTGTTAAAGCAGATGCAAATTTCTTAATTCCTCAATAATTGGTGTTATCCAAAACCACTACATGGAGAATTTTCGATAGGATTTATTTATTAACAGTAAATAAATTTACAAATCAATAGTTATAAATATAACAACTGGTTACAGTGGCCTTCGTTGATTTAACTGCGAAGCCTTACCGAACATTCAAATCGCCTTAGATTCGCTCAATTCATTCAGGAACAACCGGCTTTGTCAGGGTATGTCTTCAAGCAAAAATTGCCGCATTTGTGCTTCTGATAATCCTAGAGCGATTATTGAGATAAGCCTTTGCACGCTCAACGTGCCACTATATGGTGGGCTCTGTGGTCTAGGGGTCGTGATTGGGCAGTTTTTTTTTACGAAGATGAGGCTGGAAATGCGGTAGCGATCAATGAACCACACTATAGCGAGATGCTAACTACTCAATTTTGGTTTTACTAGCATGATGCCCGATGCCACACAGTCTATGAAACAGACTTGGGGAATATCAATTACAGTTTGTAAATAATTACACATTCAATTACTGAATTACACGTAATTGTAATTAACAATTTTCGATTAAAATTACATTAAAATTTTGCAATTGTAATTGAGTTTTCTTCAATTACATATTACATGTAATTTATAATTGAAAAAACATAATTATAATTATAATTACTTGTAATTACTATTACTTGTAATTGCAATTGAATAAAATCAATTCAACTCATTCAAAATCATTTCAATAAAATCAATTACTAATTACAAGTAATTGAAAATTTTTAGTAATGAATGCTTTATTACAATTACAATTACTTGTAATTTGTAACTGAACTTTTCCAATTACAATTATATATAATTGGTAATTGAAAATTTTCAATTTATAATTACAAGTAATTGTAATTGAAATGTTTCAATTACAAATAATTGTAATTGATCCCAAATTATGCTTATTTTTGCGAAATTCCTCTTATTTACGGAGATACAGCCATTTTAAGTTTTTAGTTATATTTTCATTTCAATTACAATTACTTGTAATGAATTATATGTAATTGTAATTGGAAAAGCTTAATTACAAATTACAAGTAATTGTAATTGTAATAAGGCATTCATTACTAAAAATTTTCAATTACATGTAATTGTAATTGATTTTATTGAAATGATTTTGAATGAATTGAATTGATTTTATTCAATTACAATTACAAGTAACAGATGTCGCTTCTTTTATCGAAGTTTTTTATTCCCTTTTGGCAGAATGGCGGTTCTATTTCATTACTTGTAATTGTAATTGCAAGTAAGTGAGTTATTAGTGTAATTCAGTAATTGAAATGTGATTGAATCGCTTCATGTCTATTATTGTAAACCAAATTTCCCGATCGCATAATTTCACGACAATAAGCAATTATGTGGCCAGCCAGGTTGTGGGATTTAACTCCACTGGATTATTTTTTGTAGGGCCATGTTAACGACAGAGTCTATACAGAGCCAATCGAATCGTTTTGAGCCTTAAAACTCAATATCAATTCAAAATATGATTAATGAAATAGAACCGCCATTTTGCCAAAAGGGAGTAAAAAACTTTGATAAAAGAATCGACATCTGTCAGCGTGGTTGTGGTGGATATTTGCCAAATATCATTCTCCGTTCGTAATTGGCGAACCTCTGTCTTTGTGATACAATAATTTGAATTAATTTAAACTAAATTTTTTGTTTTAGAAAACAAACTCCTTGTTGAAAAACCCTTTATTTGCAAACTTTAAAATGATTATTTGTGTATACTAAAATATCTTGTGATATTCTCACTAAATTTGCTTCCAAGGAAATTTTTGTTAGTATTAAAAATTTAATATTTTGAAGGAAAAATAACACGATTATCACTGATAATGTTAAAAATAAAAAAAAAATATTTCAAATAAATTATTTTTTTTACTAAAAATTGAAAATTAATTATTTAAAAAAAATTATTCGTAAACGACAAATTTTCTTTTATTTTGCTATGATATTTATCGAGTGCATTATACTGTCTTGTATTTTATTTTGGGATAATTTTTCATTATCTACCAATTTGCTCATTGATCATTTGAGTTGTCTGGCTATCTTTCAACCTGTTTGTTTTATTATATTGTCTATGTGTCTTTACTACATTTGTTGCCATCAATCCTTTACACACGTTTTCTTTTTAAATTCTGAAACATTGTTGTAATCAAGATAATATCGGTTAAAGCTGTAATACAGTTTTAGCATTTAAGCAAGACTATTTCTAATATTTGCTTTTTTGTAAACTAAAATCTCTTTTAAACTTGTGTGTGTTGTATAAGTGGTGTGTTGTGGGAGAGATATTTGTATACCTGAGTAGAAGTTGCAGGTGGCAAAACACGCCTGCTGTGTGTGTGTGTGTTTATTGTTCTGGGTAGACATGTACTGAAACCTATACACGACACTTAAAAAGTCATTCATCTAGAAGGAAAGATTGTGTCGTTATAACACAACCTCTTTACTTGCCACTAACACCATGTAATGCCCACAGTGTGAGTGAATGATACAAAACCCGTATGTATACACACAAACACACACACATACATGTGTATTTATTCACATTTTAAATCTCTTTACACCATTAACATTGAGTAGAGAATACAAAGACATAAAGGCAACAAAAAAATATAGACCAAAAGCCTGACTGACTGCCACCAAACCAAGAACCAATTCAGAGACCATTAAATGCATTTTCTATCTTTAGTCAGGCGAGCAGGCAGGCAGTCATTCATTTATTCCTTCATTCATTCATTTATTCCTTCACTCACACCTGCCCTCTCTCCTCTCTCTCACTCACTCTTTGTATTTACGGAAAATTGCAATATAAACTATTTAACAAATTTGCGTTTATTCGGTCACATGTCTGAGGTGGCTTTCTTCTCCTTTCTTCTTGCCAAAGAAAGAATGTGATTTAGAGTGTGTCAGTGTGCTTCATTTTTACGAGCATGCCGAGGTGGTATCTGCTATAAGAAAATTATTTACTTTGAAAGTGTTAAGTAATAAATTAACTTAAAGAACAGAATAAATGAATAAAATTTTAAAAGAAACAACAACAACAACAAAAAACATTCTTTATTGGAATTATAAAAGGATTAGAAACGCAACACTTGCCTTCAAATACAAAAAATCCACAAACCCATATTCTTTGGTAGGAATATAAAAATAAGAAAAAGTATATAAAAGCACTTCCTATTTCATGTGTAGTGAAAGATAATTTAAGGACTGAGACTACTATATACAGGGTTCTTTTTATTGAGGTATACAACTTTAAAAGGGAATAAAAAAAAATGAATTTTCACTCTTTTCGAATGTTAAATTTCTGTCATTATAATTTTAATAAAACTTCTGGCATATGACCAACACAGCTGGCCCCGAGGTAGTCTAGTCTAGAGGTCTAATGGTCGACGATTTTTTTCAAAACTTGTAGCCGTATATAGGTGAAATTGCGGCGAATGTTTTACTTGAAGGTCGATCGTTTCAAACTTCCCGGCGTAAACTAGCAACATTCCCTACAAAAAATAGTCTAGTGGCGTTAAGATGCACAATACCCCCCCAGAGGGCACATTTATCGGTCTTAATAGAACTTAGGCTATTTAGACCTGTGCAGCTGGTGGTATAAGGGAGCCAAGTCCCCTGAAGTCAGCAGGGGTACAACTGGAAGCTCCACGTTTTTTTCCACGGGAATCAGTGGCCCGCAGAGTTTCCGCTATTTGTCTCTTTAGGCATTTAGCTGTTTCTCTGACTGATTGTTGAGGTTGGCCCTTTGGGAGTATCGTGGTGGTTGTGGTTTTGCGGCCCCCATAACGCGTCGGCTTATAATGGTGGCCAGGATCGTTTCACTTTTAATAACACCTACCTGGTGGAATGATCCTAGATCCAGTGAGCATGCTAGTCATGTGTTCTGGACAGAAGTTGGATAGTCTCCAGCTCTTCAGCAAGGAGTGGTGGTTTGCGGCCCTACTCTGGAATCATCGAAATTGCTACTGGAAAGGACCTGTTGCTAGAATTAGACTTCGGCCTCCTAGGACGCGAGTGGCGCTACTTTTCACTCACAGTTGTATGACCACCTGATTAAGGCTCACTGCCAGGTGCAGATGTAAATCTTATCACGTAAGACGCACGATCATAAAGGCCACATCACCGGTCCAAAACGTGACACGTTTCATTCAATAAATCGATTATTGTAGCAGCGGTGTGATATGCTGCATCATCTTGTGGAAGTCACAACAATCGATGAACGAAAAATTCAGAAATCATATTTCTATAGCGGTCACCATAGACTATAGTTTGAGAAACTGTTTAGCATCGTGTTAAAAAACTAAAGATTCAGTTTTTCTGGATGTAAAAGTGTGTCAACATCACGTGAGACTCAGCAACACTCTAAATCTAGAAGTGTGTTTCATCGCTAAACCAAATTCGCTTATGAAAATCTTAATCAATCTTGCTTTAGTCCTAGTTTGCTTAATTTGGAAGCGTTATTCAGGCATTAGTCTACTCATAGTGAAATGAAACAAAACATAAATCACTTGCAGCTGAGTTCCAAAAGGCGGAACATAAATGATACGCTCAATCACTATCTACCAAATCTCAAAATGGGGTCATGTGAATAGAGTCTATTTTAACTCCCGTAAGACCTAATATTGCAGGCTCGTCCATACGTCTGTGTTCGGAAATTCTTCTGCACCTGTTACTATGGATGATATAAGTATAACAATTTCAATTCAGGGGTACCGCAAGGCTTCGTTCTTTCTCTTATTCTATTTCTTATTTTTTTAAACGACCTTCTTTGTCAAACTTTTAACCCTATATATTCTTTTATCGATGACAGTGCCATTTGTCCCTCGTATTCATTTCGTAAGAGACCAGGCCATTTGGAGGTTAGTTCCAAAAGGCAGAACATGAATGATACGCTTAATCACGATCTCGCAACAATCTTGGAATGGGGTCGTGTGAATAGAGTAGATTTTAATGCTCGTAAAACGCAATGTTGCATGCTAACGCATAGATCTGCGTTCGATAGTAGTGCTGCATCTGTTGCTATGGGTAATAAGGTATTACGGAATCGGAAACTCTTGATTTTCTTGGCATGAAAGTTCAGTATGATGTTCGTGGGACTAAATACATTTTTTAGGTTTCTAAAGAAGCTTTCAACAGCCTCAGTTTTCTAAAACGGTGTAAGAGATACTTCGCTCAATCCGATCTTCGTACTATTTATACCACCTATAGCCGTCCAAAGATGGCATATAACTTTCATGTATGGGCCGGTGCCCTAAAATCTATTTTGAAGTTGCTTGACCGCGTACAGGAGAGGGGCAAAAGGCTCCATATCTATTGATTACCGTTTTATTATTACTACAATCTGTAATTGCTCTAACGAACTTATTCCCGTTACTCACACGTTTTTGCGTTTGACTCGACTTTCACTGAGAGCTCATCCATTTGCGGTCGATTGGCCAGTGAATCGCACTGCACATCGCAGGGAGGATTCGTTTTTTTTAGGAGAACAGTTCGTATGTTGTATAAAATCTCTCCAGAGGTCTTTCCTGTCACTTTCAATGTAGGAAAATTTACATTGAATGTCCGTCCACAAACACTATTCCCTGTTTACTCTTCCCTCAAAAAATTTCCTAATTCTGTTACAATGCATTTTATGAAAAGCGTTTATGCTTTGAGTGCTAATGCAAACCAAAAGATAAAATGGCTGCCTATTCAAAAGTGTTGCCAACTTCAATTTTTATACCTTTATAAAAACACCCTTTATAAACATTTAATACAAAAAAATCGAAAAAATTTTTACTTCTAAATATAAAAATGTACTCCAGATTTCCTAGACTCTGTCTTGACAATTATTTTCATGTATGCGTTTTTAAAACATACACAAACACACCCACACATAAACCTTTATCCAATATAAATATATAAGATTTTGTTTGTTTTGTTGCTGTTGTAAATGTATATGAGCTTGTTGTTTTTTGTTTTCATTACGATGCTATAAACTTTCCTTAATACAGTCGTAGGCAAAATTAAACACATACTAATATTTGCAAAACTTAAAAGGAGTATAAGAATAAGAGTGTTAAGCAAAACATCAGTTCACTCCTCTACCTAGAAACGCCCACAAATTCCCTGAGATGCTCGACCTACATTTGTATAAATTTATTTTCTGAATAAAGAAAGAAAGAGTTAACACACATACACAAACACACACACACATAAATTGCCACGTTCAGAGAACTACACTAATTAAGTGTTTTTTATAGTTTTCACACCACCACCCATTTTCTGCAATACATATTGAACTATTGCGAACTTAGGTGAAATTAATATTAAATTTACAGACTTCAAATAATTGAATTTTAGATTTTTGGACACTATTCAATTATTTCGAAAATATAAGGAAATTTTTTCGAGCTTAAAAAATATAAAATTTTAAGGCTTAAATCGTTTCGAAAAATATAAAATAAATTTAGTTTTTTAATTATGTTTAAATTTTCGAAATTTTAATAAAAATATAGTATCTATTTTTAAGCCTAGTTTAATTTAATAGACAACATTGTTAAGCTTTATAGCTTATGGAAATTCGAAATTAACTAAAAATTCCACCAATCTTATGATTTTTTAACTAGGTGCTAAAATACGAATTGGAATTTATAAAAACTACAATTAATAAGGATTATTTATTGTGTTATTGTCTTAATTTTTGATGTTATATAGTAGTATCTTGCTATTTATTGTTATATATTTGTTCTATATTTTTATTTTAAAATAATAAAATTTAAAGCATCACTCTAGCACTGTCATTTAGAAGATTAATTCATCATTCATCTTGTTATATAATCAATAAAATATTCTTATTATTAATTTATTATTTTATTATTTATTTTATTGTACATTTTCATTTATTTTATATTTTTATATTATATCAAATGCCCAAAATTTCCAGTTTCATTTTAAAAGTTCCTATTAAATGTTCAATTTGTTTACAAAACTTTATGAATTTTTAAACTTTAAAAATTTATTGAATTGTTATGTTTCGAAATTCTAAATTCTAATAAATTTTAAATTTTGGGTTTAAATTAAATAAAAAAATTTTTTATGAACTTAAAAGTATAAAATTATTAATTATATGAGTCAAAATTAATAAATTGTTTCGAATATTTGCTGGAATATGTAAAAGAATTAAAAAATTTAATATTTGGGTAACTTCGAATTTTCGAAATTAATTTTGAATTTTCGAATATAAGAAAAATTTTAATTTGAATATATATTATGTTAAAAATTTAGATTTTGCTTGAAAAAATACACATAATTTTGAAGTTTCACAAAATTCGAATTTTATTTCGGATAAAAAAAAACAAATAAGTTTAAAATTTTTCTAATATTTAATGATTTACATCAGTTTGAATACTGCAAATAATAGAAAATAATTCTTTACCCATTGATTTCATAAATTTGTAGTTTTGAAAGTAAAATTAAAATATATAATAGTTATAATTTTTTGACCTTTTTTTAATATTTTTTAGTAATTAATTTTAAGCACAAGGTTATATTTAATAAAAAATTTTTTAAAAAACTTTATTTTTTATTATATTTTTGATTAAAAAATTTTTTCAATTTGTTTGTTCATTATTATTTTTGTTTTTCCTGATAATGCCAAAAAATAAAGTTTAAAAAAAAAAATTTTTTTTTTATTAAATAAGACCTTGTGCTTAAAATTAATTACTATAAAATTTAAATAATTAAAATAAAAAAGTATAGAATTATTAATTATATGAGTCAAAATTAATAAATTCTTTCGAATATTTGCTGGAAAATGTAAAAGAATTTAAAAAATTTAATATTTGGGTAACTTCGAATTTTCGAAATTAATTTCGAATTTTCGAAAATAAGAAAAATTTAGATTTTGCTTGAAAAACTACATATAATTTTGAAGTTTAACAAAATTCGAATTTTATTTCAGTTAAAAAAAAAAATTAAGTGTAAAATTTTTCTTATTTTTAAAGGGTTATTTCATTCTGAATACTGAAAATAGTGTAAAATATTTCTTTTTCCAGTGATTTTATAATTTTGAAAAAACATTTTTTAAAAATTAAAATTAAAAAAAAAATTATTAATTAATTTGTAATAAATAAAATGCAAATACGACTAAAATTATCTTCGATTTTATTTGAAATTTAATTTATTTTTTTAAATTACAAAATTATGAAAGCAAGAATTATTTTCAGACTGATTTCTTTCAAAATTACAAAAATTTTCAGCTTAATTTTTTTTTAAACTGAAAAAATTCGAATATTGTTAAATTTAAAAGTAACGTATACTTTTTGTTAAGCACAACTAAATTTTTTAACATGTTATATATTCAAATTAAAATTTTACTTATATTCGAAAATTCGAAATTAATTTCGAAAATTCGAAGTTCACCAAAATTTCATTTTTTTAAAATTCGTATACATTTCTAACAAATATTCCAAAGAACTTGTTACTTTTGGCCCATAAAATTGATATTTTTTGGAACTTTTGAGTTCATAAAATAATTTTTAAAAATTTAATTTAATTTGCTATGTTTTCATACCAAAAATACAAAAGATTTCCTAAGTGAATGAACTTAAAAGCAGTGACCTTTTCTTTTTGCTTAAATGTTATTTTTTTTTTCAAAGAAAATAAATACTGTGAAGTGACTTTAAAAATGATTATTAATATTATGTGTCATATCGGCATAACAACACTTTCTTTCTAAAAAGTTATTACACCAAAACAAGTATAAATAATTTTTTAAGTTTTAAAATTAAGTTTTTACCTTTTTGTTTTTTTGAGCAACAATGAAACGAAAAATAATTGTTTTGATTTGCCATTTTTTATTTTATTTTTATATAAAAAATTAATAATATTATTTAGCAATGAAAGAAACAACGCTTGAGTAGTAAATAGAAAAGAAATAACGACCCACAGTCCATTTAAATGATGAATGCCTCTTTCAAGATGTTAAAACTGTTTTTTCTTTCTTTATTTCTTTATTTTTTTTAAATAAATTTTACTTTTCGTTGTTTTCTTTTTAATTCATAAAACTTTTTTATCTTGTTTTTGGTTTGTTGCCGAACCTGAATTTAAAGCAAAAGTTTTTCCTGTTATTCGCTGCTTTTGCCACCGATATTACTTTTACTTGTTGTTGTTGTACTTTACAAACAAAATATTATTTATTGTGTGCTTCTGCTCTTATGTACGAGTAGGTGCGTGTGTGTGTGTATGTTTGTATGCGTGGCTGTTTGCAAGTGCTATTGGCAGTAAAATTTTAAAGTGAGCATGATATAATGATAAGAATAAGAAAGCATACTTTCAGGCATGACCATGACAAATGTTCAAAAAACAAAAAAAAGCAATTCGAATTAAACTAAAAGAAACAACTTTTAAGCGAAAAAAAAGCAATTGACAATTTCAAAAATAAAAAAAACAAACTTTGTAGGGACCCTATAACAACAGTTATGCTTTCGAGCTCACAATGATCTATTGCATCTATTGATAAAGAAAAATTTTATTATAGTTCTAAAATTGTATTTTATAATTTTTTATCGTATTTAGATTTGAATCCTAAAACATGTAAAAATATTTAAAAAATATTTTTCTTTATAATTTTTACAGCTGAATCTGTCATAAATTTCATTTATTTATTTTACAGATTTTGTCTGCAAGCTGTAACTAATTTAACAGCATTTACAAAAACAACAACCAGTTCAATTATTTTGTTGTGTCATACACAAGACCAACAATTTTCGTTTTGGCGTTTTTCTAAATATCTATGTTTGTATGTAGATGTTGTTACTGATTAGACAATAATTTGGAAAAGAAAAAAATAAAGATTTATTGCCAACAAAAAAGTAAAAGACCATTTAAAAGCAAAAGTCGTTTTTAGTACTTTTTATACAGTTTCTTCACTCGCTTTTTAATAAAGTACTACGTCACCGGTAAGAATACCATATAATATTTGTGGTATCCTGGAATGGCTTTATTTACCTCTGATATGACTGGTCAGCTATAATGATAGTCTGTCCTGAAGACTGTCGTCTGCAGTACCGGTTTTCTGGACTGCACTGTAAACTTCATAACTATTGCTACACGCAATAATCCAGTCTCGAACCAATTCTTGACTAAAGTTCAATCTCTTATATATTCTGTAATTTAGCACGCAACTCTTGGATATTATCTTGTCCATAGCAAAGTTTCACTTCCAATATGACAAAAAAGTAAATCGGATAAATGAAAATTCGTATTGGCCATCTTTTCATCTTTGACTTTATCTTTTTCTTTGTTGTTGTTGAAAATTTAAGGTATTTGCCTTTAACTGCTTAAAATTTTAAGTCATATTCGTCAAATCTCTAACGTCTGGATACACCCTATAATTTTTAAATTTATTGTTAAGACTATTTTTGTTATTCGTTTGGACCAGCACTCAGCGGATGACCCCTACTCATGCAATGCATTGTGCCAGAAATAGGGAGGAGTAAAGAGGGAGTAGTGTTTGTGGATTTCAATTTGAACGTTTCCTAAATTGCAAATGACAGAAAGAACTGTGGGGGGAGTTTATTCCAAAAATGCTTAAAAACGAATTTTCCCTGTAATGGGTCGTGCCAATCAACCACAAATGGATTTACTCTCAACGAAAATTAAGTTGAATGCAAAAATGCACGAGTAACGGGAGCAAGTTCCCAAATGTCGTTAAAGTACTTATCATTGTAGTAACGATAACACATTTAAATACATCCCACATTGCGTCGATGCTGTAGAGTATCAGTAGAGTTGGATACCCTACTATTCCCAGTGAGCTTCTTGGCCCTCTTCCGTACGCGGTATAGCAGGTCCAAAATAGCCTTTGGGCCGCTGGCCAATAAATGAGAGTTTTATTCCGTCTTTGGACCGATAGAGGTATAAATAATACAAAATTCGCATGGAGTGAGGAATCTCTTCCACTGTTTTAGAAAACCAAATCACTGGAAAGCTTCTTTAGAAACCTGAAAAATGTGTTTAGTCCATTGAACGTCACACTAAATTTTTATGCCGAGAACATCAAGACCTTCCGATTCCGTAATACCTATATCACCCATAGTGACAAATGAAACACCAATTCCGAACTCAGATCTAAGCATGCAATATTGAGTTTTACGAGCTTTAAAATCGACTCTATTTACCCGAACCCATTCTAAAATTGTCGCGAGATCCTGATTGGACGTATCATTCATGTTTCGCCTTTTGAAACTCACTTTCAACTGATTCGGTCTATTGCCAAATGAATACGAATGACAAATGGTGCTGTCATCTGCGAAAGAGTAAGTAGGGTTGAAAGAGTAATAGGTTTGACAAAGAAGGACATTTAGGAAAATAAGAAATAGGGTAGGAGCCTTGCGGTACCCCTGATTTAACCTTGAACTTGTCTAATGAAATCCCATCTATAACAACTCATATAGAGCGTTTTTTGAGAAAACTCGATATAAATCTAGAGAAATTATCACCGCCACCAAAAGTAGCAAGTTTTGGCAGAAGTCCCTTGGAAATATCTAAAGCCACCACCTTACTCTCTCCCAAAATACATGAAAAGATTTACATCCGTACCTAGCTGTAAAACCCATAATCAGATGATGGATCATACCAATGTGGATGAAATATAGCATCATCCTCGCCCTAGAAGATCTTCAGATACATATATCCTCCGGTCGCTCCTAGCTGCAACTTCAAAAGCTCGAAGCAGGCCGCAGTCTTCACTCCTTGCTGAAGAGTTGGAGACTAGCCAGCTTCTGGTCCAGAACGCCTCAAGCTTAATATAATTTAAGAACACGATGGCATTCATGCTTACTGGACCTGGACCATTTATTAAGTCCATTGTGAATGATGCTGCTTACAAACTCATGCGAGGGCCTCGAAACACACAACCACCACGATACATCCAAAGGGCCAACCTCAATAGTCAGTCAGTGAATAGAAAAAAGGCTAAAAAGACAAAGAGCTGAACTCTGGGGCTTTACTGATTTCCGTGGAAATATAGTAGATTGTCCGGTTGGCTTCTGCTAGCCTATTAGGGGACTGGGCTTCCTTTTACCCCCGAAGAGACATGTAATAAAGGTAGATTTCCGTCAAAGCAAAAAGTGTGAGGCTAAAGACCTCTCTCCGAATTGGTGTATGGAGTTGCACCACTGCTCAGATAGAAAAGACAGCAAGTCGCCCGTAGAGCGAACACTGCGCAAACCATACTGTCAGTCGCTAAGTAAGCTGTTGGACTCCAAGTACCTTATAAGATAAAAATGAATAATATTTTCTATTACTTTGGAAAGTGCAGAATAAATTGCTATTGGGCGGCAAATTTTCAGGGTCATTAGCCTCACCCTTTTTGGGCACCGGCGTTACATTAGCAACTTTCCAACGCTGTGGAAATTTGCCGACATAATACAACATGCTGAGAAAGGTTCCTAATGAATGCGCGAGGAGTATTATTTCAAGACCAGTGCTGGTATCCCATCCGGCCCGGGATACTTGTTAACGTTGAGATCTGCTAAAACCTTTTTATCCTCTCGACCTCGAAAGAATATCTTCGGCTTAGTAATAGGTACTCTGTCAAGCTTGAGAGGTGGTTGACTACTTTCCAGCAAATAGAAATTATTTGCAAATATACCAGCCAGAACATTAGCTTTATCATCCGGGTCAGTGAATATTTGATTGTTCTTTAAAAGAGTCGAAGTTAGAGAACTAGCATTATACTTTACTCTTTAACGAATGACCAAAAATTCGTGCTACCCCTAGGAGTAGCAAGAACCTTGCTCCTCTTATTAATTTTTTTGCGTCTTAGTTAATTGGCACATGAAGATCTTGCCCTTTTGTGTAGCGAATCAGCATCTGCGTTTTTGTTTTTATGCCAGATTCTGAATGCTTCCTCTGTTGATCTGACTGCATTTTTGCACGTCTGATTAAACCAGGACTTCGATTTGGTTTTAATCGAAAATTTTTTTTGGATTGAATAAAACTTTTCATTCCAAGCAAAATGATGTTTACAACCATTTCCGTCATGACATCGACATTATTATCCAGGAAACATAGTTTCCAATTAAATTACCTAAGACATTCATTGAGCTCAGCCCAACGAACCTTTTCTTAAATATATTTTAAGTGTTTGATAGCTGCTTGCGAAACAATGTGAAGTTTTGAATATGAAAGGGGGACGGAGATGGTGCAGTGATTAGAATTGCCGAGAGGTGTACAAACACTAATTTCATATTTTTGTGGGTGTGACATTAGAAAAATTTCAAGCATATTAGTGTAGTACCCTTTAACACATAAAATGTGTTTTGGCTCATTCACTAAGTGCGCGACAAATAACGCAACGTACTTCCCTTCTGTGGTTGTATGACTTGAATGGCGAAGCTCCAAGGATAGTTGTGGAGATTGAAATCACCAGCAACAACAATTTCATCTTCGGTATAGAGTCGGAAAGAGAATCAAAGTCAGCTAAAGTTTTATCCCTTCCCGCATTTGGACTTCTGTACAGAAACCCGAAATGCTAGAAGTGTGTCTTGATTTTGAATTTAATCGAGAGACACCTAAATCCTGGATCATATGTGCCTAGTTATTGATTGCTGGCACTGATACACAACTTCTTTGCGTATATACAATGCAAGGCTCCGGTGGAAATTTAAAAGTTACAGTAGGTGATACCCAGGTAAGTTAAAATCCTGTGGGTTAGCATTTTCAGACACCTGAGTCTCACATGAGGTTAAAATATGCGGCGAATAGAGACAAATGTGAGCATTTCCAGAGAAAAAAATTTGCCCTTAATCTGTGTATATGATCCAATTATGTTGGAAAAAGCCCTCGAAAATTGGATTTCCAAATTACGTCTGAGCTAGCCGTGGCGGTCCTCTGCCAGAAGCCTTATTTAAATTATAAAGTCAGAAGATTAATCTTTCGAATAAAGGAAATTTCATACCATTTTAAAAAGTTCCTCTTTACTTTTTTCTATTTCAGAGTTGTATAGCTCTATTAAAACACTATATATTTGATATTATTCTGATAGTAGTACTTTTGAGCTTTTATTTTTAGTTTCACTGTAGACGAATGAGAGAAATTCCCATATGAACTGAACATTTTAATTACTTGACTTACCCGTCGTTTTGTCTTTTTTGCTAAAATAAATAAATAAATTCATTTGATGTTGATGGATATTAAAATTTGTAAAATTTTTGTTATTTTAAACTAAAGAAAAAGTTTAATTTATTTTCTATAGATGTGTGGGTATTATGGCTGTATGTGTGAGTATGTGAGTATGACGGTATACTGGCTGGCGTCATAAATTTGTCGGTTACTAGAGCAACCGGCTATGCTTAAGTCTTAGATAAATCTTTAAACAAACACACACTATACCTTTCTCTCTTTCTCTCTCTCTCTCTCTTATTTTCTGTCTTTCTTGCTGTGTGTATACATTTTATACGTTCTCATGCTTCTCCAATCATCCAAACAATTTTGTTACACAATAGTCCGTTTTTGTTTTCTTGTCAAATACAAATTTTTTCACTTTCCCTACGGAGGGAGTAAAATTGGTGTTGGTGAATTATTCATTGTGTCCTTGGTGTTCTGATAGCTTAAAGAGCGTTGAGGTTTTTCTTATATTTTTTTTTTGCAACATTTTGTTTTGTTTTGTGTTGTTTTATATACACATGGAGCTGACATCTATTTTTTTTGTGCGATAATTTTCTTGATTTTTCTTTTCGGTGTTTTAGTAAATGTGTTTTATTTTTTTATGTTCCCTAAGAGTCTGTGTTGTGTTTCTTTTAAAAACCCAAACCTTTGGTGCTTGTTATTGTTTCTCCTTCTCCTTCTTCTTCATTTTCTGTTAGTGTCAATCTATTTCTGAGACATTTTGTGTAGATTTTTTTAATAAAAGATTTTGTTCGAGGTTTTTTTTTTGCTGTTTTTGTTCTTGTTATTGCTAAAGCTCTGTGTGTGAGTGTATGGGTTTTGCTTTCTTTTGCCAACCGAAAGACATAAACTTAATTTAAAAACAAAAAATTGAAATATGCAAATTCCTTATTGTTGTGTTAGGACAAAATTTCATTTAAATTGCTTAAAATATAATAATAAAAAAAATATTTTTTACAGCTTTTGTGTAGATTTGTTTCTATTTAACAGACATTTATGTACAACAATTGTCTTAACATTTCAAGTGATACATTAGAAAATGTTAACACAACAGCTGCAGGAGCAACAAAGAGAAGAAACAAAAATTATATTTAAAAAAAAAAGCAACAAAATTATTTCAAATGGAAAATGTGATAAATTTTGTTGGAAATTTTTTTTGAGTGAAGAAAGAAAATTGTGATATATCTTCCTAAAAGTAGGCAATATTAAAAATTTATCTTAAATTTATGCCATTAATAATAGAAATTGTAATGCACCAGGCCTGCTACAGTAATAATAAAACTCGAATCATTAATTATGTTTTATGGGCCAGTTAATAGCAACTTCGGCACGTCTCTTGTTTACAGCAATCAGCTTCTAAATTCCTTTGCCAGTTGCCCTACAAACATGAGTTTTTAAGAAATATTAGCTTTCGACTGGCATAAAATACTTGAAGCTTTTTGCTAAACATGCTATTTATTACGTAGTCAATTTCTTCTTCGAGTTAATTTCTTTGAAAGAAGTTTGTTAACTTTACTAAAATAAATTATTTAAAAGAACATAAACATAAACTTTTACTCAACAATAAATCAGAAGAAACTTAGTTAATTAATTTAAAACTATAGTTTTTCACAAAATTTCCCAAATTATCTTGTAACTCGCTAGGCCGCAAGTCTCTTAAGCTTGTTATTTCTATTGTCTTTCTAATGGCTAACATTTTAAAACTTAGCACTAAAAAAAAATTATTATTTTCACATTTCCCATCTGGCATCAGAGCAAAGAAACTTCTGTTGGCAGAGTTACTACAGCAACTCAACTTCCAGTCGTTAAAGACATTAAAAGGCGAACAGCTATTAAAACCACAACGTAGATAAAATCTTAAACATCATTTCTTGTTCACTAGCAGTTTTATTTTTTAAATTTTCTCTTCATTCACGGAGGTTTTGTTGTTGTTGTTGGATAATAAAAAAAAAAATAAAAATATTTTCCTATTGATTAAAATAGTTGTTACACTTTCTTTGCCCAACTAGTACTGGGAAATTTTATAGAGTCGCTTAAAATTAAACAGTGTAGAGCAAACAAATAAGGCCAGTGTCATGGTGACATTAACTTTTGTACTATTTAAATAATAAATATATTCGTAAACCGATTTAGTAAATATGTTCCATTTTGCAAAAAAAAAAAAAATTAAAATATTCGAATAATTTTAATCGAATAATTCCATAATTGAATAATTAATTAATTAATAATAAACTAATAATTAATTATGAAAAAAAAATATTAAAATATTAAAATATTCGATTAATTTTAATCGAATAATTCGATACTCGAATAAATTTTTTTAATCTTTTTATAAATTCAAAATTAAGACCAATGAGCAACATATGGTGTATGTTGTAAACAAAAATTATTTTTTAAGTCAAATTTTCCCTTAAATTAAGAATATTAAGTGCTATTTTAAAATTCATTAGAAGAGGCGAAACTCGCACAAATAAAAGGGGGTAATGTAAAATAAAATATCCGATTAATTTCTCTGATCCGGTTTTTAATTTTTTTTACATTTATTTATTTATGCATAAATACCGAATCAAGCCCAGCGGGGCAAATATGATTAAGGGTTGTGGGCTCGATTTCCAACAAAGAGCTTGGTTTTCTTCACTACAAATAAAAATTGACTATCCGTGGGGCTGCTCAGTGATGAAATCATGGTCACTGGTCCCTGTACTGTCTTATACGAGAGTTAATTTCCATAGCTATCCTTCTACCTGTCACCACCTGTCTCACCTCTTCTCTATCCCTTTCCTGCAGCACGTAGCACGGTACTTGACTAAATAGGCATTGTTGCCTGAAGTTCTCCTCCTTTTTATAAAAAAGGGTTTATTTTGAAAAAAATATTAAATTAACTTTGTTCAAATATTCTGGTAATCGAATAAAAAAAAGAGGTGATTTCTTATATTTCATTAACTAACCCAATAATAAATTTATTTTTATATCGAAACAAAAAAAAATAATAATAATAAAAAATAAAATAAATAAATGTAATTAATTTTATTCGAATAATTTATAAACTAAAAATCAAGCCCAGCAAGCTATATATGATTCATGCTCTATACATTTAATTTTTTTTTATAGTTAATAAAAGTACTTTTTTTATACGATTAAAATTAAAGTTTATTTACAAAAAAAGTATTCGATTAATTTTATTCGAATAATTTCATATTCGTAGAAATATTTTTCTGCCATCATTTTCAGTCAAATAAATAATTGAAGAAAACTTTTTCTAATGCATTATTAGATAATGGGATAATAAATTTATTTTTGCTTTGCTGTAATAAATTTTAGTCGAATAATCCGATATTTATAATAATCTTAGTCTATTTTATTAGTTTCTAGTTTATTTATTTATTTATAAACTAAAAATCAAGCTCAGAGGGCTAAATATAATTTTTGCTTTATGCAATTAACAATTTTGAGGGACTTAACAATATTCGTTTAGCGAGTACTTATTTTTTACGATTGAAATTATTATACTAATGTAATAAGAAATTCTTTTTACCATAAATAAACAAAGAGAGTTTATTTAAAAAAAGTATTCGAATAATTTTAATCGAATAATCTGATATTCGAATAAAAATTTTTCTAACGTAACGTCAAATAATTGATTAAAAGAAATTTTGTCTTATGTTTTATTAGAAGCAGGGATAATAAATTTATTTTCACTTTGAAAGAAAGAAGATTATTCAAAAAAAAAAATACATATGCAATTAATTTTAGTCGAATAATCCGATATTTCAATTAATTTTAGTCGTATAATCTGGTACTTGAAAACATTTTTAATTTATTTTTTATTTATTTTTAAAGTAAAAATCCAGACCAGCGGGTTAAATATGATTTTTACTCTATACAATTAGAGATTTTGAGTGACTTAAAAATATTCGTTAATAAGAGTACTTATTTTTTACGATTAAAATTATTATACTAATGGTATAAGAATTTTTTCTACCATAAATAAACAAAGAGAGTTTATTTAAAAAAATGTATTCGATTAATTTTAATCGAATAATCTGATATCCGAATAAAAATTTTTCTAACAAATAACTATGGGAAAGAAATTTTGTCCTATGTTTTATTAGAAATAAATAATAATAATTTACTTTTACTTTGAATAAAAAGAAAGATTATTTTAAAAAAATATATATGCAATTAATTTTAGTCGAATAATCCGATATTTCAATTAATTGTAGTCGTATAATCCGGTACTTGAAAAAATTTTAAATCTATTTTTTATTTATTTTTAAAGTAAAACTCAAGACCAGCGGGTTAAATATGATTTTTGCTTTATACATTTAGAGATTTTGAGTGACTTAAAAATATTCGTTAATAAGAGTACTTAATGGTATAAGAAGAGTACTAATGGTATAAGAATTTTTTCTACCATAAACAAACAAAGAGAGTTTATTTAAAAAAAATGTATTCGATTAATTTTATTCGAATAATCTAATATCCGAATAAAAATTTTTCTAACATAATTTTTAGTCAAATAACTAATTAAAAGATTTTTTTTTTATTTATTAGAAACAGGAATAATAAATTTATTTTTACTTTGAATAAAAGTAAAGAGTTTAATTTGAAAAAAATACATGCAAATTAATTTTAGTCGAATAATCCGATATTTAAATTTTTGTTTATTCATTATTCGCTCTGATTATCATGTATTTAAAATGCATTCGTATTTTAAAATTCTCTTTGCAAAATTGATGTAAAATCTTCAACTGTTAGACTGTGTGATTAAGAAGAAAATGAAATTTTTTGTTGCATAAATTTAGGAGTCATTTAGTATATCTAAGTGGCTTCAATGAAATTTTATTTAAATAGTTTTTGGATTCGTTAATACAGTTGAAACATTATTTTTATACAAGGCGGTAAGTGAATAGTGGAAGTTAAAAATGTGAGTGCATTTAAGGGCAAAGCTATTATTTGACTGTACTATTTGTTTAATGCAGCTGGGCAAAGAAAAATTTTAAAATTTCCATTATTTCCTCTTCACATAAAATTTAACTGAAGACACAACTGTTCAAAGATTTATTTTTGCAGTTTTTATTGGAGATTTATTTTAAGTGGAGATGCTTAGAGTTACTTTCTTTCTTTTCCAGCTTAACATCATCTATAATGGAATAGTTGAAATAGATTTTTTTATTGCTCACAAATCTGTGAGATTCTGTAAATGTCTTGAACCATTAAAAAATTGTAAGAAAATTGGTAAGCCAATCCAGACAACAAATGACGCGATAATATTTTTTTAAAACATAGTTTTCAACCAACTATTGACGGTAAAATATAGAAATGTTTTTGTTTTATTTGCTTTTTCAAAAAAATACAACAACAACAAAAACCAAACAAACTTAAGGAGACAAAAATAAGACAGAAAATTGCTGGGAGACACAGCTGTTAAAAAGTGAATGGCAAATAAATATGAAGAGCATAAAAAAGATTTACCGTTTTTCAGTTTGCAGAGAAATTCAATTTATTTTATATTAAAATTGTGTAGCCTATTTAAAGGAGGAAATTAAAATTTATATTTTCTTTTTTTTGCCAATTTCAGGGAGGAAATGTAAAAATAAAATAAAAGTAAATAATTTATGATTTAGTTTCTTTTTTGCTGTTTTCAACGGGATGGTAGCAACTGAGAGCAAATGCGGACAGAACTAAATGCTTTAATACTTTGAGGGGGTTAAATTTAAGGCGAACGGTTAGCTGCTGTTAAAGTTTTATAGTAATAAGCGAAAAACGTGGCAGTTTAGTTTATGAAAAAAATTGCACCACTAAAAAACGAGATAAAAAATTTATAAAGGGTGTTCTTTTTTAGCGGTATAAAATTTGAAATGGAACAATACAAAGATGAATTGAATTATCAGTTTACTGGTAGGTCTTTATCAAGGAGTTATTTGAAGGCTCGAGGGCGGGCTACTTTACTAATGACTAGCAGCAGCTCTGTGAGTCTTTCCTACGAATAATATTCCACCATTGCACTTTTCGGATCTCAAAGCAAGAGTTCTATCAGATAAAGCACGAAAAAATAGGTCACTTCATCTGCGTTGTAAATATCCTCCGGCTTGTACCCACGCAACATGGATGGTGGATTTGGTGTGCGCATCCGATTATTAGAGTGTCCGGCTATGGAAATACAATTTGTATGCACAAATCCAGGAAAATCACGGTATGACAAAGTTTGTCCGGCTATGAGAGATGTCCGGTTATGGGGGATGTCTCTTAGAAGAGGTTTCACTGTATATGTTTTAGCGAACTTTCTTTATTAGAGAATAGAAAGCACGGCCATTCCCATAATTATTTATTAATATTTTTAAAAATATAAAATTTTTTCGTAACATTTCTTCAAAAAATAAAAAATGTTTTTATTATATTTACAAACATTTTATTGCATACTTGTGATGTTTAAAATGTTGAAAAAATTTATTGCCTAACTTGGGGGGTGGAACTTAAAAATTACGTTTTCTTTAAATAAATTTCTAAAGCAATAAAACTGAATTTTCTTTATGCTTAAATTACGATAAAATTCTTTATTATTTTCATATTTCATTTAAAAGCAATAACACAGAAAATATATTTAATTAATAAAATTTTGTTGCACAAATTTTTATTTAAATTTTATTTGCTGCTTGTTAAAAATTCCGTTTTTTGATTTACAATCAATTATGCAAACAACTTTTCAAAATTTATCTTCTGTCTTTACAAAAACTTTTAATTACTCTCATTTGGTAGTGGGCATGAACTCTCATCTATTTTAAATTTTATTTATTTTTAATCTTCTTTATCTCTTTGTTTGAAGATAAAACATCTCAAAAGTATGTTGAGCTGCTTATAAGGCGAGCTTGTTTCCATTAAAAAATTAAGGCTTCTGCTTTCCACTTTATATTTTGAGTATTTTTCTGTTGAACCGAATAAATATTGATTTAAATTTAAATTTGTACACGCTGTTGGTATGAAAAGATCTTTAAATGGAAAAAGTCCTTGACGCTAAAAAAATTTTTTGGGATTAAAAATATTTAAGCATAACAGCCTATCCTGTATATAATCAATTTAAGCATTTAATTTAACGAATTAAATATACATTTTAATATTTCTTAAATAAGTAGTCATTTTTTAACGATTAAAATTATTACACGAAACTTATTTAAGCCTTAAATAAACAAAATTGGTGTACCTAAAAAAAAATTATTCGATTAATTTAGTCGAATAATTCGGTACTTATTTTTTTTAAATTCATTTATTTTGTACATAAATTCAGAATCAAGGTCAGTGGGCCAAATATGATAGATGTTTTAGATAATTAATGATTTTAAGATTATTTTTACTGAAAAATATTCGTTAAGCGAGTATTAATTTTTTGCGATTAAAATTATTATTGCTAATAAAATAAAAAATTTATTTTTACCTTAAATAAACAAAAAGAGTTTATTTTGAAAAAAAATATTCGATTAATTTTATTTCAATAATTTATTCGAACAAAAAATATTTAAGCATCATTTTTAGTCGAATGAACTGACTAATTGCAGCATAAATTTATTTATACCTTGAATAAACAAAAAGTGTTTACTTTGGAAGAAAATATATGTGAATACTCTTATTCGAATAATTGAGTACTTACAATTTATTTCATTTATTTTTAGTTTATTTATAAATTAAAAATCAAGCGCAGCGGACTAAATATGATTCATGATCTATATAATTAACAATTTTGAGGGACTTAAATATATTCCTTAAACAAAATTCTATTAATTTTATATTTTAATATTCGTAAAACGAGTAATAACATATTACGATTGAAATTATTATACGAAACTTATTTAAACCTTGAATAAACAAAAAGGGTGTGTCTGAAAGAATTATTCAATTAATTTTAGTCGAAGAATCCGCTAATTATTTTTTTTTTAAATTTATTTATTTATATATAATATATATAAGCGAATACTTATTTTTCTAAATCAATATTGTTATGAAATAAGAAATTTAGTTTTAACTTGAATAAATAAAAAGAGTTTATTTAAAAAAAAAATCGGTTATTTCTATTCGAATAATTTATTCGAATATAAATTTTTAACAATAGCTTTTACTCGAATGAATAATTGACGAATTGAGAAATAAATTTATTTATACTTTCAATAGACAAAAAGTGTTTATTTTGAAAAAAATTTATGTGATAGTTTTTATTCGAATAATTCGGTACTTAAAATTTATAAAATTTATTTTTTATTTATTTATAACGATTTTGATGGACTTGATAAGGGAGTAGTTATTTGTTACGATTACAATTATTATTAAAAACATATTCTGTTAATTTTGTTCGAATAATGCAATATTCGATTAAAAATTTTTTAAGCATATTTATCAGTTAGTAAAACTAATGGAAAATAATAATTTTATTTTTAAACAGAAAGATTTTACTTCGAAAAAAATATATGCGATTAATTTTAGTCGAATAATCCGGTATTATTTTTTTTAAAATTCATTTATTTATGTATAAATTCAAAATTAAGCCCAGGGGCCAAATAAGATACATGCTCTACATAATTAATGAGTTTAAGGTTATTGACTTAAAAGTATTTGTTAAGGGAGTAGCTATTTTTTACGATTTATATTGTTACTACTTGAATAAACAGAAAGAATTTATTAAAAAAAATATTCGGTTAATTTTATTCGAATAATTTATTCGAATAAATTTTCGATAAGGGAGTACTTATTTTTTACGATTAATATTGGTATTACTAATAAAATAATAATTTTTAACTTGAATAAACAGAAAGAGTTTATTTAAAACAAAAGTATTCGGTTAATATTATCCGAATAATCTATTCGTATAAAAATATTTTAGCATAGTTTTTAGTCGAATGAAGATTGACAAATTGAATAATAAATACACAAAAAGTGTTTATTTTGAAAAAAAAAAAATTTGTGAAGGATTTTATTCGAATAATTCGGTTTTTACAAATATTTTTTATTTATTTATAACGATTTTGATGAACTTAATAATATTCCTTAAGGGAGAATGTTTTTATTACGATTAAAATTATTATACTATTAAAAAAAGTATGCTCTTAATTTTATTCGAATAAAAAAATTTCCGATTAAAAAAATTTTTAAGCATAATTCTCAGTTAGCAAAACTAAAGGAGTAATAATTTTATTTTTAATTAAAAATAGTTTATTTTGAAAAAAAGCGATTAATTTTTTCGAATATTGCCATATTTTTACTAAGAAGGGAGAAATTCAAAAGAACTCAAAATTATTGAACGGCCCTTGTTAGACTTAAAAGGAAATTGGTTATTTTTAATTAAGAATATGAGAAAACGAATTTTCGGTTATACCGAATCAATAACGATTTAAATGTTTAAACAAAGTGGGTATGAAAAGATCTTAAAATGGAAAAAGTCCTTGACGCTGAGAATATTCATTTGAGATTACAAGTATTTACACATAAAACTGCTTCCCGTATATACTCAAATTAAGCTTTTAATTTAATATTAAGCACGAGCTTTTATAATTGCAGCAACAGTATCCTTCTCAATAAATCACTGGCCAACTAGTTAAAAAGGAAATAGCCTGTTTTCATCTTTTCCTTTTTATGTTTGACTTTCTGTATAAGGAAAAAAAGAACTAGTGGTAGTGGTCACATAGTACAACAACAAGTTAAAGGCTTAAAAAGCCAGCATTAAAGCCAACCAAAAAAGCAAAGGCGAAATAATTATTTTCCAGCCTAAAGCACACTGCTGATCCTTTATTCTGCTATAAATAATACATGTGGGCCAATGTTTATACTTTTATATACACACAAATGTAAAAATAAAAACAAAAACAATAACAACAAACAAAAAATCTCATATATTTTTATGTCAGTTTAAATCCATTTTCCGCTCTTCTTTAAGTTGTTAAAATGTAATATTTACAATATCTGTGACACAGTGTCTGTTACAAACTGTTTGATTCTTGGTCCTTTAATATGAAAAGCATGCAGAAGCGTTTTTAATTATTTTTACACTCTTTAGACGATATCCAACAAATAGAGCTAAAGAAGAAGATGGAAAAAAGAAAAAGCAAAATAAAGAAATAAAAGAGAATGGCATATAAAAAAATGCTTGATGAGCATACTTTAAGGCACTGTCTTTAACTTACAAAGTAATGCATATATAAAAGGCTTATTCATAAATCCCTGTTACTTAAAATTCTAATACATAAAAATGTTAATGACTTTTTAATGATTCTCATCCTTTAATGCCTCCAAGTATTTTTTATGCTTTTTTTGGTTTATTGTTTTTCCTTTTTTTTGTTTTTGTTTATCAAAGGATTAAAAGAGTCTGAAGATTTTTGCTGGAAAATTCTTCCATTATAAATATTATAATTTAAATAAATATTTTTTTTTATTTCAGTTATTTTCTTTTGTTTTGATTTCCTTCCTAATGATGCCTTTTACATTGTTGGCATTTAATGTGTTTTTTGGGGTTCTTGTGATTGAAAAATTTATAGACGAAAGTATACTGTTATATTCTACTTTGGCCTGTTGGTTTTCGTTTTTAGCCAAGCAGCAGCAGCAGTAGCAAAAGTGAAAGAAGAGCAAGGACTGTTTTATTTTCATAGAATCGTATCAAAGAAGTGTAGTTATGAATAGAGTATTCTTTCTTTGAAATCCTTTTTGTATAATTGTGTTAGAGATACAGATACAACTGTTTTTGCTGGTTTTAAAATAAATAACTTTGTAGCCAAGTCCTTTATTTAAAAGGATTCTAATTAACTTTATTGTAGCAAATTTGTTAACCAGTTAAACAATTTTTTTTCAGTTATTATTTACTTATTTGATAGTATTAATTAACTTAAATTAGGCAGCCTTAAGGTATGCAAGATACTAATATGTATATTTATTTATAATAGAGTAAATATAATCATTCTGGAACTTTTTAAATAAAAACTTATAATAAAATTTTTTATTAAAAAGTACTTTTTCAGGTAAATTTTTGGAATTTTGTTTTAAAATGTAGCTTTTTAAAAAAAAATTTATAATAAAATTAGAAAGTACTTTTGTGAACATAAGTACTTTTTTAAGTCCTTTTGTAGGTATGTAGTTTTTTTAAGTATTTTTTTTTTTTTATTAATTAAAATAATTAATAAAATTTTAAATAACAAAATATTATTTTTAAGTACCTTTTTAAAGTTGAGTTATGGAAGTACCTTATGTATTAATTGACTTAAATAGGGCAGCCTTAAGGTATGCAAGATACTAATATTTCTATTTATTTATAATGCAGTACATATAATCATTCTCAAACTTTTTAAATAAAAACTAGTAACGAAATTTTTTATTAAAAAGTACTTTTTTAGGTAATTTTTTGGAATGATGATTTTTAAAAATAGAATTTTATATAAAAAATTACAAATAAAATTTACAATTGAAAATAACAAGTTTTTTAAGTAACAATTTGAGTTATGGAAGTACCTTTTGAGTTACTTATTTTAGGGTATTAATTTTATTTGAGGTACTTATTTAGCATAAATATTTAATGGTTGATTTTTAAAAGAAGCTTAACTTAAATATCATTAATAAAATTAAAAATTATAATACAATAAAAAAAAACTAATAGTACTTTTTAAGGTACCTTTTTTAAAATAAAGATTTTTAAAAGTAGTTTTTATTTATATAAATTAGAAATAATTAATAAAATTAAAAAGAAGCAGAAGTACTTTTGAAAATAAAAGTATTTTTTTGAGGTACATTTTCTACATTGTGATTTTAAGAAGCAGCGTTTTATATTCAAATAAAAAATAATAAAATTAATATCCATAAAAATAGTTTTTTAAAGTGCCTTTAAAAAATAACAAGATCTCGTGAAGTACTTTTTAAAGGTGTTATTTAAAAGTAGTTTTTTTTTTGTATAAGTTAAAAATAATTACTAAAATAATTATATAATGACAAATATTTTAAAGTACCTTTTGAAAATAAAAGTATTTTTTGGGATACTTTTTCTACATTGTGATTATTAAGAAGTAGCGTTATATATATATATATATATATATATATATATATAAGAACAAATAAAATTAATATTAATAACAATAATTTTTTGAAAGTACCTATAGAAAATAAACATACCCTGTGAGGTACTTCTCACTATTAAGATTTTTAAAAGTAGCTTTTTTGTAAAAATTAAAATAATTACTAAAATTAAAAAATAATAAAAAAATTTCTTGAAAAATATTTTAAAGTACCTTTTGAAAATAAAAGTATTTTTTTGAGATTTAAAGATAAAATATAATCAATTTAATACCAATAATAATAATTTTTTAAAGTACTTTTAGTACTTTTTTAATGGTGATTTCTAAAAGTAACTTTTTATATAAATTAAAAATAAATAATAAAACAAAAAATAATATTTAATTTTTAAAGAACCTTTTCAAAATATATACTAGTATCTGTTGAGGTACTTTTTTAATGGCGATTTCTAAAAGTACTTTTTTTTGGAAAATTTAAAAATAATTACTAAAATTGCAAATAATAAAAAACTTTTAAGAGAAACATTTGAAAATAGCAGTAAGTACCTTTGAGGTACTTTTTTTTAAATAGTGATTTTCCAAATTTTTTAAAATGTCTATTAAAAAAAATAGTTTTTCAAAATGTGTTATTAGGGTTGTAATACTATTTTATAAACGAAATCCTTTCTAAATTTCATATTTTTGTACTTTTTATAACGCGGATCTTTTGCAGTCACAATAATAATTTTAGTTTTTATTTATTGTTGACAAATAAAATTCCTTAAAGTTTCTTTTTAAATAAAAAAATATTTCTTTAATTGCTACCAAATCAAATACCGTTTAAATAAATTCTATTGACAGGTACCTTTTAAAATGTAATTAGTATAAAAGTACCTTTAAGAAAATCTATTGATTAAAGTAACATTCAAACAAGTAACATGTAGAAAAGTACCTTTAGAAAGTTTATTGACAAAAGTACCTTTTAAAAATATGACCACTATATAAGTACCATTAAAAAAGTTCTTTTAAAAGGACATATTTCTGAAATAAATTTGCCATAAAGATTTTTTTCTTTCAATAAGTACTTGAAAATTAATTTTCGAAAACTTGGTTACTTTTAAAAACAGGAAACCAGTGATAGCTTTTATAGGTTATACCGTTGAAAAAAGTACCTTTAATTGTTATTCAAATTACATTTAGTGAAACTACAGTGTGTCCGTCGGGAATTAATAAGTTTTGATTAAATAAAAGAGAATGGATCTTATATTGACAAATGTTTCATGTTTTTATTTAATATCGGCAATTATGTATGGGATACAATTTTAGATAAAATTCCGCCTCTGCAGCCTCACAAATGCGAGCTCCGTTTGAGCACATGTTTCATTACATTCTCAAACATTTCACGTGGCATTTCATTAATTCAATCGCGAATATATTTTGTTTAAGTTGCTCAAGCGCTTCTGGTTTATTTGAAAAAACCTTGCATTTTCAGATATCCCGAGAGGAGTCCAGAGCAGTCAAATCAGGTGACCGTGGATTTTTCCATGAAAACCCGGATTTTCATGGGCGAGCTTGAACATCCTGTTACCATATCTACGGCGGCTGTTTTGTCAACTGAATCTGAATCAACTGAATCTTATATGAACAAATGCAAATCCTTGTGCAAAATTGTGGCCAAAGCTGTTCTTTGAAGACCAAGCTCCTGAGCAAGGCGTCGAATTGAGGTTATGGATTGTTTTGAACATTTTCTTGAGCAGCAGTAGTGTTTTCAGTCGATCTTGTAGTATATTATGGTTCATGCTTGGGCCAAAATCATTCACTACACTAATGGTACGTTTTGTTGGCACGTTGTTTTACCCAAAACTTTCACATAATTTTCTCATCGTCGCAGTAATCGATAATTGATTTTAATAAAATGTTTTAGCGATTAAAACACGCTGGTTTAGCGAATATTTTTTCAGATTAAATTTGCCACGTGTCTACTTCACGATTTGCAAATATGAGCCACCAAGACTAATGTTTAGCAAAACGGCGGTAAAAAATACCTTCCCGGCAGACACCCTATATTTCAATAATTTAAATACTTAAAGAAAATGTCTGAAATGGAGATATTTAAATTTGTTCCTTGTAAATTTGAGTCACTAAATCAAATTTTCTGTATGATTTCCAAATAAAATTTGGCGCAACAAGCAAAAGCTTGTTCCGTTAAAGGGGGCAATGGCAGTGAGCAGTATAATGAAAAGCCAATGACATGTTATACATTTTTCAGTAGAACAAATTTTGCATTTTGTATCAACAAAACTTCTCTTTTGCGTAGTGGCAACAATTGCAAAACAAGAAATGAAACTAAAATAAAATGATGGAAAACTACAGAGGGATTAAAACAAATTGTGTCTATTAAAGATGAATATATCACAATTGTCCAAAGGATACAACTTTAACATGGACATGTACAACAAGACGTAAAAATATTATTAAATAACAACAAAAATAACAAATTCTCAAAAAAAGTATAAAAAATCAAATATCACAGATGAAAACATTCAAATTTGTTTCTACAGTGTGTGTACGTTTCATGTACATGTGAACATTTATTTGCATGCTTACATACACACACAGACCCAATTAAAAATTCAACAATCAGGCAGAGTGGAAAAATTTTAAAAAACGGTATAATTTTAAAGCATAAAAAATCAATAGAAACAGTAGGAAAAACATAACAGGTTTTGTACTTTGTGAAAAGTATGCTCTTGACGTTCTAAAATACCTTTTTAAAATAATACAATTTATAAAAAAGTACCTTTAAAAAGTATAAATATACTATAGAAAATAAAAAATATTTTTATATAAAAAAATTTAATAAATATATTCTTCAAAAATTGGTGTTTAAAAAATATTTTTTCATAAAAAAAAAAACGTTCTTTAAAAGTACGCTTATAGAATTTTTTCTTTAGAAAGTATCTTTTAAAAAGTACCTTTTGGAAAAAATATTTCATATAATAACTCATATACTTGGTCTTCAAATTACTTTCGAAAAACTAGTTATTAAATTTTTTACAAAAAACTTTCTTTAATAAAAATGTACCATATTTAAAAATAACATGGCTCCTAAAATGTAAAAATGTACCACAGTACTTAAATAGAAAAATCTTCCTTAAAATGTAGCAATTATAATATAAACACTTTTTAAAAAGAGGTTTATTAAAAAATGAGTTTTTTTTTAAAGAGATTTTATTAAAAGGTACTTTAAGTGTAAAAGTAATTTAAAAAGGTACTTTAAATATAAAAGTACATTGAAAAGGTATTTTAAATCTTTTGGGAATGTGTTGCTTTTAGATCAATAACGACAAAATAATTCTTAAAAATCATTTTTTAAAGTTTTTTTTTTAACATAATAATATTAGTTTTATAAAAAGTACTTTTTATAACATAAAGTATCTTTATAAAAAAGCAGTTAAAAAGGGCTTTTCTATAAAGATCTTTATATTAAAAAAGTGTTGAGGAAATAGTGCTTATAATATAAATTTTGCAAAATTTTTTAAACGAATGAATATAAAAATGTTGCTCCTAATAAATAACCTATATTAAAAAGTACTATTAGGAAGTATTTGTTAATAATTCATATTATAACAAATATAAATTTTACAACTAAAAATATCAGAAAATGACTAGTATTTATATCTAATAAAAAAGTTTCTTTATAAAATAATTTTGTTCTTAAAAAATTATATTTTAGAAAACAACCCCAAAAAGTTTTTTTTGAAGAAGAAATAAGAAAAGTACCTTTAATCGAAAAGTATTTTTTCAGAAGGAGTTGTTTAAAGAGATGTGTAAAAAAATATTTTTCCACAAAATTTAATTTTATAAAACAGTTCTTGTAAAAACAATCCCAAAAAAATTGTTTTTTAAAGAAGAAATAAAAAAGTACTTTTGATCGAAAAGTACTTTTTGAAAAAAATTATATTTTAAAAATTAAACCCAAAAACTTTTTTTAAAAGAAGAAATAAAAACAAAGTACCTTTAATCGAAAAGTACTTTTTCACAAGGAATTGTTTAAAGAGATGTGATAAAAAATATTTTTATATAAAACTTAAATTTATAAAACAGTACTTTAAAAAAAAATCCTAAAAACTTGTTTTTTAAAAAGAAATGAAGAAGAGTACTTTAATCGAAAAGTACTTTTTCACAAGGAATTGTTTAAAGAGATGTGCTAAAAAACATTTTTATAGAAAACTTAAATTTATAAAACAGTACTTTTAAAAAAAATCCTAAAAACTTGTTTTTAAAGAAGAAATAAACAAGGTACCCTTAATCGAAAAGTACTTTTTGAGAAAACAAAAATTTTTTTTATACAAAACTTAATTTTATAAAACAGTTCTTTTAAAAATAATCTCAAAAACTTGGCTTTTTAAAAAAGAAATGAAAAATGTTCCTTTAATCGAAAAGTACTTTTTGAGAAGGGATTGTTTAAAGAGATGTGTTAAAAAACATTTTTATACAAAATTTAATTTTATAAAACAGAACTTTTAAAAACAATACTAAAAATTTGTTTTTTAAAAAAGAAATAAAAAAAGTACCTGGAATCAAAAAGTACTTTTTGAGATGGTGTAAGTTTTAAGAGGTAAAAAATTAAAAACAAGGAATTGTTTGAAGAGACGTGTTAAAAAAATATTTTTTTACAAAACTTTTACTATTTTTTTGTGTGAAAGTACTTTCCTAGTTTTTGAGATAATGTAAATTTTATGAGGTATAAAATTAATCAACGAAAATGTTTAAAGAGACGTGTTAAAAAAATATTTATTTTACAAAATTTCATAAAACAGTACTTTTTATTGTTAAAATTTGAAAAATGTACTTGGTTGCTTGAAAGTACTTTTGTAGTTGTTGAGCTAATGTTAACCTTATGAGTTATAAAATTAATCAACGAAAGTGTTTAAAGAGACGTGTTAAAGAAATATTTTTGTACAAAACTTAATTTTATAAAACGGTACTTTTTATTGTTAAAATTGAAAAAAGGTGCTTTTTTGTTTGAAGGTATTTTTCTAGTTTTTCAGATAATGTAAATTTATAAAAATAATCAGCGGAAGTGCTTAAAGAGACATGTTAAAAAAATATTTTTTTACAAAATTTAATTTTATATAAAGGTACTTTATATTGTTAAATTTGAAACAGGTACTTTGTATAATTATTTTTATTAAAAAAATAAACAGAATTACTTAGAGTAATTCTGGTTTTTGAAAAAAATGTAAAAATTTATCACAAAGCATTGTTGTCTCCTAACAATAATTTTTAAAACAAGCCTCGTTTTTCTGTATTAAAAACTGCGTGTGCTTATGCATACGAAATGACTGAGTGGTAATAGCAACCCGTATATACTTTTGTATCATTATACTCGTATAATCATGCAATAGTTGTTAAGAGCGTGCGTTTATTCTTTTTTTTTGTTTTTCATATAAATATTGCTGATGAGCTGCCAGTAAAAGAAAAATAAAAAACAAAAGAAAATAGAAAAAATAATATGAAACGTGTTTTATGAAAAACATTTACGTTCACGACAATAATGACAACAAAAATCAAAAATCCAAGAAAATAATCAACATAATCATGATGATGATGGTGATGATGACGATGAGAAAAAAACAAACAGCATCAGCAAAAATGACATACAAATTGCACATTCAAATAAAAATAATAACAGAATAACACACTCACACTAACCCATGTATTTATGAAAGAACACACTATATGCATTATAGAGATACAATAGGTTTGTATGTAAATACAATACTATTCGTTACCATAAGTGTGTCTGTGTGTGTGTATGTGTAACTGCGTGCTCTGGTTTGAAAATCAGAGAAAAAAATTAATAAAGTGAAGATTCAGCTTGTGAATACGAATATAACAGGACGACAGTTATTATTTTTTATAACACACATGTATGGGTTTGTGTATTCCTATTCAATACAAATACATATGTATGAATATATGTATTTATATTTATTACAAAATACTTTTATTTATGAAACGTACTTATTCTTACATTGATTACTTTTCAGTTTGGCTTCTACTTATTTTTAAGTAAAAAAACATAATCTTACACTCACACACACACACACACACATATCTACTCATGTCAAGTCCTTTAATGTAAAAGCCTGCCTGTCTCTGTTTAGTTTTTCTTTCTCATAAATGCATTTGTTTTGCAGTTACAAACAAGATAAATGCGCGCCAAAAAACCGGAAGGAAATTATGTTGGCATGCTTTCAAATAAAATTGACAAAAAAAAAGAAGAAGAAATAGGCATTAAAATAAATTTTTGAATAAATAAATGAGATACGTGTAGGAACAAAAATCACAACCACATCAAAAATCTATTTAAAAATTCATTAAGCAAAAAAGTAATAAAAATACGAAAAATTGCAACCAAATCATATTCGATTAAATGTTCGTAAAGTGTCTTGGGTATAATAAAAATTTCGTAAAACAGAAGTTTTGTAATAAAATTTAAGAAAATAATCGTTACAACAGGAAATAGCGATAAAATATGCAAAACACGTTATAACTTTAGCTAATTATTTGCTTAACGGAAGCACACTGTTATTAAGCGTGAGTAAAAAAACTACTGGGAATTTTTTTACGAGTTTTAAAAGCTTCATTTACAATTTAAACTGATAGAATGAAGAAGTACCATATTTTTTGTACCGGGGTACTGGCAAGATTTTGACTTAGATCGTTATTTATCTTGTGTCAGGCAGTTTCAAGACATTTCACCAGCCTGATATCCGAAAATATAAATAAGTATTTTTAAAAAAGTACTTTTAAAAAAGTACTTTTTAAAAAGTACTTTTAAAAAAGTACCACATTTTTACGGCGCATTTGTGCTAGCAAAATATTAGTCTTACTCGTTATTTTTTTCTCTCAGGTTGATACAACCCATCTCATCTGGCGTATACTTGGAAATATATGAAAAGTCCTTTTAAAAAAGTACCTCCCATCTGAACATATGAAAAAGTACTTTTGAAAAAGTACCGCGTTCTTACGAAGCATTTGTACTAGCAAGAAGCTCATGTAACATATTATTTTTTCTTTCAGGTTGATTCAACCCGTTTCATTTGCCGCTCACCTGCAAATAGATTAAAAATTTGTTTTCTTTTAAAAGTACCATATTCTTATCTTCAAAAATTCTGTATAAAGTAAAAAGACTTCGGGTTAGATTGGTATTTATTCCTCCCTAAAATTTTCACCAGCCTCGTATGCGAGTGTTAAAAAAAGTACTTTTAAAAAAGTACCGTTTTTACGCAGCATTTGCTATATCGAGGTTTTAGGTCTAACTTGTTTTTTCCTATCTCTCTGTCTCAGCGGCGCGTATCCTCGTTTATATATAAAAAAGTTCTTTTAAAAAAGTACCATATTCTTGCCACCAAAAAGTATTTTTGAAAAAGTACCATATTTTTACGGAGCATTTGTACTAACAAAATCTTAGTCTAACTCGTTATTTTTCCTCTCAGGTTGGTTCAATCCGTCTTACCTGCCGCATAACCGCAAATATATGAAAAAGCCCTTTTTAAAAAGTACCATATTTTTACCTTCAAGATTTCTGTCTAAAGTAAAAAGACTTCAGCTAAGAACGTTATTTTTTTCCTCTCAGGTAGTCCCCAGACTTTTCACTAGCCACATATTACGGTTTTTTACGGAGCGTTAGCTCTAGCATGGTTTTAGGTCTAACTCGTTTTTTTCTTTCTTTTCTCTCAGGGGCTTTAAACTTTTCTTACCGGGCACGTAGCCTCGTTTAAAATATATTTTTGAAAAAGTAAAAATATATTTTTGAAAAAGTACCACATAGTTAAGGAATTGCAAGATTTTGGCCTTGATAATTTATTTCTCCTGTCAGCTGGTTTAAAACCATTTCATTAATTGTGTATCCCAGAATGTATAAAAACGAATGTCTAAAAAGTACCACATTCTTACAGATCGATAAGATTTTGGAATATTACTTTATTTCTCCTAAGAGATTATTTCAACCAGCCTCTTAGTTATGTATTCGCGAATTTAAGTACTTTTAAAAGGGTCATTTTCGCGAATTTAAGTACTTTTGAAAAAGAACCATTTTCTTACAGCTCGTTTTTTTACTTGTCTCCGATAATGCCAACCCATCAAACCAACCGCATAGCCGCGAATATATATAAAAATGTACTGTTAAAAAGGTATCATATTCTTCAGATAGTTTCCACCCTTCTTACCAGCAGCGTGTCCGTAAACTTCGCTCAGTGTATCACGCAATGAATTTAGTGACAGGTGATTGTCTCAGTAGCCCTCCTACTTATGACGCTCAGGTTTGCCATTTAGGCTTATTTGAAGCTTATAGTTACCAATATTTTCTAGAAAAACGTTTATTACCTTTTTAACAGCTGGGAGAGAGCAATTTAGCAAAAGTTTCTTCTCTTCTCTCTCCTTGCTTATATGGGCTAGGAAAGTTGGAGAGCCCATCTGATGTTGATAAAATGTTAGATTTTAGAATTTTTTGATTTTTGATTAGTTGAGTTTATTAATATTAATGATGAAATATTTTTTTGTTTTTTCAAAAAGGTACCTTTTTAAAAAACTGATTTAGAAAAGGTACTTTTCATAAAATTCATTTAGAAAATTTTTCTTAAAAAATATAAAATATTGAAAAAAAAAATTTAACGCTTTAATAGGACACCTTTCTAAAAAGGTACTATTTAGGTACTAATATATAAAAACTTTTTAAATCAAAAGTACCTTTTTGCAAAACATCTTTTAAAATGTATTGAACTAAGTACTGTGTTTATTTGAAATTTTACAACTTTAAGTTAAGGCTTGATAGGCCCTAAGTGTGCTCTTCACATTAAGTACATTTGTACATTTATTCTATTAAATTTTATATTGTTTCCTTTTGTAAAACATTTCAAAAGTACTATTTAAAAACGTATGTACTAATTTTACTTACTTTCGCCCCTGCTGACAATTAAGGAAACAAAAAAAAAACTTACAGTGAAAAGGGAATGAAGAAGAAGAAGAAGGAAAATAAAATATAATACAAATTGTTATAGAGTTTAGGCAAAAAAAAGTCCCAAAAGTACAAAATGCCTTAACTAAAATACAATCAGCACCTAAACCACCATCCATGTATTTTCAAAAAACATGGATGACTTTTTATTTGGTATAACGAAATATATATTTTGTTTCCAGCATGTTTTAATACCATAAACTTTTCAGTTACCCAACTGATCATAATTCAAAAGTTAAAATTAATTATCAATAAAAATAAATATGTAAAAACAAAAATATTCATTTAAAATGATATTCTGCTTTTTTTTGAAGTTGTGTTTATTTTATATTTTCTTCATTAGATTAATTTCAGGTGTTTGGTCAATTGGGTTTGTTTGCTGTTTCCCTATTAACTTGTCCGGTAACTTAGAAAAAAAAACATATTGAATTCACGGTTCGATTACAGTTTTTTTTAATCGCATTTGTAAGAGTGTTGGTTTCTATAACGGAAATTACACATATTTTTAGTAAAATAAAAATTCGTAGCATACTTTTAGGATTTGTTTGTATTAAGAGCTATTGCTATTGTCAATGATTTTTTTAAGGTGTATTATTGTAAGTATATTTTTTATAATTTATTATTGTGTATCTGTAGCATACCAAAAAGGGATTTAGTGTAAAAAAATTCAAATAAAATTTTCTAAAATTTTGCCTATTTTAAGGGAGGGAGAATTGAAAAAGTTTAGTTTGTATAGAATAGTTTAGTATGGTATAGAATAATAAACATGCGATTATAATCTTTTGGTGGTTAAATGAATTTTAATTCCAGAGTTTTGCTGCATCGCAAAGCAGATCGGCATTATAAAGGGTGTCCGCTGGGAAGGTATACTACTTTGTTTGTTTATAATTTTTGATTAAATGAAAGAGAATGGATCTTATATTGATAAATGTTTTATTTAAAGTCGGCAATTATGTATGGAATACAATATCAGACAAATGTCCGCCTTTGTTAGCCCCACAAATGAGAACCATTTTGGGCACATTTTTCATTACATTCCCACACATTTTACGCGGTATTTCATGTTTTTTATCACGTATATTTTGTTTTAGTTGCTCCAGCGTTTGTGGTTTGTTAGCCTAAACCTTAATTTTCAAATATCCTCACAAAAATTAGCCCGGAGCAGTGAAATCAGCCGACCGCGGAGGCCAATCAACATCACCATTTCTTGAAATGACTTGTTGTGGAAAGAGGTCTCGTAGTAATTCCATTGTAATCTTGACTGTATGCGATGTGGCAGTGCGTTTTTGATACCACATGTTAATCAAAACCAACGCATGCAGTTGTGGCGTTAAAAAGTTTTCACTCATTTCATGATATCGCTTCCGAATTCACTGTTACCGCAATGGCGTTTTTATTTTCAAAGAAGTAAGGTCCAATGATTCCTCCTGATTACACACTAGACTGCCACTTTAGTGTATGCAAAGAAGACTGTTGAGGATTTTCCATTTCCCAAAACTGGATATTCTGTTTATTCACATATCCATTCAAATTAATATGTATCTCGTCACTTATTAGGATTTGATTTCATTAAAATCGGGGTTGCCATGGGCGAGCTGTGACATTCTATTGGCATATGTACAGCGGGTCTTGTGTCAACTGAATCTTTTATGAAAACAAATGCAAATCCTTTTGCAAAATTGTATCTAAACTTGTTCTTTGAAGGCCAAGGTCCTAAATATGATGTCGAATTAAGGTTGATTGATTATTTTGAACACTTTCTTGAGCAGCAGTAATGTTTTCAGTTGATCACCTACAGAGGGTCTGTAGGTCTTCGAAATCACTATACGATAAATAGTGCATGTTGTAACTTTCTCATTATCACAGTAATCGATGAAACATTTTGATAAAATGTTTAAACGATATATTTTTAATTTAAGTTATTTTCTTGGCTAACAAAATTGGAACATTGTTATTAACACCCAAAAGTCAAGTCACATCACTTTTACAACAAGAAGGGAAAACTACCCAGCTGTGTTTTTCAATGGCACTTTAGTCCCTAGTGTGAACACTGTTAAATACTTAGGCTTACATTTAGATAGAAGACTCACATAGAAAGAATGTATTAGCGCGAAAAGAAAACAACTTGATATCAAATTTAAGCAAATGTACCGGCTTTTGGGCCGTAAATCTAAACTTTCTATGGAGAATAAGGTCGTGTTTTACAAAACCATTTTAAAACCTATACAAGCTTATGGCGTAGAGTTATCGGGCACTGCTAGTCATTCAAATATAGAAATATTGCAAAGATTCCAATTCAAAGCTTTGCGTTCTGTAACGGATGCTCCTTTTTTTGTAACGAAAACAAAGCTCTTCACAAAACGACCATTTATTAAATACGAAATTAGAAGATTCAGCTGCAATTATTTAGAAAGGCTTAGTAATCGTATAAACATACTAGATGAGACTGACGAAATTAGAAGGCTTAAACGAAATCATATCCTTGATCTCGCTTAAGTACATTTAAGTTTGGCTAACTTTCGTAATGAAATGAGAGAAAGGCCCTAACTCACACTTTATGCGAAATTGATTTTTTTGGTGATTCCAAGGCATTTAACGCAAATACACCTCCTCGCAAAAATTTAAGGCAATTTGATCAAAATTAGCGGTTATTCAAGTAATATTCTAAAAAAGCCCCAACTTATTTCTAAAAAAAATACATATATTTTTTTAAAGCCTTATCTCGCCAAGTTATGTGACGCTGCATCGAGTTTTCTTAAATTATGCAATAAAAAATAAAGAAATTTTTTTTTTTTTTATTGTGATGCAATGTTTCAACGTTACTTTGAGATTATTATTGCATTACATACTACAAAACAACAATAACATCAAGGTTAATGTTTTTACTGCTTTTTGGCAGATATCGTGGGAAAAAAGCGCATATATATTGTCAACCTCGTCAACTCAGCTGAGCGCAAAAGCATTTCTTCAGAAAGTTCTAGACGGACACAGTCAATTGCTTATTTTTTAAACAAAAATTCGAACAGACTGCAAGTATGTAGTCGTATGTTCTTTTCGACATTAGGATTAAAGGAAAAGATGGTGCGAAATTGGATTAAAAAAGGTGAGAAACATGGGCAAACGTAATCACATAAAACGTGAATTTTTAGAAAATTGATTAACAAGGTTACCAAAGGTAGAATCTCATTATTGCAGACGCGATTTAACAAAACTGTACTTCGAAACTAATTTTTCTTCACACAAAGAAATTTGAGTTTTACCGAAGTGAGTGTGATGAAACAAACGTGGAAAACAAAGATAATATTTTTAAGCAATGACAATATTTTCTAGTAATTTTAATCATGAATTTTGCTTAATATAATTTTTTGTGATCGCTACAGAAAAAAAGCCCTAAGTTATATTTAAGCTCTGAAATGAGACTAAAAAAAGCCCTATCTCTATTTAGTTTTTTATATATTTACAAATAAAAAAAAGTGTTAAAAACCAAATTCTTCCTTCACCTACATTAAAAAAAAACGTTAGTTTTTGTCAACTACAATTTTGAATGTGTTTTTACCTTCTCCTGTAAAGTTTCATATATGCGAGTTAGGGCCTTTCTATATGAGAACAACGATATGTAAATACTATTTTTATATGTAACTTAAATTTTTGTTTTTAATTGAAAGTAATCAGCATGTTATTTTTTTTTTAACTTAACCCTTTTGCTTATTATTGCAAATAAATATGTAAAAATAAAAACAAAAAAAAAATAAAAAGTTATTTTATTTTATATATATTATTTTATTTATTTACAATATATTTTGGTTTAATATTTTTATTTTAGTTTATTTCTACATCTCTTGTTCTTTTGTTAACAACAACTATTTCGTTAAGTAAAAATTATATTAATATTTTGTTTTTAACCCACTACTTAATTTAGTGGTGTAATTCTTATTTCAAATAAAAAATATAGAGCCATCAATCACACACACATATAAACACAAAAATAAAAATATAAAAAAAACTCGAAGCAATAAATTAACACGTTATTCAAAGGCAGCAACATTTCAATTAGTTTTTATTTTTATATCTTTTCTCATTTATTTTGTTTTTCCTTTTTTATTGTAAATAAATTGTTATTAAAGATTTTGTTTTTTTTTATTTTTGTATAAAAACTTTTTGTTTTTCATTAACTTCTAGTTTGTTCTCAAGGGCATTTTTTATGTTCTGATTTTATTTTATAACATTTTCTTAAAATTTATTTACCCATTTCATATTTGACAGTGACTAGAATAAGTAAAGAAAAAAATAAATAAAATTTTTTTTTTGCATAAAACATCTCTGTCCATCATGGTTTTCAATTATAAAACGTTAACAACTTTAGTCTCTTAAAATAAAAAATCTCTTTTATACTCCTGTTTTATGTGTCTTTTACGGAAAGCAATTTTTCATAAAAAGTAAAAAATCTACAGGGTGTCCACCGGGAAGATGTATAATGGATCTTATATTGTTAAATGTTTTATTTAATGTCGGCAATTATTTATGGAATACAATATTAGATAAATGTCCGCCTCTAATTGCCTCACAAATGCCAGCCCTCTGAGCACATTTTTCATTATATTCTCACACATTTCGCACGGCATTTCATTAACTTCATCACGAATATGTTGATTGAGTTGCTCAAGCGTTTCTGGTTTGTTTGCTTAAACCTTAATTTTCAAATATCCTCACAAAAATTAGTCCGGAGCAGTCTAATCATTCGACCGCGGAGGCCGAACAACATCACCATTTCTTGAAATGACTTACTGTGGAAATTGGTCTCCTAGTAATTTTATTCTAATCCTGGCTTTATGCGATATGGCAACGTCTTGTTGATACCACATGTTAATCAAAACCAAAGCATGCAGTTGTGGCGTTGAAAAGTTTTCAATTATATCACGATATCGCTCCCTATTCACAGTTACCGTTATCCCCTTTTCAATAATTCCTCCTGACTAAATTGCACACCAGACTGTCACTTTTAAGAGATTCAAAGGTGATTGTTGAATAATTTGCAGGTTTTCCATCCCCATGAACTCACTATTCTGTTTATTCACATATCCTTTCAAATGAAAAAGAGCCTTGTCATTTTTTTCAGGAAAATCGGGGTTGTCATGGACGAGCTGTAACTTCTTATTGGCATATGTATGGTGGCGTAAATGGTCTTGTGCAAGAAGCTCTTGTGTCAGCTGAATCTCATATGGAAACAAACGCAAATCCTTGGGCAAAATTGTGGCCAAAGTTGTTCTTTGAAGACCAAGCTCCTGCGCACGGCGTCGTATTGAGGTTGTTTGATTGTTTTGAACACTTTCTCGTATCTTTTAATAAAAATCAAGCAGCTTTTCTCTTAATCAGCCTTCTTTTACGGCCATTATGCATTATGCATTCAGTTATTTAAGGCTCAGGGTATTGTTGCTGACAATAGATCAAAACAATACGCTGATACTGGCCGTAGTAATGAAAACACAGCCGCTGTACAGCAAAGTGTTGAGATGAATGAGCCTGGAACATTAACTTGTCGAAGTTCCTAAAAATAGGACATCACTAAAGGCACTTTGCGCAACATTTTGCATAATGATCTTTATCTTCACGCTTATAAAGTTCAACTCGTTCACGATTTAAGACCTGCCGACTATTGCTTGCGTGGAAAATTTGTGAATTGGCTCTTTGAAAAACTGAACGTAAACAACGCATTTTTCAACAGAATCATTATTAAAGGTGAAGGTCATTTTCAGTCAGAATCCACAGACAGTCCTCAAAAATTCATTACATTCAAAGAAAGTGACCGCATGGTGTTGCTTGTGGTCGGGCGCCGGCATAGCCCCGTATTTTTGTTTAGAAATAAGCAAGGAAACTTCATCATCGAGCGCTACCAAACCATAATAACTTATTTTATATAGCCATAATTAGTTAATGTTGACATCACTGACCTTTCGTTCCAACAAAATGGCGTGACAGCCAACACCGTCACCCCATTACTTCAGTTATTGCATGTGAAAATGGTCGGTCTCTCAATTTTTCGATTTCAATTGGCCACCACGTTTTTGTGATTTAATGCCACTGCTTAATTTCCTCCGGGATCATTTGAAAGACCGGGCTTACGTGAATAGCCCGTAAACAATTGACGCTGTGAAAGATTAAATTCGGCGTTGCATTGAAGAGATGGGTGAAGCTTTATTGCAAAATATGGTTAAAATTTTGTAAAAAGAGCGGTCATCGGCGGAATGGCTAGAGATTTACATTTTCCCCACATAATATTCCATTGTTGACTCCTATATATATACTTTACACTGGTGTTACGAAAATTTAATTCATGGCAAAAATATGAGTTTTGAGCTAGTTTACTTCCTAACCTCAAATTTGCCCACCGTTTGCTATAGGATTTTTCCATTTAATGAGAAAACGGCTTCCGGAAAAAATTTATAAAAAGCGTAAAACTCTTTTCCGCTTATCAAATGCGAATGGCGTAGGCAAACTGAAATTGTTGGTTGTTGGAAAACCGAAACAACACACAGGCCTTTTAATCCTTTTTCTATAATTGTGCAGTCGACAACTCCAGTAATAATGCCTGGATGGCATCAATTATATTTAAGGACAATTATATTTAAGGACATCGAGAATTTGTTCCCCACATAAGTTAATTTTCACCAATTAGTTAAAGGAAATTTTTCATAGGTAAACATTTTTTAGGTCCGAAAATGTTTGGCTTCAGAAGGTCTTCCGAGAAAGCAGTTCTGCTTTTATGGGCTTTTCTTTTACTCTGTCAAACCTTGCAATTTCGTTCTTGGATATTGTGTGCATCCATCTTCCTGAACGGTTATTTTTATAAAACACTTCAGTGTTTCGCCTTTCGCCTCATAAGTTTTTTTGAAATTCGCTCAAACATTTTAATTCGGCTTTAGAAGTGGAACGTTTTCACGGGTTTACTTTTTAGAAACAAATATTTGAATTTGTCATAGAAGACTGTCCGGTTGAAATATTGTTTTGTCGGTCTGTACTCTTAAAGTGCAGGAAGTTGTTTGCCAACATACATTTGAGCATTTTTCGCTAAAACTGACTTAATAAACAAACTTTTTGTTTGGTTTACTAAACCAAAAAGCCATAAAAAGCTTCTTTTAAATTTTGTAAATAATTTTTATTTTATTTTTCGTTTATTTTTATCTGCCATAATAAATTTTCTCTTTAATGAGTTACTTTCGTATTCCTCATTCTTTGGCTGCTCGTTTCTCTTTTGTGTTTGACACAGTTGAAATTCTGCCAGATAAAATGGCTGCTGCTGGTAAGAGCTTTGGCTTTTTATCAAGTGATGTGAAAGATTATTCGATTGCACACAGAGGGGAAAATGACGGTAAAAATTATTATATTATTTTTTTTCGTTTAATTTTTTACTTTTATCATTTTCATTCTGCCATTAACTTTGACTTGCTGTACGCAAGAGAAAAGAAAATATAAAAGTCAAAATATAGTAATACATAAATATAATTTTACTTATTTCTTCAGATATTTATTATTGGTTTTTAAAAATATAGGTTTGACTTATAATTTAATTTTAATTTAAAATTTTTAACAAGATTTTAAAGTTACTGCGAGTCGAGTTTCATATCTGTTCAAGCATTATTTTAGTTTATTGTTTAAATTATTTATTTTATTTAGTGTATGGATGTTATTTCCATCTAATTATTTCAATTGTAAATTCTATTTAATTATATTAAATTATTTTTAATTTTATTTAATTCTGCTCAATGCTAGTTAATACTGCGTAATGCTATTCAATGATATTCAAGACTTTTCAATTCTATTTAATACTATCCAATTCTGCTCGAATCTATTAAATGCTATTCTGTACAAAGTTTTATATTCAATTATATTATATTATATTATATTATATTATATTATATTATATTATATTATATTATATTATATTATATTTTTTTCTATTCTATTCTGTTCTATTCCATTTTAGTTAATTATTTAATTTATTTATTTTATATAGTGTGTGGATATTATTTCCATTCAATTAATTTAGTTTTAAATTTTATTTAATTACATTAAATTATTTTCAATTCTATTTAATTCCATTCAATGCTGGTCAATGCTGTTCAATGCTATTCAATGCTTTTTAATTCTATTTAATTCTATCCACTTCTGCTCAATTCTACTAAATGCTATTCTGTACAAAGTTTTAAAGTATATTATATTATATTATATTATATAATATTATTCTATATTATATTACATTACATTATATTGTATTTTCTTCTGTTATATTCTATTAAACTCTATTTGAGTTACTTATTTAATTTATTTATTTTATTTAGAGTGTAGATGTTATTTGCATTCAATTAATTTAATTTTAAATTATATTTAATTATATTAAATTGCTTTCAATTCTATTTAATACCATTTAATGCTATTCAATGCTTTTTAATTCTAGCCGTCTCTGTTCAATTCTATTAAATTCTATTCTGCCTAACGTTTTCTATACTATTATATTCTATTCTATTCTATTCTAGTCTATTCTATTCTATTCTTTTCTATTCTATTCTATTCTATTCTATTCTATTCTATTCTATTCTAGTCTATTCTATTCTATTCTATTCCATTCTACTCTATTCTATGATATTCAATTCTATTCAATTCTATTCTATTCTATTCTCTTCTTTTCTATTCTATTCCATTTTAGTTAATTATTTAATTAATTTATTTTATTTAGTGTATGAATGTTACTTCCATCCTATTATTTCAATTGTAAATTCTATTTAATTATATTTAATTATTTTTAATTTTATTCAATTCCGTTCAATGCTATTCAATGATTTTCAATTCTATTCAATTCTGTTAAGTGCTATTCTGCACAACGTTTTCTATTCTATTCTATATTATTCTATTCTATTCTGTTCTATTCTATTCTATTTGAATTAAATATTTAATTTATTTTTTTTATTTAGTGTATGTTTTGATCGAAATAATTGAATACAAATAATTATTTCAATTGTAAATTCTATTCAATTATATTCAATGTTGTTCAATGCTATTCAATGCTTTTCAATTCTATTCAATTCTATCCACTTCTGTTTAATTTCATTAAATTCTTTTTAATGATATTCTCTTTTTTTTAGTTCATTACTTTTATTTAATTTATTTATTTTATTATTTTTTTAGATGCAATCCAACAACAGCGACCAATCAATAAATTATTACAAATTATTATAATCTTATAATAAATAAATAAATTTTAAACGCATTAATTCATTAAGTTGATATTTCACCATTTTTGATAGCTTCACAAGTCAGATTGAAATGTTTCTTTCATGTCTTTAATACTACCCAACGTGACAATTCTGATATTATCTGCCCTACTTTGCTTCTGTTCACATTGCACTACTCCTATTTGTTCCTTACTTCTTCCTTACTGCAATCCACATATTTTACGTTCTTCCTTTCCTTAGGGTGTTTTTTAAAGAGGTATAGACATTTGAAATTTAATAAAACAAAGATAAATTTTTAAATTATCATGAAGTTTACTTTATTCGACAGTTGATCGTGTGGTATTATAATTTAGATATGGCTTCTGGCATATACCGCCATGACTGGCTGAGTCGTAGCTTAATCTGGAGATGCAATTTTCTTTGTGTATTTTTTCAGTAATCAATTTTGAATAATTAATACTTTTAATTTTACTGCTCTTTACAACTTTTCTGAATCCAAGTTTTCTCTTAAATTTAAATCCTCACAGTTATTCCAATAAAAGTTCTTTTAGAAAGTTTTCATTAAGAAGAAAAGAAATTTACAAGTTTTACTGCTCGCCCATTTTTTTTAATAATACTAGAGTGCGATAACCCAAAATTGTGATGCCTGATTATCTCAACGGCTTCATTTTTAAAATTACGTCCTTAATCTGTTTCTTAAATTTGATTACAATGCCTAAAAAAAAAACGGAAGTCTCCGTCTTCTCGCATATTAGCCTTTTCGGATGATTTTGATCTTCAATTCTATGATTTCTGGAGTATGAGCGCAATGGCTGGCTCTAAAGCCGTCTAATCTGGAGATTAAATTTTTAATGACTTTTTCCAACATTTGTGGCCATATATCGACAATGATGCTGTCAATGTTGTGTTCTAAGAGATTATTATCGTAGACTAGCGACTTCACATATCCCTAACGAAATTAGTCTAGCGGCGTAAAATCGCACAATTTTGAAGGCCAATTTACGGTTTTGAAACGTGAAACTATATTATTACCAAAACTTTTCTCCAATAATTAAAATTGTGGCACCAGCTGTGTGACATCTTGCGCTATCTTCTTGAAATCACAGCTCCTGCTTATTATGATTGCTTCATTGATAAACGAAAAAAGTCAGCGGTCACCATTGATTGTAATATTCAGACCAGCATCGTTTTTAAAGAAGTAGGGAGAAATCATGCCACCAGCCCATAAAGCACATCAAACAGTTGGTGTTTTTCTTGGATATAATGGTGTCTCAACATACATTTGAGGGTTATCATCAAGAAATTAAAAAGGAAAAAAAAATCCTTTTGACATCTGTTCTATTTCCCTGCCTTTCTGCCTTAATTTCTCTATAATTCTCCTTTTTTAAATTTATACTACAAAAGTTAAAGAAGTTTAATTTAAAACAGCGACCTTTTTTCGATTTAATTTTTAGTAAATTAAATTTCTCAACTTAACATTATTATGTTTCCAATCAATTAATTTTTAAATGTCTTTTCTAAAAATGACAGTTGATATTAATGCTCCCTCCGTCAGTTAAAATTAAATGTAAAGTTAAGAAAGAAAAAATGTTTACACGTATAAACGCGAGTACATTCAGAGACAACATTAACGAACTGCTATTATGAAAGTTATTGAAAATGTTCATTTGGATACAGTTGGAGAAAGAGCATTAAGAAACAAAATAACAAAAGTTCTATCAGCAATCCTTTTTTTGGGGGGGGGGGGGGGATTTTATATTTTTCAATTTAAATTATTTTGTAAAGAGTTTTTAAAAATTCTTGTTTTAATAAAATTTACTTTTTTGTTTTTATTACTTTTGCTATAGTAATAGAATGACATAAGTTTGCTGTTATTTGTTAAAATGTTGTGGATTAACTGGTGGTATTTTTCGTAAGCAATTTTTGCCGCAACATTGTCTAAATGCAACAAACGAAACTACTGCAAATAGATAAATAATTTACGCTTTGTAATGTCTTAAAGATTTTATTTATTAAAAACACATATATACACACACATACATATGCACGCACAGCTGCAATACAAATATATTTTGTTTAAAATAGTTTCTGTTCTTCTGCTGTTTCAACTGTAATGGCAATAGCAGCCAGCGTCTACTACAAATAATAAAAGTTTAAGCATCACTCAGTTAGCTAAGTTAGATGCAAGAACAAAGAAATGTTTATCTTCTAAATTCTCATTCTAAGACAATGAACAGACAAATACCGCAATTTTCTTTCATTTTCATTTCTTTTCTTTCAAATTATACTCAACTTTCATAAACAACCAGCTGAAATTTGAACAAAAGAAAATAGCGCAGTTTAGCTATTTGTTGAGGTGGAATAAGTAAAACCTAAAACTGCTGTCATTGCAGCAGCTAAATATGATAAAATCTTAATGTTGTCATCAAAAGTAAGCAGTTGTTAGAGGAACACAGCAATGGATGGCTGTTGTCTAAAAAAAATTTTAATTTATTCGGTGGCTAGAATGATTCATACTAGAAGTCTAATGCAACTGGTTCCTTTTTGTTCAATTCTATTCAGTGCTTTTTAATTTAATTCAATTTTAGTCAATTTATTTTGAACTCTATTCTGTTCAATGCTGATCAATGCTATTGGATCCCATTCAATTTTATTCTATTCTGTCTAATGATATTCAATGCTACTAAATCTTGCTCAATTCTGTTCAAGTTTATTTAATGCTACTTAATTGTTATCAATAATATTCAATTACATTCAATACTACTCACAGCTGCTTAATGCTATTCAATGTTATAAAATTCTATTTAATTATATTCTATTTAATTATATTATATTGTATGTATTGTATTCAATTCTACTCAATTCTTATTGACTATATTTAAATCTCTTCAATGCTATTAAGTGTTACTCAATTCTGTTCATGTCTATGCTACTTAATTGTTATCAATAATATTCAATTCGATTCAATGCTGTTCACAGCTGTTTAATGCTATTTAATGTTTTTAAATTATATTTAATTATTTTGTATTATATTCAATTCTACTCAATTGCTATCAACTATGTTCAAATCTGTTCAGTGCTATTAAATCTTGCTCAACCCTGTTGAAGTCTATTCTAAGCTACTTAATTGTTATCGTATCAATTATATTTAATTCCATTCAATGCTGTTCACAACTGTTTAATGTTATTCAATGTTTTTAAATTATATTTAATTATTTTGTATTATATTCAATTTTACTCAATTTTTATCAACCATATTCATATCTGTTCAATGCTGTTAAATTATGTTCAATGTAGTTCAATGCTGTTCAATTCTGTTCAATGTTGTTCAATGCCATTCAATGCTGTTTAATTCTGTTCAATGTTGTTCAATGCCGTTCAGTGCCGTTCAGTGCTATTCAATTCTTCTTTCTTGAAATCTATTCTATTGAAATCTTTTCTAATAAATTCTATTTTATTCTATTGAATTTATTATTATTTATTTAATTCTATCCGGTTCTGTTCAATTCTATTAAGATTTTCTAAATTATATTTTTTGCTATTCAATCCTATTTGGCTAAAGTCTATTCTTAGTCATAGATATTTATATCAAAGTGCCCCTGTAGGCTAGTAGGTAGTGTACTAGCTTGTTAAGTCTGGAGGTTGTGGGTTCGATTCCTAACGAAAACCTTGGTTTTTTTTTCACTACAAAAATAAAAATTGACTGTCCGTAGGGCCGCTCAATGATGAAGGCATCGTCACTGGTCGTTGTACTGTCTTATACGAGAGGTTATTTCCGTAACTATTCTTCTACTCTCATCGCCTGTATCATCTCTTCTCTATCCTTTTCCTAAAGAATGTAGCAGGTTACTTGACTAAATAGGCGTTGTTGCCTGAACTGCTACTTCTCTTTAAAAAAAATTCTGTTCAATGTTACTAAATACCGAAATTCAATTAATTCAATTCTATTCGATTGTCTGCAATACTATTCAATGCTTTCCAACAGCAATTACTTATATTCAATTTAATTGTATTGTCTCTATTTATATTCAATTCTGAGCAATTATTTCAATTCTACTCTATTTTTATTTAATTCTATTAAATTCTGTTTAATCCTATTAAAGTTTTTTCAATTATATATATTGCTTTTCAATCCTATTTGGCTTAAATCTATTCAATGTTGCTAAATGTTAAAATTCAACTAATTCAATTCTATTCGATTGTATGCAATGCTTTCCAATACCAATTACTTATATTCAATTCCACTCTTTATGTTCAATTCGATTCAATTATTTCAATTCTATTCAAATCTATTCAATTCAGTTTTATTCTATTTAATTCTATCCAATTCTGTTCAATACTATTAAAGGTTTTTCAATTATATTTATTGCCATTCTTTTCAATTTTGCTAAAATTTATTCAATGTTGATCAATCCTACAATTCAATTAATTCAATTCTATTCGATTGTGTGCAAGGCTATTCAATGCTTTCCAATTCCAATTACCTATATTCAATTTCATTCTTCCAATTTTTTTCAATTCGATTTAATTATTTCAATTCTATTCAAATTTATTCAATTCAATTGAGTTTTATTTAATTTTATGTTTAGTCCTATTACAGTTTATTTAATTATATTTATTGCTGCTCAAATCTATTTTGCTAAATGCTATTCAATATTGCTCAATGTAAAAATTCAATTGTATTCAATAGTGTGTAATGCTATTCAATGCTTTCCAATTACTTATGTCAAATACATTCTCTCCATTTATCTTCGAATCTGTTTAATTCTATTCATTTCTACTCTATTTTATTAATTGCCATTCAATTTTATTTAATTATACAGGATGTCCGTCTGGAAGGTATATAGTATACCACCATTCACAGTTACCGTTACACCGTTTTTATTTTCAGAGAAGTAAGGTCCAGTGATTCCTCCTGAAAAAATTGCACACCAGACTGTCACTTTAATGCATGCAAAGGTGACTGTTGAGGGTTTCCCATTCCCTATAACTCATAACTATTCTGTTTATTCACATATCCATTCAAATGAAAATGTGCCTCGTTACTTATTATGATTTTTTCATGAAAATCGGTACTGCCATGGATCAGCTGTAACATTCTTTTGGCATATGTATGGCGGCGTAAATTTTCTTATGGAAGAAGCTCTTGTGTCAACTGAATCTTTTATGGAAACCAATATTAATCCTGACGCCAAATTATGGCCAAATTTGTTTTTTGAAGATCAAGGCCATTTTCTTCATTAGCAGTAACTTTTTCAGCCGATCTGGTAACAGTTTATGCTGGGGCCTATTACCTAAAGACCCTCTTTCTTCGAAATCATTCAATAAATAGTACGTTTTGTTGGAACGTTGTTTCTAATATCACTTAACTTTCTCATCGTCACAGTAATCGATGATTGATTTTGATAAAATGTTTTAACGGTTAAAACACATTGATTTATCGAATATTTTTTCATAATAAATTTGCCACGTATGTACTTTACGTTAGTCAAATATAAACTGTCAAGACTAATGTTTACCAAAATGGCGGCAAAATAAAGTGGTATAACTTCTCGGCGAACATCCTGTATAAGAGTGAGTAAACTCTTTAGCCCAGCGTCTTATAAATCCCAAGACAGATCGGACTTTATTTTCTGTAAATGAAATGTGTTGTATAAAATTCAGTTTAAGATCGAGTAAGACATCCAGATCAGCAATTGTTACAACTTTGTTCAATATACCGTCGTTCAAGACATATTCAAGATTAACATGTGTTCTCCGAGAGAGAAACACATACTGCTGCCCTTTTTATAATTGAGCTGCATGAGATTAATTCTGCACCAGCAACTAATCGCATCTAAATTATGTTGCAAGAAGATGTGATCCGTATAAATTTTTACATCATCGGCATACATAAGGATATTTGAAAACTTTATTACTGTTGGTAAGGCATTGATGAACAACAACGAAGTGAGATAGCTACTGTGTGGTATACCAGATTGAACATACATATATCGCCTTAGATGTCAGATTCTTAAAAGAAACTTTCTGTATTCTGTTCAGCAAATAAGAGGAAATCCATTTTAAAGAGTCAAATGTGAATCCCATGTAATTAGGTGCCCCTGTAGGCTAGTAGAAGGTATACTAGCGTATAAGACTTGGGGTTGTGGCTTCGATTCCCAACAAAGACCTTGGTTTTTTTCACTACAAAAATAATAGTTGACTGTCGGTTGGGTTGCTCAGTTATGAAGGCATGGTCACTGGTCACTGTGCTGTCTTATACGACAGTTAATTTCCTGTTTTTTATTTTTAACAAATCCACGATTAATAATAGTTGGAAAATGTAAGCGATTAGTAACTGTGGATCAACCTTTTCGATAACCATGCTAAGCAGACGATACAATTGATGACATAAGATGACACTTGATGGCAAATTTCATCGGTATAATAATTTTTTAAAAAAGCGCAAACTATAGGGGCTTAGTTAGCAATACCTCTATTACTTGCGGTATTACTTTTACAGCCAGATTTGAGCAATGGAATTATAAATGAATCTTTCCAGAACTTAGGAAAATAACCATATTTAATTGATGTAATAAAAATCTGTGTTATGGGAGAAGTTAAAGCAGCAGCACAATTTTACATAACCTCTTCTATGTTTCCTTGTTCTGCTGTTATCTGTTGGACTCTATTTAGACCCTTTCCTATATTCCTGTGATTTTATCTTTACTGTTCGACTCAATTTAATTTAAGTGTACCCAACTATAGTGTAATAAAAAATATCATTCTTCTTTTAACTTTAATTCACTGTTTTGGAATATTCGTTTCCAATCTGTTTTCTTTTCAAAGAACTGATTGCTACTTTCGACCAATTTTCTTCCTGTTTTTTTTTCTATAATAGAAAAGTCATTTACCTGATAGCACAAACAACAAAGTAAACCTTCATTAATATTTAAGCAACATTTTACTTGAATGATTTTTGTTCCAGTCCTCAGTCTGAGATTCATTCAACTGAACATAATCGACACAATTGTTTTGTGCTGCTTAAAGGAAATAAACAACAAGTTTTTTTTTATGTTGAAACATTTTCTACTATTTTTGTTTTTGTTTTTGCTTACGGTGAGTCTTCAGGTTAACTTAAGAGAATGTGAAAATGTTGTTACAAAAAAACAAAAGTATTTTTAAGAGGTTTTTGAGTTTTTCTTGAATTACATTTATTTTTAGCTTCAAGCTTAAAAAATAAGATTCAGTCATTGAAAAGGTGGCAGCTATTTTCGTTGCAATTAATGAGAATCAAGTGAATTAAACAAGTTTTTATGTTTTGTATTTTTTTTTTGTTAATTTTCACAGGCAATTAAATTTTTTAATGGCAATAATTTTTATAGTTAATTAATTTTTTAAAATAAGAGACAGAGAGAGATATTTAAGAGTAAAATCTTGTTGACTGGCAACCAGTAATTTGAGTCAACAGGCTTGATACAAAATGTGTGAACGCCAACACATGTTCGACCAGGTCGTTTAACTGAACACATCGTAGTCGTGATACAAGGAGATATAAATTTGTCAGTTTCTCGATTTTCTTAAACATAGGGGTTATCCAAAACCACCACATGGCGAATTTTGCGTAAGGATTTGACTTTGAAGCCTTATAAGGTTCAACTGGTGCAGGAATTAAATACGACCGACCATTCTAATCGCCTTAGATTCGCTCAATTCATCCAGGAATAATTGGCTAGTTTTTCTAAAAAAAACTCATAAATGTTTTTAAATACGGGAGAGATATAGAGAGAGAAAGACAGTGAACAGTAAAATCTTGTTGACTGGCAAACACTAATTTTCAATCGAAGTTAAAACTATAGTTAGTTCATATTTCAGAACTAAAGAGAGAAAATTTTTCGTATCAAGAAAGAGCATTAAAATAATAGAGCAGAAAGGCGAATTTTATCATTCATTATTTTGTTTTTAAAATTCTCACTTAGTTTGAAAAAGTTTTCTACATACAAAAATATTTATAACTTTCTCCGTATTAAAAAAGAATTCAACAATCATTTTTCTCTTGCTCTAAACAAATAATGCTAAGCGTCTTTTCTTTTTTCAGTTATCGATTTCCTATTAGCTCCAAATATCGAGTTTTTAACAAGAAGTTTATTTTTTAATAATGGCAACATGATGCTTTTGTCATTAAGTTTTTTGACATATTCGTAGTAGATGCATTGGCAATTGTTACAATAAATTCAATTTCGCACGAAAATCATCTTAAAATAATTAAAGTCCACTGATGGAAATGGTGGTTCCACTAAAGTTTCATTTCATAAAATTCGTGATATTTTCGGACAACAACATAATCGTCCTTCTGAGACCGCTATAAGAATTTGGTCGATAAAAAAGCTAGGAACATCAACGCATGTTCAACTGAACAGATCCTGGACGTCCTCACCAATTGGAGTTATCCAAAACCACCACATGGCGAATTTTTTAGAAGGATTTGTTTTTGAGGTCTTACACGGTTCAACTAGTGCAGGAATTAAATACGACCGACCATTCTGATCGTCTTAGATTCGCTGAATTCTTTCAGGAGCAACCTGGTTTTTCTGAAAAAATCATTTTTACAGACAAAGACCATTTTCAAACAGATGAAGCCATTTTCAACAAGCAAAATTGCCGCATTTGGACTTCTGAAAATCCTACAGCGATTATTAAGAAGCCTTTGTATGCTTAACTTGTCACTGTATGGTGCGCTATGTGGTCTAAAGGCGTGATAGGACCGTTTTTTTTTTTCGAAGATGAGTCCGAAAATGCGGTAACGGTTAATGAATCACCCTATAGCGAGATGCTAACAACTCAATATGGTTGGTCTCTTATTAAATAAATGCCTCAATAAGCAAAACAGGCGATATTTGGGGTGATGATAATTGAAGCCGTAGATTCGCTCAATTCATTCAGAAACAACCGGCTGGTTGTGTTCTGGAAAAATTTATTTTTCGGACAGAGCTTATTTTTGCTTGTCAGGGTATGTCAACAGGCAAAATTGCCGCATTTGGGCTTCTGTAAATCCTAAAGCGATGACTGAGAAGCCTTTGTATGCTCAACGTGTCACTGTATGATGTGCTATGTGTTTTTTTTTTAAAGAGAAGTAGCACTTTAGGCAACAATGCTTATTTACTCAAGTACCGTGCTACATTCTTTAGGAAAGGGATAGAGAATAGATGAAACAGGTGGTGAAAATAGAAGGATAGTCGGAAATTAACTGGAAATTAAGACAGCACAGCGACCAGTGACTATGCCTTCATAGCTGAGCAGCCCCACCGACAGTCAATTTTTATTTTTGTAGTGAAAAAAAAACCAAGGTCTTCGTTAGGAATCGAACTCACAACACCCATATTTACAAGCTAGTATACTACGTACTAGCCTACAGGGGCATCTGTATATTAGGAGATACGATTTTTTTCGAATGAAACGATCAATTTATTGCAAACCACACTTTGCGATCGCATAATTTTACATAATCAGCAGTTAAGTGGCCAACCAGATCATGTGATTTAACACCACTAGATTATTTTTCGTGGGGCTATGTTAAGCTAATCGAAGCGATTTCAGCCTTAAAACTCAAAATTCGTGATGTGATTAACGAAATGAAATAGTAACGCCATTTTGCCAAAAAGGTAATTAAAAACTGTGATAAAAGTATCGACATCTGTCAGCGTGGCCAGATATAATTTTTTATTCAAAATTGTCGAACTTTTCTCTTCGTCATACAATAAAACTCTGAAGCATTTTAATCTACATTTTTTGTTATAAATTGTTTTAGAAAGAGAACTTCTTGTTGGAAAACCCTTTAGAAAACATAATTTATTAAATATTTTCGAAATAAAATTTGCTCTACAAAAGTCAATTTTAACTTTCTTATTATAAATATTTCAAATATTATTACAAACTACTCAAGTATTATGTTCAATAAAAAGTTATTAGATAAAATAACAACAAAAATGCTGATAAAAAATTATGTGTGTGGACAAACACATCAGCAAAATTTTACCCTAAAAATTGGAAGTAATCAATTCATGAATACTTTTGGGTAACCGGTAGTTTTGATGATGGCAATTATTTGGATTTTCGTTTGGAATTTAATTTGAAATATTTTAAAATCTTAAGTAGGGTAGTTATAAAACATTAATTTTCGATTTTCCACCTGGTTACCTGCCTTAAATGAGTCATGGCAAAGTTTCAGTCCAATAACCCCTGCCACATTGCGGCACGTGTTAATATTATCAGATTGAATAGAAACTTTGTTAATCTCATTTTCTAGTCAATTGGCACATTTTAAAGAGGTTGAGCCGATAGATAGAATTACTTTTTTTAATCTCATTTACCTTGTAACCACTCTAATGTGGAGTGAGTCGCAGGAAAATCCAAAATCCTTAGAGGCGGTATACTGTGAACCAGTTTAATGATTCCAAGTATTGTAGGGTGTGGAATGAATTATTTTTTTTTTAAATTAATGGTGTTAAATTTATGGTGTTATTGTCAGCCCAAAAGGGTGTTTCTTATAGAGGCACAGCAATTTAAAATGGAATAAAACAAAGATGATATTTTTTAAATTGCATAAAATATACTTCATTCTAGAGATATTCTTGGGGCGTTGTAATTTATATACGACTTCTGGTGTATGACTGCCTCGACTGGCACAGAAGTAGTCTTATCTGGAAATCGATTCCAACATTTGTGGCCATATATGATCAATAGGTTATCCTCCAACTGCTCAATAGCTTCGTGCTTATGGGTGTAGACTAGCTACTTTACAGATTCTCCAGCAAATGGTTAGTAGTATTAAATCGCATAATATTGGAGGTCGATTCACGAATCCGAAACGTGAACCTGCGGGTTACAGAGACGTGATTTGATTTACATCCGCACCTGGCCATGAAGCCCTTATCAGATGGTGGTCAAGCCACTATGCATAATTTGGAACGTCATGCTCGTCCTAGGAAGCCGAAGCCATAATTCTATGCAACAGAATTTTCTAGTTGCAACTTCGATGATTCCAGAGCAGGGCTGCAAATCATCACTCCTTGCTTAAGAGTTGGAGACTTTCCAACTTTATGTCCAGTACACATGTCTAGCATGCTCACTGGACTGGATCATTCACTTAGGGTGTCATTAACAGCGAGATGATCCTGGCCACCATTTTAAACCATAGACTGATATGGGGCCGCAAAACCACAACCACCACGATGCTCCCATATAGGGGCCAACCTCAATGATCAGCCAGAGAACTATTATAAGTCTAAAGAGAAAAATAATGAACTCTGCGGGTCTCTGATCCCCGTGGAAATAAAGTGGAGTTTCCAGTTGACCACCTGCCAATCTTCAGGGGACTGGGCTCCCTTTATACCCCAGTTGCACTGATTCTAGATAGTGGAATATTCTATAAAGACCATATTTATATGCCCCTGGGGGGAACTGCGGGTTACAAAACATTTTCAAACATGAGCTGTGTGTTATGTTGCACTATCTTGTTGAAACTACAGCTGCTGTTGCACAAGATCTGGAATGTTCCGCTGATAAACAGAAAAGTCAGTGAACATGGCTCTATAGCGGTCACCGTTGATTATAACGTTCTGACTAGCGTCGTTTTTAAAGAAGTATGGACCAATGATTTCGCCAGCTTATAAAGCAGACCAAAGATTTGGTTTTTCTGGATGTAACGATATCTCCATATACATGTGGGAATAATCATCGCTGGAAACACGGCAGTTTTCTTTATTGACGTAAACCATTCATTTAAGCAAACTTGAATTTCATCATTAAATAAAATTCCCTTAATAAAATCTGAAACAACGTCAATCTTGTTTGGGCCCAATTTGAAAGCATTGCTCAGGCATCAGTCTGTAAATGTTGCGAACTGTCAAACCAAACTAAATATAAATCACTTCATGGTTGACAAAATGGCTGACAGCTTAAAAAGTGTTGCAAACGTAAAGTTTTATAGCGCTATAAAAACCACCCGAAATTGGACAACAAAATTCCAAGTTCTACATTCAGAACTAACGGGTAAAAATTCATGTATTTTCCAGAAAAATAAGAACGAAATTACTTACTAAGCAATTCATGTAAAATAATTTTACTCACAAATTGTTTGATTACAACACAAATGAAGAAAAGCATATAAAACTTAAGTTAAAATTGGGTTATTGTGCGTATTATGTCAAATTCCATTTCATATGGTTTCTATAAAAAATAAAATAAGCTTTACATACGCTTCATTTATTTACATTACATTATTACATATTTATATGTTGACAGGAAAAGTTGAGGATAGAGAAAAGTAAAAAGCGTAAAAAAAGTTTGATAGTTGTATTAAGCAACGGGGAACAGCCCAGCTGCTAAAGAGAATATTCGTTTATACGGGGTATACGCCGGGAAGGTACACTACTTTGTTTTGCCGCCATTTTGTAAATTTATTATGGAAAAATATTCGATAAACGAAAGTGTTTTAATCGTTAAAACATTTTATCAAAATCAATCATCGATTACTATTACCGATGAGAAAGTTACGTGAAATATTTGGAAGAAAAAACCTGCCAACAAAACGCACCTATTTATCGTGTAGTGAATGATTTCGAGGAAAGAGGATCTGTAGGTGATATGCTCTAGCAGGGACCACAACATACAGAAACATCGGCTGTAAACATTACTGCTGCTCAAGAAGGCATTGAAAACAATCCATCCACCTCAATTCAATGCCATGCTCAGGAGCTTGGTCTTCAAAGAACAACTTTGGCCACAATTTTGCACAAGGATTTGTATTTGTTTTCATAAAAGATCCAGTTGATATAAGAGCTTCTTCCACAAGACCACTTATGCCGCCGTACATATGCCAAAAGGATGTTACAGCTTGCCCATGACAACCTTGATTTTCATGCACAAATCATAATTAGTGACGAGACACATTTTCATTTGAATAAATATGTGAGTAAACAGAATATTCGATACTGGGAAATGAAAACCCTCAAATAAGTGCCCCTGTAGGCTAGTAGGTAGTGTACTGGCTTGTCAAGCCTAGGGTTATAGGTTCGATTCCCAACGAAGACCTTAGTTTTTTTCACTACAAAAATAAAAATTAACTGTTGGTGGGGCTGCTCAGTGATGAAGGCGGCAGTTAATTTCCGTAACTATCCTTCCACTTTCACCACGAAGAAGAGATGAAACAGATCTCTTCTTTATCCTTTTCTTAAAGAACGTAGCACGATATTTGACTAAATAGGTATTGTTGCCTGAAGTGCTACTTTTCTGTAAAAACAAAAATTATTCAACAATCACCTTTGCATCCACTTAAAGTGACAGTCTGATTGGCAATTTGATCAGGAGGAATCATTGGACATGTGCTTGGATTTTCCGACGGGGTTAAAATTACTTTTATTTGGGTAAGGTTTTCCGTCGACCCTTGTCAAATGTGGTTTGTGAACAAACCGGTTTCGGCTGTTTGTCATCTTCAGTGTTCTTTTCGTACTAGTTGCGTTCTATTGTCAGTTGTCTTTATATAGTTCGTGTCTCCCTTCGTGTTATTGCGTTCTGCAGGAGATGCAGGCAAAAAAGACAGAAAGAGACACGAACTATATAATGACAACTGACAATAGAACGCAACTAGTACGAAAAGAACACTGAAGATGGCAAACAGTCGAAACCGGTTTGTTCACAAACCAAATTTGACGAGGGTCGACGGAAAACCGTACACAAGTAAAAGGAATCATTGGACCTTAATTCTTTGAAAATGAAAACGTCTTAACGGTAACTGTGGACGGTGAGCGATATCGTGACATGATTGAAAACTTTTTAACGCTACAATTGCGTGCTTTGTGTTTGATTAATATGTGGTATCAACAAGACGGTGCCACATCGCATACAGCCGGGATTACAACGGAAATACTGCAGGGCTCTTTCCACAACAAGTTATTTCAAGAAATGGTGATATTGATTGGCCTCCACGGTCGCCTGATTTAACTGCTTCGATCTGCTTTTTGTGGGAATATGTGAAAAGGAAAATTTATGCCACCAAACCAGAAACGCTTAAGCAACTCGAACAAAATATATTCGTGATGAAATTAAGGAAATATCGCGTAAAATGTGTGAGAATTTAATGAAAAATGTGCTCAAGCGGAGCTCGCATTTGTGAGGCTAACAAAGGAGGTCATTTATCTGGTAGTGTTCCATGCAAAATTGCCGACATTAAATGAAACATTTATCATTATAAAATCCATTATCTTTCATTTAGTAGAGATACCTCCCCGGCGGACATTCTGTAGCTATAGAAATGTTTTAAAACAGTGATCGGCAAAAAGAGAGTATTTTTCACTCGGGTTTTAGTTTCAGTTTTATATCCCAAATATCCCCCCGGGGCACACTCATATGTATTTATGGAACACACAACCATCTGGACTTGTGTCTTGCGGAGGCAAAAGGAAGCCCAGACCCTAACAGGCTAGGAGGAGCCAACTAGACAATCCACGGGAATCAGTAAGGCCCCAGTGTTCCGCTAATTGTCTTTTTAGCCTTTTAGCTGTTCCCTAACTGATTATTGAGGCTGGCTCTTCAGGGAGTATCGTGGTGGTTGTGGTTTCGCAACACTCATGAAATGATTAAAGGGCCAGGATCAACTCACTTTTGACGAAGAACAAAGAGTGAATGACCCGAATCCAGTGGGCATGCTTGTCAGGTATTCTGGATCAGAAGTTGGATAGTCCCCAATTCTTCAGCTAGCAGGAGCCAACTGGACAATCCACTATATTTCCACGGGAATCAGTAAAGCCTCAGAGTTCAGCTATTTGTCTTTTTAACCTTCTATCTATTCTCTGACTGATCATTGAGGTTGGCCCTTTAGGGAGTACCGTGGTGGTTGTGTTTTGAAGGCCCTGGTTTGAGTTGTGTGGCCAAATCATTCACAACGACCACAATGAATGAGCATGATTGTGGTTGTGTTGTTAAATTTTATTAATTTTCATGTGTTCTGTTCCAGGAGTTGGATAGTCTCCAACTCTTCAGCAAGGAGTGGGGGCGTTGGCCTGTTCCAAGCTCTTGAAGTTGCAACTAGGAGTGACTGGAGGATATACGTATCTGAAGGCCTTCTAAGGCAAGGATATCGTTACATTTCAAGCACAGTGGTATGATCCTCCATCGGGTTATGGCTTATACACCTAAGTACTGATATAACATATCCCAAATATGTGCGCTGTTTGTTGTTAAAGTTTTTTAAAACTCGGAAGCGTTGGTAGATGCATAGTAAGTCACCTAGTAGTAAGACCACCATCAGATTAGGGTTCTATGGCTAGGCTACTAACATTAATCTGTATCACAATCTATGTATGTTGAGCTTGTGAAGCCACCATCTTTAAACAGCGATTTGAGTAGAAAGAAAAGTAATAGCAGTCGCACTGAGAAACAATTCTAATTGAAACTAATTTGGATTATGGTGTACGCACAGTAGAAGAGTTAGCGAAGGCACCTTGATGACAAAAAATAAAAAACGAGGAGGAACCGTAAAGTTAGAGAAAAGTAACAACTTAACACAGTGGTAGTGGTTTAGCTGATTAATTAAAAAATATGTTGAGTTCGAGTCTCAGTGGAACTACAGCACATGGAGATCTGTATAATTGCATGGGAGTGGCAGAAATATTTTTGCAGAAAGACTTGTAGTAACGCTTGTCTTCTCAGCGACGCCGGTAGTTAAGAGTGTGTAGTTGTAGAAGTTTGTTTGGTTAAAGCCTAGAAAGCCTAAGCTGCTAGCTTCGCAATCTATGCAGTACAAATGCCGACCATTGTTTTTAGGTATTCAAAATTGGCGTCGTAGTTGAGGGCGTAAAAAAAGATTGGAACTAGTTTCAGGTTTTTAAATATTGATAAAGGAAGTAAAGATAGTGGGACGAAAAATCTTGTTGCTGTAGCGGTGAGTATTTATTTTTTCCTTCTTAAGTTTTGCAGCCACATGAAATATCCTGTCTCAGCACATAATTTTTGTATGGAGACATGAAATATTATTTTTTTAGCAAGTTATGGCCAATTACCTAATAATAGAATTATTTTTAAATGAAATAAATTTAAAATATATATAAATGTATAAAGTAATTTTTATTTATTTTTTATTTAATACTCTTAATTAAAATTAACAAAATCAGGAATAGAGCTTAAATATTTAATTTGTTTTTTTCTCTATAAATATATAAAAAAATAAATTAGGTTTTTTTTTAAATAAATTAAAATAAATAATTTTATATGCTTCAACAAATCACTGTTTGTATTTGTTTTATTGGGAAAAATAAAAATAATTCATAATAAATTTTTAATTTATTTACAAAAAAAAAGAATTAACCAACTGCTAACAGGATAAAAAGTATTAAAGAGAAACCATAAACAAACTGATAAAATTAAATATAAATTATAGTTACGAGTACATTAATTAACCCTAAATAAATAAATGCAATTTCAATACAGGAAAAAATACACACACACACACACACACACACATGCAGAAAAAAAAGAATAAAAACATAAAATCCAAATATTTAGTTTTGAAAAAAAAAGTAGGAAAAAGCAATGAAAACCAAATATTCCTGGCAAATGTTAATAAATAACAGTCGTTAATTTAATTTAAAGTGTAAAAAGTTTAGAAGAAAAATGGATAAAAATTTAATAATAAAGTGAACAGAAACTCAATTTAAAGTCAATTTAAAAGTGAATTGCAATAATTTGTCACATAACATATGATAATTAATTGTTTAACTGTTATTGTTGTTATTGTTGTAGTACGCTTAAAGCATTATTAAAGAAATAAAAAAAGCTTATTAAGCACTAAATTATTACAAAACAAAAAAACGAATATAAAACAGATTTAGCAGGGACTTGCTAATGACTTGGTAGAACATTAAGAAAAAATTGATTCTTTTATTGAGAAGATATTATTTTTTTAAAATAGATTTTAAAGAAAAAGAAAGTCATTCAATTAAGAGGATTTAAGAAAAAAAAATCATCCTAAAAGTAGGCAATTAAATTTGTCAAATATTTATTCAATTAAGTATGCAAGTAACAATAAATCAAGTGTCAAGTGTTTTCAATATTAAACCATTTTATTCATTAATCATAAATTTTATTGTCTGTCATAAGACTTATTATAGAATAGAATGGATAGTGAATAGTGGGATGAGTTAATGAGAATAATATATTCATTATGGTTGGTAAAATTTTAAGGTCTTTCCAAACACCACGAAAAAGATCTTTTCCATCTGCTTAAGTTTTAGTTGAAATTTATTTAATTTAGAAATTTTTAATTAAAAAATAAGTGAACAAAATTTTCATTAAATAATTAATTGAGACAATTAAATATTTAATAAATATTTAAGGTTTTAAATTAACCTTTACAAAAGAATTATATTTGGGCACTTCAATCAAGGCTGGCAGAGCAACTGATGTTCTATTCTGAGAATATTAAAATTTTTTCAAATGGAAATTTTGTTGTTTTAGGAAATAAATTTTAAGCGAAACATGTTATTATTTTTCACACTAGGGAAATGGAAAGCATTTAATTGGTGGCCCAGGCATAATGCACGATATTAATTGCAAAGGGTTTCTTTCAATTAAAATTTATATTTATTTATTCCACTCTTAGCCAGATTCGACTATGGACAGATACATAAGTGAGCAGCACATTGAAATTGTTGAAACTTTTACGGAATGGGCGGTCAAGTTAATTCTCTTCGTGATTTTTTTTGGCAGCATAATCGATCAAATGTGTCTATTCCACCTTCAGCAAGAGTAGGCCGAATTGGAAATTTGAAAAGAATTGTGGTTGCTGGCCCAGTTTGTTCTGCGCTAAACATTGCTGTTGTTTGCAATAGTATGACAGAAGAGCCGTCAACCTTAACTCGTCTTCCTGGCCAACAATTGAACATGCGCATTTTTATTAAATATTTGAATTACATGCTTACAAGGTTCGGTTGGCTCGAGCCTACGATTATTTTAAGCGTGGTCAATATACAGAATGGCTGGGCGAACAGACACAAGTCAATGCGAACTTTACAAAGAAAATCATTTTCACCGACTAAGCAAACTTTCACTTCAATGGATTCATTTAGAAGGAAAATTGCCATATTTCGATAAATGAGAATCCACGATTGATTTTTTAACAGTCCATGCGTCCACAAAGAGTGACTTTTTGCGATGATTAATGATTTATGACGAATTATGGACTGTTCATCGGCCTTACTTCTTTGAAGAGAAGGTCGACTAATCATGTAGCGTGAGTAGTGTCGCTAAGGCGAAATGACAAAGGATGTTTTGTGCCTAGAAATTGAGGATATGAACCTGAACGATATGTAATCTCAACAGTGTCGCCAATTGTGTCGCTTGCCATATGGCCAATAATCAAGACTACATACTCTATTTATTCCCTACAGCATCGACACAATGTGGAATGTATTTCACTGTTTTATCGTTACTTTAATGGCAAGTGAGCCAACGAAATTAGGGACTTGTTTCCAAAAGTCGTACGTTTTTGCTTTTGTCAGGTTTTTGTTGAGAGCGCATCCATTTGTGGTCGATTGGAACTACGCATTTTCGAAGAATTCATTTTTTAGCAGAACAGTCGGTATGTGGAATAAACCCTCTCCAGAGGTTTTTCCTGTTACTTTCAATGTAGAAAAAGTCAAATCGAATGTCCACAAACACTAATCCCTCTTACCTCCTCCCCACAACCAAATTTCCTAGTTCTGGTACAAAGCATTGCATGCCCCCTACCATTATTCCCTGAGTGCTGGTCCGAATAGAAAAAAAAATGTAACGGTTCCTTTCAACGACCGTTTTATCTCCCATTGTGACGTTGTAATTTATGATTTGACATCGTCGTACTTCTTTAAACACTGAACCTCAATTATATCTCAAGGTCATTGAAAATTAAATTTTATTTATGCCATAGCAGCTGTAACGAGCATTTGGACAAAATTTTGTTTAACACGTTATTGTTATGAAAGATAATTTTCTGAAAACTTTTTGGTTTTACTTACAATTACCAGTAAGCCTTTATGTTAATCTTGGAAAAGTAGAATTTAATCTCTAGCAGTCCGTGCAGCCTAACCAAACTTTATCGTCTTGTTAATAATTTAAAAATTTCATTAATATTTGCTGTAATTAAAAATTCGTTATACCTTAAGCCATTAATAGAAATAAGTTTTATTTTCTTTACTTCACCACTCCATTGGGTGGCAGCTTTAGGAAAAGAAAAGTCTATAAACAATTACATTAAATCAGTAAATTTGTTTGTTAACAAGTAAAACACATTTATTGTTTAACTCAAATCAATTGTTTATACACTTTTCTTTTCCTAAAGATGCCACCCAATGGAGTGGTGAAATATTAAAAATAAAAATAAAATTTATTTAACTTTCCTATAAAGATGTGGAGCTTAAAAATATTATTTTTAAAATATTAAAAAGGTCAATTAACTGTAATTATTAATTAAAAATCATTTATCTTTTTGTTTGTGTGATTTCAGGATATGACATGTGATGGTGTTTTAACATTTTGGATATTTTTATTTTTATCTTTGATTTTTTCCAACAAAATTCATTTAACAAATGGCGGTCGTGACGATGAGTTGCATATAGGCGGTATATTTCCTATTGCTGGTAAGGGAGGATGGCAGGGTGGTCAGGCGTGTATGCCCGCCGCAAGATTGGCATTGGATGATGTCAACAAAGAACCCAATCTGTTACCCAGCTTTCGTCTCATTTTACACAGCAACGATAGTGAGGTAAGTAAACTTATTGACATTTTACATTTCATTACAAAAATAGCGCGGGTGTTAAAAATGAATAGTGGCAAATTATTGGCTACGGATTTGCTACAATGAGTCCTTGACTGGCAAATTATTATTTAATTTATTTTCTTATCTTCAAGGAGCTACTCGAAGTGAAGAAATTTTTTATAAAAAAATTAATTTTGAAGTTAATTGTCATCCTTTGTTTAGTTATTTTAAGAATATTTAACGTTGTTTTAACTCATAAATACTTGTGTCGTGTATTAAAGGTGTCAATTATGTATTTCAATAACAATAAATATGACATTTGGTGTAGTAGAAAAAAATGTTAGGAAAATTAATTAAGGACAGACAGACCCAAATTATAACTAATTTTAAAGTGTTAATGATTTATTGAAAATTTGATGGCCACAAAAGTCAGCTTGTAAATCCCTGTAAATTAGTGTCTATTAAATAATTTGTAATCAAAAGGGGCAGGGCGATGATAAATTTAAGAAATGCACAAAATTGTGTTATATAGATTAGAAGGTATCAAATGTGTAAATTTTAAGGAATTTTCATCAAACGCACACACAAATAATAATCGTAAATAAGATTTTATTTTTAAAATTATTCTTAAGATTTCTTGCAAATGATGGCGAAATTTACAAAAAAGACAAATAAACTTTATTTTTAATATACAGCCACACTATTTGGTGGTGTCTTCAGGAAAAGAATAAAATATTTAAGTTACTAGTACACCCGACGAACTCCGTTTCGCCACCAGATGGCTTCGTTTTTTGTAACATTTCGTTTGGGGATTAAAAGATGAAAAAATAAATTTTTTGTTTTATATTTGAAAAGGAAAAATTGTATTTCATTGCACAACAGTAATGAATTCATTTCGATTACAAAAACGAAGTGGAATTTAGTTGAACTTCTCTAAGTAAAAAATGAAAGTGAATCCAAAGTAAATACTGAATCGAAGCGTTATACGTGTCCGCAAATTATCCGTTTCATTGAAGTGCTCTTTGGTAAACCAAACTTTTTGTTTTTTGGTCTGACGTTGAATACGGTGTGACTTCTGATCGTGTGATGGTGTAGTGTGTGGTGTACGTGTAGTTGTTATGTGTTGTAATTGACTGAGTTGGTGTGATTGATTGGTGTGAGTGATTGGTTGAATAAAATCTTTTGCCTTGCAAGTCGGCTTGAAGCCGCCTTCTCGAATGATATTAGCTCCAAAGGATGTCATGCGAAAGCAGTTGTTGTATTCAAGGATGCGTTGAAGAAAATGGCGTCAGTTCCATTGAAAAATGGTTTCAGTGGCTGTGGGCGTGTAAGTAATGGATCCAGTTTGACTTTTCCACTTGCGCAGCACAATCCAGCTGTTTCTCTTTTGAACTTTAACGCATTGCAATATCGTCATTGGTCCAATATGTAAATTGTCATGATTGCTGTAGTTCACAGTGGGATCATATTGGAATGCCAAGCGATTGCATTATGCCAATGATCTTCGTGTGCTCACGCGTTGTCTCAATCGGACATTTTCTCTTATTATATTTTGTCTTTCTTCGCTTAAGTTATGTGAATACACTTGTTGCCGGCGTGCATGTCTTGTGCGGCGGCCCATGTTCGCACGTTGTCCTCACACACCACGCATTGGTGCCGTTGTAGTACATGCTATATATCAGAGATGGCGCTGTATGTAAAAATGATTTCTCCCTGTTTTCCTGCTTTTCTCTTGAAATTTTTCTGAAGTTATAGCGTCAGGTAGGAAAATCCGACTTATTTATATATATATATAGATTTATTTAAAATAATTATTTAAAAAACAAATTCTTCTAACCGTTTTTTCTTTTCCTGAAAATGCTACCCAATATGGCGTAATTTTTTTATGGAATTAAATTGTGTTTAAAAAAATTATTTATAAAATACTGGGTGTCCTCCTCTGTTTTGCCGCCATTTTGGCAAACATTAGTCTTGACAGTTCATATTTGGCAGTGGTATAGAAGACACATGGCAAATTTATTATGAAAAAATATTCGATAAACCAACGTTTTTTAATTCTTAAAAAATTTTATCAAAATCAATCATCGATTACTGTGACAGTGAGAAAGTTACGTGAAATTTTTGGAAGAAACAACGGGACAACAAAAACTGTTAGTGCACGATTTCCAAGAAAGAAGGTCTGTAGGTGATAGTGCCAAAGATGGACTAAAATACAATGCAAGATGGCCTAAAAGCATTACTGCTGCTCAAGAAAGTGTTGAAAAGAATCCATCAACCTCAATTCGATGCCGTGCTCAGGAGGTTGGTCTTCAAAGAACAACTTTGGCCACAATTTTTCACAAGGATTTGCTTTTGTTTTCATATGAAATTCGGTTGATACAAGAGTTACTTCCGCAAAACCATTTACGCCGCCATCGTATATATGCCAATAGGATGTTACATGGTCGAGCTCATGACAACCCCACCCCGATTTTCATCAATAAATCATAATCAGTGACGAGGCTCTTTTTTCATTTAAAAGGATATGTAAATAAATAGAATAATTGGTTCTGGGGAATGGGAAATTTCAAATTATTCATTAGTAACGTTTGCATCCATTAAAAGTGACAGTCTGGTGTGCAGTTTGCTTGGGAGAAATCATTGCACCTTAATTCTTTGAAAAAGAAAACGGTGTAATGGGAACTGTGAATGGGGAGCGATATCGTGATGTGATTGAAAACTTTTTAACGTTACAACTGCATGCTTTGGGCTTGGTTAATATCTGGTATCAACATGATGGTGCCACGTTGCATACAGCTAGGATTACAATGGTATTACTGCGAGACTTCTTTTCACATTTAGTTATTTCAAGAAGTTGTGATAGTGATTGGCCTTCACGGTCGCCTGATTTGACTGCTCTGGACTTCTTTTTGTGGTGATATCGGAAGAGAAAGGTTTATGCAAACAAATCAGAAACGCTTAAGCAATTCAAACAAAATATTCATGATGAAATTAATGAAATACCGCGTGGAATAAGTAAGAATGTAATAAAAAATGTGATCAAAAGGAATCGCATTTGTGAGGCTAACAGGGGCGGTCATATATGGTATATGCGTATATTGTCAACTTCTATATGGAGAGAAACACTGGGAGAAAGGACCACTGAGAGAAAAGAGCGCTGAAGATGGTATATAGCCTAAACCGGTATGTTCAGAAATCAAATTTGACGCGGGTTGACGTACAATCATACCCAGGTAAGCGGTCATATATCTTATGTTGTATTCCATACATAATTGTCGTCATTAGATAAAACATTTATCAGCCACCACGATACTAACGAAGAGCCAACCTCAATAATCAGTCAGAGAACAGCTAAAAGGCTAAAAAGACAAATAGCTGAAGTCTGGGGCTTTACTGATTCTCGTGGAAATATAGTGGAATTGTCCAGTTGGCTTATGCTAGCCTTGAAGGGGACTGGGTTCCCTTTTACCCGCAAAGACACATGTAATGACAGTGAATTTCCGTCAAAACATATAAATGTGCCCCCGGGGGGGAACATAAACTTGTTTTAAGCTTAAAGTCCTCTTAGTATCTTTTACAGCTTTTGTTTTTGAGAGAAGAGAAGTAGCACTTCAGACAACAATGCCTATTTAGTCAAGTACCGTGCTACATTCTTTAGGAAAGTTATAGAGAAGAGATGAAACAGGTGGTAAAAGTAGATGGGTAGTCGGTAGTCGACCAGTGACTATGCCTTCATCACTGAGCAGCCCCACCGACAGTCAATTTTTAATTTTGTAGTGAAAAAAACCAAGGTCTTCGTTGGGAATCGAACCCACAACCCCCATACTGACAAGCTAGTACACTACCTACTAGCCTACAGGGGCACCTATATCATTTAATCAAAAGTTAAAAATAAACAAGGTAGTATACCTTCCTGCCCGACAACCCTGCATGTGGATTAACATATTATAGTTATAATTTATTAAAAAAATTATGAGAAAATTTTTAAAAAAACATTTATGAAAAAATAAAAAAATAGTGTGAATATGTCTTGATAAATAGTTTAGCCAAATAATTTTTTAATAAATATTAATGAGTTTAGCAATTTAAACTTTTTATTGGTTTTAGTTTATAAAAAAATACTCTTTGCTCCCTTCTCTTCGTTTCTCTTTAAAAATTAATGATGACAATTTGTTACCAATAAAGTCTATTTGATTCTTAGTTCTTAATTTTATGGCATTTGAATTTTTCTACAATTTTGCTTTTAGTTTTCCATTTTTTTCTAAATTTTGTGTAGGTAAAAATATAATTTTTTACAGCTATCTAATATAGCTTGATGTTTTATTTGAATAGCTAAACAATTTTAACAAAAATAAAATAAATATACCAAAGTAGCTATTTGAGTCTAATTTACACAATTTATTATTTCTCTTTCATAATATTGTTTGTTCTCTTTGGCAAGTTTCTTACTCCTGCTTAGAAAACTTTATTTTTAATAAATTAAGGCACATTTATATTCACAACAACATACTCATTATGCTATTGATCTTTAATTTTTTATTATTACCTCAATGCCAAACAAAACACAAGATTGAAAGCAAAAAGAGCTAAAATGGATATTCGTAACGTTACAGCTTTTGTGTGAATGTATAACAAATTTATAGACAGAAGTTGTCATGTACGAGCATGTATATTTTTATATTCTTATTACATGAGACCATAAAAACCATAACGTTACTGTCAAATTAATCCCTGGTTAAGCTTTAAGATCAGCCTCAATAATAAATAACAATTTTACCAATATGCCATCTACTTTTATTAAACAAATAAGAGAAAAAAAAATTCAATACATTTCCACACATATTTAAAACCATTTGCCTTAAGATAGGCAACATAAAATGCCAAACTGAACAAACTATTTGAAAGCCAGGCAACATGATAATGATGATGATGATGGCTTTTCTATATTGATGTTAATGGAATTGTGGGCTAAATAAAATACGAAAAGAAAAATTTCTACAGTTAGTAAAAATGATTTTCTATTTTACTCTCACTTCACTTTCATTAGGCTTCACATCTTCAAAAGAAAATAAAAAAAATTGTCTTCATCATGAGTAAACATTAAATGGAAAATTGTAGCAATGGGAATATTTCCGAAGAATTTTTGTAGAAATTCCTTAAAGGTTTAGTATTGATAAAACATCTTGAAAACCAACTTAAATTGAGCAACAACGACAACAATACTAACAAAAAAAAATCGACATCATTTATTTTGTTTTAGCCGCCGTACAAAATAACAACAACAAAAAAGTAGTCATTTGTAAGTAAAACAAAAGCAAGGTCAAGTGTTAAATAAGTAAACTTTCATTTCACAGTGAATTCTAGAAGTAAATTAGAAATATTCAATACTAATCTCTTGTTTATAAGGGCTGTGATAACTTCCGTTTCCTTTCACAGATAAGTGGGCTTATGCATATCAACTACAAACATACAAAAACAACTCAAGACAACCAATTTTGTTTGCAAAACAATAGAATAAAAATGTAATGAACAAAAATCCTGCTGTGGGTTTAAGGCGTAGTATTTGTTTGATTGTTTTTCTTTTTGTATTTATCAATCGACGAGGGAGGGTGCTACCAGTAGAGTAAACATAACAATTTTGTCAAAAAATATTTTAGTTTTGAATTTTGGGGGGAAGCATCCAACCTTTTAAGACAATTTTTTATTTTATGCCAGAAGTGGGTTGTTATTTTAATTGGGTATGATTTTCCCTCATCTCGCGTCAAATTTGGTTTGTAAACCGGCCGGTTTCGTCCATGTACTAACTTCAGTATTTTTTTTCCTCAATAATATTATTATTTTATTTAAAATCCATTTGCTCTTGTTTACATTAGTTTTCTCTTATCGAATTCTTATCTTTAAATTTCTTAAGAAAAATTTTAAGTTTCTGCCTAAATTTTTTATAAAAAAAAATATAAAAAACAAAATTAAACATTGAAGGTGTCCATATAGAGGACCCGAGTTTGACATTTATTTCTTTAGCTTTTAACCATAAAAAAAGCAACAAACAACAAAAAGCTTTAAAAATAAAAGAAATAATTTTTATTTTTAATAATTTCGATTTTTGTAGATTTTCAGGTGACCATCATTTCAGCTATTATGCTCTATTTGGGTATGATTTTACGCCCAACCCGCGTCAAATTTGGTTTGTGAAAAAACCGGTTTCGGCTTTTTGCCATCTTCAGTGTTTTTTCTATATTAGTTGCATTTTATTGTCAGCTGTGTTAATATAGTTCGTCTTGTTCGTGTCTCTTTTCGTGTTATTCCTATTGCCTTCGTCACTTTTTCTGTTTTTTTATCTGTGGCTCTCTCTCCTTTTTCGTTTGTTTATTTTTACCTAATTTGTCTCTACCTTTCTGTCTGTCTCTTTCTCTCTCTGTCTCTTTCTCTCCCTGTCTCTTTCTTTCTCTCTCTGCTATTATGCTCTCCTTTCAACTTATTTCTTCAAAGAAAAAAATTTCTTTTTATTTATCAAGGATCAGTCTCTTTCTCGCTCTTCCCTTTGTTGCAATAACTGAAGCAAACTGTACCCGTTTAGCTTGGCTATCCAACCAGCAATTAAGCAGGATGTGGTTTGTATATAGTTTGAAATCAATTTGCCCTTATTTACAATTCTTTTATTCAAATTTAATAAGAAAAATTTGTAATTTAAATTTCAGGGTATCCCATAGAAATTTGTGTTCTTAGCTAAACTGTTTATAGTTACACATTTTAAACTTATACAGAGTGCGACGTGTATGAAAAAGTATAAAAAAATTTAATTCAAAATTAAAGGCGTTCCTACAGAAGACCTGATTTGGACGTGTTTTTTCTTACATAGGAAAGGACAGGGAAAAAATTTTCAAAATAAAACAATAAACCCTCATGAACTATTAATTTTTACTTCCAAAAATTTGGTGTCTTTAAATTCTTCTAAAATTTAAGGTGGCCGGCATCAGTGGCACACAGTCTTGATGGATCTCTTCCCCATTTTGATATTCGGCTGCGCGGGTAAAAGGAAGGACCAATCGCCTAGGTTAGCAGGAGCTCGACTATGGAAAAGACATAGAGGGACTCCCGAAGTCCCACTAGTGACTTACTTACTTACGTGGTGGCTGTGGTTTAATCGATTTTTGAAGAAAGTTTCGAAGAGGTGTTAACGAAAAGAACAGGCTAACATCCAAATAAATGTCCTATTTGCGCTTGTAACAGAACTAGTGGCAGGATAGTCTCCAACTTTTTAGCAAGGAGTGGGGGCACGGCCCTGCTACCGTGCACATGAAAATTGCGTCTAGTGTATATATATCTTAGGGCGTAGGTGGACACTTTTTATTAAATGCAATCCTAAGACTACCAGATTATGGCCTCATTACTCGGTGCTGATGTAAGCTCTATCACACATGAGAGCAGCAATACCGTGAGCCATTAATTTAGCGACTAAATTACGCACGGCGGTTTATAAAGAGGCCTGATTGCGAGGAAAAGCTGCTCGAATTTCACAAAGTGATTCTGTGAAATATTTTTGATTTTTGTAGTATATTTTCACAAATAAAATTCTTTGTTCAATAGTATAAAGTTCCATAATTATAATTCTTCTACCTTGTCAGAGGATGACAGGCCTCAAATATGCCCACCCTTTATAATACGGCCTGTGTTTTATGATTGAAAATCGCATTGATAAGGAAGTTATGTATATTATCCACCACAGTACTGGCGACTAACTATAAAATCTAAAGGAAGAACGGTCAACTGCTGAAGTTAACTATGGCTTTCTGAAAAGAAAATACGCAGTGAAATTCTTATAACTTGGATAGTAATACATATAAAGATCTATATAAAAATCTTGATATCAAGAAGAAAATTAACACAAACCAAATCGTGTCACACATTATAGGAATAAGTCACTAACTTAATGGCAGAACATAAATTTATTTATTTTTTACTTAATTTTTACATAAATTCAAAGACCTTTACAGCCAATTTATTTGTTTTAAAAATTCCATTTTATAATTTCTATAATGCGAAATTTGTAAGCACTTCTTTGCTCTATTTCCTTAATACTAATAGCAAGTCTTTTGTGTTAAAATGTTTTTGTTTCTTTTGTTTCTTTTGGATACTTACCAAAAAAAATAAAGAGCAAAACTAAACAGCAAATTAATGCCAATGAAATACAAGCAAAATCTACGCTGACCCTTTAAATACTTTGAAATTGTTATTGTTACCAGTATCCGTTACACTTTTACTACTTTAGTTGCCATTTTATTATTTTATAACACCCAATTAATTAACAATAAAATGAATGAGATTTGGTATTATAAACTACGAGTAAAGCAACAAAGAAAGTAGAATAAAAGTAGAATAGACACCCGTATAATTAATCTCAATTGCTTAAAATAGCAGAAAAACAAAAATAACACAAAAATAACAACAATGGAAATGAATAACATAAAGTCACTGAAACTGTTGACAATTTTTAGGTAATAAAATAAACGAAATTGATAAAATGTAATGACAGCAGGTCATTAAAAATTAATAATAAAAACTACAAAATAATTTATATTACAATAGAACTTGTTAAAACTGTGTTAATATTTAAAAGGAAAATAGTTAAGTTCAACTTCTTGTATTTTACTATTTCTTTTATCTTTAAAAATATTAATTTTTATAATTATTCTATAACCTAGAATTTAATTAATTTAAATACATTTTTTCTTAATATTAATTTTCAAAAGAAATGTGAACAAAAGGTAATGAGTGGGCATAATTGAGGTTAGCTTATTGTCTATCAAATGATTGCAATGTCAAGAAATGATTTGCTATCCTATAAAAATTGTTTTGTAAAAAATTGGGAAATTTTAATTATGGAATGCTCCACTGTTGAGAATAGAATTTTAATGTGGAAAATCTACCAACAAATTGGTAAATACTGTAAGCCCTGGTAATTGCTCACAGGGACTTATTATATTTGCGGTGGAAGCGTTTTAGAGCCCCATACGAGAATGACCAATAGGCTAATTAGGAGAGCAAATTTCGTCTATTACGTGGCAAAATTTTCCACAGCAACTGACTCTAAGAAGAAATGAAAAGCAGTTCGTAAAATTGCAATCGGCAGGTCTATCAATCATTTTATGGCATTGACGCAAATACTCTGAATAAATTTTTTTTGAATATTAATGTGGTTCTACCTTTAATTACTACTGCTTCCCCAATATTTCTTTAGACAATAACTTTTATTTCACTAATGTTACCCGCAATGATATGTTTTCTAGTGTGACAATAGGGTCTAATGCAATAGGAGCTGGTGGCATTGATTCGACGTTTCTTAAGATTCTCTTACCACAGCTTGCGCCAATTATAACGTTCATTTTCAAAAAATATGTAAACTTGCGAGAAAAAAATCAAATTCTGATTACAGGCCGATAGCAATCCTGCCGTTCCTTTCGAAAGTTTTTGAAAGCTTGGTTCATTATCAGGTGACTCAATACCTTGAAAAATATAGCATTCTCACAAATTGTCCATTTGATTTTCGAAAAGAACACAGCTGTATAACAACGCTAGTGGATGTTGCGCAAGATATTAGACAGCAAGTAGATTGCGGCAATCTTACATTTTTAGTACTTTTGGATCATTCGAAAGCTTTCGACACTGTCTATCATTATATTTTACGTAACAAGTTAAAATCTTTTCATAAATTGTCATCATCTTCTGCCGATCTGATATTCTCTTACCTATCTGACAGGCATCAATTTGTTGAAACAGGTACCTCCAAATCAACTACTTTGCCTTTGAATCGAAATGTTCCACAGGGCTCAATCTTTGGTCTCCTACTGCTTGCGCTAAATGTTAATGATCTACCAACTAAACTGAAACTATACGGTTTGAGAAGATTTAATCATGTATCTTCTTACGTTAACAAACTTTATGACATGTGTCCTGATGACTATTTGAAGTTAAGGATTTTAGTTCTAATGCATAAAATTATATACACTCGTCTACCTGAGCATTTATATGAGCGATTCAACTTTTCAATCTTTCTATTTTCTGATATCCCAATTCAAATTCTCTATTTATGCAATACGACTCTGGAGCGATATTCCCCATAGCTCTCTAATCATTAGTAACGCACATCATTTTAAAAGAAATATAGTTTGTTAATTTTTTAGTTAGTGTTAAGTAATTTTTAATAATAAATATCTTTTTTTCTTTTTTATATATTTTTTTTCTTTTCCTTTAATAAATATCTTTTTTTCTTTTTAACGATCTTTTTTATATATTTGTTTTCTTTTCACAAAAAAGATATTTATTAAAGATAAATAAAAAAATATCGTTTTAAAAAAAACTATAGTAATTTTTAATATTTATTTTTATTTTGATAATTATGTTTTTATTCGGTTTGTTTTTTTAGTTTTTTTAAACTCTTGATTGAAATGCAATTTTTGCTTGTACTTGCACTGAGTTCCATACTGCAAACTGAGACTTAAAGTCTTGTGTTTGGAACATCGGAAATGAGATAAATAATAAAAAAAATAAATAGATAGTTTAATGTTATAACTTCCTGAAATTTGGGCAGTTTTTTTTTGTAATCTGGCTATTTCTGAGATCGCTGTGCGAAATATAATTGCTAAATACGTGGCTCACGGTATTGTTGCTGACAGTAACCCAAAATAAAACGCTCGCATTGGCCGTAATGCTAAAAACATAGCTGCTGAATAGCAAAGTGTTGTGAATGAAACATCAACTTGTCGACCTTCGTGACCATTGTGCATAATTTTATCGCTAAATTCGAAACTCCCTCTATTATTGCTGACAAAAGACAAAAAAAAAAACACTTTTGTAATGATCGTAGGCTGTATAGCAAAGTGTTAAGAAAGAGCTTGAAACATTAATTCGTGGTGGCCATAATTGACTAATGTTGACATCATTAACCGTTGGTTTCAGCAAGACGGCGCAGTAAGTCATACAGCCACTTAAACCGTTCAGTTATTGCGTAAGAAATTTCCCGGTCACGTAAATTACCGATTTAGCTGCTTCGTTTTAGTATTTTAATGCTGCTGAGTTATAATATCTGGGGCTATTTGAAAGACCGCGTTTACACCCTGCATTGATGAGATGAGCAAAGCTTTGCTGCAAAATGTGTTTAAAAATTGTATGAAAAGAGAGGACGTCTGCCGACTTGCTATTCTATATTCCTACTTTAACAATAAAACTGAAGTTGTCAAACAAAGTTTATGTCTTAAGCCAATATACTGCCTAACTTTAAATTTGCCCACTATTTATTTACTACTTATTACTTCGGAATCATTTAATTTCTTTGTTATCACTCATGAATTGTTATTTTAATAATAAAATAACTTAACTTCCAATAATAGACCTCATAAACACGATAAGAATAAATAATTTATCTCAATATCTCTCTCTCTCTCTCTCTCTCTCTCCCTCTCCCTCTCACTTTCTTAGGAGTGTTGTTCATAGAAGTTTCAAATACCATAATAATTTTTCAAACGATCGGTAATAACTTTGGTTGTAATAATTCTAGAAAGATTAACACTCACTGTTTAATAATACCAATAAATCAATATTATCACTGTGCGTATTTCCCTACTCTTTATTGAAATTACTTTCTTTGTTTGTTTCTTTTATTCTCAATTGCTTGAGAAATTTATATTTGCTATAGCAGAGCTGGTTATTTGTTTTTTGTTCAAAACAATTCAATCATTTAAGTTTCTTCTGTTTATAGTTTTATATAAAGTGTATTATGTCCATATATAGCAATTAAGCTTAATTAGGCAAAAAACTTACTCTTACGAACATTGATACGGCGGCCACTTGTCAATTTTGATTAATTTTTCAAGTTGATTATACTAATTTTGCCGCAAACCTGTCTTTTAAGAATGCAAAGATTCTGGTTGTTTAACGTAACGGCTTAGTTTTCGCAACTCTTGTGGAACCCCCTTTGATAACAGCAAACCATTGATATGATTGAGTACATTATATTGCCAGAGGTATTAGATGTTTAAGATGGTTATTTTGTTAGAAGCCTCTTTAAAAAATCAGCAATCGCTGCATAGCTGCAGCAGCTCTAAATTCTCTCATGAGGTAAAGTTCTTCTTAGACTTTGCAATTATGCACACAACTTTAGAAGCTTTGGCATTAAATTTGAAAAATTTTTCTTCGGTACTAGAGCTTTTAATTTTCGATGTGATACTCATTTTGTATTTAACGATGATCCCTTTAAACCTTTTGTAATTTCAAAAATATATAATTGCAGTGTAAGAAAAAATTTTTCTTAGATAGCGTCTAGCTATCAACTGATAACTTAGATCTGTTATTAAGGGGTTTAATGTCAAGAACTATCTCTCATCCATGTTAATTATCTATACATTAAAAAATTGGTCTTAAATTGGTGTTGGTAGAAGGTTTTTAAATACTGCATGCATTGCTATCCCAAAACTAGTGTCTAAATTGGGCATAACAGTCATGAAATAACAACCAAGTAATTCATTGAAAAAAATATATATGTTTTTCTCTTTTTTCCCACATTTCAAAATTTATTTTAAATTTTGTCAAAAATTAAAAAAAGAACGAAAATACTCTGATGCCCAGAGCTATGACATCATTCTTTTTTGTCACATTTTTACATAAACTAGCAAATAGTTTCTTACATAAAACACACACACACACATTTACATAAAACTTAACAGACTTTAAAAATTATCCCAACGGCTTAGAAACTTATTTAATCCTATTATTTATTTTATTTATCTTATTGGCACTTAGCAGCATCATTTTAAATGTCTAATGAATTCGTATGAAGGGATGTATGAGAGAGTGTATAGTTCGTCCCATACTAGTGATTTTAATAATTTAAGTTCGCTTACGCCAGGCCATTAAATATATAAAAATACTTTCAATAGGGGCGATTCGAATAGTCGTTATTTCGAATTGGAACAAATGATTCTTAAGACAATAACTAAAAGTTTAAATTTTTATACGGCTGTTAGAATAAAGAATACTTTTCTGAAAAACTTTTTTATAGGGGCTTCAAATAGCGATTACAAGTCATGTGTGTATATGTAAAAAGAGTAAAAAGAGTAAAAAAAAACTAATACTAATACTAAAGAAGATTCCCTTATAATCCTAATGGACATTTGTATGTGTAAAAGATAAAGTGAATGCAAATTCTGTTTGTTAACTGTGTTTGTATAAGTTTTATTTCTTTATCATTATAAACCACTTTTAAGCCTTTTGGCAACTTAATACTTTCCATTTGAAACTAAATGTCGGATTTTAATCTCATTAAAATTCCATCTCATTGGCTCTATCTGTGGCTGTGTGTGCGTGTGTATTTTTTTTTTATATTAAATTTTGTTTTCTCTTTATTCACATGCCATGACTTTAAATTCCTGACTTATTAAGTTACCAAAATTGTGTGTTTTTTTTTACTTTAAGCATTTATTTTTAGTTTTTTTTAGCTGGATGGGTAACCCTTTTGCGTTCTTTGTAAGTATTAATTTTTGACGAACTAATCCCTGGTGTAAAATAACAATAAACTTCATTTGCGTTTACCACAGCGTATGAATAATATTTGGCAAAATATCTTATAAAATATTCATCATACGCAACAGTACGAATTATTCTAGAGCATGAGAACAGTTCTCTGATACAGTAATTAATGTTGCTGCACCCCACCACACAGTGAAAGATTTTAATAAATTTTTTATATGACAGCGTTAGGGTTGTAAAAGTCCCCTTGTAAACTAAACAAACAATAACCATTTTAAGGTGCTGTAAAATCAAACGAGGGGTGTTACCTATAACCGAAATCTTGTTAAGTATTTGTCTTGTAAAATGTAGTCCCTTTTAAAAATGAATTTTAGCAAATGATTAATTCTAAAACGCTTTTTCAAGTTTTATGCATTCTTAAATAGCTTTGCAAGGAATTTCTTACACTGTTATTATTTGAATAAAAAATTCTTAGCTTTGGAATTTTTAAAAATATTTTTAGGAATTGCGTAATTTGTAAAATCAAAACTGAATTTTGTAAATTTTTTATTTTACGTTATTTATTATTATTTATTATATAGATTTGTTTTAAAGTATTTATGTTTAAAAATTTTTATAATAAAACAAAAATTTTGTTTAAAATCAACAACTAAAAAAGCTCAATTTGCAAATTTTTTTAAAGTACCAAAAATATGTAAAGATTTTTGCATAACTGAAAAGCTTACACTAAAGAAATGTGTAAAAAAAGTACTTTTTTTAATAGTAATTTTTAATAGTACTCTTTAATAGTACTTTTTTTAAGGGGAACGGGTGATAAAAAGGTGAAAAACGTCAAATACCAATGGCTTAGCTGTAATCTAAAAGATTAGTTAAGCTTAAACTGCATCTTTTTTCTTCCATAATAAAAAAAAAACAAATTAACAAAACCATTTAAAAAGTATTTTTTTGAAATATACTCACAATAATTTGACTTAAAAATGTCCCTTAGCTTTAAAAATTAAATTAAAATTCTTAAGAGGGTTTAAAACCTGCCACTTAAAGTACTTTTAAGAAAGTACTCTTAAAAAAGTACCTTTTTAAAAATTGTTTTTACGAAATTTGTTAAAAAAAATCTTAAAAGTAATATTTTTAAAAATTGGTACCTTTAAACTCAAATGATGTTTAACATAACTATAAAAAAAATTATTTTTTGGGGAATTTGTTAAAAAGCACTTTTTAAAAAGTACCTTTAATAAATATTTTGCGACAGTACGTTGGGATTTTTTTTTCGAAAAGTACCAAAAAAATTAAAAAGCACTTTTTAAAAAGTACATTTGATGAATATTTTGCGGCAGTACGTTTAAAAAAGTACTCTTAAAAAAGTATCTTTTAAAAAATATTTTTCATGAAATTTGTTAAAGAAACTTAAAAGAATTATGTTTCCAAAATGGTTCCTTTTAACTAAAATGATGTTTAAAACAACTATTTAAAAAAAATTTTTTTGTGTGATTTTTTTTTTTCGGAAAGTACCAACAAAAACTAAAAAGCACTTTTTAAAAAGTACCTTTGATGAATATTTTGCGGCAGTACGTTTAAAAAAGTACTCTTAAAAAAGTATCTTTTAAAAAATATTTTTCATGAAATTTGTTAAAAAAAACTTAAAAGTAGTATGTTTAAAAAACGGTCCCTATTAACTAAAATGATGTTTAACACAGCTATTTTAAAAAAGTTTGAGATTTTTTTTTTGAAAAGCACGTACAAAAATTAAAAAGCAACTTTATGAAAAGTACCACTAATGCATATTTAACGGAAAAAAATTATTTTAAAAAGCAGTTAATAAAAACATATTTAAAAAGATTTTAACAAAAAAATTCATTTAAAAAATTATTTTTAAAAATAGTACCTCAGTTTTAAAAAGATTTTTTAAAATATTGTTAATGAAACAAGACATGTTTACTCAAAAGGCGTAAAAGGTTCAAAAATGTACCAAAAAATTTTTTTTTAATACTTGCGTTAAAAAATATATGTCAAAAAGTACCTTTTAAAGTATTTTTTAAAAAGGCTATCGAAGGTTCGAAAGATGAAACTTGTTAAAAATGTACCAAAAAAAATTTTTTAATACTTACGTTAAAAAAATATATGTCAAAAAGTACCTTTTAACGTATTTTTAAAAAGGCTTTCGAATTTGAAAAAAATATACTTTTAAAAAATATTGTAAAACTCAAAGATTCTTTATGATTTGAACGGATAAGAAACGAGTTTAAAATTAATTTTATAAAAGGTACCAGTTTTAAATTGTCTTTTATTGGAACTGTTTTTTATATATAGTAATTAGTACTTTTTCGATTTTAGATTAGGGTGTATTTTAAATATAATTAAAAATTAAATAAAATTTTTATGTTATTTCTTCTATACAGTTGTATATGTGGACACCTTTATATTCTGTTGCGTGCTAAAATAGAAACATTTTAAATAATTTAAAAGAAAAAGTACTTTTTGATGAAATATTTTTTTGTTTAATTTATTCACATTTAATGGCCACAAATTGATTTTATTTGATTTTTAATAAAAAAAAAGCGTAAAATGCCATTAAAAATATTTATTTCAGTTTGGATGTTTGGAAACCATCAGGCACATTAATTTTACTCAATTTATGTATAATTCTGGGAAATAAATTATTATTAGATTTGAAACAATTGAAATCTTTTAGCCAGAAACACATATGAACGACGCATGCACGAGAGTACGCACAAACGTTAGCAATGGTGATACGGTTTTCAATTATGGTTCGAATTGAAACCACAAAAAATTTTTTTTATTAATTTTTTTTTGTTGTTTTTGTAAATGAAACACTTATGATGCTGAAATTGAAACGTGTGGGTGTTTAGAGGAATGAAAGTTAACGTTTAATTATGACCACAAAGCATGGCTGGCTTTTCTCATTCTCTCATTCTTCCATTCTTACTCTCATTCTTAAAAGCATTTGCAGCAAAAATTATTACTGAAATTCAATACAAAACAAATTTAATGGAAGAATTTCCATCAGGATATGTATACTTAAAAATGTATGTATACATGTATGTGTATGTGTCTATTACATACAATTGTATGTGTTTGTTAAAAGCAGTTAGTTAGTCGTTAGTTCAAGTAAAAACTTTAATAAACTATTTATTGTTGTATCTATATTCTTTTCATACATGTAAGGATGTATTAAATAGAAAGGATTGCAGTAGCAATTTTGTAATGTTGCCAATATCAATACGAAAGAAAGGATATAGTTTAATTATTACAAAATAAATAATTCGATAGATTTTACTTGTGTATTGAAGACATTGTGTAAACTAGAGCGCTTCTTTATCTGTTACAAATTTTTTTATAGCCAAGTATTGAAGAAAATTTCACTGAGTTAAATATACATTTTTGACATTAAAGGCAAAATAAGGATTTTATCTTAAAGCTTATAAATTCCGCCTTTACCTTTATGAATTCACAGATTATTAAAAAGCGTTTAAAAAGGCTTAAATATATTTAAATATATTTTTTTTGTTCTAATTTAAGTTCAAAACAAAAGATTTGTTTTCAAATGATGTGCTAATTTAAACAAAAAACAAAATACGAAATAATTTTTTATTATTATTTTCAAAAAATATAAAAAATAAAAAATTAAATGAACTTAAGCCTACCTAAAAATCTCTAAAATTATAAATCAAACAAAAATATAAATTTCAAGGTAAATTTTGAGTATTTGAAAAACTTAGACACATATTTTTATTAAATTGAGTTGTTTGAGATATGACGCTTTTGCTGCAAACGGCTGTATACATATACATAAAATGTAGCAAGGAAGATATCTTGATTTTGTTAAAAAAGCAAAAATCAACAATTTTTTCTTGTTGTTATTTTTCTCTGTTTTTTTTGGCTGTTGTTCGTGTGATGTAACCGACAAGACCTTTCGATGTGAAGACATCACTGTCATTCTATCTACTCATGTAGGTAGAATGCCATCCAGCACTTTATGCAAGATTAATTTTGACTATCTCCGTCTTCTGTTATTACCTAGGTACATTGGTTTGTCTGAGGGTGTTTTCTTCTTGTTTGAATAATTTCAGTGGTGCTAAAATTGCATTTGAGGTCATGTTAATCTGTTCGTTTATAATGTCATCGTTAAAAGTTGCTCGTGACTAAGCGTCACCAATTTGAACTATTAGTGGATGCATTCCAGACTCCATAAATTTGGTTTTAGAAGTCAGCATAGCACCATTGAGCAAGCTAATAGATTGGATCAAGTAGAAGAGGAATATATTTGAGGAAAGGAAATATTGTTCTGCCCTCTTTATAGATGTTTCTCAAGCATATTACAAAGGCCTAATACTTAAATTGAAGACATATCTCTCAATCAATATGGTGAAGCATCTAGAAAGTTACTTTGTGGAAATAATATTTACAGTTTCCGAAGGAGACTTCATACGTCAACCCGCATCGATTGCTTCCGGTGTGCCACACGGGAGTATACTAAATACTAAAAATATAATGATACACTCTATCATTGCCTCACCGCTTGGCACTTTGCGAGGAGATGTTAAATAATAACTTGCATGTCTTTTTGATAAAAATGATGTTATGAACTTTTCTTAAAATTTTTTTAATTTAATTTTTATTTTTATTAAATCTTAATCTTAATATTTTAAATGGTCTTTTAAATTATAACGATTTAGTTTTTCGATATTTCGCTTTCTTCTGGAAAGCTTCTTCAGGAAATTATTTTTTATATTTTACAAAAACAAAAAATTGAAAAATAATTTCCTAAAGAAGCTTTCCACAGGAAAGCGAAATATCGAAAAACTAAATCGTTATAATTTAAAAGACCATTTTAAAGATTAAGATTAAGATTTAATAAAAATAAAAAAAGCTTTAATTTTTAATTTTATTTATTTTTCTCTATCTTTTCTGGCTGTTGTTCGTCTGTTGTAAACAGCGAGCGCTTTTGATGTGAAAGACATAATTTTCAAGTCGTGATCCAATTCGTACTGGCAAGTCAGTGTTCGCATTTACGTAGTTCTGTTATTAAGGTCGTATCTACTCATGTAGGTAGAATGTCAACCACCTGGCACTTAATCCAAGTCTAATTTTTCAATACCTCTGTCATTTATTATATTCTAGGTACGTGTGTCCGTTTTAGGGTTTTCTGTTTGTTCGAGTGTATGAGCAGTTTTAGTGCCTGGTCGTTTATAATGCCACTGTTAAAAATGTTTTTTATTTGTAAATTCCCATATTCTTAAGAATGTCTAGTATTCGTCCTTATTTTGCTTGTTCTGTAAATCTTGTTTTTAGTGTTCGTCCTGTTTGTCCTATATAAATATGTTTGTAGTTACATGTAAGTCTGTATACTAAGCCGAAGCTAAATTTGTTAGTTGTTTCTTTCGTTGTCCTGAGATTATGTATCACAGTGTTGCCAGTATTTAATGCTGTTAGTAGTCCTTTTAAAAAAGTTTTGTTTGTCTCTATATTTCTTGTCCTATGTAAGTAAAAGTGTGCTGTCGTGTGGTCTTCTTTGTAAAAAAGTTAGTAAGTCTATATATTTCTAATCCCGTGTAAGTAAAAGTGTGCCATTGTCTTGTTATGAGCTCAAATTTTTAGAAAACGTAAAAAAAATTCGGGTTCCAAATACACACGTAACCTAGAGGTTGTTTCAAATAAGTTTTCCTTATTAATAAATGTAGTTTACAGCTTTTTATTAAAAGTTGTTTCTCTAAAAAGTTACTTTCTTAAAGGTATTTTTTAACAGTTTTTTTGAAAAGTACTCTTAAAAAGTACCTTGTACTATTAAAAATATTGAAAGTGTAGCAACTTACCAGAAATTATTTGTTATTTAAGGTACTTTTTAAACAGTACTTTTTTAAAGTACTTTCAAAAGGTACCTTTCGGAAAGTACTTTTTAAATTGCGTTTTAAAAATTAACTTTTCCAGCCAGACATTTTTAAAAATTATTTTTTAAAAGACTATGGTTCTATGACTCGTATTAATATATTTTTAAACCGCCGTTTGTTTGTAGCACAAAATATTTGTGGTACTTTTGTGCACTCCGTTTGTGGTAAAGCAGCAGTTTAAAAGGCGCTTTCTCTTCCTTTAAGGGCAGCTTCAAATTTCATTTCAAAAGGCACTTGTTAAAAAAATACTTTTTCAAGGGGGGATCTTTAAAAATTAATTTTGAATTAATTTCTAAATTGGCCTGTTTGTAAAAAATTATTCCATTTAGTATTTTATTAAAATGAAACATTTTTAGATAAAATTTATTAAAGGTGCTTTTTAAAGCGATTATTTTATTTAATATAATTTTATAGGGCGTTTCAACGTTCTAATAAAAATTTTAAACTCTAAAAACATAAAGAAAAATATTTAAATTTTATTACTTTTAAAATGTGTCATATACACAAATCATTATTAATTTTTCCCATTGTGCTCAAAGTAAATGTAGAGTAACAAATACATTCACAAGTGCTTGTTTAACATACAATTCTTTTGGGAAATCAACTAAAAGTTAATTTTCTTTTTCTGTTATTACTGCTGCTGTTTTGTTAAAATGCAACTGAATCACTTAAAGTAAAACTTTATTTAAACTATAAATTCCTGCAGTTCGGATGAGGGTTGTATAATGTTTGATGTATTCAATTGGAATTTACAACTCTCATGTATGGGCCGGTGCTCTAAAGTCTATAGTTAATTCTGGTTAAAATTCGTCAGAACTTCTTTTATGCTTTCTTGTCAATCATAGATATAATTAGAACCGAAAATAAATTCATCAACTTGTTTAGGCTGCTTGAATGAATTTAATACAATATACTCGGCCACAAAAAATTGGTTATCATGGCTTAGTGGCGCGCAGAGAGGTCAAGGTGACTGCATTTCTTTGCTGATTTTTGGAAAAATACAACCGATAATGCTCACTTTCTTTAGATGTAATTGTTCTTCGGGGCTGAATCCCCCGATCGGTCTTTAGAATACTTGACTATCTAGACCTGTGTTGCTGGGGGTATAAGGGAGCCTAGTCCCCTGAAGGCCTGAAGGCAAGCAGGGAGTCAACTGGAAGCTCCACGGTATTTCCACGGGAATCAGTAATTCCCAGATTTTCGCTAATTGTTTCTTTAGACTTTTAGCTGTTATCTGACTGATTATTGAGGTTGGCCCTTCGGCAGTATCGTGGTGGTTCTGGTTTTGCGAGTTCAAGCATAAACTGATTATGTGGGCCAGAATCATCTCGCCTTTAATAACATCAACGGGTGAATGATCTGAATCCAGTGAGCATGCTAGTCATATGTTCTGGGCCAGGAGTTGAATAGTCTCCAGCTCTTCAGCAAGGTGATTTGGAACCCTGCTTTGGAATTGCTGAAATTGCAACTAGGAAAGACCTGTTGCTAGAATTAGTCCTCGGCTTCGTAGGGCGTGACTGACGTTGCTTTTAATTCCCAGTGGTTTGACCACCATCTGATTAAGGCCTACGGCTAGGTGCAGATGTAAATCTTATGACGAAATGTTCTACGGGGCTGTTGTAGATAAAGATATTGTGAGTTCCACATGTGAAGGTTTTGTTTGTTTAAGTAACCGCCCAATTGGAAATGAGGCTCTTCGTTAAAGATGATTCTCTTAAAAAATGCGTTGTTTACGAGCAATTTTTAAAACAGCCAATTCACAATAGTTCAACTTAACTTTAATTCTTAAACGACTTGAACTTGGTAAGCGTTAAGATGAAAATATTTAAGGAAAATGTGGCGCAAACCTCCTTTAGTGATGTGCAGTAGTGGGAAATATCAACGACTTGATGTTCCAGGCCCATTTGCAGCACTTACAGGGGCTATATGTGTATCACTAGGGCCAGTACGAGCTATTGTGTTGATCTTTTGTTAGCAAAAATACCGTGAGCCTTTAATTTGGCTATTAAATTATGCGCAGTGTTCTCACAACGAGCCTGCTTGTGAGAAAAAGTTGCTCGAATTTTATAAAGTGATACAGGGGAATTTTAACCATTTTGATAGTAAATTTTCATAATTAATATTCCGTGCTGAAGTGAGTAACGTTTCGTGCTTAAAATTTCCCAACTATGTAGTTAAAAAATGTCAAAGAGCGATAGCTTAATTCTTGGCATTTAATCTTCTGACAGACAATTTACTTTTTAAACACAAATTTGCCCACTTGCCCGAGATGGCTGCCTGTAACGGCTATATTTGTTTAAATCACCCACTGTAAGAAAGCACCTGTTAAATGTTAATTCGAAATTTGTGATTTCTATGATCAAACGCTAAAGCTACTATGGGAACACCCTTTATAATGTAGTTTTAATTAAAATTTTTTCTACTCGTTCTGATAGCAAATTTAAAGATCTTGAAATAGTAAACGAATGTGAAAATCTTATTATTATTATTGGTGAACCCTTTAAATGACATTTTTTTATATCTTGCTTTTCAGACATAGATTTAAATATACTTGTATCACAGTTAAGAAAAAAAAACAATATTTTTGTGATTAACAACTTTCGGAATCCGCCTTAATTTTTATTATTTGTTATTATAACGACTATAGCAATATATCTTTTAAGAAACATGCAAGAGTCTTACACTTTAACAGATAGAAGACTAAGACACACAGTCAGTGTGGCAGACATTATAGTAAAATTAAAAGGAATAAATTTTTTAATTTAGTTACGGAATATTAAAAATGTTAATGGCAAAAAAATTAATTTAAGCCTGTTATTTAGCAAATGAATAGTAAATAATCAAATTAATAATTCTATCACATCAAGCGTAACTTATTGGCATTAATTTATGCTTTTATTTTATTTTATATAACAGATATATTTTATATCACAGTGATATTGTTAAATTGATGTCATTGATTTGAAACAATAACATTCTTAATTACAAACAAATAGTGACAAATTGATTTTATACTAAAATGTCATAAATAAAACCTAAAGCTTTTTTTTCTAAGTTAAATTAATTTTATTAAATTGCCAGTGTTGCAGTGTTTGCATTAACTTTTAATTAAATAATATTATTTAAAAACAAAAAAAAAAAATAAAAATAAATAAAAATGTTGATTTTTAAATTAAAAATGTTGTTTAAATATGCGATGATTATTTATGGAAATAAATTATGTTTTATTAAACATAACTTTGATTACACATATAAATCTTGTAAACAAATTAATATTTCAAAGCAAACAAACAAACAAACAAATCAACCAACAAAACCCTGCATGATCAAGCAATAACGGAAAAAGGAAAAAAAAATGAAGCATAACCAAAGGCTGTTTAATTAAGATTTATATATTCAATATTGAACAGTTAACACACAAGTAAATACCACAACAACAAATACATTAACATATACCAAAATCAAACGACAACAACAACAAACACAACACGTAACAAAATTATTTTCATAAATTTACAACCCTCCAGACCTTTTTTTATTTGTGTCCACTCTGAAAGCTTAACGTTTTTAAGGAAAGAAATTTATAATTTTCTGTTTAAATATTAAATATTGAAATTCAATATGGATATTAAAATCAACAATCAGAAGAATCACAATACATTCACACACATTAAACGTATTTAATTTAAAGGCTTTTGTAAATATATTTGTTTCCTTTGCGAAAGTAAAATATTAAACTGACATACGATTTAGCAGTATTTATCACTTAACTGCTGATTGTCGTGAAATTATACGATTGAGAAATATGGTTTGCAATAAATTGTTCATTTCATTGAGTGTATGACACGTGGCACCATTCTGTTGAAATCATATATCAGTGATATCTACGATATCCACGTCGTCAATAATAGGTCAAAACTGATTTGTTAGCGGCTCGCGATAGCGATCCTCATTTCCACCCTACTCTTCAAAAAAAAAAAAAAAACAAAACGACATAATTTAGAACGGATGACCTTAAGGCGATACATAAGTCTGCTCGAAGGCAGGTAACAAATCGGATTCAGTCTGCTAAATGTGCTTTTCATCGGCGAAGATTTTCATCGGCTGTTGATAGTAGGGCTAAGTGGAGGGAAATTCGGAAAATAGGCTTAGGTCGGAGTAAAATGTTACAGCATAATTTTGATGTTGACGTAAACCTTCTTAATGATAGATTTGTTAACATTAATGTTTCCAGACCGACAGATAACGTTTATGACGATCTTTGTTATGTCCCAATACGAAATCCTTTTGTCTTCCGTTGTGTAAGTCAGCTTGAGGTCCTTAAGAGCTTTTTCCGTTGTTAGATCCAACGCGATTGGTATGGACGGAATGAACCCGAGATTCTTCAGAGTTTTGATCTCGAGGCTCTTACCGATTATTACCCATTTCTTCAACTCTATCCTCACGAAATCCAAATTTCCTGGGAAATGGAAATCCTCTAGGATTATTCCTATCCCTAAGACTAATGGTGAATTCCGACCGATAGCTATTCTACCGTTTTTATCAAAAGTTATTGAGAATATCCTCAGCAATCAAATGAGTGACCATCTCACACGGAGTAAATTTCTATCAGTGGCTCAATCTGGTTTTGTTAGGGGCAGAAGCTTTATAACGGCTTTACTGAATGTGGTCGAGAGCCTCAGATCTGAACTCGATATCAACAAAGTGGGTTTCTTGATTTTACTGGATCATAGTAGGGCCTTCGATGCGGTAGATCACTCTATCTTGCTAATAAAACTGCGTAAGTTATTTTATTTCTCAAGCTAGGCCTGCGGTCTAATATCCTTCTATTTGATTACCAGATGTCAAATAGTGAGTGTTGATGATAGGAGATCTAATCCGCTTATAGTTAGTAGAGGAATACCACAGGGCTCTATATTAGGTCTGCTTCTCTTCTGTCTTTACATAAATGACCTACCTGACATTTCTAAAACCAGTAGGATGCACATGTATGCTGATGACGTGCAGGTCTATAACAGTTGCTGGATTAATGACGTTCCTAGGTATGTGAATGGGATAAATGACGACTTGCACATGATCAGTCGCTGGGCCATGTCTAGTGGATTGTATATCAATGCTTCGAAGTTGAAATGTATGGTCCTCTCGAAAGCTAGGAGCACTCTGGTCAACATTAATGTGAGAATTGACGGGAATGTGATCGAATTGGTAGAATCGGCATCTAATTTGAACGTAATTTTCAATAATAGAATGACCTGGACTAATCACATTAACTTTGTAGTTGGCAGAGTTTACAGTAATCTTCGCACCCTATGGTCGTTAAAGGACTTTATACCGTTTGATATTCGCATGCTTTTGGCAAAGACTTACCTGATCCCTTCACTTTTGTACGGCTGTGAAATCTATGCCAATTGTGACAGCACTGATCAGCGCAGACTGAAAGTCGCATATAACAATATTGCCCGTTATATATTTCGGAAAAACCGCCGTGACCATATCTCATCATACTCTAATATAATTTTTGGAATGACTTTCGATGATCTTCTAAAATATAGGTGTCTAATTTTCTTGCACAGGATTATCATCTCGGAACGACCATCATATCTATTTGATAGGATAGTTTACTCTTCGTAGTAGGAATATTATCCAGCAGAAATACAAGAGTCTGTTATCTCAACGCCAGTTTTTCATAAATGTAACCAGTCTTTGGAACTCTTTGCCAAATTCTATACAAAAAATAGGCAACGCAAATTTATTTAAAAAGGAGCTTTATAAATTATTTAGTTCTACCCAACCTTGACTTAAAATTTATGTTAACACTTTTACATTACATTTCTTTCGATTGGTCATATTTTTATTTGTTGTAACTTTATCATTCTTGACATTTTCATTTTGTGTATTGTTAATGCTCTGTTTCTAGATTTAAGTTTTATATTAACTCAAATTGAAAGGATCAACAGCACTGTCACTTATAAATTGTTATCATCTTGTTGTGCTAGTTGTTTGAAGAATAAAGAAGAATAATAATAATAATCACGCCTCCAAACCAAAGAGCGCACCATATAGTGACACGTTAAACATAAAAAGACTTTTAAAGATCTGAAGAAAAAACCAGCCGGTTGGGTCTGAATCAATTGAGCGAATCTGCGGCGATGGGAATAGTCGGTAGACTTTAATTTCTATACCACTTGAATCTTGTAAGGCTTCAAAGTCAAATATTTAAAAAAAATTTGCCTTATTATCACTGTAATATTTCACAGTGATATATCAAAATGATATATTATTTAAAAAAAGGGAATAATATTGTAATAATTTTACTACAATAATTATCTCTAGAATACTGCATACATACTTTCTGTAAGAGAGAGAGAGAGTATAAACTTTGCCATGGTATAATTATATTCCGTTTTTATTGTCATGAATATTTGTTATTGTGATATTTATTTAACAAAATAAAATTTTTTCTTATTGAAAAACTTAGACGTTTTTCGTTTATTAATCAAAAGAAAATAATTCCACAATAATAAAATTTCTTGGTTACAAAATGATTATTATGCTATGATGCTATATTTAGATAATTAAATTATCATTTTATGTTAATAAAATGTAATATAAATTTATCTTCTATTAAAAGTTATAATTTTTATTTGCTCTGCTTTCTTTGTTGTTCAAAAATCCCCTCATAATAACTACAAACTATTTAGTTAACAAAGGATATGTTATTGTTAACAATAAAACTCCCAGTTTAAACTCATTATAAATGTGAATCCATAACAGAGCTAACGGTAATTACGCTCATTTGTCTCACTCTAATTATAAAAGACGAATATAGCTCTAAAAATTAACACACACACACACACACAAACTACAGCAGCCACATCACTATTAACTTCTAAAACAGTAATATAAATAAAATAAAAAGAAGAAGCAAAAAAATAATAATAATTAAACACACTTTGCATACAGCAATTTACAAAAAAAAAAATATATATAAAAAAAAAATTCCTCTTTGAAAATTCAACAATTACGATCAACCCACAGTTTAACCCTAAAGTCAGTCAGCAGCAGCCATTAAGGAAATGAAGGAAATACCTTCACGCACGTATTATTTCCAAGAGCAAACACATACAGATAAACAATACTACACTGACAGGAAGGAATGAAAAATAGAATATGTTGCTGTAGTGGCAGAAGGGAAAAGGTAAAGGAGAATTCAAACAATAATTGTTTGAATGCCTTTTGTTTATTTTAGTTTTATTTCATTTTATATTTAATTTTTCTTACTTTCCCGTAATTTATCCTCCCTGCCATCGCCTCCTTAAGGTTTTAATATTTTAAAATTAAAAAAGAAACGAAGGCTAGAAAAGCACTTTAACAAATCTAAATTAAAAGTAAATTGTTTAGAGTGCGCGTTACCTTATGTGTTATTTAATATATTTTTTTTTAATATAATAGAACTATTCTATTTTGATTAAAGAGAATATAAGGAAAAAGAATTTTGAGTTAAATGTGTTTTTTTTTGCAAAATAAAATTCTCTTTAAAATTAATCCCAATCAATAGCGTGTTTAAGCTTAAGAAGATGAGTCAGTAAATCCATGGATTTGGATTTCTTAATTGAAACGGCAGCATAGCACCTGTTAACAAGCAACTATCTGTTAATTCCTCTTACTCTTATAAGAGTGTTTTAATAGTTCAAAAAATTTTAATCACAGTGAAACTTCTCAAAACCGGACACTCACCGTCGCGGTATTTTTGTGCGGTTATGAGAGGTGTCCGCTTATAAGAGGTACAGATTTATTATTTCAAATATTTTATTTTAAATTAATTCATTTTATGAAAGGTTAGTCTATGGTGGTTACAAAAAATTTTTTGCAGATTAGGCTGCTTTAATTTAGATCGGTTCTAGTTAAACTGTTGAGTTTCAAAATGACTTTTTCAATGTTTTTGTTGTGTTCGCATACGACAAAGTCGATCGTGTTTAGCAAATACTTCAAACGGGAAATTTGTTTTAATGCTTCATCATAACAATTTATGGAATCAGGTATGTCTACGTCTTCAGAGTCTTCAAACAATGCGTGATTTGATTTACATCTGCACCGACTATATTGTCATAATCAGATGGTGGTCAAACCACTTGAATGATTGGACATCACCCACGCCCTAGAAGACCATCGAATACGTATATCCTCCGGTCACTTCTAGTAGCAATTTCGAAGTAGGTCGCAGCCTTCACTCCTTGTTAAAGAGTTGGAGACTTTCCAACTCCTGGTCCAGAACGCATGAAGCTCTTTTTTATCAAAAACACGACAGCATTCATACTCACTGAACCTGAACCATTCATTGTGTTAATTTGAATGATCCGACCCACAAACTCTCAGGAGGGTCCGAAACCAAAACCACCACGATACTCCCATATAGGGGCCAACCTCAATAACCAGTCAGAGAACAGCTAATTGTCTCAAGAGACAAATAGTGAACTCTGGGGCAACTGATTCCCGTGGAAATATGTGGTTTGTCCAGGTGACTCCTACTAGCCTTTGAGGGGCCTGGGCTCCCTTTTACCCCGCAAGACACCAGTCTAAATGGAACAGTAGGTTCCAAAAAGACTATCATGTGCCCCCGGGGGGAAGAGTCTTCAGACTGACTTATCTTCACGACAGCGCCTGAATTTAATATTTTAATACAGCAATCTTCAGTGTAGACTCTTTCATCTACTTTTGATAATTCGCCGAAGCCATTTGATTGACCGAACAGTTCTATTAAATTTGCGAGTGGGATATCATCTTAGGCATCAAAATGCGGAATATTACGACTAGCTGCTAAGAATCCAGCTTTCCGAAAGCACTTTTGTATTATTGCTACTTCACCTTTATCCCATGAGGATAATCAATTTATCCTCATTTAGATTGGTACTTTAGATTGGTGCTTTAATGTTAAGCATCAGTAGTGAAGCTTAAAATTTTGGATTGTACCTTGATCAAGGGGTTGGCAAATTGCCGTTGTATTTGGAGGCAAAAACATGATGTTTATATTTGATAAATTTAATTCCCTTATCCAAGAACAAGAGAATTTTACATTTCTGAGATCTCATTTTCCTGTTAAACTGCTGCAGCCATTTAGTAATGATGTCTCGAGTCATCCATGCTTTTCTGTTGAATTTCCAATTTACTGGTAGGTCTTTAACAAGGAGATGTTTTGAAGGCTCGAGGGCGGGCTTCTTTACCTACGACTAACAGCAGCTCTTTATATTCATCTAAGTTTGTACAAAACAAAACTGTTATTCTTTCCTTCTTTCAGATAAAGTACGAAAGAAAAGCTCACTTTCATCTGCGTTGTAAATATCCTCCGGATTGTACCCACGTAACAGGGATGGTAGCTTGGCCTTGAACGGCTGCACATTTACCTGATTTACATCTGCAGCTTGTCAAGTTATACATTTAAATGCAACGTTATTTCTTTTGCGCCATCTTGGTAACCATCCATTTGATGCAGACAAATCAGGTACGCCCTGCTATTTCACTTGCCCTAGCTTTCGAAATAGCGGACCAGAAATTGTAATATTTTGACATATAGCCTTGGCGAACCAATCTAAATATTGGGAGTTTGAATTAATTCGTGCGGTTTGCTAAGAGATGGCGTAACTTGATTATTATTCCATCCTTCCAATAGTCCAAATATGCATTGGAAAGCTACTGTTATTGTGCGTATTTTTCAGTATATGTTATTTATTTGAAGCGTAAACAACAATAATTTTTTTCACTCGAATATGCCGAATTTTGTGCCTGAAAAAGTGTTTTTGCGGGGAGTTCTTCTTCACTACTTTAATATGAAGAATACTGCTGCCGATAGTCATCGTATTTTGGTGGAAGTTTATGGTAAACATGCTCTAGCTGAGCGAACGTGCTAAAAGTGGTTTGCACGATTCAAAAGTGGTGATTTTGGCTTGGGAGACGAAGAACGTCCCCGGCAGCCGAAAAAATTTGAAGATGCAGAATTGGAGGCCATACTTGATGAAGGTCCATGCCAAACGCAAGAAGAACTTGCAGACGCATTGGGAGTTGACCATTCAACAGTTTCCAAACGTTTAAAAGTCATGGGAATGATTTCAAAGCAAGCAAATTGGGTACCATACGAATTGAAGCCAAGAGACGTTGAGAGGCGATTTTTGACATGCGAATTGTTGCTCGCACGGCAGAAAAGAAAAGGTTGTTTGCATCGCATTGTCACTGGCGATGAAAAGTGGATTCATTACGATAATCCCAAGCGCAAAAAATCATATGGATATCCTGGCGATGGTTGTAGCAAGCGACGGCCAATACTTTGAATAAAATGTATTGTACCAATTTTCCACAATAAAGCTTCAAACTTTGAAAAAAAACCGCACGAATTAATTCAAACAGTCAATACATTTTGTCTATTTGAGCGCCACCCACTGCAAACCAACATCCCCTTTTGATGAACATTTATTCCAGACTCCCCATTTGGAACGAATAGCTTCTTGAATCTTAAAACCTAAAAGAACTCTTGTTGATAAGTTTCAACAAGTTGAGTAAAGTTTAAAATTAATTCGCCTTGGTTTCAACGCTTCTGTCTGCTTATGAGTGATTTTTTTAAGCACAATTTTTAAAAATTTAGTGTACGCATCCGGTTATTAGAGTGTCCGGCTGTGGGAATAAAATTTGTATGCAACAACTCAGGAAAATCTTGGTTCGATAAAGTTTGTTCGGCTATGAGAGGTTGTGGGGGGTGTCTGTTAGAGGAGGTTTCACTGTATATCTATATTTTTTCATATATTTGCATATATCGGGTTTTTCAACAAGAAGTTTGTTTTTCCTATTATGGCAACATCAACATCATATAGTTTTGACATTTAGTTTTTTGATTTATTCGTAGCAGATGCAATTAAAATAATTAAAATTCACTATGAAAATGGTGGCTGTGTTAAAGTTACATTTGGTCGTTAAATTTGAGTCGACAGGCTCGATACGGCGCGTATTCGACCGAATCATTCAACTGAAAACCTCCCAGCAGTAAGTATTGTTCCAGCAGATATAAATTTGTCAATTCCTCGACGTTCTCAAGAAACGTCAACTTTTACATCACTGTGATAATTTTTGTAGCAAAATTTGGTTTTTAATTTTAATTTTTGAAAAAATGTTAAAAATTTTTAGTGAATAATTTCACAGTGATAATAAAATTTATCGCAAACTTAAAATTATTTTCGAACAGTTTTTCTAAGAAACAAATTTATTATTTCTCTTAGGAAACCATCAGAGTTTTATTAGTTCTATCAAAAATATTAGAGTGCCACTTTTTCTATAAGAAATATATATCACAGTGATAAATATTTGTGATCAAAAATAGCATAGCAATATTTTTTCTTATGCAAATAATATTTTGGTCGTAACAGTTTTGTAAAAAAAAATATAAAATTAGAGGGCATTTTGATACAGGATGTCCGCCGGGACATTATTAAATGAAAATGTGCCCCGTAACTCATTATTGTTTTTACATGAAAATTGGGGTTGTCGTAGACGAGCTGCAATAACATCCTTTTGGCATATGTACGGCTGTTTAAATGGTCCTGTGGAAAAAATTCTTATGTCAACTGAATCTTATATGGAAACAAATGCAAATCCTTGTAAAAATATGTGGCCAAAGTTGTTCTTTGAAGACCAAGCTCCTGAGCACGGCATTGAATTGAGGCTGATGGATAGTTTTGAACACTTTCTTGAGCAGCAGTAATTTTTTTTGCCGTTGTTGTCCATGCTTGGGCCTATCATCTACAGACCCTAATTCTTCGAAATCATTCACTAAACGACAAATAATGCGTTTTGTTGGCACGTTGTTTTTCCAAAAATTTCACGTAACTTTCTCATCGTCACACTAATCGATGAAACACAGGAAAAACATTTGTCATTTCATTGATTTTGGCCACTATTCGATCAAGATGTGACATAGCTTTCGCGTTAGCATCATCTGGAATTGCGGCGATTCTTCTAGATGGCGGTCGTACTGCACATTCTGCGCTTAAATTGCCACTCAATTTAAACACAATTGATACTCCAACATGCAGCATTTCCCGATCCAGTTCAATGGGGAAATTGTTGATGCAATGCAAGCTCATTGTTTGGGATGACAGCACAATAGCACATAAGAAATCACTTGAAGCGCTTAACTTCACACTGACCGTGGCGAACAGAGTTCAGTAGACTCAGACATAAAAATGCAGTTCAAGACGTTTTGATTCTCTGACGCTATTTGAATGATCTTCTCACAATCGTTTATTATTTGAATCTTGTATGGAAATAAATTTAAGTTTTGGTGCAAAATTGTATACAGTGTCTGTCTGCTGACACTCATTTGAACAGATAAGCTCCTTGTCGTAACTAGAGGATTGGATTGTATGGCAGCAGCTACAGCAGCGATAGTTTTCTGCGTCCAAGCTGAGGGATTTCGATGATAAGGCCTTATTGCGATTGTGCCACGCTCGGCAAAATTCTTCACGAGCCTCGTTAGAGTACATCTGCTAGGAGGAGTGCCACCTTTGAACGGTAATAACGGACTCTAAAGCGTGAAAGCGTTGCACTATACAAATTCTTGTTTCATTGTACCACATCTCCATTTCAAGTAAATTTAAAAATCAATCTACAAAATAAAATAAAAATGGAACCGATTGGTAGCATCTTTCGTCAGCCACTCTGTATATCAATAATAATTTTTTTAAAAATAAATTACAGTGATAATTTTTTGTTTATAAATTAAATGAAATTTTATTACAAAAAAATACTATAAAAAAATTTCCTCTGAAATAATATTAAAGCGATTTTTTTTTGTCATAATCTTAATGAAAAAATTCAAAATAATAAAATAAAAATTATTAGTAAAAGGATTTCAGTGACAATTTTTTTAAAAGTAACTTTACGGATTTTATGCCATAAATGTTAGTGAAAATATATAAAAATTATAGTTATTTGACCTTTTTAATATTTTTTAGTAGTTTATTATTAATAAAACCCAATGGTTTGGCGAAATATTAAAAAATAATAAAAATAAGGTTTTTAAAAATTTCTTTTTTCTTTTTTTCGGCTTAAGGTCTTGTTCAATAAATTAAAAAATTAAAAAAACTTTTGTTTAAGTTTAAAACAATTTATTGTTAATTTTTAATTTTTCAAAAAAAAAAATTTTTTTTCTCTTCATTAAAATCCAATATTTCGGGCAACTTTGTTGGTCATCCTCAGGGCTTTTTTTCTCTCTACAATAAACATTAACAACAATAATTATAACTAATCAAAAACCTTAAAACACATATCACAATGAATATTTACATTTTAAAAAAATTTTATGTTAAAAACTTCTGAGTACGTTACTAAACTTTGTCACATACTGTTTACTAATAATTGGAAAATTTTTCTTTTTTCTTTTTTCTTTCAGTTTTGTGTTTGTTAATTATATGTCGATGTATGTGGGCACAATTGTCCGTATCAGTCTTGTAGTTAATACGTTTCTCTGTTGAGATATTTATTATGTGGAGCATCTCTTGCATGTATCTCTTTGCATAATTATTTTCTCTCTCCAGAACTCTTACTCGTCTTAATTCTGGTTTATGTCCCGTTGTTGCACAGTGGGCTGTAAGTGCAGTTTTGTGGTTTAATGCTTTGTTGTTTGTTTTTAAGCCTGACTTATGTGATGCCAATCTTGTCTTTAATTTTGTTTTAGTTGTACCAATATATACTTTTTGGCATATATCGGTGTCGTCTCCATTATATGTTATTTCATAGATTATATTTGATTTGTCTATTTTGTCTAATTTAGACTTCATGTTGTTAAATAACGTCTTTGTTGTATGTATTTATCTCTGTAATAAATATCTGAGTATTTAACTCTTTCCGATAGTCCAGGAATATAGTCTACTGATTTGTAGATTTTCGTCTGTTTTCCAGCGGTTTTGTTATTATCGATTTTTATTCTTTTTTTGTTCCACATGATTTACTAAATTTATTATTGTCCTTGCAGGAAAGTCATTTTTAATAAGAATGTTCGTGATTTTTTCTCTATTTCTTTGCTGATATCCAACACTCTGGTTATAAAGTTAGTAGCTGTATTAATGATTATATTGCGGGGATGTTTTGAATAATAATTAACTAATCTTCCGGATGACATAGGTTTTTGATACCAGTCTAATTTTAGTGTTCCTCCTTCTCTTATAATTATTGAGTCCAAATATGGTAGCTTTTTGTCAACTTCCTTTTCTGTCGTAAATTGTATTTGTTTGTTAAATGTATTTAGGGCATTTAGTGTTTCTGCAACTCTACTAGTTTTAACTATCGCATAAAGGTCGTCAACATATTTGGTCATAAGCCTTGGTTTTATTTTCATTTTGTCCAATGTTGTGTTGAGTAGTTCTTCCATGATGATATCTGCTATCACAGGAGATGCAGGAGATCCCATTGGCATTTCTTTATTCTGCTGGTAAAAAAGTTCTTTATATCGAAAATATCTGCAATCTTTAATACAAAACGTTAATAACTCCATGAATAATTTCTTTGGTATCTTCGTGTATTGTTCCAATATTTCCCATTTGTTTTCTATCATTGTTATGGCTAAATTAACAGGAATGCTTGGAAACAATGACATTACGTCAAATGTCGTCCTCTTCTATTCTTATATTGTCAATTAAAGACTTTAAATCTTTTGCATCTTTAATGTTGTAAATCAAGTGTAAAGTCAAATTTTTTAAAATATTAATTAAATATTTGGAAAGTTCGTAAGAGGGTGAATTCATCGATTAGCATATCGGTCGGAGTGGTGTATTATTCTTATGAACTTTCGGGAGACCATATATTCTTGGTGCAACTGATATCCTTGTTGTCAGTTTGTTTTTGGTGGTCCGATCTATGATGTTTAACTTATATAATTTTTCAACTAAATTATTGTTCTTACTTTGCAGTGTACTTGTGGGATTTCTATTTATACGTCTATATGTGCACATATCGTTTAAAATATTTTTCATTTTTGTATCGTAGTCAGTTTTGTTCATTGCGACAGTTTTATTGCCCTTGTCTAAATTAAGTATTATTATATCTTAATTTTCTCTTAAATATTTCCTATTTTGTAAGTAAAAAATATTATCAACCATATTTTTTCTCAAAAAAAAAAAGAAATTTTTTTTTTAAAACTCAAAAAAATATCACTGTGAAATTTTATTTTTGAAAACATTTGTAATTTAATCTTTTTTTTAAAGTAATAAAAAAAACCTCTCTTAGTTTCAAGAAATAAGGAAACTATGTAGAGAAACCTCACTGAGAGATAATATCACAGTGATGCGTGATAAGATTTACAACTGCGCCTGGCTGTAAGCCTTAATCAGATGGTGGTCAAACCTCTGTGGAACGAAAAGCAAAGTCATTCTTGCTCTAGGAAGCCGAAGACTAATTCTAGCAACAGGTCTTTTCTAGTTGCAATTTTAGCGGTTCCAAAGCAGGGTCGCAAACCATTACTACTACTCCCTGCTGAAGAGTTGGAGACTATCCAATTTCTGGTCCAAAACACATGACTACTCAATGCTCACTGAATCCGGATCATTAACCCGTTGTTCTCAGTAAAGGTAAGATGATCTTGGCCCTCTAATTAAAGGGCCAACCTCAATAATCAGTCAGAGAAACAGCTAAAAGGCTAAAGAGATAATTAGCGGAACTCTGGGGCTTACTAATTCCCGTGGAAAGAACGTGGAGCTTCCAGCTGACTCTCTGCTGCCTTCAGGACACTGGGCTTCCTTATAACCCCGATCGACACAAGTCTAAATGGTTAAGTAATCCACAAAGATTGATAAAAGTGCCTCCGGGGAATATCACAGTGATAAAATATCACCAGCTTATTAGAAAATTAGTTCTCTTAAAAAATTTTAGAGGGTCTTAAAGTGCATTAAAGTAATTAAACAGATATTTTTCAAATCTTTAAAATGATTTTTTTCCATAAAACCTAATTACTGGACATCACAATAAGTTTTCTTTCATTGAAAATCTATTTGTTTGATATTTTTGTATGAACAGTTCAGTTGTGTATTTCATTGTTCATTGGGGATAACAGATCGTAAAGATATCTTTTACAGCATAGTAAAAAAAAAGAAATATCAATGAGGTAATTTACTGAATTTAAATGAAAAAAAACAAGTATTTTTTCAGGCTAATTTAAAAATAACAAAATGATTTCAGCAGTTAGATGGAGAACAAAAAATTATATTAAAAATACAACATGACATGTTTTACTAATGCAGTCATTCCAAAAGCTTCAGAGATTTCAAACAGAAAAAATCCTAAAAAAAAAAACAAAAACAACAAATCTACTAATATTTCTACATTCACCATGCACATTTAGAATTCCTGCAATTGTATCATCTCTTTTAGTTAAAATAGCAAAAAGTAATTAATTACATGAAGAGACAAGAGAACTCAAACATTCAACTGTCAGCCTCTCCCTTCAAAACAAAATCAGAAACACAGTTGTATTAAATAAAATCTTAATTTAATTACTACAAGTGAAATTAATGCTGCTCTGTGCTGATGTTTCTTGACGGCAAATTAACAACAAACATTCATTAAAGAATAAAATTTACATGCTGTAGTAGTAGTAGTGGTAGTGGTACCACTAACAGTAGAAAATAGTCTTACAGGCTGAAATTTATGTTAAGTAATTTCAAGTGAAATTTAAATTGTATAAATGATGATGAAAGGAGTTAATGACAGTGAAACTTAGTGAACCTTAATTACTGTTGCAGAAGACAAGATGTAATTGAAACATAAATTTTGTGTTTAAGCAAAACGAATAACTGCTTTGCAAATTCAAGCAGAAATCCACTTATTCCAAACCCATTTTCTGTTTGATGCTGAAAAATATCTTCACTCTTTTCTGAGAATTAAATTAAAAACAGACAAAAAAAATTCTATAAAACCTACTGACAGCAATAATCTTCTAGTAATGGATTCAACTAATAGCGTATTATTAATCTTTCAAAGAAAATTAAATAGCAGCAATTCTAATTCCACTTAACCCGAATAGTGATGCTAATGTAATTGAATGTCTGTCTCAGCAATATCGTAATTATCAGCATAACAGTTTTTCAATAGAAAAATTAAAGCTATTCGAATGAAATTATGTAATAAAATATATTAAAAGAAATAATCGTTAATGCTTTTAATACTATCACTGTGATATAACTTTAAACGGATTTAATCGCTGTAAATTTTTTAAATTTAATACATTAATACAGTCAGTGTGCTAGTTTTGCGATAAGCCCTCGTTCAGTAAAAACCTTCAAATAGCAAAAACTATACCTGCAATTAGGAAAGCTATTCTCTTATATAATAAAATTCTTAAAATTCTTCTCATAACTTAGATTAATGATAACTATCGATAACAAATTATCGATTAGCATTGGTTCTTAAAAGATTTTTTATCACTGTGAAAAAACCTTCATTTCATCCAAAAAAAGTTTCGATCAAAATCACATCAAAGTCTTGGTTTGATTAGACGTTAAAAAAAGGCAGTCAGATCAAGAGAGGAAGCATTCAGTATTTGGCGATCAAATATTCACTGACCCGTTTGCTAAGACTAACGTTTTGGCTGGTATATTTGCCAATAATTCTTATTTACCGGAAAGTAGTCATACACAGCCAGATCTCGACAGAGTATCCCTTACTATGCCGAAGATATTTTTTCCAGCTCGAGCGGTAAAAATGGTTCTAGCAGATCTCAACATAAACAAGTCTACTGGGCCGGATGGGATACCAGCACTGGTCTTGAAACAGTGCTCTTCGACGCTAGTGCATCCGTTAGCAGCCCTTTTCAGCACATTGTATCATGTCGGAGAATTTCCGAAGTGCTGAAAAGTTGCTAATGTAACGTCGATCCACAAAAAAAGGGGAGGCTAACAACCCTGAAAATTACCGCCCAATCGCAATTTGTTCTGAACTTTCTAAAGTGTTTGAAAGTATGATTAGTTTTCATCTTGTGAGGTATCTGGAGTCCAACAGCTTGCTTGGTGATCGACAGTATGGTTTCCCTAGGGTGACTTGCTAGCCTTCTTGTCTGTATAATGGTTTAACTCTATACATCAGCAAGGTGCTGGCTCTAGATATTTTCAAAGCATTCGACACCGTGTGTCATGATGCACTTCTATCAAAACTTGCTGCTTTTGGTGTCGCTGATAATTTTTGCCAGAAATTGTACTATACAAGCTGTCCCCTCCGGGGGCACATTTATCGGTCTTTATAAAATACTTGACTCTCTAGACCTGTACAGCTGGGGGTATAAGGGAGTCCAGCCCCTGAAGGTAGCAGGGTTCAACTGGAAGCTTCACGTTATTTCCACGAGAATCAGTAAGCCCCAGAGTTTCCGCTAATTGTCTGTTTAGACTTTTAGCTGTTTGAGATTTGAGGTTGTCCCTTCGGGAGTATCGTGGTGGTTGTGGTTTCGCGGCCCCATACAGGTATTGTTTTATGGTGGCCAGGATCATCTCACCTTTAATAACACCTACCTAGTGAATGATCCAGATCCAGTGAGCCTGCTAGTCATGTGTTCTAGATAGAAATTGGATAGTCTCCGGCTCTTCAGCAAGGAGTAGTGGTTTGCAGCCCTGCTCTGGTAGCGCTGAAATTGCACTCTGGGAAAGACCAGTTGCTAGAATTAGTCTTCGGCTTCCTAAAGCAAGAATGACTTTGCTTTTCATTCCTAAGTGGTTTGACCACCATCTGTTTAAGGCCTATGGCTAGCTGCAGATGTAAATCTTAACACGAAATACGAGTTATTATAGGTGGGATTTCATCAGACATGTTCAATTCAGGGGTACCGCAAGCCTCCGTTTTTTCTCCTAACCTATTTCTTATTTTTCTGAATGACCTTCTTTGTCGAACTTTCAACCCCATATATTTTTTTGCAGATGACAGCGCCATTTGTCAATCGTATTCATTTGGTAATAGACCAGGCCAGTTGCAGGTTAGTTTCAAAAGGCAAAACATGAATGATATGCTTAATCACGACCTCGCAACAATCTTGGAATTGGGTCGTGTGAATAGAGTCAATTTTAATGCCCGTACGATGCAAAGTTGCATGCTTACGCGTAGATTTACATTAGGTAATGATGCTGCATCTGTTACTATAGGTATTACGGAATCGGAAGCTTTTAGGGTATCCAAGTCTATTGATTTTCTAGAGAATAGACCCAATATGGGATGCATTTGATTGTTATTTAATTTAATTTGTTAGAGCGTCACTTGATCGTGGATAGTGTTTACCTGCCCGGTCTTTTGAATTAGATGGTAGAAAAAATAGCAGCGGCATTAAAGCACAAGAGCAAGGCAGCCAGTTGACATCGGCAAATCGAGAAATGACGCAATCATCGAACAACTAAATTGTTTGCGTAGCTGTATGATGCCGTCTTGCTAAAACCCAAGTTCAGTGATGTCAACACTAGCCAATTGTGGCCAGAAAAAATTGATTATTGATGGTTTGGTAGCACACAGAATTTACGGTACGGCGTTGCCTTGTCCATTTTGAGAAAAAACACGGAACGATAATGCCGTCTCGCCACAAACCGCACCATACGGTTGCTTTCTTTAAACATAGCGGATTCTGGAGGACTCATGTTAGAAATTTTGGGCCCCGACAATTGTGACAATTTTTTCAGCAAAACAGTCCGTATGTGGAATAAAATCCCTCCGGAATCTTTCCTGCCACTTTCAATCTGGGAAAGTTCAAATCGAATGTCCACAGACACTACTTCCTCTCTCCTCCGTTCCATAACTAATAATCCTAGTTGTGGCACAATTCATTGCATGTGTGGGAGTCATCCCCTAAATGCTGGTCCGAAAAAAAAGAGTTATCACTAGTTTTTCAATGGAAAATTTATCAGTTGATTGTTGTTAAAAAATTTTATCACTGTAATAGTTTTTGATAGCAAAATTTATCACTGCGTTAAGTTTTAATAAAAATATATATCACCGTGATAATTTTTTATGAAACACGTTATCACTGTGATAGCTTTTCCAATAAACAATTTATAGTTTTTAAGCAGAAAAATTATGTCTGTGATACTTTTTTAGTAGAAAAATTAATGACAATAATTTAAAAAAATTTTTTAGTAGTAAAATTATCAATAAGATATTTTTAATTTATACTATGATAGTTGCTAATGATAATTAGTTGTTCAAAAAAAACATTTATCAGTCCGACAATTAAAAGTTTATCATTGTAAAAGTTTTTTAATAAAAAATTTGCCACCGTAATAGTTTTTTAATTCACAAATTATCCCTGTAATAGTTTTTCGTCAAAAAGTTATTACTGTGATAGTTTTTTAATAGAACACTTTTTGCTATAATCGTTATTTTACAGAAAAGTAATAACTGTGAAAATTCTTTTATAGAAAAATTTATCGATATCATAGTTTTGTGTTTAGAATACTTATCACTGTGAAAGTTTTTAAATAGAAATATATTCCCGTAATAGTTTTTCTGTAAAATGTTATTGTTGTGAACATTTTTTAAACTTAAGCATATCGGAGTGATAGTTTTTTAATACACTATCACTCCGATAGTTTTTTTTTAAGGAAAATATTCCTGTAATAGTCATTCTGTAAAATGTTATTGTTGTGAACATTTTTTTAACTAAAGCATATCGGCGTGATAGTTTTTTAATAGAAAAAATATCGCTGTGATAGCTTTTTTAAAGGAAAACTTATGACTGTGATAGTTTTTTAATAGAAAAAAAAAACTTTCACCGTAATAGTAGCTTAATAGAAAAATTATCATTGTTTTAGTTTTTCAATACCAAATTATCACTGTCAGTTTTTTAGTAGAAAATTTATCACTGTGATAATTTTTTTCATCGTGATTTTCTTTAATGTAAATATGAAATTTATAATAGTTTTTGTAACAACTTTTAATTAGCAATTTTTAAATGAATATAATTTCGTTTTTATATTATCTCTGTGATATTTTCTTAATACGTACTTTTTATGACTTTCTTTATTAATAAAAAAATTGTTGTTTTCATTGTGATATAAAATTTTAGTTTTTATTTTCTATACTAAGATATAGGTAAGTTGAAGTTTAAAACTACTTTCGTAAAAATCGATTTTTATATCTTTGACAAATTTGCTCGCTCATTGTTTAGCGCGAATATTTAAAACTGAAAATTCATTGAGAATTTAAGAATAGAGAACTCTTGCTTTAAGTTCGATTTTTATAAAAGACACTAAAAAAACAAACTTCGACTATTAAAGTTGACTGCAAAAACTCTTAAAACAAGAAATCGAAAATATCAAATTTCAAATTTCATTTCAAAAAAATAGAAGAGAGAATAGTCATTTTATTCAAGAGAACTGATTACTTTAACACGAAAAAGTGAAAATACAATAAAAATATTTTTATTATTCTTGAACTTTCTGCAAAGTTAACAAAAACATAAAACTCTTGTTTAAAAAACACAACTATCACATACTCGATTATGCTTTACGGGGGAATTCAAAACGAGAGCAAAAGGACCACAATACAAACTTTAAACAATTCCCAGCAATCTTTTAGAACACAGTAAAACATTATAAATTTCCATTGGGTTTTGTTTCACATGGAAAAAGTATAAAAAATTCTTGTCGAAAGTATAAAATATTCAAATGAAATACAATATCACATGTGCATATGCCGTATACTGCAGTTTGCAACTGAAAATTGTATTGAATATGTTTTTTTAAATTTGTAACCCTTTACCTTCATCTCAGCAAGCTTTTTTTAAATGGGAATGGAGTAAAAAATAAATTTATACACAAACATCCTGACCTGTTTACTTTCTTCTTGGGCAATGTTTTATTTTTAAGCTAAAATAGAATTTGAAATAAGTTTTTTAATTAAAAATTGTCAATTGGAATTTGCATGGCTGCTATCTGGAATATTATCGTTTGATTACATTTTTATTTTAAGAAATATCACAATGATGACTTTTCTGTTTTAAAAATAATCAAGTTAAAAGCGTAGCAAACATTTTAAATTCTGTTGCACGAAATTTAATAATATCTAAAGTTTTTTCTATTAGCAAGAATTTTTCTATAGAAAAATTATCACGAATAAAATTGTGTCTGATACCACATAATTATGACACATAAACTCCTTTTATTGAAAAAATAAAGACTGATGCAATTTCTAGATATAAAAATGAACACTCTATGTTAAAATTATGAGTAATAAAATTTATCGTTCTAAAATTAATTGGTGGAATTTTTCTATAAAAAAAATATGAGTGATGAAATTTTTCTATAAAAAGATTTTTCTGATTCAATTTCTCTATAAAAATTATGACATGAAATTTTTCTATAAAAAAATTTTGACTGATGAAATTTTTCTATAAAAAGATTTTGACTTATGAAATTTTTCAATAAAAAGATTTTGACTTATGAAATTTTTTTATAAAAAAATTATGACATGAAATTTTTCTATGAAAAGATTATGACTGATGAAAAATGTCTATTAAAAGATTTTGACTGATGAAATTTTTCTATAAAAATATAATGACTGATGAAATTTTCTATAAAAAAGTTATGACATGATACTTTTCTATAAAATAATTATGACTGATAAAATTTTTCTACAAAAAGATCTCGACTGGTGTAATTTTTCTACACAAACATTATGACTGATGAAATTTCTCCAAAAAAATTATGACTGAAAACATTATGACTGATGATATTTTTCTAGGTAAAAATTTTTCTATAAAAAAATTATGATTTAATTATGATTTTTGCCATGGAAAAATTATGACAAATATTTTGATGTAAAAGTTATGACTGAGTTTTTCTATAGAAAAATATTGATATAACATGTAATTAGTAAACTTTTTAGCGCTGTAGTGAAAATTTATGACGAACTAATTTTTTATAGAAAAATTATGACCAGTGCAGTTCTACAAAAAAATTATGACGAACGCAATTTTTCTATAAAAAAAATGATGACGAACGAAATTTTTCTATAGAAAAAATAATGACGAATGAAATTTTTCTATAGAAAAAATAATGACGAATGAAATTTTTCTATAGAAAAAGTTATGACGAATGAAAGTTTTCTATAGAAAAATGATGATGAATGAAATTTTTCTATAGAAAAATGTTGACGAATAAAATTTTTCTATGAAAAAATGATGACAAATGAAATTTTTTTTATAAAAATGATGACGAATGAAATTTTTCTATAGAAAAATGGTGACGAATGAAATTTTTCTATAGAAAAATAATGACGAACGCAATTTTTCTATAGAAAAATAATGACGAATGAAATTTTTCTATAGAAAAATAATGACGAATAAAATTTTTCTATAGAAAAATAATGACGAATGAAATGTGTCTATAGAAAAATGATGACGAATGAAGTTTTTCTATAGAAAAATGATACCGAACGAAATTTTTCTATAGAAAAATAATGACGAACACACTTTTTATATAGAAAAATATTGACGAACACAATTTTTCTACAGAAAAATAATGATGAACGCAATTTTACTACAGAAAATGATGCGAATGAAATTTTTCTATAGAAAAATGATGACGAATGAAGTTTTTCTATAAAAAAATGATACCGAAGGAAATTTTTCTATAGAAAAATAATGACGAACGCAATTTTACTACAGGAAACGATGCGAATGAAATTTGTCTATAGAAAAATGATGACGAATGAAGTTTTTCTATAAAAAAATGATACCGAACGAAATTTTTCTATAGAAAAATAATGACGAACACAATTTTTCTATAGAAAAATATTGACGAGCACAAGTTTTTTATAGAAAAATGATGACGAACGCATTTTTCTATAGAAAAATTATGACGAACGCATTTTTCTATAGAAAAATTATGACGAACGCATTTTTCTATAGAAAAATTATGACGAACGCATTTTTCTATAGAAAAATTATGACGAACGCATTTTTCTATAGAAAAATAATGACAAACAAAATTTTTCTATAGAAAAATAATAACGAAGGCAATTTTTCTATAGAAAAATAATTACGAACGCAATTTTTCTATAGAAAAATAATGACGAACGCAATAGAAAAAATAGAAAAATGATGACGAATAATATTTTTCTATTTAAAAATTATGACTGAAAAAGTATTTCGATGAAAAAATTATGACTGACAAAATTTTTCTATGGAAAAAATAATGACTGACGAAATTTTCTATGGAAAAATTGTGACTGAAGAAGTTTTTCGATGGAAAAATTATGACTGATGAAATTTGTCTGTGAAAAAATTATGACTGATAAATTTTTTCTATGGAAAAATTATGAGTGATCAACTTCTTCTATGGAAAAATTGTGAGTGATCATATTTTTCTATGGAAAAATTATGATAAAACATTATTTTCAAGATAATTACGGTGATAGTTTGTCCAATGAAAAATTTTAACAGTAAAATATGTGGCTTTGTATTAAAAGCCACGATAATGATGGCTGCTCTCTGGTAAATTTATCATTAAACAAAAAAATATAAAAATAATTTATGGGTGAAAGACAGCATTTAGTCCCAATTAAAAATTATTTCCGTGACATATTTCTGGTGGAGAGCTTCAATGGTGATGCATTTTTTTCATTCGAAAAATACCACAATAATGATTGCGGATAATGAAATTTTCAAAATAATATTTGTCCTTCTAAATACGTCAAAAGTAATGTTTACATACGTTTGTCTGTATACTTTTGAGTATTGAATAACAATCACTGTGCTAATATATTTGTAATAAATTCCTTCGGCAAAGTGATACTTCAAAGTTTTTTTAAAGGAAAAAAGAAACTAAAGGAGCAAATTGACAGTTACATTTCTGTAGACAAAAGTTGACATCGATACATACATTTCTTTACTAAAAATATATTTTATATGCAAGAACAATTTTTATGTTGATTTAATGTCGGTACTCGAGAATGTTTGCATAATTTTGTACCAATTTGTAATATGTAATATATTTGCATGTAATATGTTTTGCACGGTACCAACATTTTGAATTTCGTAAATTAATTATGAACAACTTTCATAAAAATTTTTATTTTAATAACAATTGCTTTTTTTGGTTATATTCGTAAAATATTTATATTATTTTCATTTAAGTAAAATCTATTTATTAAATATTTCTCTTAGAAAGCCACAAATAAATTGACTAAAATTTTTACTTAAAATGTCTAAAATAGTATTTTTTATTCATAACAAGCCATTTATAGAAACTTTTAATTGCTTGTGATATAAATAAACGTAACTAAAATTATCGAATAATTTTTAAATAAACTCGATTTGTATTTATAAACAAACAAACAAACAAACAAATAGTCAAACAAATTTAGCATAGAGAAGACTCAATTTATTATTTATTTACAGTCACAAAATACATTTAAGGCTGTAAGTAATTGTAGTTGTGAGCACATCTCTATCTACATCTCTTTTAACTTTTAGTTAAAAATAATTTCGTTTGCCGAAAACTATGCTTCTGATACTCTAATTGACATTTCGAATGGCATATGAATTTCAACTTATAAAAAATTCAAACGTGAACAACCATTGCATTACGAAGCTTCCAAACAAACGGCAATTTTGTAAGGCCTGAAAATATAATTCCCATAATAGCAAGACTCGTTTCCGTTTACTTCCTTCCACTTATCCATAAGCAAACTACAGCTAACACAAGAAGAAGGATTTTAAAATGGATGGTTATATTTAGAATAGAACTTTACGTAGTTTTATTTCTATAAATTCAAAGTATACGAAACGGAAGACATGTAGAACTCCATATTGGTAGTTGCTCCTTTTTTTGCTTTTAAATTTTTTTTATGTGCTTCTCAATAGAATTTATAAATAATTTCAAATATCTTAATACATTTTAAAATAAAAATTTTTTATGTAAAAATTTTTTTTATATAAAAATTATGACATGAAATTTCCTTTAAAGAAAAATTATGACTAACGAAACTTTTGTTCAGAAAAAAAAGTTATGACTAATACAAATCTTCTCTAGAAAAACTGCGCTTCATGAAATTTTTTATAGAAAAAATGCAATTTTTTATAGAACAATTATGATGGATGAAATTTTTTGATAGAAAAATTGTGCGATCTGACATTTTTCTAGGTAATTTTATAATTGATATTTTTTTATAAAAAAATCCTATTATAGAAAAGTTATAGATGATAAATATTTTCTGTAGAAAACTTTTGACTGCTGAAATTTTTGTATAGGAAATTATGACTCAAGAAATTTTTATAGGAAAATAATATTGCTAAATTTTTTTTTTTAAAAAGTAAGGCTGAGCAATTATCCATAAAAAAATATGGCATGAAAATTTTCTATAGTAAAGTAATTTTCTATAGTAAAGAAAATTTATGGCTCATTAAATTTTGTATATGAAAAATATTACGGATATAGATTTTTCATAAGAAAATAATGACTGATAGAAACTTTCTGTAGCAAAATTATGACAAATACAAATTTTCTATAGAAAAATTATGACAGAAGCAAATTTTCTATAAAAAATCATTATAGATGCAATTATTCTATTAAAACTTCATTATAGATCCAAATTTTCTACAGAAAAATCATTGAAGATGGAAATTTGCTATAGAAAAATTATTAAAGATGCAAATTTTCTGCAGAAAAGTCTTTACAGATGAAAATTTTCTATCGAAAAATCATTATAGATTCAAATTTTCTATAGAAAAATTATTAGAGATGCAAATTTTCAATAGAAAAATTATTATGGACGCAAATTTTCTATAGAAAAATCATTATAGACTCAAATTTTCTCTAAAAAAATCATTATAGATGCAAATTTTCTATACAAAAATCATTATAGATCCAAATTTTCTATACAAAATTTATAATACATGCATCTATAACAAATTTTCTATTGAAAGTAAATTTTTTATAGAAAAATTATGACAGATGCTGATTTTCTGTAAAAAAATCATTATAGATGCAAACTTACTATAGAAAAATTATGACAGATCCAAATATTGTATAGAAAAATTATGATAGAAACAGATTTTCTATAAAAAAATCATTATAGATTCAATTTTTCTATAGAAAAATCATTATAGATACAAAATTTCTATAGAAAAATTGTTAAAGATGCAAATTTACCATAGAACGCAAATTTTTTATAGAAAACTTATGACAGATACTGGTTTTCGGTAAAAAAATCATTATAGATGCAAATTCTCTATAGAGAAATCATTAGAGATGCAAATTTTCTATAGAAAAATCATTATAGATTCAAATTTTCTATAGAAAAATTATTGGGGATGCAAATTTTCAATAGAAAAATTATTATTGATGCAAATTTTCTATAGAAAAATCATTATAGATTCAAATTTTTTATAGAACGTCATTAAAGATAAAAAATTTCTATAGAAAAATTGTTATAGATGCAAATTTTCAATAGCAAGCAGATTTTTTATAGAAAAATTATGACAGATGCAGATTTTCTGTAGAAGATCATAATAAATGCAAGTTTTCTATAGAGAAATCATTATAGATGCAAAATTTCTATAGAAAAATTATTATAGATGCAAATTTTCTACAGAAATATTATTATAGATGCAAATTTTCTATAGAAAAATGATGACAAATGGAAATTTTCTATAGAAAAATGATGACAAATGCGAATTTTCTATAAAAAAATTATGACAAATGGAAATTTTCTATAGAAAAATGATGACAAGAGAAAATTTTCTGTAGAAAAATTATGATAGAAAGAAATTTTTAATAGAAAAATTATGATAGAAGCAAATTTTCTATAGAAAACTTATGACAGAAGCACGTTTTGTGGCATATAAATAGGCGTATAGTTATCGAAAATTATTTAATTCGTAAGTAAAATTTATATTAACTCACAAAATAATTTTTCGAAACGATATTTGCTAACACAATTGTTTGTAAACAATGGCATCACAATTATTTTTTCTTTATAGAATTAAGCATTTAAGCAGAATATGTTTTCATAAATATGTAGAAATATATTCTCTATAAAGAATTTTTTAGCTGTGATGATAGTGATTATTTCTCTAAGAAATGTATTTAAAAAAATTTTTTAAATTATTTTAGAATCTTTTATGGAACCAAAAATAGTTCTGCAGAATTTTTGTTATAGAAAACGTAATGTTTTTTCTTGTGGCAGCCGTATAAATAAATGTAATTCAATTACCCTGTATTTTATTAAATTGAATTAGACGTATTTGAATTTCTTGCTTTCTGTTCTTGTAACATGCACTTGTTGCCATGCCTTTCTTATGCCAATCACAGCACATGATTCGTGTGTTATTAAGCACGTATGCGAAGACCTTATAAATTAATTATTAATCGTAAGAAGTGATTTTAAACGACGAAGAAGCCAGTGCTGGTTTCTTTTGGTTGTTATTATTGATTTTAATTTTTTTTTTAGAAATTTTAACGTTTTTGTTTTTTATTGTTTAACTTGAATTAAGATAATTTACTTTAGTACACTGTACAGTTTTCCGGTTTGCGTAGTTTTATGTAAAAAATGTTTTTAATATGAAAAATTTTCTATTGGAAGAAAAATCTTTCAGATTCTAAGAAATTTTCAATTGGAAGAAAAGTCTCTCAGAATCTGTGAAATTTTCTATTTTAAGAAAGATCTCTCACATTCTCAGAAATTTTGTATTGAAAAAAAAAACTATCAGATTCTGAGAAAATTTCTTTTGGAAAAAAAGTCTCTCAGATTCTGAGAAATTTTCGATTGGAAATAAAATCTCTCAGATTCTAAGCAATTTTCTATTGAAAAAAAAATCTCTCGGATTCCGAGATATGTTCTAGCGGAAAAAAAATCTCTCAGATTCTGAAAAATTTTCACTTGAAAAAAAATCTTTCAGATTCAGAGAATTTTTCTATTGGAAAAAAATTTCTCAGATTCAGAGAATTTTTCTATTGGAAAAAAATCTCTCAGATTCTGAGAAATTTTCTGTTGAAAAAAAAATCTTTCAGATTCTGAGAAATTTACTATTGGAAGAAAAATCTCTCAGATTTCCTATTTTAAGAAAAATCTAACGGATTCTGAGAAATTTTCTATTGGAAGAAAAGATTCTCAGATTCTGACAAATTTTCTACTGGAATAGATTTTCAAATATTTTCTTTTGAAAGAAATAAATTCTTTAATTGAAAAAAAATTATTATATATATTATAAATTATATATTATAAATTTGAATACTCTTAATGGGTAAAAATTGGGATTTTCTACTGAGAACCGATTTTCTAAGAAACTTCCTGTTGTCGATGTTTTGTTAACATCATAATGAGATATAAGTGTAAAATTAAAATAATAAAAGGAATTCCTGCATCCCTTTAACTTTATTAATTTATGCGTGAGAGCGTATTTGTGTGTATTTTCTTTCGTTTAGGAAAAAGCGTTATTCATATAAAACACACAAAAGTTCCATTTATATAAAATGTTTAACATCTCACTTTCTCTTTGCCAGCTGTGAATTGGAGTAGACATGAAAATAATAATTGTAGAAACAACAAAACAAATAAAGGAATCAAAAGGAATAAAAACACATGAAAGTAAAAAAGGATTGTTGAAGCTTTATTGACGCAAGGAGAAGTTGTTTTAAAGGCGGAAACTGTAACACATGACTTGTTTTAACAAAAACAAAATTTTAAAATTTCAAAATTTAACAATAAAAGCCCAGGGATATGAAATATAATATAATCTCTCTTACATACGAGACGCACACAAAGAAGCTCAACTTCAGCTGCGGAAAAACCATAAACATAAGAAAATTGTTATGAGAAAATATTTTATTATTATTATTATTATTTTTATGAGTTTCAAAATCATCTCCCAGAGCGTTAAAGTAAAGAGTGTTATATGGAAATAATAAAAAGTTATGTTTCTTTTATATTTATAATTAACAGCACTTATACATAAATAACATTTTATTAAATAATAAAAATGAAATTAGGACCCCCTTTTAAGGACTCTTTGGCTCAGTAATATTGGTTTAATGAATATATTAATTTTTAGAATTTAAGTTTCTAAGTAACAAATTTGAAGTTAAAAAAAGATTTATTATTTTTATTAAATTTTAAAATAAATTCTTGAAGTATATAAACAAAATTGTGTAGTTAATAAATTTTTGGATTTGTTTTTATTGCTGTTATGCAGCAGACGGAAAGGTCTTTAAACTGTTGAGTTTAAGCTCAAGAACAAAATATTTGTTTAACTGAGTTATGGCAATTGCAAAGAAAATCGTTACTGCAAATAAATTTCTCTATAAAATTTTTTTTTAAAATTTTTATAAAATTTTTTTAAAATTTTTAATAAAATTTTTATTAAAAATTTTTATAAAATTTTTATATATTTTTTTTTTTATTTTAATTTATTATTTATTATGGAAAAACATTCCAAAAATTATTTTGACTAGCTTGACTGAAATAAGAAAATAATAAAAATAAATTTATTTAATAAAAACCAAAAATATAATTATAAATATAAATATAAAATTATATTATTTTTATCTTTTTTATTATTTTATAATTATTTATTAATTATTTTAGCACAAGGTTTTTATATAAAAATCTAATAAACTAAATTTTTATTTCCAATATGGCACTACCGCCATTGAATAGCATCTTAAGGAACAGCAAATGAAATGTACAAAAAGAATTTTTAACCCTTAACGGCCGAGAGCTTTTTTTGTAATACCCGCCCATAGCACGACGGAAAATAAGGTGAAATTCTAAAACGTTTATAAGGATGAAAACTTAAACTAAACTGATTAAAATGATTTATTTAGATATGAATTCAATATATTTACTTGATTTTTAATGTTATAAATAAAATTAATTTTTATAATATATTTATATTTATATATTTATATATAATTATATATATAATTATAATATATAATTATATATATTTATATATTTATTTATATATTATATAAATGAAATGAAAATTAAATTCTTTTCATGTCCCCGTAGCGGGGCCTTTCGTTTTCTATGGCATAAGTACTATGTCCCCTCAGCGGGGCCTTTCGGCCGTTAAGGGTTAAGTTACAAAAAGAAGCAATATTATTTCATGCTTCATCCCTTTAAATACATAATTCATGATATTCTCACATGAGTCTTGCTGTCTATGCTATGCTGATTTTATGAAAATTCTCATAGAATCAGTTTGGCCTTGGATATAAGACTCTTAGGTTTTTCTATAAAATATTGGGGTAAAGTTCACTGATGAGCTACTTGAGCAATAGTGAAATTGCAATATGGATATGCTCTCCTCCGCAGTAATACATTTCAAATATTTTTATTTTTTTTTTAATAAAAGTTTTATGAGAATATCATAAGATGTTTAATTTTTAATAGATATTTTTGCAATATATATTTTGTGAGACTAACATGAAATATTTATTTAAAGCAATCAAGCACGAAAAAAATTGCTTAGATTGAAAATGATTCCGATGAATTATAAATTACTTAGTAACAAAAAGAAAAAAAAATATATAAAAATTAAAGCAAAAAGCAAAATATAAAATTTAATAAATTTTTATATAAAAATATGTAATTCCAAAAAAAAAATATATAAATAAAAAAATATAAATAGAAATATTAATAAAAAATATAAATAAAAAAACATAATTAAGTGGCAAAGCAAAAACTAAACAAAATAAAATTAAAAATAAAACTGAATAAAATGGCCGAAGAAAAGTTTAATAATAATAATCTATTGTACCATGACCTATGACCTATTATAGTATGGCTGTAATTTAAAAATAATTATAGTTATGCTAATATGGTTTCAATATCAAAAATAATATAGCGCCACAACATTGTTATTATTATTAAAAAAAAAAACGAATTAATTACAATAACATAATTCAATTATTATGTGTTTCTATTAGATTATGGTTACCACAATCATATTTGTTTTGCTTATATTATTGTAAGATTACAAAACGAGGATTTACAGAAACTGCTACTAGACTCTTCAAATATGAAGACTAAAAATATGAATAAAATATTTAAAAATACTTCGGTAAAATAATTATTTTATCGGAGGAAATATGTAACCTTAGCCTTTAAACATCAAAGTCTAAACAACGTTTTAAATATTGCAAACCAAAACCATATTGTGGTTACCTACGGGAATTTTGTTTAGCGATCAAGTTTACAATTGTGTGAATGGATATGCCAAAAACAAAACTGTCATAATTGGAATTATGATAATTCTCAAGTGCATATTTAGACACTTAAAATCCAGAAAAACTGATATTTGGTGTGCTTAATGGTGTGCCCAGCGTCAAATCATTGTTCCGTACTTTCTTTAAAAATCATTCTGCTCTGAACTTTACAAGCAATGGTGTCCATTATAGAACCACGATTAATAATATGCTTCATTCATTAATTAAACAACCATGATGTTCAAGAGCTGTGCTTTTAACTGGACAGCGTAGCAGGTTACATAGCTAGGGACCCAATTGATTTTTTGAGGGAAACGTTTGTTAACCGCATAATTTGAATCGTCAGAACGTAATAGGATTTACATTAGTAACGAGCCATACGGTCATAATTTGATGGAGGTCTTACCACGCCTTAAGACTCATACATACTATACATATACGCCTTAGTTGAAATTTACGGTTGGACGGTAGCAGAACCGTACCCCCACTTCTTGCTTAAGCGTTGAAGACTATCCAATTCCTGGACCTGCTGTGAGCGCAACTAAAACATTTGGATGTTAACCTTATTTTTTCGTTAATACCTCTTCGGAATTTTATTCAAAGCCCGATTTTAACCACAGCTACCATGTTGCTTGCCAAGGGGCCTCACCAACAACCAGAACAGGGCTGTAGTCCTGCGGGTAACTGATTCACGTGATACCAGTGTGCGTTTATAAGTCACTGGGCGGACTTCGAGTGTCCTATGACTCTTCCAGTATTGGGCTCCTGCTAGCCCAGGCGACTGGTGCCGCCGTTTACCTCATAAGGTACGTGATAAGATTTACATCTATACCTAGCTGTGTAAGCCATACCCATAGGGTGAATCATACCACTGTGGATAAAATGTAGCGTCATCCTCGTCCTAGAAGGCAGTAAAATACTTATATCTTCCGATCACTCCCAGTTTTAACTTCAAAAGCCCAAAGCAGGCCGCAGCCTTCTCTCCTTCCTGAAGAGTTAGGGACTATCCAACTGTTACAGAACGCATGAAGCTTAATATAATTTAAACACAACAGCATTCATGCTCACTGGACTTGGACCATTAATTATGTTCATTGTAAATAATCCAACCACAAATGAAATGACATCAAACTTAAACGAGAGCCTCGAAACACACAACCACCACGATACTTCCGTAGGGCCGATCTCAATAATCAGTCAGAGAGAAGCTAAAAGGCTAAAATGACAAATAGCTGAAGTCCGAGGCTTTACGGATTCCCGTGGAAATATAGTGGATTCTCCAGTTGGCTCCTGCTAGCCTTGAAGGGGAGTGGGCTCCCTTTTACCCCCGAAGACGTAATGTAATGACGGTGGATTTCCGTCAAAATATATCAATGGGCCCCCGGAGAGGAACCTCAGAAGGTACTGTGTGACTCGATTTACATCCGCGTCTGGCCATGAAGCCTTAATCAGATGGTGGACCAAACCACTGCATAATTTGGAACGTCATGCTTGTCCTAGGAAGCCAAAGCTATAATTCTATGCAACAGAACTTTCTAGTTGCAACTTCGATGATTCCAGAGCAGGGCTGCAAATCATCACTCCTTGCTTAAGAGTTGGAGACTTTCCAACTCCTGTCCAGAACACATGTCTAGCATGCTCACTGGACTGGACCATTCACCTAGCGTGTCATTAACGGCGAAATGATCTTGGCCACCATAAAACCATTAAACTGTTATGGGGCCGCGAAACCACAACCACCACGATACTCCCATATAGGGGCCAACCTCAATAATCAGCCAGAGAACAGTTAAATATCTAAAGAGACAAATAACGGAACTCTGCGAGCTTACTGATTCCCGTGGAAATAAAGTGGAGTTTCAAGTTGTACCCCTGCTGACTTCAGGGGACTGGGCTTCCTTTTTCCCCCAGTTGCACAGGACTAGATAGTCGAAGTTCTATAAAGACCATATATATGTGCCCCCGGGTGGTCCTCAGAAGGTACATGTCAAGATGGGGAAGAAAGACTGCATGCCCCTGGGCGGAGTTTGAACTTTCAGTTGACCTCCAAGAACGTTAAACTTAACCCCGCTAGACTATTGTCTGTGGCCCAAAATGATTGACAACTTAGAGGACAAAAATCGCCGGGTAATTGCTGATATACGGCCATAAATGTTGGAAAATGGCATCGAAAATTAGACCTCCAAAATTGACTACGTTCGAGCTAGGCATATGCCAGCAGACATATTAAAATTATAATGCCGAAAAATTATCTTTCGCTTATAATAAATTTCATGTTAATTTTAAGAAATTCATCTTTGATTTTCTCCAGACTGTGCTTCTATTCTTTCTATAGCCCCGTCCTAAATTTCTCTGAGTTTTAACTTTTTGTCATTTTATAAAAAATAAAAATACTTCCGGTGCAAACGGCATCTATTTTTTTAAATTTAAATAATAATTCTTTCTAACCTTCACCCATAAATATTAAATTTGTTTTTTAACGTTGACCTACTTTATTTTGCGTGTAAAAACATTTAACTGCCGGCTTTTAACGCACACTAATCCACCCAACCAATACACGCACTTACATAGACAACGTGACAAGCTTGCACCTTAAAATGGGAGGAGAACAAAAGACAAATAAATAAAAATAATTTAAATAAAAATACTATAAATTCACGTTGTGTTTTATTACATTTTTCACTTAACATTTTGTTTTTGTTTTTGTTTTTTACTTTTTAGTTCGAATAATAAAACTTTTATGCAATTAAAAAAAAAAACAAAATTCGCATGTTTCATTGCTTTATGTTTGTTGTCTGTTATGTTTTCATTGTCAAAAGACACGGCCTGTTGTTTTTGTTTGTTTTTTTTTTGTTTTGTTTTTAAACAGATACACTTACATACATTGTTACTCCCGCATATACAAAAACAAAAAAGTATTATGAAAATAATAAGCAAATTGTGTATGATGAATGTCACACAAGGCTAAATATTAATAAAGCAAATATAGCGTGAGCGAAAATGATGGTATCATGGCAAATGTCACAACAATTTAAGAGCCAAAAAAAGGTAAAAGGATAAGGAGTACAAAACGCACACCTAGTACTTGATGTCTGGATGAATGAGAGCAAATGAGTACATTTGGGCAATTATTTCAATTTTTAAATTTAAAATTTTTAGCTAATTTTTTTATTATGAACAGTGGCCCACCAAAAAGGCACAACAACAAAAAGGTTTCAGAAAATTATCTTAATTATTTTTTATAATAAATGAGAAAAATTTTTTCGAACTTGAGGTCAAATCTTTGGTCACACCAATGTCCCCAGTTTAATAGCAGATTGAGCTGGGGAAAATTGTTGTTCTCTGTTTTTTTAGTTTGTTTTATTTAAAATACTGAATTCTGTAACCCTGTTGATGCTACTCGATGCTATAGCGAAAAATTTGTAATAAAAGAATTATCTTTGAAATAAAATTTTCACCTTGATCTCGAATAAATAATCTTCTCATTTATAATATACACAAATAGGTCGTCCGCCGGGAAGGTATAATACTTTGTTTGCTTATATTTTTTGATTAAATGAAAGATAATGGATCTTATATTGATAAATATTTTATTTAACGTCGGCAATTAGGTATGTATGGAATACAATATCAGATAAATGATCGCCTCAGATAAATGTTAATCTCACAAATGTGAGCCATTTTCATTACATTCTCCCACATTTCAAGCGATGTTTCATAAATTTCCCACGAATATTTTGTTTGATTTGCTCAAGCATTTCTAGTTTGTTTGCATTAACCTTGCTTCTCAGATATTCCCACAAAAATAAGTCCGGAACAGTTTTATCAGAGGACCGTGGAGGCCAATCAACATCATCATTTCTTGCAATAACTTGTTGTGGAAAAAATTCTCACAGTAATTCCATTTTAGTCCTGGCTGTATGCGATGTGGCATCGCCGTATTGATACCACATGTTTATCAAGCCCAAAGCATGCAGTTGTGGCGTCAAAAAGTTTTCAATCATATCACGATACCGCTACCCCATTCACAGTGTAATGACACGTCGCTATCCCAGCAACCAGCGGAGGCCAGGGTCGTTGCAATTTTTATTTTTTTTATTACCTACCTTCTTGGTCCGTGGAAGGAATGACACTCAATGCATCATAAACGTTATAAAACGTATTACCAAGTAAATTGAATTAACAATATATATTTTTTTCTTTCCGATATTTCGGAAAAAAAAATTTTTTTTGTTTTAAAAAAAAAAAAAATTTTCCTGAAGAAGCTTTCCATAGGAAAGCGAAATATCGAAAAGAAAAAAATATATATTGTTAATTTAATTTACTTGGTGATAAGTGATAAGCTTCTTCAGGAAAACATATCTTTTTGGTAAAAAAAAAAAAAATTTTTTCCTGAAGAAGAAGAATTTTTTTTGTTAAAAAAAAAAAAAAAATTTTTTTTTTCTGAAGAAGCTTTCCATAGCTTTCCAAAGCGAAATATCGAAAAGAAAAAAATATATATTGTTTATTTAATTTAAAAAGACCATAAAAAAGAATAAGAGATATTTATTAAAGATAAAAAAGGTCGATTAAAAAAAACTACAAAAACTTATCACCAAGCTTATTTAGTCAACTCTTACAAGGTAGGTGATTGATAGTGGACGGTCGGGAATCGTAGCCGACGAAAGGGGAGTCAATTCTCAGCGATGGGCAGCGGTAGGAAAATCAGCAGTAGTACAGGCGGAAGTGGTAAAGACGGCTTCGGCAGTAGTAGCAGAGGCAGCAGTAATAAAAGCGGCAGCGGTAAAGACAGCTGTGGCACAGGCGGCAATGGCACAAGCGGCAGTGATACAGGCGGCAGCGGCACTGGCGGCAGCGGTGCAAGCGGCAGATGTACAGGCGGTACCTGGCAGCGGTACGGCGGTAGCGGTACGGTGGCAGCAAAGGCAATAGTGGCTGACAGCGGTACGGCGACAGGCAGCGGTACAGCGGTACTGGTACGGCGGCAGCAAAGGCGGTAGTGCCTGACAGCGGTGCGTGGCAACGGTACGGCGGCAACGTTCTTGGCCGCTTTGACTAGTACTACGGAATGTGCAGTCCCTGCCCAATACTATTCAAGCCACCAGTTTCTGTTGATAAGAAACCTCTGCGGAATACTAAATCCCCACCCAGAGGACTTCAGCTTAGTCGCTTGTCAATTCAACAAATTGTAAAAATGTTCCGCCTTTTATACACAAATGTGTGGGCACACGCAGCCACACACAAACACTGTAATTACCAGTCTTCGTTTGGTTCGTTTAACTACTATTTCGTTCTTGTTGCCCGACCACTAGCAGCTGACCGTATTGATGGTTTGGTTGCTACTGAACTACTAACTTTGTATTACAATTAATATCATGCATTACTCTTGTGACCACCCGCTATATTCAAAACTACTTACATATACATTCATTATTGATGTGTAGCTTCATAAGAAATATGCCATAAGACACCTATTATGCCAGGAGAATGTCAAAGTAATTTTAAAATTTATTATTAAAATTTGAATAATAGAATAATAACAAAAATCGTTAGTATAAAATATATTTTTTTCTATCTGTGTTAATGCCCTTAAAAAAACCAACAACAACAACTATACTAGAAAAAGAAATATTCAAGTACAAATATAATGACTAGATTGAAGGTATCACAAACCAAACCCAAGTTGTGTCACATGCGAAACTAACATCAAATTGAAAATTAGCATATTTGTTAAATAAGTTTTATATAAAGGGTATTCCTTACAGAGGTGAAGAATTTTGAAATGGAATGAAACAATGTTAAACATTTTAAATCAACATGAAATTTCTTTTATTCGAAAGATATTGTTATGACATTTTAGTTATAATATAAATTCTGGCATACGACATCGATGGCTGGCTCGTACACTACACTAGAGGCCCATTTTTTGATGACTTTTTTTAACGCTTATTGCAGTTTATTGTTAATAATGGGGCGAATGTTGTCCTCCAAGTGGTCAATCATTTCAAGCTTATCGGCTTAGAGGAGCGACTTCACCAATCGCCACAGATAAAAGTCTAGCGAAGTTAGATTGCCAATTCATGGGTCCGTAACTTAAACAAGACGGTTACCAAACGTTTCCTTAAGTAAATCGGCGTCTTGTTGCAACCACAGCTCCTGCACATTGAGATTGTTTAGTTAATAAATGAAAAAGTTATTAATCATGGCCTAATACCGGTCACCAATTGCTGTAATATTGTGAGCAGCATCGTTTTTAATAAATGATTTCGTTTCGGGCTTATCGACGTCGAGTAGCGACTTCATAACTCACCACAGATAAAAGTCAAGTGGAGTTAAAATAGCAATTCATCATCAATTTATCAAATCGTTTATGGCAGGAGTTACTCAGGGCACACTTATCGGTCTTTATAGAATACTTGACGATCTAGACCTGTGCAACTGGGAGAAAATGGGAGTCCAGTCCCCTGAAGGCAGCAGGGATCAATTGGGAACTCCACTTCATTTCCACGGGAATTAGTAAGCCCGAGAATTTCTCTGGCTGCTTATTGAGGTTGGCCCCTATATGGGAGTATCGTGGTGGTTGTGGTTTCGCGGCACCATATAAGGTTTGTTGTTTAATATGGTGGCCAGGATCATTTCGCCGTTAATGACACCCTAGGTGAATAATCTAGTCCAGTGAGTATGCTAGACATGTGTTCTGGACAGGAGTTGGAAAGTCTCCAAGTCTTCAGCAAGGAGTGATGATTTGCAGCCCTGCTCTGGAATCATTAAAGTTGCAACTAGGAAAAACCTGTTGCTAGAATTAGTCTACAACTTCCTAGGACGAGCATGAGGTTCCTATTTATGCAAAGTGGTTTGACCACCGTCTGATTAAGGCTCCATAGCCAGGCGCAGTTGTAAATCATATCACGCATCGGCAAGAGCTGTTTGACATGTTGCGTCGTGTTGTTGAAACCCACAAGAAACAGGTAATTGTTCAGTTAATGAACGAGAAAGTTAATGATCATGGCTTGATAGACGTCACTAATTGCTCTCTTCAAAAAAAGAACGTACCAATGATTTCAGCAGACGGGTAATTTTCCTAATTATAACAATAACATAACATAAACTTGAGTATTATTATCCCTCTAACTGAAGTATTTTTTTTTAGTTGTCATATCCGTTTAAGTGAGCATCATAGCTAAAAAATCGGAATGAGCAGCAATCATATTTTCGGCCCAATTTTAAAGCGTCGTTTAGGCGTCAGCTTATTCGTGTTAAAATGCTAAAGCAAACTAAACAACAATCACTGGTAAAATAGCCGCTAGTTAAAAAAATCTAAGTTTCAATACCTCTATATAAAATATCCTTTACTTTTAAGAAGTATATTTTCACTTCATATAGAAAGGTTTTGATAAAAAGTTATCAAATTTTTAAACTGGTCATAACAGAGTTACGAAATTTATATATTTAACAAATTTTTCACTTTTTAATTAAATTGTTTTATTTATTATGTTAAGTTTAGTTTACTATAAATTTTTTCTATACAATTTTTGTATAGAATAATGGATCTAAATATATTTTTAAAGTAATGATTTCAATTATTATGAGTTCAATTGTATTTTAGTTGCTTTTTAAATAAAAAATATTCCTTAACTTAGGAGATAAAAATTTATTTTTTTAATTAAGTTAATAGTGGCGTATAATTAATATTAATTAGTTAATGTATTATAATAATAAATACACCCACAATAAAGTTATTAAAATGTAATAAATAAGCACTTGACGCTTTTTAATATAGTCTAAATGCGTATAATATTTATTTTACTTAAAACCTTCAAAACAGAAAAAAAACTTGAATAGACAAAAAAGTGAAGACTAAAAATAACAATAAAATTTTTAATAGAAATTTTAAATTTATATTATAGGAATTTTATGCAAAATTTTTTGGATTATTAATACATGGAATTGTGTAATATAGAACATTTTTATTGTAGTATTCATTTAAATATTGTGAACGATTTTATTTTTTTTAAATAAAAAAATAATTTAAATTTAATTTGTGTTTGAAAACCAGGGAACCTTTTTCCAAATATAAGTAATTAATAAGCTAAAAAGGTGAAATTAAGTTAGAAATTATTTTTAATTTAAATAGTAACTATTTATATATTGTAACGTTTCCTTTTGTTCAAAATAAATTCCTATAATTTTTTCTTTAAAACTGGGTGGTAACGTATGATTAATATTTATTAAAAATCTATATAAATAAAAATTAAGCCCAAAATAGGTGTCCGTTGGTTGCCAGTGTTTGACGAGATGCGCCTTCGGATTTCCACCAAATTTAAACAGTACCTTCGTAATGGTCGCTGGTTTTTATCTTTATTTCATGCGTTTACGCACAATAGTGCGTCCACAGTGCGTGTTTAAAACAAAACGAATTTTTCAAATCAACATTTTTTCCATTGAATACTTCAACTCAATGTTTTGCATCAAATGAAATGTGTATTTTCGTTTGTACGTTGCTGTGTGTGTGTGTGTGTGCTTCCACAGAATGCGACGGCAATACAAATCGAAATACGCTCATGTTCATAGCAAGTGGATGTGCAAACCAATAGAGAATTTTGTTTTCCATATTCTGTTGCATTTTGTGTGTATGTGTGTGTCTGTGTAATGTACGTGTTCAATTGGAAAATGATCCATCAGCCGAACGTTTTTCAAAGCAATTGCTTGATATTAGGATTGGTGCCATTCCAATTGACTCCACCACAAAAATGATTACGTTTCCAGATAACTTTTGCCACTTTGTACAATCAAAACAAGAATTGGTCACAAACGTATTTCCCGATATTGCACAAAATTTTAGAAACCATGATTGCTTGAGGGAAAAAGCTATCTTAGCTGCGAAAAATGCAGATGCTTCGGATATCAATCAAATTTTTACCTACAAATCGGTTGACTCTGTTGGCAATCAAGACGATGTTGTAAATTATCCAGTCGAATTTTAAAATTCGCTTGAGTTACTTGGACTGTCGCCCCACTGCCTACAGGTGAAAGTTGATGCACCAATTATGTTGCTTCCAAATATCTGCCAGCCACGACTTTGCAATGGGACACGTTTAGTCATGAAAATGTGATTGAAGCACAAATTTTAAAAGGAAAATATAAGAGCGAGGATGTGCTGATACCACACATTCCTATAATTCCTCCAGATTTGCCGTTTGATCTTAAGTGGCGTCAGTGTTGCTTTTGCAATGATCCCTGTTTTGCACACGGTCACTTATGTATATCATGTTCACGTGTTAATAAACCAACTGCTTTGTTTGTCTACACCGCGAACCAAAATCAATCGAAGAATGTCGTATATGTTAAAGCATTGCTATAGAACAGTGATTCTCAACCACTGTGCCGCGGCACTTTTGTGTGCCGCCAAATTTCAAAAGTGTGGCGCCAAATTTTGCAAATATATAATGTAAATAAAAAGAAAAATATTTTTAACATGAATATATTTTTAAATCCACAAAAAAATAAATTATTTTATTATTTGCTTTGCGTCGCGCTTTTTCTTAGTGACAAATTATGATGAAGCGGCGTGCATAGCAATAGGAATATGTCTCAAAACGTGTACAAAACGTGTTGTTTTAGTGATAGTTGAGATTCACAAGGTGTTGCATAGTAGTTACTGCACCTTTTCTTTCGTTAAAACTGGCAAATGTATGCGATTCGGTTTAATATTGATATATTTGCATTTAGTGTCAATTTATAAATTTTTAACTTTGCAGTACACATATTCCCCGATTTACACGGTACTTGTTTTACACCTTTTCGCTTTTACACGGTTTTCCAAATAAGTTTTTTTTTTGTTTTTATCGCACTCTACTAAATACTAATGTGATTGAACACGTGCGCTGTGCACACATCTCACGCGGATCCCGAGATTATGTGCTGACTTGCTGAACACGCACACTGTGTCTGTATTTCTTCACATAAAATTTATGTTTTATCTACGGAAAATTGTATTTGAGTGAAAGTTTCACAATTTCAGAAAGGTGTAAGTTTCCATATTCATAAATTACAAGTGAGTAATATTTGAACCATTTTTTAAATGTTTCGACAATATTATTATTATTTTATCAGAAAATGGATCAATGGTTAAAAAGAAGAAAGTTTAATGATGATAATAGTGATAATAATAACGTTAGGAACCGAGTTAATAAGCCAACCCTCGGCACAAATAAAAGTACTTCTTGCTCAAACAAATACGTTGTCCATCGGAAATATGATGATGATTTTTTGAAATTTGGATTTGCCTCTACAATGGAAAATGACATAGTTGTATCCGATTGTGTGTTATGTAGTTTTAAATTATCAAATATGGTTCCTAGCCAACTCCAACGTAACTTGGTGACTAATCATCCTTCGCTTTCAACAAAAGATAAAAGCTACTTTGAAAGGTCTTTATCATCAAAAATTAAGCAAGTAAAAGTTTTTGAAAAACAAGTATGTATGTCTGAAAAGCCTCAAGTAGCTTCTTACGAAATAGCTGAATTGATTGCTGTTAACTTAAAACCTCACAATTTGGCTGAAGAAATTATATTACCTGCTTGTCGCAAAATTATAAAAACAATGATTTGTGGATCAGCTGATATTGATATTTGCAAAATACAACTTTCAAATGATACAATTCATCGCAGAATTAAAGATATGTCAGCAAAATACTGCAAAAACTCTTGCAAATTCAAATTTTGCTCTACAAGTCGACGAAATAACAGATATTACAGGAAATGCTCAATAATTTGCATTCGTTAGATTTATTCACGATAATGATATAATTAATCAATTTTTATGTTGTCGGGAGTTACCTGATTTTACAACTGGTAAACATATTTTTCAAGTAATTAGTTCATATTTAGAAGAAATTAAAGTTTCTTGGAAATCATGTATTGGCATTTGCACAGATGGTGCTCCAGCTATGACTGGACATCTAAAAGGATTTCTAGCACATGTTAAAGAACTGAATGAGCATATATTAGTTACTTATACTTCTGAATTTGACTTAACTTTGAATGAAGAGGAAGAACTCATTTTGCTTTCCAATAATCGAGATTTAATTTTAAAACATTCAGAAGAATCGATTAATTCGTTTTGGATTAACATCAGATGCGATTATCCAATGATAGCCAACAAAGCTTTAAAAATGTAAATATATTTTCCACATCTTATTTGCGTGAATTCGGATTTGCAGCATTAGCCAACATTAAAACTAAAAAAAGATCAAGATTGTTAAATGTAGAAGACGATATGAGAGTAGCATTGTCATTTGTACGACCAAATATAAATGAAATTATCAAAAACATCAAACTCAAATTTCGCATTAAAAATATTTTTATTATTAGCTTGTAATTAATCCCTTAATTGGCGTTTAGTTATTATTGTAGTATATATAAGTTTATTTCGTATATTTAAAATTTTTGTCATAAACTATTTATACAGTGTGTTGTAGTAATTTTTATAAATAATTTTTATCTTTTTCTTTGTGTGCCGCCAAATTTTGAAAACGTTAAAAATGTGCCGCAACCAAAAAAAAGAGAATCACTGCTATAGAATAAGACGTATTATAAAAGCACACTAACATGTTGAATTATGAAAAAGATAAAATTAATAAAAAACCTAAAAACGAAAAAAAAAATAAATTGTGTTCTTTCTGGTTAATGTTCTAAAATGATTGAATTTTTTGGCGTACAAATGAATTGCAAGGCAGTCACGGGCATGCTAGTTAATTATAAATTAGCTGTTATTATATTTAGCTCTCAGTAAAACTATTTTAAAGGGCCATGTTCCAGATAGAAACTGGGCTCCCTTTTACCCCGCAAGATACAAGTCTAGATGGTTGTGTGATCCATAAATGAAACTTTTTTTTATTTTTACTATTAATTTTTATTACAGTTGTTACAGCCCACCCTTAAATTTAGTTTAAGATTATACTACTGCACTATTGAGCACGCCATTGACGATTCATCGTTTCGCAACCTTCAAGAGTTATCGCAGGTCCACACCAACTCCCCGCCGGCTAGCCTACTGCTTCTCACACTGGAGCGAATAAGATTCTGGTCCAGTCTGAGCAGAACAGTTTGCCTGTCCACCAATTTTCGAGTAGTTGCGGATGTCACGAATAAAATTCTGAGACAACCTTTCGACGTCGAACTTGGTGATTAGCCCTTTCCAAGACTTTGGCGGTCCTATTTAGCTAGGGCGAATAAAATTCTGGCCTGGCTGCTTTGCCATTATTCGAAGTCGAATAAAATTCTGACTTTGGTTAACTGAGCTGAACCTATTCGCAAGACTATTTTAATTAAGTTGAATAAAATTCTAATTACTTAAAAGCAGCTTTACGCGGTTGCTTGCCCGTGGCCAACTCTTCTTAAATACTAAACTATACCGCTTTTATATGTCTCTGCCATGCTTGTGACTGTTTAGGGTTGTGTTTAATGGTATGTTTTTCTTACGGATGTATCTTCATGTCAATAGATGGCGCTTCTTAACGGCTATTCTTTGTCTTAAAATTAATAGCATTATAATTCAATAAGAAAATTAAACAAATAAAAAAAACAATAAATGCAATTATAAAATATGAAATTATAAAATAATGGAATTCATTTAATAATAATGTTCTATTTTTTTAAATTATGAAATTCATTAATCAATAGAAATTAAGAAGCAGTTAATTGATTGTCTTATGTGGTCGTCACAATTAATTTATAATTTTTTTTATTAAGAAATTTCTGTTGCTTCTAAAAAATGTATAACTGCATGGTGACGCATGAGTTATAATAATTTAATTTTAGTTTAATAAATCCACACATTTTTTGATTATTAATTATACAATTTCGGCTTTTTGAAAGTAACTCGTTTTTAAAGCAACAAAATCGTTAAACATTCTTAATGGAATTATTGTGGAATGCAAACATAAATTAAAAGTTTAAAAACCCGTGTTAAGTTTCTTAATAAATAAATAATGCTATTGAAGTATGTGAAATAAATTAATTTTAAATCTTTTATATTTGGCATTAATTACTGTTAAGTGATATTTATATTTTATTTATTTTATTTTACTTAAAATTTTTTAAATAATGGGAGGTGGCGTATGAGTTATAATAATTTTACTTAAAAAGGTATTTAAAAATAGCCTTAAATTTCTATTAAAAAATAAAATCTATAAAAAATCAGTTAATTATTAAAACAATTTAATTTTAGTTTAATAAAAACTAACAAATTTTGAATATTAATTAAACAATTTCGGCTTTTTTTGAACCATACCGTTTTTTAAGCAACAAACTTCCTTAATGGAATTATTTAAGAAAGAAGACATTAATTAGAGATTTAAACACCCGTGTGATGTTCCGTAACGGAAACTTATGCTATTGAATTAGGCAAATATTATTAAATAAAATGGAATGCAATAAAATATTTTTTTTTTATATTTGGCATTAATTACTGTTAAATGATATTTATATTTTATTAATTTTGTTTTATTTAATATTTTATAGTTGACGTGAGGTGACGTATGAGTTATAATAATAATTATTTCTAAGGTTTTTAAAAGCAACCTTAAATTTCTGTTAAGAATAAAATCAATGAAAATATCAGTAATAACGAAATTAATATATTTAATTATCTATTATCATTCCATTTATTTTTCAAGATTTTGATAATAAAGTTATTTTTGCATTAAAAGAAAATTGTAGTTCATAAACATTTTTAATTTATTTAAAGTAAGTTTGTTTCATTTTATTTCCATAAATCTATCGCATCTATGTGATTAATGTGACAAGTTTTTAAACAAATCATTTTGTTATTTTTTTTTAAATACAACACTTAATAGAAAATAAAAAGGAATTCGTTTAAAAGCTGCTACTAAAACAAACAAATTTGTTGAATTTTCCATTTTCAATTTGTAACTTTATACAAAAAAAAATGTTTCTTCAGATTTTTTTTACAGTTTTTTCGTCAATTCTGGTTTTTAGTATTTTTCATATGACACTTCATATGAAAAAAGAGATAATAAACATTAGCACCTGATAGCATGTTTATTTTTTTTATCTCTTCGCCAACAATTCTTCCTATTTTTTCTGGTGATGGCTTGTAGGCTTGATTTTTTAACACTAGACTTTTAGACGTGCTTCAATACGTGTTTGTATGCCTCTGTTTGTATATATATATCTATAAGTCCTTTATCTTGTTTGCTGGTTTGTTGTTTACTCTAATTGTTAGTGCTCCGGCTTACAATGGTTTTGAGTGTAAGAGGTCGGTGCAAAACTTTTTTTGTTGTTTTCACGAAAATAAAACAACAAAACAAAAAACAACAAACAATTCAAAAAGCAATCAAGTGTTTGAAATTCTTAAACAAATGTTATTTTCCCAAATAAAAAAAAAGTTAAAACGATAAATTAATTTAAAGATAAATTAAATTTCAAAATGTTGTGTGCTTGGAATTCTTAATATGGGAATTTATCGAGAAAGATCTGGCAGTTTTTAGTTCAATTTTTAGTCCTTCGATTTTATCTATAGTTATCGTTGCTTTTGCTTAATACTATAAAAGCAAGTATAAATAAAAATAATAGTATAGTGTCCTCCCCTAATGACAAAATAAATTTAATTAATTTAATTTTATTTACCAATTTATAAATCCGAATTACCGGCTACTATTATGCTATATATAAAAAAAAATCCTAAAATTTCAAAAAATTTAATTTCGCATTACATTTACTGCGTCTGAGACATTTTTGCCCTTATTGCGCCCTTGTGTAATTCTACTCAACATACCGTCCGCCTCATTTTGCGTGGTTTTCGTAGCATTAGTCCGACTTGGCTCCATGCTATTTTTAATTATTATTATTAAAAAATCGATCAATATGTTTAAATTCAATTCAGTTTAATATAAAATTTATCAAATTTCAGCCTGAAAATAAATAACCTTTTCAAGAGATGCTACAACTGTTTTACGTGTTTTAACAAAATTTTAGATTTTTTGTTACCTGCCTTCTTTCTAGTGTTTAGAATTATTTGGTACAGTGTTATTGAAAAAAGCCAATATAAGTTGTGATCAAGCGACTAAGTGTTAAACAATTTAATTTTTATTACATCTATGTAGTTTCTTTTTTTAAGTTATAAATATAGTTTCCGTGTTTCAATGTTTGCACTTTCGTTTTTCCTTTAAATTTCATATGATTTTTATGTGTTAACATTAAAACCATTTTAAATATATTTTGTTTTCTTAAGCAATTTCCTAAGGAACAATGTAATTTGATAACTCTGATTCTCGGATTTGTAAATTTTAATAAAACTTTTATTCCATGTGCATGAATTTAAAAAGAAAAAATACTTTCCATTTTATACTTTGCTGTGTTTATTCGATATGAAAGACTTTTCTTTGTTATTTTGAATCCTTATATTTTCTTTATTCCTTTTTTGAGTGTACGAGTACGTATGCATTTTTGTTTATTTTTTAAAAATAAAGTGAAGTCAATATATGTATGTAAAATATGTATAAAAAAATTTTCGAATTATATTTACTTTTGAGTTTAATATTAGTTTTTAGACAAAAGAAATTAAATTAAAATATTTATATAAGAAATTCATTTGTTGGTTTCAGGGAATTTAAAAATGTTATGGTTTTCGTTTTTTTATATTAAAATAACTTGAAATGTGTTGTTTTGGAATAAAAATAAAATTAATAAATGACTTAGAAGTTTTGTTATATAAATATTAAAAAAAAATACTTCACTTGTGTTTAAGCTCACGCCAGCTTGAGTTTACATTGTATGCATTTTCAAGATTTTACTGGTGTTTATCTGATTTAATGATGAGTTGGACTAAAATAAATATCTTTTTATTACAAAATTAATTATTTATTTGCTATGCGGGCGTATGATTAATATTAATTCATTGTCAAATAATTATTAAATTCCTAATATATTTTGCAATATTTTCCAAGATATCGGCTGTAATTTCTTTTCAAAGATTTTTGGTTAAAAAAATTCTTTCTATGAAAGTTTTCTTAATTTTTTACAGGGTGTACGCTAGGAAGGTATACTATTGTATTTTGCCGCCATTTTAGTAAACAATAGTCTTGACAGTTCATATTTGGCAGTCGTGATGTAGATACGTGACAAATTTATTATGGAAATATATTCGATAAACCAACGTGTCTTAATCCTTAAAACATTTTATCAAAATCAATCATCGATTACTGTGACGATGAGAAATGAGTGATTATGAGCCACATTTATATTTGAATGAATATATGAATAAACAGAATAGTCAATTCTGGGGAATAGGAAACCCTTAAATTATTCAACAGTCAGCTTTGCATCCATTAAAAGAAACAGTTTGTTGGTGAGGAGAAATCATTGGACCTGACTTCTTTGCAAATGAAAAGGGTGTAACGGTTACTGTGAATGGAAAGCGATGTCGGGATATGATTGAAAACTTTTTAATGGCAATGGAATCACTGCGATACCTCTTTCCACAACAAGTTATTTAAAGAAATGGTGCTGTTGATTGGCTTTCACGGTCGCCGGATTTAATTGCTCCGGATTTCTTGTTGTGGGGGTATCTGAAAAGCAGGCTTTATGCAAACAAACCCGAAACGCTTGAAGAACTCAAGCAAAATATTCGTGATGAAATTAATGAAATACCGCGTGAAATGTGGGAGAACATAATGAAAAATGAGGTTAAAAGGGCTTGTATTTGTGAGAGTAACAGATGCGAACATTTGTCCAGTCTTTTTTATTCAATCAAAAATACCTTCCCGGCGGTATTTTTCTGAACTTTTATGGCCCTATTTCTTCTCCCATTAATTTAATAGCACTCCTTCGGAGTACAAAAGAACTTTTTAAACAAATCGTATCTAGCTGATCCCTGTAGGAAGTATATTCCTCTTCCTTACAAGGGAATTTTCTATTGTCTTACACTTCCCCAGAATCGTTTTTTCCTTTGTTTGTGATGAAAAAAAATTTGTTTTAAATTTAAGCTTCACTGTATAAATGGGTCAAGTACAAAAAGAATTTGTAACAATATCATTTAAAAAATTTTTAAAAATTGATTTTACGTAGATAGGAGGTCCACCCAATAGGTGCATGAATTGTAATGATCCGTTTACGCTGGATATGCTCAACGGTGTTCAGGGTTGTGTTGTGCCAATATTAAATTAAAAGGTGGCTGATTGATTCGGTGCAAATTTTCACCCTTTATTTGCCACTAATCTCCTTAACAGCAGCACTAATGTTTGGGAAACATTTTCAATAAGAGCTGATTGAAAGTCTACAAATCGGCAAAAGTCGTTGGTAAGAGTAATTAATCCAGCTTTCGCATCAACTGGGATTTTTCCATTTCCAACAGCTAACAATTGTTTGGAAAATTGTGCAGCACTTTGATCATTTTGAAGTTGAACTCTCATATTAGTGGTTAGCGATAATGTTTTTACGTTATTCCACAAAGCATTCAATTCATCTGCTGACGTTGCATGGGGAATTACTGGCAACGTTTGCCTGAAATCGCCTGCCAACAATATTAACAAGTCGCCAAAGTTGTTGTTTTTTCGTCGAAGGTTCTTCAGTGTGAAGTTAAGTGCTTCAACTGATTTCTTATGTGCCATTGTGCTGTCATCTCAAACAATGAGCTTGCAGTTCATCAACAATTTCCCCATTGAACTGGATCGGGAAATGTTGCATGTTGGAGTATCAATTCTGTTTAAATTGAGTGGCAACTTAAGCGCAGAATGTGCAGTACGACCGCCATCTAGAAGAGGCACTGCACATCCAGATGATGCTAACGCCAAAGCTATGTCACATCTTGATCGAATAGTGGCCAAAATCAATGAAATGACATATATTTTCCCTGTTCCTCCAGGTGCGTCCAGGAAGAATAGCCACCAGTATTATTGTGCACCGCTTGCATAAATGTTTCGTATATTAGTTTTTGCTGTTTATTCAATTTTTTCAAATTCCCTTTAGGCAGCAACCTGCTAAAGCTTTAGACACAAAATTTTCCCCCAAAAATTTGATTTTTCATTACGTTATTGTCCACAAAAAATCATATATTTTTCTTAGGGCAATTATATATTTGTCCTTTTTTCCTGTTTGCTTTTTATCCCCCATTTTTTTACTCTTAATAGCCTCAGTTGTGTTTTGGTTCATTTCGGAATGTAGAAGTAAGAAAGAAGAAAAGTAAAGCAGGCAGTTCATTGCACTTGACTTAAAAAAAATGCAGAAAATATTTTCCTTCAATTTTGCTTATTTTTCTCATCTATTCAAAGGTTTTATTTTCTGAAAATTGCTTGGTCGCATGGAGAATTCAGTGACACTTCTGATAGTCATGGTAAAATAATAATAGTTTTAGCACGAACAAGCTTAATCGAATATTTCTCTTGTGTGTTTGTGCGTGTTTCGTATTCTTGCAAACCAACAAACAGCCAAATAAAAAGGGAAAATAAATTTAGTAATTTTTTCACATGCATATGAAAAAGAGAAAAATATTGTTGTGAAGAAATTCTTGCAGCTGTTTGTATACACACAAAATATTTGCATACTTTTGGGCGTCATTTTTTACTTTTTTTTTTTGCCTTTTTTGCAGTTTGTTTAAGATGCTGTTCAACAAGACTTTTATTTAATTTTTTTTTTATTTTATTTTTGCTTAAAGATTTTTTTCTTTATGCCACAGTGATTATAAATGGTTTTAGGGGAAATGCTGATAATTTCTGCATGTTTTTTTCCCCCTGTAGGTTGTGTGTAACAGACAGTTAGTGTACGACATTTAGTGCAAGTAAACATTTTGTTAAAACAAGCAGCATACTTTTAGGAGTAAGTTTTATTTAAATGTCTGACATACATTATTCGTAAAGAGCACAAAAGAAAAAAAACGGAAAAGAAAACTTAAAAAAAAATAAGTTAAATGTTTTTCTATTTGCAAAAGGTTAAAAATTCTCTTTTTTTTCTATATACAAAGCATTTGTGTGTTGTCAAATATGTTTCATGTCAACTCAGCGTAGCCTACTTTGCATCGTTTTTGTTGTTGCTTAAGCTGGATTTCACATCAGCTGATGACTTTTATTTTTAATGCCGTTTGAAAACATTTTTGTTGTGATTTTTGTATGGCGGTCAATAATTTTATTTTTTGTTATTATGTTCTCCCAAGCTTTTGGCAAGTGGGTGGAATTGGGTGGCACGATATTGATTGTATGTAAAACGAAAACTTTTCAGATAATGATGTTAATGTATATTAATTGTGATAGCAGGATCTATTAAAATTATGTGTGAAACAAAGCACTGGCCAAATGCGAGTTACGACTGCACTGCTATACCTCTACACCATAATTCACATATCCAATGACTATAAAACATGAGTCAGGTTCAATATCGCTATTATGGCCAACTATCACATCCTTAAGGTCTTGAATTGTTAATTGCTTTTTGACTCACACTTTCTCTTTTAAATATTTCTAACGATGTTAAATCACATAATCGTGGCGGCCGATTAACATATCCACTACGTGGGATAAAACGGTCATTGAATATCTCGTGCTAAAGCTTCATTTTTGTCTACATGGCAAGTGGCACCGCCTCATTGGAACCACAAGTTTTCCGGGTTCATATCCTCAATTTCTGGAAACGAGATTTTCATTATCATATCGTGATAAGGAACACCATTCACAGTAACTTTTTGGCCGATCTTTCGGTCGAAAAAGTAGTGTCCGATGCCATCGCTAGCCCATAACCTGTACTAAATAGTTACGGTTAATAGATGCGTCGCTTATTAAACTATCACATGAATTTTTATTTGCCCAAGTACGGCAATTATGCTTGCTAATGAATCCACTAAGATGACAATGTGCGTCGTTGGTGAAAGAATTTTCTTTTTGTAAAGCCCCCGTTCACTTCTATTTGTTGAAACAATCTTTCGGCATATGATGCTGAGACATGAAATGGTCAGTAGGTTTCAGCTCTTGAGACAAATGTTCACAGCGTGTGAATACAATTCTTTATTCTAATTCTTCGTTAGATGTTAAATTGTTAGGAGTGATGATGAGTGGCTACACTATAGTGAACAACTGGAATCTTTCTTACAAAACGATGTGAACGAGCCTGCACAAGTGTTTTCTCATTTCTGGCAGACCACAAAAAATTAATTATCATTAATATTCTATGCCAATTTTCGGTCGATGATGCCGCCTCATTATAAACCTATCCATACACTCACTATCTTTGGATGTAATGGTTTTTTGAGGTCTATTTGCCGACCCACTGTACCGACCCATTCCCCCCCGGGGGCACATTTATGGTCTTTACGGTACGTAACAGCTGTCTAGATCTGTGCAACTGGGGGTATAAAGGGAGCCCAGTCCCCTAAAGACAGGCAGGTGGTCAACTGGAAACTCCACTTTATTTCCACGAGGATCAGTGAGCCCCAGAGTTCATTATTTGTCTCTTTAGACTTATAATAGTTCTCTGGCTGATCATTGAGGTTGGCCCCTATATGGGAGCATCGTGGTGGTTGTGGTTTTGCGGCCCCATATCGGTCTATGGTTTAAAATGGTGGCCAGGATCATCTCGCTGATAATGACACGCATGGTGAATGATCCGTCCAGTGAGCATGCTTGACATGTGTTCTGGACAGGAGTTAGAAAGTCTCCAACTCTTTAGCAAGGTGTGATAGTTTGCAGACCTGCCCTGGAATTATTCAAGTTGCAACTAGGTGGTTCTGTTGCTTAGAATTATGTCTTCGGCTATCTAGGACGTTTGTATGACGTTCCAAATTATACAAAGTGGTTTGTCCACCATCTGATTAAGACTACATAGTCAGGCGCGGATGTAAAACACACTCTGTACCGACCCATTTCTCCCCGGGGGCACATATATATGGTCTTTGGAGATAGCAACAATTTAGACCTGTGCAACTGGGGGAAAAAGGGAGTCCAGTCCCCTGAAGTCAGCAGGGGTACAACTGGACACTCCACTTTGTTTCCACGGGAATCAGTGACACGCAGAGTTCCGTTATTTGTCTCTTTAGACACTTAAATGTTCTCTGGGTGATTATTGAGGTTGGCCCTTTATGGGAGTATCGTGGTGGTTGTGGTTTCGCGGCCCCATATCAGTCTATGGTTCTATGGTGGCCGGGTTCATTTCACCTTTAAAAACACCTACCTGGTGAAATGTTCCTGGATCCAGTGAGCATTGCAAATCCTTGTACAATCTTTTGGTTAAAGTTGTTCTTTGAAGACCAAGCTCGTGGATACGGCGTCGGATTGAGCTTGATGTATTGTTTTGAACACTTTCTTGAGCGGGAGTAATGTTTTCAGCCGATATTGCAGTACGTTGTGGTCCATGTTTAGGCCTATCACCTGCAGAAGCTATTTCTTCGAAATCATTTACTACACAATAAATACCCCCGGGGGCACATATATATGATCTTTACAGAACTTCGACTATCTAGACACAGGGCAACTGGGGGAAAAAGGGAGCCCAGTCCCCTGAAGTCAGCAGGGGTACAACTGGAAACTCTACTTTATTTTCACGGAAATCAGTAAGCTCGCAGAGTTCATTATTTATCTCTTTAGACATTTAATAGTTCTTGCTGATTATTGAGGTTGACTCCTATATGGGAGTATCGTGGTGGTTGTGGTTTTGCGGCCCCATAACAGTATGATGGTTATTATGGTGGCCAGGATCATCTCACTGTTAATGACACCCTAAGTGAATGGTCCAGTCCAGTGAGCATGCTCGACTAGTGTTCTGGACAGGAGTTGCAAAGTCTCCAACTCTTAAGCAAGGGGTGATGATTTGCAGTCCCGCTCTGGAATCATCGAAGTTGCAACTAGAAAGTTCTGTTGCATAGAATTATAGCTTCGGCTTCCTAGAACGAGCATGACGTTCTAAATTATGCAGTGGTTTGATCCACCATCTGATTAAGGCTTAATGGCCAGGCGCGGATGTAAACCTAATCACACGATGTACCGACCCATTTCCCTCCGGGGGCACATGATACTCTTTATGGATCCTACTTCTTCCATCTAGACTGGTGTCTTGCGGGGTAAAAGGGAGCCCAGACCCCTTCAAAGCTAGTAGGAGCCACCTGGACAATCCACTATATATCTACGAGAATCAGTGTGCCCCAGAGTTCCTCCATTTGTCTCTTCAGACAATTAGCTGTTCTCTGGCTGACTATTGAGGTTGGCCGCTATATGGGAGTATCGTGGTGGCTGTGTATTTCGAGACCCACGTGAGAGTTTGTGGGTCGGATCATTCACAATGAACATTAGGAATGGTTCAGGTCCAGTGAGTGATGCTGATATAAAATGTTTGCTGGGTTTTGTTATTTTCAGAATGTCGTATTAGTTCTAAAATTTTGTAAAGCGGTTTCGCATTTGATTGCTTACCTTCACAGTTAGACTGCTTTTGTCGACAAGAGAGAAAGGCGTTATATGTTATTTTGCTACAGTTGAGGTAGTTCTCATTATTAAGTGTAATGGTTTGCTTGCTGGTGTGGCTTCTTTTTTTTCCGATTGTTAATCTTAGTTCATAGGATTTGAATGTAGCATGTTGATGTTGTTCTATCTCTATTCAATTTCTTAGAAAATTTTGAATTTTTTGGTTGACACAATAGATAATTTCACTTTCTAGATTTTTAGTAATAATTATGTTTTTATAACTTAAACTAAGAAAATTATTTAGATCAAATCGTTTCGATGAGCTCCCTTTCTTAGTTTCGCCACTTGTTGATTTCAAGAAGCCTTGATAAAATACAATTACTTAACAGCACATAATGTTTTACATAACAGCTCTTCTACTTCAATTTATGTATATTATTAATAATAAATTAATTGTTATAATTTTGTGTTAAGTTTTATAGAAATTTTTAGGCTGGTTCCATGGCGACGTACGTCACACAAAAAAAATGTAATAATATCACTTTAAAGCCTAAAATCTGCTTAATTTACACGCCGAATTTTTCAGTGCAGCTAATTCTATTGCCCAGCAGATGGGTCTTATATATTTTGTTTTGAGCGTTTATCACATATACAAGAAAATTCTACTACAACATTATCATATATAGTTGTTATCATCGCCTGTTTTGTACTGATTATTTTTGTGTTCTGTTTGTTTATTTTATTTCGTGGAATTTTAATAAAGCATGCTTATGTTGTTTTGGGTTCTTAAGATTTCTTAGAAAAATCTTAATTTGTAAACAGACACAGTAGTTCGGTTTTAATTCCTTAAACAAGCTACAAATTTTCTTTATATATAGCATTAGTAGTATACCAATAATAATATATTAATAAAGTTTCTAATAAACTTTTAAATTAATATAAATTATACGCCCTTATATCACTTTTAAATAAAATGGCTTTTACGTTTTTAATTTTTATTTATTTCTGTTTTGCACAAAGTCGTTTTAGTCACACATTTAGGGCACAAATCTTTTAGTGTCAAAAACTTTATTGTTACAGCCCTTTTTTTTCGAAATTTCACCAATTGTCCTTTTTATTTAGCCACTTAAATATCCTGCATAAATTTGGCAAAAGCTTAATAATTTTATTATTTTTTCCACCATCTTTTCCAATATTAAATTCAAGCAGTCGTTATTCTTGAATTTCTTTATCGCAGTAAAACATTTTTTTGCTAAGAAAACAAAAAGAAAAAGGGAAAACTAAATGAAAATATAAAAATAGAATTAGTGTGGAGTGAGTTTAGCCAAATATATGCTAAAGAAAAAACGTTCAAGGACATTTATGGTAATAAATTTTCTTTTATTAAATAAAAAACACATAAAATAAAATTCACTTACGTAAAATTTGAATTCCACAGATAGAAGAAGAAAAGAAATAACAAAAATATTTAACATGGAATTTTCTATATGTTTGCATAAATAAGGGTTAAAAGAAGGTAAAATGGATGATAAACTAAAAAAATCCTTTTTATAAAATACAGCTGGGTCTATAGAGAAGAAAAATCGAAAATTGTTCATTTAAAAAGACTTTATTTGATTGCGGCGGTAATAAGAGCATTTTTTAACAAGTGCAACTTCAATTGGCTAAACAGGAAAATTTGAAAAATTCAACCCCCCGATATCTTCAGAATAATATAACGGGTGTCCGAAAGGAAGATATACTTCTTTATTTGTTTATAATTTTTGATTGAATGAAAGAGAATGGATCTTATATTGATAAATGTTTTTTTTTAATGTCGGCACTTACGTATGCAATACAATATCAGATAAATGTTTGTCTCTGTTACTCTCACAAATGCTAGCTCCGTTTGAGTACATTTTTCATTACATTCTCACACATTTCACGCGGTATTCCATTAATATCATCAAACGCTTAAGTGTTTCTGGCTTTCTTACATAAACCTTGCTTTTCAAATATTTAATATCCCCAAATAGAAGTCCGGAGCAGTAAAATAAGGCGTCCGTGGAGGCCAACCAACATCACCATTTCGTGAAATAACTTGTTGTGAAAAGAAGGCTCACAGTAATTCCACTGTAATCCTGGCTGTGTGCGAAGAGGTACCGTCTTCCATATGTTAATCAAGCCTTAAAAAACTGTCAATCACATTACGATATGGCTCCCTATTCACAGTTACGGTTACACAGTTTTCATTTTTAAAGTAGAAACGTGAAATGAAACGAAAAATGAAATGATCCCTATTGACCATTGGATACAATGATGACTGTTGAATAATTTGAGGGTTTTCCATTCCCCAGAACCGACTATTCTGCTTAATCCATTCAAATGAAAATGTGCCTGATTACTTTTTATGATTTTTTTCATGATTTCATTAGTGATTTTTAAATAAAAAAAAATTTTATCAGCCATAATTTTTACACAAGAGATTTCATTAATAGTGTTTTTTCTATAAAAATTGTATCAGTCATAAACATTATATGAAAAATTTTCATCAGTCATTATTTTTATAAAAAAAAAATTTCATCAGTTAAAAATTTTCTTGAAAAAAAAAAAATTCATCTGTCATAAGTTTTCTATAAAAGATTTCATCAATCAAGTTTTTTCTATAAAAATATTATCAGTCATAATTTTGCTATGAAAACATTAATTTGTTAATTTTTATATAAAAAAATTTCATCAGTCAAGAATTTTTCTATAAAGATTTTATTTCAGTAATGAATTTTCATTAAAAATAGTTTCCTTAGCCCTCATTTTCCAATAAGCACTCTTAATTTTTCTTTAAAAAACTTTTATAAGTCATAGTTTTTCTATAAAGGATTACATCACTCATGTTTTTTTTTTAATAAAAATTGTATCAGTCATAATTTTTCTCTGTTAAATTTCCAATTATTAATTTCATTAGCCCTATTTTTTCAATAAGCACTTTTAATAGTTCTTTAAAAAAATTTCATAAGTCATAGTTTTTGTATAAAGGATTACATCAGTCATGTTTTTTAAAAATAAAAATTGTATGTCCTAATTTTTCCCTGAAAAATTTCCAATTATTAATTTCATTAGTCCTAAATTCCCAATAAGCACTCTTAATTTTTTCTTAAAAAAATTTTTATAAGTCATAGTTTTTCTATAAAGGATTACATCAATCATGTTTTTTTTTAAATAAAAATTGTATCAGTCATAATTTTGCTCTAAACAATTTCCATTAGTTTATTTTTATATAAAAAACATTTTATCAGTCTATATTTTTCTGTAGAAGATTTCATTAGTTGTACATGAGTTTTCTATAAAAAAAAATTTCACAACCATAATATTTCCTGTACAGAATTAAAATGATGTCATGATTTTTCTATACCAAATTTTTTCTTTAAAGAAATTTTTTTAGATGTAATTTTTCTATAGAAGTGTTCATCAATCATGTTTTTATATAAAAATTATATCAGTCATAATTTTTATATAAAGGATTTCATCAGTTGTTCATGAGTTTTCTAAAAAAAATTTCACAGCCATATTTTTTTAAAGAGTTAATAATTCTTTAAAAAAATTAATCTGCCATAATTTCTCTATAATATATTTTTATCAACCATAATTTTTCTTTTAAGAAATTTTTCAGCCGTAATTATGTTTTTCTATAAAAATTGTATCAGTCATAATTTTTAATCAGTTGTTCATGAGTTTTCTAAAAAAAAATTTCACAGCTATATTTGTTTAAAGAGTCTTAATATTTCTTAAAAAAAATACTCTGTCATAATTTTTCTATAAACATTTTTTTTTATCAACCATAAGTTTTCTTTTAAGGAAATTTTCAGCCGCAATTATGTTTTCTATAAAAATAGTATCAGTCATAATTTCTATATAAAAAAATTTTATGTCATAATATTTCTATAAAAGATTTAAATAATTGTTTATGAGTTTTCTACAAAAAAATTTCATTATCAACAATTTTTCTATAAAAAATTTTACAGCCATATTTGTTTTAAAGAGGTTAAAAAATAATGTGTTTTAATATTTCTTTAAAAAAATATTTCTTTAAAGAAATTTTTTCCATCGTAATTTTGCTAAAAATAAATTTTTATCAGCCATAATTTTTCTTTAAAGAAATTTGAAATTTTTTTTAGTCTATGAAAGATTTCATACAATTTTTTTTCTATATAAGATTTCATTAGTAACAATTTTTCTTTAAAAAATTTTTATTAAACCTAATATTTATGATTTTTCCTACAGAAAATTTTTATGTGAGAAAAAATTTTTTATTCTTTTTTATAATTAACTAATAAAATATTTAAAAAAATATTATATGATAATTTTTATTGTTTTTTTTTAACCGATCTTTTTTTATTCATCTCTAATAAATATCTTTTTTTCTTTTTTAAGATCTTTTTTATATATTTTTTTCTTCACGATATTTCGCTTTCCTTTGGAAAGCTTCTTCAGGAAAAACAAATTTTATATTTTTTTATTTTTTGAAAAAAAAAATAAAAAATAAAAAAATAATAAAAATATAAAATTTTTTTTTTCCTGAAGAAGCTTTCCAAAGGAAAGCGAAATATCGTGAAGAAAAAAATATATAAAAAAGATCTTAAAAAAGAAAAAAGATATTTATTAAAAAAAAATATTATAGAAATTCATTTTGTATGAACAAATTATTTGTTAAATATACTTGTGCTGTTGTGCTGCTACGTATGTGCTTATATCCTTTGGTCACCCTTTATTAACCCTCAATAAACATTTTGTTTGTTAAAATAAAAAGAAAAACTCTTAAAAAATTTCTATGTAAATGAAAACAAATAGTATAAAATTATTGCGACAAATCAGGGATGGATAATGGACAAATTTTTTAAAAACCTTAGGTTTTTTCTGCAAAACCTTCCATGTAAATTAAATGGGTTTTTTATCACAATTTATGAAATAGGAAGAGGAGTCTTTATCTTTCTTTTGAGTCGCTGTTGAAAAGATGAATGTAAGTTTTTATTGTTTTTTTTTTGCTTTTCTGAATTATAGTATTTTAAGCTCTTAACTGATTTAGTGTTTAAAATTTTAGTTTAACTAATTTTGCGGTTGGTTTCACTACTTAACAAGAATTTGTAGTTGAATGGATTAGTAGTAAAAGTTTCCATTCCTGGCTTTTGTTAATAACATATTCTATATTAAAACAAAAATAGAATTAGGTTATATTAACGAAAATAACCTGTTTGCTGACAAAGAAGAACAAAACCATGCTAATGGTGGCCATGTTCCTAAAATGATTCTGTGCTCTTTTATTTTTTGCTGCTATTTATTTATTTATTTTTTTTTTTGGCCCTGTATCTTCGGCCGACATAGTGCACGCCTTATTTGTTCCTGCTGTTTTAGTTTTTATTCTTTATCCTTGTGTGTGCAATTTGCATATGAAAATAGCAGCATAGTATTGTAACAATACAAAAAAAAAATAAAAGGAGAAACAAAAAGTAAATGCAGGTCTTTGTGGTTGTGTCTAAAGGCCATCAAGCAAACAGGCATTTGGCTCCAATTGTAGTAGATTTTTATTTAATTTTATTTTGTTAAGTTGGCTTTTTTCTATTTTATATAATACCTGCTTTTTAAAGTTTGTCATAGTTACTGTTCTAACTATATTAAATGAATAACATACATACAAAACGTGTAGTTGGTTCACTCTTCATCATCATCATTTTATTCTCATCATTTTTATTTTTTATATTCAGCTGCTTCTGAGCAAGTTTATTGCTTTTGCCAACATCATCATCATCATCATTGTTTGCATTAAAAGTTATCAAAAGAATTTTATAGGTTCCTCTCTTTCCTTCTCTTATTTATCTACCTGCTTCATTGGCAATCCCAACAAGCTGTGTTGAAAGGCCAAAATTTCCATAGTTGTAAAAAAGCAATTCTTAAGTTGCAAAAAAAAAATTAAAAAAAAGGAAAGAAAACAAATTAAAATGTAAAAAACTGTTCACCATTATTGTCAGGAGTACAATGCACGTAATGTTTTCCTTAAAGCTGGATAATGATGGCTGAGAGATTTGCTTCTTCTTTTATTTCCCAAACAGTATTTTATATTGGCTTTTTATTAACGTCTACATTTTCATATGCAAAAAATAATTATTATTTTTTCCTTTTATGAAATGTTATAACATTTGGGTCATAATACGAGTATGGAAGACACATGGGCTATTGCACAGTGCGATATTTGATAAAAAAAATTAAAATAATAAGCTTTTAAGTGGCTTCTTCGATTGCATAAACACGTTACGCTCCTTAAGCAAAAGTACATTCCTATTAAAGTTTAAAAATAACACATGCATAACACATATTAACACATATACTTAAACTGTTATTAAATTTCCATTTTCCCTTCGATTTCAAAAGTTCATTATTAAATTTTTTCATATTTACTATTGTTAAACTTTAAAATAAAGTTGCTGAACATGTGCATCATCTTTTATAGTTTCCGCTTTTAAAATAAAAAAATTATTTTGTTCCATATTTTTGCACCTAATTGCTCCTAGCGCAACCAAAACCTCATCGCATTTTCTTATTTCGTTCAAACTTTATCAATTGTTTTTTATTTAAATTAATTTCTTAATCCAAAATTCATAACAAATTTTTGATAGAATTGATAATGAAATTTTTTTAACAAAAATATCATGACTGATGAAAAATATCTAAAGAAAAATTATGATTGACGCAATTTTTATATAGAATAATTATGCCTAATTTTTTTAATAGAAAACTATTGACTATTGAATTTTTTTTTTTTTAGAATAATTAAAACTGATGATTTGTTTTTTGCGGAAAACTTCTGACAGATGAAATTCTTTTAAACAAATTAAGATTGATTAATTTTTTTTATAGAAAAATTCTGACTGGATATTTTTGTAAAAGAAAAAATTGTGCCTGATTAATTTTTTCAATAGAAAAATACTGACTGAATATTTTTGTAAAAGAAAAAAATCCTGACTGATTATTTTTTTTTTATAGAAAAATCCTGACTGATTATTCTTTTTACGAAAAAATCCTGACATAATATTTAAACAAAAAAATCCAGACTGATAAAATTTATTAATAGAAAAAATCATGGCTGATGATATTTTTTTTGTTTGTTTTTAATTCATGACTAATGTATTATTTTATAACAAAGTGGTGAATGTTAGAAATTACTGATAGTAAAATCATGACTGAGTAAAGTTTTTTTTACTCAAATGATAACTAATGATTTTTTTATAGAAAAATCATGATACATAAAAATTGTTTACAGAAGTTTTATAGATCGTAAATTTTTTTTATAAAAAATTTATGACTGATGTAATTCTAATAAAGAAAAATTGTAATAAATGAAAATGTTCTAGATAAAATTATCAAATTTAAAAAAAAAATATTTTGATTTTTTTTATATAAAATGTATTACATAAAATTTAAAAAAATGATGAATCATGAAAATTTTGCAAAAAAAATTTTGACTTATGAAATTTTTTTTATAGGAAATTCGTAACAGATATTAATATTCTAAGAAAAAATAATGGCAGAAAAATTATGACTGATGTAATTATTTTTAAAGAAAAATTGTCACTGATGTAATCTTTTATTATAAAATGGTGAATGTTGGCAATTACTGATAGCAAGAGTTACTGACTGAGGAAAATTTTTTTCACTCAAATTATAACTGATGAAATAATGTATAATGAAATTTTTTGTAGAAATGAACGCTTGCTATGGAAAAATTAAAATTAAAAATTTTTTTTTATTAAAATTTTTATGATCAATGAATTTTAATATAGAAAAATCTTGAAGAATGAACATTTACTACGGAAAAATTTTAGCTGAAGAAATTTTTTTTTATAAAATAATCTTAACAAATGAAAATTTTCTACAGAAAATTATGAAATTTTTTTTAAAGAATTATGACATGTTTTTTTATAGAAAATTTATGACATGAAATATTAAAAGATTATGAGTCATGAAAAAAAAAATTTATTAATAGAAAAAATCATGACTGATGATATTTTTTTTTTGTTTTATAACAAAGTGGTGAATGTTGGAAATATCTGATAGCAAAATCATGACTCAATAATTTTTTTTTATAGAAAATTCGTAACATATGAAAATAATCTACAAAAAAATTATGACATAAATGTTTTGCTCGAAACATTAGGACAACAATTTATTTTGTAGAAGACTTACGACTGCAAAAGGTTTCTATAGAAAAATTATGGACGATGTGGTACGCAATAAAAAATTATGACTGATGTAATTATTTTTATAGAAAATTGTGACTAATAAAACTTTTTTTATAGTAACATCATGACTGCTTTTTTCAAGAAAATTATGACCTGAAAATCTTCTACCGAAAAATTATAAATATTTTTGGTTTTATTTTAAAAACTAACTATGATTGATAAAAATGTTCCATAGAAAAATTATGATTGATGAAATTTTTTTGTAATTAAATCATGACTGTTAATTTTCTGTAGAAAAATTAGGACTGACGAATTTTTTTTTATAGAAATTTGATGAAAATATGATATACATTTTTTTGCCGAAGTACGACCAATAAAGTTTTGTTTTAGCAAAATTATTACTGCTGAAAATTTGCTATAGAGAAATTATTAAGAAATTGTTAAGAGTGGTAACTTTCTATAAAAAAAATTATGACTGATGATATTATTTTTAAAGCAACATGTGACTAATATTTTTTTTTATAGAAACGTCTGACTGCTTTTTTCAGGAAAATTATGACGTAAAATCTCCTACAGAAAAATAATTAACGTTACTGTTTCCACAGAAAAATTATGATTGATGGATATTTTTTTTTGTAATTAAATCATGACTGTTAATTTTCCGTACAAATATTAGGACTGACGAATTTTTTTAAAATAGAAAATTGATGAAAATATGATATAAATTTTTTTGCCGAAGTACGACCGATAAAGGTTTGTTTTAGCAAAATTATTACTGCTGAAAATTTGCTATAGAGAAATTATTAAGAAATTGTTAAGAGTGGTAACTTTCTATAGAAAAATTATGACTGATGATATTATTTTTAAAGAAACATGTGAGCAATAATTTTTTTTATTGAAACATCTGACTGCTTATTTCAGGAAAATTATGACGTAAAAATCTACAGAAAAATTATAAAAGTTTTTTTTTTTTGCAACTATGATTGATGAAAATTTTCCACACAAAAATTATGATTGATGAAATTTTTTTTTTTTTTTGTAATTAAATCATGACTGTTAATTTTCCGTAGAAAAATTAGGACTGATGAATTTTAGTTTTATAGAAAATTGATGAAAAAAATTTACAAAAAACATTGTATATGATTTTTTTGCCGAAGTACGATCGATAAAGTTTTGTTTTAGCAAAATTATTACGGCTAAAAATTCTCTATAAAGAAGGGAAATTATGGAGGCCGAAGGCCTATTTAGAAATTCTTATGAATGGTAATTTTTTAATGAAAAATTATGACTAATTAAATTATTTTTAAAGAAAAGATGTGACTTATAAATTTTTTTATAGATTTTTTGGGAAAATGATGACATGAAAATCTTCTACAGAAAAATTATAAATGTTGTTGCTGCTTTTTTTTAACCGACTATAATTCATGATAATTTTCCACAGAAAAATTATGATTGATGAAATTTTTTTATAGTTAAATAATGACTGTTAATTTTCCGAAAATTTATTTTTTAGAAAAATATGAAAGATGAAATTTTTCTTTGTAGAAAATTTGTGAATAATTAATTATTATAAAAAAAAATATGACTGATGGAAATTTTTTATTGAAAATTTATGACTGATGAAATTTTTTATTTTTATATAATTTAAATTTATGTAGAGTAAATTTGAAAAATTGCTGCCACATAACTTTTGTGTTCCTTATTTTGAGGAAATTTATTCATGAAATTTAACTAAAATTATTATCTATGCTCTCTGATGCAATCATAGCATGTAATTAAAGTAAATTGCTTAATCAACCATACATATTTCTGCTTTGTCATTTGCTGTTATACTTAATAACAAATCTTTTGAAAATGTTTTAGTTAATTAAACTTAAATTTAACATCAGACACTAACATAAGACAAACAATGATCGAAAAATTATTTACTTGTTTCTAGTGAAAAATTATTTTAATTTACACTGTTTGGAAAAAACGCTTTTTGATAAAAGTTCACCTAATTAATTTTAAAAGAAATTACTTTAAATGAAAAAAGGTTTTATTGTTTTTAACAAAAACATTGTTTTTACTTTAATTGAATGTAAATATTGTTTCATAATAACAAATCAAGGATTATGGATTTATTTATTGTAAATTGAAAACCATTACCAATGTCAATAAAATAGAAGGCTAATATTATAATATAAAACCTAAGTAGAAAAACACATATCGTGTGTAGAGAAGCTAACTGCTGTATTTGTGAAAAAAAAAAATAATGTCGAGAGTTAGTGAGTCAACACATTTATAAGTCATATTATAGTGAATTTTTATATAGATTTTTGAATTCTTTGAAAAAATGATTTTTTCAAAAAAACCGGCCAGTTGTTCCTAAATGAATTGGGTGAATCTACAGCAATATGAATGATCGGTTGGCTCCAAGTCCTGTACCGCTTGACCCTTGTAAGACTTCAAGATCAAATATTTACCCAAAATTCGCCATGAGGTGTTTTTGGATAACCTCAATTGTTGAGAACATCGAGCGGTTTACGTCTGCGATGTTTTCAGTTGATCGACCCTTTCAAACACGCGTTACTGGTCGCACATTTTGTGTAGAGCCTGTCGACTCAAATTTAACGACCAAAAACTTAATAGCGGTCTCAAAAGGACGATTGTGTTGTCCGAAAATATCACAAATTTTATGAAATGTAATTTTAACGGAACCACCACTTTAATTAGTGGATTTAAATTATTTTAATACGATTTCATTTGCCAAGGCATCTAGGACGAATATGTGAAAGAACTAAATGTCAAATTATCATTTTATTGGTGTTGCCACAATTGAAAAACAAACTTTTTGTTGAAAAACTCGATATTCAAAAATGTAATTGGATGCTATTTAAAGAGAAATTTTTGTTTTATTCATTATAATTTTTACTTTTTCAAGATGGCTACACTTTGAAAAATTTTAAATACGACAGTAAGAAATTTTTCTAACGATGTAATATTTGTGTCGACTAACACATACACACACACACACACACATATATATATATATATATATATATATATATATATATATATATTATACTCATCAATATCCATGGTTATTGCTTTCGAAAAGACGTAGTTTGGTTTAGTTTAGTTAGTGAGTTCATGGAAAATATTTCTATTCATTTATTTACTACAAATTGTGGTCTCCTTTACAAACTAATACGTACATAGTTTTATTTTACTCATACATACAAACACATACACACAACAAACTTTTATTTATAATTCTTTTGTTATATTTAAATAATTGCATGTTAAACGTACATTTCCAAGACCTTTTACCGGGGTCATAATTTTATGTAATTTTTTTTCCTTTTTTTCTTCTATATTTTAAAAACCCAGAAACAAACAAATAAATAAATAAATAATAGAGAAATACTTCAAGTGTAGTTAATAAAAATTGTTTGGTTTTTGGTGGGCATTTAATAGTACGAATATGTTGCTGAACTTAAAAATAAAAAATAGTTTTACTTTCATACTTGTCGTTGTTATTGTATGGAGTCATAATCAAACATGCAAAGTTCAAGTTTAAGGTGATGGAAGGAAGGAAGGAAGTAAAGAAAATATAAGAAGTTTTATCAGAAACTCAAGAAATCAAATCAACACGAATTGTGTTTAGAAAATGTCTACGGCAATAAAATCAAGTTCAAAATTCTATTATGAAAGTTTAATGAAACGAACATAAGTATCAGAGAGAAGTTTTGACAGTAAAACAAAAAACACACAAACATACACTCGCATACATTAAAACGAGCTTAAGAAATGAGGTTAATTGAAAGTGTAAGCGAGGGAGAGAGGAAAAGATATTTATTACAGCAACATAAGACATTCAATACAACAAAAACCTTAAAAAATCCTACTGAATATGGAATTTATTAAAAACATAAATTATTATAAAAGAGTACTTTAAGGAATTAATACTTTTAAATAGGTACTTGCTAAAAAAAAATACGCTAAAGAGCTGAAATTAAAAACCATTGAAAAATGTTTACCTGTAAACAATACCTTTGGAAAATTATTTTTTAAAATAATTATTTTCTCAAAGCAGCCACTTTAAAAAATATTTATTTTAAAAATATTTAAAAAAAAATATTTAAAAATATTTATTTTTAAAATATTTATTTTTGCTAAGCTGACGGTTAGCAAAAAGCATAATAAAATATTTAAGTTAGACTATAAATCAAAAGTCTGCTCGAAAAAGTACCTTCTAGAAATTTAACTTGCTTAAAGTAATTAACAAATAGCACGTGTTAAAAAAGGCACCAAAATAATTATTTTAAAAAGTACCTTTTTAAAAAGTACCTTTTTAAAAAGTACCTTTTTAAAAAGTACCTTTTTAAAAAGTACCTTTTTAAAAAGTACCTTTTTAAAAAGAACCTTTTTAAAATAGCTTTTTAACATACAGCACCTTTTCATAAAAGTTAGCTTAAGAATAACAATAATAAGAAGGAATTTGTAAATTAATAGAAAATTTTTTAAAAACGAGGTGGTAATGCTAAAAGTCCTGATGGTCGTTTTTAGCGACACAGGCAACTTATTTCATAATTATATAAATTATTATTTTATTTTATAATTATATTTATTTTATAATTAATATTTTAAGTCGAATAAATTTTTTAATTATAGTTTTGTATTTAACGGCAGCTCGCTGCATTATTACGTGGTGTTACAACTGGCAGCTGGTAATGAACGCAGCGCCAGCTGTTTTACACATCAGCTGTGGAGATGCTGTACGTGTGTGTGTGGCGGCGAATAGGTATATAAAGAAGAACTTTATAAACAAAGAGACAGTTAATGCGCAGCTGGCCGACAGATAACAGGAAATATTTTGACAGGAGCGTATTGCTCGAAAATATTTCTAAGCATTTTCGATAAATACTATGAAGTCCTAAACTGGTGCAGTGTCTTTACCTAGCCTCGCTTGTGCCTACAGTCACTATTGGGAGTGACCACAGCAGCATTAAATTGTGTTCTATTGGTTATTTCGCTGCATAAATTCTGGTGTATTTCCCTCGTACACTAATTATTATCTAGTGATGCTGGCCATAGTAGCACCGGTGAGGTCACATACTAGTGTAATGGTTTTTAACAAGCCTAGTTTGTGTCTAACGTCGCTTTTGAGAGTGACCAGAACAGCGTTTAATTGTATTCTAGTGGTTTTTTTCCCTGCACAATTTTCTGTAATCTAGATATTTCCCTCGTCCACTAACTGTGGTATCTAGCCCAGAGATACCTCCGCACACTATTGCGCGGCACACGGAGCAAAGAGAGTGAGCTGCTGTTAAGGAGATTAGCGGCTAATAAAGGCTGAAAATTTATACCGAATCAACCAGCCGCACTTCAACCAGTTGCACTTCAGGCAACAATGCCTATTTAGTCAAGTACCGTGCTACATTCTTTAGGAAAGGGATAGAGAAGAGATGCGACAGGTGGTGAAAGTAGAAGGAAAATTGACATAACACAACCCTGGACACTGTTGAGCATATCCTAACAACCAGGGCAATTGTGTGGTTACATAAACTTAAAAACCCCCGAAACTTTATTTAGAAAATGGATCTAAAAGTAACAGTGAAGTAACATTTTTGAGCCTTTTTCAAAGTTGAGTTTAAAAAAGAAAATAAAAAAAATGTGTCTTCATAACGCACCTTTTAAAGGAGATAAAAAAATTCTAAAAACCAGTTTTCGAAATAGAGGCTATAGAAGCAAGAATTTTGTCCTTAAAACTATTCTATATTAAAGTTCTCGTAAGGAAAAAAAAGCTTCGTTAAAAACATTACGACTAAGAAATAATTTTCAAAAATGTTAAGTTTAAAAATGCCCTTTTTACATTTTTCGTTCAGAAATTATTTTCAAAAATTTTTTACTAAAAGTACTTTTTTAAAAAGTACTTTCTTAAAAAGTATTTTTAGAAAAAAAGTACCCTACGAAATAAATTTAAAAAAATTTTACCTTCACAAAAGAAATCAATTAAAAAAATTAAAAGAAGTACCTTTCATAAAAAAGCACTTGAAAAGTATCTTTTGAAAAAAGTAAAAAAAAATTGAACTTAAAAAAACAATTACTGAAAAAATTTAAAAAAGTGCTTTTCTAAAAAGGACCCTTGAGAAGTGCCCTAAAATAACTTTGAGAAAAGTTAAACTTTAAAAAGGCTTTATTTAATGTCAAGAAATTATTTTAAAAAAAAAATTAAAAAAAGTACTTTTATAAAAAGGCCTTCGAGAGTGTCTTTGAAAAATGTACCTTTCAAAGAAATACTCAATAGAAATCTGTTAAAAATGAGCATCCAAAAAGAATTATTTCCTTAAATTCAGACTATAAAATTTATTCTGAATAAACATTATCAAAAGGTACTTTTTGTTTTATTAAAGAACTTTAGAAATGTTTTTTTGTTTTTAATCCTATTACGAATTTGCTATTTTAGGTAAAAGTTTTATAATGATTAACCACATAATTAATAATACAACATGTGTGTTCTAATGATATTTTATAAACGATTAACTCTTTTTGTGGCTCATTTTATATTCGCAATAAAGTCATAAAATAATGGCCGCTGGGTATAATCTAACTGTCCTAACAATATGCTCGTTAAGAGAAATGTTAAAAGTGACTAGTCACAGGTGTAATGGTAACTTAATAAAGTAAAAGTTGAAACACACCCACATATGAGACTAAAAAATACCGTAAAAGATACTCGTAACGTCACTAACACATTCAACGAAATACACACTGATTCGTTTTATAAAAACTCTTTAAAAATAATTTAATTTTAAGTAAAATGGCAGCCGAATTCTTTTAGAGCAGAAATTTTTACTACAAATTTTTAAGCACCACCGACTTGATTGTGAAGGTATCAGATAACAGAAAACAATGAAAACTTTCAGAAGTATCAGATAAGTACTTTCATTTCAAATATGCGTGCTGTATTCAATTAAATTAAAACCGCACAAACTAACGACACACGACCAACAACAACAACAAAACAAAATGTGCACGAAGTACCTTTTGAAAAGTGCAATAAATGGCAAAAATTCACACCAGAACTTTTTGAACATAATTTTTGTTTTAAACAAAACCATCTCGGAATAAGTACTAATTTAAACATTTTTGTTTTTGTGTCAAGAAACTGTATAAAAAGTTCATAAAATGTGGTTATATAAGGTACCTCGGAAATTAGAGTCTAATTTAAAGACTTAAATAGAAAAAAAAATTTGGGAAAAAAATATTTCACAACAGCCTTTAAAACACCTGTCTGTAATATTAAAGGCAAATCTTGCAAAAAAGTACTTTTTGCAGTGAAATGTAAATGTAAATGTATTTAAAGAACAAAATATTTTTTATATATTATTTTAGTTATAAACTTTATTTTGCTATAATTATACAACAAGCACCTTTTCCTACAAAAAGTACTTTTTTTTAGAAATTTTATTAAAAAAAGTACCTTTTCCTACAAAAAGTATTTTTTTTTAAATTTTATTAAAAAAATACCTTTTTTAGGAATTTTAATAAATTCTATTCACTTATAAATATATTTTATAATATTAATATATTAACTCAAAAAAATAATAAGGTACTTGCGCATACAAATTGAGTACTTTTTGAAAAAGGGTTCTAAATTTTCTTAATAAATGAACTTTTTTTAAAAAGATTTTCTTCTCCTTACACGATTCTACTCAAATAAAAAACAGAACTTTCTAAAAAGTACTATTTACTTTTAATGTTAAGAGTAAAAAGAGAAAATCTATTAAAAGTACATTTCGAAAAGTACGTTTTTTCACCAAAAATTTGGGATTTTTAAAAATCATCAAAAATAGCTTTTCATAGCATATTTTGAGATAATAATAATAAAACAACTTTACTTTTATTTGGGTACGGTCTTCCGTCGACCCTCGTCAAATTTGGTTTGTGAACAAATTTGGTTTGTGAACAAACTACTTTTGGTTTGTGAACAAACCAAATTTAACGAGGGTCGACGGAAAACCGTACCCAAACAAAAGTAATTTTAACCCCGTCGGAAAATCCAAGCACATATCAAAACAACTTAACTTTTGTTGCTTATAGACACAATTTTTTTCCAATGTATCAATGTATATGGTACCTTTTTTAATTTAAAGTTCCCAAAATTTTTCAATAATTGAATTTTTTATTAATTGAATATTTTTTGAAATGGTTGTCTCTTTCCACGAGATCATACTTAAGTGAAAAGATAAAGTCTGAAAGGTGATAGTTCGAAAAATGAACTGAAAAGTACTTCTTTTAAAGTACAATTTATAAGCAGCAATTTTTTTCTACAAAAAATTTTTTTATCAAAAATTTTAAGATTTATTTAGAAATTATATCAAAAATATTTAGAACACTTTGTAAATAAGTCTACTTTAAAGTACTTCAATACATGTGCTTGGATTTTCCGACGGGGTTAAAATTACTTTTATTTGCGTACGGTTTTCCGTCGACCCTCCTCAAATTTGGTTTGTGAACAAACCGGTTTCGGCTGTTTGCCATCTTCAGTGTTCTTTCGTACTAGTTGCGTTCTATTGTCAGTTGTGTTTATGTAGTTCGTGTCTCCCTTCTTGTTATTGCGTTCGTCACTTTCTGTCTTTTTTGCCTACATCTCTCTCTCCTTTATCGCTTGTCTCTTTTTACCTAATTTGTCGCTCCCTTTTTCATTCGTCTTTTTACTAACTAAATCCTTTTACGATCATGCTTGTTGTCCGTTTTTGTTTATGTTGAATCTATTGGGTTTTTTTTTCTTCCTCTCTTCCTGTTTTTTTTTTTGTGACATAATAATCTGTAATTGTACGTTTATGATGTTCTTTATTGCTTTGGTCCTGTGCACCTGCGTAACGTTTTTGTGTTGGTGTAATGTTTGTTTTCCTGTAAAAATGTTTCAACGGTTCAAATATTGTGTCCGAAGCAGTGTTTATTTGTTCATTCATTATTCGTCCGTCAAATGTTTTTTGTTTGTATATTTCCATGTTTTCTAATACATTTAGTCTCCTTCCTTTGTGCTGTATATGAAGCAGTTTAACCGTTGTCTTTATATGTCCTGGTGTACATCTGTTGTTAAATATATGTTTCGCAAAGTTTGATTCCGGAGTTGATTCCGGTTCTCGTAGTTTCTTGTTATAGTCTCTAATGTGTTCCGTAAATCTGGTCTTAATTTTCCGTCCTGTTCGCCCGATGTAGCCATAATGGCATGTACAAGTTAATTTGTACACTCCTCGTCCGTCCAGTATACCCGCCCCGGTTATTTCATCCCGTAGTATCCCGCCCGTAGTATACCGCATTCAGAACAGGGGACAACCAAATAAAAGTACTTCAATACAGTTTAAAATAAAAGTAGTTACGAAAAAGATCGATATTAAAAGTACCTCTTAGCGCTTTTGTTTTTAAGAAGCTTCGTTAAAGTAGTTTAATAAAACTAAAATGTACTAAATATATAAATTGTTTTCTTTTACAGACAGCACTATTCTACAATGTATCATAAAGTACTATTATTGCAAAAAGTACCCATTGCGTACCTTTTGTAATAATTTATCAAAATTTCTTTAAAAATAAATGTGTTTTAAAAATATTTTCTTTTTTTATTAAACCATATTTAAATAAAAAATATCTTTTTGAAAAGTACTATTTACATTTAATGCAACTAGTTTACTCAATAGTACAATTTTTGTTTTTTTTTTTTAATTAAAGGGTTTTTATGGGTTAAGTTTTACAAAATGATTAATTGAGTCTATAGGCAAATTGAAAAATAAGTTTTTAACACGACAAGCAACATTTTTAAAGTGTTTGATATTAAAAGAACATTTCCGTGAGTTAAGTGAACAATTTTGTTTAAAATAGCAGCGATAATTGCTTAGAAACTAAAGAAAGAAGGACAACTAAACATGTAATGATTCAAATTCTTTTTGTATAACATTTAAAATAATCAAATAATATTTAAGAAAATAATACAAATCATAAGCTGGAGTTATCTGGTTGGAGAAAAGTTTAAATAATTTCATTGTGATGTCAAAAGCACTAATTGGTTATCGAAGCATAATGCACAATATTAACTGTGAGCCACGTCAAGTGTTTTTGCTAAAGAGGTGCCAAATCTCTTTGTTTCAGTGTTTGACAAATTCTATCAGGGATGCATGATGAGAGGCATGCACCTCTCTTTTTTCAAAAATATTCAGATTAAATTGCATTTCATGCACTCCATGACTTTTTTGGTCAGCAAAATAGATTAAATGTTACCAAGATCGGTACGATTGTGTGTCAATTTTAGCAAAGGGAGTCTGTAGGAAATATATATATCTATACATAGTTCTTACTAGGAAAAACATTGCGAAAGGTGTGGCAAAACAACCATCCACCTTGACTTGTCCTTGTGCTCAAGAACTAAAAATCTCATGAACATTATAAGAAAATTTGGAATAAATATTTTGAATTATACGCTAACAAGGTTCAGTTGACTCAGTAGCTAAAGCCTTCAAGCACCGCGAATATGCCGAGACATTAATAGAAAAAACGTGGCTCCAACAGAATAGTGCTATTTGTCCTAGCCGAGAAAACAATGGTTTTTTGGCAGGAGAAATTTAATCACTGTGTGGCCCACGTTGTGGCGATGTAAATTAGACGCCATGATCATGTGCAATCACCGCGTTGGACTTCTTTTGAATTGAAAGTCTTACAAACATTTCGTGATAAGATTTACATCTGCACCTGGCCGTAAGCCTTAATCAGATGCTGGTCAAACCACTGGGAATGAAAAGCAACGTCATTGACGCCCTAGGAAGCCGAGGAATAATTCTAACAAACAGGTCTTTCCTATTTGCAATTTCAGTGGTTCCAAAGCAGGGTTGCAAAACACTATTCCTTGCTGAAGAGTTGGAGACTATCCAGCTCTTGGTCCAGAACGCATGAAGCTTAATATAATTAAGAACACGACGGCATTCATAATCACTGAAACTGGACTATTATTGTGGTCATAGTGAATGATCCGACCCATAAACTCAAACGAGGGCCTCAAAACACACAGCCACCACGATACTCCCGAAGGGCCAACCTCAATAATCAGTCAGAGAACAGCTAAATGCTTAACAAGACAAACTAAAAAGGAAGTGTACGTTAATAAGCCAAGAACAATACAAGAGCTAAAGGACAAGTTAATTTGTCACACCCACTATATTCAAACTCACTTCTGCCTTAAAGTCATTCAAAATATGGACCATCAGATAGAGGTGTGTCACCTAAACAGTAGCAATTACTTGGCCAATATTTCTATCACAATAAAAAAATATTAAAATAATTCTGTGAAAACTTTTCATTTAATTTACATTGAACATCAGTCGTTTTGAATGGACCAGATATTATTTGTCAGTTCATAAAAATAGTTTTAGCATCACTTTTTTTAAATAAGAAAATCTGTTATGAATTACTTGATGTTAAGATGTGTTCCTTTACCTTAAAAAGCTGTCTTCTGCTTAATTTAATAGAAACAGCATTTTGTGTTGACTGTTGTTTACTCAAGTTAAATTTATTAAAATTATTCTAGAAGTTGTCACTCACTTTCTTTATTTGTTTTTATTATTTTATTACCTTGTCATTTTCAGAGTTTATTATTTATTTTCGGTTGAAAATTTAAAGTGTTGTTTTAGTTATTGTTGTTGTTGCATATCAAAATGAATTTATGCTAAAATTATTTTCTTAAAAACTTTTCTATGTTTTCTAAGAAATTAAGAAAAATCATAATGAAAATATTAATTGAAATGAAAGGAAAGGAAAATATTTAAAACCACAAGCAGACTTAATTTTTAAGGAAAATTAGTAACTGAAAAATATGTTATACACTGGGTTATCTTAAGTCACGGCTGGAGTTACTTTATTAGATTTTAAAGGGTAGAACAAATTTTTCAAATATTTTTATTTGAAAGAATTTTAAACAATGCAAAAATATTTTTAATTTTTTTTATTTTCATCTTTTATAATTAAAATGAAAATAAATCGTAAGAACTAAAGCACTAGTAACTAGGACTATCGGCTAAGAAATATTAAAAAATTCCCTTGACGAATGAAACAGCAATTTTTATCCCATTCTACAATATGCCGAAATAATTTTTCTTTGTGTGTTTATTTTCACCATCGTTAAAACAGATACTGCTTCCATTGCATAATTTGGAACATCATGCTCGTCCTAGGAAGCCGAAGCCATAATTCTATGCAACAGAACTTTCTAGTTGCAACTTCGATGATTCCAGAGCAGGGCTGCAAATCATCACTTCTTGCTTAAGAGCTGGAAACTTTCCAACTCCTGTCCAGAACACATGTCTAGCATGCTCACTGGATCTGGGAACATTTCACAAGGTAGGCGTTATCAAAGGTGAAATGAACCCGGCCGCCATAGAACTATAGACTGGTATGGGGCCGCGAAACCACAACCACTACGATACTCCCATATAGGGGCCAACCTCAATAATCAGTCAGAGAACAGTTAAATATCTAAAGAAACAAATAATGAACTCTGCGAGCTTACTGATTTCCGTGGAAATAAAGTGGAGTTTCCAGTTGTACCCCTGCTGACTTCAGGGGACTGGGCTCCCTTTTTCCCTCAGTTGCACTGTGTCTAGATAGTCGAAGTTCTATAAAGACCATATATACGTGCCCCCGGGGGGTATTTATCGTGTACTAAATGATTTCGAAGAAATAGCTTCTCCAGGTGATAGGCCTAAACATGGACCAAAACGTACTGCAAGATCGGCTGAAAAAATTACTGCTGCTCAAGAAAGTGTTCAAAACAATACATCAAGCTCAATCCGACGCTGTACCCACGAGCTTGGTCTTCAAAGAACATCTTTAACCACAAGATTGCACAAGGATTTGTATTTGTTTCCACATAAGATTCAGTTGGCACAAGAGCTGCTTCCACAAGACTATTTAAGCCGCCGTATATATACCAATAGGATGTTATAACCCGCCCATTATAATCCCGATTTTCATGAAAAAATCATAATGAGTGATGAAGCACATTTTCTTTTGAATAAATATATGAAAAAACAGAGTAGTCGGTTCTGAGGAAAGGGAAACCCTTTCCCGTGAAATGACGAAAAGAGTACAAGTTTATAAAAAAAATATACTCACAACCTCCCTCGTACTTTTCTTAAATTAAAATCTCACGTTGTTCATATTGACTGTAACAAAACTGATTTTGGTAATAATTTGTTTTAATACCAGCAAAAAATTACTTTGAGACAATCAAACCAAACCGAAACATGATAAAATGTTTACCAAAAAGCAAAAAAAAAACAACACCAAAAAAAAAGAAAAAATAAACAAAAAGCAATCTTCACAAAAGCAACAAGAGAAGTAGTCATGGCTGGCTAATAACGAAATTCTTCTTAACACATTAAGCAAAAAGAAAAGAAAAAAAATATATGAGACACGCAAGATGTTGCTCCAGCCATACAATAAGCAGCAAATGAAAAGGAAATATTAAAATAATATACCCCGGCGGGGAATGTTGCTAATGTCTATAATAATATCTAACAGAGATGAAATATTTATTATACATATAAAACAAACATGCAACAGCATAAAGAAATGGAGCAACATTACAGTTGCTCAATTTATGTAAGTGAAACTGATTAGAAGCTTTAGCACAAAATGAGGGAAGAAGCTGTTTAATAAAATAATAGATTTTATTTCTAAATATATTAATTTTTAAAATTTGCTATTTGAAGTTTTTTAAACGTTTTAATTTTGTAGGGGAGATATAAAACTGCTGGAGCATAAAGTAAAAAATTAAAGGGAAAAATATTAAAAAATATATTATTTAAGCCAATTCTGTAAGGCAAAAGGATTTTCTTTAAAACCAACTGGTGTTTACTTTCTATGTTAAAATCCTAGTTATACGATCAAATTTAGTGACACATTAATCGTTTAAAACAATACTATTTTAGTATTTTAATATTCATATTTTTACCTCCTTGCGAGCATATATCAAAAGCGAGACAGAGAGAGAGAGAGAGAGAGAGAGGCAAGGATGCCCATGAATAACTGTGTTGCTTAACATACATTTGATTAAGTTTCTTTAGAAACACCTTAAACAAAATGAGAATTATTTCCACATAAAGTAAGCGCAAAATAAAATTTTTAAGAAGCAATATCGGCTTGCAAACTTTAGTTTTTTTAAAAAGTACTTTTGATTGAAAAAGCACTTTTTATCAACAAGTACTTTTGATTAAAAAATTACTTTTTATCAAAATGTACTTTTTATAAATAAAGTACTTTTAGATAAATGCAATTTAAAAGTACTTTATTTATAAAAAGTACTTTTAGTAAATACAATTTTTGTGAACAAGCAACATTTTACAAAAATCCTTTAATAGTTTCTTAAAGTTTTTCCTACAAGTAGGAAAGTACTTTTAATTAAAAAAGTACTTCTTATCAAAAAGTACTCTTTATCTAAAAGTACTTTTTGTAAAAAGTACTTTTAGTAAATACAATTTATGTGAACAAGCAACATTTTACAAAAGTCCTTTAATAGTTTCTTACAGCTTTTCCTACCTGTAGGAGAGTACTTTTTGTAAAACAGTACACATTCCTGGTAAAAACGTTCTTTTAAAAATTTCTTTTACTTAGCATTGAATTTTCACAAGAAGTTTTATCTTACTGCCGAGTCATTTATAGTGTAGTTATGTCGATCCTAGCCATGCTGTGTGGAGTCTTGTTAAGCATGTATTAATTATTCGTTGATGATGTCTTTAGAGGACTAACATTTCTATGTTGACCCTGTCAAAGGACTTAGTTTCATGTTATCAGAAAATTTTTTTGTTTCAGCCAGAGTTGGCACGAAGGTCCTTCGGCTTAAAGTCTGGGGGTTTAACCAATACATTACACCATTCCCAAATACAGAAACATTATTTCTTCCAAAGGTATTTTTTTTTTTAAATCACTTATTTTAATTAGTACTTAATTGCTTTGAAAAAACGTTTCATCTTATTCTTAAAAACGTGTTAGTACCATTTTGTGAAATGTACCTCGTTACAAAAGTTTCATTGACAATATGCCATCGACATTTTGTAAAAAGTTCTAAAAAGTTTTTTGTTGGGAAAAAAGTTTTGATTTTATAGAAAAGGTAACTTTATGCAAAAGTACCTTTGTACAAAAGTATTTTTTTTTGAAAAGTACTTTTTAGAAAAAAGTTGTAATCAAATACAAAAGTTTTGTATTTTGTTTTTTTGAAAATACGACGTTTCTTATTCTAAAAACGTACTAGTGCCATTCTGTGAAAAGTACCTCGTTACAAAAGTTTCGTTGACAATATGCCATCAATATTCTGTAAAAAGCACTATAAGGTATTTTTTATAAAAAAGTTTTGATTTGATAGAAAAAGTACTTTTAGGCCAAAGTACCTTTGTAAAAAAACACTTTTTGGAAAAAAACGTTGTAATCAAATAGAAAAGTTTTATAAAGCACTTGAACTTGTGCCAAAAATTTTTTATACTAAAAGGTTATGTATTTCTTAAAGCGAGGTTTTTCGCCAAAAGCCATTCTTTACTTTGCGTAATAAAAACATCCTTTTTTGGAAAAAATATCAATAATTTTTCTTTCACTGCAACTTATAAGCTTTTGTTTTCTTGCAAACTTTGCTTTAACTCTATTTCTCTTAGGTTATGATTGCTAAACACTTAACTTCGACAGGCATTTATGACCTGAAATAAATATTTATATGCTGCCTGTTTACACAGTTACCAGTTTAAAGTGTAGCTTAAGGCGTTGGTCTTATAACGCCTTTATAATGACTGTTATTATAAATTTTTTGAAATAATATCACCAATATTATTTATTCATGACGATGCTTAAGGCAATTTTATTCTTAAGCTTTTTTTTATTGTTTAATTTCTTTTGTATAAATGAAAAAAGCTTTGTATTGGATTTTTACAAGGATATTTGATACTCCTTTGATGTTTGTTCTGCAATCTTTAATATTTAATGTAAAGATTAAATAAATGGAAACAGCATAAATTATTTGAAGTGAGGGGAGGGGATAACTATTGCAAAGACTCGATATTTGCGTGAGCCTTACAGTAGATTATCTAATCATTTGCCTGCCGTTATTCCTTTGCATGTCTGTGTCATGGCGTATTAATGTTCATGTTTAAGTTTATGTTCCCTTTTTGAATTTGTTATTGTTATTGTTATTTCTTTTTGAATGTTGTTTATACAGTCAGCATTTGGGAGTATTAGTTCGCGTGTGCCCTTGTCTCACCTTGACCCTGTTCATACCGGCAACCATAAAATTGTTTTTAATATTTTTTTATTGTTTCGTTAGGCATTTTATTGAAATTTTTCTAATTTTACACATGTGCATTTTATTATATTTTTTTTTTGGTTGGTTGTTTTTGTTGTTTTTTATTTAAGAAAAAATATTAAAAAAATATTTACAGTCATAAAATTATGGTTATGGGATGGGGATGGTTTTTTAAAGGTTTGATTTTCTAACAAAAAGAAATAAGAATTTAAACAATTTTCTATTAAAATTGCTTCCCTTTTTCTGCACTTTTGAACACAATTTTCTATTGATCATGTTCTATATTGTTATTTTCCGTAGAGGACATTGATTATTATAACAACAACACTGGTTATTTTATTTGCTAAATTGAAACATGTTTACTTGTATTAAAGGTTTTTGCTTTGGGTGAAAATAATTAAAGTTTTAATTAATTTAATTATTTTCTTAAGCAGAAAATTATTTTGTTATTCTATTTAAAAAAAAAATATTGATTAAAGTCATTATTTAAATAGAAAATTATTATTTTCTAATTAAATAAATATAAAATTTAGCTATGAGAAGATGCAAGAAATTGGTTTTGTATAAAATTTCTATTAACAAAACCATTAAAGAGAAAGAGAGACAGATAGAAGGAGAAATATGTCACAATAAAATTTGTTGAATGTTAGTTGAATAACTACACATTTTAAACTTCAATAAACGAGATTATTATCTGAACCCTTTTAAAAAAATGTATTGCATATCTCTTACGTTTTTAATCTTTTTTATTCATTTCAGTGTGAACCTGGTTTGGGTGCCAGTGTTATGTACAATCTTCTTTACAATAAACCACAAAAACTAATGTTATTGGCCGGTTGCAGTACCGTCTGTACAACTGTTGCCGAAGCCGCAAAAATGTGGAATCTTATAGTGGTAAGTTAAATAAAATAGTTTAAATCACAATTTTCAAATAATAAAACTTAATAAATATTTTATTTATTAGCTGTTATAGTTCATAATTCAAGAAAGTCACCAAATACAGAATCCTTAAGCTAAATCTGTTTAAAACTTTAATCCATTTTAAGCTGAAAGAAATTTCAAATAAATAATTTTTGTATTTTTAAACTGTTGTCAGACTAAATGGCTGTCTGTTGACATGTTATTTCATCTTTTTCAAGATGTTGTTTTTAAAAACAACACAGAAACTTTGAAGTGATTTACAAATACTTCTTTATTTTTGTTATTATCTTTTGCTACTTAAAGTACTCTTATGCCCTCAACTATATTGTTTTTCTATTGGATACATTTTTTTTTGTTTTTAAAAGAGTAAAGAAAAATATCTGTATTCTATCTCAAAAAGGTTAAAAAATTTAAAACAAAAAATAAAAACACAAATTATCATACACTAAGTGTCAGGTAGAATACACTGGAAGAGAGAAAACTTATTTATGAACGTTTTCTCTTAATAAAACTTTTTTTTTAAAAGAGAAGTAGCACTTCAGGCAACAATATCTATATTTAGTTAAGTACCGTGCTACATTCTTTAGGAAAGGGACAGACATGAGATGAAACAGGTGGTGAAAGTAGAAGGATAGTTACGGAAATTAACTGTCGTATAAGACAGCACACTGACCAGAGACCATACCTTCATCACTGAGCAGCCTCACCGACAGTCAATTTTAATTTTGTTGTGAAAAACAGCCAAGGTCTTTGTTGGGAATCGAATCCACAACCCCCAGACTGACAAGCTACTGCACTACCTACTAGCCTACAGGGGTTTTTAGATAGAAAAGTATAATTAGAAGTTTGATTGGTTCAATAATAAATTTTATTTCGGAAGAAATAAAATAATAATATATTTAAACGAAAAAGAAAAATACAATAAATTTCTAATTAAATAATAATTTGAATCGACAATATATTTAATTAAAAAATGAATTAAATAATTCATTAATATAATTAATAATTAATTAATATATAATAAAAATCTATAGAAATAAAAATTAAGACCAAAATAGGTGTCCGTTGGTTGCCAGTGTTTGACGAGATGCGCCGTCAGATTTGCACCAAATTTTCACAGTACCTACGTAATGGTCGTTCGCTGGTTCGTATCCTTGTTTCAAGTGTTAACGCATAATAGTGCGTCCACATTGCGTGTTTGAAATAAGACAAATTTTTTAACAAATCAATTTTTTTCCCATTTTTCCACTCAATGTTTTGTATCAAATGAAATGTGTTTTCGTTTGTACGTTGCTTTGTAAGTGTGCTTGTACAGAATGCGATGGCAATACAAATCGAAATATGCTCATGTTCATAGCAAATGGATGTTGGAACAAATAGAGAATTTTGTTTTCCATATTCTCCTGCATATTTTGTGTGTGTTAAACTTTTTTTTTAAAGGGAAGTGGCACTTCAGGCAACAATGCCTATTTAGTCAAGTACCGTGCTACATTCTTTATGAAAGGGATAGAGAAGAGATGTAACAGGTGGTGAAAGTAGAAGGATAGTCGGAAATTAACTGCCGTATAAAGACAGCAACAGCGACCAGTGACTATGCCTTCATCGCTGAGCAGCCCTACCGACAGTAAATTTTTATTTTTGTAGTGAAAAAAAACCTAGGTCTTCCTTGGGAATCGAACCCACAACTCCCATATTTACAAGCTAGTACACTACCTGCTAGCCTACAGGGGCACCTGTAGGTTAGAAGGTGGGATTTTTTCGAATGTAACGATCAATTTATTGCAAGCCAAACTTCCCGTTCGCATAATTTTACATAATCAGCAGTTAAGTGGGCAGCTAGATCGTGTGATTTACCACCACTGGATTATTTTTCGTAGGGCTATGTTAAGGACAGTATTTATGGAGCAATATGCAGCCAATCAAAGCGATTTCAGTCTTAAAACTCAAAATTCGTGATGTGATTAACGAAATGAAATTGTAACGCTATTTTGCCAAAACGGTAATTAAAAACTGTGATAAAAGAATCGACATCTTTCAGCGTGACCAATTTTTCATTCAAAATTGTCGAACTTTTCTCTATGTAATACAATAAAAATCATTGAATCATTTTAATCTACATTTTTTGTTATAAACTGTTTTGTCTTCGTTGGGAATCGAACCCACAACCCCCATACTCACAAGCTAGTACACTACCTACTAGCCTACAGAAGCACCTTGTAGTGCGTGTTCAATTGCAAAATGATCGATCAGCCGAACGTTTTTCAAAGCAATTGTTAGATATTAGGAATGGTGCATTTTCCAATTGACCCCACCACAAAAATGATTACGCTTCCAGATAATTTTCGCCACTTTGCACAATCAAAACAAGAATTGGTCACAAAAGTATTTCCCGGTATTGCACAAAATTTTAGAACCATGATTATTTGGGGGAAAGAGCTATCTTAGCTGCGAAAAATACAGAAGTTTCGGATATCAATGTCACAATTTTGAATGACATTTACGGGGAAATTTTTACCTACAAATCGGTTGACTTTGTTGCCAATCAAGACAATGTTGTAAATTATCCCGTCGAATTTTAAAATTCGCCTGAGTTACCTGGACTGCCTCCCCACCGCCTACAAGTGAAAGTTGGTGTACCAATTATTTTGCTTAGAAATATCTACCAGCCACGACTTTGCAACGGGACACGTTTAGTCATGAAAATGTGATTGAAGCAAACATTTTAAAAGGAAAATATAAGGGCGAGGATGTGCTGATACCACGCATTCCTATGATTCCTCCAGATTTGCCGTTTGATTTTAAATGGCTTCAGTGTTGCTTTTGCAATGAGCCCTGTTTTTCGCACGGTCACTTATGTATATCATGTTCACGTGTAAATAAACCAACTGCTTTGTTTGTCTATACCGCGAATCAAAATCAATCGAAGAATATCGTATATGTAAAAGCATTGTAATAGAATAAAACGCTTAAAAAATAAGCACACAAAAATACTGAATTTTGAAAAAAATATTAAAAAAACGAAAAAAAAAGAAATTGTGTTCTTTTTGATTAATTTTCTTAATGATTGAATTTTTTGGCGCACACAAAAAAGAACACTGCAGAATAAAAACAAATCACAAATGACTTGCAAAGCAGTCACGGGCACGCTAGTAATAATATATTTATTTAAAAAGGGCAAAAAAGAAGTCGCTAATTAAACAGTTAAATGCATCACTGATACATATATTTAATTAAAGGAGAAATTCAATAGATTCCTAATTAAATAAATATTTGAATCGACAATATATTTAATTAAAAAATGAATTTTTAATTAAATAATTAATAATAAAATATTTAATTAACAGAAGTAATATATAAGTTAATTAAATGAATTATGTATTTAGTTAAAAAAGAAATACCTGAAATTTATAATTAAACAATTAATTAAATCAATTAAATATTTATTAAAAAGGTAATACAATAGATTTCTTATTAAATAATTAATCGAATCAGCATTAATATTTAATTACAAAATAAATTTATAATCAAATAATTACGTAATAATAATATATTTAATTAGAAAGGAAAAAAATGAAGTCGCTAATTAAACAGTTAATTAAATCGCTAATATATTTAATTGAAAAAGAAATACAATAGATTTCTAATTACATATTTAACTAAAACAACCAATAGTTTTATAAATTTTCGATATGCATTATAAGCAATTAATTCTTATAATAGTGATGCTTTATGGCCAAATTAGTGGGGTTATTAAAAAATAACTTTAGTCGAAATACAGCATCTGGCGCAGCTGGAGGCTGGCGCAAAAACTCATAGCTTATTAGGAGACAAAATTCATGGCCTTTGGTATGGTAAGAGGGGCAACGGAGTGCATATGGCTGCTATAGCTGAAGGACAGAGTCTATACGGGGCCAATCGAATCGATTTCAGTCTTAAAACTCAAAATCCGTGATATGATTAACGAAATAGGACCGCCATTTTGCCAAAAAGTGCTTAAAAACGTTGATGAAAGAATCGATATTTATCAGCGTGATCGCGGTGGACATTTGACAGATATTTTTTGTTCTTTCTGAACTGTTCTCTTCGCACTACGATAATAAGTTGAATCATCTGACTCAACATTTTTTACACTGTTTTAGAAAACAAACTTTTTGTTGAAAAACCGTATATCAGAATTAACGAAAAAAATGAATTTCCCAACATTTTTAAACTGAAAAGGTGGCAACCCTTTCAATTAATTATTTGAACGTTTATAAGGTAGGGTTAATAAAAATAGAGCACTATACAAAATAATAGTGAAATTAAATTGTTAAAAAATTTATTGTAGCCATGGCTGCAAATTTTTCAAGTACAGAAAAGCATTTTTTAGCAATAAAACACAAATCCTCAAAGGATTAACAAGGCCGTGTTAATAATTTTTGCAAATTTCTGTTTGAGAACTTTATTACGGTGAATTGCTTCATATACCATACAGTCCAAGAATCGAAATATTTACGACATGATGTGCTTCCTTCATTGAGAAATCCGAATTGGTCTTTTAGATCGTATGATTTACTACCATAGAACGACTGTTCATTCGAAATGTATAGTTTTCCATTTTTCGATTCATTCGTCATATAATTTTTAAGTTTTTTTTTAACACACGATTGGTTGAGATAACCGTACGAATACAAAAAAAGAAAAACGGAAAACTCCAAGAATGTCCATCGATTGATGTAAACAATTCGAAAATCTCAGACTAACATGATGAGTTGTTTTGCACAAACATCCCAGATTATTCACCGAAAAATACAATTGAAGGTGGATAGTTGCTGACTTCGTCATGGCTTTTAAATTAGTGCCTTAAAGAAGTTCCACTTGGACATCGTACTCTCCAAAAAAAAATATAGTTTTCTAAAACAACACAGTCTGCTCTATGGTGTGTGTGCTAATAAAAGGAAATTGCTTTATCAATTGGATTGAAAAACTTCTGCGTCATTGTCAAGAAGCCAATATAATTACCGAGGGTGACAGTTTGGTCTGTATCTTGGAGTGGTGGCATATCTGACTGATTTTGCTTTTGCAAGTCGTTGCCATTTCTGCCAACATGGCAGGCTTTTATTTATATAAAGAAAAAACGCCACCAAAAGACTTCAGTTTAGCGAATTTTAAAAATATATTGAGTTTACAAATTTTACAGAGAATTTTCAAAAAAAAATTTACTTTTCCGGAAGAAATTCGTACTTAAATTTTTTTTACACGTCTCTTATAGATTTTTCTTTATGGGTCTCATTTCTTGTAATTTAGTAAGTCCTAAGACTTAATTTTCTTTTGTTTTTAAATTATTATGTTATTTTGTTATTTTATGGATGTGCTCTCCCCCGCAGTAATACATTTCAAATATTTTTTATTTTTATTGGAGTAAATGTTTTATGAGAATATCATAAAATGTTTATTTTTAAATAAAAATTTTTGTAATAAATATTTCGTGAGAATATCATAAAATATTAATTTAAAGGAATCAAGCACGAAAAATAAAATTGCTTATTATCTAATAAACTTTATTTTCTTGTTTGTTTGAGATTTATTGTATTGAAAACTTTTCCTTTACTGCTGCAAGTGAATGTTAAAAAACAATAATTTAATTTATATTTAATAAATTGTTGAATTTTATTTTTTCTTTACAGCTTTGTTATGGCGCCTCATCACCTGCATTATCCGATCGTAGCCGTTTTCCCACTTTATTTCGTACTCATCCTTCGGCTACAGTTCATAATCCTACTAGAATTAAGTTAATGAAAAAATTCGGTTGGTCACGTGTGGCCATTTTACAACAAGCTGAAGAAGTTTTTATATCGGTGAGTAATTTCTTTATGTTTTTTTGTTTTTGCTTTTGTTTTTGTTTTATTATTTTTTAAATTTATTAATAATTTATGTCTTTCGGTTGGTGGTAGTCTGCTCGTTGATTGTAGTGTATTTGATATATTTACTGTGACTATAGTCTACTTGTTGACTACAGTCAACTGAAATGACTGTTGGCTGCAGCTAATGAAAACAAAAAAATAATGTTTTTTTTTGTTCTTCAAATTAACTTAACTTTTAAATTGTTAAATAATACCTATGATAAGATAATCATTTAATTTTCATAATTTTATTAGAAATATTTGAAATCATTTGGCTTCTAGTTTTGTTTTTAGTCTGCTGACATTTAGTCATCCATTTTATATATTAATTTTTAAGTGTCTTTTAATACAGGGTGTTCACCGGGAAGGTATACTACTTTGTTTTACCGCCAATTTGGTAAACATTATTCTTGACAGGGCTCGCTAACACAGGTGATATTGTATGCCATACATAATTGCCGACATTAAATATAACATTTATCACCAAAGGATCCGTTCTCTTTCATTTAATCAAAAATTACAAACAAATGATGTAGTATACCTTCTCGACGAACACCCTGTACAAAAACTGTAGTCAAGTTTAATCAGTTTAACTATTTAAAAACAAAAACTTTTATTGTTCTGCCATTTGGTGTATCTGATCGATTATCGCCACACTTTCACTAGTTTGAAGAAAATCGATTTTAAAACGTTAATATCCATTTACAAAAAAATTGCAACCCTATTAGAGAAAATATTATAAAACGAAAGAACACATGTTTTAACATTCTCATTTAATTTGCGATAAAATAAAATTCCTCTTTTATTTTATTAAAACTTCCTTTTTATTTTTATGTCGATGGACATTCAGACAATTTCAATTATTGTTGGTTTGCAAGGCAGCATAAATTTTATGTTTTGTCTATCAGCTATAAACAACGTTTAGAAGGGAGAAAGAATAAAGAAAACATTTAATTAAAAAAGACAGAGAGCTCAATAAATACAAATATTTTATGGATATTGGAAAGGTAATTTTCCACAGCTGGAATTTAAAGTAAAGAACCTTCAAAGGTATCACACATCTTTAGTTAAAATGAAAATACAGGCCAAAATGTTATCGCACTAATAATAAATCCTTAACAAACAAAACACAAATATTATAAAATACATATATACATATATACGAGGGTAGTACAACTAAACTGAAAGCCTATGACCTTCTTTAGAATGTTGAGAATTTAAATATATTTTGCAGCATTAATTCGATTTCTACACATGAAAAAGTCATGTGCCTATTAGATCTCCTATGCAAGATAGAAGACCATTAAGCATTGCGAATAGAATGATTTTTATTGAACATCTTTAAGGAACAAAAAAAAACACGCTTTATTTCTTGCGGACACTTCTAACATTATTAGCTAGACAACTAACTCGCATATTTATTAACAAAAATATTGTCGCAACAATAGACAGACACTACTACAGTTTTAACAGCTTGAGTTTTAAAAGTTCCTCAGTTAAAATGTAATAAAATATAAAATTTCCCCATTGTTCCCGACGTTCCAACAGACGAGTAAAGGGTTAGATTAAAAAAATTTGGGTAATATGAAAACCATTTTAATGTTCATCCAATCACTCTCTGAATTCTTGTGTGAACCTTCAAGCTTTTGTAAAAATTTCTTCCTTCCAGAATCTCTTAATACTCTTTAAGTTCGTTGGTTTTGCTAGGTAAATATTTTCAATGTGACATCATATTTAAAATAGTATGCAAGCACTGTTTACGTCTTTAGTAAAAATTTGGTTTAAAAAATTTATTCGATTAATCGAATAACCGGCAAATAGTATTCGAATAAATTTTAGTTTCAATTAATTTTCTGTTTCTTAAAGCTACAAATTTACTTCAATTTAGTAATTCTTTAATCAATCGAATATTTTTTATTCGAATACTGAACCTATAGAATATAATAGAAATTTAGAGAAATTGTTTTGCCCTTTCAAGGCTAACAATTTGTTTGATTTGTTTTCTGATTAAATAGTCGCAAAGTTTTTATTCGAATAATAAACCTACTGAATATAATTGGGCCTAAATAATTTTAATTAAAAAAAAATATTTTTTTTTACTTAAAGATTAAAACTTTCTCTATTTAGTAATTGACTAAATATTCAAATAACGGCAAATGATTTTAATTTAAGCATAAAAAATGCTTCACTTTGTTAAACGATTAAATAATCAAATATTTTTTATTCGAATAATGATTGTATTTAATATAGTAGAATACAACTATTTTAATTTAAACAAAAAATTTCATCGATTTATAATTGTTTTAAGATATTATAATTTGTCGACTTATTAATTTATTAATATATTTTTTATTCGAATAATGAACCTATTGAATATTTTAATTTAAAGATAATTTTTTTTTCGATTTACAGATTAATTACTTTGTCTTGAATATAGCAGAATAAAAATAATTTTAAATTTTTTAGATTTTTTAATCGATTAAATAATCAAATATATTTTATTCGAATAATGAACCTAATGAATATAGTAGAATATAAATGATTTTAATTTAAACATGAAAAATTGGGGCATATTTTACTAAATAATCGAACATTGTTTTTATTCGAATAATGAAGTTTTGATTCGAATAATGAACCTATTGAATATTTTAATTTAAAGATGCAAATTTTCTTCGATTTTTGATTGATTATTTTTTCTTTGAATAATGAACCTATTGATAATAGTAGAATACAAATGATTTTAATTTCAACATTAAAAATTGGGGCATATTTCATTAAATAATCGAATATTATTTTTATTCGAATACTGAAACTATTGAATATTTTAATTTAAAGATGCAAATTTTCTTCGATTTATAGATTGATTATTTTTTCTTAGAATAATGAACCTATTGAATATAGCAGGATGCAAATGATTATAAATTAAATTTGTTTCGGTTTTTAAATCGATTAAATAATCAGATATTTTTTATTCGAATAATTAACCTTTTGAATATAGTAGAATATAAACGATTTTAATGTAAACAAAAAATTTCTTCGATTTATTAATCTCTCAATATATTTTTTATTCGATTAGTGAACCTATTGAATATTTTAATTTAAAGATAAAAATTTTTTTCGATTTACCGATTAATTACTTTGCTTGAATAAAGCAGAATGCAAATGATTATAAATTTTTTCGATTTTTTAATCGATTAAATAATCAAATATATTTTATTCGAATAATGAACCTAATGAATATAGTAGAATACAAATGATTTTAATTTAAACATGGAAAATTTTGGCATATTTTTCTAAATAATCGAATATTGTTTTTACTCGAATAATGAACCTATTGAATATTTTAATTTAAAGATGCAAGTTTTCTTCGATTTATAGATTGATTAGTTTTTCTTCGAGTAATGAACCTATTGAATATAGCAGGATGCCAATTATTATAAATTAAATTTGTTTCGGTTTTTAAATCGATTAAATAATCAGATATTTTTTATGCGAATAATTAACCTTTTGAATATAGTAGAATATAAACGATTTTAATTTAAACAAAAAATTTCTTCGATTTATTAAAATCTCAATATATTTCTTATTTATTAAATAATCGAATATTTTTAATTTAAATGATTTTAATTTCTTTAGTTTATTTTTCGAATAATGAAGCTATTTAATATAGCAAAATACAAGCCTTTTAAATAAAAATGTCTTCGATTTAATAATCTCTCAATATATCTTTTATTCGAATAATGAACCTATTGAATAAATTTATTTAGAGATGCAAATTTTTTTGATTTATAGATCGATTATTTTTTATTCGACTAATGAACCTATTAAATATAACAGAACGTAAATGATTATAATTTAAATTTTTTCGATTTTTTAAACGATTAAATAATCAATTTTTTTTTATTCGAATAATGAACCTAATGAATATAGTAGAATACAAATGATTTTAATTTAAACATGATAAATTGAGGCAATTTGACTAGTAATCGAATATTTTTTATTCGAATAATGAATCTATTGAATATTTTAATTTGAAGATAAAAATTTTCTTCGATTTATAGATTGATTAGTTTTTCTTCGAATAATGAATCTATTGAATACAGCATGATAATTTAAATTTTTTCGATTTTTTAATCGATTAAATAATCAAATATTTTTTATTCGAATAATGAACCTTTTGAATATACTAAAATACAAATGATTTTAATTAAAACAAGAAAAATTTAGGCAATTTAATTAAATAATCGAATATTTTTTTATTCGAATAATCGATCTATTAAATATAGTCGAACATAAATGATTTTAATTTCCAGCCAGTTTTATTCGAATATTCTTAGCAGATGTGTAGAAAAGTAAAATAAAACTATTTTGAATAGTTTCTTTAAGAGGCTGAACAATTTTACGATCACACCTCGTGTAATTAAATTTTTGTATGTTAAAAACGACGCAAAAGAAAATTAAACACTTGTGCTATCACATACATTCAAACATTTAATATTTTTAACGACAGCATACAAGAGAATGTTTGTGGGGGGTGGAGTGTAGAAATAAGCTGTTGCTTTTGCTATTTATTGCACAAAGATTTTCATGCTCAGTTTTCATATAGTCATCCCATTATTCTGAGAATAAATTTTAAAGGTAACCATGCCTATGTATGTATGTATGTATGTGTGTATTTGTACATTTTGTATACCGTTTATTTTTGCTTGACAGCCTTTAACAAACAAGACCCAGAAAACAATTGAGTTGTACAAATAATATTTATAGATAAACGAATTGACATTATTTTTCTTTTCTCATCCCAAACAGCAGCTTCATTTTCGTTCGGTTAGGGAGAAGAGAGAAAAGAGAAAATGAAGATTATATGGATAAAAGAAGAATAAGATATATAAATTCATATACTTGTGCATAAGAATAAAGGTGTGCGTGTGTTGAGTTTTCTTTAGTTTATGGAATTTGAATTTGAATTTTTTTTATCCCGAGGGTTATTTGGTTTAACGTTAACTAGTTCCTTTCAATTTGATATCCGAGCTAAGAGGCACATAAAATTATTATTTTATGAATTTAAATTGAGCATTAGGAAACAAGTGACAACATTTACTTTCCATGTAATTCCGGATCCAGAAAAGGCATTAATAGAAAAACGAACTTAAATCTAACTAAAGAGAGTAACGTAACTGAATTTAAAATTCTTTATGTTCATTACAGGATATTGTAAACATAATTAAACTCTCGTTTAATTAAATAGTTCGACAAGTTTATTCATGTTAAAATTCTTTAAATTCCAAGACGTAAATTTCGTTTACCCCACTCCTGGCATCACATTCCTCTTTACGTTTTAGCTTCAATAGACACCAGTTAAAAATGATTGAAAATATAATAAATAAAACCAACAATAATAAAAAGGTGTGAAGAGTGTTAGTGAATTAAAGATATAAGAAACCTGTCACCTGTCAAGTCTGCAACTTCTGACGATGTGCAGCATTAAATATAAAAGAATAAATATTTTTCCATTTGCACTTAAACTGAAGAATATATTTTCTGCTTTTAAATAAATGGAAAGCCTCGCAGTTTTTTTTATAAACCGTGAGTTATTTCAATTTGTCAGTAGCTGTCACCGGGGCCTTCATGAGTGTCTCATAAGAATCTATTGTTAAGGGCGGTTTTTTTATAGAGGTATACAATTTTGAAAGGGAATAAAATAAAGATGAAGTTTTTATAAATTGTTATAAAAGATAATATTCTGGCATAACATATGATAGCCACTGGCTGGCCAAATTAGTTCAATCTGGAGGTTTAACTTTCGATGGCTTTTTTTTAACATTTGGGACTGTATATTGGCAATGAAGTTTCGAGCTAATTGCCAAAGACTGGCAACTTCATATCTCCACCGAAACTAATCTAGTAGCGTTAAGTCTCGCCATCTTGGAGGCCAATTCATGGGTTTGAAACGTGAAACCATGCGGTTACCACACTGTTTCTTCAATAAATGAATTGCGGCACGAGCTGTGTGACGTATTGGGGTATCTTTTTTTTTGTTTTTTATTAAAGAGAAGTAGCACTTCTGACAACAACGCCTATTTTGTCACAACCGTGCTACATTCTTTAGGAAAGTGATAGAGAAGAGCTGAGACAGGTGGTGAAAGTAGAAGAATAGTAACATAGCCTTCAAGCTCTTCTTTTTTGTAGTGAAAACAACTACCCAGCTTACCTGGACAACTTTCATTTCTATAAGGCCCATGTTGTCAGAAATTAACTGTCGTATAAGACGGCACAGCCACCAGTGACTATGCCTTCATCACTGAGCAGCCCCAGGGACAGTTAAATTTTATTTTTTGGAGTGAAAATAGCCAAGTTCTTTGTTGGGAATCGAACCCACAACCTCCACTCAGGTAAGCTAGTATACTACTTACTAGCCTTCAGGGGCACCTTGTTGGAACCACAGCTTTTGCTCATCATGGTTGAATGAAAAAGTTAGTTCTCATTTCTCTATAGTGGTACATTTATAAGCCTTTATGGATCACACAACTATCTAAACTTGTGTTTTATGGGGGTAAAAGGGTGCCCAGTCCCCTTAGGTTAGCAAGGAGTCAACTGGAAAATCCACTATATTTCCACGGGAATCAGTAAGCCCCAGAGTTCCGCTAATTGTCTTTTTAGCCTGTTAGCTGTACTCTGACTGTTTATTGAGGTAGGCTGTGTGTTTTGAGGACCTCGTTAGAGTTTGTGGGTCGAATCATTCACAATTAACACAATGATAGTCCAGGTCCAGGGAGTATGAATGCCGTCGTGTTTTTAATTGTATTAAACTTCATGCGTTCTGGACCAGGAGTTGGATAGTCTCCAGCTCTTCAACAAGAAGTAGTGGTTTGCAACCCTGCTTTGGAACCGCTGAAGTTGAAACTAGGAAAGACCTGTTGCTAGAATTAGTCCTCGGCTTCGTAGGGCGTGAATGACGTTGCTTTTCATTTCCAGTGGTTTGACCACCATCTGATTACGGCTTATGGCCACTCGCAGATGTAAATCTTATCACGTAATCTCTATGGTGGCCATCATTGACTCTAACGTTCTGACCAGCATCAGCGCATAAAGCACACTTAACAGTTCGGTTTTATTGATATCACCCACTTGAGGCTTATTTTCACTATAAATATGGCAATTTTGTCTTTTTTTGGCGTATCGACAGTGAGCTTCATCGCCTAACAAAATTCACTTATAAATATTGATATCATCAGCAATCATGTTTCGGGCTTAATTTACACACGCATCAGTGTATACTTGTTGGAATGCCAAACCAAACTGAATAAAAATGACTTGACAGCTGAAAAAATGGCTACCATTAAAAAAAGTGTTGCCAACTTAAATTTTATACTGTTGTTATTCCTTTCCGTCTTTTCTTTCGGTGTAAACGGTGAGCGCTTTCGATGTGAAGACATAATTTTCATGCCGAGATTCATTTTGTACTGGTGAGTCAGTATTCGCGTTTAGGTAGTTCTGTTGTTAACGTCGTATCTGCTTATATAGGTAGAATGCCAGCCACCTATTACTTTATGCAATACCTTCGTCTTTTATTTTTATCTAGATACGAGTGTCCATCTGAGGGTGTTTTTTGTTTGTTTGTGTGTATGAGTAATGACAGTGGTGTAAAAATTGTGTTTGGTGTCGTTTTTACCTGTTCGTTTATAATGTCATCGTTAAAAGTTTTTGTTTTGTAGATTTGCCTGTTTTCAAGAATGTCTAGTCTTCGTCCTTTTTTGCTAGGATGCAGTAAAGTCATACACGCATCTATTTCTCTGGGCTTATGTCCGTAGAATTCCCTGTTTTTAAGAATGTCTAGTCTTCGTCCTGTTTTTCTTAGGATGTAGTAATGTCATGTATTCATTTATTTCCCCTGGTGTGTGTCGGGATGTAGTGCAAAGCTGGAGTCTTCTCTTTTCCTTTTGTGTGAGCATATGTGTTCTGTAAATCTAGTTTTTAGTTTTCGTCCTGTTTGCCTTACCTTAAGTATGCTTGCAGTTACAAGTAAGTCTGTATACTTCACTGGTACTAAATTTTATAGTTATTTCTATCATTAATATCATGTCTCTGGTTGTTGCCGGTTTTTAATGCTGTGAGTATTTCTGCTTTGTGAAAAAAGTGAGTTGGTCTATATATATCTGGTTGTGTGTAAATAAAAGTGTGCGATCGTGTTGTATCGGTTGTCTCTTTGTCTTCTTTATTCCTGTTTTTAGTGTTGTGCTGTCTAAGTAGTTTATTGATGGTAGTGGGTTTGTAGGCATTATTTTTAGCCAGGGTGTAAACTGTGTCAAGTTCATTGTTGTATTTATGCGGAGAAGGTGGAATTATCTTAAGTCTGTGTATTATATGTCTAAATGCTGCTAGTTTATGTTGGATAGGATGGTTCGAACTGGCGTGGATTGTAGTGTGCGTCGTAGCTGGTATTCTATAGATGTCATATATTAAACAGTTAGTTCCTCATGTTATTGTGATGTCAAAGATAATGCGAATTCCTGTCTTGTTCTTTTTCCATTGTCTAGGTAATGTTGTTATGGATTGTGTTTAAATCTGCTGGAATTTGTTCGGCGTTGTCTAGTTCGAGGATACATATGATATCATATGACATATGATATTTCAATAGTGTTTTTCTACGTGTAGTAAATCGAGATGTTGCATGAAAATTTCCATGTGGAATGCGGAAGTTGGGTTTCCCATACCGAGTAAAAATGGCTATTAAATCTAACGTGGTTCGGTTTTATTATCATCTTTTCAATATCTATAATATCAGTGGTGTATTGGTTTTCATATAATTGTCTAAAATTTTATACCTTTATAAAAAACACCCTTTAGTTGTAATTGTATTTAATTTATTTTTTTGGTAATGTGTGACAAAAATACCAAGTTTTTCGTTTTTTACTATCTGCAAGGCGCTTAGTAACGATTGTAAATCACTGTCACCAGAACTGTGGGACAGACACAGCTTTTTCTATAACAATAAAAAAAAAATATTTAAAAAGCTTTTTCGGTGTGACTGCTGCTGTGCAGGTGATGTTGACAAGGCTGCTATTAACGCTGAAGTAAAACGTTTATTAAATTCTTAAAATTTCTTTCTCTTGTTCAGCATTTTTGTTGTTGTTTTTGTTGTTTTTTAAGTGATAAAGAAAATTGAATATTTTATTTTTTTTTTTGTTGGTTTTCACCAAATTTCTTCTTCGCATATTTGTCTTTAATAATATTTAATAGACTTGTTATTTAAATTAATGCAGATGTGTAGTCTTATAATTTTGAAATCATGTTATCATTTGTCATCGACTCTGCCGTGTTTATCTTAATCGAATGTTGTACAACAAATTCTCTTGAAGTTTTTATGCTCTCGTTAATAATTTATGTTTATAGTTTGCGTGCTTTTTGTTTAAGTAAAATACTTCAGCTTAAGAGCCATCCCATCCATGCAGCTAGGCAGCCAGCCAGCCCGACAAAAAATGAAGATATTGATGTTGATGTTATTGCCTGATGCTGATGTTATTTTGATGTTATTATATGATTAATATGGTCGCCTTTTAATACCTTGTTTCTTTGGTTTTATCTTTAATGTACAAAGTCTATATAAATCATAATTTCTCATACATCATTTAATAAGATTGTGATTACAAAAGTTTATATTTCGTTTTGCTTAACAAGTTTAGGATTAACCGAATATATTTTCAAAAACAACGTGACTTTACTTTTATGACTTGAAATGATGGGATGTTTGTTGAAAAAGTTATATTCAAGTTATGTTTAATATGCCAAAGGTAATTTATCAGAAAATTAATCTTTTATAAGAAAAGTTTCTATTTGCTTTTGCCTTTTCTATTTATAACTTGAATTTGAAACTTAAAGAGTATAATACTTTTTCAATATTCATTATCTGTTGGCATCAATTCTCAATAAATTAAAGCTTAAGAATAATAAATGAGTTATTAGGGCGAAGTAGCATTGCACTTGTTAAATTTTATATTGATCCCAAATAACCACATCTTCGTTTTATGTGATGAACAGGAAAGTAGATTTTGGGATTTCTTATCTTTAGTATTTTCGCTTGTGGTTATAGTTACCAAGCTTTTAGATCTCAACTTAGAGTTATTGCTGAAGTCTGAAAAACAAAATATCCAACCCTGGCTAATTTTTTGAAAACTACTGACGTCTAAATGTTATTGTAATTATCAAGGTTTTAATTTGTTAAGAATTCCTTTGTACTTTTGCTATTCGAGTGCGTTTTTATCGATGGAATTAAGTTTGGAATTTTACGCGCCATTAAAATATAAAACTTTGCAAAAATTAACTTTGTAGTCAAAATAAGAAAAAGTTTTAAATAAAAAATTTATATCGAAACTTGCGTAAAAGTCGGAGTGTATAATTTGTTTGGCTGAAGATAGCCATTTGGAAGCCGTCACCACCCCCCAAATCTTTAGTTATTTTCTATATATAAAGGGTGTTTTTTTAAGCCCGATAGAACTTGAAATTGTAAAAAATAACACAAAAAATTAAATTGTAACCAAAATTTCTTTTTTATTCGAAGGATCAATACGTGACATTAACATTTGAAAATGATTTCGGGCATATGGGCACCGCGGCTGTTCTTGACGAAGCGCATTCTGGACGTCCAATTTTGGGCCACTTTTTCGAGCACTGCTGGGCGTATGTCACGAATAACACGAACAATGCTGTCCTCCAAGGCGTCAATTGTTGCTGGTTTATCAGCATAAACCAGTGACTTCACGTAGCCCCACAGGAAATAGTCGAGTGGTGTTAAATCGCACGACCTTGGAGGTCAATTGACAGGTCCATTTCTCGAAATCAACTTATCGCAAAATTTTGATTTCAATAAGTCGATGGTTGCGTTCGCTGTATGGCACGTAGCGCCATCCTGTTGAAACCACATCTCGTCCGGATCAATGTCATCCATATTTTCAAACAAAAAATCATTGATCATGGTGCGGTAACGATCTCCATTGACCGTAACGCGAGCTCCGGCCTCATTTTTGAAGAAATAAGGTCCGATGATGCCACCAGCGTGAAAACCGCACCAAACGGTGCATTTTTCTGGATGTAATGGAGTCTGTAGGGTCTGTTGTGGATTTGTCTCACTCCATATGCGGCAATTTTGCTTATTAACAAACCCGTTAAGCCAAAAATGCGCCTCATCGCTGAACACAATTTTGCGATAAAACAACGGGTCAGTTGCCAACTGCTCTAGAGCCCAATCGGCGAAAGAACGACGCATATAATGGTCTCGTGGCTTCAATTCCTGCACCAGCTGGATCTTATACGGGTGTAGGCTGAGATCTTTGCGCAAAATTTTCCACGTAGTGGACCGACGACGAATTGATAAATTTGGATCTTCTTCCACACTTTCGTTTACAGCGGCGATATTCTCTTCAGTACGCACATTCCTTCGACGTGTTGGTGTTATTGCATCCTCTAGAGAGTATGTGGTACGAAATCTATCGACAGTTCGACGAATGGCTTGTTCAGATGCACGATTATGTACGCCATAAAAATGACGAAGTCGTCTATAAGTTGCGCGAATCGACGACTGATTTTCAAAGTAAATTTGGATAATTTCGTAGCGTTGTTCAAGCGAGAGTCTATTCATGATGATTTGTCAGAGTATACTGAAACAAATAAAAAAAAAAGTTTCATCAAAATTTCATCTTTTGTGTTACTTTTTACAATTTAAAGTTCTATCTAGCTTAAAAAAACACCTTTTATAAAAATCAAATGGTCCACATATGTAATGTAATGGCTTAAGAACGGCTGGACCGATTTGGCTGCGTTTTGATTTATTTGATTCGAAATTTTTAGGAGATGGTTTGTATGAAAAAGAAAAAATATGAAATTTTCCGGAAAACTTAGAAAATTTATTTAATCATTTTCTTCTTGCTTTTGTTGTTGTACAAACTAATAAGTTATTTACGACTCGACATGTATGCTCGAACTGGTTTGACGAAGCTATGTGGTTGTAAGTTGTACATTTTTCCTCTTTTCTGGTTATACGAGTTTGTATACTAATGACTTTTTATACTTGCACTTACGTTTTTTTTTTGCACTTGTAACCAGTAGTTCGCTTTATTGCTTAATTGTTTTATTTTAAAACTTGAGCAAGACATATTCGTAACTATATTGTTAACTACCCCGTAGAGTTCCTAAATTCATTAGACTTACCGGGAATGCCACCACATAACTTTACGTAACCTGAATCAGCCAACACTATGTAATAGTACTAGATTGGTTATTAAAACGCTGATGCGAAAGACGATTAAAGCAAAAATTAAAATAAGAAAATTTTGTAGGTGAAGAGCGGCTTATTCCAAGGATACCTATCATACCAAGTGATTTACCATTTAAGTTTAAACGTCTCCAATTTCCCGTTCGCCTTGCATTCGCAATGATGATTAATATATCCCAAGGACAATTGCTAAAAGTATGTGAGTTAAACCTAGAATCCCAATGTTTTTTTTTCCACCAGCAATTGAATGTTGCATGCTCGAGAGTTGGTACACCGTCAGGTTTACTGTCAAGATTTAAAATGAACTATATAATGAATTACCTTAAGAACTAATTAAACAATAAATTGAGAAAAATTTGTTTCGTTCCTTCTTTGTACTGAATTTTTTTTTTAACTCCATATGAAATATTAATCATTAGTAAATAGATTCCCAGCGAAGCCGGGTCGTACAATTAGTTAGTAATATCAACACTTAGTTTGTATTTTAAATAATTTTATTTTTCTTAAGATCTTTGCCCTGGTGTTTCTGTACGTTCTTATCGCCGAGAGAAAAAAATTTGAGAACGGATTTTCTTATTAATACAACTAAATTGCCATAAAGTTTTCTGCCATCATACTCTCAAGGAAAAAATCGAGTTATTCTTATTAATATTTCCTTGGGAATTCTAAAAAGGCATAGAAGTTATTGGATGCGTGAAATTATCTCTTTTCCCTTGTAACTCCGTCCAACGAAAACTGATGCCATTAGAAAACTCTTTAGATTTTCTTTTCCCCCAAATTTTTAACTCTTTTAGTCTTAAACTCGTTTTTTTTCTCTACCTTGTTATTCACGAGAGAATATATTTGCTAAAGTATTTTCTCAGTAACAGATTTAAATTTCTATAAACTTTTTTGCTGCATGTCGAGAAGAAATCGCAAACTTCCAATATGACTTCGAGTCCGTAAAACCACACAGAAGTTGTAATTGTTTCCTACTAACGGACACACTAGCGTCGAAGAGCATTATTTCAGGACATATGCTGGACTTGTTGGTGTTCAGATCTTCTAAAACCTTTCGTTTGTTTTCTTGAGGTGTTCAATGGCTTTAATCAAGTTGTCTTCCAACCAAATAACCTGTTGCTGCAACGTATAGGGTCCATCAAATATTTTTTTTTAAAAAGGCTACAAACTCCTGAACCAATTGGACTTTGTATGGCGTCATACCATGGTCTTTATGCAAAATTCGTCTCAATGATGTCTCTGAAATGTTCAATTCTTGAGAAATACGGTGAATTGATGTTGATGGCGCTTCACACACACTTTCTGCCACAGCAGCAATATCCTCGGGTGTACGCACTGTTTATGGCTTTTCACGCTTTCGTTTATCGATGAAGATGCCAGTTTCTTTCACTTTTTTCACAAGAGAACGAACATACGCAGCTGACGGTGCTTCTCTTCTTCCAAAATCCGTACGCAATTTTCAAAGTAATGTCTGGCCATATTTCTGAGCGTTGTTCAAGCGTATACACAACCATATTCGTTGAGCGGAAGAATAAAACTAATTATCTGTCAAATTAAACATGAGCTAACTGTTACCATTCACGAAATACGCACTAGATGAAAAAACAAAAAAAAAAAAATCCTTAGATTACTGACCCGATATTTTTATTTTTTAATCGATTAATTTTTTTCACAGCTAATTATAAATTTCCTTATCTAATGAGTATAATTTTCGCTTTTCATTTGACATTATTTCGAATCAGTCATCATTAAAATTTAATTAAATTTCAAATGCAAATTCATATTTTTTTTTGTATTTTTTTGTTCGTTTATTGTATTGAGTTGTCAGTGTCGGTGAGTAAAATGAAATAAAATTCGATTTTTATTTCATTTTACAGCTTAAGTAAGCTGTATGGAGTGGGTGTGTGTTTAACAAAAATAGAAAAGAAAACAAGCTGCAGAGGTTTTAAATAATAAGTCAATTAATTCTGATTAAATAAATCAAAAATAAAATATTTCGTTCTAAATTGTAACACACACACTTGTAACAAAATTTAAATACATTCTTGTCGTTTAGTTCTGGTCTTATTTTCACTGTGTTGTGAAAGCTAAAGATTTATACTTTCTTCTTTTAAAGGCTCTGTAGCTAAAAAGTTGAAAAAAATTTGCTTTTTGTTATCACCATCTCTCCATGTCTTTGCCTGTTCATTTATCACACTCCTGTATCTACATTATAACTAGAGACTAGAAAATTTCCACAAAATTTATTTACAGAAGAAATTAAAAATTATAAGCGTCCCTAAAGCGATGTGAAATTCACATTTATGCTTTAATTTGGAAAATTCTATAAATAGAGTCAGAAGAGTAACTTCACTATAGTGATAAGCAGAATAAATTAAAGAGTATACCCATAAAGGATTTAATCTAACAGTCCGTTAATAAAGACAAATATAAAGGGATTTTTTATAGAGGTTTAAAAGTTTAAGTTGGCAAAACTTTTTTTAACTGTCGGCTATTTTGTGCTATTTTGTTGGCTGCCCAGTGATTTATGTTTAGTTTGATTTCGCATTACAACATGGAATAGAATGACGCCTGAATAATGTGTTAAAGTTATAAAAATTTAGTCCAAAACATGACTGTCCTTGATCCCTAATAATTTATGTTTAGTTTGATTTCGGCTTTTGAGATGAATAAGTTGACGACTGAACAAGGTTTTCAAATTATACAAATTGAGCCCAAAACATGACTGCCGTTGGTTGATTCCGAATTTTATAAGTGAATTTTATTTAGCGATGAGCCTCACTTTTGTTTGAATGGATACGACAATAAACAAAACTTCCATATCCAAAAGTAATACATCCTGAAAGACTAACTGTTTGGTATACTTTGGTCCATACTTTCTTAAAAAAGATGCCGTTTAGAATGTTATATTTAATGATGATCACTTTGGAGCCATTATTGCTGACTTTTCCATTAATAAATTGAACAACTATAATGTGCAGAAGCTGTGGAGTCAACAAGATGACACAATCACCCTTATTGTGTACGGCGTTGGCGTATGAAAAACTTGGCGTTTTAAAAAAAGCGTACCGTCGATGTCGTTAACGCCAAAAATGCAACTCTGTTTGCAAAATACTAATGTTTTTTCGTACCGTGTTAGGCGTTAACGTCTTTAAGATTTGCCATAAAGTGTCGTTAGATTTTTTGAGCACGCCAAACAATAAAATTTTATTTTAAAGAATGCAAAACAAAATGTAAGTAATAATTATAGTATATAATTATTTAAATAGGATACTAATAAAAAAAATTTTAGAATTAAAATAACTACTCCAAAACAGTTCGAAAGACTGGTCGAACTAATGGAAGAAAATCATCACTTGGCCACAGGATTTTCAAAAGGCATACACAAATACAATATTAAAGATGAGTGGAATGCAATTGCAGATAAACTCAACTCCTTAGGACCCCCGAGCCGACAGGGTGAAGGTTGGAAAAAAGTATGGGAGGACTTTAAATTTAAATTAAAAAAAAAATTAATTCATAACAAAGCGGAATGCTCAGCAACAGGTGGAGGAGCTTTTAAGCAATTCGTCTTGTCTGCAACTGATGAAGCAGCTGCAAATTTATTACAACTACAGTCGTTGATAAGTCCCGGTGAATCAATCGGCGTGAAAAAAAATACTTTGGACGGACAAGAAAAAGAAAACCATATTCCGGTCAATCCAAAAAAGAAGTCAATTAATAAGGATGATGATATTCTAAAAGAAATTGAAATGCCATCCACATCTAAGTTTGCAAATAAAGCACAAAAATCAAAACCCGACCTTCTTTCGGAACAGCTTAAAGTGCAAACAGACTTATATAAAGGAGTTATGGAATCTTTAAAAGAAATAGAAAGATACAGTAGAAAAAATTTCAAGTTAAAAGAAGAAAAGTTAAAGCTGTATAAAAACGAATTAAAAAAGAAAGAAGAGCATCGAAGACTTTTATATATTTTAAGAAAAGAGGAAATAGAAATTAAGAAAAGAAAAATTGATTTGGAAGAAATGCAAAGCCGTTTTTAAATATTTTCTATGTAGTATCTATGTATATATATATATATAGGAATTTTGAATACGAAAAGGAGTTTTTTTAAGTTAATTAATTTAGTTGAATGTTTTTATTTTAAATAAAATTTTAGTTAAAAAAAATGTTAATTTGTAAATGATTCCATTATTTTTCTTCGTATATTTGATGCCGTCATGTCATCAGCGGATTCTATAATATGAGTTTCAGTACATTCATGTTGTAAATTAGGTTCAGGTATTGCTATTTTGTACTCAATGCAAATATTGTGCAATGCAGCACAGACTGCTGTTATTTTCCCTGCAAACTTCGGGCTATAATGCAATTGTCGAGCGCCCAGTATGCATCTAAACCTGTTTTTCAAAACACCTATTGTACGTTCCACTACGTTTCTGGTTTTTGAATGCACTTTATTAAAATTACCCTCTGGAGAAGCGTCCGCTGCCACTCGAAAAGGGGTAATTAAATAGGGCTCAAGTGGATAACCAGCATCTCCTACAATAAAAAGTTGAAAAAAAAAATAACTGAAACAGTTAAAACAAGATATTTTTACCTAGTAACCAAGTATTTTTTTCTCCATTTTCATAATTTCGTTTTAGCATTTGCCTCAAATCACTCGTTTTCCAAACAAATGAGTCATGTGTTGACCCAGGGTTAAAGGGAGAAATATATCTTATCCTTAGCTTATAATCACACACCTACAAGCAAATTTACTTAAAATTTTGTCCTTTTTATTGTCTTACTTCAACTCACTACTGTGGCATTAAGGCTATAAAAACCTTTCCTGTTATAGTATTTAAACCTCTCTTCATTATTCGGAGTTACAATTTTGATGTGGGTACCATCAATACATCCTATAACTCCAGGAAAATTATTTCTTTCGTAAAAGTATTTTTTTATTTTCAGTTTCTCTGGTTCGTCCATTTCCATTGAAATCCATTTAGGACAAATCTCACTATACATAGCGTCTATGCAATCTTTAAAGTATTTGCTTACTGACGTCTGACATAAATTTACATTAAAATCGTTGCCAGCACCCTTTTGGTAACAGCCTTCTGCTAATATTCTCATTGCTGCTGCGAGTTTTAAAATATTTGGAACACCTGTTGACCGTCGTGGGTTTCCAAGTTTATGATCAATTTCACTAAGTACATATTTAAAAGCTTCCTTGTTGAGCCTAAAGTACTTAACGAAACTAAAAAAATTTATGTTAACATGGTGCAAATTAAAGTACATACGTATATTCAACTAACCTGGTATTTGGAAGAGAAAAAATATTCGATTTTTTTCGTAGCTGTCTCCTTTTCAACACTAGTTCTTTGATAGTGTTATTTTCTTCGTCTTCAGATGATGACGAAAATTGAGAAACACTTAACATTTTATAAATAACTTTATTTTTCCCAAAATCTATAAATTTATTTTGAGCGATCAAAAATAGTTTTTTCATACAAAATCAAACAGGGTATTTCATAAATTTTAAAAATTTTGAATCAGCTTGTGATTTGTCGGCGTTTTTTTTAGACGGTACCAAAAACTAATAAAAACGCCCACGACTATACCAGGCGTATTTTTACGCCACCGCCTTACACAATAAGGCTGAATATGTCATATAGCTCGTGGCGCAAAAATCATATGCAAAGCCAACCAGCCAAATCAAAGCCGAACACCGATGACGTCAAGGTAATGTTGTGTAGTTGGTGGGATCAGAAGGATGTTTTGTATTATGAGCGGTGTTGAAATGGGGCCAGACGATGACAGCAGATATATTTTTGGTATTATTTTAGCTTTGTACTTTGCTGTTAGTGGAATTTTTATAATGGGGAACGGAATGCTAACCCGTCTCTTATGTTTTTCAGTGTTATTGAGGATGAGTTAAAAGGGTTTTTCTCTAGAAAAATTGCTTTCAGATCTCCTCTTGGCAAAAGAAATGTAACGGTGACCTGGTTAATTATCATAAGTCTATTGATGGAAATAGTTGAAATACAATGAGTAATAGTCTTATAAGTGTGAATATTAATTATTCGTTTAAAGAGGTGCCCCTGTAGGCTAGTAGGTAGTGTACTAGCTTGTAAATATGGGGGTTGTGGGTTCGATTCCCAACGAAGACGTTTCACTACAAAAATAAAAATTGACTGTCGGTCGGGCTGCTCAGCAATGAAGGCATAGTCACTGGTCGCTGTGCTGTCTTATACGGCAGTTAATTTCCGACTATCCTTCTACTTTCACCACCTGTTTCATCTCTTCTCTATCCCCTTCCTAAAAGAATGTAGCACGGTACTTGACTAAATAGGCATTGTTGCCTGAAGTGCTACTTCTCTTTATTAAAAAAAAAAAATCAACGAATAAGGGCCAGAATAATCGACCACACACCAGACCATAATATGCCATCATGACAACGCTTGGCCATATGTTACAAGAGCGATCAAAAATTATTTGAAAAATAGTGGATGAGAAATATTGCTTCACCCACTTTATAGCCCAGATCTTGACCCTTTTTGTTTAGTATTTGTTTAAATTGAAGTAGAACGCTTTTTCGGGAATACGCTTCACTTCAGGACAAGGTATCAGAAATTGGCTTGATTCATTCTTTAGTTCAAAAACGAAGCAGTTCTTTTGACACGGCATCCATATACTACCAGTAAGAAAAAAAACAATTTGTGGCTAAATATGCACAATATTTTGAATAATGTATTAACACTTTTTATTATTATAATAAATACATTTTTCAAGCAAAAATAATCGACAAATAAAATTATAATGGCGGGAGATTATTTTTGGAATAAAGAAAATTTTATATCAATTACAAAAAAACAAAACTGAGATTCTATACCTCTATAAAAAGCATCCTTTACTTTACTATTAACTATTAAGCGATAGTCTAAACTAAAACTATGCACATGTTAGTTTTATACAAACTAAATCATATATACATTCACTTACTCTTGTACGCACGTATTGTGTGGCTGGTTAAAGCATTGAATAGCGGCTGCCTGCAATGAAATTTCATCCATTTGCCAAACACACAAACTCACATACAAAATTATCAATATCTCATGTTAAAGTGTTATGAAATTTTTCGTATTTTTTTTGCTCTGTCTACATGTTGTTCACTCCACTCTTTGTTCACTCTTTGCTATGGCAAACAATTTTTATCTTTAATATCGTTAAGCGTTAAATAAATAAGTTTAGAAAATGTGCAGTAAAGAGTTTAATCAAATTTATACGCTTTTGGTTTGGTTTTTTTTTTTTATTTTAACCGAATAATTGAAAAATTATGATTGAAATTGCAAAATGCAAATAAAATGAAAATAAAAATAAATAATATTTGTTTTTCTTATTTTTAACAATATTTAGGTGAAAAAAGAATTTCAAATAGAATAAATGCAGAAAAATTCTGCTTTAGAGTTGGAATAAGTTTGACAATTGTGGTGGTTGTGTTTCATTGTAATAACCAGCGTTAGTCAACATGGTTTTAATACATCATCTAGAAAAGAAAGTACTAGTCCTGCTAAATGGCAGTTTAAAAATGGGAGTAACAGAAAAGAAATAGAAAATTTTGGCCATCTTTCCACTCTTCCAATGTCGTGTCAAACGTAGCATTGAAAAATTCTTTTGAAAGGCGACTGGCGAGAATCCTGACGATATCTAAAATAATTGAGAATAACTTAGACTCTCTTATGAGATTTCTGTGATCACAAATACATCTCTTCTATTTGTAATAAAAACTATTATAAAAAAATATATTGGACAAAGCTTTTTGCTCAGGGGACTGTAGAGAAACCATTAAAACTATATTTGGAAAAATAAATTTAAATGTGAAAAATAATAAGTCGCATTCGGGGTAACCAGTCAGGGTACGTAAGTCATCGGTTAACAGCCACCATAAGTATGTATATTATTTGTTGCGTCGAGACCGCCTAAATTTTTATAAAAGACTATTTAACAGGTTGATTATGTTTTGAAACTATTCCCAGTTTAGAAACAAAATTTAAGTTTTATCATGAAAAATTATGAAATGCGAATTTTTAAAGAAATAATTAGTAAGAAACCCTAATTAGTATTCAAAAATAAATAGCAACCAGAATTCAACAAAAGCTTCAAAAATTTCAGCAAATAAACTTTTGAAGTGAACTAAAAATTGTCCAAAATTTGCTCAAGACATTGGGATATCTTTTGAATATTAAAGGCAATTGCAATCACTAGACCAATGAAAATATGAAAAAGAAATAATAATTTGGGGCAAATCCGTATTTCCCCAAAAATGTAGCACATAGAATTTTAAGCTTTACGAAGAGTGTATAATCTACTATAATCACTTTCAATATTAAATAAATAATTTCGGGTATTCCCATAGAAATCTATAGTTACTCTCCATACTAAATAAACAATTTTGATTAATCCCATAGAAATGTGATTTTGAAGTCTATAAACTAATTGTTTTGAGCTGTAATAGCCTGAAACTTCATTCTTTTGTAGAAACAAAAATATTTAAATTAATCCGTGTTCAATGGAAATCTAAATAGTTTGGAAGAGCATAAATGAATGAAAAACAATTTAAGAGTGGTACGTGATAAGATTTACCTCTGCACCTAGCTGTGTAAGCCATAATCAGATGGCGGATCATAACACTGTGGATGATATGTAGCGTCATCCTCGCCCTAGAATGTCTTCAGATACGTATATCCTCCAGTCACTCCCAGTTGCAACTACAAAAGCCCCCCAGGGACATATAGATATGGTCTTTATAGAATATTCTACTATCTATACACAGTGCAACTGGGGAAAAAGGAAGCCCAGTCCCCTGAAGACAGGCAGAAAGTCAACTGGAGGCTCCACTTATTTCCACGGGAATCAGTGAGCCGCAGAGTTCATTATTTGTCTCTTTAGACATTTAATAGTTCTCTGACTGATCATTGAGGATGGTCCCTATATGGGAGTAACGTGGTGGTTGTGGTTTCGCGGCCCCATAACAGGTCTGTTTTATATGGTGGCCAGGATCATTTCACTGTTAAGTGAATGATCCAGTCCAGTGAGCATGCTAGACATGTGTTCTGGACAGGAGTTGGAAAGTCTCCATATCTTTAGCAAGGTGTGATGGCTTGCAGACCTGCCCTGGAATCATTAAAGTTGCAACTAGGTGGTTCTGTTGCTTAGAATTATGTCTTCGGCTTCCTAGGACGCTGAATGACGTTCCAAATTATACAATAGTGGTTTGTCCACCATCTGATTAGGGCTACATAGCCAGGTGCGGATGTAAAACAAATCACACTCTGCAACTTTAAAAGCCCGAAGCAGGCCGAAGCCTTCACTCCTTGCTAAAAGTTGGAGACTATCCAACTCCTGGTCCAGAATGCATGAAGCTTAATATAACTTAAGACAACGACGGCATTCATGCTCACTGGACCTCGATCATTCATTGTATTCATTGTGAATGATCCAACCCAGAAACTCAAACGAGGGCCTTGAAACATACAGCCACCATGATACTCTCGAAGGGCTGACCCCACTAACCAGTCAGAGAATAGCTAAAAGGCTAAAAAGACAAATAGCTGAACTATGGGGCATTACTGATTCCCGTGGAAATAAAGTGGATTGTCCAGTTGGCTCCTGCTAGCCTTAAAGGGGACTGGGCTCCCCTTTACCCCCGAAGACACATGTAACGACGGTGGATTTACGTCGAGACATATAAATAAGAAGACTGTGGCAACAGTGTCGATCTTGCGCCTTAAAAATTAAACTCAGAAGGCTGCACAACGCTATAAAGGAGGAAGAGGAGTCTGGTCTCAAAAATTATCTACAGCATTTAGACGCAATAGCTTATGAAAAACCGTTACAAACATGCGCAGACCGACGGTATATGATATTCCCATTCGGTTGCAGAACGTTGATTGGGCGAAAAATACAAATGAAAAAGTTGAAACTTTCGCTGATCATTTTGAAAAAGTTTTCACCCCAAACGATTCACGTCCGATAATTGATCCAATTTTAATTGATGAACCGGTACTGAGCTCTCATAAATTCTTAATCCCCAACTTGAAAATAGCTATTAAAAATCTGAATGCAAAAAAAAAAACTCCCAGATGCGATAAAATCACCACCACACTGATTAAAGAATTACCATATTCTGCTGTACGAATTGTGTTATTTATATGTGGTTAGATTTTCCGACGGGGCTAGACTTACTCTTATTTGGGTACGGCCGAATAAGAGTAAATCTTTTTGTTCACAAGCCAAATTTGACGAGGGTCGACGGAAAACCGTACCCAAATAAGTGTGTTATTTATATTTAATTCTATTCTACGAGTTGGTCCATTCCCCGCATCATGGAAAATATCTGAAATAATAATGATACCCAAACCGGGCAAAGACACCACTTAAGTAACGTCGTACCGCCGTACCCTATAAGTTTACTACCTTTTTTTATCAAGGTTAATTGAAAGAATGTTTGTCGACCGATTACTGCAGGAAGTGGAACCTAGAACCAATATTCCTGATCATTAATTCGGTTTCAGAAAGCAGCGAGTGGCTTTCGAGAAAAAAAACGTACTGCAGTGCCCTCTTCATTGATATCTCTCAAGCATTCGATAACGTCTGGCATGATGGCTTGATTTATAAAGTTACAAGTTGTTTATCTGCTAACGTTCACAATATAAATGTGCCCCCCGGAGTGAGGGGGGGGGGATTTAAGAGTGATGTAAACTGCTATTAATTTTAATTCTTTCCTTAACACAGCCCCCACAAAAAATAATCTAGTGGTGTTAAATCACATGATCTGACTGTCCACTTAACTACTGACTGTCGTAAAATTATTCAATCCGGAAATTTGGTTTGCAATAAATTGATCGTTTTATTGGCTGTGTGACATTTTGCATCGCCCTGTTGCAATCACATGTCAATGATATCCACATCGTCAATAATAGACCAACAATTAGTTGTTAGGATCTCACGATAACGTGATCGATTGACCATTACCGCATTTCCAGCCTTGTTTTTGAAAAAAAGGCTCAATCATGCCTCCAGACCACATAGCTTACCACACAGTGACACGTTGTGCTTGCAAAGGCTTCTCAGTAATCGCTCTAGGATTTTCAGAAGCCCAAATGCAACAATTTTGCTTGCTGACACACCCTGACAAGTCTTAATGGGCTTCCTTACAAAAAATAATTTTTTCAGAAAAACCAGTAATTCGTTCCTGAATGAATTGAAGGATTTTACGGCGATTTATATGGTCGGTCGTTTTCAATTCCTGCACCAGTTGAACCTTGTGAAGCTTAAATATCAAATCCTTATGCAAAATTCGCCATGTGGTGGTTTTGGATAACCCAAATTTGGATCTGTTTCAACAATGCGGATCACGGCTGCGTTGATTTCAGTTGAACGACCCGGTCGAATACGCATTGGTGTTCGCAAATTTTGCATCGAGCCTGTCGACTCAAATTTAACAACCACATTCTTAATAGCGGTTTCAGAACGACGATTATGTTGTCCGAAAATATCACAAATTTTACGAAATGTAATTTCAACAGCATCACCATTTTCATAGTGGATTTTAATTATTTATTTTTTTTTTAATTTTTTTATTTTTTTAAAGAGAAGTTGCACTTCAGGCAACAATGCCTATTCAGTCAAGTACCGTGTTATATTCTTTAGGAAAGGGATAGCGAAGAGATGAAACAGGTGGTCGAAGTAGAAGGATAGTCGGATATTAACTGCCGTATAAAGACAGCAAAGCGACCAGTGACTATGCCTTCATCGCTGAGCAGACCAACCGACAGTCAATTTTTATTTTTGTAGTGAAAAAAACCAAAGTCTTCGTTGGGAATCGAACCCACAATCCCCATACTGACAAGCTAGCACACTACCTACTAGCCTAACAGGGGCACCTGTAATACTTTCGTGCGACATTGAATTCATTGTAACAATTGCCAATTCCCCTACTAGCATTTTTGCTTGTCTTCTTTAAAAATTGAAAAATATTTGAATAACTTATTGAGCCTACCTGCGCATGAGCATTTTGTCCATATATTAATTTTAGGCCTCTGGCGTAACGTTTTATTTCACTTTAAGAATTTTGTACACAAATTTTTTGAATCTTAAATATAAAAATTAAAGTTCCTTTAAAGTTCTGTGTATAACAAGTTGTTAATGTTATAAAGTATCCCACTTTTTAAATTGTTTGAAATTTCTTCATTTCAACTGTTTAGTTAATGTGAAATCTACACAGTCTCTTGTTTAAAATTAAATAAGTTTGCTCTGTAAAAAGGTCTCTTTTTCTATTCATTTAATAAATTGACATCTTTTGAATAACAATTGAACAACTAAAATGTAGAATAGCAGTTATAGTAACAATAAGAACAACTGAAAACATTATTAAGTATAATATTAAAAGTTTAAATTGGCAACAAAACCTTTTTTTTTGTATTTGTAAATGACTCTAGAGAAATTAAGTAGAATTGACACCAAAAAACATTCACTTGTCAACTGTATGAACAAACAATTTTTTAATGTTTTTTTGTTTCTTCTAGTAATTTAATTGACTTTCTTAGAGATGTTGGTTTTTATTTAAAATATTCGAAAATATAAATCAACATTCTGGCCAATTTTTTAGGGACATCCTTTAAGCTTAAAAAAGTTGCTACAAGAGGAAATAATAATAATAAAGAAAAAGGTAAAAATTATTGGGACTCGTTCTTCCTCTTAGCTGACATGAAAAGCACGAATGAGTTGCTGAAAATATTTTCTAAATTTTTTAAATTAGTTTCAGTCGTTCTAGTTCTTGCAGGGATCTCTAACAACTTGCTTAAGATTGTTGTAACAAAAACTCTTTGATTTCATTGCTGCTCATTGCCCGTTTGAAAGTCAACCAATAAATAAAATTTTTTGTTCCGGTTACTCGACTCTTAAAGTTAACGGAAATTAGTAGCAAAGGAAAAACATTAAAGGCCGGGGCACATAGAATCCGTCATGCGTTATACTTTGACATATTCAACTAAAACCAAAGTAACGACGGATGAGGTTGGCACAATGAGTACTTTGTTGACGGATAAGAAATCAGCTGTTTTTTGTTTGACTTTCGTATTTTATATTTTTTTGCAGCAAAGTTTTATTAAAGTGCACATTTGAAATGGAGTTAGATGACTTTCTATTAATGATAATTTGTATTCCACTATTTATTCCATTATTTATTATTATAATTTATAGTTTATGTTAAAAATATTTTAATACAATAGAGCGAAAAAAAAACAAGAAGAAAAAGCAAATGAAAAATGCCAAAGTACTCAACGTACGTCAAAAGTTAAAAATTGGACAACTTTCGTACTTTGCGTTGACGGAGACGTATTGATTGTGACAACGCTGAAAAGAAAACGTGTATTTCAACTTACTTGTCAGTTGAAAAATACAACGTATGACGGATGACGGATTCTATGTGCCCCAGCCTTAAGAACCTTTTTCAAGGCTCTAAGAAATTATTTTGGAAAAGAGCGTTTCCATCATTCTTTATCGTTCCTTAAATTGTGCGACATATCGTACCCTAAATACAAAAGAGTCACAACTCAAAATACGAAAATTTTTAGGAGAGACAAAACACTGTTTAGTTCATCGTGCAAAAGTAACACACTTAATAGACATAACTGTATTTTTCCAGACAGAAAAGAAGATAGTGATGTGAATGAAATTGTTGCAGTAGTTAAAGATGTGTTCTCTAAATTAATTTATGGAAAAAAGTCAGTTTTCCAAAATTTTGACTTGTGACTCTTTTGTATTTAGGGTGCGATATATTATTTACAGATCGAGTTTTAATTTTATAAATTTATCTTAAATATTTTAAGTATTTAAAATAGAAGGCTTTCGAATACGTATATCCTCCGGTCACTCCTAGTTGTAGCTTCAAAAGCCCGAAGCAGGCTGCAGCCTTCACTCCTTGCTGAAGAGTTGAAGACTATCCAGCTCTGGTCCAGAACGCATGAAGCTTAATATAATTAAGAACACGACGGCATTCATACTCACTGTACCTGGACCATTCATTGTGTTCATTGTGAATGATCTGACCCACACACTTAAACGAGGGCCTCGAAACACACAGCCACCACGATACTCTCGAAGGGCCAACCTCAATAATCAGTCAGAGAATAGCTAAATGCCTAAAGAGACAAATAGCGGAACTCTGGGGCTTTACTGATTTCCGTGGAAATATAGTACATTGTCCAGTTGGCTCCTGCTAGCCTTGAACGGGACTGAGCTCTCTTTTACCCCCACAAGATTCAAGTCTAGATGGTTGTGTGATCCATAAAGACTTATAATGTGCCCCCAGGGGGGGACTCTTGTAGGAATAACCGAAAAGAAGAAGGGATTTTTTGGGTTTGTTCCGCCAGTAATTGAAATACTGTTGTCAATTGCTTCTCTATATGACCTCTTTCCTGGCTGTGTATTCGTAAATGGCAACCACTTTCGATGTGAATACTTCACATTATCAAGCCACCTTCTATCACGTACTGCTGAGTCCGTATATCTGGTCCAGGTATTTATCCCAACATCGTCGTATCTACCTAAATAGTTAGAATGTCAGCCATCTGGCATTTTATGTGGTGATTAGTCCTAATATTGTCGTCTTTTATTGTTGTCCAGGTATGTGTGTCCATCTGAGGGTGTTTGAGTTATGATTATTTTAAGTGGTGTGAATTTTGCGTCTTAGGTTGTGTTTACTTAAAAGATAATGTCGCTGTCAAAAGTTTTTATTTTGTAGACTTCCATGTTTTCAATTAAGTCTAGTCTTCGTTCTTTTTCACTAAGCTGCAGTAAAGTCATATACTCATCTATTTCCCTTGGTAAATGTCCCTGATTCTCAAGGTGTAATATAAAGTTGAAGCCTTCTCTTCTGTTCTGTAAATCGGCACATAAATATGGTCTTTATAGAATTCCACTATCTAGATACAGTGCAACTGGGGAAAAAGGGAGCCCAGTCCCCTGAAGACAGGCAGGGAGTCAACTGGAAACTCCACTTTATTTCCACGGGGATCAGTAAGCTCGCAGAGTTCCGTTATTTGTCTCTTTAGACATTTAACTGTTCTCTGGCTGATCATTGAGGTTGGCCCCTATATGGGAGTAACATGGTGGTTGTGGTTTCGCGGCCCCATAACAGTATAATGGTTATTATGGTGGCCAGGATCATATTACTGATAATGACACGCGAAGTGAATGATCCAGTCCAGTGAGCATGCTAGACATGTGTTCTGGGCAGGAGTTGGAAAGTCTCCAACTCTTTAGCAAGGTTTGATGGTTTGCAGTCCTGCCCTAGAATCATTAAAGTTGCAACTAGGTGGTTCTGTTGCTTAGAATTATGCCTTCGGCTTCCTAGGGGGCATGTATGACGTTCTAAATTATACAATTGTGGTTTGTCCACCATCTGATTAAGGCTACATAGCCAGGTGCGGATGTAAAACGAATCACGCTATCTGTTCTGTAAATCTTGTTTTTGGTGTTCATCCAGTTTGTCCCATATAGAATGTTTGCAGGTACAAGTAAGTCTATATATTTCGCTGGAATTCAATTTGTCAGTTGTTTCTGTCGTTGTCCTGATATTATGTCTCAGAATGCTGCTGGTTTTAAGTACCGTGAGTAAACCTTCTTTGCGGAAAAGGTAAAAGTGTGCCGTCGTATTGTGTCGGTTGTTTCTTTGTCTTCTTTATTCCTATTTATAGTGTTGTATTGTCTAGGAAGTTTTTAAATAGTAGTGGATTTGAAACCATTATTTTTAGCTAGAGTGTAAATATTATTGAGTTCATTGTTGTATTTATTCGAAGTAAGTGGAATTATCTTAAGTCTGTGCATCATATGGCTAAATGCTGCTAGTTTATATTGAGTAGAATGATACGAAGTGATGAGGATGGTGGTGTCCATCGTAGTTGGATTTTTATAGCTGTCAAATGTTAAATATTCAGTTTTTCGTGTTATTGTGATGTCATCATAATGTAAATTTCTGTTTTGTTTTTCTTTTAATATGTATGTAATGTTATAATGGACTGGGTTTAAGTCTGTTAGAATGTTATTGGTTTTTTCCCTTGTCAACCTAAAGAGTTCTTAAGATTGCAGTTACCAAAATATCAAATTCGATCACACTCTGCTGTGGCTTTTTAGTAATTATCTATCAGTTCACCTACTTGCCCTTTCCTATATCTCTCTCTCTCTCTCAATTTGTCTTTCCCTCTCTGTTTCTCCCTTTTCGTCTCTCCCTCTTTGTCTCTCCCTCTTTGTCTCCCCGTCTTTATCTCTCCCTCTTTGTCTCTCCTTCACAGTCTCTCCCTCTCCGTCTCTCTTTCTCTCTCTTCGTCGCAGTTTATTTTTGTTTTACGATCTTTCTTTTACTTAATCTGCACTTTTAAAACTAAGCCATCCCAGCTACTGCAACATATTATTACACCTGACTCAGGAAATGTTTGATGAGGCGTTTAGTAAACCAAACTTTAGCCCAAAAACTCATCTGTATCACAAAGAGCTGTAGATTTAATTAATAATCAAATGACGTGCTTGAGTAATTTTATGTTGAAAGTTTCTTCATCTATAAATCTATAGAAACCGTAATGTACATAAGTATCAATTGTTTCCAAATTACAGGTCCTTCGTTCACCCGATTTAGTGTTCTAAATTAAAATTATTGTCTTAAACCACACAATTAATAACTTCTTAGACTAAGGGACGTTCTCACTTCTTACCTTTTCTCTTAAAATCATAATACCGTTTTGGGAAGTGAACTCATGTTCCTCTGTGTTCACAAAACCATTAAACAAGGATTACTGCTAAAACATACCCCGGTTATTCAACAGGCGTTAATTAATTTTTCTATTATTTTAATTCCAATCATACATTTGCACTACTTTTTATAAGTGGTGGATAAACAACGTATTCAGATCGATTTCCCTAACATAAAGATAATAATAATATAAACTGTTGAAGGAAAACATGCGTAGAGGGGCTGTCAAATCTTATATTTGTAAAATAATTCTTTTCAAGCAAACAGTAAAATTAATTTTTCAATTGAAACTTATTTATTTATTATTTACAAGTATTCTCAAGGAGCTGCAACTTCGAGAGAGACTCACATAATGATCGCATTACGTGCTTGACTAATTAACTGTTGAAACTTTCTCTCTCTTCACTGATTAATCTTCAGAAACCATAATAAAAGCATCAGTTACAGGCTCTTTGATCATGTTGTTTTAATACGAAATTGATTTCTGCAACTTAAATACTGTGTCCACACAAAATTAGTATTTTCGTATACTAAGAGAGGTTCTCACTATTTATTTTTTCTCTCAAATTTATAATACCGATTCACCGACTTCATGTTCTGCCTTCACATGCCCATTAAAGAAACATTGTTAGTAAAGCAAATATCACGATTAGCCAACATGTGTTAGCTAACTTTGCTGTGTTTGTTTTTTTAATTTCAGCCGTACTCGCACTACTTTTTATTAGTGGTGGCATAAACAACTTATTTAAGTCGATTTTCCTAACACAAAGATAACAATAATGTAGACTCTTGAAGGCAAAAATACTTAGGGGCGTTGTCAAATCTTACTTTAGTAGAATAAGTCTTACCAAACAAAAAGTAAAATTAATTTGTCAATTGAAACTTATTCACTAGAATTAAGTGGTTTCTTCCGAAAATGTTATCATTAACACAGAAATGAAAAAAAAGATATTTAATTTAGCTGTACATGGACAAAAATATCTAGATTGTTTAACCTTAAAACTGCTTGTATTCAACTACATCTAAATGCTTTTTAAATAAAACATTAAAGGACAAACAAATAACGAATTACAACAATTAAAATTAATAAAATAAAAACAAAAGCAACTACAACAACCAGCGTAGAAAATGTTACTTAACAAAGTATTGTTATCAAGAGACTTTAAGAAAACATGACAATAAAACTGATTTCTTTCTCTTCTTGTTTTCATACTCAAGCAATGAAATAATGACAGCGATGATGAACAAAGCAAAAAGACAAAAAAACAACAAGACAAAATTCTTTTAAACAAGACATTTACAAAGACTTTTGAACTGAGTTAAAGTAAAATATCTTGTTCGTCGAAACAAAAACAAAAAAAAAAAAACAAAAAAAAAAAAAAACAATGTACAGATACACTGAAGAGCCAGCTCATACTCAGATTAAATAACTTTAAGAAGAGATTATATCTCAAGGGCTAACAGAGAATGACTTGTGTTACTTTGTTTCACAAAACAAAAGCAACATGAAAAAAAACGTATCTAATAAAAAATAAATATTCTTTGTGAAATAGAATCAAGAACAAGAAAATTGAAATTAATAAAAACAGGTGACATCTAAAAGCTGTAAATTTAGAACTTAAAAAAATGGAAAAAAAAATTAAATTCCCCAAAAAGTTTAAAAATATAAACTTCTATTTCATTTTTAAAGGTAATAAAAAATTAAAATTTAAAATAAATAATATTAAGAAAAATACAACAATAAATAATTTTTTTTTGGAAAAAAAAAATAAATAAAAAAATAATTTTTTAAATTAATTTTTAATTTAACCAAAAATTTTTAAACTCAGTAAAATCTTGAAAAATCTGTGAAAATCACTGGAATTTTCCCAAAATTTAGACATAATCAGCAAACATTGCAGATCTTTAGAAAGAAAAAATGAAATAAAAATAATACTGAACTACAAAAAAATTTTTTTAAATTAAAAACAATCAAAAATCTTCAAGAAAAAATTTATTTAATTAAAAATCGAAATTTTAGCAAAAATGTAGGTAAAAACCCTCAAAGTTTAATACTAAAGATAACAATCCCAAAATACTTTTATTGGGATTTTTAACAAGAAGTTTGTTTTTCAATTGTAGCACCACCAACAATATGGCAGTTTTGACATTTAGTTTTTTGACATATTTGTAGTAGATGCATTGGCAATTGTTACAATGAATTCAATTTCGCCCGAAAATCGCATTAAAATAATTGAAATCCACTATGAAAATAGTGGTTCTGTTTAAGTTACTACATAATCGTCCTTCTTAGGCTGCTTTTAAGAAATATGAGTCGAGTGGCTCGATAAAAAAAGTACGAAAACCAGCGCTCGTTTTACCGGGCATTTCAACTGCCACATAGTACTCCGCCAATGAAATGATCAACCAGATTTCCTGATCGCACAATTTCACGACAATCAGCAATTAAGTGGCCAGCCAGATTGTGGATCATATTTTGTGAGGCTATGTTAAGGACAGATTATATAAGGAGCCAATCGAATCGATTTCAGCCCCAAAACCCATGATGTGATTAACGAAATATAACCGACATTTTGCCAAAAAATGATTTAAAACTGTGATGAAAGGATCGACATCTGTAAGTGTGATGGTGGTGGACATTTGTCAGATATCATTTTGCATTCATAATTGCCGATCTTTTCTCATCGTTATGCAATAAAAATTAGAAGCATCTTAATCCAAATTTTTTGTTTTAATTTGTTTTAGAAAACAAGCTTCTTGTTAAAGAACCCTTTATAAAAAAGATCGAGACATTTTAATAAAAAAACAAATATAGAAAAATCAAATTAAAATTAAAATTAAAATAAAATTAAAAATACTAAAAATATTGTAAAAAAAATATTTTACTTAAGATCAAAATAGACAAAAAATTATTTAAAGTTAAAAATAACAAACGAAAATAATAAAAATTGTCCATCGCTTTAGGAGCTTAAACGCTATTTCCAGTAGAAATTATTTTATTAGGTGGCTGATGCATTTAGCGAAACGCAATGCATTAGTAATTTTGACTTTCATCATGCCAAGATAACTTTATCTAATTGAACAAATTGTTTCTTCGTAGCTTTAAATGTGCTGTCCCTTAATATTTAAGCGTGCCTTCACTATCTTGCTCTGAGTTTTATCTCAAAGATCTCGGCTTTAAATTTTTTATTACTCTAAAATTTTTCACAGTTAAAGAAACTTTAAAAATTTACTATTGGAAAATCAGGCTGCGTTTTTGCGTGAAATGAAAGGACCTTTAATAAACGTTTAATTTATTAATTTAATTTATTGCAAAATAATTCCACAAGGTTTTTAGAGTTTAATTAATTAAATTAAGGCGATTATTTATTTATTTAACTTTACAAGTTTAACGGATAAAACGCTGCTGCATTAACCGTAATGACGTCGACTATTGCTGGGTATATTTTGTTCATATTTTAGAAGTTCTACAATCGCATTTGGCATTTGTTCGGTGGTGTGATGTGTCTTCTAGTTCTGTGTTAGTTAATTTTTATCTGGTTTTTAATCTTAGTTCGTGGAATTTAAATGTCGCATTGTTTTGGTTATATTGTGTTCAGATTATTTCTTACAAACATTTGGATTTCTTTTAAGAGACAATAAGTCATTCCATTTTACTTTTTTTAATGATAACTAGCAAACCCGGCGAACTCCGGGTTTTTGTAACATTTCCTTTGGGGATTTAAAGATGAAGAAAAATAATTTTTTTTTATATTTGAAAAGAAAGAATTTTATTTCATTGCACAACAGTAAAGAATTCATTTCGATTACAAAAATGAAGTGGAATTTATTTGAACTTCTCTAAGTAAAAAATGAAAGTAAATCCAAAGTAAATACTGAATCGAAGTGTTATACGTGTCCACAAATTATCCGTTTCATTGAAGAGCTCTTTGGTAAACCACAGTTTTTGTTTTCTGATCTGACGTTGTCAAACCATTAAGATAGAATAACTAATTTATTTATTTTTGAAGAATACGGTGTGACTTCTGATCGTGTGATGGTGTAGTGTGTGGTGTATGTGTAGTTGTTATGTGTTGCAATTGACTGAGTTGGTGTGATTGATTGGTGTGAGTTATTGGTTGAATAACATTTTTTACCTTGCAAGTTGGCATGAAGCCGCCTTCTCGAATGATATTAGCTCTAAAGGATGTCATGCGAAAGCAGTTATTGTATTCAAGGTTGCGTTGAAAAAAATGGTTGGAATCGGGAACAGTTCCATTGAACAATGGTATCAGTGGCTGTGGTGGTGTAATTAATGGATCCAGTTTGATTTTTCAACTTGCGCAGCACAATCCAGCCGTTTCTCTTTTGAACTTTAACGCATTGCAATATCGTAATTGGTCGAATATGTAAATCGTCATCATCCCTATAGTTCGCTTGGAATGCCAAGCGATTGTATGATGCCAATGATCTTCGTGTGCTCACGCGTTGTCTCAATCGGGTATTTTCTCTTATTATATTTTGTCTTTCTTCGCTTAAGAACTGCCTGAACGCCAACACTGACTCACCAGTACAAACTAAAACGCCGTTTGAGAATGATGCATTCGCATCGAAAGCACTCGCCATCGAATACGAACCAGACAGTTAGGACGCAAAATGGCAATATTATTTCATTTACTGGCGGAGGAGAAACAAACAAATTTATGTGAACACACTTGTTACTGGCTTGCATGTCTTGTGCGGCGGCCGATGTTTACACGTCGTCCTTTCGGCATTTTGGACTATGGACATACTGGTGAATTTAACCTCAAATGCACGATCCACATAATTTACACAGTTAAACTTACCACCTTAAGGACAAATGCCTGCTGTTGAATAAAAAAGTTGAATAAAAATTTGCACAATACGCTTGATGGATTTGATGGTTTCCAATTGAACTATTAGGAAACGAATAACTTTAACGTCAATTTTACGTGCGCATGAGTAGCTGTCAAACAATGAATCACGCATCGGCGCCCTCTACTTAAAATGAAACGTACTTATTTTCGTGAGGGATACTCACACACCACGTACTGGTGCCGTTGTAGTACATGCTATGTATCAGAGATGGCGCTGTATGTGAAAAATGATTTTCCCTGTTTTACTGCTTTTCACTTGAAATTTTTTCTGAATTTTTTTTGCTATAAACTTCACGAAGCCCAAGCCCTTTCCAATTAATGCAAAACCGTGGAAATCGGTTCGTGCATTGTTTTATAACTTAAAGATTATAAAAGTATTCAGTCTTCATTTCAATTTAATATTTAATTTCTTGATCCTCTCTTTCATTTTTATTGGATGAAAAGAAAAAAAGAAAACATTTTCGCTCTCTTTGGGAGCCATTTACCCTATTGTTCAATACATTTTATTGACCTTTGAGCTGCGAAATATTTAAATATTTAAATTGGTTTTTCTTTAAAAAAGAATTAAAAGCTTTAAGCAAAAGATTTGTTTACATGAATATTTATTTAGGTTGCAGCAAATAAAAATCCAAGCAAATGCAGACTCAATTTCAGAAAAATTTTCGTAGATAGAATATAGAGTTGCGCATTTGTTTTATATTTTATAATAATTTTTTTAATATGAATACAAAATTAAATGATTTTAAACAAAAAATTGGGGACTTACAACAAACAGCAAGTTGAAAACATATAAATAAATTTTACTTAAACACATGTTAAAATTCATATGCAAATGCAGCAGTCTACTTCGTTCGTATTCCCCAAAACATATGCCACTAGCACAGATAACAGCTAACAGCTAACGCGTTTGCTATACAGCAAATATAAATACATTCATACGAACACACAATACCTTCTTGGCGCAAAAAATATATTCACAAAATATAGCAAAATAAGCAAAGTGCTGACTTAAATAACATTTTTATTTTGGCTTATTCGTATGCATGAGATATCCTTAAATTTCTTTTGAGATAAAGAAATCTTTGTATGGCACAATATTGAAAATGTTGTAAGAAAACTCATACACATTTCAGAAATTTTATAAATTTTGTGTGATAAAGTATCCCTGGAGTAAAAAGAAATTGCAAATATGGAAAGAAACAAAAAATTCTTTTCAATATTTTCCAATTAGCCAAAAAAAAAAAAAATAGAATAAGGAAAATTAAAGTTAAAGCAAAACTGAATATTTTATTCTTAATCAATTTATTTGTTAAATAAAATCTAACGTAAATCCTTTGAGTATTAATTCTCTCTTCATTTTATTTCAAACAAACTAAAATCACCAACAAACTTTATGCTTAAAATCACAACAACTTTTATAACTAAAAGCTCAACTTTCCCTTTTGGTATTAAAATTCAAAGCTGTCAAATAAACTATTAAAGTATTGCTTACTTCCTCTTCCTCTCTCACTCCTTTTTTTTAAAGAATTAATCAATTTCTCTTAGAAATAACCAACCAATTTTAATAGTTCCAAACCACAATCATTACAAATCAGTGAACAAAACAGCACTTTAATTAAGGAGCAAAGTGAAATGTAATAAAAGCAAAAAACAACAACAACAACAAAAAAGCACATCCAATAATCTTAACGAATGCACAAATAATGAGTAAAAGAGCAAAATTAAAAGATACGCATCAATGGATTTACACAATAAATTGATTGCGCTGTTTGTAAAATCAAATAAATAAAAAATCAGTTTTTTTTTTTTTGGGAAATGCCTCAGTGATTTTAAAAGAAAAACACACACACAAACACATATTTTGAAATTAGAAAATTAAATTTTATAAAAAATCCTATCGAGCTTTTCTAGTCCATGTTAATTGTGTGTGTGTGTGTGTGTGTGTGGGTGTGAGAAAAGTATATAATTCCTATTTTTGTCTACTCTGTAACTATTCCCTGCCCAATGTATTTCTGGTTTTTATCTTCATCTGTTATTTCTCTATTCTCTTGTATGTGTAGTCTGTGACTACCCTATCTGTCAAAGTATTTGAGTTGTCTCCATCGTCTTTATCTATCTACTTATTTGATCTATCTTCATATTTTTGATAAAAAGGATTTTTTATGAAACTTCAAGTTTGCAACATTTTTTTAACTGGCTGCCATTTTATCAGCTTTCATCTCTGGTACTGCAACGGCACCAGTACGTGGTGTGTGAGTATCCCTCACGAAAATAAGTAAATTTTATTTTAAGTAGATGGCATCGGTGCGTGATACATTGTTTGACTCATGCGCACGTGGAATTGAGGTTAAAGTTATTCGTTTCCTAATAGTTCAATTAGAAACCATCAAATCAATTACGCGTATTGTGAAAATTTTTATTCAACTTCAACAGCAGACATTTGTCCTTAAGGGGGTAAGTTGATCCGTGTAAATTATGTGGATCGTGCATTTGAGATTAAATTCACCAGTCTGACAATAGTCCAAAATGTCGAGAGGACGATGTGCGAACATCGGCCGCCGCACAAGACATGCAAGCCAGTAACAAGTGTGTTCACATAAATTTGTTTGTTTCTCCTCCGCCAGTAAATGAAATAATATTGCCATTTTCCGTCCTAACTGGCTGGTTCGTATTCGATGGCGAGCGCTTTCGATGCGAATGCATCATTCTCGAACCGCGTTTTAGTTTGTACTGGTTAGTCAGTGTTGGCGTTCAGGCAGTTCTTAAGCGAAGAAAGACAAAATATAATAAGAGAAAATACCTGATTGAGACAACTCATGAGTACACGAAGATCATTGGCATCATACAATCGCTTGGCATCCCAATATGATCCCACTGCGAACTACAGGGATGATGACAATTTACATATTCGACCAATGACGATATTGCAATGCGTTAAAGTTCAAAAAAGAAACATCTGGATTGTGCTGCGCAAGTGGAAAAGTCAAACTGGATCCATTACTTACACCACCACAGCCACTAAAAACCATCGTTCGATGGAACTGATCCCGATTCCAACCATTTTCTTCGACGCATCCTTGAATACAATAACTGCTTTCGCATGACTTCCTTTGGAGCTAATATCATTCGAGAACGCGACTTCATGCCGACTTGCAAGGTAAAAAATGTTATTCAACCAATCACTCACATCAATCAATACCCCCGGGGGCACATATATATGGTCTTTGGAGATAGCAACAACTTAGACCTGTGCAACTGGGGGAAAGAGTCAGCAGGGGTACAACTGGAAACTCCACTTTATTTCCACGGGAATTAGTGACCCGTTATTCGTCTCTTTAGACACTTAACTGTTCTCTGGCTGATTATTGAGGTTGGCCTTTTATGGAAGTATCGCGGTGGTTGTGGTTTCGCGGCCCGATGTCAGTCTATGGTTCTATGGTGGCCGGGTTCATTTCACCTTTAATAACACCTACCTGGTGAAATGTTCCCAGATCCAGTGAGCATGCTAGACATGTGTTCTGGACAGGAGTTAGAAAGTCTCCAACTCCTAAGCAAGGAGTTATGATTTGCAGCACTGCTCTGGAATCATCGAAGTTGCAACTAGAAAGTTCTGTTGCATAGAATTATGGCTTCGGCTTCCTAGGACGAGCATGACGTTCCAAATTATGCAGTAGTTTGGTCCACTATCTGATTAAGGCTTTATGGCCAGGCGCGAATGTAAATCTAATCACACACATCAATTAATCACACCAACACAATCAATTGCAATTGACAACTACACATACACCACACACTACACCATCACACGATCAGAAGTCACACCGTCTTCAACATCAGACCAAAAAACAAAAAGTGTAGTTTACCAAAGAGCACTTCAATGAAACGGATAATTTGCGAACACGTATAACGCTTCGATTCAGTATTTACTTTGGATTCACTTTCATTTTTTACTTAGAGAAGTTCAACTAAATTCCACTTCATTTTTGTAATCGAAATAAATTCATTACTGTTGTGCAATGAAATAAAATTTTTAACATTACAAAAAACGAAGCCATCTGGTGGCGAAAAGGAGTTCGCCGGGGTTGCTAGGTCTATATAAAAATAAGCATCCACAGAGACGTCGTTCACTGCTTCCTAGAGTCGTTGTTACTGATATAGAGCTTAGCGTAAAGGAATATCCATGGTGCACAACAACGGGCTGTTCATACACTTAATGCAAATTTTTTTAAAGAAGCCTGGTTTGTTTGCTTACAAAATCCAACTCATGCAAGAATTGAAGCCACACGATTATTTGGCGTTGCATAGATTGCATGAGTGGGCACAAATACAAAGCATTACCCTTGATCCCAATTGTCATACGTCAATTATATTTAGCAATGAAGCTCACCTGTTACAGAAATTCAAGCCGACCGACCATTCACATTGTCGTAGATTCGCTCAACATCGCAGCCGTGAGTCACCGTGCTGAAGCAGATCCAAATTTGTCAATTCTTCGACGTTTTCAACAATTAGGGTTAGATAGTGTGATTCGTTTTACATCCGCACCTGGCTATGTAGCCTTAATCAGATAGTGGACAAACCACAATTGTATAATTTGGAACGTCATACATGCGTTCTAGGAAGCCGAAGACATAATTCTAAGCAACAGAACCACCTAGTTGCAACTTTAATAATTCCAGGGCAGGGCTGCAAACCATCACATCTTGCTAAAGAGTTGGAGACTTTCAACTCCTGTCCAGAACACATGTCTAGCATGCTCACTGGACTGGATCATTCACTTTGCTTGTCATTATCAGTGAGATGATCATGGCCACCATAATAACCATTATACTGTTATGGGGCTGCGAAACCACAACCACCACGTTACTCCCATATAGGAGCCAACCTCAATGATCAGTCAGAGAACTATTAAATGTCTGAAGAAAAAAATAATGAACTCTGCGGCTCACTGATCCCCGTATAAATAAGTGGAGCTTCCAGTTGACTCAGATCTAGCTAGCTGTTACGTACTATAAAGATCATAAATGTGCCCCCAGGGGGGATGACCTCTATACAGCCACTTTCTTTCATCAATTTAACAATCATGACGTGCAGGAGCTAAGGGCGCAATTGGTTTATTAAAGAAAACAGTTGATAACCGCTAGTTTCACGTTTCGGGCCCATAAATTGGTCTGAATGGGTCCACGTTAGAGTATTTTTTCTAGGGATATGTCTAGTCGCTAATTTACACCGATAAGTCCGACGAGTGTCATCGCGTTATAAATATTGGAAAAAGTTATCGAAAGGTGAATTTCCGCATTTGACTACGTTCGAGTTAGCTATGACGGTCATATGCCAGATGTAATATTTAAATTATGATACCAGAAGATTCCAAGTTTCATGTCAATTTAAAAAAAAATTCATCTTTCTTTTATTTTATTTCACAGCCCCCCGGGAGCACATTATAAGTCTTTGTGGATCACACAACCATTTAGACTTGTGTCTTGCGGAGGTAAAAGGGATCCCAATCCCCTTCAAGGCTAGCAGGAGCCAACTGGACAATCCACTATATTTCCACGGGAATCAGTAAAGCCCTAGTGTTCCGCTATTTGTCTCTTTAGGCATTTAGCTGTTCTCTGACTGATTATTGAGGTAGGCCCTTCGGGAGTATCGTGGTGGCTGCGTGTTTCGAGGCTCTTGTTTGAGTTTGTGGGTCGGATCATTCACAATGACGACAATGAATGGTCCAGGTCCAGTGAGAATGAATGCCATCGTGTTCTTAAATTATATGAAGCTTCATGCGTTCTGGACTAGGAGTTGGATAGCCTCCAACTCTTGAGCAAGAAGTGAAGGCTGCGGTCTGTTTCGGGTTTTTAAAGTTGCAATTAGGAGTAACCAGAAGATATACGTATCCGAGGGCCTTCTAGGGCGAGGAAGACGCTAGATTTCATAGTGGTAATGATCCACCATTTGATATTGGCCCACACGGCTAGGTGCAGATGTAAATCTTATCGCGTATTTCATTTCACAGTTCTATACCTCTATAAAAAACATTGTCTATATATTCTATATCCAGCATATATCTAGCCTATGTCTAGTATATCTTAAGACATTGTTTAGTTTACATCTTTTCTACGTCTAGTCTGTCTGCAGCATATATTTTTTCTATTTTCTTTTAAACCAGGAAAAAATCTTCGAAAGACTTTATTAGTTGCAGGAGTGCGAGAATTTAGCATGGTGAAATAACCTCATTTCATCCTTTGGTCCCTATGGTACCTCCAAAAAAGTATTTTAAAACCACAACTAACTTTGATTGCTGCAACGGATCTCATGTTGTCTTCGAAGGTCTTAACGAACTGCCTTATCATATGTGCATATATATACTGCCAGTTATCTAGCGATAACAATATAGTCAGTACTATGTTGCCTATATATATTTTACGAAAATGCTTTGATTAAGTTTTAAAAGAAATTATCAATTAATTATCAATTTTTTACTCAATATATACACGAAATGATTTATTGTACCTTCTTACAAATAAATTAGTTTTTAAGAAATCTTATGCACACAAGACAAACAACAATATGCTTATTAAAAATTCCAGGAAAAAAGTTAAATAACAGGAAACAAAAAACAACTGAAACAGACAGAACAAAAAACACACAGGCAAACAGGTGCTTACACTGAATGATATTAACAACAACAATATGTGATGATGTTGAAGTCGAATTTTCTTTTTTGAAACAGAATATATATAATGACCATCTGCTGAGCAGCCAAAATAAAGGGTCTGCCATCTAACGTTTTTTTCCAACTAGTGCTTATTTCGTGAATGGTAACACTTAGCTCATGTTTGATTTGACAGATAATTATGTTTATCCTTCCGCTGAACGAATATGGTTGTGTGTATACGCTTGAATAAAATTGGGAAATATTGCGATATTACTTTGAAAATCATGGTAATGTTGCAGAATGTGTGCGAAAATTGCCTGCGGATTTTGAAAGAAGAGAAGCACCGTCAGCTCTGTATGTTCGTTATCTTGTGAAAAAATTGAAAGAAACTGGCATCCTCATCGATAAACCAAAGCGCGAAAGGCCAAAAACCGTGCGTACACCCGCGAATACTGCTGCTGTGGCAGAAAGTGTGCGTGAAGCGCCATTAATATAAATTCACCGTCGTTCTCAACAAATGAACATTTCAGAGACATAATTGAGACGAATTTTGCATAAAGACCTTGGTATGACGCCATACAAAGTCCAATTGGTTCAGGAGTTGAAGCCAGGTGACCATCCAATGGGTTTTTGCTTCGCTTAGTGGGTCTGCGATCGACTTAAAGAAGAGGCCGATTTTGCAAAAAGGGTCAACTTTTCAACAAGCAAAATTGTCGCATTTGGGGCACAGAAAACCCGCACGCATACATTGAAAAGCCGACGCTCTTAAAACGAGTCACTGTGTGGTGCGGATTTGGGTCCAGAGGCATAATTGGGACATTTTTCTTCGAAAATTAGCAAGAAGTGGCCGTTACAGTCAATAGCAATCGTTATCGAGCCATGTTGAATGAATTTTTGTTTACAAAAATTAAAGAGGAGGATATTGGCAACATTAGGTTTTTTTTTTTAAAGAGAAGTAGCACTTCAGGCAACAATTCCTATTTGTCAAGTACCGTACTACATTCTTTAGGAAAGGGATAGAGAAGAGATGAAATAGGTGGTGAAAGTAGATGGATAGTCGGAAATTAACTGCCGTATAAAGACAGTACAGCGACCAGCGAAAATGCTTTCATCGCTGAGCAGCCCCACCGACAGTCAATTTTTAATTTTGTAGTGAAAAAAACCAAGGCCTTCGTTGGGAATCGAACCAACAACCCCCATACTGACAAGCTAGCTACTAGCCTACAGGGGCACCTTTACAGGGGTACAGGACGGCGCTACGTGCCACAGAGCCGAAGCTACACTTGATGTTTTGCGCCCTATTTTTGAAGATCGCATTATCAGCCGCAGAGCTGAAGTCCTTTGGCCACCTCGGAACTGTGATTTGACACCGTTGGACTATTATTTGTGGGATGCCGTCAAAGATAAGTGTTACGCCGGCAAGCCAGAGACAATTGACGCTTTAAAGGACAATATTGGTGAAGCCATTGGTGAAATACAGCTGCACACAATCGATAATGTGCTTAAAAATTGGACCGATCCTGTAGGCTATTGCATGGCCAGTCGAGGCAACCATTTGAATGAAATTATATTCCATTATTAACCGGAAAGATTGTAGTTTCTAAGAAAACAAAGAAATTTGAGAAAATATTCAGTAGATTTGTTTAAAGCATTTAAAACAAAAAAAAAGTTATTTGGCGGACTCTTTAGTTGAAGTACAAACAGTGTCGGGTAAAGACGTAAAGATAATTTAGCAGCTTTTAGCCGCTAAAGCGGTAAAGTTACCATCGTGTATTTTGGTGTTTATAAATACGGCAATTTAATTTAAAAACTCTGAAAAATATATGCTCGAGATCCTCTATACGCTAACCTTAATTAGGACACAAAGGAAAGCTATCAAGTCCGAAAAGAAATGAATAGTCTATGTTCAACATGTGCCCAGCATATGGCTTATCTATATACGTTTTATGTATCATATAGTTTTGGTTAAGTCTATTCCTAGGCTATAACGGGTCTATGCCTTGTATGTGTTTATTCCAAGTCCAGCATGTAAAGGGTGTTTTTTAAGCCCGATAGAACTTGAAATTGTAAAAAATAACACAAAAAATTAAATTGTAATCAAAATTTCCTTTTTATTCGAAGGATCAATACGTGACATTAACACTTGAAAATGATTTCGGGCATATGGGCACCGCGGCTGTTCTTGACGAAGCGCATTCTGGACGTCCAATTTTGGGCCACTTTTTCGAGCACTGCTGGGCCTATGTCACGAATAACACGAACAATGCTGTCCTCCAAGGCGTCAATTGTTGCTGGTTTATCAGCATAAACCAGTGACTTCACGTAGCCCCACAGGAAATAGTCGAGTGGTGTCAAATCGCACGACCTTGGAGGCCAATTGACAGGTCCATTTCTCGAAATCAACTTATCGCCAAATTTTGATTTCAATAAGTCGATGGTTGCGTTCGCTGTATGGCACGTAGCGCCATCCTGTTGAAACCACATCTCGTCCGGATCAATGTCATCCATATTTTCAAACAAAAAATCATTGATCATGGTGCGGTAACGATCTCCATTGACCGTAACGCGAGCTCCGGCCTCATTTTTGAAGAAATAAGGCCCGATGATGCCACCAGCTTGAAAACCGCACCAAACGGTGCATTTTTCTGGATGTAATGGAGTCTGTAGGGTCTGCTGTGGATTGGTCTCACTCCATATGCGGCAATTTTGCTGATTAACAAACCCGTTAAGCCAAAAATGCGCCTCATCGCTGAACACAATTTTGCGATAAAACAACGGGTCAGTTGCCAACTGCTCTAGAGCCCAATCGGCGAAAGAACGACGCATATAATGGTCTCGTGGCTTCAATTCCTGCACCAGCTGGATCTTATACGGGTGTAGGCCGAGATCTTTGCGCAAAATTTTCCACGTAGTGGACGGACAAAGCCCCAATTCCTGCGATCCACGACGAATTGATAAATTTGCTTCTTCTTTCACACTTTCGTTTACAGCGGCGATATTCTCTTCAGTACGCACATTCCTTCGACGTGTTGGTGTTATTGCATCCTCTAGAGAGTATGTGGTACGAAATCTATCGACAGTTCGACGAATGGCTTGTTCAGATGCACGATTATGTACGCCATAAAAATGACGAAGTCGTCTATAAGTTGCGCGAATCGACGACTGATTTTCAAAGAAAATTTGGATAATTTCGTAGCGTTGTTCAAGCGAGAGTCTATTCATGATGATTTGTCAGAGTATACTGAAACAAACAAAAAAAAAATGTTTCATCAAAATTTCATTTTTTGTGTTACTTTTTACAATTTAAAGTTCTATCCAGCTTAAAAAAACACCTTTTATTTAGTCTATGCTTAATGTCTAGTTTAGTCTATATATTTTATAAGCTCACTCTATGTATATAATGTCCCGCCTATATTTTTTTTCTTTTTAGCCTAAATCTATTTTATTTAAAAAGGACTTAAAGGACATCAAATATTTTTTAAAAAATTTTTAAAATCATTTTATTTAAGAATTTAAATTTTATTTCTCTTGCAGACTGTTGAAGACTTGGAAAATCGCTGCATGGAGGCAGGCATTGAAATCGTTACAAGACAATCATTTTTATCCGATCCAACTGATGCCGTACGTAATTTAAGGCGTCAGGATGCTCGCATTATAGTGGGACTATTTTATGTGGTAGCAGCACGTCGAGTGTTGTGTGAAATGTACAAGCAACAGTTGTATGGACGGGCGTATGTGTGGTTTTTTATAGGTAAGAGAACATTAACATTAACAAAAAAATGTTACGAAGAAGCCATTAAAGAAAAAGCATAAAATTTTAAGAAAATAAATTAAAATATAAAAACAAAAGTTTTGTTAAAAATTTAAGAATAAAAATTAGAAAAATATAAAGAAACACAAAAAATTCAATTTATTTTAAAATTGTTTCTGCTATTTAATCGTATTCATGATTTAATTTTCCGTTTTCAGCTTCGAATAAATTTGATTATATTTTTTCTGATATTTTTATAACAAAAAAGCATCTTTTTCAGATTTTGTCAGATTTTCTACTTATCGATGATTAGTTTTATTTTTCTAGTTGTTCAAAAGAACATTTTTGCATTTTATTATTTTACAAATTTATTTTTTGTTGGTTTTTTTTGTTTTTTTTCGGAAGCATGAGAGTGCAAATGGGTGAATAAAAAAGGGTTGGAACAAAAGTTTGTTTTTATTCTCTTTTTTAAATCTATTTACGAAACTTCTTTCACAGTTATCACAATACGAAAAAAATCATCTAAATCCCCATATTGGGAAAAAGGTTTATTGCATTTGAAATTTTATTAAGACTTTTAGAACATGAATACTTAAATTGGTTATAAATGTTAGTGTTTGTAACACGTCCTTGTAAATGTAGGGAAAAGCTGTAAAGTTTATTTTATGTGTGTTTAAGTGTACTTGTGCTTGAGTTAAGTTGAGTTATACAATTCGTCACGTTTCGCACGTTTTTCACATAAAAATTCACATTAACCTTCAGTTACTCCAATGTAGTGTACACAGTGTGTTTGATAGTAGTGTGTTCTCTTTTTCCTTAATATTTTTCAATTGCAGAAAATAAAAAAAAATCTCCGAGAAGCTAAAACACAGTAGCATTTTTATTATTGCAGCTTTTTGAGGGACTTAAGAAAATTCGATTAATAAGCAAAAGGACGAAATTGTTTGAATTTACATAATTTTTTTCTATTACTGCTCTTGGGAGCATATGGCAATGTCATCTTTTTCTATTTAACGCTATCTCTGAGCATTCTCCCAACTGAAACTACCTAATTCGTAAATAGACACAATAGGTTATTTCATTTACTTTTTTTTTTACTGATAATTATTTTCTTTTAAAACTTAAGCCTTGTCGTTCCGTACAGGCTCCATATTACTTTGACCATGTTTGGCCAACCGTTCCAGGTGAAGGACCTTCGTTTTGGACCTAGGACTATGATATCTCTGTATCCGGTACACCTCAACATTCAATTTCTTGACCGCCTTGCACATTGATATGTTTTGACAGAAATCCATCATCATTCCATGTGTTTTCGAGGATAATAGCGAACCAAGTTCCCCTCAAGGCTAGCAGGAGCCAACTGGACAATCCACTATATCCATGGGAATCAGTAAAGCCCCAGAGTTCAGCTTTTTGTTTTTAGCCTTCTAGCTATTCTCTGGCTAATTACTGAGGTTGGCCCTACGGGATGTTGTTGTGGTTGTGCGTTTCGAGGCCCTCGTTTGAGTTGTGTGGGTCATTCACAATGAACACAATTAATGGTCCAAGTCCAACGAGCATGAATGCCGTCATGTTCTTAAATTTTATTAAGCTTCATGCGTTCTGGACCAGGAGTTGAATAGTCTCTAACTCCTCAGCAAGGAGTGAAGATATTCTTTCGAGCTCGAGCGGTTAAAAAGGTTTTAGCAGATCTCAACATCAACAAATCTTCTGGGCCGGATGGGATTCCAACACTTGTCTTGAAACAGTGTTCTTTATGCCGACGAATTTCCAACGTGTTGGAAGGTTGCTAATATAACACCGATTTCCAAAAAGTGTAAGGCTAACAACCTTGAAAATTACCACCCCATTGCAATGTGTTCTGCACTTGTGAGGTATCTGGAGTCAAACAGCTTAATTAGCGACTGAAAGTATGGTTTCCCTAGGAGGCGCCCTACGTGCTACTTGCTGGCTTTCCCATTTATTTGTCTTTTTAGCCTCTTAGCTGTTCTCTGACTGATTGTTGAGGTCTGCCCTTCGCGGGTATGGTGATGGTTGTGTGTTTCGAGGCATTCGTTTGAGTTTGTGGGTCGGATCATTCACAATGACCACAATGAATGGTCCAGGTCCAGAAAGCATGATTGCCGTTGTGTTCTTAAATTTTTTTCATCCACAGTGGTATGATCCACCATCTGGTTATGGCTTACTCAGCTAGTTACAGATCTTATCACGTATCACCTTGTATGGTCCCTCCTAGTAGGTTTGCAAATGGGACTGTCCTTTCTTGCGTTGTGGGTTAAATAGTAACCCATGTTTGTAAATTTCTCCATGTTTGCGCTCGATCATACCTGGCTTTAATTTTATCGCTGGGTATTTTAATGCAATTGCGGACAAACTCATGAAGGTCGTGTAGGTCTTCTAGCGTCTGACGAGCATTTCCATTAACGACGTGCGCAGGGCTTGGATTAACGCTAAATTCTTAATCTGCTCGCAGTTTAAGTTCTGTGCCAAAAAAGAATTTTGTTGCACTTCGTGAGGTTAAATCGTGGACAGCTCATTGGTATGTCAGTAGAAACTTTGATAACATGCACATCATAATCTTTGTGGTGTGTATTGAGCACTTTGCTAAGATATTGCTGTAGGGTAGGATTGAATTTTCCTCAGACAGTAGATGTAATGGTACTGGCACATCTCTTTGAATATGGTCTACTCGAAAGTTAGTCCCTGGTCAGAATGCTATTGGAATACCGCATTGACACACTAGAATTGTTAACAAATAAACCACCGTTTGACATTCTTGATTTGAAATGGCAAACGCTTCAAGCCGTTTGCTAAAATAATCCATTGCGACTAATATATATCGATTGCCAGCGTCACTGCCAGAGAATGGGCCTGCAATATCTATAGCTATCTACTTAAATGGGGCATGTGCGTTGTACTGATGAAGCCTGCCACAATTTTTTCTTGTTTCACCCTGGACAGCTGTTTTAACTTCCAGAGTTTTTGTTACACCTAGAAGACTGCCGTTGGGACTATTATGGGACTGCTTTCTTTTGACATGACAATAAAGTCCGTTGCACTATCGCAGTTCTTGGGTAACTGATCGAGGCGAGATGTTCTTGGCATGCCCTGCTCGTGTTGATTCTTGCGGATTTCAATCGAGGGCAATTCGACTTATGATGTCAATGACTTGTCTAAGCGTATGTCCTATCCACGTCCATTATCGCTTCTTGATTTGCACCGTTATGGATACTTCTCTTGCCCTTTGCCATAGTTTGATGTTTGATGTTCTGTTTGGCCAGAATATTCTGCATATACTTCTGAGGTATTTGTTTACGCAAATGTGTAATCCTTGTATGATGTTGTTGGAGATTGACCAAGTTTCCCATTAATACAGCATGCTGAACTTTACACAACCGTTGAACATTCTTTAGTTTGTTTTGGTGCATAAGTGACTGTTTTTCCATATTGGCCCTAGTTGTGCAAATAATGTTTTCCCTTTATAGAGCCATTTTGTTAAACATTAGTCTTGACAGATCATATTTGGCAGTGGTGAATTAGATGAGTGTCAAATTTAGTTGATACAAGAGCTTCCTCCACAAGATTAATTACGCCGCCCATGACAACCCCGATTTTCATGAAAATATCATATTGAGTAAAGAGGCATATTTTCATTTGAATGGATTTGAATGGATTAACAGAATAGTGGGGTAATTGTTAGATAGCAGAAGTTGTCAACGATGTCGACTATGTGTTGTTTTATAATGGGTTGTGTTTTGTTGATATTTAATCTTCATGGCCCTTGGTTTTCTTGACGTTTATCTGTAGTTCTGCGGTTGCAGATAGACTTACAAGATGGTGTACCTTGACTTGCATTTCGTTGGCTTTGTGAGATAGTAGACTGACGTTGTGTTCGAAGTTCAAGTCTTCTAGTTCACGCCACTTCTAGTTTATGCCACTTCTTTCTACACAAATTTCTTCCATGTTGACATCTATCACAAGAGTGAATAGCAGACAATATTGTTTAACTTCAGTGTTGGTGTTTCATGGCTCCCTGGGTAATCCACTATGTTGAACTGCCAAGTCAGAATTTATGTACAGCTCTCTGATTATTCTTACAATATTCTGTGGAACTCCATTTCTTCTTTATGCTCTCCAAATTGCAACATGATAGAACAAAAGGCCTTCAAAGGCCTTCTTGAAGTCTATGAACAGTAGATACAGGATGTACGCCATTCTGGTGGTTGTTCTATTATTATAAGTAGAGTGTTGGAAATTAGCAGTGGTTTTGCTTTTATAGTAAAACGTTACACTGTGCTTTACCTTTAGGTAAATCTGTTAGCACTAACATGAGTAGCATCTATTTTTTATCTTTGTTTACTGAAGTCATGTAAAATTTATTAAATTTATTTTTTTTAAATATTTTCCCACTATTTCCACAGCTCCTGCATGTACGAGCACTTGGAAAAGTTACACAAGTAAATCCTTAACTAAACATAAAACTCCTAAGCACATACAAGAGTTAAATATTAAAAAAACCAAAAACAAAAAATGATAAATTTGCTGAGATATAATGACTGACAGACATGTTTTTGTGCATATGTTTGGTTGGTTAAGACTTTACTAAAGACTAAAGTAGTAAATGACTGAATGAATAAGTGAGTAAGTCAGCAAGTGACTGAGCATATCAGTAGCTGGCTAAATGTATGAGAATGTCTTGATGACTACCGCAATTAAAGCAAACATGAGGATGAGGCCATATTGTAATAGCTAAGCAACAGCTTCTTTATTTCACAATATGTGAACTGGCTTGGCTGGTTTTCTATATCCCAAAATTTGTGCTATTTGAAGCTAAATTTTTGTTTTTGTTTTCTTTTGTTTAAAGAATTAACCTTTTAGTATATTACAGCAATTTTAATAATAGCCTCTTATTTAGTTTCATTTGGTATTTATTTGAATGAATTTGTAAATAATTTGGACAACACGGGGTACATATGGTTTGGGTCAATAAAAATAAATATGGTATTTTAGAGGATAGCTTGATTTTATTTTTCTCTGTCCTTTCTGGGTGCTGTTCGTTCGGTGTAAAAGATAAATTTACAAAATGCATATACAATATGTAATACACAAGACCTTATCGAAAAACCTAAAGACATCAAGATAACCGAAATCATACGAGTCGATTCCTTTGACATCAATGATTTATATACTTCAATACCAGCACATGAAACCTTAGACATCTTACGCGACACACCAGACAATTTATATGAAAACCTAATGCATCACCGATATTATAGATACTGCAAAGATAATAAGACAGAACAACTTTAGATTTAATAACCACTTTTACAAATTACCTGACGGACTCGGTATGGGAAACCCAACTTCCGCAATCTTCATGTAAAAACACTAATGAAAAAACACAAAATATCTCCATACTGTAGATAGGTAGATGATATTGTAAGTATCTTCGAACAAAACAACGACGAACAAATTCTAGCAGACTTAAACACAATCCATAACAACATTGCATGCATAATGGAAAAAGAAAAAGATAGAAATTTCCATTATCTTGACATCATGACAATACAAGAAACAGACTTTTTAACATTTGACATCTATAGAAAACCAACTACGGTGGACGCTACCATCCACATTACTTCGAACCACCCTGCCCAACATAAACTAGCAGCATTTAAAAATGTGCCCCTGCAGGCTAGTAGGTAGTGTACTAGCTTGTCAGTATGGGGTTTTGGGTTCAATTCCCAACGAAGACCTTGGTTTTTTTTCACTACAAAAATAAAAATTGACTGTCGGTGGGGCTGCTCAGCGGTGAAGGCATAGTCACTGGTCGCTGTGCTGTCTTTATACGGGAGTTAATTTCCGACTATTCATCTAATTTCACCACCTATTTCTTCTCTTCTCTATCCCTTTTCTAAAGAATGTAGCACGGTACTTGACTAAATAGGCATTGTTGCCTGAAGTGATATTTCTGTTAAAAAAAAAAAAACAAATGTTGCCAATATCCTCTTTTTAATTCTTGTAAACAAAAATTCGTTCAACATGGCCAGACAACGATCGCCATTGACTGTAACGGCCACTCCTTGCTCATTTTCGAAGAAAAATGGCCCATTTATGCCTCTGGACCAAAATCCGCACCACACAATGACTCGTTTTGGGTTTTCGGTGCCCCAAAAGCGACAATTTTGCTTGTTTACATACCCGCCAGGAACAAAATGAGCTTCATCTGAAAAGTTAACCTTTTTTGCAAAATCAGCATCTTCTGTAAGTCGATCGCAGGCACACTTAGCGAAGCAAAAACCCATCGGATGGTCACTTGGCTTCAACTCCTGAACCAATTGGACTTTGTATGGCGTCATACTAAGATCTTTATGCAAAATTCTTCTCAATGATGTCTCTGAAATGTTTAATTGTTGAGAACGATGGTGAATTGATGTTGATGGTGCTTCACGCACACTTTCTGCCACAGCAGCAATGTTCTCGAGTGTACGCACTGTTTTTGATTTTTCACGCTTTCGTTTATTGATGAGGAAGCCAGTTTCTTTCACTTCTTTCACAAGATAACGAACATTAGGCAGTTGATTTCCGACTATCCTTTTACTTTCACCACCTGTTTCAGCTCTACTCTATCCCTTTCCTAAAGAATGTAGCTCGGTACTTGACTAAATAGGCATTATTGCCTGAAGTGCTACCTCTCTTTTATAAAAAAAAAATGATACACAGACTTAAGATAATCCCACTTACTTCGGATTAAAATAACAATGAACTCGACACAATTTATAATCCCCCAAAAAAAAGCAGCTAAAATCCCTTCTACCAACAATAAACTTCTTAGACAATAGAACACGAAAAACAGGAATAAAGAAGACAACGAAACAACCCATGCAATACGACTGCCCACTTTTACTTACACAGGACCAGGAATACATAATTTAAATCAATCAATTTTCACAAAGAAGAAATACTTGCAGCATTAAAAACTGGCAACACTCTGAGACATAATCTCAGGACACTGACAGAAATAACTGACAAATTTAGCTCCAGCGGAGTATACAGTCTTACTTGTACCTGCAAACATATTTATAGAGGACAAACTGGACGAACACTAAAAACAAATATGAAGAACACATACGCTCATACGAAAGGAAAAGAGAAGACTCCAGCTTTGGATTACACCCTGACACTCACGAACACTCGCACCAAGGGAAATAAACGAATGTATGACTTGACTATACTGCATCCTAGCAAAAAAAGGACGAAGACTAAACATTCTTGAAAACATGGAAATCTACAAAAAAAACTTCTAACAGCGACAATATAAACGAACAGGTAAACACGCTCTCAGACAGAATTTTCACACCACTAAAACTACTCATACAAACGAATAAATGAAAAACTCCCTCAAACGGACACATGCACCGAGATAATAATAAGAGACGGAGGTATTGAAAGATTAGCCTTGCATAAACTGTCAGGTGGCTGGCATTCTATCTACAAGAGTAAATACGACCTTAACAACAGAACTACCTAAACGTGAACACTGACTCACCAATGCGAATTGGATCCCGGCTTGAAAATGATGTCTTCACATCGAAAGCGCTCGACGTTTATGCCGAACAACAAACAGCCAGAGAGGACAGGGGAAAGTAACAACAGTATTTCATATGCTGGCGGAAAAAATCTAAACAATTTGATCTCAGTAAGCATCTGTCATTATTAACTCAGTATACGAAAGACTCCAAAGTATAAACACACACTCTTTTCAATTGCTATAAATTTGAATTTTGTGCCTTAAAGGATTTTTTTTTTATTGGAGAGTCTGGTAACCTCCTTTCGTTTAAAGAAAACAGCTGCTGAAAGTTATCGATTGTTGGCAAAAGCATATGGTCAATATTGCCAACTTAGGAAAACTTGTGCAGGATGGTTTGCGAAATTCGAAAGACGCGAAATTGATACAACAGTCCGTGTGGACATTTAGAATTTCTAAAACAGATATACGAGGTGTGTTAGAATAGAATAGAAAAAGGTAAATTATGAAAATTGCTCGTTTAATGTGTGATCGTTTAGCGATTTCTTTTAAAAGTTGCCACAGCGGTTTCAAACATGTTTTAATTTAAGCGACATGGTTTGGGTTTACTTTGTTTGTGAGGGATATAACAGTTCGATGATTTTCTGCTGTGGATAAAACTGGATCAAAGAATTTGTATAAAATTTTGTAAAACAAAATTGAAGGAAGTACTCAAAAGTGTTCACTTAAAATGTTGAGAATGTTATAGGGTGATTTGTACTGTCAGTGTGAAAAGTGTCTAAAAATGTTTATAAGACACAGAAGTGGTTTGAAACTAGACAAGTGTTTGCAAGGTGGACTTAAGCATATTTTAAAACTTAATTTGAACAACATTCTTTAAATTTAATACAAAAACATAAATTTTGTTCTTCACTCTCACACACACACGAAAGCCTAAAAAAATAAACACAAATCGTTTGTTTAATGTTAGGCTTTTAGTGCCAAAATTAATAGCTCCAACATAAAAACTCCAACAATAAAAACAAAAAAAAGGCAAAAACCACACAATTTTTTAAATGTTTTATATATAACGCTCGAACAACTACTTTGAAACACTTTTGTACTCTCAAGCACACTCATTTCTTTATATCCTCTATAAAATACACATGCACACACACTCATACACGTACACTTACCCTTGGATACAACAGGAACACTGTTTGAAAATTTATGGTACACACTTTATTAAAAACGAATGAGTTTCAAAATTGTTATTGTTTTAAGGTTGTGCACGTGTAAGGGACACGGCTCACAAACTAGGATATTGTTGTACACAGGTAAAATTAACGTAATGGAAAACAATAAAGCAACCGAAAATATTGCGCAAAAAAAAGAAAAGGAAAAGTGTAAAAAGTTGAAAAACAATTAAGGGAATGGAAAATATTAAACAAAACATAAGTTTGCTAAGACCAAATAGTTGGCTGCTTTTTAGTGTGATAATTTCTTAAATTGAAATAAAAAAATTATTTTTTGCTTTTTTCCACAACAGGAGTTTTAAATATTAAATATATAAAAAAATCTAAAGTTGTAAATTTTAGTTAAGAAATTAAAACAAATAAGACGAGACCACCAGCTAAAGTTTAGTTGTCATTGTCATTTAAATAAATATCTCTTTTCTCTACATTCACTGTTTCAACTTCTTTAGGCAGTTAAAACAGTTAAAACTTTAAGTTTAAAAAATTTATTTCAGCTGCAATTTGTTTAAGATATTAAAGACAAAAAAAGAAAAAAAAATTCTAAAAAAGTTTCGTTAAATATTGTTTTCCTTAGCAGCAGCAGCAGACTCTTTGACACCCATAAAATATTCTTGTTAAACAATCTTCCATTTAAAAATATTAAAAAAGAAAAATAAAAGTTTTGCTTCGCGCTAAAATAAGTTTCATTTGTATTTCCGTGGCAGTTACAGTTTCAGCAACATAATTTTTAAATGGCAACAACTTACAACTTTCAAATATTTAAAACTTTTATACATTCAGGAGTAAAAGACACTGTTTGTTCGTTACAAACACAATAATATCTTAAAGTGTTTCTTTATATGTTTTAAGTTGCAAAAGATCTACTGATTTGTGATAGAGTAACCCATCGAGCATGTTTAAGAAAAGTAGCTGCTTAACTTATTATACAATCAAATGTGATGTTTCTGCAATACATTGTTTAATGATTAACAAGGTTTTAAGGAGTTTGTCGAACTTCATTTGATGTATTATATGTTTCCAGAATAATCTATTTAGTTTTTGAAATCAGCAAAGTATCGTACCGTACTATCCGAAGCTATGATACTTCAGTGGACCCCCCCCCCCCCGGAGGGGCACATTATTAGTCTTTATTGATCACACAACCATCTAGAGTTGTGTCTTGCGGGGGTAAAAGGGAGCCCAGTCCCCCTAGTAGAAGCCAACTGGACAATCCACTATATTTCCACGGGAATCAGTAAAGCCTCAGAGATCCGCTATTTGTCTCTTTAGGCATTTATTGATTATTGAAGTAGGCGCTTTGGGAGTATCGTGGTGGCTGTGTGTTTCGAGGCTCTCGTTTGAGTTTGTGGGTCGGATCATTCACAACGAATGGTCCAGGTCCAGTGAGCATAATTGCTGTTGTGTATTTAAATTTTCCCGCCAGGGGCATATAAATATGGTCTTTACAGAATTCCACTATCTAGACACAGTGAAACTGGGGAAAAAGGGAGCCCAGTCCCCTGAAGGCAGGCAGGAAGTCAACTGGCAGCTCTACTTTATTTTCACGGGGATCAGTGAGCCGCAGAGTTCACTATTTGTCTCTTTAGAGTAGTCTCTTTTAGTAGTTCTCTGACTGATCATTGAGGTTGGCCTCTAGATGGGAGTATCGTAGTGGTTGTGGTTTTGCGGCCCCATAACAGTATAATGGTTATTATGGTGGCCAGGATCATCTCACTGATAATGACACGCATGGTGAATGATCCGTCCAGTGAGTATGCTTGACATGTGTTCTGGACAGGAGTTAGAAAGTCTCCAACTCTTTAGCAAGGTGTGATAGTTTGCAGACCTGCCCTGGAATTATTCAAGTTGCAACTAGGTGGTTCTGTTGCTTAGAATTATTTCTTCGGCTATCTAGGACGTTTGTATAACGTTCCAAAGTGGTTTGTCCACCATCTGATTAAGACTATATAGTCAGGCGCGGATGTAAAACAAATCACACTCTGTACTTAAATTTTATTAAGCTACATGCGTTCTGGACCAGGAGTTGCATAGTCTCCAACTATTCAGCAATGAGTGAAGTCTGCGGCCTACTCCGGGCTTTTGAAGTTGCAATTAGGAGTGACCAGAGGATATACATACCTGATGGCCTTTTAGGGAGGGGATGACGCTACATACCATCCTCAGTGGTAATAATCCACCATCTGATTACGACTTACGGCCAGGCGGAGATGTAAATCTTCTCACGTCATACTTCAGTGCATTTTCTAATAGTTTTTAAAACTATTCATAGCTGAGGAAGTTAAAATCTATTATAATAACAAAAAGTTACTTTTTCACAGAAGATGAGAAGAAGTCACTTTTTTATAGCAAAATGTGAACTTTTTTTAGCAAAATGCCACCTTATTATAGAAAAAAATTAGTTTTTGAAGCAAAAGCTTAGCCATTATGATGGGAAATCTACTGTTTATAGGGGGTCAGTTTTTCTAACAAAAAGTTAAATATTTATAGCAAAACTTTAAATTTTTATAGCAAAAGGGAATTTTTTGTATGAAAAAAGATCTCTATTATATAAAGAAATTAGCTTTTTATAGCAAAAGATCGCCTTTTTATAGCAAAAAGTTAAATTTTTATAGCAAAAGGGAGTTTTTATGATAAAAAAAGATCTTTCTTATATAAAGAAATTAGCTTTTTATAGCAAAAGATCGCTTTTTTATAGCAAAAATTTAAATTTTTAAAGCAAAAGGGAATTTTTTGTATGAAAAGAGATCTCCTTTATATAATGATATTAGCTTTTTTTAGTAAAATATCAAATTTTTATAGCAATTGTAATGTCTCCTCTTTAACGCAAAAGATCACATTTTTACTGTGCACTCTTTTATATCAAAAAATCTTCTGTTTATAGAAAAATTCAACGTTTTATAGAAAAAATTGGCTTTTTATAAAAAAAAGGACAGCTATTTATAATGGAAGATCACCCTTATCTTGATATAAATAAACTTTTTATAGCAAATGGCCAGCTTCTTAAATCAAAAAATTCTACTTTTTACAGTAGTAGGCCAGCTTTTTATGGCAATATAAAGGGTCCGCCAAATAACTTTTTTTTTGTTTTAAATTCTATAAACAAAACTACTGAACATTTTTTCAAATTCCTTTTTATTAGAAAGTACCATCCTTCCGGTTAATAATGGAAAATAATTTCATTCAAATTGCTGCCTCGGCTGGTCATGCATTTGCCTACACGATCGGTCCAATTTTTAAGCACATTATCGATTGTGTGCAGCTGTATTTCACCAATGGCTTCACGTATATTGTCCTTTAAAGCATCAATTGTCTCTGGCTTGTCGGCGTAATACCTATCTTTGACGGCGCCCCACAAAACAATAGTCCAACGGTGTCAACTCACAGCTTCGAGGTTGTCAAAGGACATCAGCTCTGTGGCTGATAATGCTATCTTCAACAATAGGGCACAAAACATCGATTGTAGCTTTGGCTGTGTGGCACGTAGTGCCCTTCCGTTGAAACCAAATGTTGCAAATATCCTACTCTTCAATTTTTATGAACAAAAATTCGTTCAACATGGGCCGATAATGATCGCCATTGACTGTAACGGCCACTCCTTGTTTATTTTTAAAGAAAAATGGCCCAATTATGCCTCTGGACCAAAATCCGCACCAAACAGTGACTCGTTTTGGGTGTGTCGGCTTTTCAATGTATGCGTGCGGGTTTTCTGTGCCCCAAATGCGATAATTTTGCTTGTTTACATACCCGCCAAGATCAGAATGAGCTTCATCTGAAAAAATGACCTTTTTTACAAAATCGGCTTCTTCTTTAAGTCGATCGCAGGCCCACTTAGCGAAGCGAAAACCCATTGGATGGTCACTTGGATTCAACTCCTGAACCAATTGGACTTTGTATGGCATCATACCATGGTCTTTATGCAAAATTCGTCTCAATGATGCCTCTGAAAGTTGATGGCGCTTCACGCACACTTTCTGCCACAGCAGCAATATTCTAGGGTGTACGCACTGTTTTTGGCTTTTCGCGCTTTGGTTTATCGATGAGGATGCCACTTTCTTTCACTTTTTTAACGATAACGAATATACGGAGCTGACGGTGCTTCTCTTCTTCTAATATCCGTATGAAATTTTCGCACACATTCTGCAACATTACCATGATTTTCAAGGTAATGTCGCAATATTTCCTAGGGTCGTTCAAGCGTAAATTATTAGTGCAAAAGGTTTCATTCATTAACTAAAATTTTTTTTGTTAAAGTTTTTTGCGCTATAAAAAATTTTTTATAACAATTTTTTTTTATCTAGTCAAATTTTTACAAAAAAAGAAGGTAAATTTTTTATAACAAAAATTCCATTTTATAGCAAAATTTTGTTTTTTATAACAAAATAAACTTTTCCAACAACAAAAGGACTTAAACCTAATAGAAAAACTAGCTGACCCATTGAGAACGAATTTGTGAGATCGCAAAAAAGAAGAAACGCAAACAAATAAGCTCGATGCCCACCGCGACTGTTTTAACGGTGGCAGTAATCGAATCCATGTTACTTTGCGCCTTTCACCGTCATCCGCCAAGTTACATTGGAGGCAGTTGGCGGCTGGCGACGAATTTATAGCGTGTGTATTTTTGAAGTACACAACGATAAATATTTACGTAAATGCGATACCATATAATATCGAAACATAGCGCACAAAAAAATTAAATGCATTAAATGAATGAATACACAAAAATTCAATCAAGTCGATCCAGTCGTGTAGTTGCAGTGTAGTTGAATAACCTGGATACCGACTGCAGCGCCATCTGTCGGGCTAGTTTGTGAAGGTAAACAATCCAAGGCAACACCCAAACGCATGCAAAAAAAATGTATTCAGTGACATACACACGTAGTGGAATTATATACATACATAAAGAAGATTTGTATGGGAGGTACCAACGTCTTTATCAAATCCCGCCTTTATTTGCAGCAGAACTTAAATACTGTTTAAATACCGTTAGCAGGAGCAGATTTATTGGATTCTTAATTTATGGTTTGTATGGTTTGTACCACGCCCCTTTGTACAATCCCGCCCATATTTGCAGCAGCACTTAAAAAATGCACACCAAACCGACCTACCAAATTTTGGGCAAATTCCATTAGCAGGTACCACGCCCCTTTATCCAATTGGACCCAATTGTAAATCTAAACCACCCGGAGCGCCACCTCAATGCATATAAAAAAATGTATGCAAATCGGTGCTGCCGTTTAGGAGGAGTTCAGTCACAACGCACGTACAGTATATAAAGAAAAAAATTTTTTATAACAAAAATTTTGTATAACAAAAATTTTTTTTTAATTTTTTATAACAAAAATTTTTTTTATCTAGTAAAATTTTTTTTAAAAAGAAAATTAATTTTTCAATTTTATAGCAAACTTTTATTTTTTTATAACAAAATATTTCTTTCCAACAGCAAATGATCACTATTTCAGTGATTTTTATATAGGAAAATTTTACTTTCTTCTATTTAGCAAAAAGTGACTGGCTGCCATTAACGGGTCATATTTTTTTCTTTATTTCATAATCTTTCCACTATCTTAAATCCCGTCGGACAATATACACACATACATAAAATTCTTCTTTTAAGAAGAAAATTTCTTACACCAAAAAGTCACCTTGTTAGAGCAAAAATAGTCACTTTTTACAAAAAAGTTTTCAGAAAATCCTATTTTTTTTACAAAAATGAAAAAAGGCATATTTTTTTTGTAAAGTGGATCTCTAAAAACTTCTATATCCCAACCGGAATAAACTTTTTCCCATAAAATATATGTTTTACTAAAATTTATATTTATTACAAAAATATATTTTTTAAAAAGTTTTTTTTCTATACATGAGATATTGAGAGACATTCACTTAAATTTGTTTGTTTCAATTTTGATGGAAGAGAACTTTTGTACGTGAAAAATGAGAAAAATTTCTTCTGCTACATTTTGTTAAGTTTTACACTTGTTTTATTATGATTTGTAATTTTTTTTTTGAGTTCCTCTGCTTTGTTTTTGCTTCTGATATCCATTTTCTCATTAAGCTTAACGCATGTTCTTTAAAGAATATTTATTTAGTTGGAAAGTTATTTGTTTGCACTTTACACTTTACATTTTGTATTGAAAAAGTTGTAACTAAAAGTTAAAGAGAAAAGCAATTAAAGTTTTACGTAAATTCTGGTTATCAAAATATCACAGGATTTTATGAAAATTTAACTAAAAGTTTCGATTAAAATATTTATTTGTTTTTCTTTTTTGAAAATTAAGAAGTTGTGAAAGTTGTGATCATTTCTTGTTTATTGCAATTGTTGTCTTTTAAGTTTCTTGCTGCTGCTGTTGTTGTTGTTTTTGTTACGAATTTGTTTTTGTTTTCTTACTAACTAAGATATTAAAAGTTGTTATTTTTGTTTGCAGTTTTGTAGTTTTATTTTCAATTTTTTTGTTTAACTATTTGTTATTTATTTGTATTTGAATGTTTTTGACACTTGAAAGTTTTTCAAAGTTTCGAACGTCTGCCTTGATAGCAGATGATATAAAAAGAAAAATATTTTTTCTTTTAATATCAAAAGGATGTTTGGTGACGTAAAGTATAATTTTCAGCAAAATATATTTATAACACTTTTCAGGATCTATATAAGGGAGTTAAAGAAAGAGAAGCAAAGAATAAAGACCTAAAATCAATAAAATCGCTGTAGATGATGAAAAATATTTCATAAGAGAAAGTTACTTTATTGCTCTCCCACTTCCACTCCCACTCATTACAGTGGAAACAAATATATTTTAGAAAGAAAATTTTCAAGCTTAATTTTGTTTAACATATAATTTCGCTGAGAGTCACACTGAAAAAATTTAAAAGCTTTTTTATTTTTTAACTTTAAAAAAAATCCGCACAACATTAAATTTTACAAAATTTCAAATTTCATAAATTTCAAATAATAATAACAAGATTTTTTACATTTAATTCAAAAAACAAAAAAAAAACTTAAGAGATCACTCTAAATAATGTCCTGTTAAAATTAAATTTTTATACAACTCATTCTCACTCTCTTACTAAAGCTCTTTTTCTCTTCCTTATACTCAAACCAATTATTTGTTATGGAGAATTTGATTGCTGGAACTTTGAAATTGTTTTAATCTTTTTAGATTATAGATATATGGGCTGGGCAAATCTAAGGTTAGGTGTGCCAATTCTTGACATTTAATTGATTTTACAGGCAGTTTGTCAAATCATTAAATATCAAAAAATGACCTGTTGTCCTTTAATAATTATTTATTTATTAAAGAGTAAGAAAATGTTTAACATGAAACGTTTCGCTCTCCTAATAATCTTAGACCGCTAGGCCTAACTTAACCTTTAAATTAAGGTATTATTGGTGATAATGTTTAGTACGGCAGAGGCCGTAGTGATAAACGTTTTACAGCAAAGTGTTGAGAATGAGCCTTGAACATTAACTCGTCGGCGTTCGAAACTATTAGGTGTCTCAGAGGTACTTTGCACAACAGTTTCCAGCTGCTTATCTTCTCTCTTAGGTGCTCCTATAGGCTAGTAGGCAGGCTAGCTTGTCAGTATGGGGGTTGTGTGTTCGATTCACAAGGAAGATCATGGTTTTTTTCGCCGCAAAAATAAAAATTTACTGTCGGTGGGGCTGCTCAGCGATGAAGGCATAGTCACTGGTCGTTGTGCTGTCTTATATACGACAGTTAATTTCCGACTATTCTTCTACTTTCACCACCTGTTTCATCTCTTCTTTATCCCCTTCCTAAAAAAGGAATGTAGCACGGTACTTGACTAAATACTCATCGTTGCCTGAAGTGCTATTTCTCTTTCTTAAAAAGAAAAAGAAAAAAATACAGATTAACTCGTTAAAGAATTAAAGCCGATCGATCACACTGTCCAAACAAAAATTTCTGTTTTATGACGTGAAAAATTGCCCGGTCGCCTAATTTCACAATTTGGCGATGTCAGTTGGCCTCTTCATTCTTGTAACTTAAAGCCATTAAAAAACCCGGTTTGATCTACACGAAAACCCATAAATAACTAATGCTGCATTGATGAAATAAGCGAAGGTTTTTTGCAAAGTGTGATTGAAAATTTTTGGAAAAAAACAGATGTCTGTCCAAGTGCTAGAGGTAAATATTTGCACGACTACAATCAATTACAATTATTTGTAAATTGTAATTGAAATAATACATGTAATTTTAATTGAGAAATTTCGATTACAAATTAAAAGTAATTGTAATTGTAATAAAGCAGTAATCATTACTTCCAATTGAAGGGAATTCAATTATATTTCTAAAAATTTTAAGTACATCTTAAAAATGAATTTCTTGCGTTGTATATTATATAAGGTAATTGGAAATTTCCAATTACAATTACATGCAATTGAGTAATTAAATATGTAATGTAATTGTAATTAACTACAATTATTAAAATTGATTTAATAAAGAAGATTTAATAAAGTTGATTTTTTTTCAATTGCAATTACAAATAATTTTAATTAAAATATTATAATTACAAACTACAAGTAATTGTAGTTGTGTTTGTACATGTAATGTGTAATTGAAAAAACTCAATTACAATTGCAAAATTTTAATGTAATTGTAATTGAAAATTTCCAATTACCCTCACTTGTAATTAAGTAATTGAATGTGTAGTTAATTACAAACTGTAATCAATATCCCCCAAGTCTACTTCTTAGAAATAATTCCATTTAATTGAAATTATAAATTCCTCTGTCCATAAATATTTTCTAGTTTTAAATTTTTTTAAAAATTATGTTGTTGTGACTTAAATAAAGGCTTTTGTGTTAGTTGCAGTTTATTTCTTATATTTCTATTTTTTTATTTATTTTATAATTCTTATTTTCTGTTATTTCTTTTAATACCTTCTGCCTGCTGCCTGTAGTTTTAAATCCTTTTCAAAGAAGTTCTTTCTTATTTTTTAACTTGATTTGATTTTGCACTAATTGCTGTAATACTAAGGAATTGTTAACAATTCGAAGAGATCAAGAAAAACTCTATAAAAAGAATATTTTTTTTATTAAAAATAACCGGGATAGCATGCAATTAGATTTAATAAAGTTTACAAGCATTTAATTACAAAAAAAGAAATATATAAAATTCCAGAAGTCATTCAGCTTAAGAAATATAAAATTTAAAATTTAATCAAAATTAATTTAATTTCAATTCAACTTCAGTTCAACTTTTGGTTTTTTATTTAATTCCTTTAACTTGTTTATAACTTGGACCAAGTATTTAAGAAGATTTTACTTTGTTTTATGGCTTTAAAAAAAGATGTATTTCTTCCTTACAAATTTCTAAATATTAAAACTCAGCCTTAACAGCCGCAACTCCTGCAGAAACTTTCTTAACCATCTTAATCCACCTTTTCCTACGTAAAGTTTCTGCAAATAATATCCCAGATTTGAAACTTTTAATTGTAGTTAATTTAAAATTCTTTGTTGCTTTTCTTTACAACAAAAAACTAAATAAAAATACTGTAACATGAAATAGAGAACTATTTTATTTCAGAACTTAACTATTAACTATTTTCTAAGAGAAAACTTAAAAGGTCACTGCAAATGAAATTTCATACAACTTTTTGCTTACATTCTCATACTGAAACTCTTTCTCTTCCAACCAACAATACTATTTTTTATTGAGCATTTGTTTGATGCAACTTTTAAATTGTTGGCATCTTTTAAGCAGATTTTGTTTCGAGTAAAAGAATTAGAAGATTAAAAAAGAAATATTTTATGTCGTGATTTTATTTAAGTTTGTTACGCCATAAATTGTGTTAAACCGCAAAATGGTATTTAATCTGTTTGACTCTTTTATTTAAAATGTTGAAATCAAGTTGAATCCTTAAATGGTGACGTGTTAATAAAAGCCCCCAAGTAAATACATGTGCTCTACATATCCAAGTAGCCTGAAAATCCGAAATTATGATTTTTTTTCGTTCGAAACAGCACCCAGAGAATGACCTCTACTCATGCAGTGCATTGCACCAGAAGTAGGAAATTAGGTTATGGGGAGGATAAAAGAGGGAGTAGTGTTTGTGGGCGTTCGATTTGATTTTCCCTACATTGAAAGTGACAGTAAAGACCTCTAGAAAGAGTTTATTCCACATACGGACTGTTAAGAAACTGATAAAAAAATGAATTTTCGCTGTAGTGCATAGTGCGATTCACTGGTCAATCGACCACAAATGGGTGCGCTCCCAACGAAAATCGCGAAAATGTGCGAGTTTTGGGAACAAGTTTCCTAATTTCGTTAGAACACTTACCATTCTAGTAACGATAAAACAGTGAAATACAACCTACATTGCGTCGATGCTCTAAAAAATTAATAAAAATGGATACGTGCGTATCCATTATCCAACGTGGTTTGATTTATTTGGGTATGATTTCACGTTAACCCGCGTCAAGTTTTGTTTGCGCGTATACCGTTTTCGGCTATATGCCATCTTCAGTGTTCTTTCTTTATATGTTCGCAAACCAAATTTGAAGCGGGTTGACGTGAAATCAAACCCAAAGAAATGGATACCCTACCGACTCCTGAGTGCGATCGAACAACTCCAAACTAATCTTTCATATGTGGAAGTTGTGTTCCATGTTTTTATGGATATAAATGTTATAAATAGTACGAAGATCGGATGGAGTGAAGTATCTCTTAAACCGTTTTAGAAAACTCAGGCATTTGAAAGCTTCTTTAGAAACCTGAGAAGTGTATGAAGCTCCTCGAACATCACACTTAATTTTCATACCAAGAACATCAAGAGCTTCCAATTCCGTAATATCCATAGTAACAGATGCAGCACCATTTCCGAATACAAATCTATGTGTAAGCATGCAACATACTGTTGTACGGGCATTAAAATCGACTCTATTCGCACGAACCCATGAGGAGATTGCTGCGAGCTCTTGATTAAATGTATCATTCATATTCCGCCTTAGCTCACCTCCAACTGGTTCTTTTCTTTTTTTCTTTTCTCCTTTAAAGAGAAGTAGCACTTCAGGCACCAATGCCTTTTTAGTCAAATACCGTGTTACATTCTTTAGGAAAGGGATAGAGAAGAGACAGGTGGTGAAAGTAGAAGGATAGTTACGGAAATTAATTGTCGTATAAGACAGCTCAGTGACCAGTGACCATGCCTTCATCACTGAGCAGGCCCACCGACAGTCAATTTTTATTTGTAGTGAAAAAAACCAAGATCTTTGTTGGGAATCGAACCCACTACCCCTGTCTTGTAAGCTAGTACACTACCTACTAGCCTACAGGGGTACCTAACTGGTTGGGTTTATTGGCAAATGAACACGAATTACAATGATGAATACGAAAGACTAAATAGGGTTGAAAGCTTGACAAAGATGGTCATTTAGAAATGTAAGATATATGGCAGGAGAAAGAAGGGAGTCTTGCGGTAGCCCTGAATTAATCTTGAACTCGTTGGAAGAAATACCATCTATAGCAACTCGTATTTCGTAATAAGATTTACGTCTGCATCTGGCCGTGGGCCTTAATCAGACGATGGTCAAAGCACTGTGAATGAAAACCAGCGCCATTTACGCCCTAGGAAGCCGAAGACTAATTCTAGCAACAGGTCTTTTCTAGTTGCAATTTCAGCGGTTCCAAAGCAGGGTGCAAACCACTACTCCTTGCTGAAGAGCTGGAGACTATCTAACTCCTGTCCAGAACAGCATGCTCACTAGATCTGGATCATTCATCCGTAGGTGTGATTAAAGGCGAGATGATGCTGGCCCTCAAATGAAATTCATGCGAGGGGCGCATAACCACAAAAACCACTATACTCCCGAAGGTCCAACCTCAATAATCAGTCAGAGAAACAGCTAAAACCCTTAAGGGACAATTAGCGGAAACTCTGGGGCTTACTGATTCCCGTGGAAATAACGTGGAGCTTTCCAGTTGTCCCCTGCTGACTTCAGGGGATTGGGCTCCCTTATACCCCCAGCGGCAAAGGTCTAGATAGTCAAGTATTTTATAAAGATCGATAAATTTGCCCCTGGGGAATAGCAACTCGTATACTGCGATTCCTGAGAAAATTCGATATAAATCTAGAGAAATTATCACCGACACCAAAAACAGCAAGTTTTAACAAAAGTGCATCATGCCTCTATTAAAGGCCTAAGAAAATAATTATAGCCACCACCTTACTCTCTCTCTCTCTCCGAAATGATGTATGGAGTAGCACCATTGTTCCGTTAAAGAATTTAGTAAATCGCCCGGTAGAGCGTCCCCTACGGAAACCATACAGTCGTACGCTAAGTAAGTTGGACTCCAGGCACCTCACTGATCAATAATGAAGTTGATTAATGAAGTTCCATTTTGTTTTTTTTTTTTAATTTAGGTTTCTGTCGCATTTTTTTCACTTCAAAATTTTGTACGAATTAAAATCCAACAATTTCAATAACGAATTTACTTATTACCTGCACTGTTCTATAAATTCGTATTAGTGATTAAGTTGGAAATTATTTCCACAAAGTTCTTCCCTTTTTAAATTATGCCCAACAAATTTTAAGACAATTTTTACACTCTTCTAATTTTAGGCTGGTATGAAGACAACTGGTATGAAGTGAATTTAGAAAATGAAGGCATAACATGCACCATAGAACAGATGCGTTTAGCAGCCGAAGGACATTTAACAACAGAAGCTTTAATGTGGAATCAAAACAATCAAACCACCATATCGGGCATGACAGCCGAAGAATTTCGGTATTGAACAAAGAAATTATTTAAGAGAAAAAATTACAAATGATTTGCAATGTCATTCTCTTTATTGTTTGTTTGATCTTAGGCAACGTCTTAATCATGCTCTTATTGAGGAAGGCTATGATATTAATCATGATCGCTATCCAGAGGGCTATCAGGAGGCACCATTAGCTTACGATGCTGTTTGGAGTGTAGCGCTGGCATTTAATAAAACAATGGAGAGACTGAAACAACGCAATAAATCTCTTAAGGAATTTACATACAACGACAAAGAAATTGCTGATGAAATTTATGCTGCCATGAATTCTACACAATTTTTAGGGGTTTCTGTAAGTATTCAAAATTTTTTCTCTTCTCTTATTTGTTTTTTTCTCTTAACTAAAATCATCTCTTTCATTTACACAACCTTAAATGTGAAAGGGAAAAGTTTCGATATAACATTTAAAAAAAAAATTAAAGAAATCTTAAAAACGCCTTGAAACAGATTTTTTGTTAAAAAACTTCAAAACTGAAACATTTTATGAAGAATTTTTTTAAGGCACATTTCTCAAAAGGTACACTTTTAAAAAGATACTTTTGTAAAAGATGCCTTTAAAGTACTTTTTAATAACGAATTTTCTGTAACACACTTTTCGAAAAAAAATTTTTTTAATACTTTATTTTCATTAAATTTTTTACTAGGACTTAATTTTTAACAAAAGTACTTTTTAAAAGAAAATTTAACAAAAAGTACGTTATGTAAATTGGCGCGATCTCTTTAAAACTTCTTTAAAATAAGTAAATTTTTTATTAAAAATAATTTTTCTAATTATTGAAAAGTCATTTTAATGTAAAAAGCAATTTTTTATGTCAGATATTTTTTCAAAAGGTACCTTTGTGTTAAAAGTTATGCTTTTTTAAAAGATATTTTTATAGAAGAAACTTTCTTACAAAATTTTACGGATTACAAAACTAAATTTCTAAAAAAATTTATGTTTATTAAATGTGACGTTTGAGGTACTTATTATTTAGTACCATACTTTTGAGTCAAAAGTGCTTTTCATAACAATTAATTAGAAATGAAATGTTTTGAGTGGTAATTGTCATAAAAACTTTTTTAAAGAGGCATGTCTCTAAAAATGTATTTTTGGTGTAAATGGTACATTTTGGTAAAGTTTTTTCGTTGAAATACTTTTTATTAAATTGTACTTTTATAGAAATATAATTGAAAAAAAGTTTTTTTTAGAAAAATGGCAATGAAAGAAAAAGTAATTTTTATTGAATTTGGGATAATATATATTTAGTACCGATACTTTTGAGCTAAAAGTACTTTTCACAACAATTAGTTATAAATAAAATGTTGTGATAAATAATTTCTATAAAAGCTTTTCTTTAAAGAAAGCTGTCTCTAAAAATATATTTTTTGTTTAAATGGTACATTTTGATAAAAATTTTTTGTACAAATACTTTTCATTAAATGGTACCTTTCAAGAAAACAAGTTTAAAAAAGTATTTTTTATAAAAATTACAATAATATAAAAATAAATTTCTATTAAATATTAGAAAATATTTATTTAGTACCAATACTTTTGAGTTAAATGTACTTTTCATAACGATTCATTATAAACAAAATGTTTTGATATGTAATTTTTATAAAAGCTTTTCTTTAAAAAAAGCTGTCTCTGAAAATGTATTTTTTGTGTAAACGGTGCATTTTAATAAAAAATTATTGTAAAAGTACTTAATGTTAAATGGTACTTTTCTAGAAAATAACTTAAAAATTTAAAAATATAAATCAAATAAAAATTAATTTCTATTAATTTTGGAATAATATTTATATAGTACTAATTCTTTTGTATTAAGAGTACTTTTCATAACAATTAGTTATAAATAAAATGTTGTGATAAGTAATTTTTATAAATTTTTTTTTTTAAAGAAAGGTGTCTCTAAAAATATATTTTTTGTCTAAATGGTACATTTTAATAAAAAATTTTTGTAAAAGTACTTAATATTAAATGGTACTTTTCTAGAAAATAAGATAAAAAAAAAGTATTTTGCATTAAAATATAAATGTTTTATTTCATTTATATTTTAATAATAATTTCTATTAATTTTGTAATAATATTTATTTAGTACTAATTCCTTTATTATTAAAAGTACTTTACATAACAATTAGTTGCAAATAAAATGTAGTGATAAATAGTTTTTATAAAAACCTTTTTTTAAAAGAAAGATGTCTCTAAAAATATATTTTTTGTGTAAATGGTACATTTTAATAAAAAATTTTTGTAAAAGTACTTAATATTAAATGGTACTTTTCTAGAAAGTAAGTTTAAAAAAGTATTTTTCATAAAAATTACAATAAAATAAAAAGTAATTTATATTAAATTTTAGATAATATTTATTTAGTACCGATACTTTTTAATTAAAAGTACTTTTAATAACGATTAGTTATGAATAAAATGTTTTGATTAGTAATTTTTAGGAAAGATTTTTTTTAAAGAAAGGTATCTCTAAAAATATATTTTTTGATAAAATATTTTCATAGAAATACTTTTTGTTATTTGGTACTTTTATAGAAAATTGGTTGAAAATGTTTTGTTTTTTTTATAAAAATTGCAATGAGATAAAAAATAGCTTCTATTAAATTTGAGATAGTATTTATTTGGTACCGATACTTTTGAGTTAAAAGTACTTTTCATAACAAGCAGTTATAAATAAAATGTAGTGATAAGTAATTTTTATAAAAGCTGTTTTTTAAAGAAAGGTTTCTCTAAAAATGTATTTTTTGTGTAAGTGGTACATTTTAATAAAATTTTTTGTAAATGGTACTGTTATTAAATAGTACTTTTCTAGAAAATGGTTTAAAAAAGTTTTTTTCATAAAAATTGCCATAAAATAAAAAGTAATTTTTATTAAATTTCAGATACTGTTTATTTAGTACCAATACTTTTGAGTTAAAAGTACTTTTCATAACGATTCATTATAAACAAAATGTTTTGATAGGTAATTTGTATAAAAACCTTTTTTGATAAAAATTTTTTGTAAATGGTACTTAATATTAAATGGTACATTTCTAGAAAGTGGTTTAAAAAATTTTTTTCATAAAAATTGCCATAAAATAAAAAGTTTTCACTATTAAATTTGACAAAAAATCGAAAATGCTTTTTATGAAAAGATACTTTTTGTAATAAATACTATTTACAAATAAAAATTTTATAAACCAAGCCAAACTTAACCAAGTTATTTTATAACCAAATATATATATTAATGAGTTAAACAAAGCAGAAAGGTTCATAAAAAGTACCTATATATGAATATTTTCGAACATTTGGATTTTTTTTCATTGAAATCAATATCCTTTTTGCTGTTGAGCAAAACACAAAATTTAAGGACATTTTTAAAGGTGCTTAAGAAAAAATGCAAATTAAAAAAAAAAACCCCCTCCACAATTGGTATTTTGGGTAAAAATTACTTTTTGTGTAAAATTTTTAAAAAAGGCACGACAATTGTACACATATTTTTTTCATTAAAAGTCACTTTTCATAAAAGAAAAATTTTAATTTTTCTATAAGAAAAAAGTACTTTTTATAAGCAGACTGTATTTGTTAAACAATTTTATTATTTTTGATTTTATTAAACTGTTTGTTTGAGACCAATAGAAAAAAACTAAAACCAGGAAAATGACACACAAAAAAATGCTGTTGTGATTTTCAAATAAATTTATGACATTTAGTACCAAAAACAAGAAGCATATAAAATATGCAGCCACAATTTTGGCACACAGCACCAAAAGGATGTTGATGCTCTAGTAAAAGTACAAAATGTTGCTGTTGTTGTTGTTGTATAAAAAAAAGAAAATTCGTAACATGTGAAAATAAAATCTTAAAATTATTTTGGGCAGCAGTTTATTGTGTTAATCGAGGCCATTGACATGTTTTTGGGGCGAAATGTTTGCAAGTCTTTTAACGTATAATTGCAACCAAAAAAAAGTTTATAAATTGCCTTAAGTTATTTGCAAATATATAACACAAATAGCGAAATATATCACGTTAATAAAAAAAATGTCTTTTATAGGAAAAAAGTTTTGTCAATAGTAAGGAAGCCTCCCTCCCATGTCTAGGGAGGCATATAAAATAAAAAGAAGACTTAAATTATGTTAAAATCAATAATGACTTTTACTTATGTCTCTAACAAGGCTATTAGTCTTCATGGCCATTAGAATATTCTCCTCATTTCTCTTCTTTTATTTTATGTTCGTTTCTTTATTGTTTTCTATTCAACTCTTGTTTCAAAAAATTATTCTTCATTTTTGTCTTTTTAATATTTTAGCCTGAATTTTCAAAGCAATAAATCAATTTAAGTTTCAAACTATGGTAATTTATTTTTTGCATTTTCCTTTTGACTTTTATTTTCTAATTCCTGAACATGGAAACAGGGTGTTGTGGCATTCAGCTCCCAGGGAGATCGTATTGCTTTAACACAAATTGAACAGATGATAAATGGCAAATATGATAAACTGGGCTACTACGATACACAATTGGATAATTTAACGTGGCTAAATATGGAACGATGGATTGGTGGCAAGGTAAGAAGAAGAAGACTTTATATTAATAAACCTCTAAAATAAATCATTGAATACTAAAATTAAAAAATAAACACATTTTTTTTATTCAAACTATTTTAGGTTCCTCAAGATCGTACTATAGTACGACGTGTTTTACGTACTGTATCGCTGCCATTATTTGTTTGTATGTGTACAATATCCAGTTGTGGCATTTTAGTGGCTTTAGCTCTAATTATATTTAATATCTGGAATAAACATAGAAGGTAAATGAAGATTTAAATACTAAAAATATTTAATTAACACAAGCAATTTGGTAAATAAAAGGCCACAGCTTTTCTGAAAAAAAAAACTAAGCCAAATCCCTACAAACTTAAAAGGATATACATATTCACTAAAATCCCTTAAAAACTTAAATAAAAGTTTTCATTTAAAAAAAAGTTAAATTTTTCTTACCATTAAAACATCTGCAATTAGAAATTTTATGAAAGAAACGAAAACACAAAATATTTTTCATGCAAAAACAAAACTAAAAAAAAATAAAAAATATAAAACAAAAGGATTTTTACTTTTCCTTTAAATTGTTAAAATACTTTTTCTATTTCTTTCTTTTTTTCTTCTCTCATAAATTGTTGCATTGAAAGATATAAAACGTTTTCACGGTCTACTAACACTAAAAGCACTAAACCAGCAAGATTTAACAAAATGCATCGAAGACGATTTATTTATACCCGGCGTAACAAAACAACAACAAAAAATTCTTTACAGAGATAAAATTATTTTTAAAAATGTATTCAATTTAAAAGTTATTTTACGAACCACCAAACAAGTGCAGCATACCTGCTTTTCTTATTTTCCCCCACATTCATTCGATTTACATCATTGCTCTCTGAAACGCAAAGTTTTTAACACGTTATGCTATTGTTAATGCATAGCAAATTTAGAAAAATACTTAATTTCATACACACACACACACACACAAATGCACACATGTAAAATGCAAAACTCTTAAAAACTGTCACTCAAATATACAGGGTGTCTGCCATGAAGGTTGTAACGGCATAGTTTCCCTGGTTGCTGGGGTATGTTCAACGGCGTCTAGGGTCGGGTATTTCCAACGTTTAATTAACAGACGTCTGGTTGATTCGGTATAAATCTTAAGCCTTTATTTGCCACTAACCTCCCTAACGGCAGCTCACCCTCTTTGCTCCGCAAGCCGTACACTGGTATCCGAAGGTATCTCTGGGCTAGATACCATGTATCCACAGTTAGTGGACGAGGGAAATAGCCAGATGAGCGAAAATTGCGCGAGGTAATAACCACTAGAACACAATTAAATGCTGCTCTGGTCAATCCCAGTAGCGACCGTAGGCACAAACCAAGCTGGGTAAAAACCTCTGCACCAGTTTGTGATCTCACCGGTGCTACTGTGGTCACCATCACGAGATAATAGTTAATGTACGAGGGAAATACCCAGAACACCGAAAATTGTGCAGGGTAATAATCACTAGAACACATTTTAACGCTGCTCTAGAACACTACCCGCAGTGTCAGTAGGCACAAACCAGGCTGGGTAAAAACCACTACAGCAATTTGTGATTTCACCGTATTTGTCTGTTATCTGTCGGCCGGCTGCGCAGCAAGTAACTTTTGTTCATAAAATACTTCTTTATGTACCCATTTGCCGCCACACACAAGTCAACACACACACACATAACTCATCCCCACAGCTGATGCCCCCCAGGGGCATATACTTGACTGTGTTTTTTTTTATATAAAGAGAAGTAGCACTTCAGGCAAATATGTCTATTTAGTCAAGTACCGTGCTATATTCTTTAGGAAAGGGATAGAGAATAGATGAAACAGGCGGTGAAAGTAGAAGGATAGTTACGGAAATTAACTGTCGTATAAGACAGCACAGCGACCAGTGACTATGCCTTTATTGCTGAGCAGCCGCACCGACAATCAATTTTTATTTTTGTAGTGAAAAAAAACCAAGGTCTTCGTTGGAAATCGAACCCACAACCCCCATACTTACAAGCTAGTACACTACCTACTAACCAACAGGGGCACCCAATCTAGACCTGTTCCACTGGGGGTATAACCTGTGTGATTAGATTTACATCCGCGCATGGCCATGAAGCCTTAATCAGATGGTGGACCAAACCGCTGCATAATTTGGAACGTCATGCTCGTCCTAGGAAGCCGAAGCTATAATTCTATGCAACAGAACTTTCTAGTTGTAACTTCGATGATTCCAGAGCAGGACTGCAAATCATCACTCTTTGCTTAAGAGTTGGAGACTTTCCAACTCCTGTCCAGAACACATGTGTAGCATGCTCGCTGGAATGGATCATTTACTTAGGGTGTCATTAACAGTGAGATGATCCTGGCCACCATAATAACCATTATACTGTTATGGGGCCGCAAAACCACAACCACCACGATACTCCCATATAGGGGCCAACCTCAATAATCAGCCAGAGAACAGTTAAATGTCTAAAGAGACAAATAACGGAACTCTGCGAGCTTACTGATTCCCGTGGAAATAAAGTGGAGTTTTCAGTTGTACCCCTGCTGACTTCAGGGGACTGGGCTCCCTTTTTCCCCCAGTTGCACTGTGTCTAGATAGTCGAAGTTCTATAAAGACCATATATATGTGTCCCCGGGTGGTACTGGGGTATAAGGTAGCCCAGTCCCCTGAAGACAAGCGGGAAGTCAACTGAAAACTCCACGTTATTTCCACGGGAATCAGTGAGCCCCAGAGTTCCGCTAATTGTCTCTTTAGACTTTTAGCTGTTTCTCTAATATATAATTTAGGTTGGACCTTCGGGAGTATTGTGGTGGCTGTGTGTTTCACGGCCCTCATCAATTAATCAGGGGGCCAGGATCATCTCACCTTTACTAAGAACAACGGGTGAATGATCCGAATCCAGTGAGCATGCTAGTCATGTGTTCTAGATCAGGATAGTCTCCAGCTCTTCAGCAAGGATTAGTGGTTTGCAACCCTGCTTTGGAACCACTGAAATTGCAACTAGGAAAGACCTGTTGCTAGAATTAGTCTTAGGCTTCCTAGGACGTAAGTGACGTTGCTTTTCATTCACAGTGGTTTGACCACCATCTGATTAAGGCCCACGGCCCGGTGCAGATATAAATCTTATCACGAAATCCCCATAGCCGATATATAAAACAGCTGGTGGCTGCGTTGATTATCAACGGCCGGTTGTATTATCACGTATAGATGGCACTGCCCTGTGAGCTGCCGTTAAATTTAAAATATAAAATTTAAAACTATAAAATAAAATAAAAATAAGTGTTGAATAAAATAACAAACCATTCGACTTTGCCTGTGTCGCTTAAAACGAGCATCGGGACTTTTAGCGATATAATGCCATTTTGCTAAACATTAGTCTGGACAGTTCATATTTGGCAGTCTTGAAGTAGACATGAGGCAAATTTATTAGGGAAAAATATTTGATAAACCAACATGTTTTAATCGTTAGAACATTTTATCAAAATCAATTATCGATTACTGTGACGATAAGAAATTTACGTAAAATTTTTGTGGGAAACAACGTGCCAACAAAACGCATTAATTAGTGTAGTAACTGATTTCGAAGAAAAAAGATGGGCCACAACGTACAGCAAGATTGCTTGAAAACATTGTTGCTGCTCAAGAAAGTGCTCAAAACAATCCATCAACCTCAAGTCGACGCCGTGCTCAGGAGAGTGGTATTTAAAGAACAACTTTGGCCACAATTTTGCACAAGAATTTGCATTTGTTTTCAGATAAGATTCAGACTAATTACGCCGCCGTACATATGCCAATAGGATATTACAGCTCCTCCATGACAACCCCGATTTTCAGGAGAAAATCATAATAAGTGAATCAATATAAGATTCATTCTCCTTCATTTAATTAAAAAATTATAAACAAACAAAGTAGGTATTATATTGTTTGTTTGTCCTAAGTAGTATACCTTCACGGCAGACACCCTATATAAAAATATATATATACGCGTGTGCGTGTATATTATGGAATAAATACAAGTAGAAATATAATAAACAATAACGTTATCAACAACAAAAGACATCACTCTCATGCCCAACCAAAATACACACTCTTTTGTTTAAACAATAATTTAGTCTCTATTGCAAATATGCTAATGCATGTGGTATAATAGTACGAGCACTCCATAGCATTTTAGAATTCCACGTAGAAAAGCCTTCTGTTAGATTGACAACTACGACAGATATTAAAGGGTTTGATAGAGATGTTGCACAGTCGTTTAGAAATAGTTTTTTTACTCAAAATGGTTTAAGTGAATTTTTAAAAAGTTTTATATTAAGAAAAGTGGTTTTTAAAAGATGCTTATGGTAAAAGGGTGCCTGATACAACAAAATTCTTGAAACCAAAAACATAGTGCTATAAAAATTTATTTTGTTGAAAGAAGTACCGTTCTCAAAAGTAATATTTAAAATAGCATTTTTAAAAAAGCTATAATTTGTTTATTATAACAAATAATACCGTTTGAAAAAGTACTTTTTCTACCAAAAACAACAATATTTTATATTAACCGGTTTTTGCAACAACAGGTACTTTAAAGTGAAGTACTTTTATGTAAAACCGATATTAATTTTAGTAATTTATACAGTTATTTTTCAAACAGCCTGCGAAGGAAAATAGGTACCACCTTAGTAAAGAAAACTTTTATAAAGAATTATTTTGGCTTATATTTTCTCCTGAAAACCACTGTAATGGCTCCATGATACTGATGTTTACTTAACAGACAGACAGCAGAAAACTGCATGAATAGAAAGAATGTATTAAAAAAGAAAATACATGCAGCATCAGGAAAATGACGCATTTTACTTGGTTTGCGGATAGCAAGAGGGGAGAAAGAGGAGATAAAAACGAAGCCAACAAACTAAATCATTCATGACTTTAAATACGAGATTTATGTGACAAGGATTTTTTTCATTTATGCACTAATAAACTACGGGATTGTGCATTAATAGAGTTTAGGTTTTAACTGTTAAAACAACCCTCGGTTTTTTTTTAATTAACTGTACACAAAACAGTTAGATTTTATTTTTTTGTAGAATAAGTGTTACAATTTGTTTTTTTTTCTCGCAGGATAACGGGCTTATTGTTTTACTTCTCCCAGGTGAAATAAAGACTGAAATAAAAAGTTTCCTGTTTAGAAATGTATTCGATTGCCTGCATGCAAAAATCTACTTTAAAGCATAAAAAACGATAAGAATTGAGCGACTGATGACTGTTTATTGCTGAAAATTCATTTATTCATTGTCACATTGCTGCTGCATTCATTAAATTAATGATTGTTTTGGTTTTACAGTTTGTTGCATCGAAATGTAATTTAAGAGAAAAATTCACATTTCAAGGCAGTTTTGTTTGCTGAAGAAGATGTACAGGGTGGCTGCTGGGAAGGTATACTACTTTATTTTGCCGTCATTTTGGTAAACATCAGTCTTGATAGTTCATATTTGTTAGTTGTGAAGTAGACACGTGGCAAATTTATTATGGAAAAATTATCGATAAGCTAACGTGTTTTAATCGTTAAAACCTTTGATCAAAATGAATAATCGATTACTGTGAAGATGAGAAAGTTACGTGAAATTTTCGGGAGAAACAACGTGGCAACAAACCCCAGTATTTATCGTGTAGTGTAATTCGATTTACGTCCGCGCCTGGCCATGAAGCCTTAATCAGATGGTGGACCAAACCACTGCATAATTTGGAACGTCATGCTCGTCCTAGGAAGCCGAAGCTATAATTCTATGCAGCAGAACTTTCTAGTTGCAACTTCGATTCCAGAGCAGGGCTGCATATCATCACTCCTTGCTTAAGAGTTGGAGACTTTCCAACTCCTGTCCAGAACACATGTCTAGCATGCTCACTGGACTAAATAATTCACCTAGCGTGTCATTAACGGCGAAATGATCCTGGCCACCATATTAAACAACAGACCTGATATGGGGCCGCGAAACCACAACTACCACGATACTCCCTTATAGGGGCCAACCTCAATAATCAGCCAGAGAACAGTAAAATGTCTAAAGAGACAAATAACAGAACTCTGCGAGCTTACTGATTCCCGTGGAAATAAAGTGGTGTTTCCAGTTGTACCCCTGCTAACTTCAGGGGACTGGGCTCCCTTTTTCCCCCAGTTGCACAGGTCTAAGTTGTTGCTTTCACCAAAGACCATATATATGTGCCCCCGGGGGGTTATTTATCGTGTAGTGAATGACTTTAAAGAAAGAGGGCCTCTAAATGATAGGTCTAAGCCCTGACCACAGCATACTGAAAAATCGACTGAAAATATTACTGATGCTTCAGAAAGCGTTTAAAACAATCCACCATCCTCAATTCGACGCCGTGCTGAGGAGCTTGGTCTTCAAAGAACAACTTTGGCAACAATTTTGCACAAGGATTTGCAATTGTTTTCACATTCAGTTGGCACAAGAGCTTCTTCCATAAGACCATTTACGCCGCCGTACATATGCCAGCAGGATATTACAGCTCCCCCGCGACAACCCCGATTTTCATGAAAAAATCGTAATGACTGACGAGGATCATTTTGATTTGAATGGATGTGTGAATAAACAGAATAGTATGGGGAAAAGGAAACCCACAAATTATTCAACAGTTACCTTTGCATCCAGTCTGGTGTACATTTGGGTCAACTATGCGTCACCTTTGCTTCCTTTAAAAGTAACAGTCTGGTGTGTAGGAGGATTCATTGAACCTCACTTCTTTGAAAATGAAAATGGCGTAAGGGTAAGTCTAAGCGAGGAGCGAACAGTCACCTTTGCATCCATTAAAAGTGACAGTATGGTGTTCAATTTGGCCAGCAGGATTAATTGTCCCTTACTACTTTAAAAATTAAAACGGCGTAACGGTAACTATGAATTAGAAGCGATATTGTGATACGATTGAAAAATGTTTAACGTCAAAACTGCATGCTTTGGGCTTGATTAACATGTGGCCACATGGCATATAGCTAGAACTACAATGGAATTACTGCGAGACTTCTTTCCACAACAAGTTATTTTAAGAAATGGTGAGGTTGGTTGGCCTCCACGGTCGCCTGATTTGACTGCTTCAGACTTATTTTTGTGGGGATATCTGAAAAGTTTATGCAAACAAGCCAGAAACTCTTAAGCAACTCAAACAAACTGTACGTGATGAAATTAATAAAATACCAAATGAAATGTGTGAGAATGTAACGCAAAAAAGGACTCAAAGGACTCGCATTTATGAGGTTAACAGAGGCGGACATTTATCTGATATTGTCTTCCACACATAATTGCCGAGAATAAATAAAACATTCATCAATATAAAATTATAAACAAACAAAGTAGTAGACCTTTCCGCTGGACACCCTATATTAAGACTTTTTATTTTAGAAAAACGTCATAAAGCCTGAAATTTTCTAGATATTGTGAAACTAAATAAGTTAATTTATAAACAGGCGATATAAAAAAATATTCTTTTAGTTTAATATGTCTACTTTAATGTGACAAAAATGTCACAGCAACGAGGGAAGAAAATATTAATTTTTTCTATTGTAGTTTGCCATCAAAATGGATAACTTTCATGCGTGCCTTACAGCTAAATTCATGATACATTCTATGTATTTATGCATACAAGTACTTGCGTAGCTTTCAAGTACTTAATCACCTAAAAGTATGCTATAAAAAAACTTGTTGACAAGAAATGAACAAATTGAGTTGAGCAAAAAAAAACAGAATTTAATCATTTGTTAAAGCAGACAGTTTTCTGGGATAGAAAGTGAAAGAAAAGTAAATGATTTTGGCTAAAATAAAATAAATTAAATATTTTTTTAAAAGTCCCGAAAATTGAACAGGATGATGCATGAAGAGTTTTGGTTTATAAAAATTGTTAACAAAGGCTAAGTTTCCTTTTCTCCAAATCATTCTCTTCAAGCTCTTAAACAGTATTTGTTTAAAGAGATTAAACTTTATTTTTGTTATATAAAAAGCGAAGTGAGAATTTATCACTCAATGGCATTTGATATCACTCCACAACGAACTTCAAACAAAGTTGTGTTTAATAATAATAAAATTAAATATTCAAAATTTTTTGTTCAGATTTTAAGTTCTGCGTTTTTCATAATTTTTTGTTTTACTTTTAATTGAAAAGTTTGGTTTTACTCAGTGGTTTTTTTTCGAAAGCTTTTAAAAATAAAAATGTTTGTTTAAACATTATTGTAATATTTTCAAAAGTTTTCAATAAACGAAGCACCAATAACCAAATTATTTGTTTAAAAATAATGAAAATCTAAATAAAACTCATACAACGAAAACGAAAACAAAACAAAGTGAAACGGAAATATGGTGTGATGGATAAATAAAGAGAAAAAAGAAAAGGAAGAAATTCAACAAAAGATTAAAAGTAGAATAGCTGCTAACTTTCTGCAAAAACAATTTCCCGGGGATTTAAAAACTTTTTCTTAAACTTTTTTTTTTTGCTTGTTTTCTTTCAAGTCTTAATTTAACAACAGAAAACCAGCGAACAACATGGCAACAATATTTTCAAATCTAGAACTAAAACAAAATACTTAAAATAAAAACAGACAGACACACAGCCAGCCATCTAAGCTTTCACATAAAACTACTAAGGAAAATTCATAAACAAGTACAAGGTGTCCAACGGCAAGGTATAGTAATTTATTTTGCCGCCATTTTGGTAAACATTAGTCTTGATAATTCATATTTGTTAGTTGTGAAAAAGACATGTGGCAAATTTATTATGGAAAAATATTCGATAAAATTTATTATGGAAAAATAATCGCTAAATCAACGTGTTTTAATCGTTAAAACATTTTATCGAAATCAATTATCGATAACTGTGACGATGAGAAAATTACGTGTAATTTTTGGGGCAAACAACGTGTCATTAGTCTTGATAGTTCGTCGTGACGTAGACACATGACAAATTTATTATGGAAAAATATTTGATAAATCAACCTGTTTTAATCCTTCAAACATTTAATCAAAATCAAACATCGATTACTGTTACGAAGAGAAAGTTACATGAATTTTTTAGGAGAAACAATGTGACAACAAAACGCACTGTTTATCGTGTGGTTAATGATTTCAAAGAAAGAGGGCCTCTAAGTGATAGTTCCAAGCATTGATCACAACGGCTGAAAACATTACTGCTTCTCAAGAAAGTGTTCAAAACAATCCCTCAACCTCAATTCGATGCCGTATTTAGGAGCTCTAGGTCTTCAAAGAACAACTTGGGCCACAATTTTGGACAAGGATTTGCATTTTTTCCATATAAGATTCAGTTGACACAAGAGCTTCTTCCACAAAACCATTTACGCCGCCGTTTATATGCCAATAAGATGTTACAGCTCGCCCATGACAACCCCGATTTTTATGAAAAAATCATAATGAGTGACGAGGCTTATTTTCATTTGAATGGCGATGTGAATAAACAGAATAGTGGGTTTGGCGGGAATGGCGAAACCTCAAATTATTCAACAGTCACCTTTGCATCTATTATTAAAAATGTAAGTCTGGTGTCTGGGAGTAATCATTGGAACTTAATTCTTTGAAAATAAAAACAGCGCAACGGTAACAGTTAATAGGGGGCGATATCGTGATATGATTTAAAACTTTTTAACGCCACAATTGCATGTTTTGGGTTTGATTAACATGTGGTTTCAATAAGACGATATCACATCGCATACAGCCGGGATTACAATGAAATTACTGCGAGACCTTTTTCCACTACAAGTTATTTCACGAAATGGTGATGTTGATTGGCTACTACGGCCGCCTAATCGTGAGGAGAAATCTTTCACCTCACTTCTTTGAAAATAAAAACAGCGTAACGGTAGCTGTGTAAGTGTGAACGAGGAGCGATATCATGATGTGATTGAAAACTTTGTAACGCCACAACTAAAAGCTTTGGGCCTGATTAATACGTGGCATCAACAAGACGGTATCACATCGCATATAGCCGGGATTACAATGAAATTACTACGAAACCTTTTTCCGCAACAAGTTATTTCAAGAAATGCTGATGTTGATTGCCCTTTACAGCTGCCTGATTTGACTGTTCCCGACTTTTTTTTTTTGTGGGAATAGCTGAAAATCAAAGTTTATGCAAACACACCAGAAACGTTTAAGCAACTCAAAGAAAATATTTGTGGTGAAATTAAGGAAAAACAGCGTGAAATGTGTGAGAATGTAATGAAAAATGGACTCGCATTTGTTAGGCTAATAGAGACGAACAGTTATCTGGTATTGTATTCCATATAAAATTGCCGACATTAAATAAAACATTTATCACTATAAGATCCTTTAACTTTAATTAAAACAAAAATTATAAACAAATAAAGTAGTATACCTTTCCGACGGACACCCTGTACACTTAAATAGAACAAAGAGATTTAAGACTAAAAAAAAATACCTAAACAAATACAACAACTACAACAATATGTTAAAGTTAAAAGGAAGTTAAAATAGTAGAATACAATAGTATTTTCTTGGCTAAGGAAAAGATAATTTTACCTTAAACACAAAAAAAAAATTAAAACCAAAAATTCTTAAATATTCTACTGGCTGCAGAATATAAATTTTGGTTAAAATATTTGGCAGAAATTATTTTATAGCCCACTTAATATGAATGAGCAGACATAAGCCGGAATAGTTTTACACCACAATATTAAAGCTTTTGTCATCACCATCCACAAAAAACAAATACAATGTTTGTCTTTGTTTTATTTGAAGTATACTGCACTTTGCAAATGACTGGTTTGAATTCAAATTTTATTATCAACAGTTGCCTTAATCTGGCCAAAAATTCAAATGACTGCAAAGCTCTCCCTTCCTATTGGACTACAGCTGGATATAAGAAAAACAAACACAATCACATTTTGCCCAATAAAAAAGCAAAAGATATTTTTGTAAAATTAATTTGGCAAGAAAAACTCTTTCTTAAGATCGAAACACATATTTTCGTATTTTATTTTCTTAACTTTTATAAGCAGCAGCAGCAAATTAATTTTTAGTTTTCGCTAAATAATTTTAAATTAAAAAGTATTTAAAATAAAACAAAAACTAAAAGAAAATAATACAACATGGTTTATGCCTCTATTTTCTTATTGTTTAGAAATTTTTGATATTACTAAAAATAAATTTTAATAAAAACTTTTGTCAAACTAAGAAACACACAAATATTCTTAAAATAAATGTCTATAGAAATCCTGCTTAAATTATAATGGATTTTCGTTGAAAAATTAAAATAAAATTCTAAAATTTTATATGTAAAATTTTAAAGCCCCTAAAGAAACCTAAAAAGTTTTGATATGTGCGTTGACGTAAAATCATACCCAACTAAAAAGTTTTCTTTGCATTAAAAAATTTTTTTAAGAAAATCCTTTAAGGAGTTCTTTGTAACATAATCCTTCTCTTAATTAAAAAGCGTTAGAAAGCGTATTGAATAGCTCTTTTTCCATTCTTATAATTTTCTTAAATTGTTAAGGATCACTGTTGAACATCCTTTTAAAACCAACTGCAAAAAACATCCATTTTTGTCTCAGTCTTGATAAAGTGACCTGACCCGAAAATCTTCGACCTCCAGTCATTATATTAAGACTATGCGGAACGTGATAAAATTAATTTTGGAAAATTTTCCAAAATGTCATCCAATTCTATTGCAAATGTGTACTTTAATAAAATTATTATTCGTCAACAAAGTACTTATTCGTCGACTCTTGATAATTTGAAACTCAAGGGACCAGAGAAAAAGTTCAAATAATCGAGTTTTCATATTAACGAGTCTTTAAAATATCAAAAGAAAGTTAAAACAAATTCAAGTTAACAAGAGCTTATTAAATCTGTCATTGTCTAATGAACTTCCAATTGTAATCAGAGCTGAAAAGAAATCCGTTCTGAGAGCATAGAAGCGTAATGTGCTAAGACTTGCCGTTGCTTGGCTTAATGACACTGGAAGTGGTGGTTGCCCATCTTCGTCTGCTTCATTTTCCTCATCTAAAGCAGTCAGATTCAATAGTTCAGCATCGATTAGGGCACCGTAGACACTGATGTTATTGTCTTCCTGAACATAGTTTTCAAAACCCACCTCTTCAGAGTTAAGTAGAAGTTGCCACGCCGGATGAGAGTGCGTAATATCTGGTGGCTCTGGCAGCTGAGCTGAAGATGTTAACGAAAATCCTCTGCTTTTGTAGCAGTTGTAAATGGTTGTAGAACTGACATTTTCCAGGTCTTTTCAATCATAATTATAGCTGTTAAAATTGTTATGGTTTCTTTCTTATCCGTTTCAATGCTATCCAACATTTTGGAAACAATTTCTCTGCGGTAGAGGGTTTTAAAATTTTGGATAATGCCTTGGTCTTAAGGCTGCAACTTAGATTTTGTGTTAGGCGGAAAATAAATCAATTTCATAAGATCTAATAGGGATGGATTATTGTGGACCCTACAGTAGTCCAAAAATAATTCAAATCATAGAGCGTAGATTTAAAAATATTGAAATTATATAGAGTCGGCGATCAAAATTGCATTGAAATAATTTCATAGATTTTTTTCAATATATTGAGTGTTTTTCAAGGGACCTGGAAAACAGTTCAAATTATCGCAAGATTCAAATTAACGAGTTTCAAATTATCAAAAGTCGACTGTATAACAAATGACAAATTCTATGTACCCCGGCCTTTAAATCCGCCAAACTATTTTCTGCGGGAATATGTATGTCATTAGTGTGATCATATTTAAACTTTAATGCCAGATAAATTTCTTTCGAATAAATTCAATTTCATGTTAATTAAAAAAAATTCCACTTAGTTTTTTTTCCAATTCTAAGTTTTATACCTCCATAAAAAACAGCCTTTACATAGAGCAGATTAACTATTTGAAATATATCAGCTTAAATTAAAACATATTTTTTCTTAATTTTGTTTTTGCTTTCTTCCTTAGTTTTGCAATGTTTGTCGCAATTTATTTAATCCATTTGGACCCGAACAAAAACTACCGCGATAAATTTTCAAACATTTTTAATTTATTATTAAATTCAATATATATAAACAAAAACATTAGAAGAAAATAAAATAAAAATAGTTTTGGAGGAATTAAAGGGGTGTACCCAAATTGGCACAATGGGCCTTTATGTGTGAAATTTTGAAAAACAAGATTTATCAATTCACAGAATTTTTTTTGCATTTTTCGCAACCCAAGCAAATAACGCATCGAATGCGATGTGACAGCTTCTCAGTTACGTGGTAATTGCCGTCTGGTCGTAACCCATTTAATGCTTGATGACGATGGGGGAGCAGAGTATTTTTGTGGCACTTGTCTAAGATAAAACTTGGCTATATTTCTTCGAAATAGTAATTGATCCATTCCATCCTCTCAAGAAATTACATACAGGCGCTACCGATTCGCTCCGTTCGCCACGTTTGCCACCAGATGGCTTCGCTTCGTGAGGGATACCACACACCATGTACTGGTGACGTTGTAGTAGATGCTATGTATCACAGATGGCGCTGTTTTCCTGCTTTTCACTTGAAATTGTTCCTGAATCTCACGAAGCACGAATCCTTTCCAACTAATGCAAAACTGTGGAAATCGGTTCGTGCGTTCTGGAGTTATAGCGTCAGCAAAGAATACACGACCTATTTTTAAGAAGATTTCACTAAAAACTTAAAATGGCTGTATCTCCGTAAATAAGAGGAATTTCGCAAAAATAAGCATAATTTGGGATCACCTACTTTGCTATAAACCTCACGGAGCTCGAATGAATGCAAAACCGTGGAAATCGGTTCGTGCGTTCTAAAGTTATAGCGTCAGAAAGGAAAACCCGACTTATTTTTATATTATAGTTTATCAAGCATAAAACTAACCCCCATTTTTTCCATGTGTTGGAATTCTATATAGTGAAATCGACTGGTCTATCTCATCGACTCCTCCCATGGTTTTTTTTTTAAGAGAAGTAGCACCTTAGGCAACAATGCCTATTTAGTCAAGTAACATGCTATATTCTTTAGGAAATGGATAGAGAAGAGATGCGAGAGGTGGTGAAAGTAGAAGAATAGTTACGGAAATTAACTGTCGCATAAGACAGCTCAGTGCACAGTGACTAGGCCTTCATCACTGAGCAGCCCCACCGATAGCCAATTTTTATTTGTAGTGAAAAAAAACTAAGGTCTTTGTTGGGAATCGAACCCACAACCACCAGTTACGAAAGCTAGCACACTACCTACTAGCATACAAAGGTACAGGGGCTTTGTGGTAGTTTTGAAATAAATGTAGAATTTATATTTTAGTCTTTTGCTTTTTTTCCTGAATACAGGATCATAGGAATCATAATTTGTTGCCATTATGCAAATACTGTTGTCCTTCCAGCGGACCAGTAATAACTCATTTTTTTGTCGAACCTGTAGTCAAACTCGGCTCAGGATTTTTTCATCGTCTCCTTTATAGGAGATGTCCAGGTAATGGACATTTTTTTGTGCGGCTGTCATGTATAGTTCCAGTGGCACGTAATCCCAAGTTCCGTAAGTCCCGAAAAATGTCACAACTCGTGAAAAAGTTGTGGAAAAATATTTTGTGATTTGCTGGATTTGTGTCTAATTTGTTCAACAGCACTTTTACAACTTTGGTACCTAATAGCCCATTCGAATTCTTTCTTGATTTACCACAGTATATATCAAAGCAATAACAGTTTCCGGACGAACTTGCTGCAACCCAATTTTTGTAACCGAAGTGTACAGATTTGCGGCGAATAAAGTGCTTTGCAGAATGATGGCCGAAATATTTTGCCATGGACTCGCCAATTGATATATTTTCATGCTAAACAATAACGCATAAACTAAATGAATAATGTCAACAGATTTCTTAAATGTCGCTCATAATCAAGTGTTTCCAAATTGGCACAGCGGGCAGCAAATGGGTTAAAGATGAATAAAATATTATTTAAGGATTCGTTGGAAATATAAGTTTTATTGTTCGGCATAAAACGAAAATTATTCTAAATGTTCATTTATTGTTTTTATTTTCTTATTTGCAGAGTAATACAATCATCGCATCCTGTATGTAATACTATTATGTTATTTGGTGTCGTTATTTGTTTAGCATCTGTCATATTATTGGGTATGGATGGACGTTTTGTAGATCCAGAGGAATATCCAAAAGTAAGTAATATAAATAAATAACAACATTTATTTGCTGAATAAAAAAGAAGGATTATTTTTATTCTCTATTTTTGTTTGTTTTTTGTTTACTTTGTAAACGCAGCTAGGTAAATTTTTTTTAAGAACAGTATAAAAAATACGTACGCAACAACTCTGTTTGATATTTTGCGTCATATCACCCATAATAGCGATTTTTAGCTATAGGCGATTAAAAGCGTTTAAATTTTTGTAATATGGAACAATCTGGTAACATTCATTAGCAGTTTCTTTAAAACTTTTATTTAAAAACGTTTTTGTATATATAATAATAATAATAATAATAATAATAATAATAGAAAATAATTACATTCATTAAAAATGTACTTTATCTGCTTTTTATTTCGGTTGAACACTTCTCTTAAAGAAATATACCTGTTAATGATAAAATTTCTTTAAAAGTGTTGTAACACTAATCTCACATTGGATTTGACTGTATCATTTTATAACTTTTTTATAGTTTTTTCCATTAACCACACACACATTTAATTTTGTGGTCAACTGTAGTGCACTAAAGTTGTAAATCTATGTTAAATTATATTGATTAAATACCACAAAAAAATGTCTGGCTTACAATCAATTTATAAAACTAAGCCTTAAAGTATTTTATTAACATTGACGCGTGTTTGCGTATGCGTGTGTATGTGTAAAGCTTACTTAACTAAAATTTTGCAAATATATTTTTAAACACTTTTTTATTAAATCAACTTTAAGGCGATTAAAGTATTAAAATCTAGTTTTAGTTTAAATACCAAATACAAAATTTTCTTAGAAAAATATTAAAATATTTTGTAATAAATTCTTCAAATTACAACATAAACGTTAGAAAGGTAAAATTTACACTTGTGTGTAATTTTTTTTAATTCTAGACACATTTACATTCTCTGTATTTTTTATAACAAAATTTATTGTTTTTATTATTTTTAGATCTGCCAAGCCAGAGCTTGGCTTTTATCCACCGGTTTTACTTTAGCTTATGGTGCCATGTTTAGCAAAGTATGGCGTGTACATCGATTTACTACAAAAGCGAAAAGAGATCCCAAAGTGAGTAAATTTTACAAGAAACCTCAAGTAAGTTCAGTTTTTTAGCTTCAAAAATCCTTAAGCAACCTGCACATTTGTTGGCCAAGAAATTTGAAGCACTAAAAATTAATTAAATAAATGAAAACATAAAAAAAAATTATATTTTTAAAATAATTAACAGGGAATAAATTTCATTTAGTTATGCCTACGGCTTAACTTTTATAATTAAAAGCAATTGAAAACAATCAAATGCAGGGTACACGCCAGGAAGGTATACTACTACCATTTTTTGTAAACATTAGTCTTGACCGTTCATATTTGGCAGTCTTCACGACTGAATCACGTAGCAAATTTATTATGGAAAAAATATCCGATAAACCAACGTGTTTTAATCTTTAAAACATTTTATTAAAATCAATCATCGCTTACTGTGAGGATGAGAAAATTACGTGCAGTTTTTGGGGAGAAACAACTTGCCAACAAAACGCATTATTCATCGTGTAGTGAAAGATTGCAAGGGAAGAGGTTCTGTAGGTGAGAGGCCCAAACATGGATTACAACGTACAAGAAGATCAGCTGAATAATACTGCTGCTCAAGAAAGTGTTCAAAACAATCCATCAACCTCAATTCGACGACGAGCTCAGGGGCGTGGTCTTTAAAGAACTACTTTGGCCACAATTTTGCACAAAGATTTGCTTTTATTTCCATATAAAATTCAGTTGACGCAAGAGCTTCGTCCGCAAGACTATATACGCCGCCGTTATATATACCAGGATGTTACAGCTCGCCCATGACAACCCCAATTTTCATGAAAAAATCATATTGAGTGACGAGGCATATATTCATTTGAATTGATTGTGAATAAACCGAATAGTCGTTTCTGGAGAACGGGAAACCCTCAAATTATTCAACAGTCTGCTTTGCATTCATTAAAATTGACAGTCTGATGTGCAGTTTGGCCAGGAGGAATCATTGCACCTTCCTTCTCTGAAAATGAAAACGGTGTAACGGTGAATGGGGAAGCCATATCCTGATGATTGAAAACTTTTTAACGCCACGCCGGCTTGATTTGGGCTAGATTAACATGTAGTTTCTACACTCTTCCCCCGGGGACACATTGATATGTTTTGACGGAATTTCATCTTCATTAAATATGTCAAAGGGGGTAAAACGGAGCCCAGTCCCCTTAAAGGCCAGCAGGACCCAACTGGACAATTCCACTTTATTTCCACGGAAATCAGTAAAGCTCTAGAGTTCAGCTTTTTGACTCTTTAGTCTTTTAGCTGTTCTGTGACTGATTATTGGTTCGGAAGTATCGTGGTGGCTGTGTGTTTCGAGGCCCTCGTTTGAGTTGTGTGGGTCGGCTCACTCACAATGACCACAATGAATGGTCCAGGTCCAGTGAGTATAACAGCGGTTGTAATCTAAAATTTTATTAAGCTTCATACGTTCTGGACCAAGAGTTGAATACTCTTCAACTCTATAACAAGAAGTTAGTGGATGCGGCTTGCTCCGAGTTCGTGAAGTGGCAACTAGGAGTGACTGGAGGATATACGTATCTGAAGGTTTCCTAGGACGAGGATGACGCTACATTTCATCCACAGTGGTATGATCCACCGTCAAGTTATGGCTTACACAGCTAGGTGCTGACGTAAACCTTATCACGCACGCATGTAGTGGCAACAAGATGGTGCCACATCATATACAGCCAGGATTACAATGGAATTATTGCAAGACCTCTTTCCACAACAAGTTATTTCAGGAAATGATGATGCTGATTGCCCTTTTTATGGCGATATCTGAATAGCAAGGTTTATGCAAACAAACCAGAAACACTTGAGTAACTCAAACAAAATATTCCTGATGAAATTAATGAAATACTGCGTGAATTTAATAAAAAAATGTGCTCAAAAGGTCTCACATTTGTGAGGCTAACAGAGGCGATCATTTATCTGATATTCTATTCCATACAAAATTGCCGGCATTAAATAAGATATTTATCAATATAAAATCCATTCTCTTTCATTTAATCAAAAATTATTAACAAAACAAAAATAGCATACCTTCCCGGCGCACATCCTGTTTATTATAAAACGTATTACAAAAAATGTTTTCTGTCAGCAGTATTAAATTCACAACAAACACGTGTTCATTGATGATATGAAAATAAAAGTTATTTTATAAAACAATTTCCTGCAAAATATAATTTTATTTTTTGTAGAAAACAAAAACATTTATGTTTTTTAAATACAGTTACAACATAATTATACAATTAACGTAAATACACCATACAACAACTCATACTCAGTGACAGTGACAGTTTTGTAAATGGACTGATAATGTACAAAATGTTTAAATTGATAATGATGAGCAAAAACATGGACTTAAGAGTTTGTTTGTTAGCAATACAACGAGGGTAGTTCTAAAATTGCCTTACTCGGTGAAAGAATAACAGTATAAGAAGTTACAAAATTAATAAGAGCAATTAATTTTAGGCTTAAATTTTGAACTCTTAAATACTGAAAAGTGGTAAAAATTTTTTAAATGCAGAATGGCAGAGGACCTGTCTAAACAGAAAAGGATTCGAATTGAGATGAAAATTTATGATCCCTTGTTTTTCAATAGGATACTAAATACCATCACCTAGATATTTCTATTTAGTTCTGCCTCGCATGATCTAAATTATAGTCTTCTATTAACTTTTTAGTTAATTTAGTAATTAATTGTTGATGTGAGTCAAGTCATTTTAGGGTCATCACATTTTCTTGTATATTGTATATATTCTACAATACAGAATATATTCTAAAATATAGAATATTCTACATACCTATATCGTAAGGTATACTACTTTGTATAGAATATATTCTAAAATATGGAATATTCTATACAGCTTTATATGTCGTATAATGTTATATTGTATACTGTGCGATATATTTTATGCTGTATATTGTTTTTAGTGTGTTGTATATTAGATGTTGTATAGCATATACTGCATATTCTACATGGCATGTTGTATATATTTTTTATAGAATAATTTATACCATTTGTTTCAAATGGTATATTTTTATATTTGGTATATTGTATACAAGAGACCTACAGGCTGTTATACTGTTATGCTATTGTACATAATAATATTGTATCTTTTACTATGTAAATGAAATACTATTGTCATTTTCATTTTCCGTCTTATCTGGCTGTTTTGAAGTTAAAGGCGAGCGCTTTCGATGTAAAAACATAATTGTCAAGTACTAATTAATTAGTACCGTAATTAGTACTAATTAATTAGTACTATAATTAATACAAATTACACCGCGGCTTGACAATAATATTTTCACATCGAAAGCGCTCGCCTTTAACTTCAAAACAGCTAAATGAGACGGAAAATGACAATAGTAAAATATTATATATTGTATAATGTATATTATATTTTGTATATTGTATATTATACAATACTGCATGTTTAAATTGCATTGTACATTGAATATTCCACATTATAAATTGTATATTTTGGAATGTGTACAAAATGTTGTAAATTTCTAATACTAGTTTTATGCAGAAAACTGTATATTATATGTCATGCTCTAGTGATTTTATATTGTATTTTATACATTGTATTTATCATTGTAAACATATCTTGTGTGCCGTATATTAAATAGAGAATATTGTATATTTGGGTATGATTTTAAGTAATACTTATACGTGATATCATATTTATGTTGTCTATTGTATATATTCTATAATGTAAATTTTATATTATACATAATATTATACATTGTATTTCGTATATTGTATATTTTACATTAAAACTTGTTAATTGTATCTTATATTTTGTATATTCCATAATGAATGCTATATAATATAGATTCTATATTGTTCGCAGCATATTGTAAGTGTAATAATGTTAATTGTATTATGAATATTCTATGTTTTAAGTTGTATATTGTACATTGTATATGGTACGTTGTGTATTTCTAATTCTAGTTCATAGGTTGAAATTAAATGTCCAATTCTATTTATTTTATTTTATAATATCCTAAAATGTATTATCTTTAATGTATATTGTATGTTGTATATTATATAGTGTATATTTTATATTGAATATTCTATATCGCAAATTTTATCTCATACACTGTATTAAGTATATTGTATATTTAAACTGAAAAGTGTTATTGTAAGTGATATTTTTTACATTAAGTATTGTATACTCTATGCTATAGTATGCATTCTATATTGTTTGTTCCATAACATATATTGTAATTGTATTATTATATATTGTACTTTATGTATTGTATGTTGTATATTGTATTGTATGTATTGTATATTGTTAATTCTAGTTTTTATGTTATGTGTATTAAATGCTGCGTTAATATATTTGGTTTTTATCTTCTATAGTGTTTTATATATTGTATGTTGTATATTACGTAGTATATGTTGTATATTGCATATTGTATATTTTATATTGTACACTGTATATAGTAAATTGTATGCTGTATTAGGTTGTTTGGATTTTTTCCACCTGTAAATGAAATACTATTTCAGCCCTTTCTGTCTGAACGGCGTTCATACCAAGCAAACAGCCAGTAAAGATGGAAAGGACGTCAACAACATTGTATACTGTATTTTGTATGCTGTATTTTGTGCATTGAATATCGTATATCCACCCCCATTTATATGTTTTGACGGAATATGAAATTGACGGAAATGTGTCTTCGGGGGTAAAAGGGAGCCCAGACCCCTAAAAGGCTGGACAATCCACTATATTTCCACGGGAATCAATAAAGCTCCAGAGTTTAGCTATTTGTCTGTTTAGCCTTTTAGCTGTTCTCTGACTGATTATTGAGGTCAGCCCTTCGGGAGTATCGTGGTGGTTGTGTGTTTCGAGGTCCTCGTTTGAGTTTGTGGGTCGGAGCATTCTCAATGAACACAGCGAAGGGTCCAGGTGCAGTGAGCATGAATGCCATTGTGTTCTTAAATTATATTAAGCTTCATGCGTTCTGGACCAGGTGTTGGATAGTCTCCAACTCTTCAGCAAGGAGTAAAGGCTGCGGTCTGCTTCGGACTTTTAAAGTTGCAACTAGGAGTGACCAGAGGATATACATATCTGAAGGCTTTCTAGAGCGAGGATAATGCTACATTTCATCCACAGTGGTATGATCCACCTGCTGGTTATGGCTTACACAGCTAGGTACAGCTGTAAATCTTATCACGTATTGAATATCGTATATTGTATACTAAGTACTTTGCGCTCTATATTAATTATCAAATAATAGAGATTGTTTATATTAAATTCCAAAATTGTATATTGGGTTTTATATTGTAGTTCGTATATTTCATATTGTATATGGTATGTCATATGTATATGTTGTTAATTCTATTCTATGTTGTATACAATCGTATGCTTATTTTATATTATTTATTTTAAATTATATTATCTTTCATATATATTGTATGTTGTATATTGTTCTATGTCGTAAGTTGTAAATTTTACATTGTACACTGTATATTGTGTAGTGAAAATGTTATATTATATGAATATTGTATTCATATAATATAATATCTTGTATTCTTTATACTATCTTTTAAGTTGTATATTTTACATCCTGCCTTGTGTATGCATTATTGTAAATTACATGTTGTATATTTTTCTATATTGTAAAAGTTGTAAATTCTACAAGTGGACAACTTTATATGGTATATTGTGTAGTAAAAATTTTATATTATATGCATATTGTATATTTTTTATACCATCTTGTAAGTTGTATATTTTACATCCTGCACTGTGTATGCATTATTGTAAATTACTTGTTGTATATTTTTCTATGTTGTAAAAGGTGTAAATTGTATATTGTCTACTTTTTATGGTATATTGTGTAGTGAAAATGTTATATTATATGAATCTTGTATATTTTGTATACTATCGTGTAAGTTGTATATTTTACATTGTATATTATGTATGCATTATTGTAAATTACATATCATATGAAACATATTCCATGCAATAGTCCCTGTTAGGCAGGCATTTATTGATGCTGTAGCTAAATTTTTAAAATACTTGGCCACGAATATCTGATAATTATAAAATTTTGGGTAACTCCTGCTGTTGTCCTAACAAGAGGAGCAGTGGTCGATTCTATTATGTTAGCTTAGAATATACCTGTGTTTCAGCATTTCCTTATTTAAAGAAGGCGAAATTTTATGTTTATAATTTTTTTTTAATTTCATAGATTAATAGTTCACTTCACGTTGTTCCATCGTAGACCTGTAATTTATCTCTTTTGTGTTATGATGCCGATGCAATGAAAATAACAAACCTTGCAATTTATTTTTGCTTTATGTTTTGTAAAAATAAATATTCTTTACATGACAGATAACAAGAAAAATGAGTAAAAGTAAAAAACATAATGAAAAAACATAAATTTTCAAGTGGACAAACAAAATCGATTAAAAAGTTGTTTGTTTAAAAATTTATGACAGTTGGAAGAAACATACGAACAGATATAAAGAACAGCAACAAAAAACAAGAAACTTTCTTTATGTAATGATTAATGTTCGAAAGTAGAAAAAACCACAGTAAAAATTATAACTTCACTTGAGGAGTAATAAATAAATTTTTGAAGCAAAAAAATTATAACTCGAATTGAATGATTATACTCTTTGTAAGGAGCACAATTTTAATGCACTTAAAATGCTTATAATGAGATCACTGATAATATTTTAATTAATTTAGTTTATTTTGACTAAAAAAAAATTATTTCTTTTTTTTGGCATTTTTCTTTTTTTAGAGAAAAGTGGAGCCTTGGAAACTTTATACGATGGTAACTGGGCTACTTTCTGTAGATTTAATTATTTTATTAGCCTGGCAAATACTAGATCCATTACAAAGAATTTTAGAAACATTTCCCTTAGAAGATCCCATATTGACGACTGATGATATTAAAATACGTCCAGAGTTGGAGCATTGTGAGAGTGAAAAGAATTCCATGTGGTTGGGTAAATACATTTGTTACATGACTTTTTATTTAAATTAAATAAACAAATTTTTTGTTTGTTTGCCTTTTTTTATATTTAGGCCTTGTTTATGGTTATAAAGGTTTAATATTGGTTTTTGGGCTTTTTCTGGCTTACGAGACGCGTTCCATAAAAGTTAAACAAATAAATGACTCGCGTTATGTGGGCATGAGCATTTACAATGTGGTGGTTTTGTGTTTAATTACGGCCCCCGTTGGTATGGTAATTGCCTCACAACAGGATGCTTCATTTGCATTTGTGGCATTGGCTGTGATATTTTGTTGTTTCTTAAGCATGTTGCTGATATTTGTGCCAAAGGTTAGTGTCATTATATGACTGTAATTTTATATTTCGGTTTTAAAGTTTATAAAAATAAAAATTATTTAATTAATTATTGTATAATTTTATGTGGAATTATTTTTCTAAAGGTTATAGAAGTTATACGCCATCCTAAGGATAAAGCTGAATCAAAATACAATCCTGATTCCGGTTTATCAAAAGAAGATGAAGAACGTTATCAGAAACTGGTAACAGAAAATGAAGAACTACAACGGCTGATAGCACAGGTAAGTTTAAACCTGCTCTCTATTCTGTTGATTATAAATTATTGTTTTAAAAAACACGGTTGGCCTTTATAAGTTTAAAACTTTAATTACAGAAAGTGGTTTGATGTCACTGTAAAAAAATTTCCAACCTCTACGTATGAGTATTATTAATTATGACTTGTTTTGTTAACGGCCGAGTAGTTGTAGTGAATAGTGTTTCCTATAGCGATATGATAAAGGGCTTCTTGTAGGCAGAAATTGGGGGCATCCACCTAGATGACAATGTGGTTTTAACAGAATAGTGCTTATTCTTATACAACTAGCAAAAAATTGCGCTTTTGCATGAGAAATTCAAAAATCAATGCCCGTGTAATGCCGTGCCAATGGTAATTGGCCACCATGATAATGTAATTTGACATCGTTAGATTTTCCGTTTAGGGATAATATATGTGAATTTCAGGACTAAAAGACTGAGATTATTAGACACATTAACGAGGACATTAAATTTGAATTATGTCTCAGAAAAATGGAACATTGGATAGAGGTATGCCAATGCAACATTGCCATTTGAACTAAATTGACAATTATTTATTCCGGAGATAATTAGTGTTAAATGAAATTTACTTTAAAACTGTAAATTAAAAAAAAGCAAAGCTTGCACTTCTTGAAAGAAGCATTTAATTCTAAAGCAAGCAATCAAGGCAGTAGTAGTTGAGGCGATAATTAGGGTTGCGTTGAAAACGTACCATGAAATAGACTTCGTAATAATGGTTTAAAAATGGTGATTCTTTTACTTTTTTTACATTTGACATCGTGCATTTTACTTGAAGCACCCTTTATAAAAACATTATTTTAAATTTTTTTTTAATTATTTTTAATTTTTACTGATTAAAGGGAATTATTTTTAGAATTCTAACAGAAAAATTATATTTAATTGAAGTCTATTAAGATTGCAAAGAAGGTGTTATTTTAAATCCAATTTTTCAATTGAATTTTATTTAGTTGTGTATGTGATTCCTTTATTCTATTTTTCTTTGCCTATTGTAGAAGGAGGAGAAAATTCGTTTATTGCGCCAACGTTTAGTTGAACGAGAATCACAAATGAAAACCGCAGAAGCCAATGGCTGTGGCATGACAGCCACAGGAAGTAGTAATACATATGTGCAACAGCAACTACCCGCCGCCACAGCAGCCACTAGTACCTCATTATCGGTACATACCACTGCAACGTCCTCACATTTAATGCCCGCCGCAACACTAGCAATAACACAAGGTAAGTAAAAGTTTTTCTGTAACACGAAGTTCACAAAAAAACAAATTGGGGATAAATCTGCAGAATACAATTTTTCTAGTAGAAAAAGTAACACATACAATAAAATTAAGTTACAAGTAATAAAACCACTACCAGTACATCACTTTTATAACAACGACTTAACATCAACAGCAGCATTTGCATGTAGTTGTGAAATTTCTTTAATTTTTTTCTTTTTGCTAAACAAGTTACAAAATTTATATTAAAAACCAGCACTTCATCATCATTACAGCCGCCATTATTGCCATCAATGAATGACATTCATATCCACATCATTACCGTCAACATAACTTACATCAATAACATTAAAAACAAATTGTCAACATTAACTGCCTGCAACACACACACTCACACACACACACAACCAAACTTATATAACAGCACTCATATTAATGAGAAAATGAAAAATTCGTTACAACAGCACTCGCCTTGCAATTTAAAATAGAAAACAAATGAAATCATCAGCTGCAGTACCTGGTTATCGTATGATAAGACGAAAGAAAATATAGTTAACATGATGCCGCATTGCAGCCACTGATGTAAAAACAGAAGGCATAACAACGACCTCTGTATCATATTTCGATACTGTCATTTGTATAGGAGTTGACTATTTAAAATTAACCACCACCACGACAATAACAACAGTAACAACATTCCTTATTATCAACACATTCTCAGGCTGCCAGTCAATCATCATTCACATTTAAATTTTCAGATAATTATGCATGAGAGTAACACAAACAAGTCCAACCAGAAGAACAAAAAGAAATGAAAAAGTTAAAAGTGTCATCAAGACCAACATTTAGTGTTTTCATTTTTGGCAGTGCTGGCAGGTTACGCACTTGAAACACTCAATTTTAGATTGGTTTTATCTATGAAAAACCATCAGAAACAAAAACAAAATTTGTTTAAAATTTTTTTTTTCATTTTCCATCAAAATCACAAAATATTTTATTTTTTTTTTTACTTTCTACGACTGATGAAATTTTTTTTTATTATGACTGATGGAATTTTTTCATAAAACAATTACGGCTGGTGGAATTTTTATGTAAAAAAAATATGTTTAATGAAATTTTATCCTAAAAAAATTGTGACTGATGAAATTTTTACAAAAAAAAAATTATGACTGATGGAATTTTCTCATAATAAATTATGGCTGATGGAAATTTTTTATAAAAAAATAAGGACTGATGGAAATTTTATTAAAAAAAAATTAATACTGATGGAAATTTTTTTATCAAAGGATGAAACTTTTTCATAAAAATATTTTGACTGTTTCATTTTTTGCAAAACAAAAAATTGTGACTGATGTAATTTTTTCATAAAAAAAATAGTGCCTGATGGGTTTTTTTCATAAAAAAAATTGTGACCGATGGAATATTTTCATAAAAGAAAATTGTGACTGAAGCAATTTTATCATAAAAAAATTATGACTGATGTATCTTTTAAAAAAAAAAAATTACGACTAATAGAATTTTTTCATAAAAAAATATGACATAAAAATTTTTCATAAAAAAGTTATGACAATGGAATATTTTTTATAAAAAAGATATGACTGAGGCAATTTTATCATAAAAAAGTTATGACTGATGGAAATTTTTTATTAAAGAATTAGTACGGATGCAGCTTTTTCACACAAATATTATGACTGTTCCATTTTTGGCATAAACAAATTTGACTGATGCATTTTTGCATAAAAAAATTATGAGCGACTGAATTTTCTCATAAAAAAATTCAAATAATGGAATTTAATCATAAATAAACTACGGCTGATAAAAATTTTTATAGAAAAATTATAACCAATAAAACTTTCTCATAGAAAAATTGTGACTAATGAAATTTTTTCATAAAAAAATTCTGAGCAATAAAATTTTTTAATAGAAATATTGTTACAGACGAAATGTTTTTATATGAAAATTTATGAGATGCAATTTTTTTATAAAAAAATTTCTGAATGATGGAATTTTTTTATAAAAAAATATGACTGAATCAATTTTTTCATAAAAAATGTATAACTGATGCAGATTTTTCATAAAAAATTTTGCAGATAGAATTTTTTTGTAACAAAATTATGACCGATGGATTGTTTTCATACAAAATTATGGCCAATAAAAATTTTTCATAAAACAATTATGACTGATGGAAATTCTTTATATAACTGGTGCAATTTGTCATAAACAAATACAACTGATGGAATTTATACATAAATAAAATATGGCTAACGAAAATTTTTATTGAAAAATTCAGCTAATAAAATTTTTTCATAGAAAAATAATGACTGATAAATTTTTTTTATATGTATTTGATAATTTTTATAGTTTTTTAAACGATCTTTTTTTATCTTTAATAAATATATTTTTTCTTTTTTTAGATCTTTTTTTATTATATATTTTTTCTTTTCCAAAGGAAAGCGAAATATTGAAAAGAAAAAATATATAATAAAAAAAGATCTAAAAAAAGAAAAAATATATTTTTTTTTTATATGAAAAATAAAGACTCTTGTAATTATTTTATAAAAAAATTATGACTAATAAAATTTTTCACAGAAAAATTGTGACAGATGAAATGTTTCTTATATAAAAATTTTGACATGGAATTTTTTCATAAAAAATTTATGAGTGATGGAATTTTTCCATAAAAAATTTATGGCCGATGGAGTTTTTTCGTAAAAAAATTATGAACGATAGAATTTTTTCATAAAAACACAATGAATGATGAAAAATTTTTATAAAAAAACTATGACTGATGGAAATTTTTTTAAAAAAAATATGACTGATGAAAATTGTTTATAAAAAAATCGTGGCTGATGGAATTTTTTTGTAAAAAAATTATAACCGATAGAATTTTTTCTTAAAAAAATTATTACTGATGGAAATTTTTCATAAAAAAATTATGACTAATAAAATTTTTTCATAAAAAATTTTTCATAAAAATTTTATTATGACGTAAAATATTTGTAAAAAAATTACATCTGGTGGTATTTCTTCATAAATGAATTATGACTGATGAAAATTTTTATAGAATAATTATGACTTATAAAATTTTCCAATAAAAAAAATTAAGACTGATGGAATATTTTCGTAATAAAATTATAGCCGATGGAATTTTTTTTTTAAATTTTGACTGATGGAAATGTATTATAAAAAAATTATGACTGATGGAATCTTTTCATAAAAATTTTATTCTGACATGAAATTTTTCGTAAAGAAATTACAACTTATGATATTTTTTCATAAATAAATCATGACTGATAAAAATTTTTTAAGAAACATTATGGCTGATAAAATTTTCTAATAGATAAATTGTGAGTGATGAAATTTTTTTTTATTTAAAAAATTATGACAAAAATTTTTTTTTTAGAAAAACTATTATTTTTGATATTATTTTATTAAAATATTTATTGTTTTTTTGCAAATTTAGAAATTATGGCCGCCTTTGTGGGACTCGGTAAATTTATATTTTCTTTCTTTATATTTGTTTTGTATGAGCACTATTGCACAAGAGTAATTTATGTCTTGAGGACATAATACTACTCCACTAAGAGACTAAAACATTGGCTTTAAAAGTAAATAATTATGTTGACCGGCACTTTATTGTATTCACAAATTATAAAAAATGGTATTTATGCACTTTTTTCAAATCACTTTTAGCAACATCAAACGATTTGAAACGCTTAAAAATTGACACATTCTTAAATTTTTTTGCATAATTTTTATTAAGTGATAACTGTTATACAAACTATTTTTATTAGTTAAATCCACGTGAGAATTTAGTCAACAAAGCGTGTTATATTGGATTTTGTAGAATACTTCATTAAATTATATATTTTAACCACTCGTTCTTAACAAAGTTTTGCTTACATCAATAATAGTCTGCTCCTGGTAAAATTTAAATTTTCAGCAGTCATGCAAAAATTTTAAAAATTTGTTGCAACTGGAAACAGAAATTCCGTCATATACGATTTGGGCTTACGTACGAAGGGTTCCATTGTTTGTAACGTTTTAAACAGTATGGGTCTTAAAGAAGTACGAATGAACGATTCCACCACCCATTAAAGCACACTAAATAATCAATCTCATAATACACTTGAGGCTTATCACCACTCCAAATATGGTAGTTTTGTTTCTTGACACATTTTAGTGGTAATCAGAAGCCTGTATTAATAAGTTTTTGTTTTTAAAACAAAATATTTTTTATATGTCGTGAATTTTTGTAAATGGGCAATTTTTTACATTCGCCAAACTACAACACCAACTGCAGTGGTCTGTACAAAAAAATGCTTTTATTATTTATTTGTTTTTTTTTTATATTTAATTAAATAAATTTTTTTTGTCACCTTAATTTTATTAAATAATTTTATTTGTTTATTTTACAGATACACATGATCATCATACATGAAAAAACGTGTCAATTTCCTGTACGTGATAGGTAAATTTTTAATTCAAATTTTTAGTTTTTAGATAAAATAATTTAAATATAAAAAAAATTAAATAAAATAAAAGACATATTGAGATTGAAAAGAAAACGAAAGGAAAATTTCTAAAATTCACTTAAATACTAAATTTAAAATTATAAATTATAAAAACTAAAGTTCTTATAAAACGTCAATGTAGATAATTATTAAAAAAAGAATTTTTCCAAACAAAAAAAAAAAACTCACTATTGAATTCATAAAAGAAAAAACATTAAAAAATATATTTAAAACAAAAAAAGCTTTTGTACAAATATTTTGTACCTCTTTATAAATAATTAAACATAAAAAATTAATAAATAATTTTAAAAAAAATTATGTAATTTATTTTCATTAATTTAAAAAACTTTAAAACTTTATCTTTTTATTATTATTCAATATTTCGCCAAACCATTGGTTGGCATCCTCAGGATAACCAAAAAAATGTATAAATAATTAATCATATCATTAATCATTTTTTGATTAATTAATTATACATTTTGTTGTTTATCCTGAAGATGCCTACCAATATTGAATAATAATAATAATAAATAAAGTTTAAAATTCTATTTTATTAAATAAAGACCTAGTGCTTAATAATAAACTACAAAAAAATATTAGAAATGTCAAATAACTATAATTATTATATATTTTCATTATTTTTTTGTTTTTGTTATAAAAATCTAACAAATTCTTTTGGTTTCTAAGTTTTAATTTCCGAATTTCTTTAAAAAACTAAATAAATTTGTAAATAAAAAAAATTATTAAATAAATGAAATATCAATTTCATAAAAATTGTTCAAATGCTGTTACGTAATTACTTAGTAAAAACTAAAAAAAAAATAAATAAAAAATAAAAACAACAACAACAAAATACACATAATACGAACTCGTATAACTCGTTTTTAAATTTGAGGAATTTTTAAAATTTTATCAGAAATATATTTTTTTTTGTTCTGTAAATAAAACAAAAATTTAGTTAAAAAAATTGTGTTAAGATATATAAAATATAAATTGTTGTAAATAAATATTTATATTTTTAATTAATTATAAAAAAAATTATATACAAAATCATAAATATTAAATGTTTTAGTGAATTGTAACTCTAAGAGAAAATAAATGAATATAAATTAATTAAAAAAAAAAATAAAAAATAAAATTTTATGTGTTTAAACTAAAAAAAAAATAAATAAATAAATGAAAAAAATAAATAAATAAAATAATAAAAATTAACACAAAATATTTACAGCAAAATCAAGGAAAAACTCAGAGAACTTCAAATGTTTAAGCTCGAAAACGCCACAAATAGTGACGTCTGTTGTATGGTTAAAACAAATGTTGCTGACTAACGGCCGCTCTGATGTTTGACTTTCTGTGGGACTTTTATTTTTATTTTTATTTTCATTTAAATAATTTATTGCGTTTTCAAAAGAAAAAATTAGTTTGGTGTTTTTTAAACTTAATTTTCAGGTTTTCTTCACCAGCATTTTAGGCCGAATATTGCTGTAAGCTGGGTTAGTGTTGTGATTCATTTCTACATTTATCTCCATTTTTCAGTGAAATATCACAAAATTATCTCCACTACATTAGGTCCCACCAGCCGCTCCACCGTCTTTTAAAATATTCAAGAATCTTCTGGCCTCTAAATTTTATCTTTTATTTTAGTTAAAAGTCTCACATATTTCTTAGCATTTGCTGTAGACAAAAACTCCGCATGGCACTCACAATCAATGGACGGATGCTCTAAGGTCAGGCAACTGCAGGCCACTAATGTCTTAACTATCTTTTTTTAATCGCGGAGCATTCGAAATGTCTTAAAATTAGTCATCTACTGATCCAAACACGATGTTTCCTATTTTCCTTACAATTTCTGCTCAAAGAATATACAGGGTGTTCTTCGGGAAGGTATACTGCTTTGCTTGTTTATAATTTTTGATTAAATTAAAGATAATTAATCTTCTATTGATAAATGTTTTATTAAATGTCGGCAATTTTTTATGGAATACAATATCGTATAAATGTCCGCCTCAAATATCCTCACAAATGCGAGCCCTTTTGAGCATATTTTTCATTATATTCTCACACTTAGCACATGGTATTTCATTTATCACGAATATTTCGTTTGAGCTGCTCAAGAGTTTCTGGTTTATTTCCATTATCTGTTTAGATATGCCCACAGAGCAGTTAAATCAGGCGATCGTGGAGGCCAATCAACATTACAATTTCGTAAAATAACTTGTGAAAAGAAGCCTTGTAGTAAATCCATTGTAATCGCGGCTGTATGCGATGTGGACCCGTCTTGTTGATACCACCTGTTAATCAAGCCCAAACCATGCAATTGTGGCATTAAAAAGTTTTCAATCGTATCACGATATCACTCCCCATTCAAAGTTAGTTTGAAGAGGTAATTTCCAATAACCACCAGACTGTCAATTTTAATTGATGCAAATGTAACTGTTTAATAATTTTAGGTTCCTATTCCCCAGAACCGACTATTTTGTTTATTCACATATCCATTCAAATGAAAATGTGCCTCGTCATTCATTATGAATTTTTCCATGAAAATCGGGGTTATCCTGGGCAAGCTATTTTAACGATTAAAACATGTTGGCTTATCGAATATTTTTCCAGAATAAATTTGAAAAGTGTCTACTTTACGACTGCCAAATATGAACTGTCAAGGAGAATGTTGACTAAAATGGCGGTAAAACAAAGTAGTATACCTTCCCGGGGGAAACATTTTGGCCCAGAGACAAAACTCTTCATTTCTTTTAGTGTCATTGTTTGTCTTCTTGAACGATACTTGAAACCAGTGTTCGCAAAAAACACTAAAGTACGCTGCGTTAGTCTTCTGTACTTTAAATTTTGAAATTAGTACACAAACACATTTTTCTGCAGAAATACAAAATAAACAAAAATTTTCTTTTGACGTTTGTGTATCTGTTCGCAAACAATATACCGTACACAACGATTTTTGGCTGATGATTACAAATACTAAAATAACATACTGATCTTTTGATTAATGATTAATGATTAATGATTTTTTGCGAACCCTTTTTGATGATATTTTGTGTATTTTAGTTAGAAAAGTGTTGCCAACTTAAAGTTATATACCTTTACGTAAACAGCCTTTATAATACATTTTTTTTATGCCCAAGAAAATATTACTGCAGAGTAATGAAAATATTTTATTTAATATAATATAGCCAAGCTGAATGGTAAATTTTGATTCAACACTAGCGGCTTCTAAAATTTCTACATTCGAAAGAACTGCAAACATTTAATGAAATAGTCTGGATGAGTAAGTACGAGTGAAACAAAAACGAAGAGGCATTAGAAAATAATAATTCACATTTGATGCCACAACCAGCAGACACTTTTGATAATCATTAGAAGCTTCTAGGGTTTCACTTCACATGTTAAAATTTTTTATACAAGTTTTGGGATTTTGGAGCATACTTTTCTTTTTATGGGATAAGGATTTAAAAAACTCTTTTTAAATTTAATTGTTATAAAAATCTTATATCATTTAAGAAAATACTTTTTGTAGAGCAAATTTGATTTAAAAAACAAGATGCCGGAAAGATTACATTTTTAATGAAAAAATTTCCATAATTTCAATATTTTTTTAAAGGAATTCTTACTGTCGATGGAACTATTAATATTTAATAAAATTGTAGGCCTTTATGGCTAATTAAGATCAGTTAAAATTAACAATTAAAAAATTTAAGTTTAATAAAAGAGAATTCTTAAATTCCCAAACCATGAATTAAAAATCCCAAAATTACCCACGGTACTTACATTTTTCACTAAGGCCATAAAACACTTTTATTATTAAAAAAAGAGTTTTTTTGAAGCTAGTATCAGTTGGGGGATTTAGGTGCATATTCGCAAGAGATTCACGATCTTGCCAGGAGTCTCTTCCCCAGCGCTAGCATTGAAACGTATAGTTTTTGCCTTTCTTACTCAGCATAGTTCTAAATAAGCTGATGTAGTGAAATGCCAAAGAAACTAAATTTTCTTTTCAAAACTTTGATAATATTCACTAACGTATATGAGCATTATTTGCAAAATGGCCAGACTGTTATTATTTGCTATAGCAACACATTTTGCTTCAAATCTTAAACCTTTTAATAATTAGGAGTCACAAATTTTAATAAAACTAATTAAGGAAGCATTTTAATATTATTCCGAATCAAAAAAAAAACAAACATTCGTAAACCATAATAAAAAAGAAATTCGAATAATCGACTAAAAAATATTCGAATAATATTTGCATTAATATTTAGCAAAAAATTTAAAAAATAATAAATATCATTTATCATTGGTTTAATCCCAATTAAGCTACTTGTGCTTAAATTGTTCTTCTAATTTCTCTGTGTTGATCCTCTTTCACTTAAAGTTAAATAAAAATAAAACACAACAACAACATCAATGAATACCTTTTGATCAATAATATTTCAATGTTCTAAAATGTAAAGCATTTACTTAGTAATAATTATAATTAAAGAAAAACGTACTACAAAAATATAAAAAAAAGATTTAAACGAAATAAAAACCAAAAAAAAAAAAAATATAAATAAATAAAAGCATAAGTACACAACTATATTTTCTACAAGCCTATTGGCAGCACTATAATATTCGATTAACAAAAATACACAAAAAAACGAATACATTTTTTTCTGCTATGAACGGCAACTATATTAAACATAACAAAAATCTTTATTTCCACCAACATCATCCAGGACTACAAATGTTTACTCGATTATTGTTTTTATTTTTACATATTACTTTTCGAATAAAAATTTTATTTTAAAATTATTTTTTTTTAATATTTGTAAATGTGGATCTGCAGTATTACAGTTAACACTAACATGGTACGTGCAAAAGACACAAAGGCTTAGCAGTGGAACACATGTTCATGGTGGCATATCAGTTGGTTTATGGCTAAATGCTAGCCAGGCTCGTTCCTCATGTAAAGATTCATGGTTTTGCGTTTTATACCCAAATCTGTACGATGAGCGCCTTAGTGCTTAAGTTCTTACTATTCTTCGCAGTAGCAAGAGCTTTTGCACATTTGCTAAAAGAATAAGGAATAATTCTAGTTCGACAATTCCGCCCCTTTAAAGAATGACCAAATATTTACTGACCCGATTGATAAAGCTAACCTCTTGGCTGGTATATTTTCAAATAATTCCTATTTGCCGGCAAGCAATCAACCTCCACCCGACCTCGACAGATAATCCGTTACTATGCCGAATATATTCTTTCGAGCTCGAGCGGTTAACAAGTCTCCTGGGCCGAATGGGATTTCAACACTGGTCTTGAAATAGTGTTCCTCATGCCGACTAATTTCAAAAGTGTTGCTAATGTAATGCCGATGCCCAAAAAGTGTGAGGCTAATAACTCTGAAAATTGCCGCATAATTGCACTTGTGAGCTACCTACAGCCCAACAGCTTACTTAGCGACCGACAGCATGGTTTCCGTAAGAGGCGCTCTATGGGCAGCTTGCCGACCATACTATCTGAGCAATGGTGCAACTCCATATACCATTTCGGAGAGAGTCCCCTCCGTGGACACATTTATCGGTCTTTATGGAATACTTGACCATCTAGACCCGTGCTGCTGAGGTATAAGGGAGTACAGTCCCCTAAAGGCAAGCAGGGAGTCAACTAGAAGCTCCACGTTATATCCACGGGAATCAGTAAGCTCCAGAGTTCCGCTAATTGTCTCTTTAGATTTTTAGCTATTCTCTGACTGATTATTGAAGTTGGCCCTTCGGGAGCATCGTGGTGGTTGTGGTTTTGTGGCCCCAGCATGAACTGATTATGTGGGCCAAGATCATCTTGCCATTAATAATAATGTGTTCTGGACCAGGAGTTGAATAGTCTCCAGCTCTTCAGCAAGGAGTAGTGGTTTGCAACCCTGCTTTGGAACCGCTGAAATTGCAACTAGAAAAGATCTGTTGCTAGAATTAGTTCTTGGCTTCCTAGGGCGTGAATGACGTTGCTTTTCATTCCCAGTGGTTTGACCACCATCTGGTTAAGGCTTACGGTCAGGTGCAGATGTAAATCTTATCACAAAATTTCGGAGAGAATTCCCCCCCGGGGGCACATTGATATGTTATGACAGAATCTCACCGTCATTACATATGTCAACGATGGTAAAAGGGAGCCCAGTCCCCTTTAAGGCTAGCAGGCGCCAACTAGACAATTCCACTTTATTTCCACGAGAATCAGTAAAGTCGCAGGGTTCAGCTTTTTGGCTCTTTATTCTTTTAGCTGTTCTCTGACTGATTATTGAAGTTTGCCCTTCGTTTGATTTGTGTTGGTAGGATTATTCACAATGAACACAACGAATGTTCCAGGTCCAGTGAGCATGATTGCCGTTGAGTTCTTAAATTATATTAAGTTTCGCGCGTTTTGAACCAGGAGTTGGATAGTATTCAACTCTTCAGCAAGGAGTGAGTGGCTGCGGCCTGGTTCGGGCTTTTAAAGTTGCAACTAGGAGTGACTGAAGGATATACGTATCTGAAGACTTCCTAGAGCGAGTATGACGCTACATTTCGTTAACGGTGGTATGATCCACCGTCGGGTTATGGCTTACACAGCTAGGTACTGACGTAAATCTTATCACGCATTTGGAAGAGAGTAGGTGGAGGCTGCAGATATTTTCAAGGCTTCTATGATGCTACTTTTAGTGTCGGTGATAATTTCCCTAGATTCTTATCGAGTTTTCTCAGAAATAGCACTATACGAGCTTTATAGATGGGATTTCATCCGACGAGTTTAAGTTTTATTCAGGGATACCGCAAGGCTCCGCTCTTTCTACTACCCTATTTCTGACCTTCTTTGTCAAACTTTAAATTCTATTTGCTCTTTCGCAGATGACAGGACCATATGTCATTCGTATTCAGTTGCCAATAGACCGAACCAGTTAGAGGTGAGTTTTAAAAGGCGGCAAAAGGCGCTCGCTCTTGCGACAATCTTGGAAATAGAGTCGATTTTAATGCCCGCAAGACGCAATGTTGCATACTTACGCATAGATCTGTGTTCGGAATTGGTGCTGCATCTGTTACAATGGGTGATATACGTGTTACGGAATCGAACGTTCTTGATGTTTTGGGCATGAAAATTCAGTGTGATTTTCGATAGACCAAAGAGGTAATTTACTCCAGCCAGTTTCTTCTTATAACTGTTCAACCAAAAACTGATTATTTTTCTTCTACAATTATAATAAATTAGTTAAAAAAGATATTCGAATATTTGATGATTCGATTAAACGACTATTATTTTAAATTGAAAAACTGCATTCTTAAACATAAAGAAAAAAATATATACTATTGCTATTTGCTCTCCTAACTGGTTAGTTCGTAGTCAAACTTAACAACAGAACTGCCTGAACGCCAACACTGACTTACTAGTACAAACCACACTTTGAGAATGATGCATTCGCATCGAAAGCGCTCGTCCTTGACTACAAACCAGCCAGTTGGGACAGCAAATAGCAATAGTATTTCATTTACTGGCGGAAGGAAGATAAACAACATAATACCAAAAATATTTATCTTTCTTTAGTTTTTCTTTGATTATTCGAATTATCTTCATATGCTAATTTTAATTAATAGCCGGTTCCAAAATTAATACAGATTACTCTACAATTTAATTCGAATAATTATTGTAAAATTTTTATTTAAAAAACTCTATGCGGAGTAATAAAAACTAAATTTTTTCATTGATTTTATCGAATATATTTTTCGATTAATCGAATAATATGTATTCGTACGAGAATTTTTTTTTTTAATTTAAAATGAATATAAGGAAATTACTGTAGAATTTTTGCTAAAATTCGTGTTCATCATTTTTAATGAAATAAGGACAGCATACTTTAGCTTAACTTTGATAAATCCTTTGATTAAAAATTATTAATCGAAAATTTTCTAACGATTATTTGCTTAATGGTTTTTAGACAATTTTATTTTACGAGCCTTAAAGAAAATATTTTTATATTAAACCTAAATCAAGACCTAAGAAGTGATCAAATTTAGCTTTTAATAAATTGCTTTCGAAAGGGTCTAAAAGCTACGCAAAAGGTTTTAAAAATAGGACGAATATTAACCGATTGCAATGATATAAAAATTTAATTTCATTAACCTAATAGCGCTATTTACTGCATCATCAAGTTAAACAAATAAAAAAGAGATGTAGAAAAAAAGTAAGCTGCAAAAAGATCACCCTATAAAACCACATTTATAATAAAAAAAAACTTTTAAAACAAATTTTTCACACACAAAAAAATACAAACAAATAACATATGTGAAGAACACACATACACTCACAAAAAAAATTCCTATGAAATAAAAGACTTTTACCGAAAATAATTAAATTAATTTAAAAAAGAAAACTAGTTAATTTGTTAAAAGAAAAATACTAAAGTAAAAGTTAAAAATTAAATTAATATTAAATATAACTATAACTCGTTAATTCAAAAGAAAATTATAAGATTATAACAAAAAATTTAAACATTTTTAGTTTAACTAACGAATATTAGAAATAATTTAATATTTAACTGCTGTAAATAGATAAAATGTTAGTAAAATCAGGAATAAATAAAATTGTTAATTTTACATAATTAACGTTTAGAAAATAAATTTACAAAAAGAAATATAAATTATAAATGGTGTTTAAAGTTGAAATAGTTTAAAGTTTAGCAGGACGTGTTAAAAGTTTTAGAATTTTTAACATTTTGAACAGAGATAATTCCTAATTAAATTTAAAAAAGTTAATAATTGTTATTTATTTTAAAGTTAAATTTAAACTCTTTCGAAGCTGCTAGTTATAAAATAATTTGTAATTTGACTCTGGTAAATATTTAATCACTAAACCAAGCTTAAGGCAAAACTAATTAAAGGAGCTTTTGAAAAAAAATTCGAACTGCCTGGCTTGAAATGCAACTGCCAGTTTAATGCATCTCCAAGCAGCTTTGCAAGTTTAATACTTTTTTCTTTCTAACACTCTATTCTAATTCTAAAAAACAGAAAATATACTTCACTCAAACTTTCAACAAATTTTCTTTAAAATTGATTAATCTGCCGATTCTATAGCCTTTAAAAACTATTTTAAAAATTTAGCAACAATAATACAAAATCACACCTTAAAGAATATCCAAAAAAAAAATTAATTAAAAAATATTAGCTAAGCTAATTGTTGTATTATACAAAAAAAAACTTTTAACTCTTAAGTATAACAACAACAACAAAATATCTAAAATAATTTAAATGATGTTAAGAAAAGAAATTAAATAAATAGTTGAACTAAGCAAAATTACTACTACAACAGCAAAAAAAAAATAATAAAACTAGAATTAACAAATTGTGTAAGATTATCTTATTAAGCAACTAAAAAAACTGCAATTAAACGAATTATTAAAAAAGAAACTAAAAATGAAAAAAATAAATAAATACAAATTTTATTGATGAGAAAATTAAATAAAATTAAAATCTCTAATGTTTTTTTATTTTTCCTAAAGGAACAAAAGTAAGTATCTTGTGTGTTAATTTGGATACATGTCATACAATACAATAAAATACAATACAGTACACTACAATTCAATACAGTACATATAATTCAATACAATACTATATAATACTATGCAATACAATACAATACTATACAATACAATAAATACAATACAATACTATTCAATACTATACAATACAACACAATACAATATAATACAATACAATACTATACATTACAATACTATACAATAAAATACAATACAATACTATATAATACTATGCAATACAATACAATACTATACAATACAATACAATACTATTCAATACTATACAATACAACACAATACAATAAATTACAATACAATACTATACAATACAACACAATACATATAATACAATACAATACTATACAATAAAATACAATACAATACAATACAATACTATATAATACTATGCAATACAATACAATACTATACAATACAATACAATACTATTCAATACTATACAATACAACACAATACAATATAATACAGTACAGTACAATACAATACAATACAATACAACACAATACTATTCAATACTATACAATTCAACACAATACAATTTAATACAATACAATACAATACTATATAATACTATGCAATACAATACAATACTATACAATACAATACAATGCTATTCAATACTATACAATACAACACAATACAATTTAATACAATACAATACAATACAATACAATACAACACTATATAATACTATGCAATACAATACAATACTATACAATACAATACAATACTATTCAATACTATACAATTCAATACAATACAATTTAATACAATACAATACAATACAACACTATATAATAATATGCAATACAATACTATACAATACAATACAATGCCATTCAATACTATACAATACAACACAATACAATAAAATACAATACAATACAATACTATATAATACTATGCAATACAATACAATACTATACAATACAATACTATACAATACAATACAATACAATACAATACGATACTATATAATACTATGCTATACAATACAATAAAATACAATACAGTACAGCACAATACATCACTATAGAAAGTAGTGCAACACAATACAATACAATAAAATACAATAAAATAACAAACAAATACCTTGCAATACACTACAAAACCATTTAATTCAATACAGTCCAACAACAACAAAAAAAACTTATGTTCATACAATGCAATGCAATACATTGCAACGGAATATAGCAAAATATGCAATACAATTCAATATAATACAACACAATATAGTATAATACAATAAAAAATACAATACACTAACATGCAATACATTACATTATTTTACAATACAACACAGCACACTATAATTCAATACGATATGATCCAATACACTACAATACCATAAAATACAATACAACCCAATAAAATACAACAATACAAGTAAATATAATGCAATGCTTTGCAATTTAATATAGCAAAATATGCAATACAGTTCAATATAATACAACACAATACTGTATAAAACAATACATTATAAGACAATATATCAAATATAATACAAAACAATAGTATACAATACTATACAATATAACATCACACAATATAATATAACAATATACAAAATAATACGGTATAATATGATACAAAATTATAATATTAAACGATACAATATAACACATGTATTGTGCTTACACTATAATTCAACACGCTACAACTAAATACAGAACAATACAGTAAAATACGATACAAAACAATATAACGCAATATGTTACCATAATAATTATTAGTAACGCAAATAAATCAATTTTAAACTTTTGATTTGGACTCACTCTGCCAAAAGAGTACGAACGAGCAGAATACAAGACGCCCACATTCTTTGCGATTTGCCTTGTTTTTATCTCTTCCTTACATTTTACTACAACAGTTGTAAAATAAATTACTTGAGTATGAGAAACAACTTTTCTTTCAAGAAATAGCAGACTTTTTTCCTTCGGACCAGCGCTCAGCGGATGACTCCTACACATGCAATGCATTGTGTTAGAACCGGAAAATTAGGTTATGGCAGGCGGAAAGAGGGTATAGTGTTTGTGGAAATGCAACTTGAACTTTCTTATATCGAAAGTGATAGGAAAGGCCTCTAGGCCTCTACATACAGACTGTTCTGCTTAAAAAACGAAATCTCCCTGTTATCCGTAGTGCGATTCACTAGCCAATCAACAACAAATGCATGCGCTCTTAACAAAAAATCGAGTTAAACGCAAACACGTGTGAGTAACGGGGACAAAAGTTGGACCCCAGGTACCTCAAAAGATGGAAATTAATCATACTTTCCATCGCTTTAGAAAGTGCAGAACAAATTGCGATTGGGCGGTAATTTTCAGGGTTATTAGACTCACCGTTTTTGGAGATTGGCGTTACAGCAGCAATCTTTCAACAATTTGTAAACGCAACGGTATGATACAACTTGCTGAAAAGGATTGCTAACGGACGTGCTAGCGTTGAAGAGCACTGATTTCATACCAGTGCTGCAATCTCACCCGATCCAGAAGACTTGTTGAAGTAGAGATCTGCTAAAACCTTTTTAAGCGCTCTTCAGCATGGTAACGGGTACTCTGTTGAGTTTGGGGGGTGGTTGACTACATTCCGGCAAATAGGAATTATTTGCAAATATACCAGCCAAAACGTCATTCTTTAAAAGATTGAAGAGCGAGCTTTATCCTTTATTCTTTAAACAAATGACCAGAAACTCTTGCTTCCCCTAGGAGTAGTAAGAACCTTAACATGAAGGCGCTCCTCTTATAGAGTTTTTTTGCATCTTAGTACATGCATGATAAGATTTACGTCTGTATCCAACTGTAAGCCATAACTAGACGGTGGATCATACCACTGTGGATAAAATGTAGCGTCATCCTCGACCTAGGAAGCCTTCAAATACGTATATCCTCCAGTCACTCCTAGTTGCATTTTTAAGAGCTCGGAGCAAGCCGCCGCCACTCACGCCTTGCTGAGGAGCTGGAGAGTGTTCAACTTCTGGTACAGAATGCATGAAGCTTAATAAAATTCAACAACACAATCGCAATCATGCTTACTGGACGTGAACCATTCATTGTGTTCATTGTAAATGATCCGACCCACACAACTCAAAGGAGGGCCTCGAAACCACAACCACCACAATACTTTCGAAGGGTCAACCTCAATAATCAGTCAGAGAACAACTAAGAGGCTAAAACGACAATTAGCTGAATTCTGGGGCTTTACGGATTGCCGTAGAAATATAGTGGAATTGGCCAGTTGGCTCCTGCTAGCTTTGAAGGGGACTGGGCTCCCTTTTACCCCCTTTGGCACGTGTAATGACAGTGAGATTCCGTCAAAACATATTAATGTGCTCCCGGAGGGGGTGGGGAGGTGGGCAGTACATTGCCACATGATGATCCCGCCCTTTTGCGTAGCGACTCAGTTTCTACGTTTTTGTTTTTGCACCAGATACTGAATGCTGCCTCTCTTGATCTGGCTGCATTTTTACACGTCTGGTTAAACCAAGATTTCGATTTGATTTTAATCGAAATATTTTTTTGGATGGTACAAAAGTTTTCATTCCAAACCAAATGTTTCCGCCATGGCATCGACATTATTGTCCAAGAAACAAAGTTTCCAATTTAATTGCCTAAAAAATTGTCCGAGCACAGACCAATGAAACTCCCTCATACATGTATTTTAAACATTTGGTAGCTGGTGTCGAAAAGTTGTGAAGCTCCAAATATGAAAAGGAAGCGGAGTTAATACATTGATCGGAGTTGCCGAGAGGGGCACCCACAGTAACTTCATACTTTTTGGGGATATGAAATTAGAAAAATGCCGAGCGTATTACTATGGTACCCTTCAACGCAAGCAATATGTGTGTTGGGTCATTCACTAATTCCACAAGGTGGTTGGGTGCGGCATATAACTCAATTGTTTCACGGAACTCGAATAAATTTTATAGAAAAATTTTGACTGGTGAACATTTTCTTAATACAGGGTGGCTGCCGAAAGCTGCTACCAAAAAAAGAAAACGAATAATAATTTATTTTCTGTATAACCAACCTGGTCCATTTTTATTTTAAAAATTTATCTTTAAATTTAACTAAAATCGAGAATTGGGACAATGAAACAAAAATTTTGGATGGTGCAGCGCTTTCACGCTTTAGAGTTTGTAGTTTCCGTCCAAAGGGAATATAGGCGCATGTTTGGTTGCACTCCTCCTAGCAGATGGACTATATTGAGGCTCGCGAAGAATTTTGCCGAGCATGGCACAATTGCAAGAAGATCTTATCATTGAGATCCCTTAGTTCGGACGCAGGCAACTATCGCTACTGTAGCTGTTGCCATACAATCCAATCCTCGAGTTTCGACAAGGAGCTTATCTGCTCAAATGTGTGTCAGCACACAGTCACTGTGGACAATTTTGCACCAAAATTTAAATTTATATCCATATAAGATTCAATTGTTGTTTCAAACAAATTGAAGCCAAGAGACTTCGGAATTCGCTTGGAATTTTGTGAGAAGATCATTCGAATGGCGTCAGAGAACGAAAACGTCGTGAACTGCATTTTTATGTCTGACGAGTACAGTTCAACATTTTTATGTGTGGCGAGACACATTTTTATTTAAACAGCAATGTTAACAAACAAAATTGTCGAATATGGAGTAATTCAAACCCACAGATATTCCATCAGATGCAATTACATCCACTTCGCGTTACAGTGTGCTGTGCAGTTTCTTCAAGGTTCATTGTCGGGCCTTAGTTTTTCGAAGAAAACCTTCTTACTGTTACGGTCAATGGAGACCGTTACTTAAAAATGTTGAAAGAATTTTTCTTTTCAGAATTACGACGAAAGAGAATCCCTTTCAACTCTGTTTGGTTTCAACAACATTCGCCAATAAACTGATTTCAAGAAACTCCACATTCCGTTGGCCTGCCAGGTCTCCTGACCTCACTACAGCTGATTTATTTGTTTTGTGGGGTTATTGCAAAGAAGAAGTTTATAAAAGAAACTTAACAAATTTGGATGACTTAAAACAACGCATTCGAACAGTAATTGAGGCAATTACCGCTGCAACACTACAGGCAGTAATGAATAAATTTTTGATAAGATGCCCCACAGGTGTCACCGAGGGTGGAGACCATTTGAATTCAATTATTTTCAAAACTTCATGTATTACTTTAATAAAAATGTATTATTTTTGAAATAAATTATTAAAAAATATATGACATAAACTAAACAAAAAGTTATTTAAGTGTCTCAATGTAGCAAAATTGATCAGCCACCTGTTAGAAAAACTATTCAAAGTTTTATAAAATTTAAAATAAAATAAAAAGATAAAAGATAAAATTTTTCCTGGGTTTTTATTAAAAAAATAATCCCAGCTGATGGCAAAATATATATTTCTAAGAGTTATTAAATTAGCAAAAATTAATTATTTGTTAATGTATAATAACTATAATTAATTCTTTTATTTTATAGTCTAATCAATTCTTCCACTTTTAAGAGAAAAATATTTCCTAAAATAAATTTGCCAGCAGCCAGTAGGAAAACTCATTATTGTAAAAATAGTTCATAAAGAAGAAAAAAATATTTTATTATTCTGAAAAGTGCCAAAATACGTGACTTAATGTATGAATGAGAAATGGAAAATGCATAAAAGCTTCTTAAATAGATTCTTAACTGATTCATAAATAATAAAGATGAATTCTTATTTGTGTTTGCTGGGCTTCCTTTCGCTCACTTGTTCTCTTTCCGCCCGCCATAAATAAAATCATGTTTTCCATATGCGACAACAATTTACAGTTAACTGTTTCTTAAAAATATATATTTTTCAATCAAAAAATAAAATCTTGAGAATCCGTTTTACTGTGGCTTAACTTTCACTTGACTTTTCTTTTGTTTAATTGCATTTTGGTCATTTAACTGCTGCTCCAAAAAGTACTTTTTGAACAATTCCTTACAAAAAAAATAATTCTTTTACAGCATTCATCTGCATTAACAGATTGTAATTTCCTTCATTTCACTTTCGCTGCAGTTATCTCTGTGTGTGGATATGAGTATGAATTTATTTGTTTAACTTTATTCGGATATAAATGTGTGGTTAAAGCTCTTTTACATACTGAAGTAACAGCAAACACACTCAGAGAAATAATGCTATAAATAAAACCATACATATCATTATATATTTACAGCTAATTAGTGCATTTATACATATAGCCATTATATTTCTAAAAAATCAATTCCTTCTTTTAGTACTTAAAGTTCTTTTTTAAAACTTAGGTTCATATTACAGTTTTATTTTTAAAAACTTAAATTCGGCAAAAAAATTTTCTGTACTAAAAATATTTTTATGTACTAAAAATTTTATATAAACCAAAAACTAAAAAATATTTTAAAAATATGTTAATATTTATTATTAATATATTAATAATTGTGCTAAAATTATAAAAGCACTCATAAGTTATTTTTGTAGCATTTTAATTTTGTACTAAAATTTATTTTCATACAAATCTGTGCTTTTTTTATCTTAAAAAGGTTGGCATCAAATACTTAACCTTCTTTCTTAAAATATATTTCCTTTCTAATATAATATAAACTTTAGTACTTTTTACCGTTTTATTCTGATAAAATTTTTATTTGTACTAAAAATTTTGTTTATCTAAAATTTTTTTTTATTTAATCAAAACTTTATTATTGCACTCCTTTCTTACTACTTTTGTTTTTATGAAAGATTTTCGAAAAGTTTTTAGTACTATAAAAAATATTTATGCATTAAAATAAAAACTTGTTTTTTAGTTCAATGTTTAAAATCGCTGGCAATATGCATTAGTATTCTCAACGGCGTCCAGGGTTCCGTATAAGTCTTAAGCCTTTATTTGCCACTAATTTTCTTAACGCCAGCTCTTTGCTCCGTGTGCCGTGCAATGGTGCGTGGAGGTATTTCTGGGCGAGGTACCCCGTACCAGCGAAAATTGCGCGTGGCAATAACCACTAAAGTAGAATTTAATGCTGCTCTGGTCCTTTTCAGTAGCGACTGTAGGCACAAACAAGGCTGGATAAAAACCTCTACACCACTTGTGACCTCATCGGTGCTACTATGGCCAGCGCCACGGCCATACGAGGGAAATATCCAATACACAGGAAATTGTGCAGGGTTAAAACGACTAAAAAACAATTTAACGCTGAGCTGATCACTCTCAGTAGCGACTGTAGGTACAAACGTGGCTAGGTAAAGACCATCACACTACTTGTGACCTCACCGGTGCTACAATGGCCAGCGCCAGGGGTAAGAAATAGTGTACGAGAAAAATACCCATAACACCGGAAATTGTACAGGGTAATAACCACTAGAACACAATTTAACGCTGGTCTGGTCACTTCCAATAGCGACTGTAGGCACAAGCTAGGATGGGTAGAAACAACTGCAGTAGTTTGTGACATCGCCGGTGCTACCATGGTCAATACCACGTGATAATAATGAGTGTATTGATGTGATTTGATTTACATCTGCACCAACTAGGTAGTCATAATCAGATGGTGGTCAAACCACTTGAATGATTTGCAAACGTCATTCACGCCCTAGGAGGCCATCGAATACGTATATCCTCCGGTCACTCCTAGTAGCAATTTCGAAAGCTCGAAGTAGGCCACAGCCTTCACTCCTTGCTAAAGAGTTGGAGACTTTCCAACTCCTGGTCCAGAACGCATGAAGCTTAATATAATTAAGAACACGACGGCGTTCATACTCATTGGACCTCGACCATTCATTGTGTTCATTTTGAATGATCCGACCCACAAACTCTCACGAGGGTCTCGAAACCACAACCACCACGATACTCCCATATAGGGGCCAACCTTAATAACCAGTCAGAGAACAGCTAATTATCTCAAGAGACAAATAGTGAACTCTGCGAGCGTACTGATTCCCGTGGAAATATGTGGATTGTCCAGGTGACTCCTACTAGCCTTTGAGGGGCCTGGGCTCCCTTTTACCCCGCAAGACACCAGTCTAAATGGAATAGTAGGTTCCAAAAAGAATATCATGTGCCCCCGGGGGGAAATAGTGAGTGTATGAGGGAAATACCCAGAACACAGAAAATTATGCAGGGTAATAACCACTAGAACACAATTTAACGCTACTCTGGCGACTCTCTGTAGCGACTGTAGGCATAAGCCAGGCTGAGTAAAAACCACAAAACCAGTTTGTGACCTCACAGTATTTGCCGAGGAATACTCAAACGTATTTTCTGGGAATACCCTGCTGTCAAAATATTACCTATTACTAACTAACTCTTCTTCTTCTTTTTTATATACCCATTCGCCCCACATACAAGTAGATACATACGACATGTTGATGTATAAAACAGCTGATGACTGCGTTCATTATCAGCCGCCAGTTATATCACCACATAAAGATGGCGCTGCTTAACGAGCTGCCATTAAACACAAAATTATAATTAAAAATTAATTCGACTTAAAACCACAATTATAAAATAAATATAATTATAAATTAAAATAATAATTCATATAATTATAAATTAAGTTGCCTGTGTCGCTAAAAACAACGATCGGGACTTTTAGCGTTACACGTTTTCGCACAGAAAATCTAATTTTTTTTTTCGCTAAAATCCAGTTTGGATGTAAATTTACGCTGATATGTGCGTAAATTTTCCAACGGGATTTAATTTATTTGTATTTGGTTACGGTTTTCCGTCGACCCTCACCAAATTTGGTTTGTGCAGTACAAAGCGAAAACTGAAGATGGTAAACGGCCGAAACCGGTTTGTTGACAAACCAAATTTGACGAGGGTCTACGGAAAACCGTACCCAAATAAATGTACATTTACGTCTCTGTTCTAAATATTTATTAACGTACTGGGGACTTATTTTATAAATTTAAATAAGTAAATAAATAAGTCCCCAGTATTTTATAAATTTTGGTTTAATTTTGTACTAAAAACACGTTTTTGTACTAAAAATTTTTTTTCCGCTTAAATAAATTTTTATTTTAAAGCATTCTTTATGTATTCTTATTTCTATATTTTTCTGTGCTATAACTCCCTGTTGTACTAAAAAAAATTTTTGTACTAAAAATTTTTTTTGTTTATAAAAATTTACTTTTGTTGTAATTAAAAATTATTTATATTGTGTTTTTGTAAAAATTCTTGTATTTCCACTTAGAAGTTGTTTATGTACTAAAAAATTATTTGTATTGTGTTTTTGTAAAAGTATTTGTATTTCCACTTGGAAGTTGTTTATGTACTAAAACTTTTATTTATCAAAAAAAAAATTCTCTAAAATCACTTTTGTTTCTTAAAATATATTTTTTTAAGTGTAACAATTGAGGGAATAGTCTCACCATTATTTATTACTGTGAAAAGGAAAAGAATTGGAAAGAAGAGGAAAAACTTTTACGGAATATGTTTTTATATTTTTTAAATTACTTTTTTGTCTTTAGCCTTTGCATGTGTGTGATTAATGAACTTTAAGCGTTCAGCAGACAATAAGCACAGCAACAAACAAAAAATATATATGGTGAAGTTATGCAGTGTGATAAGACTGTACGTGACTTTGCAACCGCATAAAAGACCATAACGTTTTATTTAAATATTAAAGTTAAAGTTATAATTGATTTAACACTATCTTTAATCTCAAGATTTAAGATTTTGGTTAAAAATGTGGAAACAAAATTAAATTCACTTGAACCTAAATTTTGGGGGTTCATTTTTAAAGGGACTATTTAATGCATTTTACATTTAAGTTGATACACTGAATAGTAAGGAATTCTGTTGATATTCACGTTGAAATAGCCATAATGGTAAGCATTAGCTTTTAAAAATATCATCACTGTCATTTCCGCTATTAACGATTGGGCTATTAAATGATTTTAAATTGATTTTCACACAGTGATAAAATGATAATAATAATCCAGGTATTTCACTAGCACACCATGCGACAAACACTTTAGCTGTTTTCGATATTAATTCTAACTCTATTTTTAGCTTTTAATGCGTACTTTATAATGCACACTGTACAGCTACATTGTTTTTGTTGTTGAACGTTGTCCTCTCTGCTGGTTGCTAAGAGCTATTTAGCTGAACTAGAGACACACAACGAATTTAAAATGAGCAACTCGTAACCATCCAAATGTAAAAAGCTGGAACACAACTAAAATAGAAACTCCATTAAGCAACGTTTTTAGCATTTTTGTGCATCCTGCAGCAATGTGGAGCACAGGTATATATATGTGTGTGTGTGTGATAGTTTACCCTTTAGTTTTAAAAAATTAACTTTTCAACTGCTAAGCAGCACATAATTTATTGTTAGCATTACCACAAAGGCAACGTACAGTACAGAATAATACTTAGTACTAATTGCTTTCACCCTAACTAAGGCACAGTGGAGCTTCAATCAATAAAAATAACAAAATCATTAATTAAAAAAAAATAATGAAATTATTGTCACTTTAGTTACAGAAACAAGGCAAAAGATTCGGATCACTTTCTAGAGAGTACTGAGAGCCTAGAAAGAGTTTTAAGAGACTTCCATACATTTACTTGAAATATCTTAAATGAAAAATAGCAGCAAACATTAAGCAACAATAGCCTTTATCAGAACTACAGGGTAGCTAGCAGTGTCCATATTATATTGCTTATAAGAGCGGCTGATTATTTACGATATCTGCAAAAGACTAAACCAATATTCTAAATGGCTTGAACTGAATTTAAAGTTGAATATAAATGAAACTGGATAATAGAAAAGAAAATCCTGCAAACAACATTAAAAGATTAAAGCGATTTAAGCACATTTTTAAATGATGAAGCATTTGCGAGAACGACATTAAAACACGACAATTAAAAACCACTTACAAATAAACACCAATAATACAAAAAACATAAATTTATTTTTTAAGCCATTGTATTATTTTTTGTTAAGCAAAAATAACATAAAAATAATATTAATTCAATACCATTACATTTTATTTTAATCACTTAATCCTGCAGATTAAATATAAATATCAATTTATTGATCTTATTTGAATATATTAAAATTTCCATTATTCAATTGAAAAATAACAAAACTCACTGAAATAACACCACTTACAATAACATGCTATTTTGTTTTTTAAGAAAAAAAAATACTTTTTAATCCCTTTTGATGGCAGGCATTAGCAAAATTTTTATACAGGCAGCATACACAGTGGTGCTGCTAACATTTTTTTAAGGATTTACAAAAATTATTTACTAGAATATAAAATATAAATTTGGGTTATTAGCTAACTGAAAAGTATATTAATATAAAATAATTATTTCCAAAAAAAAAAAATTATTTTAAATCTAAATCACAAAATCTGCATGCTTAAGCATAGATCTGTGTGCTGCATCTGTTACTATGGGTGACATAGTGACCGGTGCTCTAGATATTCTTGGCCTGAAAATTCAGTGTGATGTTCGATGGCTGAACACTTTTTTCAGGTTATAAAGAAGCTTTCAAGTGCCTCGGTTTTCTTAAACGGTGTAAGAAATACATCACTCACTTCCATCCGATCTTCGTATTATTTACACCACCTAAATCCCTCCAAAAATGGAATACTGCTCTTATGTATGGGCCGGCGCCCCAAAATCTAGTTTGAAGTTGCTCGACCGCGTACAGGAGAGGGTCAAGAGGCTCATTGGGGACGGTAGGGTATTCAACTCTGTTGATTCCCCAGAGCATCGACACAATGTAAGTTATATTTCACTGTTTTATCGTTATTACAATAGCAAGTGCTCTAACAAAATTAAGGAACTTGTTCCTGAAACTCGCACATTTTCACGTTTAACTCGATTTTCGATGAGAACACATCCTTTTGTGTTTGATTGGCCAGTGCAAAAAAAAAAAAACAAAAAACATTAAAAACAGAAAAAAAAATAAAAAAATTATCTTTAATAAATATCTTTTTTTTCTTTTTTTAACGATCTTTTTTATATATTTTTTTCTGTTCGATATTTCGCTTTCTTTTGAAAAGCTTCTTCAGGAAAAAATTTTTATTTTTGAAAACAAAAAATTATTAACACATTGAAAAAATTTTTTTGTTTTCAAAAATAAAAATTTTTTCCTGAAGAAGCTTTTCAAAGGTAAGCGAAATATCGAAAAGAAAACAATATATAAAAAAGATCGTTAAAAAAAAGAAAAAAAGATATTTATGAAAGATAAATAAAAAAAGATCGTTTAAAAAAACTATAAAAATTATAAAAAAAAAATTATAAAATAGTTTACGTTAATACTTATATAAAAATTTCCTAAAATTGTCAGCATTGCTATTTATTTGCTGACTTTGTGGAAGACTATTCCAGAGACGAGCGGCATTATTATAAAATTGACATTCGGATACAAGAGAGTGGTGACGAGGCAAAATAATATTTTTGTGCGTTGAAGAGTTTGGAAGAAACGTATTTTTTCATACAAATATTTTGGCGTTCTTGTTATAATTATTTTATGTAAAAAAAAAGGATACGAACCTTTATTAGTCCCTGAAAAGAAATTCCAAGAAGATTGTTTGAGTATGATCAAATCTTCTGTCCATATCTTACATATCTTACGATATTATTGAACACAACGTCAAGTTTGTTCCTACTGACTGATTCACAACGTCCAAACAATTCATATCCATAGGTTAAAGCAGGTATAAGATACGTTTTAGCAAGCAAGATTCGTATCCTTAAAGGTGTAAAATATTCTGTTGACCACAGTGCTCGAAACTTTATAAACAATTGACCAACCAGCATATTCACATGATCAGTTCATGTTAATTTATTATTAAATACTATACCGAGGTTTTAAGCAGATTTAACAATCACAATTTTCTCATTGTTCAATACAATTCCCCCCGGGGGCACATGATAGTCTTTTTGGGGGCTACTATTCCATCTAGACTGGTGTCTTGCGGGCTAAAAGGGAGCCCAGGCCCCTTAAAGGCTAGTAGGAGCCATCTGGACAATCCACATATTTCCACGGGAATCAGTAGGCTCGCAGAGTTCACTATTTGTCTCTTTAGACATTTAGCTGTTCTCTGGCTGATTATTAAGGTTGGCCCTTATTTGTGAGTATCGTGGTGGTTGTGGTTTCAAGGCCCTCGTGAGAGTTTGTGGGTCGGATCATTCATAATGAACACAACGAATGGTTCAGGTCCAGTGAGTATGAATGCCGTTGTGTTCTTAATTATATAAAGCTTCATGCGTTCTGGACCAGGAGTTGGAAAGTCTCCAACTCTTAAGCAAGAAGTAAAGGCTGCGACCTACTTCGAGCTTTTGAAATTGCAACTAGGAGTGACCGGAGAATGCACGGATTCGAAGGCCTTCAAGGGCGAGAATGGCACTACATACCATTCACAGTGGTAATGGCCACCATCTGATTATGGCTCAGTGCCGGTGTAAATGTAAACCTTATTACGCATTGTTCAATACAATATCATGTGACAGTACAGGCTGCTTTTTTTACATATAACGATGCATTTCGACTTAGATGGATTTAAGTAGAGCCCATTTGCATTTGCCTAAAGGTAAATGCTATTCAAATCATCGTTTAAGGAGGATAGTTAATATTCCGAACAGAGCTACTTAGTGTTAGCTGCACATCATCTGCATATAAGTGTATACTGCAGCTAGAGAGTTGTTTCGGCAGATCATTCACATAGAGTGAAAATTGTAGCGGTCCCAGAATGGAACCCTGTGGCACTCCTCTAGTAAGAGGTAAGCTATCTGATCAAACATTATTCACCAACACTGATTGCGTACGGTTCGATAGATATGAGGAGAAATTTTACTGACAGGTCAGAAAAGGAAAAACGAAAAAAGAAAATTAATTTTATTGCCATAATTTCATAATTGACCGTGTGAAATGCTTTAGAGTGGTCAAGTAGCACTAAGAAGTTAATATCTCCGGCAAGTGCCGTAACACATCCATGACTCTCTCGAAAACCTTATTGCATGGGAGACAATAAATCGTTGGAATTAACGTAATTATATATCTGTCTAAATAGAAGTTTCTCCATTATTTTTGAAAGAAAACATAAGATCGCAATCGACCTAAATTCACCAGTCCCTTTCCGTAACGGTACTATTTTTGCATGTTTTCAATTTGATGGAAATACACATGACATTATAATGCCATTAAATAAATGTGTTACAAAGGGGAGAATCACTTGTAAAAGCATTCTTATAAATTTCAGGCGAATACTATCCACACCTACTGCATTCGATTTAATCGAAGCACATATCAGAATTACATCATGTTGGATGCACATGAAAAATTAAAACGTTCAACGGTACTCGAAGAGCTCGATGAAGAATTGAAAAAAAAGTCGGATCTAATTCGACAACCGGTATGTTGGTAAAAGCTCTGTTTAAATCATTGCCATTCACACTGCAGTCCACACTGTTGTTTATAATACCAGTGCCAGTTTCACGTATAGTATTCCACGTCTATTCAGAATCAATCGCATAACTGAACCGTACAGCATAATACTCACTCTTAGCACATCCTATAGATTTAATAACATTTCTCCTGGCTATACAAAATTGATACTTTAACTCTGGCGTTTTAAACCTCTTCCACCTGGCATAAGCAAGATCCCTTGCCTTAATTGCATCCCTAGCAATATTCGAGAACCATGGTTTTTGGTTCGGAACAATTTTACGCCGTTTAAGATGCACTGTTAAATTATAGAGATATTGAATATTACGTTCCAAAAAAGGGGATTGATCCTCAACAGAAGGAGTTAAATAGGTGTCACTCCAGTCAGTCGCAAAGAGTGTTCCCTTAGGGCATCGTAGTCCAAGTGTTTGAAGTCGCGGTAATTGACGCAACGTTCAATGTATTGAACCTGCTTCCAGCTGACAAAAAATTTAATTTTCATTACATTTCAATAAATTTTGGTATACAAGTTAATAATGTCGATTTGAACGATATATGGCATAACTATCACATATAGCTTATATCAATAAAAACAAATATAGTATTTTGGAGAATAATCATCTGTCGTTATAATTTAGTATACAAGAGACGTCTAAGTGTAAACACATATTTTTTGGAAAGTCGAATTTTGTGCCTAAAAAAGAGGTTTTACGAAAGAGTCTGGTAACCTTATTTTGTTTAAAGAAGAATCTGGTAACCTTCTTTTATTTAAAGAAAAAAACTGCTGAAAGTTATCGATTAACGGTTAACGTACGAACTCTAAAACTTGTGAACGATGGTTATGCGATTCATAGGTGGTGATTTTAACACAAAAGGACTGGCCTGGTCTGCTAAAAAAGTGTTAAATTGGGGAATTGGAAACAATACTCGAGTTAAAAACATTACGAAGATTATTATCAAATAAAAGAAGAACTTGCAGTTCATTGGAAGTCACACAACAAGCCACGTCTCAAAAACAAAAAATTTGATTCCATAAAAATTGAAGCCGAGAGACATTGAATGTTGGAAACGATGCTTGAATGCTACAAAAAAAATTTATTTTTCCTTCCTTTTTTTTTGTTTTTTAAAGAGAAGTAGCACTTCAGGCAACAATGCCTATTTAGTCAAGTACCGTGCTACATTCTTTAGGAAAGGGATAGAGAAGAGATGAAACAGGTGGTGAAAGTAGAAGGATAGTCGGAAATTAACTGCCGTATAAAGACAGCACAGCGACCAGTGGCCATGCCTTCATCGCTGAGCAGCCCCTCCGACAGTGAATTTTTATTTTTGTAGTGAAAAAAACCAAGGTCTTCGTTGGGAATCGAACCCACAACCCCCATATTTACAAGCTAGTACACTACCTTCTAGCCTACAGGGGCACCTATTGTTATTGCCGAAGTGAAATGGATACATTACGAGAACTCCCAGTGCAAAATATTATATGTAAAACCCGGCTAAGCAACCAAATCAACGCAGAAGCCAAATATCCACGATTCCAAGGTAATGTGTGTATTTGATGGGATCGGAAAGGTGTCTTGTATTATAAGCTGTTAAAATTAAGTCCGACGATCAGAAGGGAACTGTAGCGAAGAAAATTGATCCGTTAAAAAAAAGCATTTAACGAAAAACGACCAGAGTATTCAACTCAATATGAGGTTATAATCTTCCATCATGACAACGCTCGTCAACATGTTAAAAGATCGTTTAAAAACTATTTGGAAAACTATAGATGGAAATTTTGGCTCATCAGCCTTATAGCCCAGACGATGATGCCCCTTCTACATAGAACTTAAGACGAAAGATTGAGAACTGCAAAACGCTTCACTCCAGGGTAGGTATCAAAAATTGGCTTAATTTATTTATTACCTCAAAACCGCAGTGTCCTTTTTACATGGATTGCATATGCTACCAGAAAGATGGGAAGAAGTAATGACTAATGATGGATAATATTTTGAAGGATGTGTTAATTTATTTTGTTGTTATAATAAATGCCTTTGTCAAGCAAAAAAAGTCGACATTATTACCTTTTACATCCATTTTATTATCAACAATATGTCGACGTTGACGCAGTACTACACTTTTGGTTAATATCGATTAGCCGTTAGGGTTATACCGCCGTCATCTCAGTATGATATTGACAACGTAGTGGCAAGACTTTCGTAATAGCAATGATTATTTATTTATCAATAGTCAAGGAATCAGTATTTCTTTCCATAGAAAAGGAAAATAAACTTTTAGTAAATAAACAAATTTGAATCGGGTATTCTATCTATTCTAATTTTTAGGTTTGTAAGTTTGCCCAAAAGTTGTTAACTTCGACGCAATTTAACTAACTTCGAAATGTATTATTTTGTTTATAAAGTGTTTGGATTTTCTGTTGTCATTCCTATCCGTCTTTGATGGCTGTTTTTTCGTTATGTACGGTAAGCACTTTCCATGTGATGACATCATTCTAAAGCCGTGTTTTAAACTGACACTGTTTTGTTTTTACTTTTCCTAACGCTCTGCAATATAATAAAATAGCAGTCTTCATTATTGCAATAGTCCACAATATTAAAATTGATTTTTACAACACTGTAAAAACTTATTACAGCTTCTGGCCATTTGCAGCATAAATCTATGGACACCATACTCCAGGATTATTAAAAATTATTTCGTTACTACTGTTAGTAGATAAAATATTATTTTTATAGCAAATAAATAAATAAATATCTCCTGCCTGTTTGTGATTGCAAACGAATTAGCGGGGCGTTGAAACATCTGGGTTTTAGCTCCAATGGAGAAAAGTTTGTTTTCCGTTTCCTACATTTTCATTAATCAAATTGCAGCAAAAACAAAAAAACACTTTTTAGTCATTAAAAGGACTAAGTGAAAAATAGCGAAACCACATTGAAATTAAATAAAAAATAAACAACAACATATTACAGTTATTCAAAATTTTTTCAATAAAAAAAGCAACTGCATGTCAATTAAATATAGACGTTGTTTTTATAAAAGAATTAATCCATTTAAGCGATTACAGCAAGAGAGAGAGAGAGAGGGGGGGAGAGAAAGTATTTGAAGAAAAAATATTATTTGAAAAGATGTTAATTAATCAATAGCAGTTACATTTTTAGAACAAAAAACCAAGATTTTCTTTTTAAAAATTTTCAATTAAACTTTTATTTAATTGAATACTTTATTTTAATATCATGTTGCAAGTGTTATATACAAAAAGAAAGTAAAAAATAAAGAAATATATTTGTAGTCGTTAAATAACAACAACATTCTGCAACCATATAATTTTACTACGTGGTAAATAAGATGCAAAAAAAAATAGATAAAGAAAAATCCAAAAAAAAAAAAACGTAAAGGAATTTAAAAAATTTACAGGATACTAAAATGAAAATGTGCTGACATAAATAGGAAATCTGTTACAAATTTCATTTTAGTAGTGATAAAATGATAAAACCATAATCACATTATCACTTCCTCAATGATAATGATTAGTCTATTTTATATACCGGGTTGGCTGATCAATTTTGCTACATTAATGTTTTGTTGTTTGTTTTATACTTAATAAGAATAAAACAAAATTAATATTATTAAATAAATTGAATTTTTTTTTAAATTTAAATAAATACTCGTTTATTTACTCCATATGTTTCCTCTTTTTTTGTTCTGTTTCGTGTTCTACTTTGAATTTCCTTTTTATACTTTGTAGCGACTATAAACATTTTTATTAAGATGACATGATGTGTTTAAAACTTTTATTTTTAGAATCACTTTTACAATTTTTATTGATGCTTCTGCTGCTGCTGCTGCAAAAACTGAAACTGTCACCGAAGCTCATAACAGTTGAGTGCATTTACTACCATGGTTATGATAAAAATACAAGTAAGAACATAAGTAAAACAAAGGAAAAAAAATTAAAGCAAAAGGAAAACAACAATTCAGGACAAAAGCATTGTTATGGTCTAGAAAAACATGTTTATAAATAAAACATGCTGTTCACTTTACTGGCATAACTAACCATATTTTAACTAAAAGTATAAAAAATCAGGTATTTTAAATTAAAAAAAATTGCTACAATTACTATTTAAAAAAAATTAAATTAAAAGCTTTTAACAGTTATAGGACTCTGAATTGCTTATAAATCTTCACTTAATGCCAGTTTTTATTTAGACGATTTATGTCCTATTCTGAAAACTAAGATATATTGGGGTCCAACCATGTAAGGAAATTTTTTAATAGAAAATTATGACCGATAAAATTTTTTTATAGATATTTTAAACATAATATTTTTTTTTAAAAACCAGTTATGACTGATGAAAATTTTCTATAGAAATTTTATAACTAACGAAAATGTTCTATAGAAATTTTATGACTAAAGAAAATTTTCTATAGAAATTTTATAACTAAAGAAAATTTTCTATAGAAATTTTATGACTAAAGAAAATTTTCTTTAGAAATTTTATAACTAACGAAAATTTTCTATAGAAATTTTATAACTTACGAAAATTTTCTATAGAAATTTTATAACTAACTAAAATTTTCTATAGAAATTTTATGACTAAAGAAAATTTATCACTAAAGAAAATTTTCTATAGAAATTTTATCACTAAAGAAAATTTTCTAAAGAAATTTTATCACTAAAGAAAATTTTCTATAGAAATTTTATGACCAAAGAAAATTGGTGACGAAAATTTTTTTTATAAAAAAAGTTGTGATATTTTTCTACTAATGTTTTCTATAAAGAAATTGTTGATAAAAATTTTGTAAAAAAAATTTATGAAATCTTTTTATAGAAAAATTGTGACATAAAATTTTTTTATAGATGAATTATGACTAATAAAATTTATTATTAAAAGTTTGTGACTGTTGAAAAAATTTTATAGAGAACTAAAAACTGATGGAAATATTGTTATAAAAATTATGACTTTTTTTAGAAAACTTGTGACTGAGAAAAACTTTTTGTAGTATAATTGTGACTAATGAAAACATTTCAGAACAAAATATTGACATGAAAAATTTTTAGCGAAAATTTGCGACCGATGAATTTTTTTGAAAAAAATTGTGACTGAATAAATTTTTTTATAGAAAATTTGCGACTGATGAATTTTTTTATAAAAAATTGCGATTAATGAAATTTTTTATAGAAAAAATCTGATTTTTTTTTATAGAAAAATTGTGATTGATGAATTTTTTATTAAGTAAAATTGTGATTGATGAAATTTTTTTATAGAAAAATTGTGATTGATGAAATTTATTTATAGAAAAAATTTGATTAATTAAATTGTTTTTTAAGAAAAATTGTGATTAATGAAATTTTGTTATAGAACAATTGCAATTGGTAAATTGTTTCTGTGGAAAATTTGCAACAGATGAAATTTTTCATAGAAAAATTGGGACTCATGAAACATTTTTATAGTAAATTTAACCCATAAAATTTTTTATAGAAAAATTACGACTGATGAAATTTTCTTTTTAGAAAAATTGCGACTGATATAATTTTTCATAGAAAAATTAGAGCTTACGAAATATTTTAATAGAAAACATAGGACAACATAAAAAAATTGTAAATGAAGAAATTTTTTTTGTATAAAAATTGCAAATGCTGAAATCTTTCAATAGAAATATTAGAATTGAAGAATTTTTTTAGAAAAAAATTGTAAGTGATGAAATTTTCTTATAGAAAAACTGGGACAGATGAAATTTTTCATAGAAAAATTAGGACTCATAAAACAAATTATATTTTTTTTTATTAATATATGACTGCTGAAATCTTTTTATTGAAAAATTGTGACAAGATATATTTATAGATAAATTATGACTAATAAAATTTATTATCAAAAATTGGTGACTTCTGAAAATATTTTATAGAGAACTAGAGACTGATGGAAATATTGTTATAAAAATTATGACTATTTTTTAGAAAACTTGTGACTGAATAAAAATTTTTGTAGAATAATTTTGACGAATGAAAATATTTCAGAAAAAAATATAGACATGAAAATTTTTTAGCGAAAATTTGCGACTGATGAAATTTTTTTGAGAAAAATTGGGACTCTTAAAAATTTTAATAGAAAAATTGCGACTGATAAATTTTTTTTATAGTAAAACTGCGACTGATGACAAATTTTTATAGAAAAATTGCGATTAAAGAAAGTTTTTTATAGGAAAATTGTGATTGATGAAATTTTTTTATAGAAAAATTGTGATTAATTAAAATTTTTTATAGAAAAATTGTGATTGATGAAATTTATTTATAAAAAATTGCAATTGATGAATTTTTTTTATAGAAAAATTGTGACTGATTGTGATTGATGAAATTTTTTTATAGAAAAATTGTGATTAATTAAAATTTTGTATAGAAAAATTGTGATTGATGAAATTTATTTATAAAAAATTGCAATTGATGAATTTTTTTTTATAGAAAAATTGCGACTGATGAAATTTTTCATAGAAAAATTAGAGTTCAAGAAATATTTTAATAGAAAACTAAGGACGTTAAATTTTTATATAGAAAAATTGTGAATGAAGAAATTTTTTTTATATAAAAATTGCGAATGATAAAATTTTTTACAGAAAAATTGCGATTGATGAGATTTTTTTATAGAAAAATTGCTATTGCTGAAATATTTTTATAAAAAAAATTTTAACTGATGAAATTTGCTTATAGAAAAATTTCGACAGATAAAATTTTTCATAAAAAAATTAGGGCTCATAAAACATTTTATGGAAAAATTAGACCATAAAATTTTTTATGGAAAAATTGCAAATGATGAAATTTAATTAAATAATGATTGCGATTAATGAAAACTTTTTGTAAAACAATAAAGATTGATGAAATTTTTCTATAGGAAAATTGCGACTGATGAATTTATTTTTTTTTTAAATTACACTTATAAAATTTTGTTAAAGAAAAATTGTCACTAAAAGAATTTCTTATAGAAAAACTGTGACATGAAATTTGTTTATAGATAAAATTATGATTTTTGCAATATTTTATACAATGATGATATATTTTTAGAAAAATTATGACTGATAAAATGTTTTAATAAAATTTTATAACTAGTTGACAATGTTCAATTAATCGTGAAAGTATATTTATATCTTTAAGCAACTGAACAAAAAATTAACTTTATAATATTTAATAACTACATTTAAATTCTGCTTAAAATTTCTATACTAATCACATACATATATTTAGCAAACCTGGCAGATAGCTTCGGCTTTTCGTTAAAGCATCATTGTTTTGCTTTCAATGCACCTAGGGAGATAAAATTTTAACTTCTAAGAAAAGTTGCCAGATGTTTTTATATTAAAAACGTTTAACGTTTTTAATCGTCTATAAATTTAAAATGCACTTACAAATTGTTTTGCAGTATTAAACAAAATGTAGGTCACAGAAGTTTTGTAACCATGTTAGTAAATTGTGTGTGTTTTTTTAACAGAGTTATCAATAAAATTATACAAAACTGAGTAGGCAAAGTGATCTCAATGAAAGTAATTTTTGGCGTACTTTATTAAGCAATTAAAATAAACCTAAATAGACTGCCTTGGAAAGAGAATGTTCCCTTATTCCTATTCATCGGTGGGAAAATGTCCACCATATTTATTTACCTTTTGTTGTATTTTTAATATATTTTAGAAATTTCTAAGGCACGTACAATATTGATTCAATTTCAAGCAGCTTGGCGAAAAATATTAATTCTGGCAGTGTAATCATTTTTACCCAAATTTTTATTTTTTATAAAAACCAATAATTAACAAGAGAACACCCTGCAGTTAAATAAAAACATTAAACCAAAAATACTTAAAAGAAAATTGAATAAAAGTAAAAATGTTTCTTAAATTGCAATATAAAAAATCCTCCCTGTTCACTAGGCAAAGTACTGACAAAGTGATTTAGTTGGATATTAAATTAAAATTTTCTTTACAAATAAGCATATGTGACTGTGTGTATGTGTGTGTGTGTATGTATGTGTCAACATATTTAAATTACGTGCTGCTTGTGGAGCCATTTAAGCATTTCGCTTTAAATTCTTCTGAAAACACAATAACAAAAGCAATTCAATTCAGAATACACAAAGGCCAAAAGAGACCTCTACACTTTTGTTTTACAGTGCCACATCGCTGCTAACACTTTTAATGGCAGGAACTAACGAAAGCAACTACAAGTAAAAAATGAAAATAAAGCAAAGAAACAAAAAAAAAAAGAAGGAAAGAAAAAGCAGAAAAGAATACATCAGTTGTGCAAATACAAAAAAAGCACGTGCTTAGAATTTTTAGCTTGTTAAAAAATCATTCGAGCATTCACTTACAGAAAATTGCAAACATGCCACAAATGTGACAACTTTAATAAAACTAGTACACAACCATACACACACAGATAGAAAAATAACACTTTGAATACTTTGTTGCCACTTTGCTCAAATGCACATCTTTGATGTAAAATGTTTGTGTAGTTGTTTACATTCGCCTTTGGTTTATGTTTTTGGACAAACTTATTTATGGAGGATCTACTAAATTTATATCGATAGTCACATTCAATGAACACTTGAAAAAGTGATTTATGCTGAAAGGTTACAACAACAAAGAAAATTATTATTACAAATTTAATTTCTAAAATATTTTATTTATAAAAAATATTTTTAGAAAAATCTGTTAAACTGGATAAAAAATATATAAATATAAAATTGGATTAAAAAAGCTGTAGTACTGTTATACGGATTCGTTAAGTGTTTAAATATTTTTTGTAATTTTAAAACTTGATTTATAACAGCCACAATTTTGTGTCTACTGTTATATTGATAAGTATATTTCTACAGTTATTACACTTAATCGTGATTAGAATCAAACCATCATAAGTCTTTTGTAATAAAAACTTAATAAAAAGTGCTTATGTTTTCTGTTATAATAAACTGTTATAACAGAAACTAAATTTATTTCTTTTCTCTATAGCACTTTTGATTTAACTTAATATGTAATAAAAAAATATATTACCATATAAAAATATATTTTACATGTCCTTTTACGTTCAGATAATTGCTTTATAGTTAAAAATTATTATTATATAATTATTATATAATTATTATTGGTATAATAAAAAGAGCTGAACGTAATTGCATCTTATTTACAAGAATTGCTTTACTAAAATAAAATGTTATATATAATAATATTTTTTTGAATTTATGAATTTTCATATTTAATAAATAAATTTTATTTAAAGAAAAATTGAAATTTTTAATTTTACCACTTACAAAAAAAACAACTGTTATCACATAAATATCTTTAAAAGTAGCCATTTAATAAAAAAATATATTTTTAAGAAGAGAAGAGGACTCCTAAACAAAACTTAGTTTTTTTTAACTGTTATATTAAATTTTATCCCAAAATATTTCAACTGTTATACGGAAAAAAATTTTTTAAGATTTTTATACACTGGCCTATTTTGAAATTAACTTTAATTAAGACATTTTCAAGCACTGTTAATGACATTAATTTGCTTTGAAAAATTTATGTTCACCACAGTTGCAAAAACTGTTATATTAAATATCATAGTTGGTAATTTGCTCAACAAAAACTCGCTGCTGTTTTGAAATTACTTTTAAAGAATATATTTCCAAGTCCAGCATTTTTTTTTGGAAAAATTTCTAAGAAGCTTAAATATATTGTTACGGAAGTGTCTTGCTTAAGTTTTAAAAGAAAATAATTAAGCAATAAAGTAAGCTACTGGGTATACTGTTTACTAACTCCGTGGCTTGCCAATAACTCTTATGCATGCAAGACAACTACAAATTACTAGTTACAAACTGCGTAGAAAATTTAAACACGCAAAACAACAACAATTAAATGCGGCTTTTACTAACTGCGTAGTTTTCTAAGAAAACTTATGTACACAAAATAACAACAACTATTTTTAAATAAATTCCAAAAAGAAAGTTTATCAGCATAAAAACAAAAATAAAAATATACACACAGGCATACAGGCGCCTATACATTGAATGAACAACATACAACAACAAAAGGAAATACGAAGCAAGTAGAAGATTCCTAATTTTTCTAGACCTCTAGTGGACAAATATAAAAGGGCAGCATCTGAGTGGATAGTTTGTTAGTTGAAAAATAAACCTCGCGAAGTAAAGATGCGCATTTTAAGTAAATTGTTCTGTAGTGTCAACTTAACGTGTAGTTAAGGTAAATAAACCTGTATTTATTTTAAAAACTCTAAAATCTGGTGTTATTGATTTTGCATTAAAAACCTCACAACAAAGGTATAAACGTAACAATATTAATATATATTTTTATAATAAAATTATAACTCTGTCTTATACTCAACTACTTTTAAAATTGTTATAATCATTAATTATCTCTGTAGAAGCTTCTCTATTAGTCATACTTAACAAAAGATATTTAATCTAAAAACCTGCTTACTATGACATAGCTGTTATTTTCTGTTATTCAGAGCTATTCAAAATTGAAGGTCTCAAATCCGTGCCCTAATAAGAAGCAGAAACTGGGGTTTTAACTGTTATCGATAGATATACTGCTCAGTGTTCTCATATATTATAATAGTTAATGCGTTCACAAACCGTACACGTCTGTTTTATTTTATTGCAACATGAAACTTCGTAACCTTTTTTATATATCGGGTTTCTCAACAAGAAGTTTGTTTTTTATTTGCCATAATTTTGACATTCAGTGTTTTGACGTATTCGTAGTAGATGCATTGGCAGTTGTTACAATAAATTCAATTTCACACGAAAATGGCATTAAAATAATTAAAATCCACTAATGAAAGTGGTAGTTCTGTTAAAGTTACATTTCGTAAGATTCGTGATATATTCGGGCAACATAATCGTCCTTCTGAGACTGCTATTAGGAATTTGGTCGTTGAATTTGAGGCGACAGGCAGGATACAAAATGTGCGAATACTGTGATGGTTTTTTATACCAAAAGATGTCACTGTGATAGTTTTTTAGTACTTATCATTATAATATTTTTTTATTAAAAAAAATTATTTTTACCAACAAATTACAATTTTATATTTTTTTAATAGAAAAGTATTTCTGTGTTAGTTTTTTAATGGAAAAGTTATTACCATAATGGTTTTTAAATAAAAATTTATCACCATAATTTAAAATAGCAACTTTATCATTCTGACTGATGTTTAATAAAAAAAAATAATCAAGACGATCGTGTAGAAAAATTATCACCGTAAATTTTTTAATAAAAAAATAATTTATCACTGTGATGGTTTTTAAGAGAAAGAAGAGAAAAAGAATATATCATTGTAGTGATTTTTTAATAAAAAAAATTATCACTGTGAGTTTTTAGTCACACTGATTGTTTTTGTAAAATTTAAACGGTGTATAAGCTCGATATAAATTTTTATTTTATCCCCTTACGGGTCGTTCAACTAAAAACATTGCAGCCGTGAGCTGTAGGGTTAAAGCAGATTTAAATTCTTCAATTCCTCAAGGTTCGCAACAATTGGGGTTATCCGAAACCATCATATGGCAAATTTACCGTAAGGATTTGACTTTGAAGCCTTACAAGGTTCAACTGATGCACGAATTGAAGCCGACCAATCATTCACATCGCCTTAGGGTCGACCAATTCATTCAAACACAACCGACTGATTTTTCTGAAAAATTCAATTTTCCAGACGAACCCCGTTTTCACTGGCCAAGGTATGTCAAAAAGCAAAATTGCCGCTTTTGGGCTTCTAAAAATCCTAGAACGATTATTACGAAGCATTTGCATGCTCAACATATCACAGTATGATGAGCTATGTGGTTGAAATGTTTTTTTTTTCGAAAATGAGGCTGGAAATGTGGTAACGGTCAGCGGGTCACACTATCACGAGATTCTAACAACTCAATTTTGGCCAGTTATTGGCGACGTGGATATCACTGTCAATTGATTTCAACAGGACGGTGCCACATCTAACACAACCAATTAGACGATCAGTTTATTGCAAACCAAATTTCCCGTTCGATAATTTCACGACAATCAGGAGTTAAGTGGCTACCAATGGATTATTTTATGTCGGACAATTTTAAGGAGTAGAGTCTATACAGAGCTAATCGAATCGATTTCAGCCTTAAAACTCAAAATCCGTGATGTGCCTAAAGAAATAGGACCGTCATTTTCTTTTTTTTTTTTTTTAAAGAGAAGTAGCACTTCAGGCAACAATGCCTATTTAGGCAAGTACCGTGCTACATTCCGTCATTTTGTCAAAAAGTGATTAAATACTTTGATTAAAGAATTGTTATCTGTCAGCGTGGTCGTGGTGGACATTTGCCGGACATCAGTTGCCATTTATAACTGCAAAACTTTTCTCTTCGTAAAAATTTTAATCATCTTAAACTAAATTTGTTGTTTTATTTTCTTTAAGACTAACTTCTTGTTGAAAAACCTTTTATTATCGATATTCTACTCAGGAGTTAACAGTTAATTAGCTTACACACCGAATACGTCAGTTATATTTTATTACAACATGGAACTTCGAATCGTTATTTTATATATAAATAATTTAATTTTTAAATATTTTTTAAATTTAAGTTTTCATTTAGAAAACTACAAGCCCTCAGTTTATTTTCAAATAAAAAAAAAGGATAAAATATTTCAACGTATTTAGATTTCTCGCGACGTAGCAAGCAAAAAATAACCTTGAAACTTTTCCATTTTCTCATTATTTATTTAGTCATTTGCTATTTAGCAACCATTTAAGCCATTGTTTATCTGGCTGACTGTATTGGCCAAATTTACCTTTTTTTTTATTTAATATTCCGCAACTAAATTTTTAAAAATAAAAAATAGTCAAATGCAATGCGCTGTCATGAAGGTTTGAGTTTATAATTTTATCGCATTTAAACAACGTTAGAAACCACTTACCGTGTTTTAGTTTTTTTTTTACTTTTTTTTGTTTTTTAATTTAAAAGTTAAGGTTGTCATTGCAACATTTGCTAAGGACAGACAACTGCAATGAAATTAGTTTTGCCCTGTGGTTGAAATTTCGAAAATAAGGCCAAAGTTTCTGTTAATTTTTATTTATTTTTTCTATTCGACATTCTCCTACTTCATGACCGAAATGATTCATGACTTTGGAATATATAAATGATAAAAATATTAAAAAAAAATAAAAATAAATAAATAAGAGACAGCTAATGATGAATGATGAGAGGAAAAAAATATGATAAAGATGTAATGAATTTATAATTTCATAATTTTGTTTGCTATTAAATAATAACGGCAAACATTTGTAAGAAAACTGTTATACTTTAGACCTTATAATTTCATTTTAATTTCATTCAACTTGATTGTGTTATTTTAAAGTATACTAATAATTTCTGTTAAAGATTTTATATTTAAGACATTAAAAAGAGTTTCTTTTTATATAAATATTTTTTTTACATTTTATTAAATATAATCTTTAGAAAATTTTTTTATAATTGTTATATTTTTTTAAAGAACTAAATTACTTATTATTATTAAAAAAAAATTTTTTTATACTTTTTTAGTTAGTTAATTATAAAGCACTAGGTCAATATAATAAAAAAATTTTAAAAAACTTTTATTTTTTATTATTTTTTGGATATTTCGCCACACCGTTGGTTGGCATCATCAGGAAAACAAAAATAATGAACAAACAAATTGAAAAAATTTTTTGATTAACAAATTCAAAATAATCAAAAAATTTTTTTCAAAAAACAAAACAAACAAAAACAATAAAAAACGTTAAATAGAAAAAATTTTTTGTTTTACATACATATAAACAAATTTTCAACATTAAAAAATTTTTTAAATGAAAAACAATTTTGAAAATACTTAACAAAACTCTTTTAAAAAAAGCCAAAAAAATTGTATACGGCTAAAAGCATTTTTACTTTAATGTAACTGTTATACTTATAAAATTTACTATAAGAAGTTTAATGTCACAGTAATAAAAAGAACATAGAAATAAAAAATATTTAATATTAAAATTTTTTTTGCCTGTTTTTCACATAAATTCATATTTTGCATTAAAACTGTTATACTTCATAAAATACCTGGTTAAAGTTATACAGCCGTATGCATAAAAACTTAAAGTAGGTTTAACTGCCGTTGTTAAGCACAATTTCCTAAAGTTGTATTCAAAAAAGGTTTTTACCTTAACATACCTTTGTTAACTTTAAAGTAGGAAAAACCTACGTTAAGCCTACAATAAATTGACAGTTCATTTTTATTATTGAAGGTTCAAAAACCAAACAAATTGTGTTTAGAATAAACTGAGCCGTTTTTTTAAAAGTGGCACAAGTTACTTTGTTATTGTCGTCTTTTTTATTTTAAATTAGTTTATATAACATTTTAATTATGCTTTTGAGTTGTGACATTCTTAGATACTTTATACAACACGAAACAACCTCCTGCGAATAAAAAAATAAAATAATGGTAATTATGTGTAGTATATTAGATATCAGTAAAATATTGTTCCGTAAACTGCACTATTCTTTCGAACTAATAAAAATAAGTCAAATAATCACAACAATACTTCACACACACTTATTACATGTTTCCATTTCTTTCACACTAAGCTCCGTAAATAATTTCCTAAGTACAGCGACTAACGCCACTTTCAAAATAAGCATTTTTGTTACACCGTTAATTATCAACACTCCTCTCAAGCAAATCTCAATACTTCTTAACTCTTAACAAATCTCAATACTTCTTAATTTCAAATTTATTAAAAATGAAAAAAAACTGTTTAGTTGTGACTTATGCCACTTTTAATGTAAACGGCTCAATTGACAATTATACTTTGTTATTCCAAAAATGTTAAAAAATATTTATTTCAACAAATTGTAGTATACAAATAATAATAAAAACTAAAACATAACATGCCATTCAATATAAAACATTTTTACATCTTTATTTTATAATTTACAAAAATATAATTATAATAATTATTTTAAACAAAAGTTTTATTGATGTACATATAATCAAAACAAAGCTCGTTATCCGAAAAATTATTTTTTAATATGAACAAATTCTTTGTAAGTTCTTCGTAAGCCTTGCAAATTAACCTTTTTTGGGTGCTTTGCTTTTTATTAAAAAGATTAATAAAAAAACAAAAAAAAAAATATGTTGATTTTGCTGAAAACAATAGAAACATTTTTATTGATCTAACTACCCGGATAAATAATATTCATTTTTATACATCGTTAACTACAACGTGACAACTGAAAATAGTGGCATTGCCAGAATCAAAATACTAATTTTACTAAAGCATACATTAGCTAAAGTAAGGTTTATGAATACCATTTTTTAACAAACGTCTGTTAGCCTTAAAGTGTTTGTTAACTAACGTGTACTTTAAAGCTTAAATAAGCGTTTTTTATGCATACAGCCGATAAACTTTAAATATTTTGTACCACTCAGTCCAGCTGCTTTTCTAATGTTCAAAAGTTTACATATCTATAGTTTAAGCAGCAGCTGGTATTTAATAAATATTTTCTTATATAACTGTTAAACCGATAATGTTTTATATAACATAACATAATAAACATTTTTTTATTATTTTTATTTTTATTCGACCTTTTTTATTTTAATTAAATGTGTACTAATCTTTTAAATGGTCTTTTCAATTAAATTGTAACAATTCATTTCGCTTTCCTATGGAAAGCTTCTTTAGGAAAATTAATTTTTAATAACAAAAATTATTAACAAATTAATTTTAAGCACTAGGTCTTATTTAATAAAAAATTTTTTAAAAAACTTTATTTTTTATTATAATTTCGATATTTCGCCACACTAAAAAATATAAAAAAAGGTCAAACAAATTATAACTATTATTAACAAATTAAAAAAAAATTTTAAAACATTTGACAAAAACATATATAATAATTTTCTTCATACATACATACATACAAAATAAAAAATTTCAAATGTTTAAACATACAAAAACAAGGGAACGAAAATTAAATAACAAATTTTTCTTATGAAATAATTATAACAAATTATGTGTTTTTTGTGTTAAGTAACTATAATTTTGCGCTAAAATGTCTGTGTCTGTTTTGAAATTTATTCTCCTGACATTTGGTACATTAACAATTTCTAACATTTCTAACATATCACGTCTCTTATAGTTTTTTTCTAGATCCAATATTGATGCTTCCTCAAACTTTGGATAATAACTATATTTCTAACAATGTGAAGATAAGGCTGTCTTCTGTGTTGAAATATTCCTATACTTTTGGTCACTAATCTTGTTTAAGTTTATTTTTTGTTGTCTTGCTGTCCCAATATAAACTTTGTCACAGTTCACCTGGTCATTTCCTTCACATGGTATCCTGTATACTACATCAGATATTTCCATTTTTCCTATTTTAACCTTCATACTACTTAATAATTTATTTAATGTGTTATATGTTTTGTGTGCAATTATATATCTTTCAGTGTCATATATTTTAGAGTTTCTTAATCTTTCTGATATTCCAAGAACATAAGTTAATGATTTATAAATTCTTGGATCTGCCATAGTATTTCCTAAATTATGCCTATGATTATCATATTGTCTAATTAATCGGTTAGTTAATTCTAGTGGAAAATCATTGTTATTAAGTATATCTCTTATTGTGTCCTTATTCTTCAAATTAAATTCTCTATCACTTATAGTCAATATTCTGTCTATCATATTTTTCGCCGTGTTTATTATAATAAAAATATTCCTATTAAATTTAATAACATTTTCTATTAAAAAAAAACTTTAACACACATTAACTATTTCAAAGAAAAATATTTTATGTTCGACAAGTTGTTAATATATCACAAATCGCAATAAAAATCAAATCAATAAAATTGGTGTGATAATTGAAAAATAAATAAATAAATAAATTTTAACAATTTTAGTTTTAGGTTATCAAATGCGGACAAGATATTAAAAAATTTATTTTTGTGTAATAGTTATAGTTTTTTGACCTTTTTAATATTTTTTAGTAGTTAATTATAAAACACTAGGTCAATTTAATAAAAAATTTTTAAAAAACTTGGATGATGCCAACCAACGGTGTGGCGAAATATCGAAAAAAATAATAAAAAAATAAAAGTTTTTTAAAAAAATTTTTATTAAATAAGCACTAGGTCAGCTTTATAATTAACTACTAAAAAATTTATTTTTGTTTTATTGGAAATTATTCAAATACACACGGTTAAAGCAAATACGTCACAATGGCGATTGTGAATGATTTTGTAGCTGAACCTGCACAAAGATAAGAAAACTTATGTTGACTATAAGGACATCAATAGTTTTTAAATATTTAACAGAGATTTCAGACTAACGTCAATATCACCTGAAAAAAATCTAAAATGTCAGTTATAATCTTAAATAATCATTTTAGTGATCGACTCATTATATGTCAATATGAACATTGGCATGACTAAGATATTTTAATTTTATATTTTTTCTTAAAGAACCTACTTCAAGTTTAATTTGCATTACAGAATTCATTGTAATTTTAATTAATCAGCAATATATTCTTGCTCTTCATTCATTTAAAATATCTTTATTTTATTTACCTCTTGACCTAGCTGTGTAAACCATAACCAGGCGGTGGATCATACCCCTGTGGATGAAATGTAGCGTCAATCTCGCCCTAGGAAGCCTTTGGATATGTATATCATCCAATTACTCCAAGTTGCAACTTCGAAAGCTCGGAGCAGGCCGCAGCCTTCACTCCTTGTTGAAGAGTTCGAGACTATCCTACTCTTGGTCAAGAACGCATGAAGCTTAATATAATTTAAAAACACAGCCGCAACCATTCTCACTGAACCTGAACCATTCGTTGTGTTCATTGTGAATGATCAGACCAACACAACTCAAGCGAGGGCCCACAACCACCACGATACTTCCGAAGGGCCAACTTCACTAATCAGTCAGAGAACAGCTAAAAGGCTAAAAAGACAAATAGCTGAACTCTTGACCGATTCTCATGGAAATAAAATGGAATTGTCCAGTTGGTTCCTGCTAGCCTTGAAGGGGACTGGGCTTCCTTTTACCCCCGTTGACGCATGTAATGACGATGAGATTCCGTCAAAACATATCAATGTTCACCTTAATGGAGGGGGGAGGGAGGGGGTGGTGTGAATTTTGGGGGACTATTATCTGAAGATAAGTTCTGACTGAAGAAAAACAAGTTTTTTTCTAAAAACTATTTTTAAAAATCATATGCAGGGTGTCTGCCGGGAAGGTACACTTTGTTGGTTTATAATGACAAATGCTTTATTAAATATCGGCAATTATGTATGTAATACAATATCACATAAATGTCCGCCTATGTTAGCCTCTTAAATGTGAGCCCTTTTGAGCACATATGTATGACAGCTTAGCGCAGATTGTCGGGAAGTTTTCTTTAAATTGTATCATTAAAAAATTCTGACGTATTTTTTATACAGGGTGTCCGCCAGGAAGATATACTACTTTATTTTGCCGCCATTTTGGTAAACCTTAATCTTGACAGTTCATATTTAGCAGTCGCAAAGTAGACACGTGGCAAATTTATTATGGAAAACTATTCAATAAATCGACGTGTTTTAATCCTTAAAAAATTTTATTAAAATCAATCATCGATTACTGTGACGATAAGAAAACTGCGTGAAACTTTTGGGAGAAATGTGCCAATACAACGCAGTAGTGAATAATTTCGAAGAAAAAGGGGGTCTATAGGTTATGGGCCCAAGCATTGACCACAACATACTGCAAGATCGGCTAAAAACATTACTGCTGCTCAAGAAAGTATTTAGAACAATCTATCAACCTCAATTCGATGCCGTGCTAACAAACTTGATTTTCAAAGAACAACTTTGGCCACAATTATGCACAAGGATTTGCATTTGTTTCCATATTAGATTCAGTTGATATAAGATATAAGAAGGTGTTCAAAACAATCCAACAACCTCCATTCGATGCCGCGGTTAGGAGCTTGGTCTTCAGAGAACATCTTTGGTCCCAACTTTGCACGAGGATTTGCATTTTGTTTCTATATAAGATTCAGCTGACACAAGAGCTCCTTCCACAAGACCATTTACGCCGCCATACATATGCATCCTATGTTACAGCTCGCCCATGACAACCCCGATTTTCATGAAAAAGTTATAATGAATGACGAGACACATTTTCATTTGAATGAATAGGTGAATAAACAGAATAACCAGTTCTGGGGCATGGGAAACCCTAAAATTATTTAACAGTTACCTTTGCATCCATTAAAAAAGACAGTCTGGTGTTTAATTTAGTCTGGAGGAATCATTGGACCTTACTTCTTTGAAAATGAAAATGGCGTAATGGTTAGTGTGAATGGGGAGCGATATCGTGATATGATTGAAAAATTTTTAATGCTACAACTTTATGTTTTAGGTTTGATTAACATATGGTATCAACAAGATGGTGTCACATCACATACAGCTAAGATTACAATAGCATTACTGCAATACCTCTTTTCACCTTAAGTTATTTAAAGAAATATTGATGTTAATTGGCCTCCACGGCCTGATTTGACAGCTCCGGACTTCTTTATGTGGGGATAACAAGGTTTAGGCAAACAAGCCAGAAGCGCTTGAGCAACTCATACAAAATATTAGTAATGAAATACCGCCTGAAATGTGTGAGAATGTAATGAAAAATGTGCTCAAAAGGTTGACATTTGTGACGCGAGTTATTTAGTCACTCTTCAAGGGTTTAATAATTTCGGGTCTGCTCATTTAATATTGAATTACTGATGAAGATTACTAAAATTAATGGCACTCTCTTCTTTGTCACACAACATAGAGTTACTGGCTTCATGCAGTACTGTCGTCTGTTATCTAAACTTAAAATGCCATTTTGCTGTAAAAATAAATACAAAAAATAAATCGAATGACCTCGAGTTCAACTCCCACTGTAGTATATATATGAGCCACTTTTTAATTTTTAACTTTTGTTTAATATGTATTGTTGCAATTCAGATGTGATATATTTGCTTTTAACGATTTCCATAGGCACTGAAGCGAGTTATAACTATAGGGACACTCTTTATGTTTAATTAAATTTTTTATACCGGTTATTAAAAAGCACACTCTCTATATAAGTTTTTAATGTCTAACTCTTGCTCTTGCAAATGGTATATCATATTAGAAACAGTTTTTCAAATTCACATTACGTGTTATCACGGTACTAGGGGTCAGTGGACTTATTAACCTTAAATTTAGATAACAACACCAACGGCTCTACAATAAAAATTAATGAAGCATAAAATTATGGAAGTAATTCTCTGAAGTAAAAACCAATCATTTAAAATGATCAGTAGTTTAAACTGAAAAAAAACTAAAATATAACCAAGCAGCAATATAACCACCCTCTAATTTGACTGTTGTCAGGGTCAAAATGTAACACTTTTTATGGACACATAGCTACAGAGGAAATGAATAAGGAAAAAGAATACAAAAAAAGGTTAAGTAAAAATAGCTGTTGCTATAGTTAAAGTAGCTGGTTATTGTACATTAAATATGGTGGAGAATAGAGCAACATGTGTGCATGTTCCCAAGTCAATTAGCTTAGACCCTGAAGTTGGCATTGTATTGTTATCCATCACATGCCAAATGCATGAGTTCTATTGCACTCAAATGAAGGGTGGTGTTGGGGATTGAAAAGCAAAAAAAAAGCCAGAAGAAAAAAAACATTTTGTTAAAGTAAATAGAAAACGATTGGAAGCCAAGGATTTTTGTTGTAATAAAATGTCAAGAATAACATATAAAAATGACGGCTTTTAAAAAAAGGTATTTTATTTCAACTGTTTGTTAGTTTGTTTTAATTGAATAAAAGGAAACGTAAAAAAATACTGTTTATCATTGTAATAATAACATGATAATGCATAAATTAATTTTATTGTACTACCCTCGTATCAAGGGCAAGGGTTATTGCCAGTATTAAGTTATACAGTGTTTGCTTTCCTTAAAAAATAGTTTTGGAAAGAAAATAGAACTGCAAGGATAACAAAAAACTGTATATACAGTGGGATTAAAAAGTATGCATTGACTAACATCTTTTTATTTTTAACATATAGTTTTTTTTAAATAACGATAACCAATATTCAATGAAAGGCTTGTAATTAGAAAAGAAATGTTTAATACATAGAAATTTAGTAAATATATATCCAACAAAGATTTTCTATGAAGCTGTTATATCTCTTTTATAAATTAAATAAAAGAAAATTCTTTTAGAGAGAACATAAAATTCTCCTTACTTTTATTTGAATTGTGCAATTTTTTTTGCAACTGTTACACAGCAAATATATCAGTTTAAGTAAAAAAAATATTATAACATAATATGCTCAATATTTTAAAAGCTTTATACTTAAGCAAAATTACTAGATTAAACTCTTCTCTGAAAGTATTATGTAATTTTTAAGTACTTAAACAATAAATTATTTAATTTTAAACCGGACATTTTGTAAATTAATAAAATCTTATACTTCCTAAAAACTCTTATATTCAAGGGTAGTTATATTTAATATAATATTTTAAAAGTTTTATACTTAATAAAAATTAATACAATAAACTCTTCTGTGAAAGTGTTTTGTAATTTTCAAGAAGAGAACTTAAACAAAAAACTATTTAATTTAGAAACAAACAATTAGTTTTTGTAATTGAATAAAACTCGTATAATATTTATATGCTTGTTAAAAAGTCGTGTACTTGAAAATTACTAAAATAAACTTTTCTGTAAAAGAATTTTGTTTTAAGGAGAGAATTTAAACAATAAATTATTTAATTTAGAAACTGGAAATTATTTTTTGTAATTGAATACAACTCTTATACTAAGAATATTACTTATTACTTTCTAAAAACACTAACACCCGAGGGTAGTTACATTTTAAAACAACAAAATTATTATTGCTTTGAAATCTCTGTCTTAACTTTTAATTTTATATCAAAAAATATTTTTAAGAACTTGTAGACTGTAATAATACCGTTTTATATTTTAATAATATTTTAAAAAGGTGATAGGAATTTTTCCAATTTTATACACGATTTACTATGCTTTTATACTAAATTATATATTACATTTATAATTAAATTTTTTGCTTAATTTTAAATCCAATTGAAGATTTTATTTTATTTTTAATCAGTCTTGGATTTATTATACTACATTTTATGCTTAATTTTATACTTATTTTTATTATTTACTTTTTACTTAATTTTATACTCTATTTTATAATAAATTTTATATTAATAATATTTTAAAAAGGTGAAATGAATTTTTCCAGTTTTATAGAAAATTTTATTTTGTTTTTATACTCAACTTTATACTAGATGTTGTAATGCAATTTTGGGCTTAATGTCAAACCCAATTTTATACTTTATTTTTTCTTATAATCAATTTTGGATTTACTATACTACATTTTATACTTAATTTTAGACTCCATTTTATTCCAGAGTTTATATTAAAATTTATACTTAATTATTACTTTTATTTTTATTCGACCTTTTTTAATTGTTATAATTTTTTGTTTTTGTAAAATATAAAAATATAATTACCTGAAGAAGCTTTCCATAGGAAAGTGAAATATCGAAAAACTAAAATCGTTAAAATATTTAAAAGATTAGTGCATATTTAACTTATACTTAATTTTATACTTTATTTTTTACTCGATTTTATTTAAAATTTTATTTTTAATTATTTAATTACTTTTAAATTTATGCCCACTTTTGTACAATATTTTTTACTTAATTTCATATTTATTTTTATACTCAATTTTGTACTAAAAATTAAAACATAAATTCTCTTTAATATGTGAGAAAAAAAAAGTCGTAGGAGGTTAAAATTTAACAAAACATGAAGTCAAGAAATCGCAAGCATAAAATCAAATAATAAAGTTTGCAGCAAGCATTGACTTAGTGAGGCCCTAAACAAGCCACTGTGGTACCGAAGAAGGCCAGGCAATAAACTAGCCACTTAGGTCACTAGTCTGGCATACCACTGAAGATTTTGTAAAGCACATAATGAAGGCGGAGATGATCGTGTGTATAGAAAATGCAAAGTAGATGGGTAATCTTCCTACCCTAGAAGAATGCTACAAAAATTATTTCTTAGAACTCTTATACTCACACGTTGTAGACAAATTTACAGGCTGGTTTTTATTATCCGAAGAGGTTATATAAAACAAACTCCAAAAATAGTTTTATTATAAAAAATGCATATATCTCTTAAAACACAAGAGCAAGTCTTAAGAAATTGATAAACTCCTTGAAAGTCTTATACTCATTTCACCATCACATTTCGCCTAAGACATAAAAAAGGCTAAACTGCTCTTAAACTACAATGATGCCTAAAAAATTGTTTGGATGTTTTCCTTCCTTTAATACACAAAAAATATGTTGCCTCTATTATGGCACATGTTAAGCCTGTTGGTAAAGAAGTAGGAAAAATTACAGCCAGCAGTTTTGTACTTCTGTTTGTTTGTTTATTTGAACTACTTCAACTACAATTGAATTGCATTTGTTGTGTTGCACTTAAAACTAATTTTCATTTTTTTTGTTTTTTTGCTGAACTTTAAAAAATATATTTGATTGTTTATTTATTCCAAAAAGAAGGAGGAGGAAGAGGCAGGAAAGTAGCTTGATTTGCATGTAATAACCTTGTGCCAAGAACAAGTTTTTAGTAACAAGGCACAACAAACAACAATAATATTCATAAAAAATATTTGTTGTATGTTTGTTTAACAATGTGTGCCTACCACCCGGCAATAGAACGTGTATGATGAGGAGCATTCACAATTTTTTATAAAAATGTTTTTATAATAATTTTTATTAAAAATAAATATTTTAAAAAATAATTATTTTTTTTTAAAACATTTTTATAATTAAAATGACTTTAATTAAAATCTTTTCGGTAGCTTAATACCCTTATTTGAGAATGTATTTTAGAAGACAAAAGTTCGGCAATTATGAGGGTAAAATGATGTCTGGCAAATGTCCACCACAACCACGCTGACAGTTTTCGATCATCAAAGTTTTTGATCACTTTCTGGCAAAATGGCAGTCCTATTTTGTTAGTCACATGACGGATTTTGAGTTTTAAGTCTGAAATCGATTCGATTGGCTTCGTATAGGCTATGCACTTAACATAGCCACACAGAAAATAATCCTGTGGTGTTAAATCGTACCATCTGGCTGGCCGCTTAATTGCTGATTGTCGTAAAAATTATGCCATCGGAAAATTGTGTTTGCAACAAATTGTTCGTTTCATTGGCTGTGTGATATTTGTATCCGTACTGTTGAAATCACATGTCAGTGATATCCACGTCGTCAATAATATACCAAAATTGAGTTGTTACCACATTTCCAGCCTCATCTTCGGAAAAAAATGGCCCAATCACGTTTCCAGACCATCTAGCGCATCATACAGTGACACGTTGAGCATGCAAAGGCCTCTCAATAATCGCTCTGGGATTTTCAGAAGCCCAAATGCAATTTTGCTTGTTGACATACCCCGATAAGTAAAAATGGGCTGCGTCTGAAAGTCAGATTTTTGTCAGAAAAATCAGCCGGTTGTTCCTGAATGAATTGAGCGAATCTACGGCGATATGAATGGTCGGTTGGCTTCAATTCGTACACCTGTTGAACCTTGTAATGCTTCAAAGTAAAATCCTTACGGAAAATTCGCCATGTGATTGTTTTGTTTGAGAACGTTGAGGAATTGACAAATTTGAATCTGCTTCAACACTGTGGCTCACGGCTGCATTGTTTCCGGTGGAACAACCCGACAGAGGCAATTTTTTTTTTGTTAAGAGAAGTAGCACTTTAGGCAACAATGCCTCTTTAGTCAAGTACCGTGCTACATTCTTTAGGAAAGAGATAGAGAATAGATGAAACAGGTAGTGAAAGTAGAAGGATAGTCCGAAATTAATTGAACGTATAAGACAGCACAGCGACCTGTGACTATGCCTTCATCGCTGAGCAGCCCCACCAACAGTCAATTTTTATTTTGTAGTAAAAAAAACCAAGGTCTTTGTTGGGAATCGAACCCACAACCCCCATTTTTACAAGCTAGTACACTACCTACTAGCCTACAAGAGCACCTTGAAAAATTTGTATCGAGTTTATACACGGCTTAGAAATTACAAGAACAATCAGTGTTACTATAAAGTCACAGTGATAATTTTTTCATTAAAAAACCACTTCAAGTTTTTTCTAAAAACAATCACAGTGATAAATTATTTTTCTATTAAACAAATTTACAGTGATAAATTTTCTATACGATGGTCTTGATTATTTTTTTTATTAAACAACAGTCACCAAGATAAAGATTCTATTTTGAATTGTGGTGATAAATTTCTATTAAAAAACCCATTATAGTGATAATTTTTCCATTAAAAAAATAGCACAGAAATACTTTTCTATTAAAAAAATATAAAATTATAGTTTTTTATAAAAAAAATAGTTTTCTTATTAAAAAAATTTTACAAATATAATATCCAAACATAATATACTGAAAAACTATCACAGTGACATGTTTTCGAATAAAAGAACTATCACAGTATAATTTTTTTATTAAAAAACTATTATCGTTATAATTTTTTCTTCAAAAACTTTTACGGTGACAATTTTTTTAGCAAATAAATATTACAGTGATGAATTTTGAGTTGAGCATAACCATCTTTTAGTGATAAGTTTTCTATTAAAAAAACTATAACAATGATAAAAAAACACTATAATAGTGTGACATTTCTATTAGAAAAATTAATACAGTGATAAATTTTCTTTAAAAATCTATAGCAGTGATGAATTTTCTATTAAAAAATTATAACAGTGATAAATTTTCTATTAAGAAACTATAACAGTGATGAAAATTCTATTAAAAAATTATAACAGTAAAAAATATTCTATTAAAAAATTATAACAGTGATAAAATTTCTTTGAAAATCTATAGCAGTGATAAATTTTCTATTAAGAAACTATAACAGTGATGAAAATTCTATTAAAAAATTATAACAGTGATAAATTTTCTATTAAGAAACTATAACAGTGATGAAAATTTTATTAAAAAATTATAACAGTGAAAAATTTTCTATTAAAAAATTATAACAGTGATAAATTTTCTTTAAAAAAAGTATAATAATGATAATTTTTAATTGAATAACTATTGTGGTAACAATTTTTGTATTAAAAGACTACAACAGCGTTTAATGTTCTATTAAAAGGCTATTGTTTTCATCGAAACACAGGAGTTCATTTTTTATTAAGCAACTTCAGACTGATGAGACTTTATATTCCAACGCTATCTCCGTGATAATATTTTTATTGGAAAACTGTAACAGTGATTTTTTTTATAATAAAAGATTAACGCAGCGAATTATGTTCTATTAAAAAACCATGACAGTGATAATTTTTCCATCGAAACACTATCACAGGGATAAATTTGTTATTGAGCAAGTTCAGACTGATCAGATTTTATATTCAACAGCTATTTTTTTTGGAAAACTATCACAGTGATTATTATTATTTAGAAAGACTACATCAGTGATTTATGCTCTATTAAAAAATCATTACAGTGATATTTTTTTATCGAAACACTATCACAGGAATCACATAGAGCAACTTAAGACTAATTAGCTTTATATTGAAAACTTATCTCCGCGATAACATTTTTATTGGAAAGCTATCACAGTGACAATTTTTTATTGATAACTATCACAGCGCTAATTTTTGTACTAAAAAAATTCTGATTATACTTTTTTTTATTAAAAGGAGATCACAGGAATAACTTCATTGATAAACTATAACGATAATAAATTTGTGATTTTTTTAAATAAGAAAAAAATTTCATGTTTTACATCAGTTATGTAATAATTTTTAACTCATTATTTTGATGGCTTAAATACTTATCATTTTGTGCCAAATTTGTAATGCTGTTTATAGTAGAATAAAAAATTATTATCTTTTTTTTTTATTCTTAAACAAAATGAATGACATCAACATTTACATGATCGAAAACAACTGCAACATAAAAGAGCAAGAGCAGCAAGTTCAAACGTAAACCAAGATAACTGCCTTAACCACAATATAAATACTTAAATGCTGCCATATAATATATTTTCAGAGCATTAAACAAGAAGCAGAATTAAATCAACCACATAAATGTTTATTATATCGATAGGAAATAGTAACACGATATGTGGTGACTAAATTTAATTTCCGGTCATCAACAGCAGTAGCAGCTATAAAACTTTAATAATCTACTTTTACAAACAGCAATCGCATAAACACTAAAACCATAAAGAGAGTAAGAGAATAGAGAATCATACACAAACACACACACTCACACATACACAAACGTATTTTTGTACTGCAAGGACTTACAAATTTAGTAAAGTCACTCAGGATGAATTCTTAAGCAGAAAAAAATAACACCTGCAGCAGCATCTGTAACAAGACACATACACCCATACACACACACACACACCCATACATACTTACACTGATATATATACCTGCTTGAGTATTTGTTAAATTATTTTTCTTTTCATAACTTACATTAATGTTGGCATGTAATTTAACATTCATGAATGTTAAATGTTTTAGCAAAGCAGAGCATCTAGTGACATTTGCTTGTATCACAGTTGAGTGACTCGATTTATCTCGCATTTCTTTAGCTCTTGTTTTTGTATAATAATTTTGCCATACACTTTCTTCTTCTTTTTCAATTATTTTTCTTTTTTAATGTTTTCTGTTGTTCTCACACAGTCTTTTTTATGCTTGAGTAGTCAACAATTATGGGATGCATGTGCGAAAAACTTTCAGAGAAAAAGGCGGGAGGAGAGAAAAAACGTTGTTGGGTTTGATTTTTAAGTTTGTTTTTGCATCCGTTTTAATTAATTGTATTTCTTTCTAGGTGCGATTTTTAATATTTATTTTATGATTGTTTGCCACAGTGAATTTTTGGTGATTTTTTCACGTTGGTATTATTCACAGAAATAAATAAAATATTGAGTTACATACGAGGCCGAATTAATAAGTTCATGACTTTGTGAATGAAACACAGTTTTTGTTTTTCACAAAAATTTATTTTTCAACATAATCACATTTTAACTTTTAACTCAATACTCCCTCCCCCCCCCCCTTCCCGGGGGCACATTTATCAGTCTTTATGGATTATTTAAGCATCTAGACTTGTGTCGTTTGGAGGTACAAGTGAGCCCAGTCCCCTGAAGGCGAGCAGGGAGTCAACTGGAAGCTCCACGTTATTTCTACGGAAATCAGTACGGACCAGTGTTCCGCTAATTGTCTCTTTAGCCTTTTAGCTGTTTCTCTGACTGATTATTGAGGTTGGCCCTTCGGGAGTATCGTGATGGTTGTATTTTCGCGGCCCCCTTGAATTTGATTAGGGGACCAGGATCATCGCAACTTTACTGAGAACAACGGGTGAATGATCCGGATCCAGTGTGTTCTAGACCAGGAGTTGGATAGTCTCCAACTTTTCAGCAAGGAGTAGTGGTTTGTTACCCTGCCTCGGAACCGCTGAAATTGCAACTAGGAATAACCTGTTGCTAGAATTAGTCTTCGACTTCCTAGGGCGAGAACGACGCTGCTTGTCATCCACAGTGGTATGACCACCATCTAATCATGGCTTATAGGTAGGCGCAGCTGTAAATCTTGTCACGCATTAATTCAATACACATAGTCTAACGTTTCTCCAGTTTTTGTAACCCTTCGAAAAAAGATGATTTTTTGAGGTCCTTAAAATAGGCTAAAATAGGAAATAGGAAGTAGTCACTAGATGCTAAATCCGTAGAATATGGCAGATATGGTATCAATTCATAGCCCAATTCATAGAGTTTTGCTATTGAAACCGCACACATGTGCAGCCGTGTATTATCTACATGAAAAGAAACTTTTTTGTTGGCCATTTAGGGTCATTTTCTTATAAGTTCTCTTTAAAAAGTTGGCATAATATTCGCCATTTATTGTTTTTCCCTTTTGAAGGTAATCGATGTGGATTATCCCACGTTGCTATCTTCTTATTGGCCGACAAACTTACCTTGGCCTTGTTCGGAGTCGGTTCACCCGGAGAAACCCAAAACAACAACAATTAGATATGCTGTTTACTAACTGTGTAGTTTTCTAAGAAAACTTATGTACACAAGACAACAACAACTATCTTAAAATAAATTCCAGGAAGAAATTTTATCAGCATAAAAACAAAAATACAGGCGCCTATACATTGAGTGAATAACATAACAACAGCAAAATGTGATACAAAGGGAGTAGAAGATACTTAATTTTTTTAGACCTCTAGTGGACATATATAAAAAGGCAGCATCTGAGTGGATGGTTAGTTAGTTTAAAAAATAAACCTTGTGAATTAAAGACGTCTTAAGTAAATTGTTCTGCAGTATCAACTTTGTGTGTGGTTAAAGTAAATAAACCTGTAATTAATTTAAAAATTCTAAAATCTGGTGTTATTTATTTTGCAATAAAGAACTCATAACCGAACGTTTATAAAAGTTATAAACGTAAAAATATTTTCGAATTAGTCTAAAATATTTTGCTACTTAAAGTTTAAATTAAAAAAATATATTTTTTTTATTTTAAATTGGTAAAATAACACCATTAGCAAACACATTCTTTGTAGTTTTATTGCACAATAAAAGGTGCAACAAAAAATAAATGACAGCAAACTAAATTATTTAAATAATTTTCACCGACTCGAATTTTTCCACACTTTTCATTGTTTTATAACAAAAATTGCATATTTTTTTACATTTCCTTTTGTTTTCTTTTTTTTCTATTACGAATGCAAAACAAAAAATAGAGAGTGAACTTTAGAAAAAATACTGAAGCACAAGCAAAACCACCATAAATAAATAATTGTTTTGTCACACCATTATAACAGTATAACACCGCAAAACAAAATTAACACTGGAAAAATCACAAGAGCTTTTTTTTAATAAAAAATAAAACAAATATTTTTCCACACATGTTTTTTTAGTGGAGAAAGACACAAAATATCCATTTACAGCAGGTTGTTTTATAATACAAATTCAACTTTACATAAGGTGTAAATTACTTTATTTGTATTTAATTAACTGCAATATTTTGTTAATGATGTATTGCAATTTCTCTGATTTAAATCAGTTAAGTCTCTTTAAAGTTGCAATTTAAAATTGTATTAAAAAATTTATAATTAATATTAATCATACGTCGCCATAGCCAAGAAAAAAGAGTTTATTTTGCTCTTTAATCTTGAGTTATAATCTCTAAATTGAAAAAGAGAAACAATAAGGGCTTCGGTTTTGCTTTACTTCTGGAATATTCAATTATAAGAACTCTTAATTTTTATTTTAAACTAACTAACCGCTATTGCGTGGTAAGGTTTACACCAGTACCGACCGTAGACCATAACCTGGTGGTGGCTGAACCACTGTGGGTGATTTTAAGGTAATCCTCGCCCTAGAAGGTCTTTAGATACGCATATCCTCTGGCCACTCCCAGTTGCAACTTCAATAGCCCGAAGCAGGCCGCAGCCTTCTCTCCTTGGAAATAGATGAGGGTATGATTTTACTAAGTCCTAGCAAACAAGAAGGAAGACTAGACACTAGTTAAATATATGGAATTCTAAAAAACAAAAAGTTTTAGCAGCGACATTATAAACGAACAGGTTAATACAACCTGAGACGCAATTTTCACACCACTTAAACTAATAATAAACTCAAGCAAACGAAAAACATCCTCAGACAGACACACGTACCTGGACAACAATAAAATATTGCGGGTATTAACCACACAAAATTTCAGATGGCTGACATTCTGACTTCGTAGCTAGACACGACGATTATGGAATAAATACCTGGACCAGAAATACTAATTCACCAGTACATGGTAGAACGTGATTTGATAATGATGCATTAACATCGAAAGCACTCGCCATATGGGAACAAATAGCCAGGAAAGACGTCATATGGTGAAGGAATTGACAATGATATTTGCTAAAGACTTAGATCTACAGAATTAGCGTTAAATTCGTGGTACTAATTCAAGGGCTATGTGAGGGTGCCATATCTGCATGCCAGCACAATTATTGGGCAACATAAACTTGTACGTGATAAGACTTACATCTGTGCCTAGCTGTGAAGGCCGTAACCAGAGGGTGAATCATACCACTGTGGATGAAATGTAGCGTCATCTTCGCCCTAGAAGGCCTTCGGATACGTATATCCTACGGTCACTCCTATTTGCAACTTTAAAAGCCCGGGGTAGGCCGCAGCCTTTACTCCTTGCTAAAGACCTGCTCACTCGACCTGCATCATTTATTGTGTTCCTTGTGAATGATCCGACGCATAAACTCAAAGGAGGGCCTCGAAAAACACAACCACCACGTTACTTCCGAAGGGCCGACCTTAATAATCAGTCAGAGAACCGCTAAAAGGCAAAAAAGACAAATAGCTGAACTCTGGGGCTTTACTGATTCCCGTGAAAATATAGTGGAATTGTCCAGTTGGCTTCTGCCAGCCTATTAGAGGACTGGGCCTCCCTTTTACCCCCGAAGACACATGTAATGAAGGTGAATTTCTATCAAAACATATAAATGTGCCCCCGGGGGGAACCAACCGCTAATGTTTTACTTCACATGCATTGGATAAATTTGATCACTAGGAGAAAGGAAATACAAGAAATACAAGGTGTACGCCGGGAAGGTATACTACTTTGTTCTACTAGCATACCTTTTTAAAGAAGTAGGGTTCAATTATTTCTTCTGCCCACCAGACTGTCACTTTTAATGCAGATGCAGATGCAGATGGATGCAGAGGTGGCTGTACAATAATTTGACGGTTTCTCATTCCCCCGAAGCGATTATTCTGTTTCTTCTTATATCCATTTAAATGAAAATGTCCTTCGTCACTCATTATGATTTTTTTTATCAAAGTTGCAGTTGTCATGGGCTAGTGGTAACATCCTATTGGCATATGTACGGTGGTGTTAATGGCCTCGTAGAAGAAGCTCTTGTGTCAACTGAATCTTATATGAAAGCAAATGCAAATCCTTGTGCAAAATTGTGGCGAAACTTGTTCCTTCAAGAACAAGCTCCTGAGCACGGCATTGACTTGAGGTTGATGCAACGTTTTGAACACTTTCTTGAGCAGCAGTAATGTTTTCAGCCGATCTGGTAATACGTTGTGGTGCATGCTTCGACCTATCACCTACTGACCCTCATTCACCACACAATAAATAGGGCGTTTTGCGGGCACGTTGTTTTTCCAAAAAACTTCACGTAACTTTCTCATCGTCACAGTAATCAATGATTGATTTTGATAAAATAAAATAATGATTAAAACACGTTGGTTTATCGTATATTTTTCCATAGTAAATTTGCCACATGTCTAGTTGACGACTGTCAAATATGAACTGTTAAGACCAATGTTTAACAAAACAAAGTAGTATACCTTCCCAGCGGACACCCTCATAAAGAATTTTATTTAGTTTATTCCTAAATAATAATTAATTTGCTCTGTTTAATATTTTTTGGGAAAAGTCTCGTCTAAAAAACTTATTTTTAAACGAGTTTACAAACATATTTTACTCGCATAAATTTCACGTAACTTTCTCTTTGGCACAGTAATCGATGATTGATTTTGATTAAAACACGTTGGTCTATCGAATATTTTTCCATGGTAAATTTGCCACGTGTCTACTTGACGACTGCCGGAAATGAACTATTAAGACTAATGTTTAACAAAATGACTGCAAAACAAAGTAGTATACCTTCCCAGCGGACACCCTTAAAAAGAATTTTTGGTAAAAAAAATTATTTAAAAAATTTTTTAATTTATTCCTAATAAATTTTTATTTTCCTCTGTTAAATAAAGCAAAGTCAGTCGTCTACAAAAATACATTTTTAATTGATATTTATTCACAAGTTAACAAACATATTTTACTCGCGAAAATAAAACTAAAATTCGCGAACAACATTTTATTCTTAATTAATTTCTTTTATTTCAGTATAAATTATTTTTTCCATATTATTTTTTCTTCTACCTATTTTGGCGAAAATATGACACAAATTTCTCAGTTATAATTCTCTTTCATAAATATTATAATTAAGAATTCTTTCAAATTTTATTTGCGAGTAAAAAGGCCTTTATGCCACATCAATAAACGTGCAAAATTTTCACAATGAACTATGACGCTCCTTATCTTCAAGAGTTATATTAATAGTGTTTGAACAGCAACACTAATAATAAAAAAAGAAAACAAAATTCGAATTTCGCAGATTTGTTTCTTCAATTCAATTCAATTTTCTTCAATCAAGGTGCATAACTTGCTAGAGAATTCCTAACTGATCGGAAGTTTACTTTGACAGAAGTAGTGGGGCCGGATTTCTCCAAGGTAGTATTTTGGGACCTATCCTATACATACTGTATTCTCAGACATGCCAACTGATAACCGAGTACATACATCAACATTAGCTGACGACACGGCTTTCTCAAGCATTCACGAAAATCCCCAAGTAGCATTACGATACTTTCAAGGCCACATAGTTAATTTGGAAAAATGTTAGAAGAGATGGAAAATAAAGGTGAATGAACAAAAATATACACATATAACGTTCACACTGCGAAGGGACTCATGCACCCACCACCCCCCTAGCCCGTTCACATAAATAACCAAAAAATACCACAAATTACAGAGGTCATGGAAAGGCCACATAGAATCCAAGTTAGCACAAATAAAGTTGAAAGCCGTCCAATTATAACTGGCTTATTGGCAGAAACTCTACTCTTAGCTGGAATCCAATTATGGGGCACTGCCTCAGCTAGCAATATAGAAAAAAAAATTCAAAGACGCTAAAATAAGATACTACGACTGATCACAGATGCTTCTTGGTACATAAAAAATCCAAACATCGAAAAGGATCTAAACGTGCCATCAGTTAGGGCAGAAATAGTGAAACATGCAATAACATATTAAATGGGGCTCGAAACACATTCAAATCCATTGACCCGTAACATACTTAATGACAGTGGTTACATTAGACTGAAAAGGAGGGATACTGCTGCTCTCGCTCAAACATTAGGGGGATGACGCGCTGATAATAACAGTAAGCCTAAAGCATACAGAATTTTGTCTGGCACTGGCTGGGCTTGATATTTTATTTTTAGAACTAAGATATGAGTAATTATTAGTTAGGTCGATTACATCGAAGATACAATAAATAAAATAAGAGAACAAAATTTTTTTTCGTGTGGTATCAGATCACAAAAAAAAACAAAATAACCCTTAAAGTGAACAACATGTGATTATTAAAATTTTTCTTTAAATTAAACTTTAATATTTTTGCGTGTAAATAATGCTGTGAAAACTCTTTATTTAACTTTGAGTATGCTTTATTTTCATTTATTATAATACGATTTTTCCACGTAATCACTATTTACTGCACCCTCTATACGCTTTAGCAAGAGTTATAGCCATTCGCCGAGAATTTATCATTGGCGTTGCTCTTTACACACCAATTTAAATTAAAATGTAACAGCACACAGCTTCCCGTTTTTTTAATAGCTCTTGTTATTTCTTTTATTAACAACAACAACAATAACAGTAATAATAATAATAGTAATACAAAAACCGCTTTTATTCTCACCCATTTTTTTATATTTTTATTAAAAACCCACCAAGTTGTGAACGTCAACATAAAATTATTTTGCAGTTAATGCAACAATTCCAACAAAAGTTATAAGTAGCGCGTTGGCAACAACATGAAATATGGTCTTTGGTCCTATAACAACAACAACAACAAAAACACCATAAAAAAATATAGCAAAAACAAAAACTTAACCCGCAACATTACTGGAGTCGGGTGAAATTTAAACAAACCAACCAGTTCCATGCCACTTTAGCCAATTTGCTGTTGCACAAGCTCTTCGTGGCAAAATAGCAAAATAGCAGCACACAGCAAAAGTTGAATATGTGAACTTTTGTTTTGCTTTATAAATTATTTTCGAATTGTTTTGGCCTCTTTTGCTCGCCTGCATTTATTTAATGTTTTAAAATTTCCTTCTTTTTTGTTTTGCTTTTGCGAAAACTTGATGGTTTTCACTTGTTTTCAGTTACATTTTCCTTTATCTACTAGTGATAATATTAAACATATTTAAATTAATAACAATTTGTTTAAACAATCAAAATTAATTTTGAATGCAGCTAAAATAAAACTTTTTTTTATACGTCAACAGTGGAAGGCAAAAGTTTGTAGCCAACACAAAAAAAAAAATGAAAACAAGCAAAACCGTTAATAGTTTTGCTGAGGTCGCTTCCACAGCCAAGCAGTGATGTTTGAACGAAAAAACTTATAAATGCGAAAAGTAAAGTAAAATGAAATAAGAGAAACGATGAGCAATCATGGGGAGCATTTTTAGTTTTTTTTTTTATTTTATTTTCCGTTATGCCTTTTTTTCTTTTGGCTGTGCCTATAACATTCCAATAAGTAGGGGTTCTATAGAATCTTTCTTTTTATTTTCTTTCTTTCTTTTTATATTTTATACTTCCTTTTATAAAGACCACAATTTCCATACCGATACACCACTGCTTTTCATTGCAGTTACACCTTCACAAGTACTTTTTCACAACGTCCGTATTTTTTTCACGATATTTTACATATCCCCACAAAAAGAAGTCCGGAGCTGTCAACTCAGGTAACCCTGGAGGCAAAACAATATCACTATTTCTTGAAATAACTTGTTGTGGAAAGAGGTCTCGCAGTAACTCAATTGTAATCCCGGCTGTATGACATGTGACACGGTCTTGCTGATACCACATATTAATCAAACCCAAAGCATGCAGTTGTGGCATTAAAAAATTTTTAATCATACCTTGATATCGCTCCCCATTCTTAGTTACCGTTATGCCGACTTCACTTTCAAAGTAATAAGGTCCGATGATTCCTCCTTGCTAAATTGCACACGAGTCTGTCACTTTTAATGGATGCAAAGCTAACTGTTAAATAATTTGAGAGTTTCTCATTCCCCAGAACCGATTATTCTTTTATTCACATATCCTTTCAAATAAAATTATGCCTCGTCACTCAATTCTCAACGTCACAGTAATCGACGATTGATTTTGATAAAAATTTTTAACGATAAAAACATGTTGGTTTATCGAATATTTTGCCGTAATAAATTTGCCACTTGTCTACTTTACGACAGCCAAACTAACTAATGTTTATCAAAATGACGCCAAAACAAAGTAGTATACCTTCCCGATGGACACCCGGGAGTTAAGAGTTTAATATTTAATAACTGTCACTTGCATTTTTATATTCTCTGGTATCTTTTATAGAACTTTAAAATAAAATACAACACAGGTACATATTTTGGCAATTGACAATATAACCGTATTCGAATAATAAATCTTCTATCGTTTAATTTAAATATGACTTCTGGCATATGACCGCCACGGCTGGCTACGCTGTAGCCTAATTTTCGATGACTTTTTACAGCATTTGTGGCACTACAGCGGCAATAACGCGGTTAATATTGTGCTGCAGTAGTCAATCATTTCGAACTTATCGGCGTAGACTAACGATTTCACAAATCCCCACAAAAAGCAGTCAACCGGCATTAAATCGCATAATCTTGAAGGCAAATTGACCGATCAAATACGCGAAAATATGCCGCTACCAAACATTGTCTTCAATAAATCAATTGTGGCACGGGCTGTGGGACATATCGTACCTTTTTTTGATCCCATAGCTCCCGCACACCATGACTGTTCAATTAATGAACGAAAACGTCAGTAACGTTCTGACCAGCAACGTTTTTAAAGAAGTACGAAACAATGATTCCACCAGACCATAGAGCACACCAAACCTTTAGTTTTCTAGATGTAACTGTGTCCTAGCATACACTTGAGGACAATTATTATTTCTTATATAGCAGTTTTGTTTTGTGACATATCCCTTCAACTAGAATTAAGCTTTATCGCTAAATAAAATTCGGTAATAAAAATCGGGATCAAGGGGAATCTTGTTTTGGGCCCAAATTGCACAATATGAAAGTTTTGATCAAGACATGCCGAAACTAAACAAAATTTATTACAGTCCTTTATAAACATTTATAGAAAAGGCACCATGGTTCCTTAGAGGTCTGGCAACAAGTAAAAAAAATTAAATTAACTGTGCGCTGCGATTAATTAAATTAAGTTTAAATCATAGAGCCCGGATAAATAGCCACATAGTCTTGAGACTTCTAGGTTTCCTAGTTTGTATTGTATTAAATTTTTGTTCGAGAACAGCAAGTCGTGGGAACGAGGAACCGTTAAGAATACATCCATTCAGGAACTCTGAACAAGCGAACTGACTATTCGAGTTTAATTGCAAACATTTCCTGAAGACTAAATTGTTTGAGTTTGTTCCGCCAGTGAATGATATACCGTTGTCAATTCCTTCTCCATGTGACGTCTTTCGCAAATACCGAACTTCGAATTATCCTACCCAATATAAACTAGCAGCATTTGGACATATGAATACACAAACTTAAGATAATCTCACTTACTTCGGATATATGCAACAATGAACTGGACACAATCTACACTATAACTAAAAATAACGGCTACAAACCCACTACTATCAACAAACTTCTTAGACAATAGAACACTGAAAACAGGAATAAAGAAGACAAAGAATCAAAGGATATTACGCGATGGTACACAGGACCAGAAATATATAAATTAACAAACCTTTTTCACAAAGAAGGTTTCACGCCACTAAAAACCAGCAACACTCTGAGACACAATATCCAGATATTGAAAGAAACAACTGGCAAATTTAGTTCCAGCGGAATATACAGACTCACTTGTACGGCAAACTGGACGAACACTAAAAACAAGATTTACAGAACACCTACGTCCATACCAAAGGAAAAGGGAAGACTCCAACTTTGTATTACACCTAGAGAACTACGAATACTTACCAAGGGAAATAGATGAGGGTATGACTTTACTAAGTCGTAGCAAACAAGAAGGAAGACTAGACTTAATTAAAAATATAGAAATCTACAAAACAAAAAGTTTTGGCAGCGACATTATAAACGAACACCACTTAAACTAATAATAAACTCAAGCAAACGAAAAACATCCTCAGACGGACACACGTACCTGGACAACAATAAAATATTGCGGGTATTAACCACATAAAATGCCAGCTGGCTGACATTCCGACTTCGTAGGTAGACACGATGATTATGGAATAAATACCTGGACTAGAAATACTAATTCACCAGTACATGATAGAATGTGATTTGATAATGATGTATTCACATAGAAAGCACTCGCCATATGGGAACAAACAGCCAGGAAAAACGTCATATGTTGAAGGAATTGACAATGATATTTGCTAAAGACTTAAATCTACAGAATTAGCGTTAAATTCGTGGTACTAATTCAAGGGCTGTGTGAGGGTGGCATATCTACATGCCAGCACAATTATTGGGCAACATAAACTTGTACGTGGTAAGACTTACATCTGTGCCTAGCTTTGAAAGCCATAACCAGAGGGTGGATCATACCATCATATCATAGTTCTTGACTCAAACGCACCTTGTAAGCGTGTAAATACAAGTCTTTATGCATAATGCTCATCAACGACGAGCGGGGTGAGAGGTGCAATTATGGAGGCACGACGAAGAGTTGAGGTTGGCGGCTCTTTAGCCACACTTTCGCAAACAGCAACAATATTTGCAAGCAGAGTACATTATACGAGATCTGTACAATAGAAAATTACATTTAAAATTCATGAGGGCCTGCAAAAACACAACCACCACGATGCTTCCGAAGGGCCAACTTAAATAATTAGTCAGAGAACAGCCAAAAAGCTGAACTCTAGGGCTTACTGATTCCCATTGCCTGGACAGTTTCATTATATTTCAATGGGAGTCAGTAAAACCCCAGAGTTTAGCTATTTGTCTTTTTAGCCTTTTATTTGTTCTCTGACTGACTATGGAGATTGGCGACTTTTCGGAAGTATTGTGGTGATTGTGGTTTCGAGGTACTCGTTTGAGTTGTGTGGGTCGGAACATTCACAATGAGCACAAGGAATGGCCCAGGTCTAGTGAGCATGATTGCGATTGTGTTCTTAAATTTTATTACGCTTTAAGCGTTCTGGACCAGGAGTTGGATGATCTACAACTCTTCAGCAACGAGTGAAGGCTGCGGCCTACTGCGGGCTTTTTAAGTTGCATTTAGAAGTAAATGGAGGATATACGTATCTGAAGGTCTTTTAGGACAAGGATGGTGGTATGATCCACCTTCTGGTTTTGGCTTACACAGTTAGGTAGAGACGTAAATATTATCACGCATGTGCCACCGGGGTAGAGTAACTTGTGAGTTATTCACGTTAATACAGTCTTTAAAATGGCTCTAGAGAAAATAATCTGGCGACATAATATCACAACAATAAATTAAGAAAGTACGCGAACAGGAAATTTCTTATAGCTGAATTATTTGAATGGTTTGTGGCGCCATCTGACTAAAAACAAAAGTCACTGATGTCAACTTTGGCCACAAAAAATTGATTATCATGTTTTCGTTGCCTACACAATTCACTGCTAGGGAGTTTTCTTGCATATTTTCGAAAAAAAATACGGGCTGATGATGCCGCCTAATCATAAAGCGCACCCACGCACGGACTCACTTTTTGGATGTAATAGTTTTTCGAGAAATATTTGTGATTTTGTAAGCCCCATGTAAGACAATTTTGCTCCTAATTATAAATAAACCTCATCGCTAAAGAGGATTTTATTGGAAAATGCATTGTTTGCGTTCTGTCTTCCAGGCAGCCAATGCTTTAACGTTTGACGCAAACATTGGTGGTTCGGCTATATTTTTAGAACGAGGTGAACTTTATAGGCGTGAAGGAGAAGATGTATGTGCAAAATATTGCTGTAAAGTGCCTAAAGTATTGCCAAATTGTTGCTTACGTCGACGAATTGATGTTCCATAATAATTCTCAACAATCTGTTCGCTACAGCGGCCATGTTTGCATCATTATGGCCACTACGAGTATATTTTTTTTCAGCAAAAATACCATGAACCTCTAATTTAGTGACTAAACTACTGACAGCGGTTTCCTAAAGAGCTTGATTACGAGGAAAAACAGTTCCAATTTAACAAAGTGATATAGTGGAATTTTCACCATTTTGACCATAAATTTTCAAAATGAATATTCTTGGCTAATGATTGTAACGTTCCAACTTCTTATCAAATAAATGTCAAAAGACGATAGCCCGATTCTTGACATTTAATCATTTGACTGACAATTTACTTCTAAACCTCGAAATAACCAAACGATATTTTCATTGATTATAGGCCTTCTAAAAGGATAGTCATCATTAACATCTTCACCTTATTTGAACAGCTTATAGCACTTGTTAACATTTATCTGAGAATAACTATCATATGTTACTCTCAACATTTCAAACGCTTTTGAATAATTAACTCCATTTTCTAACACAAAATCTGGTGTTCCTTGAATTTTATTTATATTCGAAAATAATGAAATGAAATTCTAGAAAGACAAGAGCCACCAAAAGGTCAATAGCAACTAAAAGGTGTTTTTTTAAGCTAGATAGAACTTTAAATTGTAAAAAGTAACACAAAAAATGAAATTTTGATGAAACATTTTTTTTTATTTGTTTCAGTATACTCTGTAAAAAACATCATGAATAGACTCTCGCTTGAACAACGCTACGAAATTATCCAAATTTACTTTGAAAATCAGTCGTCGATTCGCGCAACTTATAGACGACTTCGTCATTTTTATGGCGTACATAATCGTGCATCTGAACAAGCCATTCGTCAAACTGTCGATAGATTTCGTACCACATACTCTCTAGAGGATGCAATAACACCAACACGTCGAAGGAATGTGCGTACTGAAGAGAATATCGCCGCTGTAAACGAAAGTGTGGAAGAAGATCCAAATTTATCAATTCGTCGTCGGTCGCAGGAATTGGGGCTCTGTCCGTCCACTACGTGGAAAACTTTGCGCAAAGATCTCGGCCTACAGCCGTATAAGATCCAGCTGGTGCAGGAATTGAAGCCACGAGACCATTATATGCGTCGTTCTTTCGCCGATTGGGCTCTAGAGCAGTTGGCAACTGACCCGTTGTTTTATCGCAAAATTGTGTTCAGCGATGAGGCGCATTTTTGGCTTAACGGGTTTGTTAATAAGCAAAATTGCCGCGTATGGAGTGAGACCAATCCACAACAGACCCTACAGACTCCATTACATCCACAAATATGCACCGTTTGGTGCGGTTTTCACGCTGGTGGCATCATCGGACCTTATTTCTTCAAAAATGAGGCCGGAGCTCGCTTTACGGTCAATGAAGATCGTTACCGCACCATGATCAATGATTTTTTGTTTGAAAATATGGATGACATTGATCCGCACGAGATGTGGTTTCAACAGGATGGCGCTACGTGCCATACAGCGAACGCAACCATCGACTTATTGAAATCAAAATTTGGCGATAAGTTGATTTCGAGAAATGAACCTGTCAATTGGCCTCCAAGGTCGTGCGATTTGACACCACTCGACTATTTCCTGTGGGGCTACGTAAAGTCACTGGTTTATGCTGATAAACCAGCAACAATTGACGCCTTGGAGGACAGCATTGTTCATGTTATTCGTGACATACGCCCAGCAGTGCTCGAAAAAGTGGCCCAAAATTGGACGTCCAGAATGCGCTTCGTCAAGAACAGCCCCGGTGCCCATATGCCCGAAATCATTTTCAAATGTTAATGTCACGTATTGATCTCTCGAATAAAAAAGAAATTTTGATTACAATTTAATTTTTTGTGTTATTTTTTACAATTTCAAGTTCTATCGGGGTTAAAAAAACACCCTTTATTTAATATCCTAATTATGCATAGAAGTTATTTGAAAATGTAGAGTAACTTTATTCAAGCATCTCACACCACACATTATCAGTGTGAAAATTATTTCCTCTGCTGCAAACTTTAGTAAAAGTAAAGTTATTAAATATCAAAGCGTATAATTAATATTAATTGAAGAATTAATTGTATACAAAAATGGAAAATAAGCATTTAATTAATTTAATAACAACACTATTAACATATTGGTGTTTAAAATGGAGTTAAGGCAACGGAAAATAAGCTTGGGAGGAAAAGATAAGCAAAATCATATTAAATTATGTTTTTAAATAAGATTTTAATTCGCTGGACATTGTGGCGTATGAGTAATATTAATTTTAAGCATTTTAAGCTTTTGCACTTTTAGAACTGAATACAACGGTAAGAATAATGCTTTAGATTTTGGGATTACTGCAACCGTTTTTCGAGCATAAAGTTCTTATCTTTTAAAAACGTCAAATGTGTAACCAACATATTTTTTTCAATCGCTTTGTGGAGAAGCCTGATAACCTTCTTTTATTTAAAGAAAATGGCTGCTGAAAGTTTTCCATTGCTTGAAGAGCTTATGGTCAATAGGTATCAATTAAAAAAAATATGAACGATGATTGGCGCGATTCGAAAGTAATGATTTCGGCGGTAGAGACAAGAAGAGGCCTGGTTAGCTGAAAAAATTTAAAGATGAGGAATTGGAGATATTATTTGACGAAAATTGCCCTTAAACGCAAGAAAAGCTTACATAGGCATTTGGTATCACACAACAAGCTATTTCTTATAGCCTGTACCAAAGACAATTAATTCGTTTGAAGAGAACAACGACCAAAATATTCGGCCGGGTACATGTTGCAAGACCCGTCAAATGCTATTTGGAAAACAATGAATATAAAAAAATTGATTCACACGCCTTATAGACCAGGCATTGAGAGTCGTAAGACAAGCTATTTCCCATAGGGCAACTGCACCAAAGACAATTAATTCGTTTGAAGAGAACAACGACCAAAATATTCGACCGGATACATATTTGCTCGGGTACATGTTGCAAGATCCGTCAAATGCTGTTTGGAAAACAACGAATATAAAGAATTGGTTCACACGCCCTATAGATCAGACATTGAGAGTCGTAAAACAAGCTATTTCCCACAGGGCAACTGCACTAAAGACAATTTATTCGTTTGCAGATAACAACGACCAAACTATTCGGCCGGGTACATGTTTGCTCGGGTACATGTTGCAAGACTCATCAAATGTTATTTGGAAAACAATGAATATAAAGATTTGGTTATATAGACCTTATAGACCCTTCTGACTGCCAATATGTTTCGATTGGCGCAGATACTCCTTACTAAAATACGTTTCACTTTAGAACAGAATATTAAAAATTACCTTGAATAACTGTGCATCAAATGGTGAATATACCTGAATTATGCTGAAAAAAATCGTTCACCAATGTTGGCAACTGACTATAGTTGCAGTATAATTCTGAACTTCTGATAGCGCTTCCTAATTTTATGCAATATAAAAATAGTGCATTCAAAATGGACTTGCCTCACTTGCAAAATCAACACATTTGAAATATTGTTGACTGAATAATTTTCCAATAACAAATTTTATATTGATATTGAAATAACATTAAGTATTAATTGGTTGTAATAATATTCAGCTTTAATTAAATTTTTTTTATAAACTGGAGTTGTCTGAATTTCAAAATTAACGGCTCATATTTGCAAATAAAATTTATTTATTTAAAAATATCGCTAGTCTTTGGTCGGTGACCCTGTAGGCTAGTAGGTAGTGTGCTAGCTTGTCAGTATGGGGGTTGTGGGTTCGATTCCCAACGAAGACCTTGGTTTTTTTTCACTACAAAGTAAAAATTGACTGTCGGTGGGGCTGCTCAGCGATGAAGGTATGGTTACTGGTCGCTGTGCTGTCTTATACGGTAGTTAATTTCCGACTATCCTTCTACTTTCACCACCTGTTTCATCTCTTCTCTATCCCTTTCCTAAAGAAAGTAGCACGGCACTTGACTAAATAGGCATAGTTGCCTGAAGTGCTACTTCTCTTTAGCAAAAAAAAAATAAAAAATAAAAAAAATAAAATAAAAATTTTTATTTTTGAATTCGAATAATTCATGTGGCAGTTTTCTAAAATCTATTTCAATGATTTTTTTAATCGAAAGAAAATCAGAATATTTATATATTTTTAAGATTTTATCTTTACGCCAAAACTGTAACAAGTCCTTTGGCGCAGAATCCATATACTAATAGAAAGAAGGAAAAAAATAGTTGGGTATGATTTTGCGTCAAAACGCGTTAAATTTGGTTTGTGTTCTCTCTATACTGTAAAAAGTATAGAGAGAACACTGAAGATGGTATATAACCGAAACCGTTTTTTTTCACAAACCAAATTAAACGCCTGTTGAGGTAAAATCATACCCAAATAAATTAAACCCGGAAAAAATAGTCGCTAACGACGACAAAATTTTGAATAATGTATTAAGTCATTTTTTATTATAATATGTGCATTATTAACTTGTATACCTATTAATTAATTTTTATTACTTTTTATTTTTCAATTAGCTATTCAGACATTTCAATAGTATAATTTGAAATAATAATTCTTTGCTGTTGCGAACAAAGACGTGAACATTCATAAATAAATAAAATTATTTTTTAATCTTCAGACTAGACAAGGCAAATAAAAATTTAATAAAATTAATTATTGCTGACATCTCTCTAATATCTTAGTGTCTCAGCAGTACTAACTTAAGAGCAGTGTCGTTATTATCAATATGCAAGCATTTTATTTTATTAAATTTGCTCTTTGTTAAGATAAGTTGCTATGATGCCATCTTAAATCCCTAAACAAATGTTCTCTCTTATATTATGACTGAGACAATGAGAAGGAGAGAAGTTCGAATGTATGAATCAGGTAGTAAACAGTGGTACTTAAAAATGTCTTTGTTTTTCTGTGAAATTAATTTAAAAATTTATTAAAATAATAATTTAATTTATTAAAAATTATTTTTAACACAAAAACATAAGTTCGCAGCACAAATAAATTTTTATAAATTTATTTTAATATTTTTTACATTTGACTTGGCGAAATATTGAATAATAATAAAAAATAAAGTTTTTTAAAAATTTTTTATTAAATAATGACCTAGTGCTTAATAATAAACTACTAAAAAAATTTAAAAAGGTCAAATTACTATTATTATAATTTATTTTATTTTTATTTTATTTAATTTTATTTTATTTATTTTTTCCCAAACCAAAATTTTTTTTAAAATTCAAGTTAATATAATGTGTAAAGTTATAATTATTAAAATATTTTGTAGCTTTTAAATTTATTACTAATTAACTTGCTAACTAGTTAAGAGAGATTAATAATACTAAAATGCCTTTTTTTGCCCTATTAATGGCTTAACAAATTTTTTTTATGTTCATCCTTCAATTGTCTTTATCTGCAGACAAATTAAAATTTATTTTTGGGTTGCTTTCTGGGTCATTAATTTTATACTCGAACAAACAAAACAACTTTTACTAGTTTTTAGTTTCCATTTATTTTTCTAATTAGTGTTTATAAACACAAAGGTACAACAACATTTAGTTTAAAAATTAGAAAATATAGAACATGGCTAAAGTTACAAAAAAAAAAAAAAACAAAGTTCATCATCATTATTTTATAAAACTTTATTTAAATTATTATTAGATATTAAAGAGATGAACAAAAAAAAAATAAAAATAAAAATTAATTTCACAAAGTAAAAAGTTTTTCGTTTAGCAAATTAAAAAGTATTTTAGAGAAAAAAACAAAATGGCTTTCATTAATTTACATAATTAATTTTTTTTAATAGTTTGCAATAATATTTTAAATTTAAAAATTTTTAAATTTTTAAATTTAAATTTTTAAAGTTAATATTTTTTAAATTAAAATTTTTTTTTAAATTTTTTAAATTAAAAAAGTTTTTACATTTAAAAATTTTTTTAATTTGAAATTTTTTTAAATTTTAAGTACCTACACCTCCCATTATATTAAAACTAATTAATGTATAAAAATTCAAAATTGTTATTGACTCATTATAACTTGTTTTGCAATCTCATAACTATAAATGCTTAATTAAATCCTAGTTAAATGCTTGAATTAACATTAATCATACGTATGCTAATTTTTTTTTTTAATGCTTGAATTAATATTAATTATACGTTATGGCTAACGATATTTGAATAAATTGTTACGTGGATAGTTCCACAACTGTTTGGCTTAAAATACTTAAATTATCTAATGTTATAACTACTCCAGTTATTTAAATTTTCAAATCATCTCAAGTTATTTTGTTGTCTTCATTTACAACTAGCAAAAATAAATAGTCATACGATCTAAAATGCAGTGTGCCCGCTGGGAAGGTATACCACTTCGTTTTGCCGCCATTTTTGTAAATAGCGGTCTTGACAGTAACTGTGAATGGGGAGCAATATTGTGATATGATTGAAAATTTTTTAACGTCACAACTGCATGCTTTGGGCTTGATTAACATGTGGCTGATACCACAGTAGACCATCGCAAATAGCCAAGATTGCAATGGAAAAACTGCGAGACCTTTTTCTACAACAGGCCTCCATTGTCATCGGACTTCTTTTTGTGGGGATGTCAGAAAAGCAAGGTTTATGCAAAGCAACCAAAAAGGGTTGAGCAACTGAAACAAAATATTCATGATGAAGTTAATGAAATACCGCGTATTTGAGAATGTAATGAAAAATGTGCTTAAAAGGGCTCGCATTAATGGGGCTAAGATGGATATTTATCTGATATTATATTCCATACATAATTGCCGACATTAAATAAAACATCTATCAATATAAGACCCATTCTCTTTCATTTAAAAAAAAGTTATAAACAAACACCTTCTCTGTGGACACCCTGTACATAAATCCTTTTTACGTATTAGAATTCAGCAAAACAAATTTAAGTCAAGCAAACACAATCTTGAGCTTGAGCTCAATTTAAGGTAAATACCACGATCAAACAAAAGTTAAGTAAGTACATTAATATAGGGTCCGCCAAAAACCTTTTTTTTTTTGTTTTGAATGCTATAAACAAAACTACACAGCTTGGGCACGTAGCGCCGTCCTGTTGAAACCAAATGTTGCCAATATCCTCCTCTTCAATTTTTGCGAACCAAAATTCATTCAACATGGCCCGATAACGATCGCCATTGACTGTAACGGCCACTCCTGAAAAATGGCCCAATTATGGCTTTGGACCAAAATCTCCACCAAACAGTGACTCGTTTTGGGTGCGTCGGTTTTTCAATATATGCGTACGGGTTTTCTGTGCCCCAAATGCGACAATTTTGCTTGTTAACATACCCGCCACGATCAAAATGAGCTTCATCTGAAAAGATGATTTTTTTTTTTGTAAATCGATCGTAGGTCTACTTAGCGAATCATTGTTCAAGCGTATACACAACAATATTCGTTAAGCGGAAGGATAAAGAGTTAATTATCTGTCAAATCAAACATGAGCTAAGTGTTACCATTTATGAAATAAGCACTAGTTGAATAAAAAAAAACGTTAAATTGCGGACCTTTTAGTAAGGTCCCCATATGCCATTGATATTCCTTGATTTATAAGCTTTCTTTAGTTGCCAAGAATTAAGATTTTTTTTCTTTGGTCAAAAATATGTTATACCTTTATTAATGTCTATATGACAGCCTTAGTCGATATACTTAAGACCTCCCTGAAAAATGTTTTAACGTCTTAATTAATCTTTATGTGACTGTTAATGTCTAATTATAATTTTCTTTTGAATAAAAACACTCTTGTTATTATTGGCCTCCTTTCAAAAATTTATATGTCAGTGTCTATATCAATACATATATCAGTCTTTGCCAATATTTTTAGAAATATAACTCCTATGCTCATAGATATCGGTGCAAAGAATGTTTTTAAGTCTAAATCAATATCTATATCAGTGTCTAAATCTATAGCAATGCCTACCTCAATATCTATATTAATAAATACGTCAATGTTTATATTCTAGTTTTGGTCATTGTTTCTATTAGTTTCACTTCTATGACCATAAATTTCTCCGCAAAAGTTTTTAATATCTCTGTCTATATTCATATCAATATCTATGTCAATAGCTTTATTAAAGTTATGGTCAATATTTTTCAAAATACAGCTCTTAAGAATGTTTAAAATAATGTCTAGATTAATATCTATAGCCATGTCAATATTAATGTCTATATTATAATCTTGGTCTAAATTTTTAATAAATTCACTCCCTTCAAAAATGTATCTGTCAGTGTCTATATCGATACATATATCAATGTCTATATTACAGTCTTTGTTGATATTTTGTTTAAAGCAAAACGTCAATGAGCAGAGACATCGGTACAAAAATTTGTTTTTAAGTCTATGTTAATGTCTATATCAGTGTCTAAATCTATATCAATGTCTACCTCAATATCTATATTAATGAATATGTCAATGTTAAGGTTTTCATTATAGTTTTGGTTATTGTTTCTATTTGTTTCAGTCCTATGATCATAAATCTCCCTGCAAAAGTGTGTAATGTCTATGTCTATATCCATAACAATATCTATGTCAATGGTTTTATTACACTCATAGTCGATATTTTTAAAAATACACATTTTAATAGCATGACTTCGATGCAAAGTCTATGTCAATGTCTAAATTAATGTCTATGTCAATGTCTATATCAATGTCTATGTCAATATTAATAACTCTATTACTGACTCGGTAAATATTTTCCACTCCTATGATCTTAGACCTTCCTCCAAATATTTTTGATGCCTATGTCATTGTAGATATTAATGTTAATGGCAATGTTAACATCTTTATTACAATTCAGACCAATTATTTTAAATAACATAACTCCCATAATCATTATTCAATTTTTTGGACACGTCTGGTAACTTTGTTTATATTAATTTTCAGTTCTCTTGGGTTTGCTGAACTACAAATACTAAGTCTACGCGTTGTTGAAGTCAAGAAAATGGTTTTAAGTCCATGTCAATATCCGCATTACAGTCTTAGGCGATATTTTTAAATATACAGCTCCTAAGCCATAGAACCTGTTGCAAAGTCTATGTCAATATCTAAATCAGCATCTATGTCAATGTCTATATCAATGTCTATGTTAATGTTAACGTCTATATTACAGTCTCAGTAAATTTTCTTAATGGTTTCACTCCTAGATCATACACCTCCATCCAAACATTTTTGTTGCTTATGTCATTGTAGATATTAATGTCAATGGCAATGTTAATGTCTATGTGACAACCCAAACTAATATTTTTAATAACATATTTCTCTTAATCATTGCTGAATTTTTTGGATATATTCGATAAGTTTGTTTATATTTATTTTCTGTTGTCGTGTTGGATTTGCTGATCTTACATACTAAGCCTACCCGCTGTTGAGGTCAAGAAAATCTATGTCAATTTCTAAATCAGTGTCGATGTCAATGTTAATATGTACAGAGTCTCGGTAAATTTTTTAATTGTTTCACTCCTATCATCTTAGACCTTCCTACAAACATTTTTGTTATCTATGTCATCATAGATATTAATGTCTATAGCAATGTTAATGTCTGTATTATAGTCTTGCTCGATTTTCTTAATGGTTTCACTCCCATGATCATACACCTCCCTCCAAACATTTTTGTTGCCTATGTCATTGTAGATATTAATCTCACTGGCAATGTTAACATCTATATTACAATCCAGACCAATATTATTAATAACATAACTCCCTTAATCATTGTTGGATTTTTTGGACACATTCGGTAAGTTTATTTACAATAATTTTCGGTTCTCCTGTTGAGCTTTCTGAACTATAATAGTAAGTCTACCTGCTGTTGAGGTCAAAACTTTGTTTTTAAGTCCCTGTCAATATCCGCATAACAGTCTTAGTCAATACTTTTAAAAATACAGCTCCTAGGTCATAGCACCTGCTGCAAAGTCTATGTCAATGTCTAAATCAGCGTTTACGTCAATGTCTATATCAATGTCTATGTCAATGTTAATGTCTATATTACAGTCTGAGTAAATTTTCTTAACAGTTTTACCCCTATGACCTTAGGCCTTCCTCGAAATATTTTTATTACCTATGTCATCGCAGATATTAATGCCTATAGCAATGTTAATGTCTATATTACAATCCACACCAATATTTTTAATAACATAACTCCCCTAATCAATGTTGAGTTTTTTTGAGCATGTTCGGTAAATTTGTTTACATTAATTTTTAGTTCTCTCGTTGGGTTTGCTGAACTCCAATACTAAGTCTACGGGCTGTTAAGGTCAAGAAAGTCGATGCTCACATTATCTTAGTCGATATTTTTAATGATAAAACTCTTACGATCATAGAGCTTCCTGCAAAAATTTATTTTAAATCTATATCAATGTCTATATCAATGTCAATAGTTATATCATGTCAATATCTATATCAATGTTATGTAAGTGTCAATGTCTATATCAATGTCTATGCTGAAATTAATCATTATATACATATTATTGTGTTGTTAGATGCTTTTAATAATGCCACTTCAACACCTTTGTTGAAAAATCTTCCGTTTTAATGAAAAAATTTAATAGCTGTTAGTTGTTATTCAGGTGAGATTGAAAACTGCTTTACTCCTGTTCATTTTTTTAATAAAATAATAAATAAATAAAATTTAGAATCAAATCGGGTGCTACAAACAAGCCCTGCGCTTTAAATTTTACTTTGCTAAAAATGTTTTATTTTTAATAAATGTTGCAGATTAACTTTAACATAAAAACTTTTTCTTTTTATCAGCTGCAGCTAAAAACAAGGAAATAAATTTTTCTGTATGAAGTTGAAAAACATTTTTATTTTTCTATTTTTATTTTAAATAATTTTCCATGCATAAACACCTGCAATCAACATTTTTGTTGTTGTTTCTTTCTTTAATTTACAAAAACATTTAAATGGATTTTAGGGTTATTGAGTTGCTTTTTTATTGTATTAATTTTTGTTTTAAATATAACTGAACCATAAACTAATGCTATTTTTGTTGATGTTAGAAAATATTTGAATTTTGCTGTTTATGTATATATATAATATATATTTATTATTTTTTATTTTATTTTATTTTATTTCACTTTTGTATTTCAATTTGCATTCGTTTGTCTGAAGCACGTTTGCCGGTATTTTGTAATGAGATTTTATGCTGCAAATGACTGTAAATAAATAATAAAAAAAACATTAAAAGCATATTTATATCTAAATGCACTAATAGCCATTTAGTTTTGTTTCAATAACAAAAACAAATTTACGTATTAAAATTGTAAAAGCTTTTATTTACAACAACTCCATAAAAACGTTAAATATTTGAACATGAAATTAACTTTAAATCACAGGTGTTATATTAACAAAAGAGAACTAAAATTAAAATGCTTTAAAATTTTAGAAATAGTGTTTTAATAAAAAAAATTAATAAAAAAAGGTAATTAAATAAAAATTTAACTGGATTCGCAAAATGAATAGCAAAAATTATTTTCCTCATAATTTCTTGCATAAAATATTTTGGAACTCTTCCCATAGCAACAAATTTTCGTCGTTTATTTTGTCTTTTATATAATAAGTAGATAACAAGGTGCTCGATAAAAGTATTTCATAAATTCCTTTTGTCAGCAGCATTATATGTTATAAAAAAATTATCTGTGTAAATCGGATTGTTACTAGTAACAGCTAAGTCTCAGTGAATATCCTATGATAAACACATTTCCGTATTAAATTTTGTGTATATGACAATATCTATATCAAGTTATGTATTTATTAGTGTTATGTCAATGTCTATGTCAGTATTAAAATGTATGCTAATGTTTATGTTAATGAATATTTTATGGTAATGTCTATGTTAATGTATCTGTCAATGAATATGTTAATTTAAATTTTAGTGTGTATGTTAATGTCTATGTCAATGTCGAAGTTAATGTTAACGGTAATGTCTATGTTAATATCTATATTAATACATATGTCAATGGCGAAGTTAATGTATACGGTAAAGTCTATATTCGTTATATCTACCATTATGTTAATGAATATTTTAAAAATCTATGCTTTCACTACAAAAATAAAAATGTCTATGTAAATTTTTATGTCAATGTCTAATTTAGTGTACGTGGTAACTTTTATGTTAATGTCTATGTTAATGTCTATGTCAATGTCGAAGTTAATATATATGTTAACTTTTTTATTGTCCATGTTAATGATAATTTTTTATATCAACGTCGAAATTAATGTAAGTGGTAATTTTTATGTTACTGCCTATGTTAATGTCTATGTTAATGTCTACGTCAATGTCGAAGTTCATGTATATATGAATGTCTGTGTTGACATCTATGTCAACAACTAAGGTTATTGTCTATGTTAATGTATATGTTAATGTCAATGTCGACATTAATGGATATGGTTAATGTCTATGATAATGTCTATCTCAATGTAAAATTAATGTATAAGTTAGTGTTTATGTTAATGTTTCTGCTAATGTTTATGTAGAAGTCTATGATAATGTATATATTAATGTTTGGGTTAATGTGTCTTTTAACATCTAGGAAAACGTTCATGTTAATGTCTATTAAATCTTTGATATCTATTTTAATGTCTATATTTATGCCCATGTCTATGTCAATATCTTTATCAAAGTCTATTTGAGGGATTGTTAATTCCATGTTAATTTCAATATCACTATCAGTTTAACATTTTGTATCTATGTGAATGTTTATGGTAAGGATGTCTCTCTATCTATTTAATTCTCTCCAGCAGTGCTTATGTCGAGTTGAATATGTCATTGAGTTTTCCTTAGACGTTGACTGGTATGAAAGAGACTTTATCATGAGATAAATACATAAATACTGTTGATATGGATATACAAATAGAAATTAATGTCGACATGGACTTTTCCCTAGATTGATATGAAATAGAGTTTATCATAGAAATTTTTTAATTTGCCATAGACATCGATATGGATATAGAAATAGACATTAATATAGACATTTTCATTAACATTGATATGGACATTGATATGATATAGAAATAGATCTCGACAAAGACAATAGAATTCTCCCCAGATTGATAATAAATAGGCTTTATAATAGAAATTTGTCATAAATAATGAAGTAGACATTTATAAAGGGTGTTTTTTAAGCTAGATAGAACTTTAAATTGTAAAAAGTAACACAAAAAATGAAATTTTGATGAAACGTTTTTTTTATTTGTTTCAGTATACTCTGACAAATCATCATGAAAAGACTCTTGCTTGAACAACGCTACGAAATTATCTAAATTTACTTTGAAAATCAGTCGTCGATTCGCGCAACTTATAGACGACTTCGTCATTTTTATGGCGTACATAATCGTGCATCTGAACAAGCCATTCGTCAACCTGTCGATAGATTTCGTACCACATACTCTCTAGAGGATGCAATAACACCAACACGTCGAAGGAATGTGCGTACTGAAGAGAATATCGCCGCTGTAAACGAAAGTGTGGAAGAAGATCCAAATTTATCAACTCGTCGTCGGTCGCAGGAATTGGGGCTCTGTCCGTCCACTACGTGGAAAACTTTGCGCAAAGATCTCGGCTTACACCCGTATAAGATCCAGCTGGTGCAGGAATTGAAGCCACGAGACCATTATATGCGTCGTTCTTTCGCCGATTGGGCTCTAGAGCAGTTGGCAACTGACCCGTTGTTTTATCGCAAAATTGTGTTCAGCGATGAGGCGCATTTTTGGCTTAACGGGTTTGTTAATAAGCAAAATTGCCGCATATGGAGTGAGACCAATCCACAACAGACCCCACAGACTCCATTACATCCAGAAAAATGCACCGTTTGGTGCGGTTTTCACGCCGGTGGCATCATCGGACCTTATTTCTTCAAAAATGAGGCCGGAGCTTGCGTTACGGTCAATGGAGATCGTTACCGCACCATGATCAATGATTTTTTGTTTGAAAATATGGATGACATTGATCCGAACGAGATGTGGTTTCAACAGGATGGCGCTACGTGCCATACAGCGAACGCAACCATCGACTTATTGAAATCAAAATTTGGCGATAAGTTGATTTCGAGAAATGGACCTGTCAATTGGCCTCCAAGGTCGTGCGATTTGACACCACTCGACTATTTCCTGTGGGGCTACGTGAAGTCACTGGTTTATGCTGATAAACCAGCAACAATTGACGCCTTGGAGGACAGCATTGTTCGTGTTATTCGTGACATACGCCCAGCAGTGCTCGAAAAAGTGGCCCAAAATTGGACGTCCAGAATGCGCTTCGTCAAGAACAGCCGCGGTGCCCATATGCCCGAAATCATTTTCAAATGTTAATGTCACGTATTGATCCTTCGAATAAAAAAGAAATTTTGATTACAATTTAATTTTTTGTGTTATTTTTTACAATTTCAAGTTCTATCGGGCTTAAAAAAACACCCTTTAAATACATTGACATGGACATTGACATAGATATAGACTTCTACTTTAGATTGGTATGGAATATACTATATAATATAAATTTGTCATAGAAATTCAAATAGACATTTACGGAGACATTGATATGGATATAGTGATAGACATTGATATAGACATTGACATGGATTTTTGCCTAGATTCTTATGAAATAGACTTTATCATAGAAATTTGTCAATTTGCCATAGACATTAAAATATACATTTACAGAGACATTGATGTGAATAAAAAAATAGATATTGATATAGAGATTTCCATTAACATTGATATGTACATTGATATGATACAGAAATAGACCTCGATAAAGACCTTGATATAGATATAGAATTCTCCTTAGATTAATAATAAATTTCTTTATAATAGAAATTTTCTAAAAACAATTAAATAGCCCTTAATAAATACATTGACATGTACATTGATATGGATATAGAAATAGACATTAATATAGACATTGCCATAGATAAAGACTTCTACCTTAGATTGGTATGAAATATACTATATCATAGAAATTTGTCATAGAAATTCAAATAGACATTTAGAAAGACATTTTAGAAGGCATTGATATGAACATAGATATAGACTTCTGCTCTAGGTTGGTATGACGTAGACTGTATCAAAGAAATTTGCTATAAAATTCAAATAAATATTTAGGATGGCATATATATATGAACCTAGAAGTAGACATTGATATAGACATTGACATAGATATAGACTTCTGCCATAGATCGTTATGAAAAATACTATGTCATAGAAATTTGTCATAGAAATTCAAATAAGCATTTAAGCATTGATATAAACATTGATATGAAAATTGACATAGATTTACTAAGAAATAGGCTCTATAATTGAAATTTGTCATAAATAATAAACGGGACATTTACAAAGACATTAATATGGATATAAAAATAGAAATTTATTTAGACATTGACATAGACTTCATCCTAGATTGGTAAGAAATAGAGTTCGTTATGGAAATTTGCATTGAAATTCAAATAGACATTAATACATAGACATTAATATGCCCATTGCTATGGACATTGATATGGATATAAAAGTAGACTTTGGCATAAACTTTTTCCGTTCACATTGACATGAAAAATGCACTAAACGTTATCACAGAAATTTGTCATATAGGCATATGATATGATATGTGCATAGAAATAGACTTTTAAGCTGACATTGATATTGTTCTTAAGAAAGGGAAATGGGAATGAAATGAAATCTCGAAATAATAAATTGGACATTTAAGCTGTTTTCCCATTTTTCTGTCATAAATTTTAATAAACAAAATTTTTAATTTCTTTAAAATAAATTTTACCTTAGAATCAGTACAGCATTATTTTAGCAAACCCAAAAATATTGAAAATCCTCAGCCATTTTTCGATTCTCGTTTTTCTCTGCAATAAAAGAAATTATAGTTTAATAGAAGTTTAATTACTGTTCGTAGACATGTGTACATTTATGTGTCTGTGTTAGTCAAAATATCAGCACCTCATCAACAGCATCTCAACATCTCAGTTGTTAAAATCAAGTTATTATTCTAGACTACACTTACGCATACTATCGCACGTTCACCTAAACACTCATACTGTTATTAACATGTGTGAAATAATACAGACTTAACACTACTATAATTACATGTTGGCATAACTTCACGTACATTCATTAATATTGATGAAATCGAATATCAAGGACATGTATGGGTGTATGTGTGTGTGTGGTTTGGTTTCAAATTCCTGTAAGTTCTGAAATGTTATTTTTGTTAGCAACAGCAATGGCAATTTAGAGAGCACACACTTCATTTTCAAATATGATTTAAATTAAAAAAAAAAAGAAACATTTCGCAGTTCGCTCCTGCATGTATTTGCACCCAACTCATTCTTCTATTCTAATTGCGATTTGTTGTAAATTTTTGCTTATACCTTTTATGTTGTTGTTATTGCTGTATATTGTTGTTTTTAGTAGATCCTTCCATCTGCATTTATATTTATTTATATACATATATGCATATATGTAACTATGTACGTGTATGTGTGCGTGTTTGTTTGCATGTGCATGTATTTAACTTTTAGGAGGATATAACAGGCATGTTACACTTCAATAAATACCAATAGCGGCGTGAAGCTCAAAAAATATGCATACACGCTTACAGGCTTAAACAATAGTTAACAAATAGTGATTGAAAAAAAATAACGAACAACGTTTGCTAAACCAACAAAAGCCTCTTGCAAAATGTGAGTAGAAAATATATGAAAGTTCATAAAGAGCTTATCTTAAAGGACTTAAATGGCGAGGAGGCTTGAAATTGGAACCAATAACATTTGCCAAAAATTTATTAAATTGTTCATCCATTAAAGGATCTTCTACGTACAATGTCTGCTTACCAGGCCTCTCTTAATGGAACCGTGCAAGCTTGAAAGTTTTACAAAAATGTTGAAGCTTTTTCTTTTCATCGTTAGGAGCAGACAATTATAACATAACAATTGCCTTTTTTTGCTGCTATTCTTCTTTTAAAAGGCTTTGAGATAGGCACTGTAAATTTCCAATAACGAATAATAAAACAAAAACCCTAAAGGCAGTCCCATACATAGTTGGAAGTCCTTTTCCTTCGAGTCTAACTCATACTTTGTGGATGAGTTTTTACATATTTAATTCTGATATCCATATATTTTCAAATATAACTTTCGATTCTCCTGTTTTCTCTATCTAATGCCAACAAACGAAAATAAGATGGGATTTTATCATTTCAGATTAAAAATAATTTATAACTGTTACTATACAACAATCTTTTGAAAAACTATGTTGCATACTTTAGGGTGTACAAATTTAAAAATTAACGTTGCTTGGCTTTAAAAAAATATTCTCTAATTTTTGGATATAACAAGGATTAAGTGATTTATTTTGCTGACGATGAGATGTGATGAAAATGATGTGAAATTAAATTTCAAATAATTAAATTCATAATAAAAAAATAATTTTATTTTCAAAAATGCTATAACAAAAGTTTTGTCTAGTTTGCCAGTTATGAAATTTCCTAATTCTGTTATTTTACAAGATATCTATTCAATATTGAAGTAAATTTATCATTACTATTTATGGTAATATTTTCAGTAATGTCTATATCTATGTATATATCTTAAGGATAATGTATATGCTAGTATTCTTTTAAATCTCATCGCTTATGTCAATGTTTATGTTAAATTATATGGTAGTCTATTTTATTTCCTTTTATAAAGGTCAATATCAATGTTAACTTCAAGGTCTATTTCTATATACATATCAATGCCTATAGCAAATTTCTGTGATAAACTTTAGTGCATTTTTCATGTCAATATGAAAGGGAAAAGTTCATGCCAAAGTCTACCTTTATATCCATATCAATGTCCATAGCAATGGGCATATTAATGTCTATGTAAATGTCTATTTGATTTTCATTGCCAATTTCCATAACGAACTCTATTTCTTACCAATCTAGGAAAAAGTCTATGTCAATGTCTATATAAATTTCTATTAATATATCCATATTAATGTCTCTGTAAATGTCCAGTTTATTGTATTATTGTATAAGTATTAAAATCTTAACCTAAGAATATTTATGTTGGTATTGCCAAGGTCTTTGTGAATGTCTATTCCAATATGTATGACAAATTTCTATGATTAATTCTATTTCATATCAAGCTAGGAAAAGTCTACATCAATGGCTATGTAATTTTTTTTTATATATCCATATTAATGTCGTTGTAAATGTCCATTTCAATTTTTATGGTAAATTTCTATAATAAAGCCGATTTCTACATCAGTTTAGGTCAATTTCTATATCAATATCTATTTCTATATCCATAACAATGTCTATACCAATGTTCATAGCAATATCCACACCAATGTCCATATCAATGTCCATGTCAATGTCCATGTTAATGTCCATGTCAATGTCCATGTCAATGTCCATGTCAATGTCTATGTCAATGTCCATTTCAATGTCCATGTTATTGTCCATGTCAATGTCCAGATCAATTTCCATGTCAATGTCCATGTTAATGTCCATGTCAATGTCCATGTTAATGTCCATGTCAATGTCCATGTCAATGTCCATGCTAATGTCCGTGCTAATGTCCATGTCAATGTACATGGTAATGTCTATGTCAATGTCCATGTCTATATATATATAAATGTTTATTTTATTTTTTATGGCAGATTTCTATCATAAAGTCTAATTAATATCAAATCTACATCTATGGCAATGCCTTGATCAAGCTCTAATTCTGTTCCATATCAATGTGCATATTAATGTTTATGTAAATGTCTATTTCAATATCTAGTTCTATGTATATCGATATCAAAGTCTTTGTAAATGCAAAATGCATATTTCAATGTCTATGGAAAATTTCTATGGTAAAGCTTATTTTTAAATTAATTTATGTCAATATCTATATCAATGTCCACGTCAATGTCCATATCAATGTCTACATAAATATATATTTGAATTTCTGTGGCAAATTTCTATACTACTGTGTTATTTCATACCAATCTAGAACGGAAGTTTATATCTATGTTAATGTCTATATCAATGTCTATTTCTATGTCCATATCAATGTCCATGTCAATGTATATAATATATACAATGTCTATTTGAGTTTCTATAGAAAATTTCTATGATACAGTAATATTTCATACCAATCTAGGACGGAAGTCTACATCAATGTCCATTCAATGTCAATGTCTTTATCGAGGTCTATTTCTATATCCATATCAATGTCCATACCAATGTTTATGTAAATGTCTACTTCAATATCTATTTCTATATCCACAGCAATGTCTATGTAAATATAGATTTTAATGTCTTTGGCAAATTGACAAATTTCCAATATCAATCTAGGGAAAAGTCTATGTCAATGCCTACATCAATGTCCTTATTAATGTTCACATCCATATCTATATAAATTTAATGATAAGTTCAGTATTATACCAGCCAACGTCTACGGGAAACTCTATCTCAGTGTCGATATCAAATTCTATTTATATATCCATATTAATGTTCATATCAATGTCTATATAAATGTCTCTTTCTATGACAAGCTCTGGTTCATATCAAACAACTTCTATTGAAAATTATATGTCTACGTATATGTCCATATCAAAGTTTATTTCAATTTCTGTTAAAAATTTGTCTACTAAAGAGTACCTTATTTTTCATGTCAATGTCTAGTAACATTTCATGTCAATGTTCATGTCAATGTCCATATCAATGTCGACGTTAATGTCTATTTGAATTTCTACGGCAAATTTCTATGATGCAGTCTATGTTATACCAATCTAGGACAGAAGTGTATATCCATGTCAATGTTTATATCAATGTCTATTGCTATATTCATAGCCAATCTGTAGAGAATTCTATATCTATGGCAATGTCTATATCAATGTTATATGTAAATGTATATTTTAATGTCTATGGCAAATTGACAAATTTCTATGATAAAGTCTATTTTATAGCAGTCTAGGGAAAAGTCCATGTCAATGTCTGCATCAATGTATATTTCTGTATCCATAGCAATGTTCATATAAATATGTATGTCAATGTCTATTTCTATTACGAAGTTTATTTCATACCAGCCAACATCTAGGGAAAACTCTATGTCAGTGCCGATATCAATTTCTATTTATATATCCATATTAATATGTGCTTGAATTTTACGACGGGGTTAAAATTACTTTTATTTGTGTACGGTTTTCCGTCGACCCTCGTCAAATTTGGTTTGTGAACAAACCGTTTTCGGCTGTTTGCCATCTTCAGTGAGTACGAAAAGAACACTGAAGATGGCAAACAGCCGAAACCGGTTTGTTCGCAAACCAAATTTGACAAGGCTCGACGGAAACCCGTACGCAAATAAAAGTAATCCATATTAATTTTCATATCAATGTCTATGTAAATGTCTATTTCTATGATAAGCTCTGGTTCATATCAAACCACTTCTAGGGAAAATTATGTGTCAGTGTATATGTCCATATCAAAGTTAATTTCAATTTCTGTTAACTATTTTCCATGACAATGACTAGAAAAATTTCATGTCAATGTCCATGTCAATGTCTATGTCAATGTCTACATTAATATCTAAGTAAATGTCTATTTGAATTTCTATGGCCAATTCCTATGCCATAGTTTATTTCATACCTATCTAGGAGGGAATTGTATATCCATGTCAATTTCTATTTCCATGATAAAGTCTGTTTTATACGAGTCATCTTCTAGAGAAAACTCTATATCAATGGCGATATCAATTTCTATTTATATATCCATATTAATGTTCATATCATTGTCTATGTCTACTTCTATGGTTAATTTTGTTTTATATCAAACAACTTCTAGGGAAAATTTTATGTTTATTTCAATTTCTGTTAACAATTTTTCTAATAAAATCCATTTTATTTTCCATGTCAATGTCTAGAAAAATTCCATGTCAATATCTATGTCAGTAATTATATTAAATTCTGGTTCCATGTGCGCAATATCAATATCAAATCTGTGGCTACAGCAATATCTGTGATGTGGGTAGAATCCAAACCCCTATGGATCTATTCATCTCAATATTCATGTTAACATCTAAAACAGTGATAATTTTATATCTGCACAAGACATAAGTTAAGTTCCATTGTTACATTCATGCCAACATTGTACATGTGTAATTGGCTGTAATTATGAATAAAAACAGGGTGTCGGCCGGGCCTACTTTGAGTTGCGTTTTTGGGTTGTTTGGATAAAGCTTGCTTTTGGGATATCGCCACAGAAAAAAGTCCGAAGCAGTCAAATCAGACGACGGTGGAGGCCAACCAACATCACCATTTCTTGAAATAACTTGTCGTGGAAGTAGGTCTCACAGTAATTCCATTGCAATCCTACAATACCTTCCCGCCGTAAGCTATACTACATCAAACTCTTTACATTCCCCTTCTTTTTCATTAAAGGAGAATTTCTCTAGAATATAAATTTAATATTTAACATAAATATCGAAAGCTAATTAAATTAAGAGAGCTTTGCCATGAACTATTTTATCAAAATTTAATAAATAAAATTTTAATTAAAAAATTTGTTTATTCTTGTTAAATATTTATTTTCTATCAAATTAATTTCGATCAGTTTTTATATTGTTTCTTTGTTTTGGGCATAATCTTTTCCAGACAAAAGCAGCCATCGGTATTAACTGTCTTTAACTTCAAATATTATTTACTCTTGAGCTTTAATAACTTATAAGAATCAGAGAGAAGGCAAACAACAATTTTCTTATGAAACAAAGAAATCAATAGAATCAGAACAATAACGACTAAATATACAGACAATAAAATACATACAAAAAAAAACAAAAAAAATTCAGACACAGACTGCTGTCGTATATAAATTTCAAAACGCTGACAAAAGACAAATACACTGAGATTTGTAAGTAATAAAAGCAATAATGGGAGCAATAAAAGGAAACGACACAAAAAACAGCTTTTTAACTAGAGATTCTAGTGAAAGTTAAATGAAAAACAAACGAAAAAGATTTTTATTATTTTTTTTTTTAATGTCTGGCTGACAGTAGCAGTAAGAACAATGTCAACAAATTGTTCTTCTTTCATACAGTTGGCGCAGAAAGTAAATTTAAAATAAAAAATTTCAATAAATAAATAGAATTTCTGTTAAAATTTCCCTTAATGTTTTTTCTTGGACCAGCACCCAAGGGATGACTCCTGTACATGGAATCCATTGTGCCTGAGGTAGGAAATTAGGTTATGGGGAGGAGGACAATGGAAATAGTGCTTGTAGACATTCAGTTCGAATTTCCCTACATTGAAAGTGACAAGAAAGACCCGTGGAGGGAGTTTATTCCACATGCGGACTGTTCTGCTAAAAAACGTATTCTCCCGCAGTGTGATTCACTGGCCAATCGACTACAAATCTAAGCGCTCCCAATGACAATCGAGTCAAACGCAAAAACATGCGAGCTTCGGGAACAAGTTCGCTAATTCCATTAGAGCATTTACCATTGTAGTAACGATAAAACAGCCGATGTTCTAGAGAATCAATTGAGGTGGATACTCTACTATCCCCAATGACCCTCTTAACCCTCTCCTGTACGCGGTAGAGCTGTATTCCATTATTGGACGGATGTAGTTGGTGTACATGGTACAAAGATCGGATAGAGTAAAGTGTCCCTTATATACGGTTGTAGAAAACCGGGTACTTGAAAGCTTCTTTAGATATTTGAAAAGGTGTTTAGTCCATCAAATATCACACTGAATTTTCATGCCTAGAACATCAAGACCGTCCGATTCCGTAGTACCTATATTATCCATAGTAACAGAGGCAGCATCAATTCCGAACACAGATTTATGCGTAAGCATGCAACATTGCATCATACCGCACTCTATCAAATGCCTTGAAAATATCTAGAGCCACCATCTTACTCTCTCCGAAATGCGTGATAAGATTTACATCTGTACCTAGCTGTGTAAGCCATAACCAGATGGTACGTGTACGTGTATCCTCCGGTCACTCCTAGTTGTAACTTCAAATGCCCGAAGCTCCCTGCTAAAGTGCTGGAGACTATCCAACTCCTGGTCCAGAACGCATAAAACTTAATAAAATTTAAGAACACAACGGCAATCATGCTCACCGGACCTGGACCATTCATTGTGTTCATTGTGAATGATCTACATAACTCAAACGAGGGCCTCGTAACCACAACCACCACGATACTGTATGTCAATGTGTACTTCTATCAATATCAATATTAATTTCTATATTAATGTCTATGTCAATGTTAGTGTTAATATCAATGTCAGTGTTTATATGAAATTCTCTAGTAATTGCAATTTTCATTTAAGCATTTATTCTTTCTCTCTTTAGACCTAGATATTGGGCTTAATGTTTTTGTTAATTTCTATGTCAATGTCTATGTCAATGTCAGTGCTTATGTTAATGTCTCTAGTAATTAAAATTTTATTACTGGGTGTCCGCCGGGAATATATATACTATTTTGTTCTGAAGTAGACATGTTGCAAATTTTTTATAGAAGAATATTCGATGACGATGAGAAAGTCACGTGAAATTTTTGGGCAAAATAACGTGCCAACAAAAACGCACTATTTATTGCATAGTGAATGATTTCCAAGAAAGAGGGTCTGTAGGTGATGCGTGATAAGATTTACGTCAGTACCTCACCACGCCTCACCCACGCCCTAGTAATCCGTCGGATATCTCTATCCTCCAGTCACACCTAGTCGCAACTCTGAGAGTTTGGTGCAGGCCAAAGCCCTCAGTCCTTGCTAAAGAATTGAAGACTATCCAACTCCCGGTCCAGAATACATGCAAACTTAATAAAATTTCAAAACACAATCGCAAGCATGCTCCCTGAACCAGAACCATTCAGTGTGTTCATAGTGAATGATCCGACCCACACAACTCAAACGAGGGCCGCAAAACCACAACCACCACGATACTCCCGAATCACCAACCTCACTAATCAGTCACAGAACAGCTAAAACGATAAATAGCTGAACTCTGGGGTTTTACTGATGCCCGTGGATATATAGTGGAATTGTCCAGTTGGCTCCTGCTAGCCTTGAAGGGGACTGGGCTCGCTGTTACCCACGAAGATACATGTAATGACGGTGGGATTTCGTTAAAACATATCAAGTAGCATCCCGGGGAGACTCTCTCCGAAATGATGTATGGAGTTGCACCATTGTCATCTGCAGAGCGCCCCCTATGGCTATCATACTGCCGCTCGCTTAGTAAGCTATTGGACTCCAGCTAGCTGACAAGATGAGAATTAATCATACTTTCCATCACTTTAGAAAGTACAGAACAAATTGCAATTGGGCAGTAATTTTCAATGTTGTTAACCTCACCCACTGTGGGGATCGGCGCTACATTGGCAATCTTGCAACACTTGGGAAATTCGCCGGCGTAATTAATTGTGCTGCAAAGGGCTGCTAACGGATGCGCTAATTCCGGCCGGTGTTTGATTGCTTTCCAGCAAATAAGAATTATTTACAAATATAGCCGCCTAAAGATTGGCTTAATCAACCGCGTCATTCTCTAAAAGGGTCGGAGTCGACGAACTAGAGTTATTCCTTACTCTTTTAACAAATGAGCAAAAGCTCTTGCCACCCCAAGGAGTAGCAAGAACTTTAGCAGGAAGGCAAAATCTTCATGTGACAATGTACTAAGGCGTGAGAAAAATCTATACGGTACTCACTGTGATCTTGCCCTTTTGCTTAACGATACCGAATGCTTTCTCTCTTGATCTGCCTCAAAAATTCGTTGAGCTCCAACGAGCCGTCTCATAAGTATATTTTCAACGTCTAGTAGCTGATTTCGAAACGTTGTGCAGTTCTGAATATGAAAAGGAGGCAGAGATGGTGCTAGCTATTCATACAATAGCTAAACAAAAACGCGAGTTATGTGCGTTACGTCCATAGCTCTACAGACTATAGACGTCTGCTGAAGACTTAATTTAAATCCAAAACTATAAGTTTGTTCAAGACCTGACGGTTACAGGCATGTAACTTTTTATTTTCTATTATTCAATAAAATTTCTAAAAATATTTTTTATGTGTAATTTTACTTTTAGTGCGCACTGCAGCACATCAGAATTTAACAACTCAACAGAAGATAATTGACTTTGTAGCAAAATAACTGCAAGTAAATTAATGAATAAAATAAACTTTTGGGATTTGAAAATAGAAATAAAAATTGAGTAATTAAAATCGATAATCGACATTTAACAGGATTGAATGTAAATCCAACAAAATTATTTCAACAGAAAATGGGATAAAGTTTTCCGACACTAATTAATTGCTATTAAAAAGAAACATAACATCATAACTATTTCAAGCAAACTTTTAGAAAGAGAAATAGCTTCCAATTATTACAAAATACCAAAATATTTTGTTTATTTTCCAATTTTCTTTCTTAAGAAAAAATATTTTCAAATTAGTTTTTGTTTATTTTTGTTTACTTTTAAATGTAAACATTTTCTTTCTTTTTACATTATTATGTCAATTATTATTTATGTGAGTAAACAACTGTAGAAAACTGGAAAAAGTTCTAGTGCAACAACACACTTAAAAAGAAACTATTATTAAAACCAAAAAAAAAAAATATTAAGAGTTGGCAATCAAACTTGGAATGTTGTGATATCCTTAAGGCAAATTTTATATTTTTATAGGAAAATTGCCAACAGAGCAATTTTTGTGTATCGTTTACATAAAATAAAAATTTTAAAAATAAAACGTAAAAATCAGCAAAATATTTAAATTAAAAATATTGATTTAATATAAAGCAAACATTAGTTAATTATATTGCCATTAAAATGTCAGTGTTAATGTCTATGTCAGTGTTTATATGAAATCTCTAATTATAATTGTAATTTTATAATTGTAATTTGTTTAAGCATTTATATGTTTATGTCAATGTCTCTAGTAATTAAAATTTTAATTTTAATATAACTACATTTTTCATAATAATTCCGAAACGATATTGTATGTCATTGTGGACTTCTACATCAATGTTAATATCTATATTAATGTCTATGTCAATGTCAGTGTTTATTTCAGAGTCTTTAGTAATTAAAATTTTAATTTTGATATAACTACGTATTTTATAATATTTCCTAGAACGATATAGCATGTCAATGTGTATTTCTATATTAATGGTCATTTCTCTGTCAATGTCTATGTCAATGTTTATGTCAATGTCTCTAGTAATTAAAATTTTAATTTTAATGTAAGTACGTTTTTTATATATTAGAAACAATACTGTATGTAGTGTATACTTCTATATCAATCGTAATATATATGTCAATGTCTATGTTAATGTCAGTGTTTATGTCAATAACTCTAGTAATTAAAATTTTAATATAAATACGTTTTTTATAATAATTCCGAAACGATATTGTATGTCAATGTGTACTTCTATATCAATAGTAACATCTATATCAATGTCTATGTCAATGTCAGTGTTTATTTCAGAGTCTTTAGTAATTAAAATTTTAATTTTGATATAACTACGTATTTTATAATATTTCCTAAAACGATATAGCATGTCAATGTGTATTTCTATATTAATGGTAATTTCTCTGTCAATGTCTATGTCAATGTTTATGTCAATGTCAGTATTTATGTTAATGTCTCTAGTAATTAAAATTTCAATATAAATACGTTTTTTATAATAATTCCGAAACGACATTGTATATCAATGTGTACTTCTATATCAGTGGTAATATCTATATCAATGTCTATGTCAATGTCAGTGTTTATGTCAGTGTCTCTAATATTTAAAATTTTAATTTTATTATAACTACTTATTTTATAATAATCCCTAAAACGATATAGTATGTCAAAGTGTATTTCTATATTAATGGTAATTTCTATATCAATGTCTATGTCAATGTTAGTGTTTATGTCAAGTAATTAAAATTTTAATTTTATAATAAATACGTTTTTTATAATTCGTAAAACGATATTGTTTATAATGTGTACATCTATATCAACGGTTAATTCTATATCAATGTCTATGTCAATGTCAGTGTTTTTGTCAGTGTCTCTAGTAATTAAAATTTTAATTTTGATATAACTACGTATTTTATAATATTTCCTAAAACGATATAGCATGTCAGTGTGTATTTCTATATCAATGGTAATTTCTCTGTCAATGTCTATGTCAATGTTTATGTCAATGTCTCTAGTAATTAAAATTTTAATTTTAATGTAAGTACGTATTTTATAATATTTCCTAAAACGATATAGCATGTCAATGTGTATTTCTATATCAATGTTAATTTCTATATCAATGACAATGTCAGTGTTTATGTCAGTGTCTCTAGTAACTAAAATTTTAATTTTAATGTAACTACGTATTTCATAATAATCCCTAAAACGATATTGTATGTCAATGTGTATTTCTATATTAATGTTAATTTCTATATCAATGTCTATGTCAGTGTCAGTGTCAGTGTCAGTGTTTATGTCAGTGTCTCTAGTATTTAAAATTTTAATTTTAATATAACTACGTATTTTATAATAATCCCTAAAACGATATTGTATGTTAATGTGTACTTCTATATCAATGTTAATATCTATATTAATGTCAATGTAAGTGTTTATGTCATTGCCTCCAGTAATTAAAATTTTAATTTTGATATAACTACGTATTTTATAATATTTCCTAAAACGATATAGTATATCAATGTTTATTTCTATATTAATGGTAATTTCTCTGTCAATGTCTATGTCAATGTTGATGTTAATGTCCCTAGTAATTAAAATTTCAATTTTAATATAACTACGTTTTTTATAATAATTCAGAAACAATATTGTATGTAGTGTATACTTCTATATTAATCGTAATATATATATCGATGTCTATGTCAATATCAGTGTTTATGTCAATGTCTCTAGTAATTAAAATTTTAATATAAATACGTTTTTTATAATAATTCCAAAACGATATTGTATGTCAATGTGTACATCTATATCAATGTTAATATCAATGTCAGTGTTTATCTCAGTGTCTCTAGTATTTAAAATTTTAATTTTAATATAACTACGTATTTTATAATAATCCCTAAAACGATATTGTATGTCAATGTGTACTTCTATATCAATGTTAATTTCTATATCAATGTCTATGTCAATGTCAGTGTTTATGTCAATGCCTCTAGTAATTAAAATTTTAATATAACTACGTTTTTTACGATACGATACTGTAGGATATTGTATTTCAATGTGTACTTCTATCAATATTAATATTAATTTCTATATTAATGTCTATGTCAATGTTAGTGTTAATATCAATGTCAGTGCTTATATGAAATTCTCTAGTAATTGCAATTTTCATTTAAGCATTTATTCTTTCTCTCTTTAGACCTAGCTATTGGGCTTAATGTTTTTGTTAATTTCTATGTCAATGTCTATGTCAATGTCAGTGTTTATGTTAATGTCTCTAGTAATTAAAATTTAATACTGGGTGTCCGCCGGGAAGATATACTATTTTGTTCTGTAGTAGACACGTTGCAAATTTTTTATAGAAGAATATTCGATGACGATGAGAAAGTCACGTGAAATTTTTGGGCGAAATAACGTGCCAACAAAACGCACTATTTATTGTGTAGTGAATGATTTCGAAGAAAGAGGGTCTATAGGTGATGCGTGATAAGATTTACGTGAGTACCTCACTACGCCTCACCCACGCCCTAGTAAGCCGTCGGATATCTCTATCCTCCAGTCACACCTAGTCGCAACTCTAGTCGCTTGGTGCAGGCCAAAGCCCTCAGTCCTTGCTAAAGAATTGAAGACTATCCGATTCCCGGTCCAGAACACATGCAAACTTAATAAAATTTCTAAACACAACCGCAAGCATGCTCCCTGAACCAGAACCATTCAGTGTGTTCATAGTAAATGACCCGACCCACACAACTCAAACGAGGGCCGCAAAACCACAACCACCACGATGCTCTCGAAGGGCCAACCTCAATTATCAGTCAGGCAACAGATAAAAGGCTAAAAAGCCAAAAAGCTGAAATCTGGGGCTTTACTGATTCCCGTGGAAATAACATGGAATTGTCCAGTTGGCTCCTGCTATCCTTAGAGAACTGGGACTCCCTCTACCCCCGGTGACACATGTAAAGACGGCAAAATGTACCTCCTCAAGACATAAAAATGTACCTCCGGTGACCCAAACATGGACCACAGCGTACTGCAAGATCGGCTGAAAACATTACTGCTGCTTAAGAAAGTGTTCAAAATCATTCACGCCGCCGTACATATGCCAACAGGATGTTACAGCTCGCCATGACAACCCCGATGTTCATGAAAAAATCATAATGAATGACGAGGCATATTTTCATTTGAATGGATATGAAAATAAACAGAATAGTCAGTTCTGGGGAATGCGAGACCCTCAAATTATTCAACAGTCACCTTTGCATCCATTAAAAGTGACAGTGTGGTGTGTTATTTGGCCAGGAGAAATCATTAGACTTTACTTCTTTGAAAATGAAAATCGTACAGATTGAAAATGATGTCTTCGCATCGAAAGCGTTAGCCGTTCATACCGAAAAAACGGCCAGAAAGGACAGAAAATAATGATAACGGTATTGAATTAATTCATTTGCCCAGCAGGTGGTGTTTATATTTTAAACGGTTTTTAAACGGTTCGTTCTTGCACATACCAGAATATTCTACTTTAACATCACCCCATATTGTTATTGTTATCATCAAGCTTACGCACCTGCTTAGCGGTGTGTTTAGGTTTATTCTGTCTTATTTGTTTCTCTTTTCTGTTGTTTACTTCTTTGGTAGAATTTCTCTTGAGCACGTTGTTGTTGTTGTTATCATTCAGTTATGGCGCTGTTTGGCGGTATGTTTTGTTTTGCTTTTGTCTATGTTAGTTATTTTTGTTTTCTGTAATTTACTTCTTTGGAAGAATTTCTCAATAGCATGTTGTTGATGTTATCATTGAGCTCAGGTTGTTGTTGTTGTTATCATTCAGTTATGGCGCTGTTTAACGGTGTGTTTTGTTTTTGTCTGTGTTAGTTATTTTTGTTTTCTGTAATTTACTTCTTTGGAAGAATTTCTCAATAGCATGTTGTTGATGTTATCATTGAGCTTAGGCGCCTGCTTGGCAGTGTGTTTTGTTTTGTTCTGTGTTAGTTGTTTTTATTTTCTGTTGTTTACTTATTTGATCGAATTTCTTATAAGCATGTTGTTGTTGTTGTTTTGTGTATAAAAGACGTCAAAAAAACTACGCAGTTTATAAAATGCACAGTGGGTTGTTTACTTTTATTTTACTGCTAATTATTGTCTTTTAAAACTTAATTAAATCATCTTTTTAAAAGTTATTATTGTTAAAATAATGTTACGCTTAATATTTGTGTATTTATTAATGTTAATGTCATTGACAATGTCAACATCTATATCTTTGCCTTTTTCCACATTTTTAATGTTAATTCTTAGTGAAGCTCACCGTTAATATTAATGCCTTTTGAGAAAAGTTTAATATTTCGCTTATAGGATTCCATGACTGTCTTCCTTTCGTAATCTTTAATCTCACTTGCCTGCCTTCAGTCAGATTTCTCTTTCACTTCTTCATTTTGTCTCTTAATTTCAAATTTATTCATCCGTCAATAAATCTACAAATTATTGAGTTTCATAAACATCACAGAGCATGAACTGAAGGAAGTAAAAAGGGCAAAGTTTTGTTTTAACTATTGTGTTGTCATTCGGGGTACAATCACGTAACTGCAGGTCACGTTGCCTTAAAGCATTTTTGATGGTACTCATACAGAGGAAGCCGTCAGATTTGCCCAAAAGATACAACAAAACTAGAACAACGAAGGAAAGTAAAAGCAAAAACAAAAAACAAAAGAGATCAAAGTGTCCTTAAACAAACCAACAGCTTTTTATGATATTTATGGATTGACAAGTGTACTAAAGTTCAAGTGCAGTTTATTTGAAAATGTTATTGTTTTAGTTCATGTTTTTTTTGTGTTTCTTCTTTTTTATTATTTGCTGATAGCGTTTGTTTTTTATTTTTATTTCTATGTTAAAATTTCGAAAAATAAAATGCGTGGAAACATAAAATGGAATTATTACTGTCATTTTTTAAGGACAATTCTTTCTTGCCTTCTTTAGTGTCGCCTTAAAGTGTTTTCCAGTGTCTTCAGTCACTCACTTCGTTTGATTTGATATTGAAACCTGTTGAACATCTCATCTCATGATTTTTGTTTTATTCAATGTCTATATTGCTATGTGAATCGTTAACACTCGACTTAATATCCTTCTGAAAATACTTATAATTTTACGTTTCGCTTCAGGAAAGAAAATATGAAGTGTTTTCTTTTTAGTTTAAAAAAGAAAATTTATAATTCTATATACACACACACTCATACATAAAAACATACAGATATACAAATATTTTTTAAATTAAGTAAATATTTTTTAAAGCCTTAAAAAAATATCTCCACTCAAAGTTAAACATAAAAAGTACAAAGTTCAACCCCCATTCACACAAGTCACTTAGTTAATGCAGAAAATTTTACCTCAACAAAATTTGTTACAAAGCAAGTCTCAAGTCGCCGGTGAAACAATAATAATAAAATGATTTCACTTCAGTCGCATTTTATCGAAATCAATCATCGATTACTGTGACGATAATAAAATTACGTGAAATTTTTTGGAGAAACAACGTGCTAACAAAATCCACTATTTATCGTGTAGTGAATGATTTCGAAGATAGAGGTGATAGACCCAAGTATAGACCATAACGTACTGCAAGATCGGCTGAAAACATTACTGCTGCTGAAGAAAGTGCTCAAAACAATCCATCAACCTCAATTCGACACCGTGCTCAGGAGCTTGGTCTTCAAAGAACAACTTTAGCCACAATTTTGTACAAGGATTTGCATTTGCTTCCATATAAGATTCAGTTGACATAAGAGCTGCAAGATCAGCTGAAAACATTACTGCTGCTTAAGAAAGTGTTCAAAACCATTTGCGCCGCCATACATCTGCCAATAGGATGTTACATGTCGCCCATGACAACGACGATTTTGATAAAAAAATCATAATGAGTAACGAGGCTTATTTTCATTTAAATGGATATAAGAATAAACAGAATTGTCGGTTCTGGGGAATGGGAAAACCTTACAACAGTCACCTTTGCATCCAGTAAAAGTGACAGTCTGGTGTGCAATTTTTTCAGGAAGAATCATTAAAAATGATTCAAAGAAAATGCTTTGAAAATGAAAACGGCGTAATGGAATGTGTGAGTGCGGAGCTATATCGTGATACGTTTGAAAACTTTTTAATGTCACAGCTGCATGCTTTGGGCTTGATTAAGATGTGGTACTAACAAGACGGTGCGACATCGCATACAGCCAGGATTACAATGGAAATAGTGCGGGACCTCTTTCTGCAACAAATTATTTCAGGAGCCTGGTCTTCAAAGAACAACTTTGGCCACGATTTTGCACAAGCATTTGCATTTGTTTCCATATAAGATTCAGTTGACATAAAAGCTTCTTTCACAAGACTATTTACGTCGCCATTATAATTCTATATACATATATTCATACATACATAAAAACATACAGATAGACAAATATTTTTTAAATTAAGTAAATATTATTTTAAGCCTTAAAAAACGCCTCTACTTAAAGTTAAATATAAAAAGAACAAAGTTCAATCCCCATTCCCATAGGTCACTTAAGTTTTGTATAAAATTTTACATCAACAGAATTTGTTACAAAACAGGTTTTAAACCGATTACAATAACAACAATAATAATAAAATAATTTCATTTTAGTCGCAGTGTAAAATTAGAAAAATATTCAACCTGATACAGGGTGTCCACCAGAAAGTTATACTACTTGGTTTTGCCGCCATTTTTGTAAGCATTAGTCTTGACAGTTCATATTTGGCAGTCCTGAAGTAGAGACGTGGCAAATTTATTATGGAAAAATATTCGATAAACCAATGTCATTTAATCGTTAAAAATCGACGATGAGAAAGTTACGTAAAATTTTTGGAAGAAACAAGGGGACAACTAAACTTAATATTTATCGTGTAGTGAATGATATCGAAGAAAAAGGGTCTGTAGATAATATTCCCAAGCATGGAACACAACGCACTGTGAGATCGGCTGAAAACATTACTGCTGCTCAAGATAATGTTCAAAAAAATCCATCAACCTCAATTCAATGAAGTGCTCAGAAGCCTGGTCTTCAAAGAACAACTTCGGCCACGATTTAGCACAAGGATTTGCATTTGTTTTCATATAAAATTCAGTTGACACAAAAGCTTCTTCCATTTACGCCGCCATTATAATTCTATATACATACATTCATACATACATAAAAACATACAGATAGACAAATATTTTTTAAATTAAGTATATATTACTTTAAGCCTTAAAAAAATACCTCTACTTAAAGTTAAATATAAAAAGAACAAAGTTCAATCCCCATTTACATAGGTCACTTAAGTTTTGTATAAAATTCTACATCAACAGAATTTGTTACAAAACAGGTTTCAAACCGATTTCAATAACAACGATAATAATAAAATAATTTGATTTTAGTCGCTGTGTAAAATTAGAAAAATATTCAACCTGATACAGGGTGTCCACCAGAAAGTTATACTACTTGGTTTTGCCACCATTTTAGTAAGCATTAGTCTTGACAATTAATATTTGACAGTCCTGAAGTAGAGACGCGGCAAATTAATTATGGAAAAGTATTCGATAAACCAATGTCATTTAATCGTTAAAAAATGTTATCAAAATCAATCATCGATTATTACTGTGACGATAAGAAAATTACGTGAAATTTTTGGGAGAAACAAGGTGCCATCAAAACTTAATATTTATCGTGTAGTGAATGATATCGAAGAAAAAGCGTCTGTAGATAATATTCCCAAGCATGGAACACAACGCACTGTGAGATCGGCTGAAAACATTACTGCTGCTCAAGATAATGTTCAAAAAAATCCATCAACCTCAATTTAATGAAGTGCTAAGGAGCCTGGTCTTCGAAGAACAACTTTGGCCACGATTTTGCACAAGAATTTGCATTTGTTTTCATATAAAATTCAGTTGACACAAAAGCTTCTTCCATGTACGCCGCCATTATAATTCTATATACATACATTCATACATACATACAAACATACAGATAGACAAATATTTTTTAAATTAATTAAATATTAGTTTAAGCGTTTAAAAAATGAACAGCTGGGGGTTCGCATTGTTATGTCGTCGTCCACCCGCAAGATTCCCTCAATTTTTGCGCTCGACTCAAATCTGGATCCCAAAACTATAGGACACACGGTCTCATCCCTCATTGCCAGGGTTGTCAACCTGAACCTAACGACCAACCTTTTCGAGATTCGGCTGACTGTCGAACACGTGTCAAGAAGACAACGAGCTTGGTCCGAGGTGGAGCCGATCTTGACGCGTACCGTCGGCAATAAAATTACCCTATTTTGGTGTAATAGAGAAGATAAGGTGGTATCGTTGGCAGCGGTCTTTTCCAGAGCTGTTCCATCATTAATTGCTTTGGAAGTGGATGGTCTGGGTGATGACGATCGAGAATGCGAGCGAGAGCTTATGATCGAGCTTGAGCATGCAATGGAACGACTTGACCCCAACCCCTTCAATAACCTGGGATGAATGTGAAGTAACGTGTGGTGAAATTTTTTACAATGTCTACAGCAGTGCTTCGAAATACATTTTCCCCGAGAGTGTTCATGTGCTAAGCAGTTGGGGCAGTATTTATATCTTGTCACGTCTTGAAGTCGTTTTTCCATATTCATCTCCAAAAATCTGCGGCACTTTCTTAAATGGTGAGGAAGGTTGCATAAGCTTAAAGTTAAATAAATACTTAAGTTAAATAAAAAAAGTTAAATAAAAAAAAGAACAAAGTTCAATCCCCATTCACACAAGTCACTTAAGTTTTGCATAAAATTTTACATCAACAGAATTTGTTACAAAACAGGTTTCAAACCGGTTACAATAACAACAATAATAATAAAATAATTTCATTTTAGTCGCATTAGAAAAAATTAGAAAGATATTCGCCCTGATATAAGCATTGTCGCTGTCACGGATATAGCAATATCATATCGATAGTCAAAACAATTATGATCAGAGAAACCTAAAAGTAAAATGTAAAAATAGAAGTAAATAAGTAAAAACATAGGAATATAATAAGTATAAAGAGACATGCGGTAATTGATAGAGAAAATATGCATAAGACAGAGGCAGAGAGAGAGAGAGAGAATGAGTTAAATTAAAATACAAAATTTATAATAAGAAAGAATATACAAAGGCATAGACAAGACACACACACATAGATATGGACTTAGATATGACATAAATGTAAAAATAGACATAGATGTATTCTGTCATAGATAAGTTATGTACAAGGTATCAGAAATAGATAATAGATACAGGGTACAGCTATAGACATAGCTAAAAACTAAGATACGAGGGCTGCTATTTATATTTAAGGCCTAAGGATGAAAACACCAGCATTAAAAGACAAAATCTATTTTATTGTTTTTCAAAATATTCTTCACGAAGATTTATACATTTTTGCATGCGTTGGAACCAATTTTCAAAGCACTTTTTCCACTCCGCTTTAGGGACTTCTAAAACATGGATTTTGAATGCAGAAACTGCTTCTTTAGGTGTAGGAAACCGTTTTCCACGTAGTGTTTTTTTGATGTTCGGAAACAAAAAGAAGTCATTAGGTGCCAAGTCAGGGCTGTACGGCGTATGACCCATCAATTCAATGTTTTGCCCTGTCAAAAACTCCATTGTTTCAGCCGATCGGTGACAGCTCGCATTGTCGTGATGCAGAATGATGCGTTTTTTCTTTGACTTTTCTCGAAGTTTCTCAAAGACTTCTGGCAAAAAATTAGTGGTGTACCATGCCGAATTAACCGTCTTACGTTTCTCTAATGGCACAGTCGCCATATGACCGGTAATGCCGAAGAAATACGCAACCATTTGCTTTGATGTGCTTCTTCCACGAACAGCTTTGATGGGATTTCACTCGTCTTGAAAGACCCATTCGGTGGATTGCTATTTCCTTTCGATTCGTCACCTGTGCAGATATTATAAACTGCTTTTGATGCACCTTGAGCGAATTTCTGCAACATTTTCTTGCACAAATCAACACGAGCATCCTTTTGTGCGTTTGTCAGGTTATGCGGTTTTCAACGTGAACAAACCTTTTTCACATGCAAATGTTCATGCAAGATTTTATTGATGTTTGTCATACTAATCCCTACAGATGCCTCAATCTTGCGATATGTTACATGACGATCATGCGTCATCAACTTGTGCACAGCTACGATGTCTTCTGGCACAACAACCGTTGTTGGACGACCTTCCCGCGATTCGTTTAGGAGTGATTGTCGGCCACGATTGAATTCGTTATACCAGTTTTTAATGGTGCTGTAAGAAGGTGCTTCATTACCATATAAGGAATTAACTTCATCTGTGCACTGTTGTCGTTTCAGGCCATGGCGAAATGTTCGCGAGTTAGTTCCATTTTCTCCTAAGATCACTTTTTCAACCTGCTATCACTAACACTAACAACAATAAAATGACAAAATGTTTTGGTTGAGGTTATGTTTAGCAATGTGAAGGTTGCACTAGAAACATCAGCTGCTGCCTAGCAACAGTCAGTGTTGCCAGGCCAGAAATATAAATAGCAGCCCTCGTATGGATATAGATATTGCCAAAGACCTATTTATAGACATCAATGTTAACATATAGATAAAACAAAAAAACGAAAGAGACAGTGAGAGAAAGAAAGAGATATTGAGAAATGAAAACAACATAGATATAGAATATCGGCATAGATATAGACATCGATATATCTGGGCATAGAATTATAAAGAAATTGGTGTTGACTTAACATTCGACTGAATCTAAATTTAGATGTAGAAATAGCTATGTGACAATTAATTTAGCGATATCCAGAAAAAAACATATATGCAGACAATAAAGTCTTAATGTTATAATGGCATTGACATAAATATAGATAATAAGAAAAACATACACAGAAATAAGCATAACATAACTATAGCTTCATATAGATTTAGACAAAGTGGAAGATCAAAATCGACACATAGATGACACCGACATAATTGCAGACATAGAAACAGATATTGAAATAGCTACAGGAACAGAAAGCAGAGAAAATAAGGCAGAGAAATAACATTGACATAAATATAAACATTGACATTAACATAAACATTAACATAAAAATAGGTAGAGATCTACAGAAACATATAGGCCCTACAATATAAAAATTTTACATAGATATAACACAAATATAGATATAGAAACAGATAATGGCATAGAAATACCGGGTCTTGTCACCCGGCGCCTTTTAATAATATTCTATAAATTTACTTTTTAGAACATTTAGTAATAAATAAATAAATAAACTAAATGAAAAATATTCATAATATATACATACGAAAAACTTTTCAATTGAAAGGGCATTAATATTAACATTAACATTAATATTAATATATATAAATATAAATATATGAACACAAACATAGGCATTAATTAAAACAATAATTTTGAAATACGCATAGACAGAGTCTTGCACTAAAATAATATCATACACAAATGCCAGGCAAAAGTGACTTAGAAATGACTGACATAGATATAAAAAGTATAAATCAAGTCATGGACAGAAAAATAAACATTAATACCAACATTACCTTAGAAAAGAATGACGTACGCATAGATTGGGCAAGAAAACTGACATAAAAATGACGTAGATATAGTTAAAAACATAGGCACAAATACACAGACATTAATACAGTTATAAGTTAAGAAAAAGAGATAGACAAAAAGAACGACAAAGATATAGGCAAGGCAAGAAAACACTGACATAGAAATAGCATAGATATAGATAAAAACATGAACAATAATATATGTTATTAATAAAGACAAAAATTTAGAAAAAGACGTAGGACAAAGTCATTGACAAAACGAACAACATAGGCATAGGTGAGGCTAAAGCAGAGACATAGAAATGATATTAACGTAGATATAAATATAGATCAAGATATGGAGGGAAACATACACATTAATAAAAACATAAAATTAGAAAAGACAAAGTAATAGACATTGACAAAGGAACGGCATAGATATAGAGGTAAGACGAAAAATAGTGACATTTATATGACAGTAACATAAATATAGATTAAAAAATGAATAGAAAGATAGACATTAATTGCAACTCAAAAAATTGTAACATAGCAATGACACTGATATGGATAGATATAGATCAAGATCAAGATAGATTAATATTGACATAAATTTAAAAAAGACAAAGTCATTGAGAAAAGGTAACGGCATTGATATAGGCAGGTCAAAAAACAAAGACATACAAATGATAACATAGACATGGATATAAACATTAATACATTTAGAAAAATACTTAAAACTTATGGATAAAAAAGAATAACACACCCATAGGCCAGTTAACAGAGGTGACAGAGAAATGACATTGAAATAGATATATATAAAGACATGGACGCAAACATAGAACGATATACATATCGGCAAGTCAGAAAAATGTAATATAGAAATGCCACTAAGATAGATATAGTATAAGACAGAATCTAGACATAAATTAAAAAAAAAAAACCAAAGTCGTAGAAAATAGGAACGGCATTGATATAGGCAGGTCAAAAAACAAAGACATTTAAATGATAGCATAGACATGGATATAAATAGACATAAAGGGAAACAAAAACATTAATATATTTTGAAAAATACTTAGACAAAATTATACACAAAAAAGAAATGACATTAGCATAGATATATATAAAGACATGGACACAAACATAGACATTTTTAAAGACATAAATTTAGAAAAAGACAAAGTCATAGACATAGACATAGACAAAGACATGAACAATAACATATATATTTATAAACAAAGACAAAAATTTAGAAAAAGACGTAGGACAAACTTATAGACAAAAAGAATAACATAGGCATAGGTAAGGCTAAAGCAGTGACATGGAAATGACGTTAACATAGATATAAGTATAGATCAAGATATGAAGAGAAACGTAGACATTAATAAAAACATAAATTTAGAAAAGACAAAGTTATACACATAGACAAAGGAACGGCACAGATTTAGGCAAGGCAAAAAATAGTGTTATTGATATAACATTAACATAGATACAGATAAAAAATTGAATAGAAACATAGACATTAATAAAGAAGAATTTTTAGAGAAGACAAAGTCACCGACAAAAGAAACGCTAGAGAAACAGTCACATAGAAATGACACTAACATAGATATAGATCAAGACAGAAACTTAGATATTTATTAAGACATAAATTCAAAAAAAAAACAAGGTCTCAGACAAAAGGAACGGTAGAGATACAGACAAGTCAAGAAACAAAGACGTACAAATGTTAACATAGACATGAATATAAATAGACATAGAGGGAAACATGAACATTAATACATTTAGAAAAATACATACATAGACAAAATTATACACAAAAAGCAATGGCTGACGCATAGGCCAGCTAAGAAAACTGATATAAAAATGACATTAGCATAGATATATAGATATATATAAAGACATGGACACGAACCTAGACATTTTTAAGGACATAAATTTAGAAAAAGACATGGACACAAACAATGACATAGATAAAGAGGTAAATTTAGAAAAGACAAGGTCATAGACATAATTGTGACAAATTGTGACATTGATATGACATTAACATAGATATATATATAAAGACATGGATACGAACTAAGACATTTTTAAGGACATAAATTTAGAAAAAGGCATGGACACAAACAATGACATAGATAAAGAGGTAAATTTAGAAAAGACAAGGTCGTAGACATAATTGTGACAAATTGTGACATTGATATGACATTAACATAGATATATATATAATGACATGGACACGAACCTAGACATTTTAAAGACATAAATTTAGAAAAAAGCATACCCAAACAAGGTATGGACAAGGGAATAAAAAACAGTGCCATAGAAATGACACTGACATAAATATAAATTTATCCATTGATAATGATAAAGATATCGAAACATGTCCCAAAATTCTTTGCAGTTGCAGAATTACAGAATTGTAGTGGCATAAATACAAGCAACGTCATCTTCATAGTCTGGAACATTTAAGTAAATTTTCAAAACATAGCCCTGCTATTTATTTATTTTTTTTGTCCTGTTATCCAAATTTTATTATTTATATAAGAGTTATAACAGATTAAGACATTATTCTGTCAGTTCAATCAATCAAAAGCATAAATGTTTTCTTAAACATATAATAATTTTTTTCAAAAATGTTGCAACAATTCAAACATTAGTTTACAACAAACTTTTGATTGTTGTTTGCTTAAACTGTATGGGAGACATCAGGAACAACATGTGGATTAAACAAGAACAATTTTTTTTTTAAATGAAATATTCGATACTAATGGCAATGAATTTTCAATTGTAGGCAATTTACACACAAGTGACACTTAAATAAAAATTGCTAGTTTTCGGAGGGTAATTGAACTGAGTAGAGAAAGAAGAAAAAAAAAGCAAAGTTCATGTTGTTGTATGAGTGAGTGATTGTAGTACAACTTGTGTAAAAATTGCAGTAACATTGCGTATGATTTTGAGTGTTGTGTGTGTTTATGTGTTGTTGGGCCATTTAGAACATTCAAGAGCAGTTGTTGCCATTATTATTAGGCAAATTTAGAAGTTTCTTTATTATGTGTGTGTGTGGGTGTGTGTTAGTGTGTAAAAGCATTTTATTCGTAAGTGCTTTAAATGAAGGTTTGCTTAACGCAACAGAGGAATTTAAATTTTTAATGTATTTATGTACTTCAGTTGCAACACAATGTTGGCTCGTAACAATTTTTCATTTCTTCTACACAATTTGTATATTCAGCAAATGCTTGTGTTGTGTTGTGTTACTGTTGTGTTACTTTTCTTAATGAAAAAATTAGAAAATATTTATCCGTTTGGCATGAGTTGTAAGGCAGATTGTTGTACAAAATTCTATAACTTAAAAATGTGCCCTCTAAGGGGGTGGGATATTGTTCGGGAAGTCTTTAGTTTCTTCTTAAATGACAATGATAAAACGTTAAAATGTTTGTTTGCTTGTTTGTTTACTTGTATTTTTTGTTCAATGTGACACATTTTTCTTTTTCTTTTTTTTTTAAGCCATTCACTTGACTTTACATTTCGTACATAAAAAGTTCAGAGTGAAATGAATTGAATTGTAGACCACAAAGTGTGTGGGAGCTAAATGCTTTAAGAGAACATGAAGTTGATTGATGTTGTTTGTTTGTTCGTTTGTAGATTTTCCTACGGAATATATTTCTCTTTCGACTTACAAGTGACAAGGTAACCAAAAGATTAGAGAATCAAGACAAAAAAACAAAAAACAAATGTAAAATTTTCTGTTTTGTTTTGAGGTTTTTTTAAGGCTTAACGTGTAACGATACATAATGCGATTTTGGCTTTTAGGTAGAATGAGTCTTAGGATTCAATGTTAAAGCTATTAAGAGCTCGTTAACAGAAAACTTAAATGTCGTCAGGATATTTGTGTAAATTGAATGATTCTCTGTCTCGAAAATAAAAAAAATTTAAAATGTTATAAATCGAGCCAACTTAAGAACTTTCAATCACTTCAACCTGCCATGTAAATTTTCTTAACGACAATGAAAATTCTATAGAACAAAACTACAGAATGCAAAATATTTTCCAATTTCCAATTTTCCTTCATTTATTTGTTCTCCAACCTTTTTTTAGTTTCCACATGACTGAAAACCAAAAGAAACAAAAAATTATTATTTCAAGCAAGAAAAAATTCTAATATAAAAACAGGGTGTCCGCCAGGAAAGTATACTACTTTATTTATTTCTTTTATTTTTGATTAAATAAAAGAGAATGGATCTTATATAGATAAAGGTTTTATTTAAAGTCCGCCATTTTGTGTGGAATACAATATCAGATAAATGTCCACCTCTGTTCGCCTCACAAGTGCGAGTCCTTTTGAGCACATTTTTCATTACATTCGCACATATTTCACGTGACATTTTAATATTTTCATCACGAATATTTTGTTTGAGTTGCATTTCAGATATACCCACAAAGAGAAGCCCGCAGCAGTCACTTCAGGCGACCATGGAGGCCAATCAACATCACCATTTCTTGAAATAATTTGTTGCAAAAAGAGGTCCCGCAGTAAATCCATTGTAATCCTGGCTGTATGCGATGTCGCACCGTCTTGTTAGTACCACATCTTATTCCAGACCAAAGCATGCAGTTGTGGCATTAAAAAGTTTTCAAACATATTACGATATCGCTCCGCACTCACATATTCCATTACGCCGTTTTCATTTTCAAAGAGTTTTCATTTTCAAAGAATTTTCTTTGAATCATTTTCAATGATTTTTCCTGAAAAAATTGCACACCATACTATCACTTTTACTGGATGCAAAGGTGACTGTTGTGAGGTTTTCCCATTCCCCAGAACCGACAATTCTTAAATCCATTTAAATGAAAATAAGCCTCGTTACTCATTATGATTTTTTTATCAAAATCGTCGTTGTCATAGGCGACCTGTAACATCCTATTAAAATATGTACGGCGGCGTAAATAATCTTGTGGAAGAAGCTCTTGTGTCATCTGAATCTTATGTAGAAACAAATGCAAATCTTTGAGCAAAATTGTGGCCAAAGTTGTTCTTTGAAAACCAAGCTCCTGAGCACGGCATCGAATTGAGGCTGATGGAACACTTTCTTAAGCAGCAGTAAATTTTCCAGCCTATGTTGCTGTACGTTGTGGCACATTCTTGGGCTTACAGACCCTCTTTCTTCGAAATCACTCACTACACGATAAATATTAAGTTTTTTTGGCACATTGTTTCTTCCAAAAATTTTCAAGTAACTTTCTCATCGCCACCGTAATCGTTAATTGATTTTGATAAAAAATATTTTAACGATTAAAACACGTTGTTTTATCGAATATTTTTCAATAAAAAATTTGCCAGGTGTCTACTTCACAACTGCCTAATATAAACCGTCAAGACCAATGTGGCGGCAAAACAAATTGGTATACCTTCCCTCTAGACACCCTATATTTTGCGTTTCTTTATAGCAAAAAAATTAAGCTTAGAAAAATCATATGTCTCGTGGTATGACACGGTGGCAAATCATAACTGTCAAAAATTAATTTGTGTAACTTGCTTTGAAGCGCTAGTAACTGTTTCTGTAAATATGTGACCAGTAAATCAAACAGTGACATCAAACCAAAAATAATAAGGATTATAAAAACAAAAAAAAAACTGCAGAAAAGCGAGTGAAAAAGAAACGAAAAGTAAAAACAATCCTACGTTTTGTATTGACATGTGGGCAGAAGGATTTATTTAAGCTGGGCTTATGGAATCCTGCTAAGTCGGAGACTTAAGACTTTGACAAAAAAAATATTTAAATATAATTTTAAAATTTTTAATAAAAGCAAATTCTTAAAAATATAGAAATTCATTTTTAAATCACACAAGCGTTGCCATGTTTCTGAATATTGTAGAGCAAAAAATTCCAAAGACTGGTTTTATAAATGAAAAACAATGTCGTTGAGATTGTAGCGAGGATAAATCAAAAGAAGAATTGTTTAGTTGTTTTTAATTTTAATATTTATTCCTGAGCTCCTCACTTAGAGCTCGAAGGTATGTTTAATAATTAATAATAATTACGATTATGATTGCTTTATTCTTAATTTCTACAGCTTATATACTAACAATGAAAATAATCTAGATTCTAGGTTTGAGTGACGTCACTCCATTCTTACTTCATATTCTTATACTTAACTACATACATTAATATAAATATTACTAGGTTATCATAAACTACTGTACAATGACATGAATGTATTTAGTGTAATTAGCAACAAAAGTGACCTACAAATATAGAGAAACTCAACGTCATCAAAAATACTTCCGCATGCAGTGTTCCCATTAATGCCCATGCATAATATAGTAACAACAACAATACAGTACAATTAAATTATGCTGATGATCAATAAATTGGTTACAATAAGTGATTCGATAATATTTATTAATACAAATGTATTGGCAATTAAGGTCTCTTTGTTTCTCTACTTATGTGTCAATTATGCCAATTGGTTAATCACACTACAAGATAGCAGACTGTTGTATTTCCTTTGCATTAGAATTCTGCCACATTGTGATTTCGCAATAAGTGATATATAAGTACCTCGGTTGTTGGGAAACTATGATTCTGTGCAAGAACATAAGGCACCTATACTTCAGGAGATCTTCGAATGTTACTCCAGGAATAATTTTAGAGTGGGGTGAGATATGATCGCGGCGTTCCTTCTGAAATATATAACGAGCAATATTGCTGTATATCACTATCAATTTGCGTGGTTGCCAAAATGGGCACAATTAACATTAATTTCACAGCCATAAAGGAGTGAAGGGATCAGCTAAGCCTTTGTAAATAGCATGCGTATAGCAAATAGGCTGGAGTCCTTTATCGCCCATAGGATGCGAGGCTTTCCATAAACTCTGTCAACACAACAGACTAAAGTGGACTTTAGTCTACCATTAGAAACCACACCTAAGTTAAACGCAGAGTTGCCATCAATTTTGCACATGAATATTATCAAAAAGTTTCTTATACAATAACTAGCAAACCCGGCGAACTCCGTTTCGCCACCAGATGGCTTCGTTTTTTGTAACATTTTGTAATTTACAGGATTTGTTATGGAATCAACGGATTTGTATGTCACCAAATCGCCGGGTGTCCCCCGGGGGCACATAAATATGATCTTTATAGAATTCCACTATCTAGACACAGTGCAACTGGGGAAAATGTGAGCCCAGTCCCCTGAAGGCAGCAGGGGTTCAACTGGTAACTTCACTTTATTTCCACGGGGATCAGTGTGCCCCAGAGTTCATTATTTGTCTCTTTAGACATTTAATAGTTCTCTGACTGATCATTGAGGTTGGCCCCTATATGGGAGTATATAGTGGTGGTTGTGGTTTCGCGGCCCCATATCAGGTCTTTTGTTTAATATGATGGCCAGGATCATCTCACTGTTAATGACACGCTAAGTGAATAATCCAGTCCAGTGAGCATGATAGACATGTGTTCTGGACAGGAGTTGGAAAGTCTCCAACTCTTAAGCAAGGAGTGATGATTTGCAGCCCTGCTCTGGAATCATCGAAGTTGCAACTAGAAAGTTCTGTTGCACAGAATTATGGCTTCGGCTTCCTAGGACGAGCATGACGTTCCAAATTATGCATAGTGGCTTGACCACCATCTGATTAAGGCTTCATGGCCAGGTGCGGATGTAGATCTAATTGAGCTAACTGAGAGTCTACAAATCGGCAAAAGTCGTTGGTAAGAGTAATTAATCCAGCATTCGCATTAACTGGGACTTTTCCATTTCCAACAGCGCTAAAAATTGTTTGGAAAATTGTGCAGCACTTTGATCATTTTGAAGTTGAACTCTCATATTAGTGATAAGCGATAATGTTTTTACGTTATTCCACAAAAGGTGATGCCTTCAGGCAAGCATTTAATTCATCTGCAGGCGTTGCGCGGGTAATTACTGGCAACGTCTGCCTGTAATCGCCTGCCAGTAATAACTTTCTTCGCTTAAGTTATGTGAATACACTTGATGCTGGCTTGCATGTCTTGTGTGGCGGCCAATGTTCGCACGTCGTTCTCACGGAATTTTGGACTATGGACAGACTGGTGAATTTAACCTCAAATGCATGATCCACATAATTTACATAGTTCAACTTACCACCTTAAGGACAAATGCCTGCTGTTGAAGTTGAATAAAAATTTGCACAATACATGTGATTGATTTGATGGTTTCCAATTGAACTGTTAGGAAAGGAATAACTTTAACCTCAATTTCACGTGCGCATGAGTAGCTGTCAAACAATGTATCAAGCACCGACGCCATCTACTTCAAATGAAACGTACTTATTTTCGTGAGGGATACTCACACACCACGTACTGGTACCGTTGTAGTACATGCTATATATCAGAGATGGCGCTATATGTGAAAAATGATTTTCCCTGTTTTCCTGCTTTTCTCTTGAAATTATAAACCTATAAACCTCAGGGAGCCCGACACCTTTCCAACCAATGTAAAACCGTGGAAATCGGTTCGTGCGTTCTGGAGTTAAAGCGTCAGGAAGGAAAACCCCACTATGTTTATATATATATATATATATATGTATATATCAGTATCTAGCAGAACTGGGAGTTTTTTTCATTTTAATCTTTTTTCTTTTGACGTTTTGAGGGCTTCCCATAAAAGACATGAATATTCAACTTCCCTGACCATTTGCTTTTCCCACTCTTGCTGTTTTTCTCTCTCTCTCTCTCTCTCTCTCTATCTCTCTCTCTCTCGCCCATTTCATATAATTAATGGCTATTTTTTAATTGTGAATTAATTATAAAAACTGCTTATATTTTTTACTTGCTTCAAAATACGGCAGAAAATTTGTCTCCTTTTCCCTTCTTTCATCGATTTTCTTAAGAAAACCATTTTGTTTGAAGTGTTTTATTTGAAAAGCTGTTTGCAATAAAATGAATGATTTAGTTAAAGCTAAAATCATTCAAGTATTTTATTTCAAATTCCAATATAAAAATTTATTTACACAAATAAAACAAATAAAGCCACATACTTTTGTGGCAGGACGAGTTATAAAAGTTAATAGAAAGTCTAATAATGGTAAAGATTTTTCTATTTAATTTGAGGTTTTTATCTTCTAATTATTAAGTAACAGATGCTTAAAAATTTAAAAGCCTAAATAAGGAAAAATTATTTAATTACATGATAACAAAAGAGTAACATTCGTTTGAAATAAGTGTTCGCTTAAAATTCGATCAAATGAGATCGGAAAGCTTTAATTGTTTATTGTGTAACGATACGTTTTCCCTGGTTGCTCAACGGCGTCTAGGTTCGTGAGGTGCCAATGTTTAATTAAATAGCGGCTGGTTGATTCGGTATAAGTCTTCAGCCTTTATTTGCCACTAATCTCCTTAGCGGCAGCTCACCCTCTTTGCTCCGTGTACCGTGCAATGGTGTACGGAGGTATCCCTAAGCTAGTTATCACATATCCACATTTAGTGGATGAGGGAAATAGCCAGAACAGCAAAAACTGTGCAGGGTAAAATCCACTTGAATAAAATTAAACGCTGCTCTGGTTAGACGAAGTAGCGACGGTAGGCACAAACCAGGCTGGGTAAAAAACCACCACACCAGTTTGTGACCTCACCGGTGCTACTATGTTTATTCTTTAATAAAAATTTTTGTAATAAATATTTCGTGAGAATATCATGAATTAATTATTTAAAGGAATCAAGCACGAAAAATAAAATTGCTTATATTGAAAATGATTCCGAATAATTGTAAATTACTTAAAATAATAATTCGTATAATTATAAATTAAGTTGCCTGTGTAGCTAAAAGCGACCATCAGCATTACATTTTTTCAATTTATTTCAGTGGATTATTGTTTAAATAAGAAATAACACAAATTCGGGCAACAAATAGAGAGGAATGAGTTTGCATTGATAAAAATCTGATATGAATAAATTCTGCGATAATAAAAATCGATGTTAAGCGATTGGAAGGGATTGGAAGAAGGACATTTACATACGTTTTATTAAAATAACGTGCACTTAGATATTCAGCTTTTTCCTGTATTCAATTGCATCTAAAAATCTATGAGGGCATATTTACTCCAGCTTCGGGATGGCAAGTAATTGACAATAAAGCCTGAAAAATAAGAGAAGCTTTAAAAAGCACATAGAAACGCATACTTAGAGACCCCAATTCTTTGATGCTATTAAGTCTGTGATATACAAGGACAGCAGCCACGTGGCCCTAAGGCGGAATATAAGAACTTTTAAAATCTGACGAATAGCCATTTTATGTTAATACGAATAACTGTAATATTCACGTTCGCCTGCGGGAGTGACGTAAAGGCTCTGGTGATACAAGAAATTAGTGAGCTAAATTCTTATACATTTTGTTATTGTAATAGAAGCTGCTAAGGACACAGTGTAAGCCGCTAACTTTGCTAACATGGCCTTACAGTTACCTTAAAGCGAAATATAAGAACTTTTAAAATCGAACGAATACCCATTTTATGTTACTCCGTATTGGGTATTGCAATAGGAGGTGCCCAGGACACCAGCTAAGCCGCTAACTCTGCTGAGTGTCATGCAAGAAGTTGAGATGCATACAAGTCGTGTCATGCAAGAGTTGAGATGTGGTTACACTGCTAATTTTGGTCGCAATTATTTTTTTTTAAAGAGAAGTAGCACTTTAGGCAACAATGCCTATTTAGTCAAGTACCGTGCTACATCTTTTGAAACGGGATAGAGAAGAGATGAGACAGATGTTGAAAGTAGAAGGATAGTTACGGAAATTAACTATCGTATAAGACAGCTCATCACTGTGCAGCCCCACCGATAGTCAATTTTTATTTTTGTAGTCAAAAAAAACCAAGCTCTTTGTTGAGAATCGAACTCACAACCCCCAGTCTTGTAAGCTAGTACACTATCTACTGGCCTACAGTGTTACCTTTTACTGAAAGGGTAAAAGGACTCTCAGACTATTCATTAATAAATTAAAACTCATCCCCAAAGACCCATGAGGAAGCAACAGATATGCAAGAATTACTACAGGATAAAAACATCGTTGAATTCAGAATAAAAAAAGATCGTTTTTTTCATAAAACTTTTATTAAATTTTAGAAAAAAAAACGTCTGCAAAAAGAATAAAAAATATCGTTGAATGTTATTTAATTACGTTTTTCTTATCCATAAAAAATATGCTATCCTGATTTTCAATGAGCATTTATTAACTTAAGAAAAAGATCTGCAATCAAAATAAAAAATATCTTTAAACTTTATTCAATTATATTTCTCTTTTGCAGCCAAAAATATGTTATCCTGATTTTTAATGAACATTTATTATGTTCAAAACAATTTAGCAAAATAATTTCTAAAACAATTGTCACAAAATATGGGTCAGTGTCATTTAAAAAAAAATTTTTGTTTTTCAAATTTCAAATAATTCCCCCTTAAAAATGTTTCGTTAACATTTTCACTTTATTTTATTGTAAATATTTTGAATACAATCTAAAAACAACTTAAAAAGAAAAATAAAAATAAAAGCAAAAATAAAAATAAAATAAAACAATTTTTAATTTATAATGTTCATGAATAATCATGCTCATACAACATAAATCACTCAGCTAGATGTGTCCAGCTGTTGTTTTTATTGTTGCTTGTGTGAAGCTGTTCTGTTGTTGAAAAATTTTTGTTTATCAGAATTTACATATACATACAAACAGATGCATACACATACATACATGCGTGCACATATATTCACACTGTATGGATTCAAGCTAATAACAAGGAAGAATAAACAACATACAGGCAGGCAAATGCTTGACGGTATGAGTGTATATGTGTGTCTGTGTGTGTATGACAATTGTAATGTAATAGTAACAAATATACTTCTGTATCATATTTTCTAACAAAATAAACAACAACAAAACTTTACAGTTCTTGTCCAAGAGATGCATTTTAAAAAGCAAAAACAAAAACAATTCAAAACAATCAAAAAGACATCAAAATCTAAAACCGAATAAATGTAGAAAGAGAAGAAAAATAACAAACTCGAGAGGTAAATAAACATTTTTCATGTAGTCTTTATATATATAAATACATATATATGTATGCTTATGTATGCATGTACTTAATCAAGCAAACTTCCAACTCTTCCACTCTTCATTACGTTTATTTACTTTGAAATATGAAGAGAGAATTGATACAACATGTTGCTTGACATTGTGAAGGCATCAGGATTGGGATAAAAAAAATAAAAAAATAAATAAAAGACAAAAAAAGGGAGAATAAACATTCTACAAGTACGACTCTGTGAAAAATCTAAATAAAAATGGAAAAGAAATGAGCTCAATTGATTGAGAATTTTTAAAGTTAAAATTTAGTCTACGTTAATTTGTGCTTGATTTCTTTCAAAATAAATATTTAATGATATTCTAATATAGCATTTATTATTTAAAAAATATATCCTTACCTGAGTAGGAAAAGGTGCTAAGTCCATTTTTTCAAATTATTCAGGAGAGACAAAAACTGTCTAAATTTTTTAGTAGATTTTCTAAAAATTTGTAAATGCAGGTTTTTTGGTTAGTCCCTCCTCTTAAATTACCCGTAGTCGTAAGATTTTATAATAAATCATTTGCGGATTTATGGGCTTTTTTGGACTTAGCACATTCACGCTTTGAAATTTCATTATTTTAGTGCCGTTATTTTTCTTCTCTTGTTAGAGAGCGGTTAAAAGCTCTAAAAATGGATAAGTTTTACATTTTTATTTTCTGTGGTAAAATTTTCCACTCTTCGGTGAAACCAAATTTGTTCTTTATTTAAAAATTTGTTGTATTTAATTGCACGAATAAACCGTTACCTTGTGATCTCCTATACCTCGTCCAGGCCGAATGCTTTTACAAAGTTGCAAGGTGTTGACATGTTTCAAAAAACGAAAAGTCTAAATATGTAACGTCATTCAGGCTTTTTCCGGGGAGTTCTGCATACATCAATATACTTAGCAGGAACGGTAATATTTCTATTTCTAAGGGCACGTTCAATGATGGAGTGTACACACTATCAGCTGCCATTTGTGTGTGGCCAAGCTAACAAAATTTCAATCGTTACGTTATATTGAACTGCAAGGCATTGCTCCTTATAGTGTTTCGTTTTTGGTAGATACAGCCGCCACTATAAAAAATACTTTTTTTCGGCTTCTCGTTTTCACAAAGGACCTTTTGTTTAAAGAAGTACATCCAGATGCTTCGAAAATTTTTCAGCACCGAATCCACCTTCCACTTCAATCCATATAAAGCAATAAATTTTATTGTTTTTAAGGTTGAACAAAGCCAAGTTGGGGACTTGCAGCTTCGTGCGGTAGCACATATTCCTTACCTGGAATTTTGGAGATATCAATACAGCTTGAAAGTCCACTGCGAAAGCATGTATTTCTTCATGACGATGTTTGATTTTTTAATTTCTGCCTTCTTCCTTTTTTTCTGGTGAAGATTATACTTCTTGTGATACATGTCCGACTGATAATTGTGCACATATTTCGCATCGGTTTTTTTTTTGTTTTTAAAGAGAAGTAGCACTACAGGCAACAATGCCTATTTAGTCAAGTACCGAGCTACTTTCTTTAGGAAAGGGATAGAGAAGAGATGAAACTGGTGGTGAAGGATAGTCGAAAATTAACTGCCGAATAAGACAGTACAGCGACCAGTGACTATGCCTTCATCGCTGAGCAGCCCCACCGACAGTCAATTTTTATTTTTGTAGTGAAAAAAAAAACCAAGGTCTTCGTTGGGAATCGAACCCACAACCTCCAGACTGACAAGCTAATACACTACCTACTAGCCTACACCTATTTTTTTTAGGATAAAACGATTTGATATAGAATGTTTGATAAAATACCGCAATAGAAAGAGCTAGAAATAATATTCTTCATATTTTTCCTAGCGCACCAGTCACGAACATAAAAATCGTACAGCTTCTTTTTTTAAACTCCAGTCCGCTAGTAAATTTTTTTTTGTGTTTTGGCGCGGCAATAATGGCAGGGAATTAAATAAGCAATTCAAGCTTTGATTTTCTGCTGTTAAATTCGCTTCTTGTTGAGCAGTTTTCTTTAAACATCCCTTTGAAACCACGCGCTTGTTTACCCACTTAAAAACAGATTTTCTGCCATAGCCCGATTTTTTCCGCAACTAAAAGAGGTAACCTGTACATGTAAGCACAGTTTTTGTAGACATTGCTAAGGTCTACTTCAGTTCGTAACTCGTTGGGTAATAAATAAATTTTTTATAATATTTCCAAACAATTTTATGCCCGAAGTACTTAATTTTGGGGACATACCCAGGAGTCCCCTTTTACTCTACAGGGCCTTTCGTCCGTAAGTTGACTCAGATATGCCATTTATCATTAAGATAGTTTATGTGGTTCTTTAACTACCTCAAAAGAACCTTTTTAAACCACTGTGCATCAGCATCTTACCGGTTTATTAAAGATTTTCAACGCAAAATCTCTTTATTTCATTCGCTTTCTTTTCTCTTCGTATAAATAAATGATGGATGGCAACGAAACTCCAAAAGTGTTAATGCAAATGAAAAATTATTAAAAAAAAGAAGAAGTATTTTCTTTTCATATTTGTTCCTACTTAACATATAAATAACATAAAAGTGATTGAGTATTCTGTACGTGCTTTCAATCACACGATATCTTAATATACTTCTTCTTCAGTTATTTATTTTTTACATCCGTTTCCTTAACAGTGTGCTGCAGCTTATTTGCAAGAACTTAAAAAAGATGCATAATTTTTATTTAACATTCATTCAAGCGAAAATAGGCAAATAACAGAGATATATGTGAAAGAATAAAATATATTAAAGGTGTCAAAAGGAAAATATGAAATAATACTCACATCTATAAACATTTTTCAATCTTCGAATAAAAATTATTACACAATAGTAATACAATAGCAAAGTTAATACACTTAGTAATACTTGGTAATACACAATAACATATTTAAATACTTTTTTAAGGCAAGCAAGTTAAGTTCATAATTATAGCAACAACAAATTTTTTTCTCAAAAATTATTTATTGTATCTTCTATAAAAAGAACTAACAATAAGTATTAAAATCTTAAATTCTAAAAAAAAGTTACATTAGTCCCGACCAGAACTAACCTTTTGGGTAAAAAAAAAATTGACATTAAAAAAAACAAAGCAAATATTTCTAAGATGTATCGTCTGTAGCATTGAGGATTAAAGCTGCGGTATCCCTCATTTTTAATCGGCTATGTCCACTATAATCCAAGATATTGCGAGCAAGGGGATTAGGATAGTCTTCAAGCTTCATTAAGTATTTGCCTGCGTATTTGATGATTTCTGTAGTCACCAGCGGTATGTCTAAATCACAATGTATGTTTGAATTTCTGATGTACCATGGAGCGGAAGTTATTAACCGTAAAATTTTATTCTGTTCACGTTGAATTCTATCCACGTAAGACCATATTGGTTTTAAAATAGTCTTGTAAATTAGAAGCTTACAATCTAGGCTAAGTTTTGAGTTCCTGCCAACAAGCCAATGTAGTTGTGTTAGCTTAAGTTTCATTTGTGTTAGCGTTGAGTCAATATGATGTTTCCATGTAAGGCGACGATCAAGATGTTTACCAAGATATCTCACATAACTATGGTGAGGTACAATGTGATTATTGATTCGAACGGGTGAACAATTATCTCTTCGCAGGATGAAGGTCACATGAATGCACTTTTGAACGTTCACTTTAATTCTCCGTAATTTTAACCACAACTCCAACTGAGTTATATGTTGCTCAAGATTTATGGAGGCTTGATAGGAGTTTTCGTGCGAACTTAGACACGCTGTGTCATCAGCAAACGTTTCACTTACAGGCATATCGCATGTATATATCAAATATAAAAATGGTCCAAGAATGCTACCTTGTGGTACGCCTGAGGAAATTGGTTTAGATAAATTAACGAAGTCTCCTTCAACAACAGAAAATTTTCGTCCAATTATGTAGCTTTTCAGTAGGTTGCTTATATTACAAGGCAAGTGAGCGGTCAGTTTCAGAAATAGACCTTCATGCGAAACTTTGTCAAAAGCCTGAGAAACATCAATAAAAATAGCTGAAGAATACTTCTTCTCTTCAAAAGTCCTTCTTATCACCTGAACCAATCTATGGGTTTGCTCAATTGTGCTACGTCTACTTCTAAAACCAAATTGATGGTCTGGGATACACCCACTATCCCTTAGCATTGGAGACAATTTATTCATAAGCAACTTTTCAAAAACCTTTGAAATAGTCGGTAGTAGGCTTATGGGCCTATATGACTCGGTTTTGGTTGGGTCTTTACCCGTTTTTAGAATCATTTTAACTTTGGAAATCTTCCAGTGGTCAGGATAGTATTCAAGCCGTAAAATGGCATTAAAAATAAATAGCATGATTCTGACTGCAATACTGGGGAGCTCTTTTAACATTCTTTTACTGGACGGTCCATACCAGGAGATTTTTTCGGGTTTATAGCAGAAATTAACATTTGAACCTCACGCAACCTAAACTTTAAGGGTCGAGGGGGTAATGCAACTACGCTCGGCAAATTAACATCATCAGTACATTTGTGTGGGGTGAATACATCTTTCAAGTATTCGGCAAACAAGGTGTCCTTTTTCAGCGTCCCTTCTTGCCCAATCTTCACTGATATTACGTAGAGGTGGCTTGTACTCAACGGGTCTTTTAAGGTTTTTTGTAGCACGCCATAAAGAATAATTGGAGTTAGGTGTAGCATCGAGTCCCTCCAGATATTTCTCAAACGATGTACTTTTTTCAAATGCTAGCAAGTCCCTAAGCCGCTTTGTGCAGTCTCCAAGTCTCTGCCTCAGCAGGGGCGATCTATGTTGTTGCCAATCTCTTCTAGCTCTTCGTTTTTCCGCTACGAGACGTTCAATGTCTGCAGAATAGATGTGACCTAAAGTAGTCTGCGGATGTTTAGTTGTTGCAAGCTGAGCTGCTTGTTTAATATTTTCACTTAAAGTTGCAGAGCTATACTCCACGTCCTCCGGTGTTCGTAGCAAAATATTTTCCGAACAATGACTGCTGAGATATTTTTTAAAACTCAACCAGTTGATGCGACTGATCATATTTGTATCAGGAAAAAACAAATGTCTTCTAAACGGGTTACAAATAGTTACAATGGTTGGAGAATGATCCGAAGATAAATCCATGGAAGCTTCTATTGTGACTAAATTTCTTGAAATATTTTTTGTGACAGCATAATCTATTACATCCGGAATTTTTTGTCTGTCGGTAGGCCAGTATGTAGGCTGACCACTCGAAGCAACATCCAAATCATTGCTGCTAGTAGCGTTGTACAATGCTCGGCCCCTAGGTGTAATTAAGCGCGAACCCCAGTAGGTGTGCTTTGCGTTATAATCGCCAGCTGCCAAAAAACGTGGTCCAAGACCTTTAAAAAATTGTCCATACTGCTCCTTGGTTATTGAAAACCTGGGAGGAGAGTAGACAGATGATATTACTATATCATTAAAAAGATTTTCAACACAAATAGTTGTGGCTTGCAAATAGTCTTCACGCTTGCTGTGTAAAAAATGGTGTTTCAGTCTAGACTTTATTAAAATTGCTGAGCCGCCGCAACAAAATGAGTTATATTATCATTCCTATATTATCGTTCCTTCTTCTTTTACTTCAAATCCATTACTGGCTGGTTGAAATAAACTGTGAACCACTGTATGTGATCACATGCATAATTAAAAAATAATAACAATAAAAAATAATAAAAAATAATAATATATAATTGTTTTAATTTAAGCTGTTAACTATTTCAAGAAACTCATTTCGATTTCTTGCAGAATGGAAAAGAGCTCTAAGTGTTCTTAGCCCTGTCCAATTTCTTATATTTCTCAGCCAGGAAATTTGTTTCCTTCCCATGCTTCATCGTCATTCTAATCTTCCCTCTACTATAGGTTGTAGAAATTCATATTTTCCACCTCTCATAATATGTCCAAAGTAGGTAGTTTTTCTTCGTTTAAGGCTTGACAGTAATACACTGCTATCGCTGTTCATTCTTCCTAACACTTCAGTAATTAATAGTGTGTCCACCCATGGTATTCTAGGCAATATTCGGTAATACCACGTTTTTAATACTTCAAGTCTTTTCATAGCAGTTTCCGAAGCGTCCATGCTTCAACCCCATACATGAGTACCGACCACACATAGCACTTCATAAATCTAAATCGAAGGTTAAGATTAATTTCTCGTCTTGCAAGGATTTTCTCATATTTGCTGTATGTGGTCCTTCTAGCCATTGCGATCCTGCTCTTAATTTTAACATCATGGCTCATGCGAGCACTAGTAAAAGTTTCATTGAGGGAATTTGGATCAATATTGCAGTCAAAATTTGCAACATCCCCACCACTGACAATTTCACGAATAGTATTCCATGTTTGGCGATTGTCAATTGCATTGCCAAATCTTTTTGAATAATACTCGCCTTTTGCAAATTTTATGTACCCATTTACATTTCTCCTAGCAATTTTATATTGAAGATGTAGTTCAACGGTTCTATATCTCTCCGATCTAGCATACGCCAAGTCTCTTTGTTGCATTGCTGCTTTTATTGTATTTGAAAACCATGGTTTCTGTCTAAGGCTTTTGTTTTATTTTGTTGTTTATTTTTTAGTAACAACGACAGTTTGTTTATTGTATGAAATATAAAAATTAAATTAAATAATTAAATAAAAAATTAAAATTTTATTTTTGAAAAGGTTTTTAATTGAGAGAAGTTTTATTAAATGAATCAATACTTAAAAAAAATATCCAATATGACAATTAAAATAAGGAACAATGGCAAAAGATAGTCCCTCAATACAAATTTTTCAATTAATGACAGTACAAGGACACACATAAAAGAGAAGGACCATAAAAAAGTAAATAAAAATACAAATAAATTTAATGACTTCTTAAACACTAAAGGCAGACAATAATAATAAAAACAGTGTTCTTTTCCATCTAACGCACATACAGTATGTGAACAAGTGTAAAGTTTCTCTTTTTCATAATTTTAATTCCCAAACATTTTGCTATTCACTGTAATAAAATTTTCATTAAAAAAGTTTAAATGACCCAAAGCGATATTTAATTTCATATGTTGCCTTAAAGTAGATAATTATCCTTTATCAAAGAAAGATATTATTTTTATAAGAAGGATATAAAAGGGAAAGTCCTTACCATTTTGCCATCCTATAATTTACTTCCTTATAAATTATGTTAAAGAAACGTTTTTCTCCGTCATTATTATAATTTTTGTTAATAAAGTTCTGCACCTGATTTTTTAATGTTTTAATTATTTTTTTAACTTTTTAAGCAAAATAAGTGAAAATTCACTTTTTATACATAATGTCACATAATAATATTATTACGGATGCGTCTTGCTTAAATTTTAAAATAAAATAACTAAGCAATAAAGTGAACTACTAAGTATGTTGTTTACTAATTGCGTGGTTTGCCAAGAAAACTTATGCACGCAGCAACAAATTTCTAGTTACAAACTGCGTAGAAATTTTATACATGCAAAACAACAACAAACCAACTGCATATTTGTCTAAAAAAAAACTTATCTACACGAGACAACAACTATCTTAAAATAAATTCCAGAAAGAAACTTTATCAGCATAAAACAAAAATACACACAGACATACAGGCACCTATACCTCGAATAAACAACATACAACAACAAAATGTGCTACAAAAGGAGTAGAAGATTCTTAAATTTTCTAGACTTTTAATGGACAAATATAAAAGGACAGCATCTGAGTGAATAGTAAGTTAGTTGAAAGATAAACCTCGTGAACTAGGGACGTGCATCTTAAGTAAATTATTCTGTAGTGTCAACTTTGTGTGTAATTAAAGTAAATAAATTTGTAATTAATTTAAAAACTCTAAAATCTAATGTTATTTAGTTTGCAATAAAGAACTCACAACAAAACGTTTATAAAAGGTATAAACGTAACAATATATTTATTTAAAAAATAATACACTTATTTTTATTGGTGATATTTTACTCTTTTATTAATATTTTTCCGTCAATAATTTTTATAACTAATTTGACAGGCAAAAAATTTCACTGTGTATTTTTTTTAACTCTCTCTTTTAACAGCATATATTATTATGATACTATTTTTAGGGAAAATCTTAATGTAACACTATGTTATTTTCATTCCTTTATAGAAAAGTCCCTGCAATATACAAAATGTCACTGTATTATTTTTTTATCGAAAATAATTAATTTGACAGACGAAAAATCTTACAGTGTATTTTTTTTTAACTCTTCCTGTGATAGTTATTATAGCAACTGTTATTGTGATACTTTTTTATAGAAAATCTTAATGTGGTACTGTGTTATTTTCATTGTAGATAAAAACAATGTAATATTTTTTTTATAGAAAAAGTCACTGTGGTATTTTTCCAGATAATATTTATGTGTTTTATTTATTGTACAAAAAGTCACTGTATAATTTTTTATAGGAAAAGTTAACGAGATATTTCTTTTATAAAAAAGTCCATTCTGTAATATACAAAATATCACTGTAATATTTTTTATAGCAAATATCACTGTAATATTTATATATATTATTGAAAAATTAACTGTGGTATTTTCTTTATAGAAAAATTAACTGTGGTTTTTTCTTTATCGAAAATTTCACTACAGTTTTTTGTAATATCACTGTAAAATTTTTTTATTGGAAATTTCTCTGCGATATTTTCTGTGATAGGTTCTACGATACTTTTAATAGAAAATATCACCGACATTTTTTCATAGAGAATCTCACTATGATATTTCTATATAGAAAATATTTCTGTGATAGTTTGTATACAAAATCTTATTTATTATTTTCTATAAATGATATGTGTAATAAATGTGAGTATGTGATAGTTTTATAGAAAATCTCACTCTAATATTTTTTACAGAAAATTTCACTGTGACTTTTATTGTTAGAAAAAGTCACTGCGGTATTTCCTTTAAAGAAAAATTTCCTGCGTTATGTTCTTGATAGAAAAACTCTCGCTCAAATACAAAACTTCACACTTCATATTTTTTATAGAACATGTCACTGTGGTATTTTGTTTATAGAAAAAAACTGCGCTTTTTTTGTGTAGAAAATTTTACTGTAGTTTTTTTTTAAGTGTCACTGTGATATGTTTTTATAGAGAATTTCGCTGTACATTTTTCTTTACAAAGAAAGAGTCTACGATACTTTTAATTCATAACATCGCCGAAATTTTTTATAGAAAATGTGTGTGCTATTTTTTTATAGAATATCTCACTATGATATTTCTTTATAGAAAATGTTTCTATACTAGTTTTTGTAGAAAATCTTATTGTGGCAATTTTTTATGGAAAATATCACTTATATATTTTTTTTTACAGCAAATAGGTGTTTTAAATATGAATCTGTGATACTTTTCTAGAAAATCTCATTCTAATATTTTTTACAGAAAATTTCACTGTGATATATTTAATAAAAAAAAAAAAAACTAACCGTTAAGTTTTTAATAGATAATCACTGTAAATTTTTATAAAAATTTTCACTGTGATACTTTTTTATAAAAAAAATTGACTGTAATATTTTTTTTTTAAAACTATCATTGCGAAACCTTTTGGAAAAAACTATTTTTAGTGAAAATGTTACTGTCATTTGTTACAGAAACACTTAATGATATGCGTGATAAGATTTACATCGGTATATCTAGCGCGTGTATGCCATAACCCGACGGTGGTCAAACCACTGAGGCGATATGATGCGTGTACCCACGCCCTAAGAAGCCGAAGACTAATTTCTAGCATTAGTTTATTGCTAGTTGTAATTTTGGAAGTTAAGGGGCAGGGCCGCCAACCCCCACTCCTTACTGAAGAGTTGGAGACTATCCAATTCCTGGTCCGGATCAATTACCAAATTTCTCAGTAAAGGTGAAATGGTCCTGGCCCCTTAATCAAATTAATGAGGGCCACGAAACCACAACAATCACGATATTCCCGAAGGGCCAACCTCAAGTAGCTGAACTCTGGGGCTTTACTGATTCCCGTGGAAATATAGTGGAATTGTCTAGTCACTCCCTGCTAGCCTTCAGGGTACTAAGATCCCGTTTTTCCCCCATTGACACATGTAATGACGATGAGAAAACATATCAATGATATCACATTTTTTTTTATAAATTCCTCACTGTGATATCTTTAGGGGAAAAGTCACTGTGATTTGTTAAAATAAAAATGCCCGCTAAGAATTTTTTATTAAAAATCTCGCTGTTATATTTTTATAAAAAATTATTACACAATAATAAAAAATGTCACAAAATAATTGAAATGAACTCACATAGCAAATATTTTATTAAAGAGCTCAAGCAGTGATATTCTTATTCTTAAATAACTTACACATCCTTAGTTTTATTAAAAGTTCCAGTGAGAGACATACACAAAATCTCATGTGGCCGCATTTTTAATGATTTTATATTTTTCTTTTTTCTGCCTTCCTGGGAGGTAGAGGACAAGTATCCGTTATTAAGTATCCGTTATTTTATGATTTTTTTTTACAGAATAGTAATTTTTTATTGCTTCTACAGATGTGTTTTCATTTTTACTTTAGTTTACTTTACATTAAATTTTATTAATTTTAGAAAGCATCCTGTATAAGAGATAGGAGTATAATAAGGAAGTTATAACTTGTTCTTAGCACTTATTAGTGTAAATACATTTTATTACATTTATGGCCACTAAAATATTTGATGGTTTCACGTGCAACCAGCACTTTAAACAACAACTTAATAACAATTACTGCGAGAGCCAGAAAAAAGAAAGGAAACTGAGAAAGAGAATATAAATAAGGATATTTCAGCAGAAAAGTTTTATCAAACCGCAATAGCACAATGTAAGGAGAAGAACGTTTTTATCATTCAACATGAAAGATGTTAAATGTTTAGCTTTTTTTTTAAATGTGGTTTATTCTATATAAAACTAAATAAAAATAATTTCTTTTTATGTCTGATATTTCTTCACTATCTGCTGATATTTTATGGAAGAAAAGAACAGTGCCTTGTTGCAGTACATCCTTTTGCTTTGTCTATAATTTTTCCAAGTTCTTTTGCTTTGCTTTTATTTTTTCTTGCACAGGATATTAAATTAAATCATTACCCGGCAATTTAGATTGTTTTATAGGAAAATATTTTATTTTCAGTCTGAGTCTACTGCAAGGATTCATTCTTTCATTCAATTGTATTGTTGGTTATTTTTCTTTTGATTTCTTTAGAAGTGTTAAGAGTACTATTAGCGCTATTAAATCATAGTTATTATATTTCCTTATAAAAATATAAAGGAAACATGTAGGTAATTGTTATTTAATTAATATTGATCATACGGTGTGTAAAAATGAATAAACAATCAGACGTATGAGTGTTGAAAATTGTACTTTGTGCATTAATATTAATCATACGCCATAAGTAAACATTTTTTTAAAATTGAAGTGTCTTTTTAAAGTCCCTTTAACTTTAAGAAATTTTAAACTTTTAAATATTTATTTTTTTAGATTAAATTAATTAGAAAATAAATAGTCCGAAAATATTTTCTACATATTTTTTGGTTACAAAAATTAAACATTTTTATAACTTCCCTTAATATATTCAGCTTTAAAAAAGAAAAAAATATTTATTTTACACGTTTTCGATCTTACACGATTTTTGAAAATAAAAAATTTATTAACGAAATTTGTTAAATTTGCTTTTACACGAAATTAGAAACACTAAACTATAATTTGTTTATATCTACAATAATAAAAGGTGTTTTTTTAAGCTAGATAGAACTTTAAATTGTAAAAAGTAACACAAAAAATGAAATTTTGATGAAACCTTTTTTTTTATTTGTTTCAGTGTACTCTAACAAATCATCATGAATAGACTCTCGCTTGAACAACGCTACGAAATTATCCAAATTTACTTTGAAAATCAGTCGTCGATTCGCGCAACTTATAGACGACTTCGTCATTTTTATGGCGTACATAATCGTGCATCTGAACAAGCCATTCGTCGAACTGTCGATAGATTTCGTACCACATACTCTCTAGAGGATGCAATAACACCAACACGTCGAAGGAATGTGCGTACTGAAGAGAATATCGCCGCTGTAAGCGAAAGTGTGGAAGAAGATCCAAATTTATCAATTCGTCGTCGGTCGCAGGAATTGGGGCTCTGTCCGTCCACTACGTGGAAAATTTTGCGCAAAGATCTCGGCCTACACCCGTATAAGATCCAGCTGGTGCAGGAATTGAAGCCACGAGACCATTATATGCGTTGTTCTTTCGCCGATTGGGCTCTAGAGCAGTTGGCAACTGACCCGTTGTTTTATCGCAAAATTGTGTTCAGCGATGAGGCGCATTTTTGGCTTAACGGGTTTGTTAATAAGCAAAATTGCCGCATATGGACTGAGACCAATCCACAACAGACCCTACAGACTCCATTACATCCAGAAAAATGCACCGTTTGGTGCGGTTTTCACGCTGGTGACATCATCGGACCTTATTTCTTCAAAAATGATGCCGGAGCTCGCGTTACGGTCAATGGAGATCGTTACCGCACCATGATCAATGATTTTTTGTTTGAAAATATGGATGACATTGATCCGGACGAGATGTGGTTTCAACAGGATGGCGCTACGTGCCATACAGCGAACGCAACCATCGACTTATTGAAATCAAAATTTGGCGATAAGTTGATTTCGAGAAATGGACCTGTCAATTGGCCTCCAAGGTCGTGCGATTTGACACCACTCGACTATTTCCTGTGGGGCTACGTGAAGTCACTGGTTTATGCTCATAAACCAGCAACAATTGACGCCTTGGAGGACAGCATTGTTCGTGTTATTCGTGACATACGCCCAGCAGTGCTCGAAAAAAAGGCCCAAAATTGGACGTCCAGAATGCGCTTCGTCAAGAACAGCCGCGGTGCCCATATGCCCGAAATCATTTTTAAATGTTAATGTCACGTATTGATCCTTCGAATAAAAAAGAAATTTTGATTACAATTTAATTTTTTGTGTTATTTTTTACAATTTCAAGTTCTATCGGGCTTAAAAAAACACCCTTTATTTTCATTGTTTTACAGTCAAAATATTATTATTGTCAAAATGCAACTCTACAAAATGTATGTTAGAGTTACGAATTCTTAGAAGTCTACGTCTATTTGAACCGTCTCCGTAATAATGAAAGAATAATAGATGTTGCAAATTTTTATTCTATGAATGAAGCTAAAATAAGAACAATAAAAAAACAAAGACTTAATTAGAAAAAGTGTAACTGCTGGAATGTCTACAAGTCTTAACACAACTTCTCATTGTAGAAATGTTGCCATGGAAAATATGAAGAAGGCTTTGATAATCTGGCTAGAAGATCAAAATTTAAAACGAATTCCGGTCGATACCAACTCCATAAAAAATAAGGCCTTAAAAATTTATGAGAAAATCGAGAATCAGTTGTGATCTACATTTGCAAATCGGGTCACTTTCCAAACAAGCCATGGCTGGTTCGAAAGCTTTAATCAAAGACACTTTTTACATAGTCTAAAATTAAAAGGTGAGCAACCATCTGCATTTTTGGAAATTATTACTACAGTCCTTTTCAAGGGATAATTTCCACATTCAAGGCACTATACATTAAAGAGTCCTTCAAATATATTTTAGATCAAATCGGAACGGGAAAATCTCTCTCAATTATTGATGTTTGGAAAAACTTTACAATCTTAGATTGCATCAAACATATAGGAATGTCATACATCGAAATCAAACAATCAACGCTCCATGCGTGTTGGAAAGCAGTATGGCTTACTATAGTAAAAGATAACAAGAATGCAGCAATCGGGCAGGTAATGACAAGACTCGAGAGAACACCACTAACACGGCAAATGTATATGAAGGAAATGGAAACAATATACACCATAGCGGAAAACAACGCATACAGAAAGCGCCTCGTAGATAACATCAAGGAACAAATTAGAACGAACAAAGAACAAGAGAAGGAAAAGAAAAAATGGGCTACATTAACATATATGGGAAAATCAACGTACAAACTGGCGAAATTCTTTGGAAAACACAACATCAATACCGCATTCAGGACAAGGAACAACCTAGGCAGAATACTATGGAATAAAACAACCGAGGCAAATATACTAGACAGACAAGGAGTGTACAAATTAACTTGTACATGCCATTATAGCTACATCAAGCAAACAGGACGAAAAATTAAGACCAGATTTAGGGAACACGTTAGAGACTATAACAGAGGACTACGGGGACCAAAATCAACTCCAGAATCAAACTTTGCGAACCGTATATTTGACAACGAATGTACACCAGGACATATAAAGACAACGGTTAAACTGCTTCATACACAGTACAAAGGAAGGAGACTAAATGTATTGGAAAACATGGGAATATACAGACGGAAGACATTTGACGGACGAATAATAAATGAACAAATAAACACGGCTTTGGACACAATATTTGAACCGTTGGAACATTTTTACAGGAAAACGAACACTACACCAACACAAAAACGTTACGCAGGTGCACAAGACCAAAGCAATAAAGAACATCATAAACGTACAATTACAGATTATTATGTAACATAGGAAAAGGAAAAGAAAGGGAAAGAAAGAAAAAAAGAGAAAAAACCCAATAGGTTCACACATAAACAAAAACGGACAGCAAGCATGACCGTAAAAGGATTTAGTTAGAAAAAAAAAGACGAATAAAAAAGGGAGCGACAAATTAGGTAAGAAGAGACAAACGAAAAAGGAGAGATGCAGGCAAAAAAGACAGAAAGGGACGAACGCAATAACACGAAGGGAGACACGAACTATATAAACACAACTGACAATAGAACGCAACTAGTACGAAAAGAACACTGAAGATGGCAAACAGCCGAAACTGGTTTGTTCACAAACCAAATTTGACGAGGGTCGACGGAAAACCGTACCCAAATAAAGGTAAAAGATAACAATAACAAACAGTCCCTAGAAAATGAATACTCTCAGATAGTTGAGATAGGTCACACGTTAGGTGGAGATGGCTTCGTAGATATGACAAAAGAAGATATATTCGAAATAATGGATGATCATGAATTACATGAAGATGACCTTGTAGAAATGTTAGAAAAAAATAGTGGTAATGAAAATGTTAGTTTATCTGATGTCGATGAAAACGAATCTAGTGCATTTACAGCAAAGATCTTACATAAGGGTCCTGCAATAGCAAGGAATTTAGGCAGCTATTTTCAAAAACACGATACGAATGTTGAACGAGCTCTTAAATTTCAACGAGATGTTAAACAATTTTTTTCTCAATACGAAAAGATATACGAAGATATGACTAAAAATAAAACCCAATTGCTCATATCAGATTTTTTACCTGCAAAATCTCACAGAAGTTCAAATTCTATGGAGAAAGAATCTAATGAGATAGTGTGGTCCAGCGATGAAAGTGATATTGTACAAATTTCGAAAAAAGGCGTATTATTGAAAGCGAAAGTGACAGCAATTAAATTTGAATAAAAATAGAATGTTAAGTCTTATTTATCGCAATTAACTTAAATGAATTTCTAATTTTAATTTTTATCTATAAAACATACAGTATTTAAAATAGATTTTTTATATTTGTTTTATTATTGAAATAAATTAATATTCTTATAATTTATTAAATATGTTTGATATTAAATATATTAATATTTATTTTTAAATATATTAAAAACTAACAAAAAGGACTTTTTTATAGTGATTTTCGTTTAGCACGGTTTTTCCATATAAGAGTGAATTTTTCGAGTTACACGGTTTTTTGTGGAATCTATTTTCCATGTAAAGCGGGGGATAGGTGTACTTTTATCTAAATATTTTATTGATAAAAAAAATCCCCAAAACCAAATCTTCTTTTACATGCAATTTTTTATTGCACTTTTTAAGTTTAATATTTTTTTTTATTATTTTTAACTATAAACTGCTTTCATGTGTCAATTATTCTCTTTATTAAAATATAAATTGAATGTAGCATTAATGCACATTCTTTTTTTATATTGAAGGCTTTAAAAATTCCTTAAAAAAAAGCATAAAATTTTAACAGAAAAAAAAATTTCTTAAAACTCTTCTACCTCTTTAACTAGCTGCCACACAAAAATCCATGGATATTTTACTTACACATTTAGCTGCTGCAAGTAACAAACTTCACACACACACTCTCGCTCTCTCTCTCTTCTTTTCAACTTATAACACACATTAACTGCACGTAAACATATTTCTTTTCGATTTTTATTTCAGTTCTTAACTCTTTTTCAACTCACATCAATTTAATTTGTCTTCTCGCAACGAAAAAAAAACCCAACTATAAAATCCTATTTAATAATAATCAGGATTATTTACGAAACCGTTATGAAAATTAATAAAAAAAAATTTTGCATTAAATTTTTAATGTGTTGTCTTCTAGAAAATATTAGTGTAGTAACCTCTTAACAACTAAAGGGTGTTTTTTTAAGCCCGATAGAACTTGAAATTGTAAAAAATAACACAAAAAATTAAATTGTAATCAAAATTTCTTTTTTATTCGAAGGATCAATACGTGACATTTACATTTGAAAATGATTTCGGGCATATGGGCACCGCAGCTGTTCTTGACGAAGCGCATTCTGGACGTCCAATTTTGGGCCACTTTTTCGAGCACTGCTGGGCGTATGTCACGAATAACACGAACAATGCTGTCCTCCAAGGCGTCAATTGTTGCTGGTTTATCAGCATAAACCAGTGACTTCACGTAGCCCCACAGGAAATAGTCGAGTGGTGTCAAATCGCACGACCTTGGAGGCCAATTGACAGGTCCATTTCTCGAAATCAACTTATCGCCAAATTTTGATTTCAATAAGTCGATGGTTGCTTTCGCTGTATGGCACGTAGCGCCATCCTGTTGAAACCACATCTCGTCCGGATCAATGTCATCCATATTTTCAAACAAAAAATCATTGATCATGATGCGGTAACGATCTCCATTGACCGTAACGCGAGCTCCGGCCTCATTTTTGAAGAAATAAGGTCCGATGATGCCACCAGCGTGAAAACCGCACCAAACGGTGCATTTTTCTGGATGTAATGGAGTCTGTAGGGTCTGTTGTGGATTGGTCTCACTCCATATGCGGCAATTTTGCTTATTAACAAACCCGTTAAGCCAAAAATGCGCCTCATCGCTGAACACAATTTTGCGATAAAACAACGGGTCAGTTGCCAACTGCTCTAGAGCCCAATCGGCGAAAGAACGACGCATATATTGGTCTCGTGGCTTCAATTCCTGCACCAGCTGGATCTTATATGGGTGTAGGCCGAGATCTTTGCGCAAAATTTTCCACGTAGTGGACGGACAGAGCCCCAATTCCTGCAACCGACGACGAATTGATAAATTTGGATCTTCTTCCACACTTTCGTTTACAGCGGCGATATTCTCTTCAGTACGCACATTCCTTCGACGTATTGGTGTTATTGCATCCTCTAGGGAGTATGTGGTACGAAATCTATCGACAGTTCGACGAATGGTTTGTTCAGATGCACGATTATGTACGCCATAATAATGACGAAGTCGTCTATAAGTTGCGCGAATCGACGATTGATTTTCAAAGTAAATTTGGATACTTTCGTAGCGTTGTTCAAGCGAGAGTCTATTCATGATGATTTGTCAGAGTATACTGAAACAAATAAAAAAAAATGTTTCATCAAAATTTCATTTTTTGTGTTACTTTTTACAATTTAAAGTTCTATCTAGCTTAAAAAAACACCTTTTATAAAGGTAAACTTCTCTAATATGGAAATAGCAGTTCTGTTAATTTTACAAAGCAGCCATATAAATTTTGAATTTTTCCCTTCTGAAACTCTTACAAACTTTATTTCCTAATTTTTTTCATCAACAAATCCAAAGGGGGAGTCGCACTATAACTGGAGTCGGAATTCTCTATGCCTGAGCTAAGCTAATGTTCAGCTTTAACTTTCCATAGCCAACCAGCCCTCACCATCCTGTGTCTCCGGTAGAGACTCTTCTTAACTAATCGAGGACTTTTATATTATTTTCCTCTATAGAAAAGGAACCAGAATTGTCTTGTTTTGTTATACAACCGCCTGCAACAACTTATCTGTCTCCACTCTACAAAATAGACTCCAGGCGGTCTAAGATACCGTTTGCCATAAATAGCTATTTTTTATAACTCGCTGTTGTTGTTGTTCTTCATACCCGTCATCTTTTGTATAAAAAGAAAAAAAAAACGATTCACTTCGGTTTATAACACTCTCGTAAAATAACAACAATAGCTTTGTTGTTGTCATCACAAATATTTAGTCTTACTTAAGTAAAATTGTTATTTTGATAATTTTAATATTAAAACTATTTTCTATTCGAAGTCCTTTTTAAATAAATTTTCTTGTGGACGTTTTTTTAAGGTTAAGTTGAGGTTCCGATCTCCTTTGCAATAGTTAACAAAATATAACTGATGAAAATGAGCTTAATGTAACGTTTTCTTTACTAAAGTACTTTCGTTTTGAATAATTTTTCTCAGATAAAGTAAAGAGTTCTTCAACATGAAAATTGTTTTCGAAAATAAAATAAAAATAAAAATTTAAATAAGATGACTCAAATTTATATTGTCTTACGAAGAGAATAGTTCGTTTGTTATGAATGAAAAATGATATTTGGCAAATGTCCAGCACAAGCACGTTGACCGATATCGATACTTTCATCAACGTTTTTAATCACTTTTTAACAAAATGGCGGTCCTATTTCGTTAATCACATTACGGATTTTGAGTTTTAAGGCTGAAATCGATTCAATTGGTTCTGTATAGACTCTATCCTTAACATAGCTTCCAAAAAAATAATCCGATCTGGCCGGACACTTAACTGCTGATTGTCGTGAAATTATCCGATCGGTTTGCATGGTATTGATTTGCAATAAATTGATTATTTCATTTGGTTAGAATATTTCCTGTAAATATTCTATATTCTGCTCTGTATTACTTCTGTCCTGTAGCAATGCCTTAGCTTCGGCATATAGGTTCGAATGATTCACTTTCCGTTGACTTCGAATGCTAGAGATGAAGGGATCTGACGTTGCTAATAATATATGAAATAAATCTTCATTTGTAGAACTTCGTGACGTTTTTCTGGTATTATGTTCTCTGTAAAATCTGTAATCCTCAATTCTTTTTCCTGGGCTTCCTCTGATAAATCTCCAAGTGGTAATAAATGGTGTTTGATGACATCTTCTCCATGATAAAGAACTTTGTACACTGTTGCTGACATATTTCTATAATTGTATTTGGATGGTATATATAGCAACGGTTTCCTTGGCATAGTCACGAAATATTCTAGCATTAATTTGTTCATTGCACGCAAGAACTTTAGTAATTGTTTTAAATCTTGAAATAACATCTATAACAACACCGGTTATATCAGATGTAGTTTCGGGATCCAAAAAGAATCTTCTTGCGGTATTGCCATCGTTTGTATTGCCTGATCCTTGTTTTGGTTGTTCTATAATTAACCCGTGTTTGAGAAATGCATCTTGAACTTGTTTCTTTTTGAATTTCCTTTTTTTTTGTTGATGTCAGTATTTCTTACTGATTCTGGAGATCCGAAGTCCAAATCATAGCTAAATTTCAGTATGTATTCCATAAACCATATTCTCGTATGCATCAATTACTATCTAGTGTCTTTGTCGGTTCTTGGTTTAACCGACTTGATGTTGCTTTACATATAATACAGCTGGATGAAGCATTTGTATCCGTCAAAACCTAGGAAGTTTTTCCGTCTATCATTAAAAGTATTAACTGGTAATTCAATTTAATAGTCTGTTCATTATCTCTAACTCTAACTAACTAACTTGGTTTTTCCAAATACAATTTGTTTGCACTGTGCTGGACGAAGGTTCCGAGTCTTCTAAGTTCTTTATTAATCGCAATGGCACAAATGACACCATGAACGTATCTGTGTCAGAAATATCTTCACATAAAAATTGTTTATATTGTTTTTGTCCAGAAGATCCATCGCATCCCCATTTACAGAAAATAGTTAAATTGCAGTTTCCATGTTTTCTCAACTCACTTCCTTTAAGTGATTGTAGCCACCTTTCAGCTGTATGATCAAGTAGAGCTTGGAGTTGTAACAGTGCCGAAATTGTTCTACGGGCGGGTCCGGGCGGCTGCAAAAGTAAGGAAAACACTTATGCCTTTCTCTTGGTGGTTTCGATTTTTTGTCCTTTTTTGTTCTTTAAAAGTTATACACTGTTATACACTTCAAATTTTACGAATATATGGTGGTTTTAAATTTATTACATAACACCCCAACTGCAACTTATACCGGGTGCTCAAATACCGTTTGTGAAAAACAATAGTCCACCCAACATAACAAAAAAAAACCGCAGCCCATTATCAATAATAGTTTTCAAGAAATCGTAAACAAATATGACAATTTTTTATTATTTCTAAATTAACTTAAATTCTTTGCTTTTAGCAGCATGCCACGCCTACTACTGCGAATGTTTTGCCAACATTTTTCGGCTACCCAAGTTCTGATCTGTTTCCCTTCTGATGGCATACAAATTTTAAGAATCTATGTCAAGAAAAAATATAGGTTTTGGCCAATGGAAATTGATTCTGAGCCACTGTGCGTCGTCTATAATACACCAAAATTGAGTTGTTAGCATCTCGTTAGCATCGTGTTAGCGTGATCCATTGACAATTACCGCATTTCCAGCCTCATCTTGGAAAAATAAAATGGTCCAATTATGCCTCGACTACATAGCGCGCCATACAGTGACACGTTGAGCATGCAGAGGCTTCTCCATAATTACTCTAGAATTTTCAGAAGCCCAAATGCTTCAGAAAATGATACATTTTTTTATAAAAATCTTAAGCTTAAAAAATTACTTCTAATTTTATAAAACTTCGAAACCATTTCAAATAAAATCGATATCCCGATATCTTACAAAAGTAAATGGCAAATTACATCATTCAATAAAAATTTTAAATTAAAATTATTTATTGTAAAATTATAAATTTTCCAAGAAAAGTTTCACCACTTTAAAATTTTTAACGAAATGCCTTTGGCCGCTTCACCCCACATTAATTCAGCTGAAGTTAAAAGTTTAACAACTATTTCATTTTGGATAAAATTACATTTGAAGCAATAAAAACTTAAAATGTGTTATTTCTTTTATTCTTTACATTCCCTAGTGTGATGTTGGAAAATTTCTTATTAAATATAATTCTATTTTTTTGTAAAATCCCTGCATGCAAGCTTTCAATTCGCAGTTCAATACTAACAAGCAATAACAAGCAATAACAACTTTATAAGAAAATAATAAAGGAAAATTATTGAAACGATAATTTGTAAAAAAAATAAAAAAGAATATTATGTGATTTAAAAATATTATTTTAAGGGCATAAGATAAATGAATTTTTACAAAACTCTTGCAATAAATTCAATTTTAATTACTGGAGATCCCCCCTTCTTCATTGACTTTAGAACAAAGTAGTCTTTTCATATCCTTTTTTAATTTTAAACCTTCTTTCTTTAAAGCTTTTTCATTCTAAAAACTAAATGTAGTTCATTTTCAAATGGTACACAAGAAAAAGTACCTTCAATGTATCAATTTACCCACAAACATTTTACAACATCTAATTGGGGCCTCTCTGTCTATGAAGTTTATTAATGAGTGAGATTTTTCATATACTCAATTAATTAATTAACAACTATAATTATGAACGGGAGAAAGAGAGAGAGAGAGAAAGAAGACTGAAAGTACTGTTACAACGTTGTTTTAAACATTTTTAAAGAGGGTAATATGAATGAATGGGAAAAAAGGAAGTTGCTAATTAAAAGTTCCCTGTCCCATCATTAACACACATCACAAAAATATTTGGAATTTATCGGGTTTTTCAACACGAAGTTTGTTTTTCACTTATGGCAACACCAACAACATAATAGTTGGGACATTTAGTTTTTTGACGTATTCATAGTGGAGGCATTGGCAATTCTTACAATTCAGAAGAGTTAAGAACTGCATTATAAGGCAGGTGATCCAAAACTTCTCCTCCACTGATTTCCCAATTGTTTTTGACCGGTCTTGTAATATATGACCAAGCTTTGTCATGATGGAATATTATAGCCTCGTGCACTCTGCAAACGAATCAATTGTTTTCGGTACAGATCCTCTGTGATTGCTGATCCGATTTAAACAGCTCATAATACAAAACACTCTTCTGATTATAGCAAATACAGAGCATTGCCTTTGGGTCATGGATATTCTGCTTCTGTTGTTGATTAGACTTGTTGACTGGGCTTGGGATTACGTCATTTTCCATCATCAGTAACAATACGATGCAAAAATTACTTCTTTTTGTAGCGTTCAAGCATCATTTAAAACAACCACCCCCCCCCCCCCCCCGGGGGAGCATTTAAATGTTTTGACAGAAATTCGCCGTCACTACATGTCTCTTCGGAGGTAAAAGGTAGCCCAGTCGCCTAATAGGCTAGCAGGAGCCAACTAGACAATCCACATTATTTCCACGGAAATCAGTAAGCTCCAGAGTTCCGCTATTTGTCTTTTTATCTTTTAAGCTGTTTTCTGAGTGATTATTGAGGTTGGCCCTTCGGAAGTATCGTGGTGGCTGTGTTTCAAGGCCCTCGCGTGAGTTTGTGGGTCGGATTATTCACAATGAACACAATGAATGGTCCAGGTCCAGTGAGCATGAATGCCGTCGTGTTGTTAAATTATATTAAGCTTCATGCTTTCTGGACCAGGAGTTGGATAGTCTCCAACTTATCAGTAAGGAGTGAGGGCTGCAGCCTGCTCCGGGCTTTTGAAGTTTCAACTAGGAGTGACTGGAGGATATACGAATCTGAAGGCCTTCTAGTGCGAGGATGACGCTACATTTCATCCACAGTGGTATTTTTTTTTAAAGAGAAGTAGTACTTCAGGCAACAATGCCTATTAGTCAAGTACCGTGCTACATTCTTTAGGAAAGGGATAGAGAATTAATGAAACAGGTGGTGAAAGTAGAAGGATAGTCGGAAATTAATTGCCGTATAAGACAGCACAGCGACCAGTGACTATGCCTTCACCGCTGAGCAGCCCAACCGACAGTCAATTTTTATTTTTGTAGTGAAAAAAAAACCAAGGTCTTCGTTGGGAATCGAACCCACAACCTCCATACTGACAAGCTAGTACACTATCTACTAACCTACAGGGGCACCTGTTAAACTAGCAACAAGCAACTATGATCCACCATCTGATTATGGCTTACACAGCTAGATGCAGATGTAAATCTTATCACGTATCATTTCCGACACGAAAATTCGCCTTTCAACGACACTCGGCTTGAATTCATATGGGACCTATTTACCTTGCATTTGAATGAATCCTACTTTTTTGAAAAGTAGGACAATGGCTTGTTGTGTGACTTCCAAAGATAATGCAAGTTCTTCTTGCATTTGACAACAAAAATCATCGATTTCTGCTTCCTATTTCTCCTATTTCATCTTCAATGTTTGAGAGCTAAATAGACCTCTCCTTGTATTCTATGTCGAAATCACCAAGTCATCGTTTACAAGTTTTTTGAGTTGGTGCATGTTAACCGTAAGTTTCTACCAACAATCGATAACTTTCAGCAGTCATTTTCTTCAAATGAAAGAAGGTTACCAGACTGCCTCGCAAAATATTTTTTTTAATGAGAAAATTCGACATTATTATAGCGATTGAAAAAAAAGAGTGTTTACACTTCAGCGGTTGTCGAATACTGAATAACAATAACAGATCAATATCCTCCAAAATAATATATGTATTAATTATTATTGATAGAAACCATATGTGAGTGTTATGCCATGTGTTGTCAAAATCGACATTATTATTAAAAGAGCGGCCCTTAGATATAACAGAACACTTTTCACACAATTCACACTGGATGAAGACGTCATCACCATTTGACTACTATTTCTAGCAGAATTCTACCAGATACTGCAATAATTTATGAAACATTTAACAATTAGTGCTATGCGATATATGATATTTTGTAGCTATTGTTATTCCTTTAACTCAATAATGAAAAGATTCTTTTATTTCAAAATTAATCAGCGACCCACACAAAATATAATATTTCTTTATTCGAAAAATGTCATAAAAATTTTTATGTTTCATCATTTTGCTTACGCCAATTACACGCAATCATTGTCTGTTCATCACTGTCATTAAAGATTTGCGCATTTTTGATGTGGCATGAATGTTCTTTTAAGACACATCCTCATTATTATTATTTGAAAATTTTTGTTTTTTGTCTTTTTGTTGTTTAATGACAATCACAGTGTTTATGACAAATAAATATTTTTCAAATAGAAATTTCAGCTTCCAGTAGTTTAATGGCAGTTAATTATAAACTACTACAAAGTGCTGATTTATAAAGAAATAAAATTATATTTTCATAACAGTTGGCTGACAGATGTAATCAGCTGTTAAGTTGATTTAAAACAGTAATGCATTTCAAGGCACTGTAAGTTTATAGTGAATTTAATATAAAAAAACAACAACAAATAAACATCGTTCCCACAACAATTGTATCTTGGTCCGGGAGCTACCAATAGCTATTTTGGCTAAATAATGTTAACTCAGAAGCAGCTGTGTTTTTAACAGAAAATTAATTTCAACAACAGCGCAGCTGTTATTGGGTTGACAAATTTGAGGTTAGAAAGTAAATTGGTTTAAAACACACACTTTTTGTTGACAATTTCACTATTGTTGACATCGGTGTAAAGCAGAAATATGGTAATTTAGAAAGGAGTATAATGCCGAGGGCAAGTGTCCACCTGTAGCAAATCAGCAGGCATTCGCTCTTTTCACAAAATTTTAAAGCACATTTTACAACAAAGCTTCGCTTATTTCATCAATCTTTCAAAGCGTCAGTTATTTGTGTGTTAATCATGTAACCCACAGAAAATAATCCAGTATCCAAACGAAAAATTACGGAAACGAGAAATTTCTAATGCAATGACAGGAATTGTTTGGATGAATGTGTGGCTTGCGCCGCTGTATTGCTGAAACCAAAGGTTACTGATGTCAAAGTTAGCCAATTGCGGCAACAAAAACTTGTTTATCATGGTTTAAGAAAACAGAGAATTCACACTAACGGCATTTTCTTGCTCATTTTCGAAAAAGAATTTACATGTCGATAATGCCGTCTAACCACAAACCGTATGCCGAAGATATTCTTTCGAGCTCAAACGGTTAAAAGGGTTTCAACAGATTTCAACGTCAACAAGTCTCCTGGGTTAGATGGGATCCCAGCATTGGCCTTGAACCAGTGCTCTTCGATGCTAGCACGTCCGTTAGCAACTCTTTTCAGCATGTTGTAGCATACCGGTGAATTTCCAAAGTGTTGGAAGATTGCTAATGTAACGCCAATCCCCAAAAAGAGTGAGACTAACAACCCTTCAAATTACCGTTCAATTGCAATTTGTTCTTCAATTTTCAGAGTGATGGAATGTATGATTAATTTTTATCTTGTGAGGTACTTGACGTCCAATAGCTTGCTTAGCGATCGACAGTATAGCTTCCGTAGGAGGCGCTCTATGGGCGACTTGCTGGCTTTCCTATCTGAATAATGTTGCAACTGCGTACATGATTTCGGAGAGAGTTCCCCCCCCCCCCCGGGGCACATTTATAGGTCTTTATAGAATAATTAACTGTCTAAATCTGTGCTGCTGGGGGTATAAGGGAGCCCAGTCCCAGCAGGGGTCAACTGGAAGCTCCACGTTATTTCCACGGGAATCAGAGTTTCCGCCAATTGTCTCTTTAGACTTTTAGCTGTTTCTCTGACTGTTTATTGAGGTTGGCCCTTCGGGAATATCGTGATGGTTGTGGTTTTGCGGCCCTCGCATGAATTTGATTATGAGGGCCTGAATCATCTCGCCTTTAATAACACCAACGGGTGAATGATTCAGATCCAGTGAGCATGCTAGTCATGTGTTCTGGACCAGGAGTTGGATAGTCTCCAGCTCTTCAGCAAGGAGTAGTGGCTTACAACCCTGCTTTGGAACCGCTGAAATTGCAACTAGTAAAGACCTGTTGCTAGAATTAATCCTCGGCTTCCTAGGAAGTGAATGACGTTGCTTTTCATTCCTAGAGGTTTGACCACGGCCAGGTGCAGATGTAAATCGTATCACGAAATTTCGGAGAGAGTATGGTGGTGGCTCTAAATATTTACAAGGCATTTAATAGAGTGTGGCATGATACAAAATTTGCTGCTTTTGGTGTCGGTGATAATTTCTCTAGATTTATATCGGAACATGAATGAAACGCTCAATTTCGATCTCCCAACAATCACCCGAATGAGGTCATGCGAATAGAGTAGATTGTAACACCCTTAAGACACAATGTTGCATGCTTACGCATAGATCTGTGTTCGGAAATAGTGCTGCATCTGTTACTATAGGTGACAATAGGTATTACGTAATCGGAAGCTCTTGCTGTTCTTGGTATGAAATTTCAGTGTGATGTTCGATGGACTCAGCATATTTCAATCGCCTCGATTTTCTAAAACGGTGTAAGAGATAATTCACTCCACCCGATCTACGTACTATTTATATCACCTATAACCGTCCGGCGCCCCAAAGTCTATTTTGAAGTTGCTCAACCGCGTACAGAAAAGGGCCAAGAGGCTCATTGGGGATGGTGGTGTGTCCAACTCTATTGATTCTCTAGAGCATCGACGCAATGTGGAATGTATTTCACTGTTTTATCGTTACTACAATGATAAGTGCTCGAATGAAATTAGGAAACTTGTTCTCGAAACTCGCACGTCCTTGCGTTTAACTCGATTTTCGTTGAGAGCACATCCATTTGTGGTTGATTGGCTAGTGAATCGCACTACGCATTACAGTGAAAATTCGTCTTTTAGCAGAGCTGCCCGTATGTAATATAAACTGCCTCCGGAGGTCTTTCCTGTCACTTTCAATGTAGGAAAGTTCAAATTGAATGTCTACAAGCAATACCCCCTCCTTCCTCCTCTCCATAAATTAATTTCCTAGTTCTGGTACAATACATTGCATGTGTAGTGGTCATCTCCGAGAAAGAAAAAAAACAACGGGTCACTTTCTTTGGATGTAATGCTTTTTCGAGGACTGCTGGCGGACTTTGTTAGTCGCTTATGCGACAATTTTGTTTCCTGACATAACCTAATCAAAGGGAGCCTCATCACTAAAGATAATTTTATGGGAAAATCTGTGCTCGTCCTAATTTTCAAGCAAGCAATTCACAAACGTCAGACACCAATATCGGTCGGTCGGCTTTAATTCTTCAATGAGTTGAAATTTATAAGCATGAAGATGAATATTTTTATGTCAAATGTTGCCCGAAGAGCCCCCACCTAGTGTTGCCCAATTATTGTGAACATCGACGGGTTGATACTGCAGGCACATTCTCAACAATTCGCTGCACAGCGGCCATATTTGTATCACTACAGTCACTACAGCATATTGTTTTGGTCTGTTATCAGCAACAATACCGTGAACCTCGAATTTAAGAATTAAAAGTGAAAGCTGCTCATACTTTGCGAACTGACACAGTAAAATTTTCACCATTTTGATAAAAAACTTTCACAATTAAAATTCTGCGCTTAAAAGTATAATGTTTTATGCTTAAGCAAATTTGTTGCTCAGTGGATGTCAAAGGATGACAGGTTGATTGTTGGCATACAATTGTCTTCCTAACCTTAAATTTTGCCTTCCGATATGACAACAAAATAAGAGAGTACAAGGAAGCTTAATTGTTTTATAAGATAAAATTGCAAACTTAGGCCTATCTAATTATTATAATAAAAACCAGCAATCTGACATGGATAATTTAAAATTGACTTAAGTCGACATACGTGATTTATATTAAACCCACAGTAGTTTGTTCTGCTTTTCCTTTCCACCCACAATCACGGGTATAGTCAACAAGAAATCAATAAAATATTACAAATCTTATGATTATTGTGTTCATAAATGAAACATAAATATTTTAAGACTTTAAGAGCATTTGAAAGTACAAAAGAAAACAAATAAAATAAAAATAATTTCAAATAAAAATAAAAGAAAATGTTTAAAAAAAGAATCTAATTGGGAAAATTGCTTACTCTAAAGGGTGTTTTTTATAGAGATAGAGAACTATGAAGTGGCGTGAAATATTATTTTTTAATTGAAATAAAATTTACTTTATTGGAAATATAATCTTCTGTTATATGACCGCTACGACTGGCTCGAACGTAGTCTAATCTGGAGCTATATTGGTTGATGACTTTTTTAAAAATTTGCGGCCGTCATGCAAGTGTTATACTCCAAGTGTGTTTTTTTTATTCGGACCAGCACTCAGGGGATGACCCCTACTCATGCAATGCATTGTATCAGAACGAAGAAATTAGGTTATGGAAAGAAGGAAGGAGGGAGTAGTGTTTGTGGACATTCGATTTGAATTTCCCTACATTGAAAGTGACAGGAAACATCTCTGGAGAGAGTTTATTCCACATAGGAACTATTCTCTTTAAAATTAAATTCTCCCTGTAGTGCGTAGTGCGATTCACTGGCCAATTTACTACAAAGGGATTCTCTCTCGACGAAAATCAAGACAAACGCAAAAACGTGCGAGTTTGGGGAACAAGTTGCCTGATGTCGTTAGAGCACAATACAAATACAACCAACATTGGTCGATACTCTAGAGAATCAATAGAGTTGGATACCCTACTGTCCCCAATGAGCCTCTTAGCTCTCTCCTGTACGCGGTCAAGCAACTTCAGAATAAACTTTGGAGGGCCCCAAAGTTGTATTCCATCTTTGTATTATATATAGGTGGTATATAGGTGGTATAAATGGTGCAAAGATCGGATGGAGTGAAGTATCTCTTATATTATTTTAGAAGGCCGAGGCATTTGAAAGCTTCTTTAGAAACCTGAAAAATGTGTTTCGACCATCGACCATCACACTGAATATTCATGCCAAGAACATCAAGAGCTTCCGATTCCGTAATACCTATTATCACCTATAGTAACAGATGCAGAGTGTGATTTGTTTTACATCCGCGCCTGACTATGTAGTCTTAATCAGATGGTGGACAAACCACTATTGTATAATTTGGAACGTCATACATGCATCCTAGATAGCCGAAGCTATAATTCTATGCAACAGAACCACCTAGTTGCAACTTGAATGATTTCAGGGCAGGTCTGCAAACCATCACACCTTGCTAAAGAGTTGGAGACTTTCTAACTCCTGTCCAGAACACATGTCAAGCATGCTCACTGGACTGGATCATTCACCTACCGTGTCATTAACGGCGAAATGATCCTGGCCACCATAATAACCATTTTACTGTTATTGGGCCGCGAAACCACAACCACCACGATACTCCTATATAGGGGCCAACCTCAATGATCGGCCAGAGAACTATTAAATGTCTAAAGAGTTCACTGTTCACGGGTTCACTGATCCGCGTGGAAATAAAGTGGAGCTTCCAGTTGACTCCCTGCCTGTCTTCACGGGACTGGGCTCCCTTTTTCCCCAGTTGCACTGAGTCTAGATAGTGGAATTCTATAAAGACCATATTTATATGCCCCTGGGGGGAAGAAACAGGTGCAGTACCATTTCCGAACACAAATCTATGCATAAGCATACAACATTGCGGCGAACGGGTATTCAAATCGACATATGATGCTGTCGTCCGCGAAAGAGTAAAAAGGATTGAAATCTATGTAGAAGCACGAACGGAATCTTGCGGTATCCCTGAATTAATCTTGAACTCGTGGGAATAAATTACATCTATAACAACTCGTATGGTGCGATTCCTGAAAAAAACTCAATAGAAATCTGTAGAAGTTATCACAGACGCCAAAAGCAACTAGTTTTGACAGCACTGCATCATGCTACACTCTATCAAACGCTTTGGAAATATCTCGAGGCACCACCTTAGTTTCTTTGAAATGTGTAACAAGATTTACATCTGTGCCTATGTAAGCCATAACCATATGATGGATGAAATATAGCGTCACCCTCGCCCTAGAAGGCCTTCAGATACGTATATCCTCCAGTCACTCCTAGTTGCAACTTCAAAAGCACGAGCGGCGGCAGCCTTCACTCCTTGCTGAAGAGTTGGAGACTATTCAACTCCTGGTCCAGAAGGCATGAAGTTCAATATATTTTAAGAACACGACCGCATTCATGCTCACTGGACTTGGACGTGCATTGTGTTCATTGTAAATGATCCGACTCACACAACTCAAACGAGTGCCTCGAAACAATACTCCCGAAGGGCCTACCTGAATAATCAGTCAGAGAACAGCTAAAAGGCTAAAAATACAGATAGCGAAACTCTGGAGCTTTACCGATTTTCGTGTATATAAGGTGGAATTGTCCAGTTGACTCCTGCTAGCCTATTAGGGGGCAGGGCTCTCTTTTACCTCCGAAGACACATGTAATGATGGTAGATTTCCGTCAAAACATTTAAATGTGCCCCCGGGGGGCAACTCGTATATTGCAATTCCTAAAAAAACTCGATATAAATCTGTAGAAATTATCATCGCCGCCAAAATCAATTGTTTTGACAGCACTGCATCATGCCACACTCTATCAAACGCTTTGGAAATATTTAGAGCCATCACCTTACTTTTTTCGACATGATGTATGGAGTTGCACTACTTTTGTGACAGAAAAGCCAGCAAATTACCTGCAGAGCGCTCCCTATGAAAACCATACTGCCGGTGGTTTAGTAAGCCGTTGGACTCCAGGTAACTCACAAGATAAAAATTAATCATACTTCCATCATCCTACAAGTTTTTCGAGTTTATCGGCGTAGACTAGTGACATTACATTTTCCTACAGAAAGTAATCGAACGGCATTAAACTGCACGATTTTGGGCGACAATTTACAGCTTCGAAACGTAAAACTATGCGGTTCCCAAATATTTTCTTCAATAAATCATTAATGTAATATGTTGCGCACGCTTGTTGATACCACAGTTTCTGCACATCATGGTTTTTTAATGAATACAAGGGAAAGTTAGTAACTCTGGCTCTATAGCGATCGCCATTGACTAACGTTCTCAGCAGCATCTTTTTTAAAAAAGTACGGACCAATTATTCCACCAGCCTAAAAAACACATCTCTCAGTTCTTCTGAAGGTAACGGTGTCTCTGCATACCCTCGAGGATAGAAAAGTGATGATACTTTTAATATGGCACTTTTGCTTATTGGTTTATCCATCCATTTAAAGAAGCAGACTTAATCGCAGAACCAAATTGGCTTCGAGTCCAACGGCAATCTTGTTTTTAGCTCAATTAGCACAATTTGGAAATGTTGTTGTTGCTACTTTTGTAGTTGTATAAGATTGTCGACGATATATTCTTTTTCCACTTTTTTTCTGTACAACTTCTGTCAATGAAATGTTTGTTGTGATTAAATTGAAGAGGTTTGAATAGCTGCTTAAAGCAATTTTTTTACAATTTATTGATGATCTCCAACGTATCCGTCTTAATTAAACGACATTTTTCAAACAAAACATTGAAGATGAAGCAGATTCTGTTTACGCTAAACAATTTCTAAAATTAAAAATAAAACAAACGTCAACGAACTTATAATCTCCATAAATTTCCTACTCATCCTCTTTAAAGCAATTTTATTATGTATCAATTGTTTTTCTATTTTTTGCTTGCTCTTTCTCTCTTTATTAAACATGCAAGCACACAAACCCACACACATACACTTTATAATCGTATAATAAGCAAAAAAAAAACAACATAACTGCTATTAATACTCGTAATAGAAAATGAGAAAAAAGCTAAAAATATTTTTCTTACAGTTATTTGTTTTTTATTTATTTCGAATTGTTGTTGTTTTTTATTTTTCAATTTAAACTTCTGCTCATTGAGATTTTTTTTTAATAAAGAGTGTGTGTGTGTGTGTATGTATACTTGTTTGTTTGTTTGTTTGTTGTTTTAAGCTGAACAAAAGCAAATAATACACGCACCATAATTTAATATAAAAAAAAACTAAAATCATTGAGAAAACACACATCAGCCATATCATGGAACAGTGAGGCCATTTTAGCATTTTTTTTATAACTTGACTTATTACAATTTAGCTGCAGATTATTAATCAAGAATTTTTAAAATATTTCTTTGTTATAGTTTTAACATTTTAACATTAAAATTAAATCAATTTAATATAAAAAAAAGTGAAGGTGAATTAATTAAAGAAAAGTTATAAATGCAATTTTAATCCACAGTTGGGATGGTTGGCGCAATAATACAATTGGGTTATTTTAGCAAATTTAATTTATACTTATTCTTACGGAAAAACAAATGAAGTGCCTTTTTTACAACTGAAAAAAGACTACACAAAAGGTTAACTAAAATGCTTCATGTTAATTTTAGGAAAGAAAACACCTTAACAGACATTTAATATATTTAAAAAACAAATGAAAGAATTTCACTCCATAATCGCAAATAAACAAATCTCTAAATATTAATTAGAAATTTATCAAAATACTTAATAAACCAAAAGAAATATTTGCATTTAAATAAAATTTCTTATATTTTAACACAAATTTAAATTAATTTATACTTTACTAGCAGACCCGGCAAACTTCGCCTCGCCCCCGATATTAGCCTTCAGACAAACTTTAGAGAAATAATACAACAAAAATATTTAAATTTTCAATGTGATTTATTTGAATGGAATCAGTCGTGAGCGATTTGATGAACAATGTTTTTCGATTTGTTTTCGGGCGCAAAAACAATTAACGAAGACGGTTTCCCAACGTAGTACGAATAACGAAACGCACGCACGTGTGATAATAAAAGAGGCCCGATAAATAAAAAACTTAGGGAAATACAAATTTAAGTTTTTCACATTTTTCCGCAATTTCCATTTGAAAAGTCATTAAAGAATAATTATTCCATACAAAAATTCTATTTTCGATTTGTTTGAAAAATATTGCACTGGATTTCGATTGATTCTAATGCTTTTACGTGAATGCGTGATTACGACTATCCGGAATCAGTTTCACAGTACACAAAACAGCAATAAAAATAATTTCACACAAAATTTCATACAGAAACTCGTTTTTCGATTTTTCCATTTTTTTCGACTTTTCGAGAGGGATTTTCTTCCGTAAAAACTTTCTCCTCGGAAATACAAAAATTTTTATTTAAATTGACCCAGCCGTTCATTCTCCTTTTACGAATCACATAGATTTTCAGGTTTTCCTTCAAATCTTCAATTTAACCTCAACTGTCCTTCTTCTTTTGCAGGGTGTATTCTAAATATCCAAATAAGCGGTTTGTGTCTTGGGTTTTGTTAAATGTGAGTTCAATAAGCAAGCGTATAAAGGAGTTGCCGTATCTTTATCTTAGTCGTTTTAATATTTGTAGAAAATCAAATCGCTTATTTAAAATTGAAATGAATGATAACAATTTTAAATGTTTTAATTGCCCAATTAATTAAGTCCATAAAGAGTTTTTCGAAAATTATACAATATATATTATATAACTATGCTACTATTTTCACTAAGAGATTTATTTTAGTCATTTATAATCGGGGATTGATTTCTAATTTACATTTATAAACAAAAATTTGTTTGGATACAGAAGCATTAATTTCCCTTTCTGCTTGCCTAAAAGTAAGAAAACACTTCAAATAACAGAATATTTGTTTGATTATTATTTAATAAGACCTCAGTAAAGGGGAAAAAAATAAAATAAAAACGGAGTTTTTGTATAAATTATCGTCTAATCAAAAACACAAGACAAAAACAGTCCATAACTATCCATAAAAACGACACTTTTCATCGCACCAGTCTCGCTAATAGCGATATACTCAGTTACAAAATAACCTTTCACGTCTTCATAGACTAATTAATTCCTAATCAGATTGAGCTGATGGTTACACCGGAAAACAATATAAAAAAAATTGAAAAAAAGCTATTTCTTACAAAAAATATTTTAAATTGTATTATTTTATATATTTAACAAAATTAATACTATTATTCTTATTATTGTTTGCATTATTATTTACATTTGTTTTAAATTAAATCTCGTAGAAAATAAAACATAATATTTTTTCCGTACTAATTACTACAAACCGACTTCAATTTATTTATTACAATTACATTTGGTTTTTTTGTTTAAAATTTTTTATATGTTTAACTTTTTATTATGTTAAAATTAAAAAATTAAGTTGAAAAGAGAAGGGAATTTAAAGATTTTTTTTATTTGCTATTCTGCTTTAACTACAATTAAACTGCATTTTCCAAAACACTGCACTACCATACGAATTTTTTCATAGTAAGGCAGAGAACATATGAAGAGTTGCTATTATGACGCAGAGATGGCACATTGGTATCAATTTAATTTTATTACTATTCCTATAAATTAAAAACTACAGCTGCTTACTAAATATTAACAATTGTAATAGAGAAATTATTACACTTGAATTTTAATTCATCTTCTATATTGATAAATGTAAGGCTAAATTGAGGTTCACTAAGTTCTTACGTCTAATATATAAAAAATTAAAATAGAAAGGAAAATAGGTAAAAGAAGTGGGAAGGTTTTTCAAAAAAAGCGGTAAGAGTGGAAATATCGCTTGCTTTCAATTCCGGCAAGTTTGTTGTTTACCATGAAATTAAGACTTTTTAATACATCGATTAAAGCCATCTTCTTCTACCTGTAAGAATAGCAATGACGTGTACAAAATTGAACGTAGGCAACCAAATATATAACAAGCAAAAAGTTGTCACCTTCTTTAATTAACAAATTCTACAAAACTCCCTTTCTTACTTCTCTTACTTCTCAAACCTAAAGTGTAAACAGCTACTTAATTATTTTAAGAATAGCAGCAGCATCAATAAACATCTGATATCTTTGTTCACTATTTCATTATTATACTAATTTTGCGCCAAAGTATGGCTGAGGGAATTTTAATAAATTCTATTGTAGCTAGTGCCACATTTGTCCGAAATACTTCTTCAGTTGAGGATGCAAGGAAAAAGTTAAAAAAGAGCGCAACCAATAAATACTACGCGAAAGGGAGAAGGATTTTTTGAAGCATGTAAGTGGCAGTTAAAGGCGAAAGATGCGCATCACTATTTTTAAGTTATAAAGATGTCCGTAGCCATTTTGTATTTGTTGCTTACTCTTTTGATAAATAAATTGGCGAGGTTGATATCAACGACCTGTGCTTAATTTTTTGACATCACTAACCTAATTTTGGTACCCAACAGAAATAGAAACAAATCTTAGCTAGCGGCAGCCAAAACGGTGTTTGTATAGCCTTGTAGCTATGCTTTTGCGAAAATAATAACTATTTACATACATCGATAGCCTTCTGTGTCGAATGGGTTTAGTGCATTAAACAGAAAATGGTACAAAATAAACGAACATCATCCAAGTACTTTTTTTCTTAGTATTTTATTTCTGATTAATTAATTTTGTATTTGTTGCCAACTCTTTCAATAAGTTAATGGAAATGATTGATATACTGACATCACTAAACTATTTCTTGAACCCAGAAAAATAGAAACAAATCTGAACTGGCGGCAGCTATAATAGTATTCGTGTAGCTATACCTTCGCCATAATTGTTTCCATACGTCGATAGCCTTCTGAGTCGAATGTGCTAAGGGCATAAAAAAGAAAATCGTACAAACCAAATGAACTTCATTCTGGTACTTTGTTTTTTTTTTTCTGTAGTATTTTATTTCTTTATTAAATTTTATTATAAAACATATTTTCAATTTTTATTCGAACTTTTTTATTTTTATTAACTATGTATTAATCTTTTTAAATGGTCTTTTTAAATTAAGTTTTAACAATTTATTTTTTCGATATCTCGCGTTCCTGTGGAAAGCTTCTTCAGGAAATTATTTTTTATATTTTACAAAAACAACAAATAAAAAAAAAAAGAAATTTAAATTTATTTATTAATTTAAATTTATAAATTTTTTGTTTTTATAAAATATAAAAAACAATTTCATAAACAAAAAATAAAAAAAAGAAAATAATTTAAATTTATTTATTAATTTAAATTTATAAATTTTTTGTTTTTGTAAAATATAAAAAATAATTTCCACAGCAAAGCGAAATATCGAAAAAATTAGTTGTTAAAATTTAATTTAAAAAGACCATTTAAAAAGATTAATACATATTTAATAATTATAAAAAATAATAAAATTAACTTAAATTTAAGTTTCTAACTCTTCTAATTTATGTATTTGTATTTATGCAATCATTTTAACATCTGCTAGTAAAGTCACATCCAAAAAAAAATCCGTTTTCCATGCCTGGCACAGAGTCTCATTTGTGTATTTGCTGTCATTTGGATAATTGTGAATTGTTGTACAACAACTAAACAGAGATGTCAGTGGTAAAAATTCAAAATATTTCTCAGTTGAGTAGATCGATTTGTCAAAAAACGTTGATATTCGCAAAGCGTCGGAGTGATTTTGTTTTATTTTCAAGTGAGTGAGTGTGAGTTGAATAATACAATTTTTATTAAGTGCAAAAATATAGTTTTCCAAGCAATAAAAAGTAGAGTTTTTTCATGGCAAAATAAAGCACAAGAAAACAACAAAAATAAAAAAAAACATTTTCCAAATAACTGCCCACAATGAAAGTGTAAAAAGAAACATTTTTTTTATACAATAGAAAAGAAAAAATAAAAAACGTAAGCAAAAAACGAACATAGTGAAAACAAATTTTTGAAAGATTTAAAAAGCAAGAAAAATATTTAAAAATTTATTTACCTAAAGATTTGCAATTATTTTTTTTTTTGTTATGGCATTGGTTAAAAACATCTGCAAAAGCATAAGCAAAGAAAATAATTTTCCTAGTAGCAGCAGCAGCAGCAGCAGCAAAGGTGGCAATATAAAGAAAACACTAACAAAAAGTTAAAGCAATTGTTTTTGTTTGATTTTTACACAAACAAAAACTATGGCAACTTATTATTTAAAATATTTATTAATGTTTGGCTGTTTGTTAAATTTCTTAAAATTAAAATAATTATCAACTACTTTGTTGCCTTGCGGTTTCCTTTTGTTGTTTTTGTTGCCTTTTATTCCATTCATAAATTTTTATTGTCATCTTTGCTTGCTGTTCTCTTCCTACTCACTCTCTGTCTATGCTCTTCTAAATTCAAATTTTATGTTTTTATTGTTTAGAATTTTAAAGTTGCCACCCGTATTTGTTTAAACTGTGGGTGGTGGTTTGCTTCATTTTTAATTATTCCTTTCGTGTGTTTTTGTTGTGAAATTTTAGCAAGTACATAATTCTTGTATAAATAAAAAAGTGTGCTTGGAGTGATTTTGTATTATCAAATGAGCAAGAAAGCTGTTGTAAAATTAAAGGAATACGCAGCATTGAATTAATAAAATAAAGGTAAGAAATTTAATTATTAAAAATTTTATTTTAAAGTAACATTTTATTATTTTTTTTTTCTTAATAAAGAAATGAATGCCAGTCTTGAAATAAGGAAGTCAAACTTTCAATTAAAAAAAAATATTCTAAAAGAATTGCAATGTCATAATAATAATAAAAGCATATACAGTCGCGGTCAATATAATAGCACCAGTTGCAAAAATCTGATGTAAAAATTTCCCATTTTTACTATATTATTTTTTGGAGTGTAAAAAACAGTTACATTTTTTATGCTATCTCAGAGTGTTTGCAATTGTTGTCAACTGTCGTAACTGTTAATCAGCTATAAAATATCTTTTGTCAGCACTTATCATTTCGTGCTGTCAATAAAATAGCACCACTAGGCTTTTTAAAATTTTTTTTTTGCAAAATTTTGTAAAAAATAAAAGTGAAAACGGAAGGTAATAAAAATTATTTATAATACTTTCTATAAAATCGTGTAATAATTTTATAAAAATTTTTTAGTTATCGGTTGCGGAAATCATTGTTCCCCTGCAAAACGTGAACTAATAAAAAAATTTAAGTTCGAGGGCAAATCGTATTCCCAAAAGAGGGAATTTGTTGGGCTATTCCAATAAAATGATAATAAATGCCCTAAGATAAAAGCAAAGACTTGAATCCCATGGTAGGAAGCGAGTTTTGTCACCCTTAATAGTAAAACGGTTAGTACGGACGACTAAAGCAAATTCCTTTATGATAGCTGCGGAGCTCAAAAAAATATACCAGCAAGCCTGGAAACTATACGCCGCAGACTTCGAGACAACAGCTTCAATTCCTGTAGTCTTCGAAAAGTGCCGCTCCTTTCTTCTAAGCATATTGCTAAACGGATATCTTTTGCTAAAGCTCATCTTAATTGGCCAAAGGAAAAATATATTTTAAGGAAAAATAGCACTTCAGGCAACAGTGCCCATTTAGTCAAGTACCGTGCTACATTCTTTAGGAAAGGCATAGAGAAGAGATGAGACAGGTGATGAAAGTAGAAGGATAGTTACGAAAATTAACTGTCGTATAAAACACCACCAGTGACCATGCCATCATCATTGAACAGCCCCACCGACAGTCAATTTTTATTTTTTAGTGAAGAAAAACCAAGATCTTTGTTGGGAATTGAACCCACAACCCCCAGTCTTATAAGCTAGTACACTACCTACTAGTCTACAGGGATACCTGTTCGAAAATGTGCTATGGACTGACGAAAATTGTTCTTTTCCACCAAAGTTGTTCCTTTTGGTGGAAAGGGTTTTAGATATTTTGTCTGTAGGCCGCCAAACAGCGAATAAAAGTCACAATGTAAATATGCAAGCACGCCTTGGCGATTAAAAATCCAGTTTTTTCCACTTACTGCAGATCTTAGAAAACATTTTGGTTTTCCAAAAATAAACTCTAAAATTAGATTTGTTTTAAGGAAACTGTCGCTTACATAATTATAAATAATTTGCTCCACAAATGCACAGGATTTGGGAATAACCCACTTCTAATATGGGAGTTAACTGAAAGAAAATGGTTAGATTTCATTCTGATTTATTTAAAATCACACGATTTTTTTCGTTACAGTATCGAAATTTATAAAGGGTCTTTTTTATAGAGGTACAAAACTTTAACATGGATTTTTTTTTCATTCAGACCATTACTGATGACCCCCACTCATGCAATGCTTTATTCCAGAACTAGGAAATTAGTTTATGGGTAGGAGGATAGAGGGAGTAGTGTTTAGGAACATTCGATTTGAATTTTTCTACAATGAAAGTTACAGGAAAGACCTCCAGAGGGTGTTTATTTCACATACAAACTGTTCTGCTAAAAAATTAATTTTCCCTGTAATGCGTAGTGCTATTCATTGGCCAATCGACCGCAAATGGATGAGGTCTCAACGAAAATCAAGTCAAAAGGAAAAATGTACGAGTTTCGGAAACAAGTTTCCTAATTTCTTAAGAGCACTTACCATTGTAGTAACACTAAAGCAGTGAAATACATTCCATATTGCGTCGATGCTCTAGGGAATCGCTAAAATTTGATACCCTACCATCCCCAATGAGTCTCTTGACCCTCTCCTGAACACGGTCAAGCAACTCCAAAATAGATTTTGGGACGCTGGCTATTACATGCGAGGTGTATTCTATCTTTGGACGGATATAGGTGGTAGAATTAAAACGACGATCGGACGGACTGAAGTATCTCTTACACCGTTTTAGATAACTGAGGCACTTGCAAGCTTCTTTAGAAATTTGAAAAATGTGTTTAGTCCATTGAACATCACACTGAATTTTCATGCCAAGCACATCAAGAGCTGCTGATTCCGTAATACCTATATCATCCATAGTAACAGGTGCAGCATCATTTCTGAATATAGTTCTATGCATAAGCATGCAACATTGTGTCTTACGCTTTTGAAATCTACTCTATTCGCACGACACCATTCTGAGATCGCTACGAGATCGTGATTGAGCGTATCATTCATGTTCTGCCTTTTTGAACTCACCTCCAACTGGTTCTAAATCTTCTAAATCTGCAATATCTGGTGAATTTAATGAGTTGCCACAGAGTGAGAGGGAGAGACAATTTTTGGTGGGAACTGAATTCGCTTTACATATTTTATTATCCGTGTATGTTTAACAAAGTTCTATTAATTATCGTCTGCTTTAGACTTTTTTTTAATCAATAAAAACTAAGCATTTCTCAGCATTCTAAATTTAGTTGCTAAAAATATAAATAATTTAAATTCCTTCAGTAAACTTTCAATACTTTGTAACATAAAATTGAAATAAAATTATAATTATCGTCGTTATTGTGTTTCCATTAAAATTTGCTAATAACAACCTTCTTTTCTACTTCATTAAACTTCTTATTTTAATATTTTTGCCTTTCAATAACATCCAATAAACGTCGTCGTCGTTTGCCTGGCCGCACAAGTTTTTTTTTCTTCGTACTTTTTTCCCTGGTTTTTGAAAATTTTGCAAATGAACTTGAGTTCTTTTGTACCTAAAGAGTCTGTGTATCGAATTAAGCAAGACAAGACAAGACAAGACAAGACAACAGATGAAAATTATTATCACAAAAAAAAAAAGAAGTCTTGCAGAACTTGTTTTACTTTCTTGCTTCTAGTTTACATTTTTGTTGTTGTTTTTTTTAAAGATTTTGTTGCCTCCGGTTGGACGTTCGTAACTTTGATTTCTTCTTTATTTTATACGTTGCTCTTTATGATGATGGAAAGAATTTAAATTGAACTTAAGTAGTGTGTAGCAGGCAGCATTAAGAAGAGACAAAACTTATATGAAGATGCTGTCGAAGAAAGATTTAGATTTATATACACAACAAGTACTTCAAAACTAGTGGATACACACACACAAACGAAGCATCAACGGCCAGCTGTTTTTTGTTTTTGTCTTTGTGTTCAGTTTTGCATTTATTTTAACAGGATTAACTTTATTTAATATTTTAAAATGCTTTTGTTGTTAACGTTATTTCTTCTTTGGGTTCCAGTGGGACTTTGCCTGCGGTCAACTTTGTCTTTAATAAAAAATTAAATAATTGAAATTGTAATAAAAAGTAAAACAACAAACATTCAAAGGAGGAAAGAAAAGAATCCTCTTTAAAATTAATTTTTTATAAAAATTTTCTACTTACCACAAATTTTAAAGAAAATTGTCAAAATATTGTAAAATTTCTCATTTAGCTTCATACATATGACCGAAAGGCCTTACCAAAGCAAACAACTTGTCGAAAGATAGGCGATTTTAGTCGATACAAATCTTGTTCCCTCCAACTAAAGTTCTAAATTAGGAGCAAAATCAAAAGATGATATCAACAACTCAAACGTGTCAGAAATACACAAATGACATTGATAGCGCATAACTGTGAACATTTTTCCCATGGTAGTATAGGGTGTCTGCCGGAAAGGTATACATACTACTTTGTTTGTTTATAATTTTTGATTAAATAAAAGATAATAGATCTCATATTGTATGGAATCAATAACCGATAAATGTCCGCCTCTGTTAGCCATACACCGTTTCTGGTTTGTTTGCATAAATCTTACTTTTCAGATATCTCCACAAAAAGAGGTCCAGAGCAGTCTAAACGACTTTGGAGGCCAATCAACATTACCATTTTTTTGCAATAACTTATTGTGGAAAGGGATTACGTATTAATTCCATTGTTATCCTGGCTGTAGGTGATGTAGCACCGTCTTGTTGATTCCATATGTTGATCAAGCCCAGTTGTGGTGTTAAATCATATCACAATATCGCTCCCCATTCAAAGTTTCCGTCGCTGCTGAATAATTTGAACATTTTTCGTACCCCCAGAACCGACTATTCAGTTTATTCTTATATCCATTCAAATGAAAATGTGCCTCGTCACTCGTAATGATTTTTTCATGAAAATCGGGATTATCATGGGCGAGCATACGTTCGGCGGCGTAAATGGTCTTGTGGAAGAAGCTCTTGTGTCAGCTGAATCTTAGCTGCCCCTGTAGGCTAGTAGGTAGTGTACTAGTGTGTCAGTCCGGGGATTGTGGTTCGAGCCCCAGCGAAGACAGACCTTGGCTGTTTTTCACTACAAAATAAAAATTGACTGTCGGTGGGGTTGCTCAGTGATGACGGCATAGTCACCACTGGACACTGTGCTGTCTTATACGACAGTAAATTTTCGACTATCCTTCTACTTTCACCAACTCTCTTATGTCTTCTCTATCCGTTTCATAAAGAATGTAGCACAGAATTTGGTTAAATAGGCATTATTGTCTGAAGTGCTACTACCCTTTTTAAGAAAAAAAAATCCTCTATGAAAACAAGTGAAAAGTTGGGACCCAAGTTGTTCTTTGGAGACCAAGATCCTGAGCACGGCATCGAATTGAGGTTGATGGATTGTTTTGTACACTTTCTTGTGCAGCAGTAATGTTTTCAGCCGATCTTACACTACGTTGTGGTTCATGCTTGGGCCTATCACCTACAGAACCTCTATTTTCGAAATCGTTCACTACACGATAAATAGTGCATTTTGTTGGCACTTTCACGTAACTTTTTCATCGTCGTCACAGTAATCGATGATTGATTTTGATAAAATGTTTTATCGAATATTTTTCCATAATAAATTTGCCACGTGTCTTCTACACGACTAACAAATATGAACTGTCAAGACTATTGTTTAGCAAAATGGCGCTAAAACCAAGTAGTATACCATCCCGGCGAACACCCTTTAGAAATTTTAGGGAAATTCCATGCCATTCGTTTTAAATATTATTTTTTTCTCAATTATTTTCTTTATAACCATCTGCTATTGTCTTTTTCCCCCGGGGGCACATAAATATAGTCTTAATAGAATTCCACTATCTAGACACAGTGCAACTGGGGAAAAAGGGAACCCAGTCCCCTGAAGACAGGCAGGGAGTCAACTGAAAACTCCACTTTATTTTCACGGGAATCAGTAAGCCGCAGAGTTCATTATTTGTCTCTTTAGACATTTAATAGTTCTCTGACTGATTATTAAGGTTGGCCCTTTATGGGAGTATCGTGGTGGTTGTGGTTTCGCGGCCCCATAACAGTTATAATAGTTCTTATGGTGGCCAGGATTATCTCACTGATAATGACACGCAAAGTGAGTGATCCAGTTCAGAGAGCATGCTAGACATGTGTTCTGGACAGGAGTTGGAAAGTCTCTAACTCTTTAGCAAGGTGCGATGATTTGCAGCCATGCTCTGGAATCATCGAAGTTGCAACTAGAAAGTTCTGTTGCATAGAATTATGGTCTCGGCTTCCTAGGACGAGCATGACGTTCCAAATCATGCAGTGGTTAGATCCACCATCTGATTAAGGCTTCATGGCCAGGTGCGGATGTCAATCGAATCACACAGTTGCTATTGTCTTATGTCTTTTCAAACAGTGATTTAATTTATTGGAAATTTTAGCTTTTGTATTCTATAAAAACAACAACAAAAATAAACACAAAAAGTATGTCTGTCCGCTTGCAAAATTAAATGGAAAATTAATTTACATTAAATAAAATCAAATTCAATGATTATTATTTAAATCAACACATACATACCGCCAACAACAACAACAACAAAAACAATAGCAGCAGCAGTAAGCAAACTTTATTGGGTTTTTTGAAAAATATGAAATCTATTACAGCAACAGTGTACAGCAACGTATGCGCCCGTATTTAACTTTGGGATGTTTGAAGGCAGTGAGTGCTCGCTCGCTCGCTCTTGCTGATTGTTAGAGAGGATGTATTCATTAAATTCACATTTTTCATTTTATTTAATTTTTTTTATTTTTTTTTTTTTAAATTTTGTTGAGATTTTTTTTACAATTTTTGTTTTCAATCAGTTAAGCACCCAAGTGGGATTTTTACTTTATTATAATTTTTGTTATTGTGAGCATTGAATGCTGTAAGCTGCAAGCTGTTTATTTGTTAGAAATAAATTTAAAAAAAAAATAAAATGGAAAACGTATTAATATCTTAAATCTTTCTAATCCAATATGATTGACTAAATAAAGAAGCTTTCTCCAAAATAAATTATTTAGTTTAATTGTTGTTGTTTTTTTTTTCTTTTCAAAGTAATTTTCGCCACCCCCTCAAAAGTTATTTAATCAAGCACAAGTGTGATTGATTTTTCCTCAAAAAAAAGAAAAAAATTATACAATTTTCCCCTAATTTCATTTACTCTGTGAACAGTATTTTGCTTTAAAAATTTTTCAAAATTTTTTTCCACTGCTATGAAATAGAAAAAACTATTTGAACTAGAAAATCATGTCAAACACGTGCTGGTGTTTGTTTTTTTGTTGTTGTTTTTGTTTTCTTTATGTTGCCTATAATAATTAGCTGCCTTAACATGTTTTATTATTCTTAAAACAACTAATTATCCACCCTCTTGCTTTGCATCAGCTATGTTTTCAAAAGCAAACACAGAAAAAAAAGCAGCCACCTGATTTTTAAATAAAGGGTGTTTTAATAGAGGTATGTAACTTTAAGTTGGCAACACTTTTTAATTAGCGACCAGTTTTTTGTTTTAAAGAGAAATAGCACTTCAGGCAACAATAACTATTTAGTCCAATACCATGCTACATTCTTTAGGAAAGGGATAGTGAAGAGATGACACAGGTGGTGAAAGTAGAAGGATAGTTACGGAATTTAACTGTCGTGTAACACAGCACAGTGACCAGGGACCATGCTTCATTACTGAGCAGCCCCACTGACAGTCAACTTTCATTTTTGTAGTGAAAAAACTAAGGCCTTTGTTGGGAATCGAACCCACAACCCCCAGTCTTGTAAGCTAGTACGCTACCTACTAGCCTAAGCGGTTTATGTTAAGCTGGGTTTAACATTTCAACATGAGCAGACCGACGCCTAAACAACGCTTCCAAAATTTTCAAATTGGATCGAAAACCAAATTGCCGTTGATATCGGTTTTGTTTAGCGCTAAAGCTCACTGGATACGCCAATAAACAAATGATAATAATTATTATTATAAATAACAAAATGTGTTGATACATTATTCATAATATTGTCCACCGTTAGTCACAACTCGTTCCCATATTTCGGGTAGCATATGGACTGCGTATCAAAAGAACTGCTCCGACTTTGAGGTAAAGAATGAAATAATTTCTAAAACCCTGTTCTGAAGTAAAGCGCATTCCACTTAGGGCACTCTGCAGCGATCGAAATAAAAGCTAGTCAGAGGGGTAAGATGTGTGTTATAAGGCTAGTCAGCGAAAACTTCTCGTCCGCTGTTTTCCAAATAGTTTTTGACCACTCAAGCGTGGTCATGACGAATGATTATGGACATGTGCCTGATCGAATATTCTAGTCGATTTTCGTTGATTGCTCACTTCAAACGAATTAATTGTCTTCGGTACAGCTCCCCTGTAATCGTCAGACTTGATTTCAACAGTCTATAATACAAAACACCTTTTTAGTCCCAACAAATAGAGAGTATTACTTTGGCGTCATGAATATTCGCCTTCTGTATTGATTTGGCTGTTTGGTGGGGCTTTACATATGACTTTTGCGCTTAGCGTTATCGTAGTGCATCCATTTTTTCATCACCAGTAACAATAAGATGCAAAAATGTCTTTTGTAGCGTTAAAGTATCATTTCCACCATGGAAAATCGTCTTTCAACGTCTCTCGCCTGAATCCAATTGCTTTTAAACGTAGAGAAATGGCTCGTGTGAGTCCCAAAGATAATGCAAGTTTTTCTTAAGTTTGACAACGGTCTTTATAGAGTAATGCTTCCATTTTCAAACTCTTTCGGCTGACCAGGCCTCTCCTTGTCTTCTAAATCGAAATTACTGCTCATGCAGTAATTTCAATTTAGAAACACGTTCACATGTTGTTCGAGACGGTGCTAATTGACCGTAAGCTTCTACCAACAATCGATAACTTTCAGCAGCCATTTTCTTCAAGTGAAAGAAGGTTATCAGACTTCCGCGCAAAACATATTTTTTAGGCAAAAAATTCCCCGTTTGTTTTTTTTTTGTATTTTATGGACTGATGCAAATCATTGGTCCATTGCCCCTGTAGGCTAGTAAGTAGTGTACTAGCTTATCAGTCTGGGCGTTGTAGGTTCGATTCCCAACAAAGACCTCGGCTGTTTTCACTACAAAAAAATGAAAATTGACTGTTGGTGGGGCTGCGCAGTAATGAAGGTATAGTCACTGCTCGCTGTGCTGTCTTATACGAGAGTTAATTTTCGATAACATTGGCCTTCTAGAAATGAAAGCTGTCCTGGTAGGATAGCGTAATTAGCGTACCAATCTAGGGGTGCTTGTTTTCACCACAAAAATAAGAGCTTGAAGACTATGTAACTATCCTTCTACTTTCACCACCTGTCTTATCTCTTCTCTATCCCTTTCCTAAAGAATGTAGCACGGCTGTGACTAAATAGGCATTGTTGCCTGAAGTGCTACTTCTCTTAAACAGAAAAAAAAAAACATTGGTGGTCAGAACGTTACAGTCAATGGTGGCCACTAAAGAGCCTTTTTCGTTCATCAATTGAACCATCATGATGTGTAAGAGCTGTGGTGTAAACAAGATCAGCTTATCACACAGTTCATTCAATTATTGATATATTGAGGGAAACGTTTGGTAGGTTTCATATTTCGGAACCGAGAATTGGCGAGTGATTCAACGGCGCTAGACTATTTTTGTGGTTATATGTGAAGTCGCTTTTCCACGACGATAGACTGTAAACAATAAAACATATAGAGGTAATATTTGCCGCATTATTGCTTATAAACAACCACAAGTGTTGTCAAAAGTCATCGAAAAGTATACCTCCAGATTAGACTACATCTGAGGCAGCCGTGGCTTTCTTACACCAAAAGTCATAAATTTAATTAAAATGCCACAGGATTATCTTCCGAATAAACTAAATTTTGACGATTTAAATAAAATCATGATTGTTTTATTTTATATCTAAGTTTTTTACCTATATAAAAAACACCCTGTATTTATTTTGTAAAAGTTGCATTTAAATTGTTGTTCATTCTGGGCAGGTTGATTGATTTAAATTAGTGTTTTTAGTTGTTGACTATGAAAACATTTTTTTATATTTTTTTCCTTTTCACCTGCCTTCTATTGTTTTTGTTTTTAGTTTGGGTGTTTCAAAAATAAAATAAATATTTTTTTTTTGCATTGCCTGAACATACGACTGAGTGTGTTGTTTAAAAAATTTTTTTTCTTATTTACTTTTTGGTTGTTTATAATTATAATTATTGTTATTGCGGAAAATGTAGGTGAAGATAAATTTTCGTTTAACTAACAGATACAATTTTGCAGCCTTAACAGAACACTGTTAATCATTTAACTTAACAGTTACTATTTTGATTTTTAAATTTAAAAAAAAATGATTTTTAGTTGTGCGAAATAGCAAAGTAAGGAGTTGATATAATTTGATATCAGAAGCAAAAACAATTCAAATATTTTAATAAAAAAACAAAGGTTTAGATGACGGATTCAGTGGGGTTACAGGCATTTTCTTAGATGTGACAAAAGCGTTTGATCATGTTGATCATTATTTACTATTCGACAAATTATCTATACAGTTACATCAGTTTTCTAAATAGTTTTTAAGCGGTCTCGCAACATTTGGCTGAAAGTTGTTATGATGAAAGATTATGCCATCGTAGCGTATCGCATCAATCGAATATTCTAGCTGCTTTTCGTTGATTGCTCACTTTAAACGAATCAATTGTCTTTGCGATAGGTCCCCTGTGATCATCTGACCCGATTTCAATGGCTCATAATGCTTAACACCCTTCTGATCCTACTTAATGCAGATAAAAACTTTGGCGTCATAGATATTCGGTTTCTGCGTTGATTTAGCTGGTTTAGCCGGACTTTATGTATGAAATTTTGTACTTAGTTTTATCGTAATGTATCCATTTTTCATCACCAGTTATAGTACGATGCAGAAATTATTTCTTTTTGTAACATTCAAGCATGATTTCCGACATGCGAAATTACGTTTCAACATTTCCCGGCTTCAATTCTTATGGTACCTAATTTCCTTATTTTTAAATTAATCCTAATACTTGTAAACATAAAGAAATGGCTTTGTAGAGCATGACTCCAAATGATAATGCAATTTTTTCTTGCGTTTGACAACAATCTTCGTGAAACAATGCTTTCAATTCCTCATCTTCAAACTTTTGCAGCTAACCAGGTCTTTCCTTGCCTTCTGTGTCGACATGACTACTCTTGAGTGGCTCAGACCTTCGTTCATTAGTTTTTTGAGTTGATGTATGTTGAGCGTAAGCTTCATCCAAAAATCGATAACTTGCAGCACACCTTTCCGACTAACCAGTCCTCTCCTTGTCTTCTGTGTCGAAATGACTACTCTTGAATACCGCAAACCATCGTTCACAAGTTTTTTGAGTTGATGTATATTAACCGTAAGCTTCTCCCAACAACCAATAACTTTCAGCAGCCATTTTCTTCAACTGAAAGGTTACCAGACTTCTCCGCAGAACATATTTTTAAGCGCAAAATTTGATATTATCGTCTATCGAATATTGAATTATAGTGACAGATGTTTACCCTCGAAAATACCATATTCGTTATTATTCAGGCAAATCATATGTGATAGTAGTGCCATATGTTATCCAAATCGACATCATTAATTTGTACACCCAATATTGTAACGTATTAATTTAGCGGGTTATTCTTTTGGGTACTCAGTAATGACAAATTCCATTCATGATATGTGCTTAGATTTTCCGACGGGGTTGATTTTATTTTTATTTGGGTACGGTTTTCCGTCGACCCTCGTCAAATTTGGTTTGTGGACAAGCCGGTTTCGGCCGATTGCCATCTTCACTGTTCTCTTCGTACTGAAGAAGGCAAACGGCCGAAACCGGCTTGTTCACAAACCAATTTTGACGAGGGTCGACGGAAAACCGTACCCAAATAAAAATAATTCCATTCGTGTTTTTCAGCAACAAATGAATAACCGATATTTATACCGAATACTGAACTCTGGATAACAAATTTGAAAAGATTTTTTATTAAACAGTGTTGCTGTGGTAGCGTTAAAGTCTTAATCTAGTCTTTACTTTGTGTTTACAGAGTTGAAAATGTAACTCAAAAAATGTTTTGTAATGAAATTTGTTTCAAAAAATATTTTACGTTTTCTTTCAAATAGATGAGGTTATGGCCAATGGGCTACCGAAAAAGGTTCAAGTTTATTTTTTCCTTTTGCCATTAAGAACGTAACAGAATCTTTGTTCTACGAAATAACGATATTTAAATCAACAATGATGGTAAAATGGACCATCACTATTATTCCCTTTTCCTCTTCTGTCGGATCAGCACCAAGGAAATGACCGCTATCCATGCAACCGTGTGTGATTAGATTTACATCCGCGCCTGGCCATGACGCTTTAATCAGATGGTGGACCAAACCACTGCATAATTTGGAACATCATGCTCGTCCTAGGAAGCCGAAGCTATAATTCTATGCAACAGAACTTTCTAGTTGCAACTTCGATGATTCCAGAGCAGGGCTGCAAATCATCACTCCTTGCTTAAGAGTTGGAGACTTTCCAACTCTTGTCCAGAACACATGTCTAGCATGCTCACTGGATCTGGGAACATTTCACCAGGTAGGTGTTATTAAAGCTGAAATGAACCCGGCCACCATAGAACCATAGACTGATATGGGGCCGCGAAACCACAACCTCCACGATACTCCCATATAGGGGCCAACCTCAATAATCAGCCAGAGAACAGTTAAGTGTCTAAAGAGACAAATAACGGAACTCTGCGGGTCACTGATCCCCGTGGAAATAAAGTGGAGTTTCCAGTTGTATCCCTGCTGACTTCAGGGGACTGGGCTCCCTTTTTCCCCCAGTTGCACAGGTCTACATAGTAGCTCTCCATTAAGACCATATATGTGCCCCGGGGGGGTCCGCTACTCCTGCAGAGTGTGATTTGTTTTACATCCGCACTTGGCTATGTAGCTTTAATCAGATGGTGGACATAATTCTAAGCAACAGAACCACCTAGTTGCAGCTTTAATGATTCCAGGACAGGGCTGCAAACTATCACACCTTGCTAAAGAGTTGGAGACTTTCTAACTCCTGTCCAGAACACATGTCAAGCATGCTCACTGGACTGGATCATTCACTTTGCGTGTCATTATCAGTGAAATGATCCTGGCCACCATATTAAACAAACCTGTTATGGGGCCTCGAAACCACAACCACCACGATACTCCCATATAGTGGCCAACCTCAATAATCAGCCAGAGAACTCTTAAATGTCTAAAGAGACAAATAATGAACTCTGCGAGTTTACTGATTCCCGTGGAAATAAAGTGGATCTTCCAGTTGTCTCCCTGTCTGACTTCAGGGGACTGGGCTCACTTTTTCCCCAGTTGCACTGTGTCTAGATAGTGGAATATTCTATAAAGACCATATTTATATGCTCTTGGGGGTCGGCTACTCCTGCAATGCATTGTACCAGAACTAGTAAATTAGGTTATGTTCTTGCTACTTCTTAGCACGGAGGCGCTCCTCGTATAGATTTTTTTTCACGCCTTAGTTCATTGGCACACAAAGATCTCGTTATTTTGCGTAGCGAATCAGTATCTGCGTTTTTGTTTCGACTGTTATGGTTGGGTTAAGTCATTTTGCGATCTAAAAATGTGATGAATTTGCGTAAAATTAAAATTCACGAGGTTTTTAATTTTTTTTAAAGTCTAGGAAGCCAAAAATTATTTTTATTAATTTTTAATATTTGTGCCCTAGAGCAGCTACAATTCAAAATGGAGTTTAGCGCGATTTTAACCGAACCCTTGTTTATATTTTTTGCTTTATTTTATTTGTTTTTTTTTCCTGTGAAAAGCATTAAAAATGACTTAAAAAATATAAAACTTCTGGTGAAATGTAAAAAACAAAAATAACAAAAAATAAAATGTTTTAAAATGAAAAGAATATATTCACAAAAAAAAAAATAATACAAATGTATTAAGTTCTTGGTAACCTCAGTTATTTTACTTTATATTTTTTTTGTTTTTTTATGAAGAAAAACATTCATAAACAGTTGTGTAAATATAAATTAAAACTCATTTTCACACGCTGTTATTAACTGTTGTTATGTTTGGCTTAACATAAAGAAAACAACGAACCTAAAGGCATAAGGTGTGAACAAAAAAAACAATAATGAAGCCACTCCAGTTGGACCCCACTAACACTCTTCTTGGCCAATCCAATATAGCAAACACAAACTTTACTGTTAAAGAATAAAAAAAAAAAAAGTTATAAAAAGTACAAAAAACAACAGCAAGAAAAATCAACGAAATTCATTAATTCCTGTAACAATATAAAATAAGAAGCAGACAAAATGAAGAGAATATAAGTCTAGGTCAAAATATAGACTCTTAAAGAGCTTAAAAACAATGAGCAGCAAATATATGGAATACACAAGAAGACAAGATACACACATACACTAACACAAAGCCTTTCATCTTAGTATCTTTCATTTAGTAGCTTAAAAAGAAGTTTTCAAAAAGTTCTGGCAAAATAATTTGGTAGGCCTAAAAGGTACAACAACACTAATGGCCGACCATCAACAAAAAACCAGAAGGTGATATGGAGAACGAAAAACTTGTCAAAAGTCAATTTACTCAATTATCCAAGTTAATTATGTATTTAAATGATGCCTACTAATGACAACAACAAATTAAAAAGGCTTAGAGACGAAAATTAAGTTAAAGTAAGGAATTGGCAAATGCCTTAAAGTTGACACAATTCTTTCAATTCACTTATAACTTTATCACGAGAAAACTCTCTCTCTCTCTCTCTCTCTTTGCCAGTTGCTTTATGTGTTTGTTGCTCTCATATATGAAGTAGAAATTCCTTCAAATGAACTTTATGTTTTATGACTGCTACCATAAACGTACTAAATTTTTTTGGGTAGCAGTGAGGATATCCAATATCCCTTCGAGTAGAATATTCAAATTAAAGACTTTCAGTCACACATTAATTATTAATTTTATATCACAAAATTTGCCCCTTAATAATAATTTCATTTCTAACAACTTGCAAATAAAGTTCATTATCAAAATTAAAAAACAATAACGCATACCAAAACATCCTCTTCCCCATTGCCTCTCAACCAGTTCTTTGGTGCAATTTGCCTGAGTTGAAAAGTGTTACCATTTCGTTTTTTTTTTTTTTTTAAGAGAAGTAGCACTTCAGGCAACAATGCCTATTTACTCAAGTACCGTACTACATTCTTTAGGAAAGGGATAGAGAAGAGATGAAACAGGTGGTGAAAGTAGAAGGTTAGTTACGGAAATTAACTGTCGTATAAGACAGCACAGCGACCATGCCTTCCTTCATCACTGAGCGACCCCACCGACAGTCAATTTTTATTTTTGTAGTGAAAAAAAACCAAGGTCTTCGTTGGGAATCGAACCCACAACTCCCAGACTGACAAGCTAGTACACTACCTACTAGCCTACGGATTGCAAGAAATAGTATTATTTTTATAGGTCATAATTGAGCTCTCTGCTAAAAAAGCTAAGCTCGCACAGGCAACACATGTTTAATAACGATGACTTCAGCAAGAATTATTTAATAAATTTATATTATTTTTTATTTAATAAATATCTCTTTATTCTTTTTTACGGTCTTTTTAAATTAATTCTTCAGGAAGAAGCTTTCCATAGGAAAGCGAAATATTGAAAAGAAAAAAATATAAATTCTTAACTGAATTTAAAAAGACCGTAAAAAAGAATAAAGAGATATTTATTAAAGTTAAAAAGGTCGATTAAAAAACTACAAAAATTATTTTTTATTCTTAAATATTTTTTATTTCATTTTATAAAGGCTTTCAGATAATTTTAAATAACGAAAATAACAAATCCCCCAAAAATGTCGAAAATATTAAAAAAAAATCTAATTCCATTTTCGTAAAAAATCCTTAAATTGCCAAATCTAGCAACACTAGTGCTGACAGCATTATATATTGCTACGTTTATACCATTTAGCAACATTTTGTTGTGAGTTCTTTCATTGCAAAATAAATATCATCAGATTTTAGAGTTTTTAAATTAATTACAAATTTATTTACTTTAACTACATAAAAAGTTGACACTACAGAACAATTTACTTAAGATGCACGTCTTTACTTCACGAGGTTTATTTTTCAACTACCTAATTATCTATTCAGAAGCTGCCTTTTTATATTTGTCCACTAGAGGTCTAGAAAAAGTAAGAATCTTCTACTCCCTTTGTACCACATTTTGTTCTTGTTATGTTATTCATTCAATGTATATGCGCTGTATGTGTGTGTGTATTTTTGTGGGAACCCGTAACCGGAGAGGTCAGCTGTCTTGGTGGACACCTTTTCATCTTTACATATGGTTCTGGGGGTAAAAGGTGGCACCAGTCGCTTAAGCTAGCAGGTGCCTGAAACTGAATTGGACCCTCGAAATCCGACCAAAAACTTACCAACTAGTACCAAGGGAACCCGTAGCTCGAAGGGTTAGCAGTCTTGGTGGACATCTTTCCATCTTGTCATGTGCTTCTGGGGGTAAATGGCAGCACCAGCCGCTTTAGCTAGCAGGAGCCTGAAACTGTAAGAATTGGGCCCTCGAAATCCGACCAGTAACTTACCAACTAGTACCATGGGAACCCGTAGCCAACAGGGCTATGGCTCTGTACTGGGAGTAACGTGGCGGGTGCGGTTTAAACTCAAATCGCCCGAAGGTATGGCTTTTTTATATCCGATATGCTGTTGCATTGCAACATAATGTCGCTCGTTATTGTGGTGCGAAAGAAGCTTAAATAGTTTTCAACTCTCAAGCAAGAAGTGGGAACACGGCCCTGCGTGCTGTGTATTTAAAATTGACTCCTTAAGTGTGTAATGTACCTTGGATCTTTGGTGCACGCATAGTATTCACCGAGTACAAAGGACACCATCAGGTTAAAGCCAACCGGCTAGATGCTGGCGTTAATCTATATCACAAACTGTACAAAGATTTAGAGGAAATTAAATTGACGAGCTAGATCTTGGCTATATATTTTTTAAAAGAAGACTATAAGAACGAGGCATATACGGATCAAAGCAGAGTTGCCTTATTAGTTTAATAAGCGTGTAACAGGACAAGCCAATGACATATCAAGATATTAGTTTTGTTTAAAGACAACCAAAATTAAATATTTAACTTTCAACAAAGTTGCCATATGAAGTCTTCTTCATTAAGTTGCCACATTTATTTTGCCGGCTTAAAATTTTATAAGAAATAAAAAGAAGAAATAGAATTTTTTGTTTTATAATGTCTGACAATTATTTATTATACTTTTCCATAAAAGTCTCAGTTCTTTTAAGAATTATCATTTTGCTTCTTTTGTTTTTGCTGGTAGTTGTGCTTCATAAGTCTTCTTTAATGGACAACAACCATATTATGACGGCTGGCAGGCAGTTTTTGCTAATACTTCTGTTAGTTTTGAATTTGTGATCTTCTTGTCTTCTGATGTTTTATAGAAAACGTAAATGCTGACGTCGTTACCATTCCTCACACATGTCACAATTTATTAAAGAAGTTAAAAATGTTCAAAACACGTTCCTTGCCGGCAAATCATGTCTTAAAGAAATATTTGCTTTATTATTTAGTTTTTTTGTTTTTTTATTTCGAAATTCTTTTTCTGGATTTGGTGTGAAGAATATCAAGAAGTAAAAATAAGGAGCAGCCACCACCCATTATTCATTAAGTATCGAACTGCTGATTGTTTGTGTTTTAAAGTCGTATTCTAATGTTTTTTTTTAATGTTAAGGAATTTGTAAAACGAAGGTTGTTTTAATAAGTTTCTGGTATTAAAATATTAAGTTTTATGCTGAATATCACAAGTAATTTTTTTAATTTCCCTTGATCTTTAATGGCACAAAATAAGTTCATTGTTTATTTAATAAAACTAGATTTCTATAGTGAACCATAGCTACCACTCTCCATGCTTCGAGTTTCTTTTATTACAGTAAATAGCGAAATAGACGCTCAGAAGGTTGAACTTTCTGTACATTTAACTACTAAATTTAATCTACATCACCATGCCAGCGAAAGAAATAACTAATTTAATTCAAAGATGCCAGACATCTTTAAATAAGCAGGCAATATTCAGCGACTATTCCTTGTTGGTTGTGTCGACATAGAAACACTCTGGTTAAAAGAGGGTGAGCTGCTGCAGGATAAGCTTATTAATACCTCTTGTAGTATCTCTCACTTTCTCTCTCTCTCTCTTTCTATCTATCTCTTTCTCTCTCTCTTTCTCTCTTTCCTCTCTCTCCCTATGCGTAAATAAAGTGTGTTAATGACTTGTTATTTGAAAGAGCATGTTGCTCCAGTCCTACGATTATATGCCTTAAGCTGGATTCGGCTAGGACAGGCTGTTTACTCAGTAGAGAGCGCAGTCACGAAATCTAATGGATGTTATGTTATGCACTGCAAATTTGGGGCCCATGTCAGTGAATGTCCATGCCCATGTCGGTAGAAGTCCATTATAATTATAATTGCTGAAGATAACATAAGTTATGTTCTCTACTTTCCTGCCCTGTTCTTAACTCCAAGCGGCTAAACATCTTGAAAAGAAACAGAATTTCACGTTTTCCAAAATTTCTGCAAAGAAACCAGGCAAAATCTATTCTTTTTTTAATAGAGCAATTGGTGAATGAAGCACTAGCTCTAGTTAGTTGCACACGGCTGGGCTGTAGGCTAGACTCTGTAACGGCTTGATGGAATAGCATGATCATTCTTGATTCCTCTCTGCGCTGTCCCTCTCATTGTTTTTGGAACTAAAGTAGTTTTCCTTTCCTTGTCTTTCTTCGGCTGACGACACAAAGGGATTGTTCTGTAAGTCAAAGACTATAAGGCTGCCTGATCAAAGTAACGTTTGTATGATTCTTCTATTTTTCTCTTCCACAATGTATTCAATCGTTGTTCTATATTAAATATATTTCTGGTATTAAATTGTTCGTTTTTGTTCCACCAGTGAATGAAATGCTAGTGTCAAGTTCTTCTCTTAACGTCTTTCCTCGCTGTTTCTTCCCAAATGGCACATTATCCTTGCCCGACTGCTCATCTCCGGTATTAAGTTGTTCGGTTTTATTCCGCCAGTGAATGAAATACCGTTGTCAAGTTCTCCTCTTAACGTCTTTCCTGGCTACTTCTTCGTAAATGGCGCATTATCCAAGCCCAACGGGTCGTCTCTGGTATTAAATTGTTCGGTTTTATTCCGCCAGTGAATGAGATGCTGTTGTCAAGTTCTCCTCTTAACCTTTTTCCTGGCTGTTTCTTCGCAAATGGCTCCCCCCCCCCCGGGGGCGACAGAAATTCACCGTCATTACATGTGTCTTGGGGGTAAAAGGGAGTCCAGTCCCCTAATAGACTAGCAGGAGTCAACTGGACAATCCACCATAAAACCCCAGAGTTCCGCTTATTGTCTTTTTAACCTTTTAGCTATTCTCTGACTGATTATTGCGGTTGGCCCTTCGAGTGTATCGTGGTGGCTGTGTGTTTCGAGGCCCCTCATGAATTTGATTAGGGGGCCAGGATCATTCACAATGAATGGTCCAGGTCCAATGAGCATGAATGCCGTCGTGTTGGATAGTCTCCAACTCTTCAACAAGGAGTGAAGGCTGCTGCCTGCTTCGGGCTTTTGAAGTTGCAACTGGGAGTGGCCGGAGGTTATACGTATCTGAAGGCCTTCTAGGGCGAGGATGACGTTATATTTCATCCACAGTGGTATGATCCACCGTCAGGTAATGGCTTACAAAGCTAGATACAGATGTAAATCTTATCACGTATGTTCGTAAATGGCTTGTCCTAACCCGACTGGCCATCTCTGGTATTAAATTTTTTGGGTTTGTTCACCCAGTGAATGAAATGCTGGTGTCAAGTTCTCCTCTTAACGTCCTTCGTATTTCTTTTTATAAAACAAAAGTTGAGGATTTTATTTTTCATGGCGAAAAATATTATTCGAAATTTTGTTAAAATTTGAACAAAGTATATTTGTGTTTTTGACTTCAATAACAACCCTCGTACTTTTGTTTTTTAACATATTTAATTAAAATTCAAACAAACCAGAAATCATTATATTTACACAGTGCCTTAATGAGATCGTGAGCAAGAGGTAGAAAGAGAGGACCCAAACAAGTTTTAATTAATTTCTTTAAAGGCGGGGATTTTTTTTTGGTTTTTGTTGTTTGCTATTTTGAAAGCCGCTGAATATAAAAAGTTATTGAAATTATTGTTAATATTTTGAATTTGTGTGTTTGGGTTATTAATTTAATTTTATTTATTTTCGTTAGGATACAAACTATCTTTCGTTTTGTTTATTTCTTTTGTATTAATTAGCATTTTATAAAACAGATTAAACATAAAATTAATTTATAATTTTATGACATTTTGGTTCAATGGTACTTTTATGGTACTTTTTTTTTCTTGCAAAAAGTCAAGGTCATTTTTGTACATTTTTTACGATGATCGTTTAAGTTTTGTTTTACTTAATTTTGAAAAATGTCTGCTTTTCTCTTTTAAGCTTTGAATCATTGTACGTTATCACATCTTTTTAGTTTTTGTGTTTGTTGCTTATTATCTGTGAACGTTGAAATTGCTTATAGAAAAACAACAACTTAATAGAGATTTATTGTGTTTAATCATCTTTATTAATATTTTTGGTAAACAACCGCAGTTTCTTTTCATTTCTATTTTTTTTTTGTTTTCTGGTCTTTTAGTTTGAAGAAAACGTTAACGTTTATCATTATTAATTAAGCAGATTGTTATTTTTGCAAAACGTTTTTTATTAAGGTTTTTTTTTTAATTAAAAATAACTATCGGCCTAAGTTTTTGAGTCATGTACACGCTACACGCGAGGCAAAAATGAAATATTTAAAGATCTGCTTTGCAAAATCTCTGTAATGACCTTCAACGCACAGTGTTACAATAAATCGTGCGTTTTTTTTGTTTTTGTATAAAGTTGTCGTATGTTTAAGTTTTTTTTTTGTTTATTGTTGTGTTGTAATGTTCCAGTTTATCACAGTTCTTTTGTTGTTAATTAATGGTATTCTCACGATTTTAGAATTGTTTTTGCGATATTAAGACACGTGCAAAAATTTATTTTAAAATCACTTTTTTATTTAAGCACATATACTTTGTTATTGGGCGTTTTTATAGCTTTTCCTATAACTGTAATATTTCTATTCTCTCTTTTTTAATTATTATGGTTTTTTATTTTGTTTATTTTCGCAAATTTCAATTCAAACTTGCAAAAATCGAAAAATTAGGAGATTTAACAAAGTCCTCTATTGTGGACTTAATTCTACAGCATTCTTTACAACATCTTTTAACTCAATTCGAATACTCGTAATCTCAACACTGAGTTTTTATATAGTACCGAACAAATTTTTTATTCTTCTACTTTGAAACACAACTTGTCTTTGTATTTCTTTCTACCATCCGAGATACTCTTCCATACAGGACTCTCCATCACTTACGAAACCCCATTAAATGCTTAATTAGGTTGACCACAGTAGAAGAGAAAACCATTCAACTGCAAAGAAAGGCACACTACTATACTCTAAATTAAAACTAAAGACTGGCTGGAATTCAAAGCCACGACAAAGCTTTTCTTGACTATGAAATAACTGTTCGAACTGCTTCGAAAAACCCCTAATACGGCTTTCCGCCGGGAAGTTATAATATTTTATTTGTTTATAATTTTTGATTAAATGAAAGAGAATGGATCTTATATTAATAAATGCTTTACTTAAAGTCGGCAATTATGTATGGAATACCATATCAGATAAATGTCCGCCTCTGTTAGCCTCACAAATGAAATCTCACATTGTTTATTACATTCTCACACATTTCACGCGGTATTTTATTAATATCATCGCGAATATTTTGTTTGAGTTGCTCAAGCGTTACTGCTTTGTTTGCATAAAACTTGCTTTTCACATATCCCCACAAAAAGAATTCCACAGTAATCAAATCAGGCGACCGTGGAGGACATACATGATAACTAGCTGTGTAAGCCATTATCAGATGGTGGATCATACCACTGTGGATGAAATGTAGCGTCATCCTCGCCCTAGAAGGCCTTCAAAAACGTATATCCTCCGGTCACTTCTTGTTGCAACTTCAAAAGCCCGAAGCAGGCTGCAGCCTTCACTCCTTGCTGAAGAGTTGGAGACTATCCAACTCTTGGTTCACAACGCAAAATGCTTAATACAATTTAAGAACAGAGACGTGATTTGATTTACATCCGCACCTGGCCATGAAGCCTTTATCAGATGGTGGTCAAGCCACTATGCATAATTTGGAACGTCATGCTCGTCCTAGGAAGCCGAAGCCATAATTCTGTGTAACAGAACTTTCTAGTTGCAACTTCGATGATTCCAGAGTAGAGCTGCAAATCATCACTTCTTGTTTAAGAGTTGGAAACTTTCCAACTCCTGTCCAGAACACATGTCTAGCATGCTCACTGGATCTGGGAACATTTCACCAGGTAGGTGTTATTAAAGATGAAATGAACCCGGCCACCATAGAACCATAAACTGATATGGGGCCGCGAAACCACAACCACCACGATACTCCCATATAGGGGCCAATCTCAATAATCAGTCTGAGAACAGTTAAATGTCTAAAGAGACAAATAACGGAACTCTGGGGCTTACTGATACCCGTGGAAATAAGGTGGAGTTTCCAGTTGTACCCCTGCTGACTTCAGCGGACTGGGCTCCTTTTTTCCCCCAGTTGCACTGTGTCTAGATAGTGGAATTCTATAAAGACCATATTAATATGCCCCTGGGGGTACAATTTAAGAACACGACGGCATTCATGCTCACTGGACCTGGACCATTCATTGTGAATGATCCGACCCACAAACTCAAAAGAGCGCCTTGAAACACACAGTATACACGATGCTCCCGAAGGGTCAATCTCAATAATCAATCAGAGAACAACTAAAAGGCTACAAAGACAAATAGCGGAACTTTGGGGCTTTACTAATTCATGGACAAATATAGTGGAATTGTCCAGTTGGGTCCTGATAGCCTTGAAGGGGACTGGGCTCCCTTTTACCCCCGAAGACACATGTAATGACGGTGGATTTTCGTCAAAACATTTAAATGTGCTCCTGGGGGCGGGGGGGGGGGGCGTAGAGCAGAATCAACATCATGGTTTCTTGAAATAATTTGTTGTGGAAAGAGATCTTGCAGAAATTCCATTGCAATCCTGGCGGTATGCGATGTGGCAACGTCTTGTTGATACCACATTTTAATTAAGCCTTTGAGCTTGCACGCAGTTTTGGCATTAAAAAGTTTTCAATCATATCACGATATCGCTCCCCAATCACAGTTACCTTTACGCCGTTTTTATTTTCAAAAAAGTAAGGTTCACTGATTCCTCCTAAACCAAACTGCACACCAAACTGTGATTTTTAATGGATGCAAAGCCGACTGTTGAATAATTTGAGGGTTTTCAATTCCCTATAATCGACTAATCTGTTTATTTACATATCCATTCATATGAAAATGTGCCAGTTGTATCTAATTTAATTTATATATTTTTTTAAACGAACATACCGGCTTCAGTAATAAACAATAACAAGAGAGAGAGAGAGAAAGAGATAGAGAGAGCAAAACATTTTTTACTCCTTTTTTAAAAACACAGGGTTAAATGAGTGAATACTTCAAAACTACTTAATAAAGTCGAAACGACAAATGTATGCATAAGGAAATGTCAAAACCAGGGATCCTGCATGACAAAATTAAAAAAAATATTTAAAGTAAAAAAAAAATGGAATGAACGTTAAATCATTCAACTCACAGCAGCCACAATAACGACAGTTCCAATAAAAGAAAAATCAATAAAAGAACATTTACGATGACTGAACTAAATTGAGTGCACACACACGCTCATATACACTCACACGCACGCACACACATGTTATTGACAGAATAAATTAAAAAATATTTTTGAAATATTTCAAAACGAATGTATTTGTTTCTGTGCTGGCAAATATCGTCACGCCAAGTGGGGTGCAAAGAAACTTGAAAATCAAAGATGTGTGTAGGGGTTAAAAGTGTGCATTTGAATATAATTGCTGTTATCGAAAAAGAAGAAGAAAAAATGTAACAATAACGCCCAGCAGTATTGAAAATAGGCGTTTAATTTTTACAATAACTTAAGTAATGGATTGTTAACTTTCTTTAATTAAACTTGAAAAAGAAGAACCTTCAAAATGCAAACTCTCCAACCAAATTTGACGAGGGTCGACGGAAAACCGTACCCAAATAAAGGTAATAAAATATAACGTATGTTGCTGGGGTAGTCCTCAGGGCGTGACCAGTAGTAGCAGTAAATACTTATTATTATTTTATTAAACGAGTACTTATATTTCATAATTTTTAGAACCAAATCAACCAGAACGTGCAGGACTTGAAAAATAATGACCTGAACCAGACTGACGCAAATTACCCGTACGACGTGCTTTCAACTTCGAGGTAGGATACTGAATGCCTATTTGACCGTTGTTTCTTTCTTAAAAATGATTTGATTGAATGATGGTTAGTGTATTAGTTCTCACAACGACTAGGACCCATGATTTTTATAACCAGTAGTGGTGTTCCTCTTCACTACTACTTCTTGGTCTAAAGACTATGGCTATAAAAACCCATAGAAACCCTCTACCATTACTACTACTTGGTCTGGAGACTGTGACTATAGCAACTAGTAGAAAACCTCTACCACTATCCTTTAGTCGACTTGCATATCTTGGTGACCTTCTACAACAAAGGCTGTAATAACCTGTGTGTGGTGATATTCACACCAACCATTTAAACAATCACTATAAATGAAGTAATGAGACTAAAAATCTCACCAATACACAACCAGTTTACACTCTTTCTTATTCTGCTTGATTCTCTTATACTAAATCTTATATATATTCTCTATTATATATTGTAATAATTAATAAGTTCATATGAGCACAGCAAACAATAATTCATTCAGAAAGATAAAGGACTATTATTATTCATAATTCATGATTAATAATTCAGTAAAATAATAATAATTTTAAAAAATAATAATAATTCGGTGAAATAATAATAATATTGATATAATTATAATAATACTTATAATAATACTATACTAATAATACAATAATCTTTTCATATTCAAAATAAGAAAAAAAAAGAGAAAATTTGTGTGGAAACTTTTACTTCGTTCTAGAAAATCGCTTTAAACAACGGCTTTCGAATTATAAAACAAAAGTAATTGAAAAACCTTTTATTTAAATCCAATTTTCTCGTGGCCAGAAAATGATTCCTCTCTCCCAGCCGCGTCATCTTGATGTCATTCTAGGCGACAGTATATCACATTAACGTGTGCTATAAATATCAAACTGAATCACAAAGGGTGATACCATTTTAACATACAAATGCTATCGCTTAAATTAAAGCCGACAAAAAAAATTATACCTCTCAAATATAGACAAGTCAGGGAATGAACTCAGTGGTCTGTGTGTAGCGATTAAATATTCTGTAATACAAAGCACAAAACATGGATTTTTTGGCATCTTTAATTTTTCAGTGGAAGTCGTTTATAAGCTATTCGGGTTAAACGACTTCTACTACATTAATTAAATTATTAATTAATTAATTAATTAATTTAATTTTCTATAACTGTTTATAAAATTCAAGGTGGGTCTTAACAAACCTTTTCTTTATTTTTTTCTCAGTGTAAATAATTTCATGATTTCTTTCTTCTAACGAAAGTAGGAAGAGTTATTATTCTTAACAAAATTCTATTTTATTTTCTTTATTACTTCTCTTCTTTGGAATTAATTCATTAAGCAAATTGCTTTTCTTTTTCATTTGAAATTAATAATTTTGTTTCGTAAATGATATTGAAAATAAAAACTATTTTTAACCGATAAAACAAAACAAAACAAAAACCACACACCACTCATTGGATTGCAACATTTAAGAACCGCAACACAAACATAAACATCAACATTGATAGTTTATTAAAAATAAAAATCTTGAATAAGTCAGTGGTTGGTTTTTTTTTCTTCTTCTTACAAAACAAAAATAATCACTAAAAAAAGACTTGAGTTGTAAAGTCAGATGGGGGAAATTAATTGAAGAAAAAAATTATTTATTCTTCATTAACAAAAATCATTTGTACATTTAGACGAATTAGATGTCACCTTGTGGGACTCACAAGCAGCCATCTATGTTTTTAATGCTAGTGCTAACGATTTTTACCGCCCCTCCCCCCCATTCTGAGGTCCTAGCCACGGCTGTTGAGGTCACTTTGCTTCTATAATAGACTTTCGCAAATCACAAAGCAATTTGCAGCTTGATAAGTTCCTCAAGCTCCCATAATGGATAATCTCTGTAGTTCACTTGATTAATGTTAAAAGAAAATAGCGAATCGATCGATCGATGGCCTCTCCCATTTTTCTCTACTTCATCTGTGTTCGGTTTCATATTGAACTGATTAGTCGGCCCACTAAACTGTTTGACCATAAATATAGAAAATTTAAATAACAACTTCCCATTTATAGCAAGATGCCATCTATATATACATATATATTTCATTTCTGACCGATATTATATATTTAAAAAAAAAACGACACTGTAACACCTTTTTTTGTATAACTCTGTTTCATCTACCGATACCTTTTAAACCTAAAGAATGAAAAACTGATGTGTGTACTTATACATATAAGCATGAGTATGTATGTATGTATGTATGCCCATGTGTGTGTGTATTTTTTTTTCTTCCAAATATTAACCGCGACATTGATACCAGCCAGCATTAAACTAGTTAAATGTGTAACATGTTGTTGACAACTTGCAAAAAAAAAATCGTTTCCAAAGATCTCTGACGATCGTTTCCTCTTTAGAACTCCGACTTGAGAAAGAGAGAGAGAGAGAGAGATGTATTAAGGATCTATATTTTGCATGAAGCTTAAACAATGATACAAAATTTTTTTCTTTTCATTTGTGATTTTGCTATCCTTTCACAATAATTATAGCAACAACCAACACTGGTTGTTAGTGCCTGTTTACACGCTTCCACTTCTGTTGCTCAACTTTTGACTTTTCCATTAGAAAGAAAGAGAAGGTATAAATGTTGGATATGTTTCTATTTCACTGCAGTACGGAGCTGCTTGTACTCGGGAATTTCGTTTTGTATTTCTATTCGTTGTATTTTTTGTATTTTTGACATTCCTTTAAATTCCCTGTTTCATTGTTAAAATGTGAATGTTTAAAATTCGTCATAAAATTGCCGGTTATTTTAAATTATAAAAATTTTTTGCTAATAGTGTTGTATTGTTAAACATTTTTTCCATCTTATTCACTGTCATAAGAACTCCATTCAATAACTGCTCCAATGCAGTCAGTTATAGACTCCAGTATGTAATTTTTTTCTTTAACATCCATTTTTATTAATAAACCTTTTTTTCACAACTGAAATAAAGCGTCGAAAATTACGAATTTTGAGGCAAAGCAAAACAAGAAAATTGTTAACACAAATTGTGGCGTGTAGACATTATGTCAACTTTATCAAAAACAATGAGCAACAAAAGTGGAAGCGTGTGAGCAGGCACTAACTATTGTTTGAATATTATGACTAAATTGCCTGTCCATATCAGAGATGCATTTATTGCATTTTTTTATGCTATCGAATAATATACTAATTAGCTTAATTTTTGGAATTATATAAAGGGTGTTCCTTATCAAAATCAACATGTTGTTATAAAAATAAGAAAAAAATTTTTTTTTATTTTTTTCCATCACCTGCTTCGTTACACTTCATGAGATTTGCTAAAGCAATTACGGTGTTAAATGTCAAGAAAAAAGAGGAAGAGAGTTTGCATAAATCTTGGTTTCTAAATATCCCCACAAAAACAAAGACGTCCGGAGCAATCAAATCAGGCGGCCATGGAGAAAAATCAACACCACCATTTCTCTAAGTAACTTGTTGTGGAAAGAAGACTCCCAGTAATTTTATTATAATCCTGGCTGTATAGGATGTGGCACCGCCTTGTTGATACCACATGTTAATCAAGTCCAAATCATGCAGTTGTGGAGTTAAAAAGTTTTCAATCATATCCCCCCGGGGGCACATTTATCGGTCTTTATGGATTACTTAACCATCTAGACCTGTGCTGCTGGGGGTATAAGGGAGCCCAGTCCTCTGCAGACAGGGTGTCAACTGGAAGCTCCACATTATTTCCACGGGAATCAGTAAGCCCTAGAGTTTCAGCAAGGAGTAGTGATTTGCAACCCTGCTTTGGAACCGCTGTAATTGCAGCTAGGAAAGACCTGTTGCTAGAATTAGTCCTCTACTTTCTAGGACGTGAATGACGTTGCTTTTCATTCCCAGTAGTTTGACCACCATCTGATTAAGGCTTAAGGCCAGGTGCAGATGTAAATCTTATCACAAAATATCACGTTATCGCTCTCCATTCACAGTTACCGTTGCGCCGTTCAAAGAAGTAAGGTTCAATGACTCCTCCTGACCAAATTGCACACCAGCCTGTCACTTTTAATGGATGCAAAGGTGACTGTTGAGTAATTTGAGGGTTTTCCATTCCCCAGAACAGACTTTGCTGTTTATTTTTATATCCATTCAAATGAAAATAAGCCTCGTCACTCATTATTATTTTTTCATGAATATCAGGACTGTCAGGAGAGAGCTGTAACATTCGTTTGGCATATGTACGGCAGCATAAATGGTCAGGAGGAAGAAGCTGTAGTGTCAATTGAATCTTATATGGAAACAAATGCAACTTCTTGTGGAAAATTGTGTCGAAAGATGTTCTTTGAAGAACAAACTCCTGAGCATGGTATCGAATTGAGGTGCGTGATTTGATTTACATCTGCACCGACTACCTCAATAACCAGTCAGGAGACAAATAGTGAACTCTGGGGCAACTGATTCCCGTGGAAATATGTGGATTGTCCAGGTGACTCCTACTAGCCTTTGAGGGGCCTGGGCTCCCTTTTACCCCGCAAGACACCGGTCTAAATGGAATAGTAGGTTCCAAAAAGACTATCATGTGCCCCCGGGGGGGATCGAATTGAGGTTGATGGATTGTTAGGAACATTTTCTTGAGCAGCAGTAATATATTCAGCCGATCTTGCAGTACTTTGTGGACCATTTGTGGTCTCTCGCCTACAGACCCTCTTTCTTCGAAATCATTCACTACACGATAAATAGTGCGTTTTCATGGCACGTTGTTTCTCCCAAAATTTTCACATAACTTTCTCATCGTCTCACAGTAATCGATGATTGATTTTGATAAAATATTTTAACGATTAAAACACGTTGGTGTATCGAATATTTTTCCATAATAAATTTGCCAAATATCAACTTCACGACTGGCAAATATGAACTGTGAAGACTAATACTTTTTGGTGGACACCCGGTAAATGAGTTTAATAAGAGTATGTGCAGTTGTTGTAATTATAAAAATTTACCCAGACCTGCTGAGTTGAAGTGCAGAGTTGCATTGTTTATTTTTATTAAAACAAAAAAAAAATGTTTTCATTTACTTTAAACATCATGCAACAGTGGTTTAGTTTTACATAAATATTTACTTTTTATTTTTCTTTATGGCAACAGGTTTATTTTGTTTCTTGTGTCTTCTTCATATGTTATGCTTTTGTTCGCTATATAAAATCTGGTTTATTATTTAAAAAAAAAAATATAAAATAAAAATAAAACTCAGTTTTTGTATAAAAAAAAACTATTTAAATTATTTTAGTTTTGTTATTTGGTTTGTTCGTCCTTGACTAAAGTAACAACAAGAAAAAAATATAATATTTCATAACAGTTGAAGCTGTAAGATAATAAACTCTCTAGCGTAGTTTAGAACAGCTTATTACAAGTGTTCCTTTATTTGTTTCAAGAAAATAATTTTTATGAAAATTTAAGACAAAAATAAATTATATTTCATTGAAATATGTTGTGCCAGTTTAAAGTGACTCTCCTTGTGACTGGCAAACTCACTAAAAAACGATAACTGAGATCATGTTTTCAATAATTTGTATCTTTTTTTAATGATGCCAAGAGAAACTCCTGAGAAACTGCCGTTTAATAACTCCCAATTAATTAATTGCGTACGGACTTGGAGAAAAATTAAGTGAACGACTGCAACAAGACATTTAAATGAAACAAAAGGATCCCTCAATCACCAAAGTGAGTGTGAGTTATGGGTTTGGAATAGAAATTATATTTCTACATAAAAATTCTACATAAAAATTGTTTTGTTATTCAAAGATAACAATTTCAAAAAGTAAAACGCTTAACAAGTACTAAACGTTCTCTTCAGTTAAGAGTGCCCTGATAAGGTCTTTTAATACTTGTAATTATAAAATTTTTATAACTCATGAAAATTGTGTTTATAACTTGTTTTGTTTTTTTCTTGTATTATAACTCAATGATTTATTCGTTAACTGTTTCAAATTTCATTGAAAAATTTATTTTCTATTTGTCGTTGTATTTATAAAAAGAAAATAATTCTAGGAATTTAGTATTAAATAAAATAAACAACAACAACAAGAACAAAAAGAAAAAGCGTTTAACAATAATTTGTTGCTGGCTGTCACAAACAAGAAATTCTTGTGAACTGTCACAATTTTATACCAACACAAGCACAAAAGAAAAGTTTATATAAACACACGCACCATGGCAATAACTGATTTCAAAACAAAGATGGCAAACGGATTTTTAAAATTTAAAATTATAAAAAAAAAAACAATTTTAAATTCTAATTTATAATTTTGTAACTCTTTAACCTAAAATTCGTTCGTAGCTTAGCGGAAAAGTATACTGCATACTTTGTTTTGCCGCCATTTTGGTAAACATTAGTCTTGAGAGTTCATATTTGGCAGTCGTGAAGTAGACACGAGGCAAATTTATTATGGAAAAATATTCGATAAACCAAAGTGTTTTAATCGTTAAAACATTTGATCAAACTCAACCATCGATTACTGTGAGACACTGAGAAAGTTACGTAAAAGTTTTGGCTGAAACAACGTGCCACCAAAACGCACTATTTATCCCGTAGTGAGGTTGAACAACAACGTACTGCAAGATCGTCTGAAAACATTACCGCTGCTTAAGATAGTGTTCAAAACAATCCATCGACCTCAATTCGACGTCGTGCTCAGGAGATTTTTCTTTAAAGGACAACTATCAGTTGACACTAAAGTTTCAAGTACTCTTCCGTACAAAATGTTGCTGCTTAAATACTAAAATGCTGGAGAAGATTTCAATATCGCTTTAAAATATTCCAGCCTTTAAAGTTCAAATAAAAAATTGTAAACTCTTCTCGGCGGTCGTTATAGACAGCTCGGTCTGTGAATGCGAATACGGTGGGCACATTCCCGGTAGCAGATGAAGGAATAATGCAGGTAGCGCCTTATAAGTCAACTTAAGGTTTAAGATATCATAGAATTCAATTCACTTTAGATGACCGGAACCCTAAAAAATATTATTAAATTGAAACCCAGCTGTTTGAACGAAATTTAGGAGAAAATTGGCAGACAGTCCGTGCTTAAAAGTCATTGTTTTCGGAGTTAAAGGTTGGTACACGGCAGGTTGAAAATTTGTTTAAGACGAATATATCTTTACAGCCCACCCGGGGCACATTATAAGTCTGTATTGATCGCATGAACCATCTAGACTAGCTAGCAGGAGCCAACTGGACAATCCAATATATTTCCACGGGAATCAGAAAAGCCCCAGCTATTTGCCTTTGTAGCCTTTTAGCTGTTCTCTGACTGATTATTGAGGTTGTGTCGTGGTGGTTGTGTGTTTCGAGGCCCTCGTTTGAGTTTGTGGGTCGGATCATTCGTGTTCTTAATTATATGAAGCTTCATACGTTCTGGACCAGGAGTTGGATAGTCTCCAATTCTTCAGCAAGGAGTGAAGGCTGCGGCCTGCTGCGGGCTTTTGAAGTTGCAACTAGGAGTGACCGGAAGATATACGTATCCGAAGATCTTTTAGGGCGAGGATGACGCTACATTTCATCCACAGCGGTAACGATCCACCATCTGATTACGGCTTACGGCCAGGCGCAGATGTAAATCTTATCACGTAATATCTTCACAGAATAACTTCTCAAAGAGATCTAAATAAAATATCATACGAGAATTATTAAAATTTAATGTGCTTCTTAAAATTAAATATTTAATGTGTGCGAGGATAAATACGTCGTGGTAAATATTTTGTAAAAAAAATATAGCATGCGATAATTTTGTTTCTCATACATTTAGTACAAAATATATAGTAAATTCCAGCCTTTTAGCGCCGTAACTTCTAGAAATTTTGGAGTAAATGGATTTTTTTAACTTTCGAATAATCGCTTTAAATGCATAAAAAAAAAATATTTTAATTTGCTGTCTGGAAATAAAGATTTAAACGAATAAATTTTTAACTCTTCTCGCAAAAGATAAACAGTTTTCAAGCATGCGATAAATTTTTTTTCCGATATAGCAGAAAGCTATAGTAAATCCGGGGTTTTACCAGGATTCTCCTAAAAAATTTGGAGTTAATGAAAACAGTGTTTTCTTTTTAAACAAAAGATGCCTCTTAAGATGCCTCTCCTAAAGATATTTTAAAGAGAATTTTTATAAAAAATATTTCAATTTCTCTTCTCTCGAAACATAAACAATTTACTAAAACACAGTGGCTTTAAAATTTTATATTTTTTTACTTAAAATTTTTTTTAATTTATAAATATTTGTCATTAAAAGTTAACTAAATTAAACTTGACAAAAAATTCAACAGTGCCAACATCGCTAGCTCTGCCATAAAATTGTGGCAAATATACTACCACAAACAACAACTACAACAACTGCTTAGTTTCAAAAACAAAATAAAATGCTGATAGTGGCCATAAAATTACTTTTAAAGGATAAATAAAAACAGCAACAACAACCCAATTTATGGCCAGTAGTGCCAATTTATATAAAAGCAATGTAAAATTCTAGTTGCGTCACTACAAATAAAACAAACATAATCAAGGTGTTATCATCATCATCATGGCCATACGAACACATTTAATAACAACTTGTGCTTTAGTTTTACTTACTGTTAATATTAAAAGATTTCGGTTATAATTTTCTTTATTTTATTAATAATTAAATTTTAATATTAAAACAACACGTTAAATATTTAAAATGCTGCTGCTATTTTAAATTATTTAAGTTCAATGTTTTGGTTAAAAACCACTTTCGTTAAAACAAAAAAACTTCAATTCAACTAAATGAATGGCGGTGAAACAAAAAATGTGGTTCAATTGTAAAGCTCTACACGTTTTCGCCATAAAAAGGAGGCTAAAAATAGTAATACCAGCATTGTTTTGTATCAGTATCACTTAAAGACATTTTTTGAGTCATCCCAAATAAATATAAAGTTATTTTGAACTAAAAGCATTTTTTGCAGTGCAATTTAAACAGAAATTTTTCAATGAAATGTAACGTTCGTCCATTTGGGGTATTAAAGAGCACAACTTAAATAAAACTTTATTTAAAATATTTTTGTTTGCGTTTCTTTGTAAAATTCACATCAACATTGTTGTATACCCACACACACGTAACAATTCCACATGCCATAAAACAGCTCATATTATTTAGTTGCTGGAAAAAGGTGTTGCTAGCAACATTTTATTCTTGGAAAAACCTAGTGCCAGAAGTAATTCAAGACTTCAGGCGATTTTTAATAATTATGGAAATAAGTACAGCTCACATTATTTCGCAGTTAGTTGGCATTAAACATGTTGATGTTTATAAACATAAAGCCAGAATCATAGTACCACTTAAGCAACATAATGTTTTACCTTTTTCTTTGCTCATCATTCATAATTTTTCTCTTAAAGATTCTTTAAATATTCTTCAAAAAAAATTCATCAGTTATTTTTATTTATTTATTTTGTTCGACCTTTTAGGAATGTCTATTTCACTTTTCTTTTTTCTCCGGGCTCTAGGTCAATAACATTTATTCAAATAAAACTCTTTTCCGTTTCATTAAATATTGTTTTTATTTTCATTCGATATTTCGGACACCTTCGTTGTCCTTCTTCAGGAATTTGAGTAACGTTGTCAATCCCATTGAGGGTGTCTTATGTTTGCAGTTATAATTTTAAATAATAAAACTTCATCAGTCTTCCATATAATTTCATCGGTCATAATATTTCTTTAAAAAAATTTCATTATTTATAATTTTAAATAATAGAATTTCGTTAATATAATTTCATCAATCGTAATATTTCTTTAAAAAAAATTTCACCAGCCATAATTCTAAATTTTAAAATTTTATTAGTCATAATTTGACTATAATGATATTTTATAAAAAAAATGTCATCAGCTATAATTTTAAAAATTAAAATTTCATCAGTCATAATTTGTCTTCAATATAATTTCATCAGTCATAATTTGTTATAAGATTTCATAAAAGAAAATGTCATCAACTATAATTTTAAATAATAAAATTGCATCAGTCATAATTTAATTTCAATATAATTTCATCAGTCATAACATTTCATAAAAAAAAATTTCATCATTCATAATATTTCTTAAATAAATCTCATGAGGTATTATTAATCTATAAAAAGTTTTTTCAGCCTTATTTTTGATAAAAAAAATTTTAGTTTTTTATACAAAACTTTATCAATGATTTTTCTATAAAAATCATCAGTCATAATTTTTCTTAAAACAATTTTATCACTAAATTTTTTTCTGTAAAAAAAATTTCGTGAGTCTTGTTTCTATTAAAAACTTCATCAATAATAATTTTTGTAAAAAATGTCATGATTTCATAATTTCCACATAAAAAAAATTTATCATTGTTATTTTTCTTCATCATTCATTATTTTTGTTGAAAAAATTTTATCAATCATAATTATCTCTAAAAAATGTTCATCAGACATAATTTTTCTACAAAAAAATTTCATCAGCTATAATTTTAAATAATAAAATTTCAACAGTCATTATTTGACTTCAACATAATATCATCAGTCATAATATTTCATAAAAAAATTTCATCAGTCATAATATTTCTTAAATAAATTAGTTTTCTATAAAAAAATTTCATCAGCCTTAATTTAAAAAAAAAAAAGAATTTTAGTTTTTTATACAACATTTTACCAATGATTTTTCTAAAAACAATTGCATCACTCAAAATTTTCTGTAAAAAAAATTTCCTTGGTTATTTTTTTCTTTTTTTAAAATTTTAGTCAGTCAGAATTTTTCTATTAAAAATTTCATCAGCCATAATTTTTATAAAAAATATCATACTTTCTATATACAAAAAATTTTTCATTTTTTTTTTTGTGGTCAGAAAGAACTTCATCAGTGTAATAATTCTCTCTAAAAAATTTTATCACACATAATTTTTCTAAATAAAATACTTATTTTTTCTATAAAAAAGTTACTTCAAACATAATTTTTCTAAAAAAACATTTCATCAGTCATAGTCTTTCTGTTAAAAATGAGTCTTAGCGAGACTGTTTACTTTAAAATGAGATCCTTGAAAATTATTTTATTTATTTTTAATGTTATTATTTTCTATAAAAAATATCATCAGTCATAATTACTTTTATTGAAAGATTTCATCAGCCATAATTTTTATATTAAAAAATTTCATCAGTTTTGATCAGTCGCAATTTCTCTACATTCACAATTTTTCAACAGAAAATTTTTATCAGTCACATGTTTTTAAGGAAAATTTCATCAATCAAAATTTTCCTATAAAAAAATTTCATCAGTCACAATTTTTTTATTAAAAGATTTCATCAGTCACAATTTTTTTTTTTTTTTAAATTTACATCATCAATCACAATTTTTTTATTAAAAATTCTTCTTTTTTATTAAAAAATTTCATCAGTCACAATTTTTTTATTAAACAATTTCTTCAGGCATAATTTTTTCTAAAAAAAAAGTTTCATGGAAAACATTCATCAGTGACAATTTTTCCTCAAAAAATTTTCATTAGTCACAGAAAGTTTTTTAAACCCACAATTTTTCAATACAAAATTTTTCATTAATCTAAATGTTCCTAGAGAACATTTTTATATCACAAGTTTTTAGAGAAAATAGTGATTAGTCAACATTTTTCATTAAAACAAAAATTTCATGTCAATAAAAAATAATATTAATAAATAAATTTAAGCAGTAAAAATTTATATAAAATATTGGAGCAAAATTAGGAATGGACCAATTGCCGGCTGCAAATGCTACAATCTTTTTCTTTTTTAAACTTTTAAATAACAGTTGCTTCAATGTTGCTAGATACATTTCATATGTTTCTGGCAATATTAACAGGCACATGTTCTGTAGCATTTTTTAATAATTTTTGATTTCCTTGTTAATCAGCTATTTAGCTGATCATGGAATTAGTTATTTCCCTTTAAAATCATATTTAAATAAAATTTATAAAAATTCTAAAAATTGCGTGATTTTCTGTTTCCCTTCCCAAGGTAAAATTTCTGTGTAAAACCCACTCTCCATTAAAAGTGTTTAAATAAAAGCAAAATTCTGAAGTAATTTTTTTTAAAGGTATTTTATTTCCTCTTCTTGTTATTCTCTTATATTATACATTTAATACTTTTTATTTCACAATGACCATAAATTACGTGATTTAATAAAGTCACGTAAAGTTGAAATAAAAAGTTTTGATTTATATGAAAAAATAATAATAAAACTGAAAATATAGAGGCGAGAACATGCACAACACTTCCAGTCAATTAAAACGAAGAAAGTGAAAATGAAGGAGGGAGTTGTGTTGTTTTTTTAAAGCATTTGGAATATGTTTAATAAAATGTGTGTAAATTTTGTCATGAGAGAGAATGATGAAAGATGATTACGTTTCTTTAAGTTCTTCCTAGAGTGAAGATTTTAAAATAGTTTGGCATGGAAATGTATTTGAAATTTTGCAGAGGTGTAGAGTTTGAACAAGAGTTTTTTAAATGATAAAACATAACATAACATGAATAAAAATCCTAGTAGAACTATTATAAGTCAAATAACGGTTATTAGCCTTTTGAATACACTTTCATACTGCTTGTCCTGATAAGACCACAAAGATTCATGGCTTCGAGGGACCAAAATTACATTTAAAACAAAAACGAAATTCTAAAATGTTTACGGAAGACTTCTTGTAACCGTGCGAGACAAGCAGCTTATCTCACTTACGAAAAGGGTTATACTTCAGGGAAATCTGATATTTCTTTTGTACCAAATAAAAAAAGCTACCAAAGCTTTTAGTTTTAAAATGGAACAATGGTATATTTTCCTAAAAACAAAATTTTTCTACTAAAAACAAATTTTATCAGTCATAATTTGTCTACCAAAATTTTTATGTTAAAATTTTTCAATAGAAAATTTTATTTTATCCGTTCTAATGTTTCTTAAAAAATCATCAGTTGTAATTTTTCAATTCAAAATTTACATCAGTCATTATTTTTCTATAAAAAAAATATCATTAGTCATAATAACTTTTATTAAAAGATTTCATCAGGCATAATTTTTATATTAAAAAATTTCTTCAGTTTTGATCATTCATAATTTCTCTACAGTTACAATTTTTCAACAGAAAAGTTTATCAGTCACAGTGTTTGTAAAGAATATGATTGCCATAATTATTTATAGGCAATTTTCCTTAATCAAAATTTTTTTATAAAAATATTTCATCAGTCAAAATTTTTTTTAAAAAAATGTTCAACAGTCATATAAAATTTTTATTTAAAAACTTCATCAGTTTTTCAATGGAAAATTTTTTTCTATAAAACAATATCATCAGTCATTTATATTAAAAAACTTCATGAGATTTGATCAGTCGCAATTTCTCTACAGTTAAAATTTATCAATAGAAAATGTTTCTAATGAAAATGTTTTTAGGACATTTTTATTAGGTCAAATTTTACTATAAAAAATTTAATTTCACAGATTTTATACAGAAAATTTTCATCAATCATAATTTTGCAACAGAAAATTATTTTTCAGTCACAATGTTTTTAAAGAAAATGTTGTTCAAAATTATTTATAGACAATTTTCATTTGTCAAAATTTTACTATAAAAAATTTTTCATCAACCATAATTTTTCCATACAAAAGTTTTATCAATCAAAATTTTCCTAAAACAAAAAAAAAAAAAATCAGTGATAATTTTTGCTATTAAAATATTTCATCAGTTTTTCAACAGAAAATTTTCAGCAGTCACAGTGTTTCTAAAGAACATTTTGAATAGGAAACTTTCATTAGGTCAAATTTTACTATAAAAAATTAAATTTCACAGATTTTATACCAAAAATTTTCATCACTCACATTTTTTCAACAGAAATTTATTATTCAGTCACAATGTTTCTAAAAAAATGTTCGTCATTATTATATATAGACAATTTTCATCAGTCAGAATTCATCAGTTAAAATTTTTATAAAAAAAAAATTTCATCAGTCATAAAAAATTTTTATTTAAAAATTTTATCAGGTTTTCAACAAAAAAAAATTTATCAGTCACAATGTTTCTAAAGAAAATTTTTAATAGGATATACAGACGATTTTCATCAATCACAATGTTTCAATAGAAATTTTTTCAGTCACCATGTTTCTAAAGAAAATGTTCTTCATAATTATTTATAGGTAATTTACCTTAGTCAAAATTTTTCCATAACAAAAAATTTCATCAGTCCAAATTTTTCTAAAAAAAATTTCATCAGTCACATTTTTTTTTATTTAAAAATTTCATCCGTAATTTTTATGTTAAATAATTTTATCAGTCACAACTTTTTTAGTAAAAAATTTCCTCAATAATTTTTTGTGTTAAAGAATTTTATAAGTCACAACTTTTTTTTATTAAAAAATTTCATCAGTCACAATTGTTTTATTAAACAATTTTCTCAGTATTTTTTTATGTTAAATAATTTTATCACTCACAACTTTTTTACTGAAAAATTTCCTCAGTACTTTTTATGTTAAATAATTTTATCAGTCACAACTTTTTTACTGAAAAATTTTCTCAGTAATTTTTTGTGTTAAATAATTTTATCAGTCACAACTTTTTGAGTGAAAAATTTCCTCAGTAATGTTTTGTGTTAAATAATTTTGTAAGTCACAACTTTTTTTTTATTAAAAAATTTCATCAGCCACAATTTTTTTATAAAAAACATTTCCTCAGTAATTTTCAGTAATCACAATTGTTTTATTAAAAAATTTTCTCAGTATTTTTTTATGTTAAATAATTTTATCACTCACAACTTTTTAACTAAAAAATTTTCTCAGTAATTTTTTGTGTTAAATAATTTTATCAGTCACAACTTTTTGAGTGAAAAATTTCCTCAGTAATGTTTTGTGTTAAATAATTTTGTAAGTCACAACTTTTTTTTTATTAAAAAATTTCATCAGCCACAATTTTTTTATAAAAAACATTTCCTCAGTAATTTTTTATGTCAAATTATTTGTTCACTCACAACTTTTATATTGAAAAATTTCATCAGTCACAATTTTTTTTAATACAAAATTCATTAATCACATTTGTTTTATTAAAAAATTTCATCAGTCACATTTTTTTTATTAAAAAATTTTAGCAGTCATAATTTTTCCTAAAAAAGTTTCCAGAAAATGTTCATTAGTAACAATTTTTCGTCAAAAAATTTTCAATGGTCACAATTTTTTCAAGAAAGTTTTTAAAGTCAATACAAAATTTTGTATTAGTCACAATGTTTCTAGAAAAAATTTTCATGTCACATTTTTTTAAGAGAAAATAATCATTAGCCAAAATTTTTCTATAAAAAAGATATTATGTCGCAGTTTTTATACAGAAAATTTCATCTCACATTTCTTCTGCAGAAAATTTCTAGCGCTCAAAATTATTCTATGGAAAATTTTTATTTAACACAACCTCTACAGTTTTGAAATCTACAATGCCATGGCTTTCGCCCTATGTAGTCCGCTAAGCCGCACCTTTCCAATATTGATCCATTTTTGGGCATTTTTGAAATGTTCATATGGCAAAATGAATATTTTCACAATTTTTTGAATTCTATTACTACGAACCTATACAGTTCTGAAATCTGCTATGCCATGGCTTTTGTCCTCTGTAGTCCGTTAAGCCGCACCTTTCCAATTTAGACCCATTTTTCAAATGTCCATATGGCAAAATGCAAAATGTTAAAATAATTCAACTCTGTTAACTTAACATTTCTTGAGTAAGAGGTATGTAAGCTATAACAGTATTGGCAAAAACGAAGCTAACTGATAGAGCTATCTTCACACACTTTAAAATACTTGTACTGAAAATTTTCAGCCGTCATAATTTGTTTACAAAAAATTTCATCTCACGGTTTTTCTGTAGAAAATTTTTACCAGTCGCAATTTTTCTATGGAAAATTTTTATTACTGGTAATTATTAGATAAACTAAATTCATCAGGCATCTCAATCTTTCTATAGAAAAGTTCCACGTCTTGTTTTCTTTTAAAAAATTGTCATCAGTCATAAGTTTCCTACAAAGAAATTTCAATATTCATAACTTTTCTATATGAAAAAAAAATCCATTCATAATTTTTTTATAGTGATAGTGAGTCCTTAACAAACTTCATTGAATTGAAAACAATTTGAAAATTTTTTATTTTAATTATCTTATTTTGGCTTAAGTTCCTTTCCTTCCTAATAATTATTTTTCTTTCTTTTTTTTTTGTTTCAGGTAAATTGTGAAAATTTTTTAATTTCCTTTATCAACAAAACACTAATCACAAGCTTGGCAAAATATTTTTGGTAGTGTTTGATTGGGTATAGACGAAAGATGGTAAGTTGCTGATTGAATTTTTTTTAGGAAATACTGAAATGTGGTTTTGTTCAAATTGGCCACAATTAAAAATTTTTCACAACCATAAAATGATTACAATTCAAGTGGTAACATTTTCTTGTCTATTATTAAATATTAAATAACTTTGCCAGTATGACATCACAACTGCAGTTAAAAGTGCTGTGTTTGATAAATAGAATAGAAATAAATAAAAAAGCTGGACTTGCTAAATAATAATAAGCTTGTATGTGTAGGCCAGGGTGTTTAAAAACTTTTAGTCACAAATAAATATGTTCTCCATTTAAATTCATAAACTTAAATTTTTCGTTTTTCTTTAAAAACGCACCTGTCATTTCTTGCAATTGCAAAATATCACATTTTTTCATTGTTTCGATTTTATTTTTATGCGGAAGTTGTGTGCTGAAGAAACTCAACCACCGTTTAAAATATTTACAACGTTTCAATGTTGACAAAACATTTGAGGTATTTTTATTACCTTGATTTTTGTTAGGAAGAGTTTTCTGTCGTTTTTGTAAATAATAAAAATAATATTGTTGTTGTTATTGTTGTTGTTTGTTTTATTTTATAGCATTTAACGGGAATTTATAAATAAATTATGATTTTTTTAAGCTGCAACTTGAAAGATTCATCTCAATTTTGCTTAAACTATTAATAGAATCAACAAAAGCCGAAAGGGAAAACCTTAATACATAAAATTTATTTAAAGCGGCCTCTTTCAGGCGTTTCTGATATTATTTGAATAGGATAAAAATAAAAACTTTTAAAGATTTTGTTTACAACATAGTGAGAATAGTGAGTGAATAGTGAAAATAGGAAAAATGTATGAATATGCTTTGACTAAAAACCTCTGTCTAATACACACTTAACTACTATGACAATGCTGCCTTCATCTCTGTTCAATGTTTATGCTTGAAAATGTTTTAACGCTTCCAAATGCGATTTTTATTTACAGGTGATTTAAAACGTCTAGATTGTTCAACGGTGAGAAGATATGGCAGCTTTTTTTATACATTTTTCTTTCTATAGTTATTAAGAAAAAATGTTGGATAGATCACAAGGATTTGCTTGTTCACATTTGACGGTAATTAAATTATTAATAAAATCTCTGAAAAAAACTTTGCAACAACAAATTATCTTCAATTTGAGTTAACGTAAGTTTAAATTCCACGGCATTTAATTTCATCACCAGTTTTTTTGTTTGAGTTGGTTAAGCGTTTGTGGTTTGTTTGCATAAATCTTGCTTTTGAGATATCCCCACTAAAAGGAAGACCAGAGCAGTCAAATCAGGTGACCGTGGAGGCCAACCAACATCATCATTTTTTAAAATAACTTGTGGTGGAAGAGGTCTCGCAGTAATTTCATTGTAATCCTGGCTGTATGCGATGTAGCACCATCTTGTTGATACCACATGTTAATCAAACCCAAAGCATGCAGTTGTGGCGCTAAAAGTTTTTAATCATATCACGATATCGCTTCCCATTCACAGTTACCGTTACGCCGTTTTTATTTTTAAAGACGTAAGAAATCCAATGATTCTTCCTGATCAAATTGCACACCAAACTGTCACTTTTATTGGATGCAAAGGTGACTGTTGAATAATTTGAGGGTTTACCATTCCCCAGAACCGAATATTCTGTTTATTCTTATATCCATTCAAATGAAAATAAGCCTCGTCACTCATTATGATTTTTTTTATAGAAATCGGGGTTGTCATGGATGAGCTGTGACATCCTATTGGCATATGTACGGCGGCGTAAATTGTTGTATGGAAGAAGCTTTCGCGTCAACTGAATCTTATATGAAAACAAATGCATTCTTGCGCAAAATTGTGGCCAAAGTTGTTCTTTGAAGACTAAGCTCCAGAGCACGGTGTCGACTCAACGTTGATGGATTGTTTTGAACAGTTTCTTGAGAAGCACTAATATTTTTAGCCGAGCTTGCAGTACGTTTATTATGTTTTCATAATAAATTTGCACACGTGTCTACTTCACGGCTGCTAAATATGAACTGTCAAGGCTAATGTTTACCAAAATGGCGGCAAATCAAAGTAGTATACCTTCCCGGCAGACGCCCTGTACAAGGAGTCAGCAAAAAATTTCTTAGATTAACTTAATTTTTCTAATACGATCTGTCTTGACTATCTAGACCTGTGCCGCTGGGGGTATAAGGGAGCCCAGTCAATTGAAGGCAGTAGGGATCACCTGGAAAGGTCCACGTTATTTCCACGGGAAGCTCCAGAGTTTCCGCTAATTGTCTCTTTAATCGTTTAGCTGTTTCTCTGACTGATTATTGAGGTTGGCCTTTCGGGAGTATCGTGGTGGTTGTGGTTTTGTGGCCTCAGCATGAATTTATTTATAGTGGCCAGGATCGTCTCGCCTTTAATCACACCAACGGGTGAATGATCCGGATCCAGTGAGCATGCTAGTCATGTGTTCTGGACCAGGAGTTGCATAGTTTCCAGCTCTTCAGGAAGGAGTAGTGGTTTGCAACCCTGCTTTGGAACCGCTGAAATTGCAACTAGGAAAGACCTGTTGCTAGAATTAGTCTTCGGCTTCCTAGGGCGTGAATGGCGTTGCTTTTTCATTCACAGTGGTTTGACACCATATTATTAGGGCCTACGGCCAGGTGCAGATGTAAATCTTATCACGAAAATACGATTTGTCTTTTTGTTTAATATTGTCAAGAAAAACATTCGAAGCTTCATGAAGAACTAAGGTCTTCAACAAGTGCCTGTTTTTCATGACCTTTCAAAACTCTGTGATTTACAGGGATCATCGATCATCAACCTTCCACAGCGGCTATGTATTCAATACTACGACCACTACGAGCGAAATGTGTTGTGGTCTACTGTCAGCACAGCGGCCTCAGAAGGAGTCTGAGCTTTTCCAAGTGGTATGAAGTGATACAGTGAAATTTTTACCATTTTTAAAGTAAAATTTTCACAATTAAAATTCTTTGCTCAAGAGTGCATGGTTAAAATTTCTTTTTTACTTAATAAATGTCAAAGGATAACACCACGCAATTCCCGACATTTAATCACTTGAAAGGCAATTTACTTCCTCACCTTAAATTTACCCACCCGTTAAAACCGTTTTTTAAAAACAACGAACACCAATGTTTATGAATGTTAAAGATTATTTTAACGAATTTTAATGAGTAAGCCTCGAATTTAACCACAGTGGTCTCAAAAGGAGCCTGAAAAGCTACTTAGTGATGCAGTGAAATTGTCACCCTTTTTTGATAGTAAATTTTCGTAATTTAAATTTTGTGGTCAAGAGTGTTATGGTGTTCCATGCTTAATATTTCTTAACTTTTTATTTAATAAATGTCAAAGGATGAGAGCTCAATTCTTGACATTTAATCATTTGCCACACAATTTACTCCCTAACCTTAAATTTGCCCATCCAATATATTTCCTAAAAATCAACGGCTTAAAGCTTCTCGGCATATTCAAAAACGTGTTATATTTTTAATCATTCTGTACAATAAATATTGTCCGGAGTAATTGAAAAACATTTTCAATATGGTGGCCTTGTTAAGGCCGTATTTTTCTAACTGTTTTAGTCGTTATTAAATCTGTCAAAAAAAAACGTATGTGTTTTAAAAAAATATAAAAGCTAAAACTAGTTGGGACTAGAAGTACATATAAGCGAGACAGAGCTTTTTACAGGTCTGTACAGAATTTTAAATTTTACTATAACAACAAGGTGCTGTTGGTGCATGCCGTATGACAAAAAATGTTCAATGTGATTTTACTCGTTAGAGTAGAAATAATTTAAATATTCTGATTACCCCCCATGTTATTGTAAATAACATACGTACAGTTTCTAAGGTCAAATTTGAAATTGCTCTGACAGAAAAACGTGTTTTTATTATTAATTTAAATAATTTTATTAAAAACTATCAATTAAAAACAAAAGATTTTATTGTTAACACATTTAAATTAAATGCATTCGTGCTATTTAACAGATAAAAAATAGTTATTAAAATAAAGATTATAACCATATTTCCGGTAAGTTTCATTAAACAAATTCGTTTGTTTAAATTTTTTTTTTTAATTTTCTACAACACCAACAACTCTCAGATATAATATAATATTTTGCAAAAAAATTTTAAGTAAAAAAAATTGCTTTCTTTTTATAAAATCAGTATAAAAATTTTTAATGAAAATTTTTCTTAATTTATTTCTTCTTCTTTTTTTTTGTGAGAAAAAGCATCTTTATCAAATGATATCATTTGTGTTTTTTATGTAAAAACAAAAAATTTAAACCAACCAACACCAACCAAGCGTTTATCAAACAAAATTGAATCAAAAGAATTTTTATTTATTTGAATTGAAATTAAAAAGGAAATAAAAACAAAAAAAAAACATAAAAAAATTGTGTTATTTATTTCAATTTGCACTTATAAAATGTTAACAGACAAAATTGAAATTGTACCGACATGTGTGTATATCTTTCAATAAGATTCTCAAACATTAGGGCTAATCACAGGCGGCTTATACATTTTTGAGTGTAACGTTGTCATATGAATAATCGTTATTATAATCGTTTATAAGCATCTGGGTTACAAAAACTATTGTTTTAATTCTTAACAAATTTTTTTTATAAAAAATTGTGAAGTTTTTAATTTGAAAAATATTTTTTTTTTAAATTTAATTAAAAATATCTATTTAAACTAAAAAACACCTTTAAATTTAATTTTTATTATTTGAATTGAAAAAATTTTAAATTTCTTTTACATTAAAAATTAGTATTGAAAAAATTCTAACATTTTTTTCAAATAAAATTTTTTAATTAAAAAAAAAATTTAATACAATTTAAATAATTTATTTTTTAAATAGATTTTTTTAAATGTAAATTAAAAAAATTATTAAATTTAATTTTTTTGAATTAAAAGTTTTTTGTATTTAAAAAAATTTTTAAATTTTTTCAAATATATATACATATACATATATATATAAATATATATATATATATTTAATTAAAAACAAAAAAATTTCAATAATTTTCTTTAATTTCAATTAAAAAATTTTATTTCAATTTTTTGTAGTGAAAAAAATTAATTTTTTCTTTATTCAAAATAAAATTTTATTAAAAAAAAATTAATAAAATTTTAAATAAAATTCAAACAATTCATTTTTTAAATAGATTTTTTTTTAATTTACATTAAAAAGTTTTAATTTTATTTGAAAAATATTAATTCATTTTTTTTTTCTAATTGAAAAAATTAATAAAATTCAAATAATTTATTTTTTAAATAGATTTTTTTTTAATTAAATTAAAAAGTTTTAATTTTATTTAAAAGGTATTAATTTATTTTTTTGAATTAAAAAAGTGAATAAAATTCAAATAATTTATTTTTTAAATAGATTTTTTTTAATTTACATTAAAAAGTTTTAATTTTATTTAAAAAATATTAATTTATTTTTTTGAATTGAAAAATGAAAAATATTTTTTTAATTGAAAAAATTTTTTTTAATTGAAAAAGTTTTTTAAATTAAAAAAAAAATTAAATTAAATTTCAATAATTAATTTTAATTTATTATTTTTTTATTTAAATTAATTAATTTTTTTAATCGATCTTTTTTTAAAATTTAAGAAATTTAGTTTTTCTTTATTTTAACTTGTATGAGCACTGTTTCAATAAGTTTTGTGACCCCCCGGGGTCTCGCTGTTTTAGTGATCATATTCCACGCCTTAACATAGCCTTTGGGGTGTAAAACGCGACAGAAGTCGCCTAATTTAGCAGGAGTCAAAAACTGGGAGATAACATCTGATTGATTCGAAGTCCAATCAGTCACTAAACAACTAGTGGCAAGGAAACAGGTTTCCCAGGTTGCTGGTGAAGCGACTGACGTAATGACTGAAACCCAAAACGCGGCGAGGTGTGGCTTTTTTCTAGTCAAGGTGCTGCTGCATTTTCAGTCGAATTTCGCTAATAGTGCGGCGGGAGTTAAGATAGTCTTTGGGTCTCAAGCAACTGGTGAGGAAGAGGCCCTGCTTGCTGTGCTATGCGTTAATCCTGAACACACTCTAACCTTTTTATCCCACCCGGGGGCACATTGATATGGTTGGATGGAAATCCAACATCATTACATGTGTCCCTAATAGGCTATTAGGAGCCAACTGGACAATTCCACTATATTTCCACGGGAATCAGTAAGCCCCAGAGTTCAGCTATTTGTTTTTTTAGCTTTTTAGCTGTTCTCTGTCTGATTATTGAGGTTGGCCCTTCGACAGTATTGTGGTGGATGTGGTTTCGCCGCCCATATGAATTTAATTAAGGGGCCAGGATCATCTCACCTTTACTGAGACTATTGGGTGAATGATTCGGATCCAGTTAGCATGCTTGTCATGTGTTCTGGACCAGGAGTTGGATAGTCTCCAGCTCTTCAGCAAGGAGAGGGGGCTGGCGGCCCTGCTTCGAAAACTCCGAAATTGTAACTAGAAATAAACTGTTGCTAGAAATTAGTCTTCGGCTTCCTAGGGCGCGGCGTACGCATCATATCGCCCACACACACGCTAAGTACCGACGTAAATCTTATCACGCATAACCTTTGAATTCTAAAATCTGTATGTATGCCTTAAATCAATTTTTCTATTCCTCTTGTAGAAAATAGAAATAGATTAGAATGAAAGTAGATTGATTATCAAAATATGCCCGATAAAATTTTAAGACAAATTATATCCAATAAAAGCATTAAATAAATCACATAATTGGTTTTCTGTTAGTTATTCTTGTTACCACCTACATAAATATAAGTATAAAAAAATATGTGTAAAATAAGGTTGCCAGATCATTTCATTTAAAAATCATATAGACGTTTTAACTCGCGTATAAATATAAATTGCAGTTGCTAGCTGTATGGCAATATTAAACGAAATATTGAACAAAGAAATAATAGGTGGTATTGAGAGATAAAAATTATCTAACAGTACTCCTAAGAAACCATTCATTTCAGTTTAATTAAAACGTAAGATATAACACTTGGCTCGTTATCAGGTACTTTTGAGCTATTCTGCTTGGTGTTTCATTAAGAAAAGTTTCTCTTTAAATATTTGATAAAAACTGATGGCTCATGAGAATCTTAATCATTTTATGTTTATTCTTAACCTTGCTTAAAGTTGACATCTGCTTTTTGACAACTGTTTTTTAAGTGAATATCCTCAATAAAATTTAATAATAAACATGCCACCGGCCATATTGTCTGTTTTTTATATTTTTTATCTTAACTTTGTGTTGTATGAAATGAAATTTGTTCAACAATTTCTTTTCAAAAGGCAGACGTTGACATTTTTTTAAATAAAATTTCAATTTCATTAAAAGTTTTTTTTTTGTTATTTGCTGTGGTTGTTTTTTTATGTTTTTGGAATCTGTTTCAATAAAACATAAGTTTAATAACCCAGATCAGAAGACATTTTTCCAAACCGAAATATAACATTTGGTTTGAAATTGAAGAACAAGTTTTTTTTGTTTTGTTTGTTTATTTTCTTGATCACAATGAGTTCATTTTGTTTGTTTTTGTTTTCTTTATAAAAAACAAAGATTTTTTTATGGAAGTTTAGAAAGCTTTAGCAACAAAAACAGCAATTAATTTTTATATCTCACACGACACAACGCTGACTATTTAATGGATAAATAAAAATTTGTATATTTTTAAATCCATCGTTATGACTGACAAAGTTTCATTTGAAGTGTTTTTTCTTTATTTTGACAAAGTGTCATTAACATACAAATTGTTACACTTGGCTTAATAACCAACAACAATACCAAAAAAAAAATGTTTTATGTTATTAAACAGTACAAAAATGTAATTAAATTAAAGTAAAAGTTAATCACTTTAATGACAGCAAACATACTCTTCCTTCCATATCCACCAAATAAATGAAAGTCTCTTAAAATCATTAACATTTCATTCTAAAGTAATCAAATCAAAAATGGAAAGTGTAATTAAATATGATTTTTATCAATTTTTTTTTTTTGCTTTTTATATTTAAATTTATCTTTAGTTTGTTTATGCAAAATTTATAGTGGAAATAATAATAAATTTCCTCAATTATTGAACCATAAACAAAGCCGCAAATTTTTTTTTACACCAACTCTTCTGGCCAGCAAAACAAAGAAGCCCTACAAATGTAGAAAGTAAAAGTTGCTTTATGGACTAAAATATGAAGAAAATATTGATTACAAATACCTCTCAAAAATACACGTTAAAAAAAAAAATTAATTGAAAACTCAAAAACAAAATTGGGACACTAAATTTTCTGCATAGATTAAATTGGAATAGAAAAAAATCACATAGACAAGAAATTAATCTCAACAAAAAAATATATTAAGTAAAATTTTGGGACAAAAAAATATTTTATATAAAACAATTTGGGACTACAAATAATCTGTGTACGATATTTTGGGACGAAAAAAGCGACTGCATACAACATTTTTAGGAAAAAAATCCTTTATATACAAACTTTTCAGAAAACTAGCTTTAGAAATAGTATTTTGGGACAAAAAAAATTTTTATAGATTTTTTCGCATTCTCACCAATTTGGAACTGCAAAAAATGATCTGTGTAGGATATTTTGGGATGAAAAAACGACTGTATAGAACGTTTTTAGGTCAAAAAAATGATTTATATAAAAACATTTTAGGAAGCTATTTGCAATAACATTTGCAAATAACATTTTGGGACAAAAAAAATCTTTATAGATTATTTCGCACAAAAAAAATTAAATATACAACTTTTTGGTACAAACACGTTTTATGTAGTATTGTTTTTTAGAAAGCTAAGCTTTGGAAGAAAAATTATTTATATACTTATAAAAATGTTGGGCAAAATGCAAACTACACGTTAAAAAAATTTTTGACTTGCGGTACTAAAGCTATACATTTTTGTCTAAAAAATGTCAATATGAAATAGAGGGGGGGATATTTTCTTTTTAAAAAATTTACGGACATGGATAAATACAACAAATTCGGATAGAAAATTTTAATAGAAAAGGAATTATTCCATACAAAAAATATTTAAGTATAATTTTGGAACAAAAAATATTTTATATTAAATAATTTGGGACTACAAATGATCTGCGTAGGATATTTTGGGACGAAAAAATGACTGTATAAAAAATTTTGGGGTAAAAAAAATTATCTATATACAAAATTTTAGGAAAGCTAGCTTTATAAATAATATTTTGGGACAAAAAATAATCTTTATAAAATATTTCCATTTCGGACTAAAAATAGTAAATACACAACTTTTTGGTTTTTTTGTTTTTTCTAAAAACGAATCTATATATAAAAAGCTAATATAAATCATTTGGGACAAAAATTCTTAATATACTTATAAAAATTTTGGGTCAAATGATTTATCTTTTACGTTTTGAACGAAAACTGCCTTACATCAAAATCCTTGGAGAAAATGCTCTTTACAGAACATATTAAGAAAAATTGCTTTGTAGAGAATATTTTGGAAGAGAAATATTTTATGTAGAAAATTTTAGGACAAAAGCAGGTCCGGTGTGGACCAAACACTTTGGTGGTAAAATTCTCTATATATAAAATATTTTACGAAAGAAATGGTCTGCTGTGGCTTGTAAATGCTCTATCTAAAACATTTTGGGACAAAAAGTGCTGCATTTAGGACATTTTGGATTATAAATGTTCTATAAGGAACATGTTTGGATAAAAAATATTCTATACGGAATATTTTAAGGCAAAAAACTCTGTATGGGTAAAGTTTCGATCATAACATGGACTTTATAGAGCATCTTAGAACATTGTATGCTCTATATAGAACATTAAGAAAAATTGTTTTGTAGAGAATATTTTGGAAGAGAAATATTTTAGGTAGAAAATTTTGGGACAAAAGCAGGTCCGGTGTGGACTGAGCACTATGGAGTATAAAATACTCTATATATAAAATATTTTATGAAAGAAATGGTCTGCAGTGGCCTCTAAATGCTCTATGTAAAACATTTTGGGACAAAAAGTGCTGCATTTAGGACATTTTGGATTACAAATGTTTAGTGAAGAACATGTTTGGATAAGAAATATTCTTTTTAGAATATGTTAAAGCGAGAACACTCTATATAGTAAATTTTAGGGCAAAACATGTTCTATATTGAACATTTTGGGACATGATATGCTCTATAAACATTTCGGGGCATGAAATGCTCTATATAGAACATTTTGGGACATGAAATGTTTTACGTAGAACATTTTGGGACATAAAGTGCTATAAATATAACATTTTGGGACATGAAATGCTCTATATAGAACATTTTGGGATATGTAATGCTCTATATAGAACAGTTTGGTACATGTAATGCTCTATATGGAACTTTTTGTGACACGAAATGCTCTATATGGAACGTTTTGTGACATGAAATGCTCTATATAGAACATTTTGGGATATCAAATGCTCTGTATAGAACATTTTGGGACATAAAATGCTCTATATAGAACATTTTGGGACATAAAATGCTCTACATAGAACATTTTGGGACATGAAATGCTCTATATAGAACATTTTGGGACATGAAATGCTCTATATAAAACATTTTGGGACATAAAATGCTCTATATAGAACATTTTGGGACATGAAATGCTCTATATAGAACATTTAGGGACATGCAATGCTCTATATAGAACATTTTGGAAAATGAAATGCTATATAGAGCATTTTGGACATTAAAAGTTCTATATAAAGCACAAACGGACATAATTGAAAAATTTTGTGATATGTATAGAATATTTCGAGACATTTTGTTTTATATAAAACAGTTAAAAAAATCGATTTGTATAAAATATTTGGGTTCACAAAAGGAATCAAAAACATACTAAGTAACGCTTTAAAAGATATAAATGTCACTTTATATAGAGTGTATCAAGACTATTTAAGGACACAAACAATAATTTTAGAAAACGTTTTAGGACAAAATATTTTTATAATATTTTAAATAGCAATTAAATTAAAAAGAACATTTTTTAAACCTTTTTTTAGTTTTAGTGTTTTAAAACATAAATCATTAAGCTGCTTCAAATATCAATTTAATTTTGTGTTATCGCTTTTAGCTGAAATCGGTTTATATAGTTTCTGTAGCAACATAAATTTTAGGTGGGCGTAAATTAGTCAATTTCTATTCAAAAAATATATACTCAAATAAACTACAAAAGGAAAAGTTACATTTAGTCATTGCGTGCGATATAACAAAATGATTTTAAAATAAAAACAAAATATTTGAAAATAACAAAAAGAACAAAAATGGATTTTTTGCATAAATATTGAAAAAAAAAAATATATAAAAAAGTGTTTGTAGTTCTTCTTTTAATTACGAATAAGACGCGGTCATTAACCTGATTTTGTTTTGAGTTTTTTTTTTTTTTTTGTTAAAATTTAAAAAAAAGAAAACATTTTCACGAATTTCATTTACTGCTTGTAACGACACAAACGTACTAAAGCCAAGTAACCATTCACGATATTAAACATTAAAAATACTCGCGATTTACTTATAAAATCCAAATGATTTTAACAGACGTGTCGGTAAAATTAATGAAGATAAATTGGTTTTTGTTAATTTTGTTTTCAAAAATTTGCAAGACTTTCAATTGAACGTTATAAATTATTGAAGTTAATTTCTAAAATTTGATGGTTTTTAGAGTCGACGCACTGTTACCAAGAATTTTAAAGATACAAAATTAGTTCATGAGTACCTTCACTTTCCCGTACGTTGTTGAAAAAGTTGCTAAGTGAACCGAATGTGAAATGCCATTGGTTTTATAGAGAAGCTCTTTTCTGGTGAATTGTTAATTACTCAATACAATGATCTCATTGCGTTGCGAGTTGGACCGGTCAAGGATAAATATACAGTTTGATTCATAAGTGAAACAATTTTGATTTACTTTTTGTCCTATTTCAAAACTTGAGCGTTGCCAGGTTGCTTACTTTATGAATATATATTTTAGATACCCTACCGTTCCCAATTAGCCTCTTGGCCCTCACCTGTACGCGGTTGAGCAATTAAAAAACGAGGTAGGGCGCCGGTTAATACATGAGAGCTGTATTTCATCTTTGGGCGAACATGGGTGGTATAAATGGAAGAAGTTCGGATGAAGTGAAGTAAAGAAAGCTTCTTTAGAAACCTGAAAAATATGTTTAATCCATCGAACATTACACTGAATTTTCAAGCCAAAAAAATCAAGAGCTTCCGAATCTTTAATACCTGTATCACCCATAGTAACAGGCGCAGCACTATTTCCGAACACAAATCTATGCGTAAGCATGATATATTGCATCTTACGGCCATTAAATTCAACTCTATTCGCACGACCGATACGAAGATTGTTGCAAGATCGTGATTAAGCCTATCAGTCATGTTTCGCATATTGGAACTCACCTCCAACTGATTCGGTATATTACCAAATAAATACGAATGCCAATCGGTGCTCTCATCTGGGAAAGAGTAAATAGGATTTAACAAAGAAGGTCATTTAGAATAATAAGAAATAGAGTAGGAGAAAGAAGGGAACCTTGCGGTACCTCTCAATTGACCTTGAACTCGTCGGATGAAATTCCATCTATAACAACTCCTGAGAAAACTCCATATAAATCTGGAGAAATTATCACCGACACCAAAAGCCGCAAATTTTGACAGAAGTGCATAATGCCACATTCTATCAAACGCCTTGGAAATTTGTAGAGCCACCACCTTACTTGCTTCGAAATAATGTATGGAGTTGCACCGCTTCTCCGACAGGAAAGCCAGCAAATCACCCTACGGAAACTATACTGTTGGTCGTTAAGTGAGTCGTTGGACTCCAGGTACCGCACACCAAAAGCAGGAAGTTTGAACAGACGTGCATCATGCCACACTCTTTCAAACGCCTTGGAAATATTTCTATGAAATGATGTATGGAGTTGCACAATTTTTCTGACAGAAAAGCCAGCAAATTACCCATATTGTGCCCCCTACGAAAACCTTACTGTCGGTCGCTAAGTAAGTCTTTGGTACCTCACAAGATAAAAATTAATCATTGCATCCATCACCTTAGAAAGTGCCGAACAAATTGTAATTGTGCGGTAATTTTCAGGGTTGTTAGCCTCACCTTTTTTTGGGGATTGGCGTTACATTAGCAACTTTCCAACACTTTGGAAATATAGCGGCATGATACAACATGTTGAAAAGGTTTGCTAACGGATGCGCTAGCGTCGAAGAGCACTGTTTTAAGACCAGTGCTGGTATCCCATGCCCCCAGGCTCCCCCCGGGGGCACATGATAGTCTTTTTGGAGCCTACTATTCCATCTAGACTGGTGTCTTGCGGGGTAAAAGGGAGCCCAGGCCTCTTAAACGCTAGTAGGAGTCACCTGGACAATCCACTATATTTCCACAGGAATCAGTTGCCCGCAGAGTTCCGCTATTTATCTCTTTAGGCATTTAGCTGTTCTCTGGCTGATTAATTGAGGTTGGCCCTTTTGGGAGTATCGTAGTGGCTGTGTGTTTTGAGGCCCTCGTGAGAGTTTGTGGTTTGGATCATTCACAATGAATAGTTCAGGTCCAGTGAGTATGAATGCCGTCGTGTTCTTAATTATATTAAGCTTCATGCCTTCTGGACCAGGAGTTGGATAGTCTTCAACTCTTCAGCAAGGAGTGAAGGCTGCGACCTACTTCGAGCTTTTGAAATTGCTACTAGGAGTTACCGGAAGATATACTTATCCGATGGCTTTCTAGGGCGTGAATGACGTTGCTTTTCATTCACAGTGGTAATGGCCACCATCTGATTATGGCTCACTGCCGGTGCAGATGTAAACCTTATCACGTCATGCCCTCCAGGAGACTTGTTGATGTTAAGATTTCCTTTCTTTTGGATGAATCACGATGCTTTTGAACATAGAAAACTGGCTATTTTTTGTGACTCACAATGCTGCTTGGCAAGCTCTTCTCTTCAGTTACCAGCAATTAATAACTTTCAGCAGCCATTTTCTTCAAATGAAAGAAGGTTATTAGGCTTTCCCGCAAGCATGTTTTTAGGCCCAAAACTCGACATTAGTACAGTGATTGAAAAAATGTGTATTTATACTTCGACGTCTATTACATACTTAATTATAATGACAGATTTTGGAGTTTTGTAGGGTTATCCAAAATTCCATATTTGTTATTGTTGTCACAAACAATATGTGTGTGATAGTTATGTCACATGTTGTCTAAATTAACATTATTAATTTGTTTTAGTGAACCTTTTGACTCCAGTTTATATGTGGATCCATTTTCCTGGCTTTTAAATGTAGGAAAATGGCATTTTGTGTGATGTCCAGTGTACCTTTGCAAGTTCTTGCGTCGGATAATACTTCTAGCTCCCCATCTTCAAACTGTTTTCCTTGTCTTCTTTATCGAAATCACCATTTTTGAATGGTGCAAACTATTGTTCACAAGTTTTGTGAGTTGATGCATGTTAACCGTAAATTTCTACCAACAACTGCTTTCACTTTCAGCCACCATTTTCTTTAAATTAAAGAGGGTTATCAGTCTTTTCCCCAAAACATTTTTTAGCGACAAAATTCGACATTATTATATCGATTGTAAAAAAATGTTTATTAACACTCTGACGTTTATCGAATACGGAATTAAAATGACAGATTTTTAGCCTCCAAAATACCATATTTGTTGTTATTGACACAAACCATCGTGTGAGTTTAATAGGGAATGAACCTAAAATTCATTTTCAATGAGAAGTTTTTAACTTGACTTCACTTGAAAGGTAATAGAAATTAGGTTTTTTAATTTCGATAAATTCGAGAAGAGTGAGAATTTGAAACAAAACAGTTGAACGTGTAACCTTTAAAAAATGCCAAATATTTTCTTATAGAAAACGTGTCATTATGAACATTAGCAGCAACATTTTTTAATCGAATATTTTTTTTCTTTAACTAACTACACTTACAGCTGTATTTTGTTTCAAAATATTTTTAAATATTTATTGTTAACATTTAATTTATGATAACAACAAATAATTAAAAAGTTGTCCGTCCATATTGTCCCCATCACATGAATTTTCTAATTAAAGTTTCTATCAATTATTAATAGCAAATGTTTTTATTTTTGTTGCTGTTTTTCTTTGTTTTTTTTAATGAATGTATTTTGAAATAAAATTATTATTTGATAATCAAAAACATTTTGTTTTTAAACCTCAAGCCCGCGTTACGCTCCATTTTTCTGTTTCTTTAAGAAACGTGGAGAAACAAGAAAGACAATGTGATAAAAAAAAATAAAAACATTGGCAATCGTTTGTATTTTTCTTAATGATTTAAAAAAATTATTATTTTATTTATTTGTTTTTTTTTTTTTTTGTTAACAAATCGTTTCTGGCAATGTAATTATTTAATATAATTTAAGTGTGTGTGTGTGTTTGTATGTGTGTAAAGTAATAAAACTTGAAAATATGTTTTACAAATGTAAGTAAGTCAGTGTGTTTTATTTAATTATAAACTACATAATTTAAGTTAATGATTGTAACTTATTGCCATCCAAACAGCCAGTCAGCCAGCCAGCCACCTAGAAACGTCATCGTTTACAATCCCCAATTACTGTTTCAAGTTTTATTTATTTATTTTTATACTTTTAAATTAATCACTTGTTGCCATGGTTTATTAAATCTTACTCAGCTGACTTATAAACATTTTTTTTGTTTTACAATTGTTGTATCTTCTAGGAAATTGATCAATTACAACAAGTATTAAATAAAATATGTGTCAGTAGTTAAAAGTAGTTGACTGACAGTCAATCGAATTGTGTAAAATTGTAGTAGACTTTTTGACTCTAAGCTCTAACAGTAGCTAATAAAACAATTTACTTGTAATACAACAACTAAAAGTTGTTATTTTGTAGTGTAATTTAGCCATTTTAAGCTTTTTGAACCCAAAAGACTCAGAAATTAGTGTTTTAAAGTTTTTGGTTTTATTTCAAATAAATCCCATAATTCTTTTATAAAATTATATTGGTAACCCTACAGTTTTAAAAAATATGGCAACTCCACAGAGAGTTTTTCCTAGCTCCTGACTGCTGGCAGAAGTTATGTCATTTGCCTGTTTTCTTAGCCTTATGGTAAACCTGAAACTGCTGGCAGTAACTTTGTATGAATAAGTCCGAAATAGCATCGTTATTGTCCAAAGTTTTTTAATGCAAACAATTCCCAGTTGAGCTGCACATTTGCATAATAATAATTATTGAAGCAGATCGTTTTTTTAATAAATCCCTTCTCGACCCCCTGTTGTTCTCAATGATTGCAGGCAAATCCTGCTTTCATGGAGTGATGAGCTATAAACAGTTTTTTCTCTTGACTTAGTGATTTCCGATTGTCTACTGGTAACTTCCCCCCGAGGGCGAGTAGTTTTGGTGGACACCTTTCCATCTTGAAGTGTGTTTCTGAGAGAAAAAGGCGGCATCAGTCCCTTAGGCTGGCAGAAGCGTGGAAGTAGAAGAATTGAACACTCGAGGTTCCGCTAGTGACATCAGTATTGGTTATTGATAAAGCCCTTTGGGGCATAACGTAGTCGCTGGGGTTTAAACCCAACTCGCGGGAAGGTGTGACTTTTTTCTTGCTGATATTATGTTGCATTGGAATAGCATATAGCTTTGTTAGGGGCGATGTGCTAGACACACACACATTGTACACCACTTTCTCAGCCTCTTTCAGGCACAATTTGCAAGTATCATCCTCTTTCATGATCTCATTAATGTAGTTATTCAGCTTCGGATGCTTTTACTATATCTTAGGAGCTCTTTGAATACGATTCGAACCTTTCTGTATGTAATCGCCTCCCTCCATCTTTAAAGGTTTATACATTGCAGGACTTTCGACCGCGTACAACTAATTCCCAGTGTTACTCTGGATTCTGATCCATAGAAATTTACACCGTATACGCCTTTTATTTCGTGGTCTGATGCTTCATTTCTAGTTGTGCATCATCACTGAGGTACATCGTTTGAGCTTTAAAACACAGCACAGTCTCAAATGTCGCACAATTTTATGATGTGTGAGGAATATAAAAGCGAATTTATCTAACAGAGACTTACACCAATAGTTTTGCAGTTAATAGGGCACCGTTAGTCGCATAACAGTAGTTGATATTTTGATCTTCGAGAAGATTAGAGGTCATAGTGGAATGGCTGGACATTCGATTTGAACTTACCTTCGTTGAAAGTGACAGGAAAAACCTCTGGAGGGAGTTCATTCCACATAAGGGCTGTTCTAAAAAACGAATTTTCCCTGCAACGCGTAGTGTGATTCATTGGCCAGTCGACCACAAATGGGTGCGCTCTGAACGAAAACCGAATCAAACGCAATAATGTTCGAGTTTTGGGAACAAGTTCCCGAAGTTCATTCGAGCACCCCATATTTCGTCGATGCTCTAGAGAATTAATAGAGTTGGATACCCTACTGTCCCTAAGGAGCCTCTTGGCTCTCTCGTGTACGTGATCAAGGAACTCCAAAATAGTCATTTTTGGACGGATATAATTTGTATAAATAGTATGAAGATCTGATGAAGTGAAGTATCTCCTATACCGTTTTAGAAAACCGAGAAACCTGAAAGCTTCTTTAGAAACTTGAAAAATGTGTTTAGTCCTTCGAACATCACACTGAATTTTCATGCCAAGAACATAAAGAGCTTTGGATTCCGTAATTACTATATCACCCATAGTATCAAGTGCAGCATCAATTCCGAATACAGTTCTAAGCATAAGCATTGCGTCTTGAGGGCATTAAAATTTACTATATTTGCACGCTCCCATTCGGAGATTGCCGCGAGATGGTGATTTAACGTATCATTCATGTTCCGCCTTTTAGAACCCACCTCCAACTGGTTCGGGCTATTACTAAATGAATACGAAAGACAAATGTGTGCTGTCATCTGCGAAAGAGTAAATAGGGTTGACAGTTTAACAAAGAAGGTCATTTCGAATAATAAGAAATAGAGTAGGAGAAAGAAGGGAACCTTGCGGTACCCCTCAATTGATCTTGAACTCGTCTGATGAAATCCCATGTATAACATTTCGTATAAGCGATTTCTGAGGAAACTCGATATAAATCTGAAGAAATTATCACCGACACCGAAAGCAGCAAATTATGACAGAAGTGCATCATGCCACACTCTATCAAATGTGTTGGAAATATCTAGAGCCACCATCTTACTCTCTTCGAAATGATGTATGGAGTTGCACCGTTGTTCCGATAGGAAAGACAGTAAGTCGCCCGTAGAGCGCCCTCCCTGCTGTTGTCCTAAATTGTATGCATGTGATATTCTGCGTAACTTAATTATTTTCGGTGTGCCCCCTCTGACTAGCATTTATTTCCATCGCTGCAGAGTGCCCTAACTGGAATACGCTTTACTTCAGAACAGGGTTTAAGAAATTAATTCATTCTTTACCTCAAAGTCGGAGCAGTTATTTTTTTGGTACGCAGTCCATATGCTACCCGAAATATGGGAACAAGTTGTGACTAACGGTGGACAACATTATGAATAATGTATCAACTCATTAATAATAATTATTATCATTTGTTTATTGGCGTATCCATCTATTCAAACAAAAGTGAGCTTTAGCGCTAAACAAAACCCATCTCAACGGTAATTTGGTTTTCGGTCCAATTTGAAAATTTTGAAAGCGTTGTTTAGGCTTCAGTCTACTCATGTTGAGATGTCAAACCAAGCTTAAATTAAATCGCTTAGGGTAGTAGGTAGTGTACTAGCTTACAAGTCTGAGGGTTGTGGCTTCGATTCCCAACAAAGACCTTGGGTGTTTTCACTACAAAAAAATAAAAATTGACTGCCGGTGGGGCTGCTCAGTGATAAAGGCATATTCACTGGTCGCTATGCTATGCTATTATACGATAACATGGGTCTTCTAGAAATAAAAGCTGCCCCGGTGGGCTAATAGGTAGTATACTTAGCTTAACAATTTAGGTGTGGTTATTTTCACTGCAAAAATAAGAGCTTGAAGGCTATGTAACTATCCTTCTTATCTCTTCTCTATCCCTTTCCTAAAGAATATAGCACGGTTGTGACTAAATAGGCATTGTTGCTTAAAGTGCTACTTCTCTTTTTAGAAAAAAAAACAACAACAAGCACTAAGAATAAAGGAATATTAAATAATAAATAAATATATTTATAATTAATAATTTAAACCGTTTTGTTTTCCTTTTGGGATAAGACTCGTTTTATATTTATTTTATTTTCAAAAGTGTATAAAATTTTCTGCAATTTCCTTAAGTCATAAGTCACCACTAAAATATTCGCTAAGAAGATATTACTTTCATGTGTAAATACAATGCTCCTCCTCGAAAGCTCTGTCGAGTTGCCTGAATTTAAAAAAAAAAAACAAAAAAAAATTAATTTAAATGGTTTCTCAAGTGTTTTGTTCAGACGTTTCTTTGTTTAAATTGTAAAATGCTTTGTTTCGCTTATTATTTATCCAGTTTTTCTATTTTTCATATGATTTTTCACTGTCTTGTCAAAAATTATAAATGTTGTTGTTGCTGTTGTTGTTGTAACAAACTGGGAAAGACAACACAACACAGGGTGAACTAAAGAATTTATATAGTTTAACATTTTACCATGCAGAAGTGTTATAATATGACAGATAAAGGAGAAAAGGTTGTGACTAGAAAATGTTCTTTATTATATCGAAACAATTTTTGTTGTTGTTGCTTTTTTTTATATGCTTTCGCAATTTAAAATAAAAATATTGTGGGTGATGAATGTAACAGCGTTGGCTGCATTAGCAGCAACAAGCTGCAGCACAACAACATCATAATAATAAACAAAGTTTTTTTGTTTTTTTCGTATTATAGTTGTTGTTGTTTTTGAAAGTCTTATTAATTTAGGACAGACGAACGAACACATTAACCATGTATAGCTGCATTAAAAATATAAAATCTGTTTTCATATTTTATAAAGACAGCAAATAAATAAGAATGACAACAACTGCAGAAAGAATATATTTCTGAAAAAGATGTAAATATTTATCCAAGTGGTGTCAAGCAGAATTATTAAAAAAAAACAGAATACGCTCCAGAATTAATCATCGACCAAGCCAGTGAGATGTTTCGGGGGTCTGAAGTTATTTCAAAACATTTGGTTTACTATTTTAGTTCAATATTTTAAATATCTTCTTGCAAAAGTGGTTATTGAATAAGAATGCGTTTCCATTAAGAAGTGGAATGCTTGATATTATGGCATTCATCCAAACATTATGCATACAAAAAAAAGAGTTCGATATGGACTGCCCTAAGTCCTTTAGTATACGCTCAAAAGATAATCATGGATCTAAATATGCTGAGCATATTCTGTCTTTTAGAGTGGGGTTCAACTGTGACATTATTCAGCCGGCTATTTGACTACCAAACTTTGATTGGTCAAGTGGCTAGAAGAGCCATGTAAAGTGAGTATAAGGTAAGAGCCTTATTCTCACTCTACATGCCTTAAAAGAATATCCTCTAATGCAATGCATTCCTTTTATTAGCATCTTATTGATGAAGTATATGATATGGTTTAATAGGTACAGTGATAGACATTCGTTTGACTGCACCATACTTTTTTTCTATTTTAAAAGAAACGAAAAGGGCTTTAATTATTTGTTTTTTTTTAGCAAAACGATTAAGTGATCTATTAGCTTAAAGTAGTAAACAAAGATTAAACATATTTCATATTCGTAATACGTAAACGATAAAAAACTAAAAAAATTAAGAGACATTCGTTTAAACCCAGTTGCCTTTAAATTAAAAAAAAAAACTAAAACGATTCACAAAATATTAAAAGTTATTATGTACTAATAACTAAGCAGTACCACCTTCACTTCGAATGACCGAAAATATTCTATTCGGCATTGAGTTTACAAGGCTGCGAAGAGTTTCAATTTCAATACCTAACCAACATTCTTTGATTTTTTCTTTCAGCTCATTAACAGTCGAAAACTGTCTTCCCTTTTCGTATACCTTAGCTGCAAGGATTCCCCATAAGTTTTCGATTGGGTTACAATCGGGACTGCATGCCGGCCATGGAAGTTAATCAATATTAATTGAAAACCATTCCTTACATTATTTCGATACATGTATTGCCGCGTTGTCCTATTGGAAAATATACTCATTGTCAGAATTTTCGTCTAGTTTTGCAATAAGGACATCTTTCAGCAGTTCCAGGTACATTTCTGAATTCATTATGGTGGTTATAAAACAAATGCAAAGCTTGAAGTTATAAGAGAATGCTTGCCACACCATAGCGCATCCACTACCAAAATTTCGCTTTGATCGCACTGTGTTCGATTGGCTCAAATCATGCCAATAACAACTGTAGCAATCCGGAAAAAATAACTTCTTTCCATTACCCAAAGGGTTAGGCCTGACATCGTCAGGACTAATGTAACTTTTTTTAGAATTTAAGATTTTAATACTTATTGTTAGTTCTTTTCGTGAAGATACAATAAACAATTATTGAGAGTTAAAAAAAAAGTTTTCTGTCGCTAGCAAAACCAATCTATTGGCATATTGTAGTCGTTGTGGTTCATTCCTCGGCAATAATTCTTGCGCTAATTGAATTTTATATGGAAACATCTTCAGATCAACTTTTAGAATACATTGTAGCGATGTTCTGGAGATGTTTAATTGAGTAACTCGTCGAAGAGTAGACACAGTTGGATCCGTGTCAACACTTTCTCGTACAGCTTCTATAGCTTGTTCAGTGCGATCAAGACGAACAACATTTCTTCGTAGTTCATTACCCATTGAACCCAAATTCTTAAAACGGCTCATTAAGCTTCTTATCATGTTTACACTGGGAGCCTCTGCAGTATTCAAATGCTGGCGGTATTTTCTTTGCGTTGTAACAATTAATCGTCCGGAAGCATTATAAATTTCAACAATTTTTACACGCTCTTCCACTGATCATACTCAGACATTGTAAAATTGTATAAAATTCTGTGTTATCTGGAAAAAAATACAAAAATTATAAGCATTTTAAAGCAGTCAGTCCCAGATGGCCCACCCTGTACATACGAAATTCTTGTTTATAAAAACATTCTTAACTGTTTCACATTAATTATTGCCACAATTTCATTTCCTACATTTACTGGAATTAAAATGATTTCTTGTAATTTATTTAGTAGCTTTAAATAATTTTTTTGTTGTTGTTGCTATTTGTTGACCCATGATGATGCTAACAATAATTTTAAACATTTTCGTTAAGAAAATTATTGCACTTTCAATATTTTTAGTTTATTTCATGTTGGCTATTATGTATGGAAAACAATAGCAGATAAATGTCCGCCTCTGTTAGCTCCACCAATGCGAGCCCCTTTCATGCGGTATTTCCTTAATTTCATTACCAGTATTTTGTTTGAGTTGCTTAAGCGTTTGTGGTTAATTTGCATAAGTCTTGCTTTAAAGATATCCCCACTAAAAAGAAATTTGGAGCAGTCAAATCAGGTGGCCGTGGAGGCCAATCAACATCACCATTTCTTGAAATAACTTGTTGTGGAAAGAGGTCTCGCATACCATATGTTAATCAAGCTCCAAAGCATGCAGTTGTGGCGTTAAAAAGTTTTCAATCATATCATGATATCGCTCCCCATTCACAGTAACCGCACAGCAGCCCAATGCGTCCTCCTGATTAAATTGCACATCAGATTGTCACTTTTAATGGAAGCAAAAGTGACTGTTGTATAATTTGAGGGTTTCCCATTCGCCAGAACCGACTATTCTGTTTATTCTTATATCCATTCAAATGAATATAAGTCTCGTCACGCATGATTTTTTAATGAAAATTGGGATTGTCATGGGCGAGCTGTAACATCCTATTGACATATGTATGGCGGCGTAAACGGTCTTGTGGAAGAAGCTGTTGTGTCAACTGAATCTTATATGAAAACAAATGCAAATCCTTGTGCAAGTTGTTCTTTGAAGACCGAGCTCCTAAATACGGCATCGAATTAAGATTGATGGATTCTTTTTAACACTTCCTTGAGCAGCAGTAATGTTTTCAGCTGATTTTTTAGTATGTTGTGGTTCATGCTTGGGCCAACAGCTACGGATTCTCTTTCTTCGAAATTCATTTACTACAGGATAAATAGTGCCTTTTGTTGGCGAGGTGTTTCAGCCAAAAATTTCATTTCACTTTCTCATCGTCACAATAATCGATGATTGATTTTGCTAAAATGTTTTAACGATTAAAATACGTTGTTTTTTCGATAATATTAAATTGGCCACATGTCTACTTTACTACTGTCAAATATGAACCGTTTACAAAATTGGCGGCAAAACAAAGTAGTTTATTTTCCCGGTGGACACCCTGTATTCGAAATTGCTTTAGTTTTCCTAACTTCTCTTTAAAAAAAAAATTTTAAATTTAATTTTAAAAAATATTTTTAATTGTTGTTATAATTGAGGTGTAAAATGACTGCTGTTTTATCGCAATTTGTTTGCTTATTGTTGTTATCGATTTGACGTATGAGTCATTAACATTTGCTTTTGCACATAAAATATTCAAGTTTAAAAATAACTCTGTTTACTGTTTTATATATTTTGTTTTGTTTTGTTTTTTTTTTACTTTAAATTTATTAGCATTTTTTTTAAATTATTTTCTTTTTTTTTTTGTTTATAAAAAAGCATGTCAAGTTAGCTAAAATATAAAAATGCATGCATTGACTGACATATTGTATAAAAAAAAGTGTTCAATAAATATTTATAACGTTGACGTTTCTTCAGTATCATGTTTATTTTTAGTTCTTTTGTTATTAAATAAAAATACAACACAAATGTAACAAAATAAAATGTTTTATCTTTTTAACGTTTTTTTTAAGCACACTTTTGCAGTTTTATTTTTATTATTAAAAATTTTTTAATTTCCTTGTGTGCGTATTTAAATTTAAGTTTGAAGTTCATTAACTCTTCTTTTTTTTGGTTTTAATATGCATAAATGCTTAATTTTTTTTTAAATGCATTAAAAGAAGCACTCGACCATCACTTTCTTGATAATTGTTGTATACAAAAAAAAAAAAAAAACTTTAAAAATTATTTAATAATTTAATAATAAAGAAAAACAACAACACAATTATAATCAAAATTGCATAATAACAACTGGCAATTAAAAGCTTGATTAATTTTTTGGTGGATAATAGACTTTCCCATAAAAAAAAATAACAAAAGCAAAAGCCGGAAAAAAAGCAGCCTACAAAAACTGTTTTCTGTAACCAAAAAAAAAAATTTTATAGAAAAATATTGCCACTTTTGCTTTGCCACAGGCAAGTGTTTGTGCTGAAAAAATTGCCATGGTTGCCATTATGCACTGTTTTAATTGTCCATTTTGGACAATTGGCATTTCTTCATTTCAGTGTTTAGCAAATTCAACCATGGAGAGGCACAGAAATAAGCAGGGCGTTAAGATTATTGTAGCCTTAGGCGAAAATGGGCGTCCAAATCAAAACGCATATCGTGCATTTCGGGTTTAAATTTAAATTGATATTGGCTTTTGTACTATTTTTTTATAACTTTTCTTTCTCGGACCATTGTATTGCTTTGTGCCAGAGCTAGGACATTAGGCTATGGGGAGGAGGAAAGAGGGAGTAGTGTCTGTAGACATTCGATTTGAACTTCCCCAAATTGAAAGGTGACAGGAAATACCTCTGAAAGGAGTTTATTCCACATACGAACTGTTTTGCAAAAAAAATAGAATTTTCCCTGTAACGCGTAGTTCGATTCACTATCAAATCAACCGCAAATGAATGCGCTCCCAAAGAAAATCGAGTCGAAGGCAAAAACGTAGGAGTTTCTGGAAAAAGTTCTTTAATTTCGTTAGATCACTTACCATTATAGTAACGATAAAACAGTGAAATACATCCCACATTGCATTGAGAATCAATAGAGTTGAATACCCTACTGTCGCCAGTGGTCCTGTCTTGTACGCGGTCGAGCATCTCCAAAATAGACTTTGGGCCGCCGAATCATACATGAGAGTTGCATTCCATTTTTCGACGGATATAGGTAGTAGAAATAGTAAAAAGAGATGATGGAGGGAAGAATATCTTACACCGTTTTAGAAAACCGGGGCCCTAAAAGCTTTTTTAGAAATTTGAAAAATGTGTTTAGTCCATCGAACATCACACTGAATTTTTATGCCAAAAACATCAAGAGCATCAGATTCCGTAATACTTATATCACCCATAGTAACAGGTGCAACATCAGTTCCGAACACATGTCGATGCGTGATGCCCCTTTAAGCTAGTAGGTAGTGTACTAGCTTGTCAGTCTAGGGGTTGTGGGTTCGATTATCAACAAAGACCTTGGCTGTTTTCACTAAAAAAATAAAAATTCACTGTCGGTGGGGCTGCGCAGCGATGAAGGCATAGCCACTGGTCACTGTACTGTCTTATACTGACAGTTAATTTCCGACTATCCACCTGTTTCATCTCTTCTCTATCCCTTTCCTAAAAGAATGTAGCACGGTACTTGACTAAATAAGCATCATTGCCTTAAGTGCGACTTCTCTTTAAAAAAACACAAAAAAAAGCATGCAACATTACGTCTAACGGTCATTAAAATCGTGTCTATTTACACGATCCCATTCCAAGATTGTCAGAAAGTCGTGATTGAGCGTATCATTCCCGTTCCGCCTTTTGGAACTCAACTCCAACTGGTTCAGGTTATTGCCAAATTAATATAAATGACAAATGATGGTTATTTACACAAATAATAAATAGGTTAGGAGAAAGAACGGAGCTTTGCGAGACCCCTGAATTAACCTTGAACTCGACTGATGAAATCCCATCTATAAAAACTCGTATAGTCCGATTCCTAAGAAAACTCAGTATAAATCTAGAGAAATTACCATTAACACCAAAAGCAGTAAATCTAACAAACGCCTTGGAAATATCTAGAGCCACCTCTCCGAAATGATGAATGGAGTTGGACCATTGTCCAGATTGGAAAGCCAGCAAGCTGCCCATAGAGCGCCCTCCACGGAAACCATACTGCAGGTCACTAAGTAAGCTGCTGAACTCCAGGTGCCTCACAAGATGAAAATTAATCATACTTTCCATCACTTTAGAAAGTGCAGAACAAATTGCAATTGGGCGGTAATTTTCAGGGTTATTAGTCTCACTCTTTTTTGGGGTCGGGCTTTACATTAGCAATTTTCCAACTTTTTGGAAATTCGCCGGCATGATACAACATGCTGAAAAGGATTGCTAATAGACGTGCTAGCTACAAAGCGCACTGCTTCACCACCAGTGATGCAATCCCATCCGGCCTAGGAGTCGTTTTGACGTTGAGATCTGCTAAAAATTGTTTAAGCGCTCGAGGTTGAAAGAATATCTTCGGCATAGTAACGGATACTTTATCCAGGTTGGGCAGTGGTTGACTACTTTCTGGCAAATAGGAATTATTTGTAAATATACCAGCCAAAAGGTTAGCTTTTTCAGACGGGTCAGTTAATATTTGATCATTCTTTAAAAGAGTCGGAACTGAAGAACTAGCATTATCCCTGACTCTTTTAACAAATGACCACAAATTCTTGCTAACCCCAGGAGTAGCAACAACCTTAGCAGGAAGGCTAATCCTCGTGGTAGATTTTTTTTGCGTCTTAGTACATTGAGCTACGTGTCTCTCGTCCATTTTGCGCAGCGAATCAGTATCTGCGTTTTGATTTCTATGCCAGTTACTGAATACTTCCTTTCTTGATCTGACTGCATTTTTCCACGTCTGGTTAAACCAAGACTTCGATTTGGTTTAAATCGAATTTTTTTTTGGAGGGAACTAAAGTTTTCATTCCAAATAAAATGATGTCTGCAACCATTTCCGCTATGGCATCGAAATTATTGTTAAAGAAATATAATTTCCAATAGAATTGTTTCAAAAGTTCGTTGAGCTCGTTCCAACGAGCCTTCTCATAAATATATTTTAAACGTCTAGTAGCTGAATTTGAAACATTGTGAAAGTTCTGAATATGAAAAGGAGGCGAAGATGGTGCAGTAATCGGAATTGTCGAGAAGAGCACAAACTCTAATTGCATACTTTTGGGGGGGATGTGAAGTTAGAAAAATGTCGAGTGCATTACTGTGGTACCGTTCAACACAAGGAATGTGTGTTGGTTCATTCACTAATTGCAAAAGGTGGTTGTGGGCGGCAAATAACTCAACATACTGGCCCTCTGTATATGTATGGCTTGAATGGCGAAGCCAAGAACAGTTGTGGATATTAAAATTACTAAAAAACAACAATTTCACTGTTCGGGCAACTGTCGAGAATCTTTGAAATGGAGTCGGAAAGAGAATCGAAGCCAGCTAAGCCACGTTTGGACTTCTGTAGAGAAATGTGTCCTAATCCTGAATTTAATCCAGAGGCAACTAAATTCAGCGTCATATGAGTCCAGTGGTTGCTGGCACTGGTAGATAACTTCTTTGGGTATATACAATGCAAGGTCACCTTGCATTTGGTTTTTAAAAAATAATATTTTGATTAATAAATTCGCTTTTAATTACCTGATATCATGATATCAGATTGTTAATCAACTGCAAAATAAATATAACAACTCAAAAACAATATCACGATTTTATTATTTTTTTCTTCTTCTAAAAAAAAATTCATAAATAATATGCAACTAATAAACAAGAGTTTTAAACTAATTAAATAATATAACGTAACGTACTTTGCATTATATTTCATTTGCTATTAAACTAAAACAAAAAAAAAAACGAAAAAAAGGCCAATTTAAATTTTTACATTTCCGTTTTATTTAAATTGTCATCATAAAATTGCCCACAAAATTGAATTCAAGTGGAAAATAGTTCAACTATTAGACACACAGACAGTTAAATAATATCTATTAAATGTTTAACACAAAAAAAGAGTAAAATAATTTACAAAAAAGATCTTCAGTAAAACGAAAAATTTATTAAAACAATAAATAAAACAGTTGCTACGGCTTGACAGTAACGTTCCGAAGTGTTAATGCAACATAATTTATAAAAATCTATTTTTCTTAATTTCAATACTTTAAAAAAAAAATATCCAGTTATTTCCAATTATTTTTTGTGGGCAGTTTTGTTTTAACACATGGCATTCTAAATGACTTATTGAGTATTTACGGCAAGAGAGTCATATCTCAACAACGTGCAATTTAAAAAGGGTAGAACTTTTTGGAGATAACTGTAGCGCTTTAACTAAGCGACAAATGGTGGCTTAGGTCCCAGTAGAGTAGTAGTAAAAGTCTTTTTTTGTATAATTTTTTTACAGAAAATTTTCATCTGTCATTAATTTCTCTATAGAAAATTTTCATCTGAAATTAATTTTTCTATACAACATTTTTCGTCTGCCCTATAATTTTCTATAGAACATTTTTCATCTGGCCTATAATTTTCTATAGAACATATTTCATCTGGCCTATAATTTTCTATAGAAAATTTTTTCATTTCATTTGTTCGTCTGCCCTATAATTTTCTATAGAAAATTTTTTCGTCTGCCCTATAATTTTCTATAGAAAATTTGTTCGTCTGCCCTATAATTTTTTATAGAAAATTTGTTCGTCTGCCCTATAGTTTTCTACAGAAAATTTCATCTGGCATTAATCTCTATAGAAAATTTTCATCCGGCATTAATTTTCTATAGAAAATTTTCATCTGGCATTAATTTTCTATAGAAAATTTTCATCTGGCATTAATTTTCTATAGAAAATTTTCATCTGGCATTAATTTTCTATAGAAAATTTTCATCTGGCATTAATTTTCTATAGAAAATTTTCATCTGGCATTAATTTTCTATAGAAAGTTTTCATCTGGCATTAATTTTCTATAGAAAATTTTTATCTGACATTAATTTTCTATAGAAAATTTTCATCTGGCATTAATTTTCTATAGAAAATTTTTATCTGGCATTAATTTTCTATAGAAAATTTTCATCTGGCATTAATTTTCTATAGAAAATTTTCATCTGGCATTAATTTTTTTATAGAAAATTTTCATCTGACATTAATTTTTCTGGCCTATAATTTTTTCAACTGACCAATAATTTTCTATAGAAAATTTTTATTCTGGCCTAAAATTTTCTAGAGAAAATTTTTATCTGGCATTAATTTTCTAGAGAAAATTTTTATCTGGCATTAATTTTCTATAGAACATTTTCGTCTGGCCTATAATTTTCTATAGAACATTTTCGTCTGGGCTATAATTTTGTATTGAAAATTTATGTCTGGCAATAATTTTCTATAGACAATTTTCGGCTGGCATAAATTTTTCTAAATAGTAAATTTTATGCCTGGCATAAATTTTTCTAAATAGAAAATTTTCGTCTGCCATAAATTTTTCTAAATAGAAAATTTTCGTCTGCCATAAATTTTTCTAAATACAAAAATGGCATCCATCATAATTTTTCTATATGGAAAAATATCGTCAGCCATAACTTTTCTGTATTGAAAAACTTTGGCAGCCATAACTTTTCTATATAAAAAAATAAATCGTCAGTCATAAGTTTTCCGTATAGAAAAATATCATCCATCATAAGTTTTCTATATGGAAAAATATCGTTAGTAATAACTTTTCTATATAGAAAAATTTCGGCAGTCATAACTTTTCTCTATAGAAAAATATCGTCAGACATAAGTTTTCTATAAAAAAAATTTCATCATTCATAATTTTTCTATATAGAAAAATATCATGCCAATATAACAATTCACTAGAAGAGCTCAAACAAGAAATAAAAAAATTGTGAGTTATAACTCTCTTGCAGCAGCAGCTCGAAATCTATTATTAAATAATAACAAAAGCGATCAAGTGTTGTTTTCTCTTTTTCTTTGTCTAATACTAGACAACTTTGCAATTATTATTAATTTTTGCTATTGCTTCGATTGCTTATGTCATTTATTGCAATGTGGGTAATACGAGATTTTATTTACAAATTGCAAACACTAAAAAATAAATTTGCATCTGAAATTTTCTTTTTTTTACTTGAAAATTTAATATTTTTTTAAAATTTTTAAATTTTTTATTTTTTTAATTAAGGGACAGTTTTAGCAGTGAAACTTAAACTCACGGGGCAAGTCTGGCATTTTTGTGAATATATAACTGTAAAAAAAGTTAAAAAGTGCTGCCACATTTACTAAGCAAAATTTTTAAAAAGCCGTTAGATAAAAAGAATACTTTTTTATTATGAAAAAATTCTCATTCAATCAATCTTTTTTGTAAAATCATTTAGAGGAAAATTGAGTTTCCACGACAACACTCTTTAATATAATTTTCAAAAAGCTACAGTTTTTCGCAAAAAAAAATTTTAAAATGGCAATAGCTGCTTTTCTTACGAAAACAATTTCTATATAAAATTACAAATATCAGCTGTATATTTTCAAAAAGCACTGTTATACTTTCGTTATTTTACTTAAAATTTCTTTATGTGTAAATTTATTATTTAATGCAAACATTTGATAAGTTCGTCGTAGAATTAAAAACAATAAAAAATAAAATCTACAATAATGTGACAAAACGTGTGTTGCTAAGTTGTAAAGGAATTAAAACGGAAATTTCAGATAAAACAAAATTGTGTTTTATTGCATAAATTTTAAATCAAGGGTGACGTTTAAATTAAAAAACATTTAATAACAAAAACAACTTTTTATGACATAAAAATATACTTTTGAAGCAAAAAACAGAGGAGATGTATTCTTTTCATAAAAAATAAGTGTAATTTGAGAGTAACATTTTAAAAAGAGAGAGAGAGAGCATTTTAGTAGCATCAACCGTTACTAATCTGTTGGAGTTAACAACACTAGTCAATCGGGGATTTGTTCAACGTAAACAAACTAATGTTATTTATACTGACTTCAGTAAGGCATTTGCTAAGGTTAATTACAAACTTCTGATAAGGAAACTTAACCTTAAGGAATTCACCAACAATTTACTTATTTGGATTAATTCATATCTTTCAAATGGATCTCAAAAGGTTCATTTTAACACGCTTACTTCCAAGGAAACTATTGTTTCATGTGGTGTGCCGCAGGTTAGACATCTGGGTGCTTTATTATTTACATTTTTTGTTAATGATCTACCCAATGCCATTAAATACTCTAACGATCTATTGTTTGCAGACGACGTGAAGATATTTCCTACATATAATTGTCGCACTAATCATATTCTTCTGCAAAAGGATTTAGAAGCATTTAATTCATGGTGTAATATTAATCCTATAACGTTGAATATTAAAAAATTCAATTTTATATTTGTTTGGGGGTTGTGGGTTCGATTCCCAACAAAGAACTTGGCTGTTTTTACTACAAAAAATAAAAAAAATTGACTGTCGGTGGGGCAGCTCAGTGATGAAGGCATAGTCCCTGGTCGCTGTGCTGTTCTATACGACAGGTTATTTCCGATAACATGGGCCTTCAAGAAATGAAAGCTGCCGCGGGAGACTAGTATGTAGTGTACTTATCCTAACAATTTAGGGGTGATTATTTTCACTAAAAAGTAAGAGCTTCAAGGCCATGTAACTATCCTTCTACTTTCACCACCTGTCATATCTCGTCTCTATTCCTTTCTAAAAAATGTAGCACGGTTGTGACTAAATAGGCATTGTTGCCTGAAGTGCTACTTCTCTACATATGTTTCTTCCGAAGATGACATACAAACGTGCATTATATTTATTTCAAGTGGCTATGAACTTGGGAAACTGAATGCGTTTTTAGATCTTGGTATTTTACTGGATCCGAATTTAAATTTTATACAACATATTTCGTTGGCCACTAACAAAGCACGTGCAGTTCTGGGATTTATAAAAGGCTGGGCGAAGGATTTTAGTGACCCAAATGTCACATAACATTTTTATACTACTCTTGCCATAACTATTCTGGAATATGGCTTAATAATTTGGGATCCACTTTATAAAGTTTATAGTAATAGCATGAATCGAAGTAAAAACAGTTCTTGTTATTTTGTCTTCGCGGCTTACAGTAGAATCCCTTAAATCCAACATCCTACACTAGTAAACTTCCTTTCGGATGGTGGGAACGTTGAGGTCGCTATGGATGTTTTTTTTATACCATGATGCACACGTTGTTAACCTTAACTTTTCAACGCCAGATGGCTTCGCTGTTCCCCATATCTGGATTGGTTTTATGATTGCCTTGTACAGGAGCACCTTAAGGTCTTAGTCTAAAGATAACCGTGGCCCAATAAGTCAGTGTAGTGAAAATGCTTTTAATTTAAGCTGCGTTACTTTTGCAGCGTTATAATGACTTCACGCAAGACGTCGGTCGAGGTGAATACCAAGGTACTTAAGATGGTGTTGTTCAGGAATTTGTACTCCGTTTATGGTTAAAGGTGGACAATTTTCCCCCACCTTAAAGTAAAAGTAATATGAACACATTTACTAGCATTAACTCGCATCCTCCATATTTCTAACCATTTTTCCATCCCCACAATATGCATTTGGAGTCATGTTGATGCGGCTACAGGATTTTCATGATTGCATAAAAATGCTGTATCATCCGCGAAGGTTGATGTATCAGTCAGCAGCCTCTTTGGCATGTCTGCGGTAAACAATATATACAGGAAGGGTCCTAGTATACTTCCCTGTAGCACTCCGGCAGAAACACGTTTCCGGGAAGAGATAACTTCCTTCGATCTTATTACAAAAGATCTATGTTCTAAATAACTTTTGAGCAGCTTGTGAACGTTAGCAGGTAAACAACTTGTAGCTTTATAAATCAAGCCATCATGTTAGACCTTGTCGAATGCTTAAAAGATGTCAAAGAAGAGGGCGCTGCAGTACTTTTTTTTCTCGAAAGCCTATTGAATCAAGTTTGTTATTCTATGAACTCTTTCTGTTTTTTTAAACCGATTTGATGATCAGGAATAATAGTTCTTGGTTCCACTTCTTGCAGTAATCTGTCGAGAAATATTCTTTCAAATAACTTTGATAGAGTTGATAGTAAACTTATTCGGCGGTACGACCTTACTTGAGTAGTGTCTTTACCCGATTTAGATATCCTTACTATTGCTGATATTTTCCTTGATGCGGGGAATGAACCTACTCGCAGAATAGAATTAAAAATAAACAACACAATTCGTATAGCAGAATATGGTAATTCTCTAATCATTGTGACGGTGATTTTATCGCATCCGGCAGCTTTTTTTTGCATTCAGGCTTCTAATAGCTATTTTCTAGTTAGGGATTAAGAATTTAAGAAGGCCCAGTACCGGTTCAGCAATTAAAATTGGATCAGTTATCGAACGTGAATCATTTGGGGTGAAAAGTTTTTCAAAATGATCAGCGAAACCTTTAAACTTTTCATTTGTATTCCCCGCCCATTCGCCGTTCTGTAACCGAATGGGAGCATCACATACCGTCGGTTTGCGCTTGTTTTTAACAGCTTTCCATAAGCTATTATCCGTCTTTTTAGTTGTGTGTAATTGCTGTAGATAATTTTGGAGACCAGCCGCCTTTCCTCCTTTATAGCGTTGTCCAGCCTTCTCTGGCACTGGTTTAGTCGAATTTTTAAGGCGGGCAATCGATACTGTTGCCACTGTCTTCTTATTTTCCTATTTTTTCGCGTATGAGCAATTCTATATGGCTGGGAACAGGTCGTGTACTTTAGTTTAGTTGGTGTAGATATTTTAACTTGGTAACACTTTGTTAACTGGCATCCATTTTATTTAGCTCGGTTTGGCAACGCTTACAAATTGTAAAAATTTATTTTGAAAAATACCCGATTCCAAAACTGGCGTATTTTGTGTGATTATATTACTCAAGTGTGTGTTGAGACACCGTTACATCGAGAGAAAAAAAGACTGTTTGGTGTTCTTTAACGTCCATACGATAATGATTAGAACCTTGCAGGCAATGGTGACGGCTATATAGTCATTATTTCTTACTTTTTCATTTATCTATGAACAACCATGATGTGCAGGTGTTGGGGTTTGTACAAGAAGTTTAAAAACGTTGCGCAGCTCGTGCGAAAATTGATTTGTTTAGGAAAGCGTTTAGTAATCGCATAGTTTTACGTTTCGGAATTGACGTTCTGTGAATTGGCCTGCAAGAGCGAGCGGTAGGTCGATAAACCCAAAACGAGTGATCACTTGGAGGACAATATTTGCCACGTTATTGCCGACATACGGTCGCAAATATTAGTGCCATCAAAAATCGAAAAATCAATACCAAAATTTCCTTTAAATTATATTTTCCAAACAATTTGGCCAGACTGTTCGAAATAAATGTCGGTTGAAAAATAGTATATTTCTTAAAACTTGTTGGCCACCCCACGTAGCCACGAACAGTATCTATTTAATAAAACTTATTTGCACAACACTTTTGAAATCAAATCATCAATTATTTAAACAATTTGTTGGCACTTGAAACGATATTCACATAAATTTTTATTCGCTGCTGGTTTCTAAATTTCTCAATTTTATTTTTAAGTGTCTTTGGTATTCGCTATCGAATAGATTGTGTCCGTCCAGGGATATATAAATTATTCAAATATTTATTTAAAAATCAATTTTGCAAAACGATAAACTTAGTTTTTGGACATGTCCTTATTATTTGAGTTAAAGAAAATTAATTTTAATTTACATAAATATTTTTATTTATTTACTACGTCTCAGCATGTCTCCTGGATACTAATCTTTAAATATTTCTTTGTCTATTTTCATTGCAGGTATGTTAAATATGGACAGCTATTAAAAATTTGATACAGATTTCTCATCAATAACTTGTCAAATGCAAATTCGTAAGTTTTGTTTACGCAGCAGCGGCTGCCGTTTAACTACACAAGGTCATTTCATTGTATTAAAGTCAAGCAAATTTATTTTAATATTTTAAATAGAAAACGCAAAACAACAATGGATAAGATAAAGATAATTGAAAGGCGTACGTCATAAAGAATAAGTGCAAAGAATTAAAATATTTGATGAATAAAATCAATAAATAAACGTTAAATGGCTGAAAAAGATTAAGTAAAATTAAAAATATGAACTGGCAACACTGTACATAATATTATGAAAGAAGCCAGATAAGAAAGATTAAAAGAAATTTTAAATTAAATAATGACGACCTGATAAACAGTCGACTCTTGATAATTTGAAACTCAAGGGACGAGAGAAAAAGCTCAAATAATCGAGTTTTCATATTAACGAGACTTTAAAATATCAAAAGAAAACAAATTAACAAGAGCTTATTTAACATTTTTTTTATAGTCAACTTTCTTACAGTTGCATATACACATACATACATAACTACCTTAAGAATAATTTATAGTGCACAAATGTCCGTAATTTTTTTTTTTTTTTTTATTTAAATACTTCAATCTGTCATTGTCTAATGAATGATTAGAGCTGAAAAGAAATTATCACTTGTATCCATTCTGAGAGCATAGAAGCGTAATAAGCTAAGACTTGCCGTTGCTTGGCTTAACGGCACTGGAAGTGGTGGTTGCTCATTTTCATCTGCTTCATCCTCCTCATCCAAAGAAGTCAGATTCAGCAGCTCAGCATCGATTAGGACACCGTAGACACTAATGTCATTGTCTACCTGAACGTAGTTCTCAAAACTCACCTCTTCAGATTTAGCTAGAAATTGCCATGCTGGATGAGAGTGCCTAACTTCTGGTGGCTTTGGTACCTGAGCTGAAGATGTTAACAAAAACCCGCTCTTTTTGAAGCAGTTGTAAATGGTTGTAGAACTGATATTTTTCCCAGGTTTTTTTCAATCATAATTATAGCGCTGTTAAAGTTGTTATGGTTCCTTTTCAATGCTATCCAACATTTTGGAAACAATTTCTCTGCGGTGGAGGGTTTTAAAATTTTGGATAATTTTGGATAATCCAAGGCATTATCTGAAGGCTGCAACTTAGATGTTTTATTAGGCGGAAAATAAATCAATTTCACGTGGCCTAATAGAGGTGGATTATTGTGCACCGTGAAGTTGTCCAAAAACAATACAAATTATGGAGAGTCGGCGAACAAAATTCCATTGAAATAATTTCATAGATTTTTTTCAATATATTGAGTGTTTTTCCAGGGACTTGGAGAACAGTTCAAATTATCGCAAGATTCAAAGTAACGAGTTTCAAATTATCAAAGGTCGACTGTATTTATTTCTGTATTATTGTGAATAACAGTTTTTGTCACATTTCTTTTCACAACTAAACTAAATTTCATTGAACTCTCATTTTGTAGAATTGTTTGCCAAAATTAATTAAATTAATTTTAATTTAATTTTTTAATTGTTTAATTAAATTTAATTATTTAATTTAATTAAAAAGTAACTTTATTTCAGTCTCTTACATACTTGTAATGATGAAATGATAATATCCTTCCGCTAGTGTGACGTATTTTCTGTCACCGTCATTTTGATCGCGAAAATAGTTTCGCTAAGCTTTCATTGCAAGTGACGAAAAAATGTTTTCAGGCTGTGTGCTTTCGCTAAAGATCTCGCTACAGATCTATTCGTTTAAACGCATCGTGACAGAGTTAGTAGGGCAGATCTACTAGGTCTTTTCTATGTATAAAAGTCCTTGGGGTTGTCCTAGTCCCATTGTAACGAAAATAGCTTGTGCCCTTGCAAACAGTTTCAAATCATTCCGAAAGCTAGATAAATTAATTTAGTCTGGTAATAATACTGCCTGGCGATATACAAGATTTCGCTGTATTCAATTGCCAAAAAGAAGCGTTATATCAGAGTAGAGAACCGTTTTATTTGTAGAGAAAATGCTCTTCTGTTTTCCTTTTATTTTTTCTTTTCTTTTCACCCTAAAAAATTCTATAAAACTTTGTATAAAGGGTGTTTTTTATAGAGGTATAGAACTTTTAAATGAAATAACTTAAAGATGTTTTTTTTAAAATTGATATGAAATTTACTTTATTTGAAATATAATCTTTCGGCATTATAATTTAAATATAACTTCTGGGATATGAGTGCCATGGCTGGCTCCAATGTGGCCTAATTTGCAGCTCTAATTTTTGATGACTTTTTCCAATATTTATGTCCGTATATCGGCAATAATCTGGCAAATATTGTCATGTATTGGGAGTTTGAATTAATTCGTGCGGTTTGCTAAGAGATGGCGTAACTTGATTATTATTCCATCGTTTCAATAGTCCAAACATGCATTGGAAAGCTACTGTTATTGTGCGTATTTTTCAGTATATGTTATTCATTTGAAGCGTAAACAACAATAATTTTTTTCACTCAAATATGCCGAATTTTGTGCCTGAAGAAGTGTTTTTGCGGGGAGTTCTTCTTCACTACTGTAATATGAAGAAAACTGCTGCCGATAGTCATCGTATTTTGGTGGAAGTTTATGGTAAACATGCTCTAGCTGAGCGAACGTGCCAAAAGTGGTTTGCACGATTCAAAAGTGGTGATTTTGGCTTGGAAGACGAAGAACGTCCCGGGCAGCCGAAAAAATTTGAAGATGCAGAATTGGAGGCCATACTTGATGAAGATCCATGCCAAACGCAAGAAGAACTTGCTGACGCATTGGGAGTTGACCATTCAACAGTTTCCAAACGTTTAAAAGCCATGGGAATGATTTCAAAGCAAGGAAATTGGGTACCATACGAATTGATGCCAAGAGACGTTTCGAGGCGATTTTTGACATGCGAATTGTTGCTCGCACGGCAGAAAAGAAAAGGTTTTTTGCATCGCATTGTCACTGGCGATGAAAAGTGGATTCATTACGATAATCCCAAGCGCAAAAAATCATATGGATATCCTGGCCACGCATCCACATCGACCGCAAAGCCAAATATTCATGGCAAGAAGCTGATGCTGTGTATATGGTGGGACCAGCTTGGTGTGATCTACTGGGAGCTGTTAAATAACCGAATAAAACGATCACAGGGGATGTATGTATATCGACGTCAATTGATGCGTTTGAAAGAAGCAGTGCAGAAGGAACGGCCGATTTTCCACGAAAGGCATGACAAAATTATTCTTCAGCATGACAACGCTCGGCCACATGTTGCTTCGGTGGTCAAAACATACTTGGAAGGGCAGAATTGGGAAGTCTTACCCCACCCGCCGTATTCACCAGACATTGCTCCTTCCGACTACCACTTGTTTCGGGCGATGACTCATGGCCTGGCTGAGCAACACTTCACTTCTTATGAGGAATGCAAAAAATGGGTGAATTCTTGGATCGCCTCAAAAGACCCCGTGGAATCCGTATGTTGCCAGAAAGATGGGCGAAGGTTGTAACAAGCGACGGCCAATACTTTGAATAAAATGTATTGTACCAATTTTCCACAATAAAGCTTCAAACTTTGAAAAAAAACCCCACGAGTTAATTCAAACAGTCAATAAGAAGTCTTTAGGCAACTTAACTTAACCCACAGAAAATAGTCTATCGTGGTTAAATAGCATAAACTTGGAGACCAGTTCACCGGTCCGACACGTGAGACTATGCTATGCTACCAAACATTACCTTCAAAAAATTAAATGTGGTCGTAGGCCACATTGTTCGGGTTTATCGATGTGCTCCTCCTGCACATCATAATTGTTCAATTGATGAACGAAAAAGTCAGTATTCCTGGCTCTACAGCATTCAATAGGCCAAGTTGCTTGTTTCATCATCTTACTTTCATGCCTTCGCCAAAATTTTTCTGTTTTCTTTTTTAAACTATTTTTTTTTTTTACTTTTAAATCAATTTCGCAGCTTTTGTGTTTAAATTTATTTCCTGAATCGTTTATTTATTTCTTCTGTGCTTTTGTTTGTTATCTCAGGTTCTTTCCCGTTCTTTGTTTTCAATTTATTCTAGAAACAGTCAAATACAAGAAGCAGAAAAAAAAATCAAATTGTCTATTTATTATTATTTTATTTATTTTATTTTTAAACTTTTGTGCTCATTATAACTAAGAAACTTTATTATTATTTTTTCTTTTGTTGCAATTACGGGTTTCTGTTTTCTTGTTTTAAGTTCATCAGCAAATGAATGGGTGTTTTTTCTTTTCTTTTTTCTTTATTTATTGTTTGTGTTGTTTTTGTTATTAGACATCGTCTAAGTAATGATTCATTGTTTAGAACTGTTTTCAAATAAGTGAATAACACATTTATTTTAGTACATTTCGTTAGTTAATTTATACTAAGTGCAGCAGTGGCACTTGTACTAATTTTCTTAAGAATTAAACGCTTTTGTTATTTGGCTGGCTCCTTCAAAAATTAATTCTAAGGCAGAGAAAAACATTTATAAATTCTAGTAATTGATTGCACAATTTTATTAAATTTTTTAAAAAAACTATTACTGCAATTTTTCAGATTCATTTCTCTGGCAGCATTTTCTGAAGCGAACTGGCATCACCTTTTTTGCTTCTTTTCAACTCTTGTCATTACAAAATCTCTTTGTTATTGTATTGACGTTGTATTTTTTACTTGAAAAGAAAACATACAGGGTGTACGCCAGAAAGGTATACTACTTTGGCCACCATTTTGGTTAAAATTAGTCTTGACAGTTCATATTTGGCAGTCGTGAAGTAGGCACGTTTCAAATTTTTTATGGAAAAATATTTGATAAACCAACGTGTTTTAATCGTTAAAATATTTTATCAAAATTAATCATCGCTTACTGTGGGACGATGAGAAAGTTACGTGATTTTTGGGAGAAACAATGTGCCCACACGCACTATTTATCATGTAGTAAATGATTTCGAAGAAAGAGGGTGATAGACCGAAGCATGGACCCCAAACGTACTGCAATAACGGCTGAAAAAATTACCTCTGCTTAAGAAAATGTTGAAAACAATCCATCAACCTCAATTCGACGCCATGCTCAGGAGCTTGGTCTTCAAAGGAACAACTTTGGCCACCATTTTGCACAAGGATTTGCATGTGTTTCCATATAAGATTCAGTTGACACAAGAGATTTTTCCACAAGACAATTTACACCGTGGTACATATGCCAATAGGATGTTACAGTTCGCCTATGACAACTCCGATTTTCTTGCAAAAATCATAATGAGTGACGAGGCACATTTTCATTTGAATGGATATAAGAATAAACAGATTAGTCGGTTCTGGGGAATGGGAAACCCTCAAACTATACAACAGTCACTTTTGCATCAATTAAGTGTTAATCATTCAACCTTATTTCTTTGAAAATGAAAACGGTGTAACAGTAACACTGAATGGGGAGCGAAATCGTGATATGGGCTTGATTACCACGGTGCCACATCGCTGTATGCGAGACTTCATTCCACAACAAGTTATTTCAAGAAATGATGATGCTGATTGGCCTTCACGGTCGCGTAACGGTAATTGTGAATGGGAAGCGATATCGTGATATGATTGAAAACTCCACAAACGCCGCAACTGCATGATTTGGGCTTGATTTGCATGTGGCATCAACAAGATGGCGCCACATCGCATACAGCCAGAATTACAATGGAGAGACTTCTGCGAGACTTCTTTCCACAACAAGTTATTTCAAGAAATGGTGATGTTAATTGGCCTCCACGGTCGCCTGATTTGACTGCTGCGGACTTCTTTTTGTAAGGATATCTGAAAAGCATTGTTTATTCAAAAACAAATCAGAAATGGGTTTTTTTCTTTTAAAGAGAAGTAGCACTTCAGGCAACAATGCCTATTTAGTGAAGTACCGTGCTACATTCTTTAGGAAAGGTATAGAAAATAGATGAAATAGGTGGTGAAAGTAGAAGGATAGTCGGAAATTAACTGCTGTATATAAGACAGCACAGCGACCGGTGACTATGCCTTCATCGCTGAGCAGCCCCACCTACAGTCAATTTTTATTTTTGTAGTAAAAAAAAACCATGATCTTCGTTGGGAATCGAACCCACAACCCCCATATTTACAAGCTAGGACACTACCTACTAGCCTGCAGGGGCACCTAAACAAACCAGAAATGCTTGAGCAACTCAAACTAAATATTCGTGATGAAATTAATGAAATACCCCATGAAATGTGTGAGAATGTAAGGAAAAACGTGCTTAAAAGGGATCGCATTTGTGAGACTAACAGAGGCGGACATTTATTTGATATTTTATTCCATATCAATATAACATCCATTCTCTTTCATTTAATCAAAAATTAAATACCTTCCCAGGGAACACCCTGTACTTTCATTTTCATTTTATTTGAAATAATAAGTGGCATTTTTACTTATCAATTTAATCCGAAACTCTAAATATAATAAATTAAAAAAAGATATGACACTTTGAGCATTGCAGGCAAAAATGTTTACAACAAACTCAAGCGTTTTTTTTTCTTTGTGCATCCTCTCTTTAGAAAAATACGCCTCTTTCAAAAAAATAAGTTGCCAGATTCTTTTGTGTTTGTCGCGTTTTATTTATTTATTATTTTTAATAATTTTTTTTAACATTTAATATTTCAAAACTCTAGTAAGTGGAGTAAACATCGCGCTATAACGATTAATTTGTTTGCAACGATGTTTAATTTTCGTTAAATTTTGAACTTATTTTTCCATAAACCGTTTACATTTCCCGCAAAAGTTTAGAAAACAACATAAATGAAAAATGTCAAATGAAAACTGTAAGTGATGTTTACTTTTATAATTTTGTTGCTAGAAGAAGGCTAGGGATTAAGATAAGGTTTTTCAATTTTTATAATTAATTATTTAACGATTGGTCGAAATTTTTTCTTGAATAGTGATCACAAATATTCCTCATATTCTTAATTATTAAAAATAGAAGGATAACGAGCTGACGTTTGAAATGTAAACGCAGATAGATGTGAAGAATGTTGTTAAAAGATGTCGAGATGGACAAACTAACGCATAACATTCTGCCAGTGTCTAATATTTAATGTGTTTTTAAAAACAAAAACAGCAAAATTTCTAAATGAAATTTATTTTAGAAATTTATTTCGTTTTCGAAATATGTGAACCTAAGCCGTTTTAAAATATATTGATTAAGTTTCTTTATTTTTCTTTAAAAACATAATATTTTCAAATCACAATTTTTTACAGGAATACCATTTTAGAATGTTAAAAGTTATAGCCACATAAATTTGTCTGTCCATATTGCTTACGAGTTCTATTTTATGTCAAAGCATAATCTAGACATGAAAGAAATGTTTTGATGTATTAAAATGTTAGAAGAAAATTTAATGTTTTGCTAAATGATAAGGGGTATAAGTTATAGTAGATTTTTGTAGAGCTATAAAAATTTCAAGTTGGCAATACTTTTCAAACTGGCAGCTATTTTGCATTTGGCATGCGATTTATGTTTAATTTAGCTCGACATTTTAACATGAATAGACTGACGGTTGAACAACTTCCACTATGTGCAAATTTATTTTGGAAAATCATGGCTTCGTCCGAAATATCCGATCCCGATTTCTTCAGCGAATTTTGTTTGGCGATGAAGCTCACTTTTGTTCGAAGTAATGCATTAAAAAAACAAAACAGCTGTATGTGAAGTGATATTAAACTGCAGGCTAGTAGGTTGTGTACAAGCTTACAAGGCTGGGGGTTGTGGGTTGATCCTGTAGGAACTGTGAATAGATGGAATTCATAAAAAAAACAAAAAAATGAAATGGAAATTCCATATTTATTTTAAAACTACCATAAAGCCCCTGTACCCCTGTATGCTAGTATGTAGTGTGCTAGCTTACATGACTGGTGGTTGTGGGTTCGATTCCCAACAAAGACCCTGGTTTTTTTCACTACAAAATAAAAGTTGACTGTCGGTGGGGCTGCTGGTCACTGTGCTGTCCTATACGACAATTAACTTACGTAACTATTCTTCTACTTTCAGCATATGTCTCATCTCTGCTCTATCCCTTTCCTAAAGAATGTAGCATGGTACTTGACTAAATTTACTAATAGGCCTGAAGTGCTACTTCTCTTTAACAAAAAAAAAAAAAAAAAAAAAAAAAACAAAAAAAGTATATCGTTACAACGAAAATTAACGGTTTGGTAATGGACTTTATAGGCTGGTGGAGTCATTGGTCCGCACTGCTTTAAAAACGATGCTGATTAGAACGTTACAGTCAATGGTTGTTGCTATCTAGCCTTGATTACTAACATTTTCGTTCATCAATTGTACTAGCATGATGTGCAGGAGCTGTTGTTCAACAAAACGGCAAAACATGTCACACAGCTACTATCACAACTGATTTACTAAAAGAAACATTTGGAAACCGCATAGTTTCATATTTCGGACCTAAGAATTGTCTCCAAAATCATGCGATTTAATGCTGCTAAACGATTTTGTATGGGGATATGTGAAGTTGCTAGACTACGTCAACAAGACCGAAAAGATTGACCACTTGGAGGATAAAATTATTGATAATTAGACATTCAGATTAGACTATGTCGGTGCCAGTCGTGGCCGTTATATGCCAGAATTCATATTTAAATTGTATCGCCATCAGATTATCTTTCGAATAAAAATTTTATGTCGGTTTAAAAAAATTCATCTCGATTTTATTCCATTTCCTTTGGAAAGGGTTTGTTGTCTTTTTCCACCTTTTTCTTAATAAGCGATTTTTTTTAACCAACGGAAAAAAATATCTGGCAGCTCTAACTAAAGACAAAAATAAAATAATTGTTTTGTTTGGAATTCGAAAAGAAAACGTTTTCTTATAACGACACCCACTCATGACCAAATTTGTTCAAACTTTGATTTTTAATACATTTGAACTGTAAATGGTTTCGTTGGCTTTAATCTGTTCATTCATTAAACAATGTTTGTCAATTTCCGTTTAAAAGTAATTTTTTTTTGTTTTTGGTTTTTTCTAAAATTACAACAAACAGTGTGTTGTATGTGTAAAGCTTGCGTTGATCATGTTGAAAAATGCAGTGCACAATGGCACGCATTTAATTAAAAATCTAAAGAAAATTTTATGGAATTCATAAATTTGTAAATTGTAGGCTGCTATGAAATACAATTAAAACAATTAAAATGAATTACAATTTAAACAAGAATTATTAAAATTGTAGTGTTTAATAATTTTTTTATTTATTTTATTTGTTTTTTTTTGTTTTTTTTTTTTTTGTTTTGCTGCAAAAACTATGTCAAGTTCATTAAGATGGATAATTTATTTGCTTTATAAATTTTCAAGTTACTAATTTTTTGAGTATTTAGTCTGTGTCTAAGACGTTTCGTTAAGTTATCTTAAATAAATTAAATGCTTAAACCTCTTAAGTCTTCTCTGAGTCCAGAAGTGCGAATTTTATGATAAAAGAATTTTGTTAAGCATTTAAATTTGAAGCATCACGACAACTTTACACAACTTTTAAACGAACACAAGCAGCAGCAGAATAAATAATAAATTGCCACACACAACTGTAAAAACTAATACAAACACATATTTATTTATCAAAACTTTGCTGCAAAAAACGTCTCATAACTCCTTACAATTCGCATTTACTATAATTTTCTTTGCTTTGGTAACCACAGATCTGAATGGCAGTTTAATTTCTTCTGTTGTTTTACAGAAAGTAAAAACTTCCAAATATTTCTTACGTACGAAGTAATCGTAATCGTCCATAATGTGTCATAAGCACTCGCTCATTCTGCTTGCTATCCTACTTATTCAGTTAAAAAGAGTTGCTATGCGTGAGAAGATTTTCGTGGATTATATCACTGTAGATGAAATGTAGCATGGTCTTCGCCCTAGGCCTTCAAATACGTCTATCCTCCAGTCACTCCTAGTTGCAACATTAAGAGCTCGGAGCAGGCCAACGCCCCCACTCCTCACTGAAGAGTTGGAGATTATCCAACTCCTGGTCCAGAACGCACGAAACTTAATAAAATTTAAGAACGCAACCGCAATCATGTTCACTAGACCTCGACCATTCATTATAAATGATCCGATCCACACAACTCAAACGACAGCCTCGAAACACACAGCCACCACGATACTCCTGAAGGGCCAACCTCAATAATCAGTTAGAGAACAGCTAAAAGGCTAAACAAACAAATAGCGCAACTCTGGGGCTTTACTGATTCCCGTGGAAATTTAGCGGATTGTCCAGTTGGCTCCTGCCTATTAGAGGACTGGGCTCCCTTTTACCCCCGAAGACACATGTAATGACGGTGTGAGATTCCGTCAAAGCATATCAATGTGCTCCCGAGGAAATGATGTATGAAGTTACCTTTCCAACAGGAAAGCGAACAAATCACCCGAGGAGCGCCCCCTACGGAAACCATACTGGCGGTCGCAAAGTAAGCTAAGTAAGTTGCTTTGCGTGATAAGATTTACATCTGCACTTAGTCGTAAGCCTTAATCAGATGGTGGTCAACCCACTGTGGAATGAAAAGCGACGTCATTCACGCCCTAGGAAGCCGACGACTAATTCTAGCAACAGGTCTTTCCTAGTTGCAATTTCAGCGATTCCAAAGCAGGGTTGCAAACCACTACTCCTTGCTGTAGAGCTGAAGACTATCGAACTCCTGGTCCAGAACACATGACTAGCATGCTCACTGGATCCGGTTTATTCACCCGTTGTTCTCAGTAAAGGTAAGATGATCCTGGCCCCCTAATCAAAAACATGAGGGGCCGCGAAACACACAGCAACCACGATACTCCCGAAGGGCCAACCTCAATAATCAGTCAGAGAAACAGCTAAAAGGCTAAACAGACAATTAGCGGAATTCTGGGGCTTACTGATTGAAATAACGTGGAGCTTCGAGTTGGCTCTCTGCTGCCTTCAGGGGACTGGGCTCCCTTATATCCCCGAACGACAGAAGTCTAGATGGTAACCTTTAAATACTGATAAATGGGCCCCGTGGGGGACTGTCGGTCGCTATAAAAAATTATCGAATACACTCTGATTTCGCTGTTTGCCAAAAGCTCCTGCTCAGCGCTTTCAAAATCACCAAATACAGGGGGTCCGCCAGGAAAATATATTACTCTGTTTTGTCGCCATTTTGGTAAACATTAGACTTCACAGTTCATACTTGGCAGTCGTAAAGTAGACACGTGGCAAATTTATTATGAAAAAATATTCGATAAACCAACGTGTTTTAATCGTTAAAACATTTTATCAAAATCAATTATCGATTACTGTGACAACGATAAGAAAGTTACGTGAAATTTTTGGGAGAAACAACGTGCCAACAAAACGCACTATTTATCGTGTAGTAAATGCTTTCGAAGAAAGAGGGGTGTGATAGACTCCAGCATGGACCACAACGTACTGCAAAGTCGGCTGAAAACAATACTGCTGCTCCAGTCAACCTCAATTCGACGCCGCGCTCAGGAGCTTAGTTTTCAAATAACAACTTTGGTCACAATTTTGGACAAAAATTTGCATTTGTTTTCCATATAAGATTCAGTTGACACAAGAGCTTCTTCCACAAGATCATTTACGCCGTCGTACATCTGCCAATAGGATGTTACAGCTCGCTCATAAGAATTCCGATATTATGAAAAACTCCTAATGAGTGACGAGCCACATTTCCATTTTAATGAATATGTGAATAAACAGAATAGTTGGTTCTGGGAAATGGAAAGCCCTAAAATTATTCTACAGGTATCTTTGCATCCATCCATTCATTAAAAGTCATAGTCTGGTGTGCAAGTTGGTCAGGAGAGGAGAAATCATTGCACCTTATTTCTTTAAAAAATAAAAACGGCGTAATGATAACTGTAAATGCTGCATGCTTTGGGCTCGATTACCATTTGCTATCAACAAGACGGTGCCATATTGCATACAGTCAGAATTGCAATGGAAGTAATGCAAGACCTCTTTCCACAACAAGTTATTTCAAGAAATGGTGATGTTGATTGGGCTCCACTGTCGCCTGATTTAACTGCTCTGGACTTTTTTTTTGTGCGGATATCTGAAAACAAGAAACGCTTGAGCAACTCAAACAAACTATTCGTAATGAAGTTAATGAAATAACGCGTGAAATGGGTGAGAATGTAAAGAAGAATGTGCTCAAAAGGGCTCGTATTTCTGAGGCTAACAGAGACGGACATTTATCTGGTATTGTATTCCATACATAATTGTCGACAGTAAATAAAACATTTATCAATATCGGATCCATTCTTTTTTATCAAAAATTATAAACAAACAAAATAGTATACCTTTCCGGCGGACACCCTGTACTAACTGATTGTTTTCCTCTCACATATTTCTCACATAATTACTGTACCGCTATTTTAATACCATTAACCAGTTCCCTGCTTCCTAAAAATATTAAAATATTGTTCACAATATTTTTTCCAAGAATTTTATATTGTCCCCTCGTATATTAAAAAAAATTGCCTAAAGCAAAATCAATTTTAAAAGCAATTGCTGAAAAGTGTTTTATTGCATCATAAATTTACTTGTTATACCCCACCCCACCCTCCTACTTCATGTTTTTTTTACTTTTTAATATAAAATAAATAGTTTCAATACATTCGCACGTTTTTTACATTAACATTTTATTGCTTTTTTATTATAATTTAAATAAAGGGTGTTTTTATAGAGGTATATAATATTTAAAATGGCCTAAAACAAAGATAATTATTTTTTTTTAATTAGGCAAAAGATAATCGACTGGCATATGACCAACACGGCTCACTCAGAACGTAATCTGTACTCCCATTTTCGACGTTGTCGGCTAATGTTGTCCTCCAAGTGCTCTCAAACGTTTTTTAATTATCGGGGATGACTAGCATCTTCATATATCCCCACAAAAAGTAGTGTAGAGGCCAATTCATGGGCTTGAAATGTGAAACTCTGTAGTTACCCAACGTTTCCTTCAAAAAATCATTTTCGATGCGAACTGTATGACATGTAGAGCCGTCTTTTTAAAACCACTGCTCCTGCACATCATGGCTGCTTATTTGATGAAAGAAAATGTCAGTTAACATGGCTTTATATAGCAGACATCATTGACTGTTACTTACTCACCAGCATCGTTTCTAAAGAAGTACAGATCAATGATTCTGCCTGCCAGTTTTTGTGAATGTCTCAACATAAACGTGATGATTGTTCATCACTCAAATACGAATGTTTTGAGTATCGCCTTATCAGGATCTGGTATTTTAAAATAATAAATTTAAAAACATCGCTCAAACATCAGTATATTAGTGTTGAAATTCCAAACTTTACTAAATGCAAATCACCTGATCGCTAACAATATGGTCGCCATTTAATAAGGTGCTGACAACTTAAATTTCTATACCTCTGTAAAATACATCTTGTACTTTATATTTCTTTTTTCTTTCGTTTGTGTTTTAAATGTCGAGTTTTAAGAGTTGCCAAGAATTATGCAAATTTTATTTAAATGAAATTGACTTCTGTGTACGTGAAGTTTCTATAAATTGATTGCAAAATAAAAAACGTAATAATAATTTTGTAAGTTGGCATCATTTCTTTTAATAAATTGAAGTTTTAAATAACTATGGAGCCGGGAAACCTTAGGCCTCTTCATAAGAGTTTAAAATTTATTAAATATTTTTACAAAATTAAAGAAACCTACAGAATTTAGGATACATAAGCATAGTGTATTATACTTTAACAGCATTAAAAATTGCAGTAAGCAGTAAAATTTACTGAAGCTGTTTCTAGCAGTACCAGTGAAAGCAACTGTCCGTTTAAGAATGTATGGGTAATAAAGATGGCATCTATTCCTTATTGTATTATTATTATTTCAATATTCAGTAATATTTCAATGGCAAGTAATTTCTACTTCAGTATCAGTAAAAATTTACTGTTTACTGCATTCTTTGCTAATAATTAATTTTACAAGGCAATAAGAAAAATGTACATGTATTGGTCACTTTTAAAAATTACATGTTTATTGAATTCATAATCGGAAAGAAAATCCGTCGTTAGAGTCAAAAGCGAAACCATCTGCATTTCCATGGTTACAATTTGGCCTTCCACAAGGAGACGTTGTGGGGGCAGTACTATATACGGTTTTAAAGTGCGATATGCCAACAGCAAATGGCGCAACAATAGCAGCATATACCGATGACACTGCTTTAATGGTCACAAAAGATTCTCACTTAGAAGTATGTCTGGTTTTTCAACAAGAAGTTTGTTTTCTAATTGTGGCAACACCAACGAAATGATAGTTTTGATATTTAGTTTTTTAACCTATTCGTAGTAAAGTTGTTACAATTTCGCACGACAATCGCATTAAAATAATGAAAATCCACTAATAAAAGTGGTGGTGCTGTTTAAGTTACATTTCGTAAGATTCGTGATATATTCGGGCAACATAACCGTCCTTATTAGGCTGCTATTAAGAAATTTGAGTCAAGTGGCTCAATACAAAAAGTACAAAAACTAACGCGTGTTCGACCGGGCCTTTCAACTGAACCCATCGCAGCCGTGCGCTGTAGTGTTGAAGCAGATACAAATTTGACGTTCTCAACCATCACATGGCATCGTACAATTTATGATATTTTGCGGACAACATAATCGTACTTCTAAGACCGCTATTTAGAATTTGGTTGTTAAATTGAAGTCGATACGCTCCATTCAAAATGTGCGAACACCAACACGTGTTCGACCGGGTCGTTCAACTGAAAACTTTGCAGCCGTGACCTACAGTTTTGAAGTAGACACAAAAATTTTTCAATTCTTTGAGGTTCTCAACAATTGGTGTTATCCAAAACCGCCATATGGCGAATTTTGCGTAAAGATTTGTTTTTGAAGCCTTTCAAGGTTTAACTGGTATAGGAATTAAAGATGACCGACCATCCACCTCGCCATAGATTCGTTCAATTCTTTCAGGAACAGCCGGCTGGTTTTTTTGGAAAAAATTATTTTTATAGAAAATGAAATCCAAGAGCATGTATTGAGAAGCCTTTGCATGCTCAACGTCTGGAGACGTTTTTTTTTTTTGGAAGATGAGACTGGAAATGCGCTAACTAACGGTCAATGGATCACGTTATCGCGAGATGCTAACAACTCAATTTAAATCTATTATTGACAACGTGGATATCACTGAGATGTGGTTTTAACAATACGGTGCCACATGTCACACAGCCAATCGATTTATTTCAAACCAAATTTTCCGATCGCATAATTTCACGGCAATTGGCATTTAAGTGGCCAGCCAGATCGTGTGATTTAACACAACTGGATTATTTTTTTTGGGGAACTATGTTAAGGACAGAGTCTATACGGAGCCAATCGAATCGATTTCCGCCTTAAAACTCAAAATCCGTTACGTGATTGCCAAAGAGTGATTGAAAACTTTGAAGAAATAATCGGCATCTGTCAGCGTGGTCGTGGTGGACATTTGCCAGATATCATTTTTCCTTCATAGTTATCGAACTTTTCTCCATGTAAGACAATAGAAAATTGAATCATCTTAATCAAAATTGTTTTATTTTTTTTTTTAAACAAACTTCTTGTTGCAAAACCCTTTATTTAAATATATTTGAAACTAGTAAAGAAATGGTTGAATCAATGGAATATTATGGTCAACCCGAAAAAGTCTGGTCAAGTATCAGTATCCGGTAAAAATTTACTGCAAATGCAAATTAAATTGGTTTGGCAGTAAAAAATTTGTTAAATATAATTTTAACGGCACTGCACAGTGCTTAATTATTTTAATTTTCATTAATTTTTTAATATTTAATCTTTCTTTTATCTCTTTAAATGGTTTGTGCTGCTCTCTCTCTCTCCCTTTGTTTCTTCCTTAAAAGAATTTATTCATTTTTTATTGTTTGTGATTTCCTGAATTTAAAAATTACCAATTAATTTTAATTGAATTCTTTTCGGACCTTTTTTGATATTCTAAATTTAGTGCGAACTCCCACACAAAACACTATCAGTATCCGATAATAGCGGAAAAATTCCCCCAAAATCAATAAAACAAAAAAACTAATACAAATAACAATCGAAATATAAGTGGCGCCGCCGTCACACACTTGTTTTATTTATAAATAGAAAATAAAACAATAGAACAGCATTAAAGTAAATAACAAACTAATAGGAATAAGAATGCGAAAGGAATTTTCATTAAATTGATCGTTTAATTACTGAAATGAAATTGCAGCAAGAATTTTTAAAATTTAAATTTCTATTTTTATTTTGTTTGTTAGGGGAGTGTTTAAGGTTCTTGGAAAAAGAAGATTTTTGTTTAATTGATTCGAATGAAACTTGAGAAGCTGATTCGCATAAGATTAGGAATTTAAATAAAAGAAACTGTTAATATAGAAAGAATAATTTAAATTATTTAACCGGGAAAATTAAATATTCTCATGTTATAATTATGATAAAATCAGAGATTCAAGCAAGAAAGGATTCCTCAGTGGTTTCAGTACCGTGAAAGACCTCCCAAATGTATTCCATTTTCCCAAAATAAAAAATAAAATAAATCCCAACAAAATATTCAAAAATCCCATACAAATTGGGAATTAATTCATAATGAGGCTGTTTCATAATTTTTTATTAGGAGTTATCTCATAATTAATTTTAATAATGAAACAACTCCCAAAACAAAAAAATAAAATAAAATAAATCCCAGCAAAATATTCAAAAATCCCATACAAATTGGGAAAAATTTCATAATTTTTCATTGGGAGTTTTTTTATAATGAATTTTAATAATGAAATAACTTCCAAATTAAATAAATCTCAACAAAAAAAATAAATAAAATAAATCCCAACAAAAAATTCAAAAATCCCATACAAATCGGGAATTATTTCATATAAGGCTATTTCATCATTTTTCATTGAGAGTTATTTCATAATGAATTTTAATAATGAAATAACTCCCAAAAAAAATTAATAAATTAAATCCCAACAAAAAATACAAAAATCCGATACAAATTGGGAGTTATTTCATAATAAGGCTGTTTCATCATTTTTCAATGGGAGTTATTTCGTAATGAAATAAGTTCCAAAAAAAAAAAAATAAATCCCAACAAAATATTCAAAAATCCCATACAAATTGGGAATTATTTCATAATGAGGGTGTTTCATAATTTTTCATTAGGAGTTATTGGGAAAAATTTCATAATTTTTCATTGGGAGTTTTTTCATAATTAATTTTAATAATGAAATAACTCTCAAATGAAATAACTCCCAAAACAAAAAAAAAATAAAATAAATCCCAACAAAAAATTAAAAAATCCCATAGAAATTGGGAATTATTTCATAATGAGGGTGTGTCATAATTTTTTATTAGGAGTTATTTCATAATAAATTTTAATAATGAAATAACTTCCAAATGAAATAAATCCCAACAAAAAAAATAAATTAAATAAATCCCAACAAAAAATTTAAAAATCACATACAAATTGGGAGTTATTTCATAATAAGGCTGTTTCATAATTTTTCAATGGGAGTTATTTCATAATTAATTTTAATAATGAAATAACTCCGAAAACAAAAAAATAAATCCCAACAAAAAATTCAAAAATCCCATACAAATCGGGAATTATTTCATAATAAGGCTGTTTCATAATTCTTCATTGAGAGTTATTTCATAATGAATTTTAATAATGAAATAATTTCCAAATGAAATAAATCTCAACAAAAAAAAAATAAATAAAATAAATCCCAACAAAAAATTTTAAAATCCCATACAAATTGAGAGTTATTTCATAACGAGGCTGTTACGTAATTTTTCTTTGGAAGGTATTTCATAATGAATTTTAATAATGAAATAATTCCCAAAAAAAAAAAAAATCCCAACAAAAAATTCATAAATCCCCTACAAATTGGGAGTTATTTCACAATGAGGCTGTTTCATAATATTTCATTAGGAGTCATTCATATTTCATAATTTTTCGTTAGGAATTTTTTGATAATGAATTTTAATAATGAAATAACTCTCAAATGAAATAACTCCTAGTTGAATTCCGTTGGGAGTTATTTCATTTATTTTAATAATTGGGAGTTATTTCATTTTTATTGGGAGTTATTTCATTTCATTCAGTTCATTCAGATATTATTATAACAATTGCTATAACTATCTTTTTAGAGTTGTTTTATTATTATTTTTTTTTAATTTCTCATTCATGGTGTATTGAGCATAGGTCTCGTTAACAAAGTTTTTCTGTATAGCCGGGCTTCGGCCGGACTGAAAGACTTTTTCCTCTATGGTATTTCCAGCACCGGTTTCGCTAACAAAATATTTTCCTCCTCAACATTCAGGTTTGGTATTTTATTTTTTCATTTTAATTAATTAAAGACCTATTATTAGGAATCACCTAATGGAAGTTATTTAATTTAAATTTAGTCAGCGAAGCCGGGAAACCCCATAAGTTAAAGGTTAAATATAACTCTATAAAAAACACCCTTTATATTACAACACTGTTGTGTCTTCTAGATAGTGTAGCCATATTCAAAGTTCATTTTATTAATTTTTGTCGTTTTTTTTTCAACTTTTCCTATTGTACCGTTATTTATCTAGAAACTTTAGATGAGAGCAGAGAAAATACAAAAACACATGCATTTTAAACTCTTCCTCTTCTTTTTTTTTCCTGAAGTATAAATAACACAGTGGCCTGAATTTGCATTTGCTGTAAAAATGTTTTTATTTGTCGATTTCTGTTTTTTTAGCAGTTGGTTTTTTAAAAGTAAACAATGAAACATAAAAAGTAAAAAACAATAAACAATTGTATCGAAAATGAGGTAAAAAAGTGCAACAAACCAATATTTATTTGCTTTTTTCATTGCACTTTCCAGACTTAATTAGTGAACATATTTTTTCCGTAAAGCAGATGTTGAACAAAATGGGAGTGGAGTGGAATGAACCTTGAGCAAACACTCTACAAAACAGACATTTTTTATATGTATGTATGTACGTAAAAACTGCTGACTGATTGTTTAAAGTGTAAGCAAAACATCAGTTTTATTTGCACAGTGTACCAACAAAAAGTATTTGACCTGCAATTACTCATAAAATTCATAAAATATTTCACAAAGTTGCATAAAATGAAATGCAAAAAATACACCATGGACAAATGGCTAGTACACTACCTACTAGCCTACAGGGGCACCTTCCCACAAAGAATGTATATTTTTAAGGCGTCCAATTTTTCTTGAATTTCGGCTGCAACATAGTGTTCACCTTCCAATAATTTCTGACCGACTTTCAACTTTGTAGTTTGCTATAGCAGTGTTTTGTTCAGTCGTACGGAAAATATAAGAGCAAAGACCTCTTGCGTTAAGTCTATAGAACGTGGTGGCCATTTGGCGATAGGAAAAGTTGCGACTTTAACATTTGTTTAGAACCCTTATTTCCCGCTCTTTACACAATGACGTTTTGTTTTACTTTTTAAAATGGTCACATTTACTTTACAAGCGACTAAAGTGCCCCTGTAGGCTAGTAGGTAGTGTACTAGCTTGTAAATATGGGGGTTGTGGGTTCGATTCCCAACGAAGACCTTGGTTTTTTTCACTACAAAAAATAAAAATTGACTGTCGGTGGAGCTGCTCAGCGATGAAGGCATAGTCACTGGTCGCTGTTGCTGTCTTTATACGGCAGTTAATTTCCGACTATCCTTCTACTTTCACCACCTATTTCATCTCTTCTCTATCCCTTTCCTAAAGAAGGTAGCACGGTACTTGACTAAATAGGCATTGTTGCCTGAAGTGCTACTTCTCTTTTAAAAAAAAAAAAAAAAAAAAAAAAAAAGTACGATATTTACAATAGAAATCAATTTTTATCACACATCGGTGGCAATTTATTTACACATTTCAATTATACATCCCCATCCATCAATTAGAAACACTGTTTTAAGAATTTCATATTTTTTCCGCATTCTTTTCATAAGAAATAAACAATTTGTACGATTTTGTAATGTAAACGAAATAGCGAGTAAAGAAATTAAAATGTATTTTACACAGAAAAAAAAACCAACAGCCACTAGAAAAGAAAACAATTGAAAAATGAAAAATACGATTTTCCAGGCTCTTTTATGTTGATTGTTTACTTTGTATCGTGTGTTGCAAAATTTAGCTGCCACTTTTAACCTCACGCTGCATACAGGCACGTTAAATTGTTAATGTTTATGGCAAAAATGTTTATTTTTATTTTATTTTTTTTTTTTGCCATAATGTGTTAAAATCTTTTGAGCATAAATAACGAAACAGGTTAATAGTTTTTTTTTGGGGGGGGATTTTACTATCGTTATGCAATAAGCAAATAATTTAATATTAAAAAAATTAATAGAGAAACAAATATAAAATTGTAGTTTAATTAAAAATAAATGTAATTTCATAAAAAAAATATATATAAAATTTACTGGCAAACATCATCTCCTTAATTTATTATTTATTTACGGCTTAATAAGATTCGCTTATTATTATTATGCCCATTATTATGCCAGCAACATTTTTCCAGTTGAAAAAATGTTTCCTCAAACATTTCGCAACTTTTAACGAAGTGAACAGAGTACTGCTGCAGCAACATTATTTCTTATTTATCTCGCACTAAGTTTTTTATGGTCTCTTAAAAGCATTTTACACAAAATCCAAAACAGAGTAGCATACTTTAAGGATAACAAGCTCATAAACAGACTAGTTCTTACCGTAATTGTCAGGAGTACAGATAAAACAAAACCTTACTGCTGCCTTCCCATAAAATTGACACGTTCAGCCTTAAAGTAGGCAACATTATTTTGTTTTTCCTTTTCTTATATTTGTTGCCTCGTCATAAAAATAAGTTAAAGTTTACGAGCCATAACAATTGTTTACACACTGTCTAACTAGGTTTTATTAAATTCTTTAATGGAAGTAGCTATCGTTTGAGGTTTATTTCCTCTCATAATCTTTTATGTTATTTTTATTATTTTTCTCATCTTAAAAATCTTCTAGCCATTTAAATCAGCAGCCAATTTTTCACGAAAAATTTCTAATTTTACTTTAAAGTTGAAAACAAGGCTGCGTAAAAAATATTTCCTAGAATTGCTAAATCCACATGTTCTGCGATTGAGTTTTCTATTATTTATTAAAGCAGAAACAAACTCAATAAAATTAATAGTTTGTAGAAAAAAAGCAATTAAAACTAAGTACTCTCTCTGTACGAATTTGCCAAAAAAAAAGAAAAAATAGAAAAAAAATAATATTCAATTTAGTCGCTTATTTTGGTTAAAAAAATTCAACCTTTCGCTTGGCGTTGGCGTTCCATCGCCTCAATTTTAAAGAATCTGCTTGATTTTAATTGTCCTTGAATATACTTTATTTATTGCTATTGATTTTATCTCCATACGAAATCAGTGCAGCCCTTGTTAAAATATTGTAAAAAAATGTTGCTGTAAACATTTTTCGCTTTCAGCAACATGCTGCCTGAAACATTTACCGACTTTTCAACAAATACAACATGGCTTTTTTCATTAGTGGAACTGAAATTTTTTTAAAAGAATATTTATCTCTTAAGAGACTTACTTTCCTCTTCATTTCGAGACTTTTACTTTAATCCAATATTGTAAAAAAATGTTTATTTAAACATTTGTCGCTTTCAGGAACATGCTGCCTGAAACATTTGCTGGCTTGTCAACACCACACATGAATGCTTTCATTAGTGGAACTGAAGTTTTTCAAAATAATATTTATCTCTTAAGAGACTTATTTTCCTCTCTATTTCGAGACTCTGCCTTTGGTCCACAGTAGGTAAATATTGTAAAAAAGGTTGCTGTAAACATTTTTCGCTTTTAGCAACATGCTGCCTGAAGCATTTACCGACTTTTCAACAAGTACAACATGGCTTTTTTCATTAGTGGAACTGAAGTTTTTTTTTAGAATAATATTTATCTCTTAAGAGACTTACTTTCCTCTTCATTTCGAAACTTTTACTTTAATCCACTGAAGATAATACGGCATACAGCTCAGGTAAGTATTGTAAAAAAATGTTGCTGTAAACATTTGTTGGTTTTAGGAACATGCTGCCTATAATATTTGCTGGCTTTTCAACACAACACATGACTTTAGTGGAATTGAAGTTCTTTTAGAATAATATATATCTCTTAAGAGACTTATTTTCCTCTCTACTTCGAGACACTGCCTTTAGTCCACAGTAGGTAAATATTGTAAAAAAATGTTGCTGTAAACATTTTTCGCTTTTAGCAACATGCTGCCTGAAACATTTGCTGGCTTTTCAATACAACACATGACTGCTTTCATTAGTGGAACTGAAGTTTTTCAAAATAATATTTATCTCTTAAGAGACTTACTTTTCTCTTCATTTCGAGATTCTGTTTTTGGTCCGCAGCATACAGCTTAGGTAAATTTGTATTGCAGCGCAGGAAAACCAGCATCTGCCTTAGGCTCACTAATCATCTTTAAACTAAGCATATGCTTCTGATTGGCAATTTACTTTTGAGCTCACTTTTTTCAATTATCTGCATCATAGTTACACTACTCGCATAACCATGACAGCATAGAATTTGCCTTTTTAGCAATTTGTATCACTTTCTAAAACAGATGGGCTGAAAACATTACTGCTGCCTCAAGAAAGTGTTTAAAACAATCCATCAACCTTAAGTCGATGCCGTACTCAGGAACTTGGTCTTCAAAGAACAACTTTGGCTGCAATTTTGCACAGGGATTTGCATTTGTTTCCACATAAGATTCTATTGACACAAGAGCATCTTCCGCAAGACCATTTATGCCACCATACATATGCCAATAGGATTTTCATGAAAAAAATCCTAATGAGTGACGAGCAAGATTTTCATTTGAATGGATTCAATAATAAACAGAATAGTCAATTCTGGGGATTGAAAAACCCTCAAATTATCCATCAGTCACCTTTGCATCCATTAAAGGTGTGAGAATGTAATGAAAAATATGCTCAAAAACAGAGGTTAACAGAGGCGGACATTTATCTGTCGGCAATTATGTATTTAATAAAATAAAATATTTATCAGTATAAGATCCATTCTCTTATATTTAATCAAAAATAATAAACAAACAAAGTAGTATAACTTCCCGGCGGAGACTCTCCTGTGTTTTGTCAAAAGTTCGTCTTACATTTTTATTTAATTATTTCTCATAGTGCTTCGAAAAATAATTGATTCATAATGTTTTTACGTTTCATAAATATACGGTTTTATAGCTTCATAGTTTTGTAAGAGACTTCCACAATTATGGGTTGTGAACAACCAGGTCACAAGAGGGGCAGGACCGCCCCTGTAGTGCCCCTGTAGTGCCCCTGTAGGTTAGTAGATAGTGTACTAGCTCAGCCCGAGGGTTGTGGGTTCGATTCCCAACAAAGACCTTGGCTGTTTTTTTCACTACAAAAATTAAAATTGACTGTCGATGAGGCTGCTCAGTAATGAAGTCATTGTCACTGGTCGCTGTGACTATCCTCCGTAAGTATCCTTATACTTTCACCACCTGTCGCATCTCTCCTCTATTCCTTTCCTAAAGAATGTAGTACGGTACTTACTAAATAGACATAGTTGCCTGAAGTGCTATTTCTCTTTAAAAAAAAAATTGAATTTTCACTCGCACTCTTGAGTTATGAAAAATCGGTATAACAGATGTCAAGTGGTATGATTGCATGTATGAGAGCAAGTTGGAATGTGAGTGTCGGAGACAAAGAGTATGAGATGTATTTACGTAAAAGCAGATGTGACCTTATCCGTGATAAAATAACATGCATACGCATATATGAAAAGCACAGATGATTCACAGTCTCCATTTTAATTATGGACTTACCTACGGCCCACGTAAGTGGAATTTCTCCAAAACACCTGTAAAATAACATTTAAAAAGCCAAATAAAAAGCCAACGATGATAAAGTAAGAAAACACACAACGATGCCTTACAATAAGCAATAAAAAATATGTTCTTACGGCAAAAACCCCCCTCTGCATGTACCTAAAGCAGAAGGTAATTGGGTGTTAGTGAGAGAAGTAAAGAGGAAAATCCGCATGAACCGGAAAATTACCGAAAGTGCGCAACTACTATTTTCCCATGAAAGGAGGACCAAGAGTATAGTAAGGTTGCCATTAACTGAACATAAAGTCAGCCAGGGATCAATAGCAACTTACCAGACTTTGGAATGTATGAGTCACTTCAAGCAACAATGCCTATTTAGTCAAGTACCGTGCCACATTCTTTAGGAAAGAGATAGAGAAGAGATGGGACAGGTGGTGAAAGTATAAGGAGGATAGTCATAGCGACCAGTGACCATGACTTCATCACTGAGCAGCCTCACCGACAGTCAATTTTAATTTTTGTAGTGAAAAAAACAGCCAAGGTCTTTGTTGGGAATTGAACCTAAAACCCCTAGACTGATAAGCTAGTATACTACACTAGCCTAAAGTTCGCGCGAACTAATATAAATTTGTAGGACAGTTTCGAAAAAAAAACTGCTGAAATAGTACGACATGGGAGCCTACAAGTGAACTAAGGAAAAATGAAGTTCGCGCAAGCATATATAAATTGTGAGACAGTTTCTGGCCTCATTGTGAAAATTTCCCACTTTAATTATTATTGAACCAAAAATTACGGGTAGCATCATGTTTGATGCGAAGGACGTAAGTGGGCTAAGTGTAAAAGGAAACTTGCTGATAAAATAGGAAGTTCACAATTAGCAGTCAACTACTGAAAAAACACATGAAATGGCATCGAGGAACATTAGGGTTTGTTTCATTGAAGTTGAGGATTCATAGTTGTGGAAGCTAAATTCTTTGAGCGTTTCCTATATTTTGTATGTTATTTCCTTTAAAAAAAAATATTTGCTTTCGGTACATTTTTTCTAAGTTCACAAACTTGATACAGGATCTTGTTTTAAATCTTACCCTAATTTACTGCATCATTACTTTTCGAAGTGTGTGATATAATTCTGCTAGGGCTCTGCACACTTTTTCTTTTCCAACAAATTTAGAATTTTCTTCAATATTTCTCGCGTGACTCCTTGAATCCGTTTGACAGTTTTTTTTTTAAATTCAGCTACCAAATATTTAATTGTTTTTTTAGCATAAACACCACACTGACCATTTTAATTAAAGCCTCCTTTTAGAGTGCAATAATGATTGATTGTTTTGGCATTGTACCATGTTTTTGACCCAACAAAATTAATTTTGTTAATAAAATTAATTGATTTTTTTTTTGTTTTTTGAAAAAAGCATTCAAGTAAATTTTATTAAATGTTATAGGTTATTTATAAATAATTTTTTAAGTACAAGGTTTTTATATAAAAAAGAAATGTTTAAAAATTTTATTTATATTTTCGATATTTCGCCACGTCCTTAAGTGATGTTATAATTTTTTTTAAGGATTAATCCTAAGTACTCTATTTACCTTTAATTGTGTGATAACATTTGCGATATTATTTTAATTATTATTTTTTTTTAGATCCTAAAAATATGCAATATTTATTTATGGCATGTGAGCCTTAATGTATGCTTTATAAATATCACGCTAAGTTTAATTGAAGGCTGTGTAGTTTAAGAAAAACTTAACGCAAAATAAATCAATAAAAGTAAATTTATTTATTTAATTTTTTTGTTAAACAAAGTCACCTTAAATTTGGCTTAAAATAAAAAAATTTTATAAATTAAGAAAAAAATTCGTATCCCTACAAATACTTTGTTTAGTCAGCAGTTTCTTTAATTCCCTTAGTCATCGCTATAGAATACAATCATTTCCTTTTAGTTTTTTTTTTTGTTTTTGTTTAATGTACAGTCGTTGTAACATTTATTATCACTTGTCATTTCAGTGGCCCACTTTCACTAGATTTTTCAAACAGTTCAGTTACATAAAATTGCTTTTATTTTTTTTTCGCTTTTGTAATACTAACACACATTTTTTTGGGAGAACTCCTTTTTACAGGAAGTACGAACAGCAAAAACAAAAAGAATAATTTCGTAAGTTTTCAGCTGAAATTTAAAAAAAAAAAACAAAATTATAAAAGTCTAGAAAAACACCCAGTTTAACCTCCTTTGTGGTAATTTTTATTTTTTCCACCAAATCAACATCAGCAAACAACAACAAAACGGAAAAAAATATTAATATTCGTAATGCATTTTTTGCACAAATTTTACTAACCGTAGGAGTATCTTATATCTTCCCTTAAACACACAAACAAAACAAACAAATATTGGATACATTTTTAGTTGCTGTGGGAGTGCCATTCCTAACGTGCTATAACACTGCAAGTAGAAATCGAATAGACAAACAAACAACGTGAAAGTTGTGTCATGTACAAATTGCAAATCGTGTGTTCTCCTCAAATAACATGCTTAAAAATTATAAGGACATGAAACATTTTTAAAACAATTCTCTTTTATTTTCAAATTTCTTAGCATACTTTTTGGCAAACGTTTAATATGAAAAACTTATTTCTATCCCTCCCACATATCGCACTGGTGTTTCTAAAGCGAATCAAATCAAAGTTTTTGAATACCCACCTTTTGCAAGAATTCGATTGTACGTACATTTCGTGATAAGATTTACATCTGCACCTGGCCGTGGGCCTTAATCTGATGGTGGTCAAACCTCTGTGAATAAAATGCAACGTTCTTCACGCCCTAGGAAGCCGAAGACTAATTCTAGCAACAGGTCTTTCCTAATTGCAATTTCAGCGGTTCCAAAGTAGGGTTGCAGACCACTACTCTTTGCTGAAGAGCTGGAGACTATCCAACTCCTGGTTCAGAACATATGACTAGCATGCTCACTGGATCCGGATCATTCACCCGTTGGTGTGATTAAAGGCGAGACCAAAACCACAAACACCACGATACTCCCGAAGGTCCAACCTCAATAATCAGTAAGAGAACAGCTAAAAGATTAAAGAGACAATTAGCGGAAACTCTGGGGCTTACTGATTCCCGTGGAAATAACGTGGACCTTTCCAGTTGATCCCTGCTGCCTTCAGGGGACTGGGCTTCGTTACACCCCCAGCGGCACAGGTCTAGATAGTCATGACAAATCGTATTAGTAAAAGTAAGTTAATCTCAGAAATTTTTTGCTGACTCCTTGTACAGGTCGTTCGCCGGGAAGGTATACTACTTTGTTTTGCCGCCATTTTGGTAAACATTAGCCTTGCCAGTTCATATTTAGCAGCCGTAAAGTAGATACGTGTGCAAATTTATTATGAAAACATAATAAACGTACTGCAAGATCGGCTAAAAATATTAGTGCTTCTCAAGAAAGTGTTCAAAACAATCCATCCATCTCAATTTGACGCCGTGCTCAGGGGCGTAGTCTTCAAAGAACAACTTTGGCCACAATTTTGCGCAAGAATGCATTTGTTTTCATAAAAGATTCAGTTGACGCAAAAGCTTCTTCCTTACAACAATTTACGCCGCCGTACATCATTCACCCGTTGGTGTTATTAAAGGCGAGATGATCCTGGCTCATACTGGGGCCGCAAAACCACAACCACTACAATACTCCCGAAGGGCCAACCTCAAGAAACAGTCAGAGAAATAGCTAAAAGTCTAAAGAGACAATTAGCGGAAACTCTGGGGCTTACTGATTGCCGTGGAAATAACGTGGAGCCTCCAGTTGAATCCCTGCTTGACTTTAGGGGACTGGGCTCCCTTATACCCCCAACAGCACAGGTCTAAATAGTCAAGTATTCTATAAAGACCGATAAATGTGCGTACAGTGATCATGTCAATTGACTCTTTTTTAGAGAAACTAGTGCGATACATAAAATGTATTATTAGGGTGTCCGCCGGGAAGGTATACTACTTTTTTCATAATTTTTGATTAAATGAAAGAAAATGGTTCTTATACTGATAAATATTTCATTTAATGTCGGCGATTATGTATGGAATACAATGTCAGATGATTGTCCGCCTCTGTTAGCCTCACAAGTGCGAGCCCTTTTAAACACATTTTTCATTACATTCTCACACATTTCACGCGGTATTTCATTAATTTTTCATCACGAATAATTTGTTTGAGTTGCTCAAGCGTTTCTGGTTTGTTTGTATAAACCTCGCTTTGCAGATATCTCCACAAAAAGAAGTCGGGAGCATTTAAATCAGTAGTCACCATTTCTTGAAATAACTTGTATGGAAAGAGCTCTCGCAGTAATTCCATTGTAATCCTGGCTGTATGCGATGTGGCACCATCTTGATGATACCACATGTAAATCAAGCCCAAAGCATGTAGTTGTGGCGTTTAAAAGTTTTCAATCGTATCACGATATCGCTCCCCATTTACAGTTATCATTTACGCTGTTTTCATTTTCAACGAAATAAGGTTCAATGATTTCTCCTCTCCTGACCAAACTACACACCAGACTGTCACTTTTAATGGATGCAAAGGTGACTTTTCTGCAAAGAACCGACTATTCTGTTTATTCACATATCCACTCAAATGAAAATGTGCCTCGTCTCTCATTAGGATTTTTTCATGAAAATTGAGGTTGTCATGGGTGAGCTGTAACATCCTATTGGCATATGTACGGCGGTGTAAATGGTGTTGTGGAAGCAGCTCTTGTGTCAACTCAATCTTCTATGGAAACTAATGCAAATCCTTGTGCAATCTTGTGGCCAAAGTTGTTGTTTGAAGACCAAGCTCCTAAGCACGGTGTCGAATTGAGATTGATGTATTGTTTTGAACACTTTCAAGAGCAGCAGTACGTTATGGTCCATGCTTGGGCGTAGCACCTACAAACCCTCTTTGAAAGCATCCACTATACGATAAATAGTACGTTTTGTTGGCTCGTTGTTTTACCTAAAAATTTCACGTAATTTTCTCATCGTCGTCACAGTAATCGATAATTTTTTTTGATAAAATGTTTTAACGATTAAAACAAGTTGGTTTAACGAATATTTTTCCATAATAAAATTTCCACATGGCTACTTTACGACTGCCAAATATGAACTGTCAAGACTAATGTGTAGCAAAATGGCGGCAAAATAAAGTAGTATACCTTCCTGGCGGACAGCCTGTACTTACTTCTATATTTAAAAAGTGTTGTAAGACTTCAATTGTTCTCATAAAGGTTAAACAATGATGAAGAGCAGTATTATGACACTATTGGTGCTAAATTAAAGCACTTTTTTTCAAGCTTGTACACTTCAGTTCATTTAAATAACAACAGCAAAAATTTTGTATGTTACTGCGGATTTTTAATCAACCAAGCAAAAGAAAGATATAACATTTTTTTTTTAGATATTTTGTTTTATTTTTTATTATTACTATTGACAATTTTTTTAAATTTTTGTAATTAAAAGTAATTAATTAAAAACTTGCTAAAAAATTAAAAAAAAAAGTAGTTCATTTGAATAACAACGCAAAAAAAAGTTTGGAAAACATACAAAAATATTCACAAAATTAGGTCTTATTGCTAAGAACTATTAAGTTTCACATGTTCTCTTACAATTATTAAGAAGTGTTGCCACCATGGTGCTTTATAACCTCAAATATGCGACTTGGAATGGAATCGTAGAGAGTTTTAAGGTTATCTAGGGAAATCTCGTCCCAAGCGGTCTCGTAGGCATTGACCAATGATGGAACGTCTTCAAATTGCTTACCTCCTTCATAAACCTTCCGCGAAATCCATCCCCAAACGTTTTCCACTATGTTTAAGTCTGGTGAGTAAGGTGGCCATTCCATCAGCGTCACATTTTGGTCACTTATCCAGGCTTTTGTCGCTCTAGCATTGTGTATCGGAGCGTTATCCTGTTGGAAAATCCAACGCAAAGGTCCAAAAATGTTGCTGCATTCCTCAAAAGCTTTTTCTAGAATGTTTTTATATTGTTCTGTGTTCAGTTTTGTGGTTTTAAATTGATATGGCACCCCATACCATAATTCCACCAATGCGACTGTGTCGACGGCTTAATATTATTTCTTCTTTTCTCAGGTCATGGTAATAAAAATTATTCCCGTCAGGACCATCAAGGTTAAATTTTTTTTCGTCTGAAAAGACAACCATGTACCATTCTATTTTCCACGTCATGTGAACTTCAGCAAAATTCAATCGTTTCTCTTTGTGAATGGCTTTTACTGCAGGTTTTTTCTTAAGTTTCATTTTCTAAATATGAGGAGAATATACTATCAAGCGCCGAACAGTCGAAATACTTGCTGAAACTCTGGCTTTCGCCTTAATTTTTGGTACGGAATCACAGGAATTAGACGCAATTCTTAAAACTACACGCTTGTCTGTTGGCGATAAAACACTTGCTGGTCTTCCTCTCATGTTTTTCCCATAAGAATCCCGACTTTTTATGTAATTGAAGACAACACGAGCACTTCTTACGATTTTCTCTCCAATTTTTCTAAAGGACAACTTTTGTTCAAAATAGGCTTCAATTTTTCCTCTTTCTTCTAATGATAATGACTTTCCTCGTCCTATTTTAAAATTTTTTTATTTTATGAAGTGCAATTTGTCAAACTAAATAAGACTAAAAAATCTGCGCAGCCTATTCACTTTAGAATATTAAAATTATCAACTGTTGTTATTCATATGAACTATTTTAAAGTAAATTTTTTTGCCATTCCAGTAGGCTTTGACCGCTACATTCGTAACGGGACTTTTTTCATTCTTTCTTTACCTATTTTCTTAAACCAGTGTGGTCACTTAATATAATATGAAAGCACATACAAAGCGATTTTTAGTACATTTATCTAAATATCAATTTTTCGTAATGACTATCACTGTTGTTATTTAAATGAACTGCAGTGTACAGCCATCTATCGACAGCAGCGAACAAGTCTATTGTTATACATACTTGAATAGACTTTCAGAGATTGCAAATAGAAACGGTTATTTAAATTAATCACATGCAGAGAAACTAACTTGCTTAGCACACAAAGTAAAACTCTGTGTAGAAGAGAAGCGAAGCGTTATCGAAAAAAGAACTTTCAACTGCAAATAGAGGCCAATATCTCAGTATAGAGAACTTAACACTCTTAAATCTCTTTAATAATGTTACGATTTCTACAAGTTGTTTGTTTTACCATAAGATTGTGTTAACTTAAAAACGATCACGTACAAAACTCGCACATTTTAAAATGTCTTTAATTATCTTAAAAAACTATTGTTTAATTGTGTGTTATCAAAATAGTTTATTTTTTTTTTGCAACTTGTGTATAAATTTCAAAGAAAAAAAACTGATAACATAAATATTAAGGTAAAATAATTATTTTATTTAATAACTCTTACTTGTTTAATACACACAATAATAATAATAAAAACAACAAACCTTGATAATGAAAAATAAAGAAAACAAAATTTTAGCTAAAGTTAATAAAATTTAATGGGATTTTGTTTTAATTTAAAATGAGAGATAAAAATATAACACATGAAAATAAAAAAACAAAAAAGTTTATTTGCAAAAAGATATGACGCTCGTTATCTTTTATCAATTCATGATAAGCAATTCAATTTAGTTATTGCATTAACACGGCGAGTACTTTTTTAACTTTTTGCACCTAAAAGTTTAGTAAGTTAACGTGTGCGTTTCCTGTAGAAGTTTTAAAATCATAAACAAATTTAAGAATTCTTTTGTAAAAATAAATAGAAAAACACATAATTTTACGTTAAAATTCAAAATAAAACCTCTTAATAAAAAAGTGCTTAATACATTACAACAAAAAAAAAAACAAAAAAAAACAAAAAAAAAACGAAAAAGTACTAAAGTTAAGCTAAGCAGACCTAAAGTACTGTAAAGTAAAAGTCAGAGTGGCAAAAATATTTTTATATTAAATCACTTAATGAATTATTTTTTAGAAAACCATTTACTTAATAACTAATCGCCAAAATCACCAAAAAAAAGTGATCTAAATAAAAAATAAAAAATTTCCACAAAAAATATTTCACAAAACACTCTTTTTTAGTTTGAATCTTTAAAATCGAATTCTGAAAAAAAAAATACTTTGTCCTAAAACTTTTTTAAACTGTTTAAAATAAAAAAAAATTGTCAAAAAGTACTTTTTGTAAAACACATACATATTTATTATGTAAGTAAACAATTTTTTAAAATGTTTGAATTAAAAAAAGACTACATAATTACTTTCGCAAAATAAATTGTATAAATTTATTAATAACATATTAATTTATTCTTATTTATGATTTTTAAAATGATACTTTTTTGAAAAAGTATGCCTGAGGGGATTTCATTTTTGTTGAGTATTTGTTTGACTATAAAATCTAAGTAACATTTTTTATAGCGCATAAAACAAATTACAGCTCTACAAAATTAATGTTTTGCTTTACTTTAAAAACTTTCTTTAGAGGGTACTTTTTCAAAAGTACTTTTTTGAAAAAGTAGTTTTGATAACAAAATTTTCAAATAGATTTTTTTTCATTATTTTTTTTCTAAGCCGCTTTTTGGTTGCTTAGCCTTAAAAATTTTCTTTAGAGGGTACTTTTTCAAAAGTACTTTTTTAAAGCCGAAGTTTTGGTAACAAAACTTTCAAACTATATTTTTCCGCTGTTTTATTTTCTAAGTCGCTTTCTATTTGCTTAACTTTAAAAATTTTCTTTAGAGGGTACTTTACTTTAAAAATTTCCTTAACAGCGTACTTTTTCGAAGGTACTTTTTAGAAAAAGTAGTTTTGATAACAAAATATTCAAATAGATTTTTTGCATTATTTTATTTTCTAAGCTGCTTTTTGTTTGCTTAAGGTACTTTTTTAAAAGTACTTTTTTCAAAAAGATAATTTTAGAACTATCTTACTAGGTAGATATTTTTTATAATTTTGGTGGCTTTTTTTTTACTAAACTTTAATGAAGGTACTTTTTCAAAAGTAATTTTTTTTAAATAAATTCTTATAAAAAACTTTTTTAGTAAATATTTTGATTTTTTTTCTTCCCTCTCAAAGTCCCTCTTTGTGCACAGCTGCAAAAATTTTCATAAAAAGATGCTTTTTTAACAGTACTTTTAAAGTAGATTTTTATAAAATCCCTATTCGTAACTTAACTGGAAAGATTTTTGTAAGAAGGTTCTTTTTACAATACAGATGTTATCACAATCTTGTTATAGTATTTTTTTTTTGCTAAACGTTTTAAAGATTTTCGTTGGAAGGTACTTTTTTAAAAGTACATTTTTCAAAAAATATATTTTTATAACTATCTTTCTAAGTAGATATTTTTTTATCATTTTAGTAACTTTTTTAACTTGACTTTCAAGATATTTTTAAAAGGTACTTTTTCAAAAGTACTTTTTTTAAAGAAATTCTTATAACATATTTTTAAGTAGATATTTCGATTCTTTTTTTCTTTTCCTTTTAAAGTACCTCTTTGTGCACAACCGCAAAGATTTTCTTTAGAATGTGCTTTTTTAAAAGTACTTTTTTTAAAACGACATTTTTTTTTAAATCCATTTTTGTAACTTCATTTTTGAGATTTTCGTAAGTAGGTACTTTTTAAAATGGCGATTTTATTACAAACTTTTTATAGTACTTTTTTAAAAAAGAAATTTTTTTACACATTTTCTAAGAAAATATTTTTTGTCATTTTGAAATACCTTTTTGTTACTTAGTTTTAAAGATTTTCGTAAGTAGGTACTTTTTCAAATGGAAATTTCATTACTTTAAAGATTTTCGTTGCAAGGTACTTTTTTAAAAGTAATTTTTTCAAAAAGACATTTTTTTAACATATTTTCTAACAAGATACTTTAATTTTAAAGACAGTAGGTACTTTTTAAAATTTAATTTTCATTACTTTAAAGATGTCCGTTAGAAGGTACTTTTTAAAAGTACTTTTTTTTATAAAGAAATTCTACAAGAATAAATTTTTAAGTAGATATTTCGATTTTTCTAATCTTTTAAAGTCCCTCTGCAAAGATTTTCGTTAACAGTTGCCTTTTTAAAAGTAATTTTTTTAAAAAACAACTTGTTTTAAAAAATTTTTTATTGTTACTTAATTTTAAACATTTTCGTAAGCAGGTACTTTTCAAACTTTTTCTTTTGTATTTTTTCGTTAGAGGGTACTTTTTAAGAATTACTTTTTTAGAAACACCTTTTAGACGAAGCTTTTTAAGTAGATATGTAGGTGAGTCTCCATTTAATTGAAAGTACTTTTTTTGGAAATAAACTTTTTTTTAATTAATTTTTTTTTTTTATTAAGTTTTGTTTATTTAAAATTATATATTTAAAATAATAATTTTTTCTAATTTTTATTTTAAGTGTAATTATAGCAAAAAAAAGTTACAAATAAATATTTTTTTAAAAGGCCTAATTTTGCAAAGGTACTTTTTAAGATTTTTAAATGAACAAATTTGAAGTTTTAAAGCAAATATGTTGAGGTAACTTTTTTCAGGTTTTTTTTTCACCAAAGAGAATTAAAAAAAATATTTTTTAAAGTTATCAAAAAAATTAATTTTTATTTATGTATAAACAAATAGCTAAAAACTATTCGAACAATTGAGAGATCTAAGAGGTAACAAAGTCAACAAATTTATCGCACGTGTGTTTGTTTTTCCTTGGTAATAAATTTTGTTACTAAAGACGTATTTATTTTTTATTACATTTTTATTCGTAATAAAACAAAATATTAAATGGCCAAGTTCAAGTTTATTAACATCAATTATTCACACAATATACGAGTACAAGTGCATACAACAACAAAAGGTGTAATAATAAAAATATTCTCAGCTTTTAGTATTTAATAAAACAAAATGTACGTTCCAAAGTTCATTCAATTCTTCTGTCTCACTTCTCCTTCCTGCCTGAGAGTGTATTAAAAGAGGTATTAGAAGTCATTAGTAGATTGTGATTGAACTTAACAGAAGATGATAAATGACTATAAAAATATTGTCAATCTGATAAGAAGTGTTAATGAAATTAATGAAGTGAAGTGTAACAATGTAGGGGTACTAAAAAAAATATTTAGGTTTTAAATTGAATATTTTTTCTAAATATAATTTAAGATCTAAAACTTTGACTCACTCTGTCAAGCGAGTGCTCGTGCAAAACACAAGACGCCCACATTCTTTAAGATTTGCGTTGTTTTTATCTCTTCCTTAAATTTTAATACAACAATTGTAAAATAAAATACATGAGAATGAGAGACAACTTTGGTTTGATGAAGCCTTTTTTACGAAATTTAAAAAAAAAAATAATTTTTGTTTATTTGAGAAGAAACAAAGTTGAAAAGCGTTAAATTATCGAACACTAAATTAAACCTCGCTTGTAATGAAAAGACAAAATATAGAATGATATTTCCAAGAAATGGCAGATTTTTTTCTCGGACCAGCAGTCAGGGGATGACCCCTAACATGCAATGTATTATTGTGCCAGAACTACGAAATTAGGTTATGGGGAGGAGGAAAGAGAGAGTAGTGTTTGTGGACATTTTATTTGATCTTTCCCACATTGAAAGTGACAGGAAAGACCTGTACCTCTACGTGCCACACAGCTGAAGCTACACGCGATTTTTTGCAAACAATTTTTGAAGATCGCATTATTAGCCCCAAAGCTGATGTCGTTTAGCCACTTCGGAGCTGCGATTTGCCACCGTTGAAGTATTATTTGTGGGGTGCCGCCAAAGATAAGTGTTACATCAACAAGCCAGAGACAACTGACGGTTGAAAGGACAATATTCCTGAAGCCATTGGTGAAATACAGCTGCACACAATCGATAATTTGCTTAAAAATTGGACCGATCGTGTAGGCTACTGCATGGCCAGCCGAGGCAGCCATTTAAATGAAATTACTTTCCATTATTAACCGGAAGGATTGATTGTACTTTTAAATAAGAAAAGTAATTTGAGAAAATATTCACTGGTTTTGTTTATTGAATTTAAAACAAAAAAAAAATTATTTGGCGGGCCCTTTAGTAACAATAAAACAGTGAAATACATCCCACATTGCTTCGATGCTTTAGAGAATCAATAGAGTTGGATACCCTACTGTCCCCAATCAGCCCCCCGGGGGCACAGACAGGGAGACAATTGGAAGCTCCACTTTATTTCCACGGGGATCAGTGAACCCGCAGAGTTCATTATTTGTCTCTTTAGACATTTAATAATTCTCTGACTGATCATTGAGGATGGCCCCTATATGGGAGTATCGTGGTGGTTGTGGTTTTGCGGCCCCATAAGGGATTAATGAAAATTATGGTGGCCAGGATAGTATTACTGATAATGACACGCAAAGTGAATGATCCAGTCCAGTGAGCATGCTTGACATGTGTTCTGGATAGGAGTTAGAAAGTCTCCAACTCTTTAGCAAGGTGTGATGGTTTGCAGACCTGTCCTGGAGTCATTAAAGTTGCAACTAGGTGGTTCTGTTGCTTAGAATTATGCCTTCGGCTATCTAGGACGCATGTATGACGTTCCAAATTATACTATAGTGGTTTCTCCACCATCTGATTAAGACTATATAGTCAGGCGCGGATGTAAAACAAATCACACTCTGTCCCCGAGGGCACATTTATATGGTTTTTATAGAACATCGACTATCTAGACCTGTGCACCTGGGGGAAAAAGGGAGTCCAGTCCTCTGAAGGCTGCGGAGGTCAACTGGGAACTCCACTTTATTTCCACGGGAATCAGTAGCCCGCAGAGTTTCCGCTATTTGTCTCTTTAGGCGTTTAGCTCTTTCTCTGACTGATAATTGAGGTTGGCTCTTCGGGAGTATCGTGATGGTTGTGGTTTCGCGGCCCCATAACGGAGAGGTCAGTTTTATATGGTATCCAGGTTCATTTCACCTTTAATAACACCTACCTGGTGGAATGTTCCTAAATCCAGTGAGCATGCTAGACATGTGTTCTGGACAGGAGTTGGATAGTCTTCAACTCTTCAGCAAGGAATGATGATTTGCAGCCCTGCTCTGGAATCATTAAAGTTGCAACTAGGAAAAACCTGTTGCTAGAATTAGTCTTCGGCTTCCTAGGACGAGCATGACGTTCCTATTTATGCAAAGTGGTTTGACCACCATCTGATTAAGGCTCCATAGCCAGGCCCAGATGTAAATCTCATCACGTAGTACACGGCAGCAGGACCGTGCCCTCACTCCTTGCTGAAGAAATGGAGACCATCCAACTCCTAGTCCTGCTGCATGCGCAAGCTAGGACTTTGGATGTTAACTTTTTTGTTAACATCTCTTCGGAACTTTGCTCAAATGCTCAAAGCCGGATTAAACCACAGCCAGCATGTTGCTCCCTGAGGGGCCCCACCAATAACTAGATCAAGGCCGTATCCCTGCGGGAAACTAATTACCATGGTAGCAGTGAGTGTTTTTTAAGTTCTTTGGTCGTACCTCAAGAGTACTATATCTCTTCAGGTTTCGGGCTCCGGCCTGCCCAGGCGACTGGTTCCGCCTTTTACCTCCGAAGGCACAACTCAAGATAGAGAAGAAATCCATTAAGACTGCTTGACTCCGGGGGGGAGCTCATACCACAGTTGATTTATTGAATGAAACATTAGCGCATAGTTTAATGTTTCGAATCGATCAATTCCAAAATAGACTTTAAGGCGGCGGCCCGATACATGATATATTCCTATTTTGGACGGTTATAGTACGAAGATGGGATGGAGTGAAGTATCTATTACAACGTCTTAGAACACCGAGACACTTGCAAGCTTCTTTAGAAATTTGATGGACTAAGAAATTAGTCCATCGAACATCATACTGAATTTTCATGCCAAGATCATCAAGAGCGTCCGATTTCCGAATATCTATATCAACCATAGTAACAGATGCAGCACCATTTCCGAACACAGATTTATGCATAAGCATACATCATTGCATCTTATGGGCATTAAAATCTATTCTACTCACCCGACCCCATTTCAAGGTTGTTGCGAGATCGTTATTGAACATATCATTCTGCCTTTTGGAACTCACCTCCAACTGATTCGGTCTAATACCAAATGAATACGAATGATAAATGGTGCTGTCATCCATTCTTCTTACTATTTATACCACCTATTTCCGTCCAAAAACGGAATATAACTCTCATATATGGGCCGGCGCCCCAAAGTCTATTTTGGAGTTACTCAAACCGATACAAGAGAGAGTCAAGAGGCTCATTGGGAACGGTAGGGTATCCAACTCTATTAATTCTCTAGAGCATCGACTCAATTTGGGGTGTATTTCACCGTTTTATCATTATTACAATGATGAGTACTCTAACGAAATTAGGGAACTTGTACCCACTACTGCCACGTTTTTACGTTTGACTCGATTTTCGTTAAGAGCGAGTGACCAGCAAATTGCACTACGCATTACAGGGAGAATTCGTTGTTTAACAGAACAGTTCGTATGTGGAATAAACTCCTTTCAGAGGTTTTTCCTGTCACGTTCAATGTAGTAAAATTCAAATCGAATATCCACAAACACTACTCCCTCTTTGCTACTTTACATAACCTGGTTTCCCAGTTTGGTGCAATGCATGAGTAGGGGTCATCACCTGAGTGCTAGTCTGAACCGAAAAAAATAACTAAAAATTGATAGCTGGCAAAATGTTCTCCAGTACCTCCATAAAAAACATCCTGTATTTATATTTTTTTTTGTTTATTATTTGTTTAACGAAATTCTTTCAATTCTTTCCACAAAATAAATTTTTTTAACATGACAGCTTAATTTCCTCTTAATTTATTTTATTTCATAAATATTTTACAAGTTTTTTGTATTAATAATTTGGCTTCTTTTATTGCAAAACAAATAGTAGAAAAGAAATAAGAGGAACAAGTTATCTCCTGTCAGTTACATATATAGCAAAATACACACACACACACACATATTTATATACTTATTATTAATATGTGTATTAAAATTGTAAACACATTTCCTTCCAAAGACTGGCAGGCAGACATTTAAAGTGACAGTTCAACTAGAAACTAAAGCGGTTACAAAGCAATAAAGAAAATCAAATAAATAAATAAATAAACAAAATAACATGAGAAGACATTAATTTTTCCTTTTTTTTGTTGTGTTGCTATTTTATATTCATGTCTAAATATCAAAGTTCTAAAATGATAACATTTTATATGTACAATTCAAATGTTCAAATACAGAAAAGATGAAACAACAACAAAAAAAGCTATAAAAAATAATGATAAGAAAAATATATTACTTTCATTACATTCTAAAGATATTTAAATAAACGCAATAATTATTAACATTAACGCTGATATTTATGGTTATAAAAAAGGATTTTTTTGTTTAGTAAACTTTTGATGTGTGTGGAGTATGTGTGTGAAGATAAATTCTTTTTTTAATTCCATGTGTCCTTTCATATTGTCTTAAATATCAAACATTTATATTTTTCATTTCATGTTTTCTTAACCCATGTTGCCTCGTCTGTACCGATGTTTACAGTTTTTTTTTTGTGTCATAAGTTGGAAGAAGTTGTAATCTGAGGATTGTTTTATGATTCACAACAAAATTGAACAAATTTCATTAAGGAGTATAAAATTTCAGAGAACTATGGGACATAAGTCTCTGACAGTTTTTCGATTTAATGTCATACTTTCAGTAGCGTCTAACTTCAAAAATATTTTATGCGTCGTAGATTAATTTTCATTTTTGTTCTTAGGCATATATTTTTACAGTTTTTTTTATAGTTAGGAACCGTGCGATACGGCTTGAGAAGTCACCCCTGAAAGAGAGCCAGAGCTAGGCGAAAACATTTTTTTTGCACACTTACTGCAAGGTTTCGTACCAGTAAAATGGTTGCGTAACATTAAGTGCAGTTTCTTGGGTAACTGCCTCTTCTGTATTAAAAAAAGAAGCACTGTCTCCAATCCATGCTCCATTTGATGCTGTCTCCTGTATATGTCTTAAAGTCATCGACATAAGATTTTTACATAAATACCACTGATTTGTTTATTGCAGTTTAGAACTCCGATAAATTTAGCGGGCTGGATATTCAAAAAGAAAATTCTTAGATATTAGATAGAAATCAATCTATTTGGAAACTTGCGTTTTAAAAGGACACGACAAATTTTAATTGATTTCAAAAACAAATAATCTTACAAATCTGCGAAAATACAGTTTTATAAAAATTTAAATAAATTCAGAAAATAAAGTACTTTAATCGATCCTTTCCCACACCCATAAGTCGGAAAAATGTAAAACAAAAATATGCTACTCAATTCTAAGTTAGATATTAACTGTGGCGATAACAAAGGTTTAGTAAAAATTCATGATACACGCAGAGTATCGCAAAAAATTAATATGGTTGAGAATTGACCAACTCTTTAGTTAAATGAGTATAATTTTTAAGATCGATTCATAAATTTTCTTGTATACTTGTCTTAATAAATGATTCACTTTATGAGAATTATATTCGTAGCTTGTTGCTTGGCTCTTAATCTACACATGCACAGGGTAGTATACTATTTTGTTTATAATTTTTGATTAAATGAAAGAGAATAGATCTTATATTGGGGCATGTTTTAATAAATGTGGGCAATTATGTAGGGAATACAATATCAGATAAACTAACTATATCCGCCGCTGTTAGCCTCACAAGAGCGAGTCCTTTTAAGTACATTTTTCATTACATTCTCTTACATTTCACGCGGTATTTCATTAATTTCATTACGTATATTTTGTTTGAGTTGCTCAAGCTATTCTGGTTTGTTTGGATAAGTCTTGCTTTTCAGATATCCCCACAAAAAGAAGTCCGGTCAAATCAGGCGACTACGGATGCCAATAAACATAAACTTTTCTTGAAATAGCTTATTGTGGCAAATGTTCTCGTCGAATTGAGGTTGATGGATTGTTTTGAACACTTTCTTGAGCAGCACTAACCTTGCAGTACGTTGTGGTCGATGCTTGAGCCTATCATCTTACTTCGAAATCATTCACTACACGATAAATAGTGCACTTTGTTGGCACGTTGTTTCTCCCAAAAATTTCACATAACTTTCTCATTGTCACAGTAATCGATGATTGATTTTGATAAAATGTTTTAACGATTAAAACACGTTGGTTTATCGAATATTTCTCTTTCTTGTCCAGAGTTTCTTAATTCTTTAATTTAAATGAAAAATATTTTAAAATTCAATTAAATCTTTAAATTAAGTTTACGTTTGCCTAAATTTACAGACGTTTAATAAAAACCTGTTCACTAAAAATTCGTTATGAAATCAATTTTATTTTTTTTAATACATTTAAAGCCAAAACCATAATGTTGTTTGCCACACACTTATCACACTTAATAAGTAAAGTAACAACAAAAAATAATGTTTCTAAATTCGATTACACTGAGAAGCATAAATGTTTTTTGCTTGTGTGTGTGTTTGTTTTTTTTTTTGAACTAACCGCCATCTGTACGTGTAAAATATTTAAATATTTTTAATTTTGTGTTCTTTTTTTAACAACAACAACAACAACATAGAAAAATACAAGCAAAACTTCTGGCAACAACACGAATGATACAATAATGACGTTTTGCAATAACAACTGTAACCGATGACGTGATTTGACATGGTGGCAAAGAGGTGGTTTAAAATAACTGTAAAACGGCATGATGAAAGGAAGAGGGGGGATTACAAGAGAGAAGCAAATATGCAGCCAAAAAACATGAAGAAAATGATTTCACTTGTTATATGCACTAAAACAACCATGTTAATGTACAAGATAACGTCATCGGAAGGGATTTATTTTTTAAGAAATAAGAAATCTAATGAATTGCAATTTATTTTTGTTTTTATTTTTAATTTTTTTTTTTTGGCTTAAAAAAGTTTAATTTAAAAAAGTTTAAAAGTAAAGGCAAATCTAAAAAGTGCAAAGGCAGAATATATAATTAAAAAGCTAAAGCTTTAGTTAAGGCAGTTTATGTACAGTTTTACGCAAAATAATAGAAACCTGGCCACCTGGCTGGTAACATGAATATGATTTTTAATTTATTGCATTAGCTCCACATAAAAGAACTAAATGTCTTCGGCAACTTAATGACCTCTGGGTTAAGGCATGTTTATCATGAAATATGTACAGGGTGTTTTATAGAGGTATACAAATTTGAAATTTTGTTCAAATAAAATTACTTTTCTTTAGAAAATAATCTTCTGGAATTATACAAGGTATCCGTTGTTTTGTCGCCATTTTGTTAAACATTAGTCTTGACAGTTCATATTTGGCAGTCGTAAAGTAGACACGTGGTAAATTTATTAATCAATAATATTCGATAAACCATCATATTTTAATCGTTAAAACATTTTATAAAAATCAAACATCCATTACTGTGACGACGATGAGAAAGTTACGTGAAATTTTTGGGAGAAACAATGTGCCAACGAAACGCATTATTTATCGCGTAGAGAATGATTTTAAAGAAAGTGAGCCTCTAAGTGATAGCTCCAAGCATTGATCACAACCTACTGAGAGATCGGCTGAAAACATTACTGCTGCTCAAGAAAGTGTTCAAAACAATCTATCAAACTCAATTCGACGCCGTGGTCAGGAGCTTGGTCTTCAAAGAACAACGTTGGCCACAATTTCGCACAAGGATTTGCATTTCTTTCCATGTGAGTTTCGGTGACACAAGAGCTTTTTTCACAAGACCACTTAACCGCCGCACATATGCCAATAAGATGTTACAGCTCGCTCATGACAACCCCGATTTTCATGAAAAAATCATAATAAGTGACGAGGCAAATTTACATTTAAATGGATATGTGAATAAACAGAATAATCGGTTCTGGGGAATGAGAAACCCTTAAATTATTCAACAGTCACTTTTGCATCAATTAAGTGTTAATCATTCAACCTTATTTCTTTGAAAATGCAAACGGAGTAACAGTAACACTGAATGGGGAGCGAAATCGTGATATGATTGAAAACTTTTTTACGCCACATCGGCATGCTATGGGCTTGATTACCACGGTGCCACATCGCTGTATGCGAGACTTCATTCCACAACAAGTTATTTCAAGAAATGATGATGCTGATTGGCCTTCACGGTCGCCTGATTTGACTGTTCCGGACTTCTTTTTGTGGAAATACCGGAAAAGTAAGGTTTGTGCAAATAAACCAGAAACGCATGAGCAATTCAAACGAAATATTCGTGGTGAAATTAATGAAATACCGCGCGAAATGTCTGAGAAGCGGATATTTATCTGATATTGTATTTCATACACAATTGCCGACACTAAAAAAAATCCATTCTCTTTTATTTAATCAAAAATTTAATCCCGGCGGACACCCTCTAATTTAAATATGAGTTTTAGCATATGAGCGCCACGGCTTGCTAGAACGTTAATCTGGGGGTAAAATTTTCAATGACTTTGCCTAACAGTTGCGGCCAAACGTGGCGAATGTTGTCCTTCATTTCGGTCTTATCGGCATACGACTTTAACTATCCCCACATAAAATAGTCCAGGGGCGTTAAATCGCTAAATTAAGGGGGCTAAAAAAACACGAGCTGGTAACGTAAAACTATGCGGTTGCCAAACGTTTCCTGCAATAAATCATTTGTGGCACAATTGTGGTGTCTTATTGAAACCATGATTCCTGAACATCATGGTCGTTCTATTATTTTGCACTCAACTGTTTTGATCACATGTTTAAGTTTGTTTGTATGTTAATAATATTGATTTATAAATAAAATTTGAATGTTTTTTTTTTGTATAATTTATTTTTTTAATGTTCATTTACTTAAGCTTATATTATTGTTGTTGTTGTTATTATGCTTAAATTTTTAAATGTGAGTCTGTATGTCACCTGGCGGTTGGCCAAAAAAGTATTAAAAGACGACCAATAAACATTAAATTGCAAAGGAAATTTACAAAAATTTTATCTCTACACTTAGCTAAACTGAAGACAAAAATACGAGGGTGGTAATTAATAATTTTGGAAATTCTTCCTAAAAATTTTTTAATTATTATTTCTTTTAAGTTTGTTGCATTCCTAAAATAACATTCACATTTTAATCTTAAGAAGTATTTGGAAATGTATTTTCGAATAAGTTTTTTCTGTTCTTCTGACTTCGTAAAATAAAAGTCTTAGACTAATGGAATTTCTTACGCTACTTAATAAAATACTATAGTCATACATTTCAGTAAAACACTTTTTAAAGACGGGCCATAGAGTTTAAACATTTTAAAATTTCTTTACAAAAACATTTAAATAATTTTAAATCAAAATAATATATTGCAACCTGCTCTGGTCCATTACAATTTCAATCACTAAGAAAATGTTTTTTTGTATTTTTTCTATTATTATTTTTTAATACTGCAACATTTTTCTTGATGACAGGTTTTTATTTTAAAAAATGTAATAGATATTTAACAAAATGTATTTCAATTATATTTTCCGTTGCAATTTGTTTTATTTTCCCGTGACAAACAAAAAAAAAGGTAAATGACTTTTATTCGCTAAAGTTCGTTGAAATTTTGTATAAAACCTTGAGCAAGTGTTGTGATGGCTTTGCAAAAATATAATTATAATAATTTAATTAGAACTTCTAAGCTAAACGGAGAAAATGATTAAGGTGTTTATGCCTTAACGTAGGCAATATATTTGTGATTTGCTTAAAACGGAAAGATAATAAAATCTGACATCAATTACTGTGACGATGAGAAAGTTACGTGAAATTTTTGGGAAAAACAATGTATCAACAAATCAAATATGTATCGTGTAGTGAATGATTTCGGAAAAATAGGGTCTGCGGGTGATAGGCCCAACAATTGACCACAAAGTACTGCAAAATGGGCTGAAATAATTACTGCTACTCAAGACATCGTTCAAAATAATCCATCAATCTCAATTCGACGCAGTGCTCAAGAACTTGATCCTTAAAGAACAACTTTGGTCACAATTTTACACACTTGTTCCCATATAAGAGCTTCTTCCACAAGACCATTTACGCCGCCGTCCATATGTCAGTGGGATGATACAGCTCGTCCATGACAACCCCGATTTTCATTTGAATGGATATAAGAATAAACAGAATAGTCGGCCTGGAGAATGCAAATTCTCAAATTATTTAACAGTCACCTATGCATTCATTAAACGTGACAGCATACAGAGTGTGATTTGATTTACATCTGCACCGACTATATAGTCATAATCAAATGGTGGTCAAACCACTTGGTTGATTGGGCACCAACCACGTTCTAGAAGGCCATCGAATACGTATATCCTCCGATCACTTCTAGTAGCAATTTCGAAAGCCCGGAGTAGGCCGCAGCCTTCACTCCTTGCTGAAGAGTTGGAGACTTTCCAACTCCTGGTCCAGAACGCATGAAGCTCTTTTTTTATCAAGAACACGACAGCATTCATACTCACTGAACCTGAACCATTCATTGTGTTAATTTGAATGATCCGACCCACAAACTCTCACGAGGGTCCGAAACCACAACCACCACGATACTCCTATATAGGGGCCAACCTCAATAACCAGTCAGAGCACATCATTGTCTAAAGGGAACAAATAGTGTACTCTTCGAGCGTACTGATTTCCGTGGAAATATGTGGATTGTCCAGGTGACTCCTACTAGCCTTTAAGGGGCCTGGGCTCCCTTTTATCCCGCAAGACACCAGTCTAAATGGAATAGTAGGTTCCAAAAAGACTATCATGTGCCCCCGGGGGGACGTGACAGCATACAGACAAGATTACAATGGAACTACTGGAGACCTGTTTCCGCAACAAGTTATTTTGAGAAATTGTGTGTTGATTGGCTTCCACGGCCGCCTCATTTGATTGCCTAGGACTTCTTTTTGTGGGAATATCTGAAAAGCAAGGTTTATGCTAACAAACTAGAAACGTTTAAGCAACTCAAAAAAAATATTCGCGATAAAATTAATAAAATATCGCGTGAAATGTGTGAGAATGTAATTAAAAATATGCTCAAAAAGGCTCGCATTTGGGAGGCTAACAAAGGCGGTCATTAATGTGATACTGTATTCCATACGTAATTCCCGACATGAAAAAAAACATTTATCAATATAAGTAGGATACAAGTTAATAATGTCGACTTTTTTTTTGCATGAAAAATGCATTTATTATTATAACAAAATGAGTTGATACACTTATCAAGATATTGTCCATCGTTAGCCACTAGTTTTTTCCTGCCAGAAAGGACTATGCGCCAAAATAACTGCTCTAATTTTGAGCTAGAGAATAAATTAAGCCAATTTTTAATACCCTGTTGTAAAATGAAGCGTATTCCAGTAAATCGATCAGAACAAACGGTAGTGAGCAGAGGCAAAATGTGGTCTATAAGACGAGTGAACTAAAATGCCCCTCGATTGTTCTCAGAATTGTTTCCGACTGATCTTTTAACATGTGGCCGTAAGTTGCAATAATGGAAGATTATATCTTCGTGTCTAATCTAATATGCTGGTATTCGTAAATTGCTCTCTTCAGACGAATCAATTTTCTTCGATACAGATACCCTGTGATCGTCTGACTAGATTTCAACGGCTTGTAATACAAAATACCCTTCAGATGCCACCAAACACAGAGCGTTTACAGTGGCGTCATGGATATTCCGCTGCGGCAGTGATTTGTGTCGTTGACCGCCCCCGTGGGGCCACAAATATGGTCTTTAGAGTACGTAACAGCTATCTAGATCTGTGCAACTGTGGGTATAAAGGGAGCCCAGTCCCCTGAAGACAGGCAGGGAGTCAACTGGAAGCTCCACTTTATTTCCACGGGGATCAGTGAACCCGCAGAGTTCATTATTTGTCTCTTTAGACATTTAATAGTTCTCTGACTGATTATTGAGGTTGGCCCCTATATGGTAGTATCGTGGTGGTTGTGGTTTTGCGGCCCCATAACAGCATAATGGATATTATGGTGACCAGGATCATCTCACTGATAATGACACGCAAAGTGAATGATCCAGTCCAGTGAGCATGCTAGACATGTGTTCTGGACAGGAGTTGAAAGTCTCCAACTCTTTAGCAAGGTGTGATGGTTTGCAGCCCTGCCCTGGAATCATTAAAGTTGCAACTAGGTGGTTCTGTTGCTTAGAATTATATCTTCGGCTTCCTAGGGACACCTGTATGACGTTCCAAATTATACAATAGTGGTTTGTCCACCATCTGATTAAGGCTACATAGCCAGGTGCGGATGTAAAACGAATCACACTCTGTGTCGTTGACCCGGGTGAAGTTAAGGATTGCATCCATTTTTAATCATCAGCAACAATACAATGCAAAACTGACTTCTTTTTGTAACGTTCAAACATCATTTTTGACATGCCTGTTAGCGTCGCTCGGCTTCAATTCATATGAGAACCAATTTTCTTACTTTTAAATGAATCCCAATGTTTTTAAACGTAGAGAAATGGCTTGTTTGTGTACCTTTTTATGATAATGCAAGTTTTTTTGGACTTTAAAAACATTCTTCGTTGGGAAATGCTTCCAACTCCTCAACTTTAAAATTTTTAGGCTGACTAGGCTTCACCTTGTCTTTTGTGTCGAAATCACACCATCGTTCACAAATGTTTTGAATTGGTGCCGTTTTCTTTTGTTATAAGACATTCCCGCAAAACAAACCGATGGAAAAAACCTGTCTTTACACTTTGGCGTCTATCGAATACTGCAATATAATGACAGATGTTTACCCGCCAATTTACTATATTTGTTATTATTGACACAAATAATATATGATAGTTATGCTATACATATAGGTGCCCTATAGGCTAGTAGATCGTGTACTAGCTTATCAGTCTGTGGGTTGTAGGTTCGAATCCCAACGAAGACCTTGGCTATTTTCACTACAAAAAAAAACTGTCGGTTGGGGCTGCTCACTGATGAATGCATAGTCACTGGTCGCTGTGCTGCCTTATGCGACAGTTAATTTCCGATAACATTGGCCTTTTAAAAATGAAAGCTGCCTCGGTAAGCTAGTAGATAGTGTACTTAACCTACCAATTTAGAGGTAGTTGTTTTCCCTAAAAAAAAGAGCTTGAAGGCTATGTAACACTATCCTTCTACTTTCACCACCTGTCTTCTCTATCCCTTTCCTAAAAATGTACCGCGGTTGTGACTAAATAGGCATGGTTGCCTAAAGTGCTACTTCTCTTAAAAAAAAAAAAACAAATATGTTGTCCAAATCGACATTATTAACTTGAAAACCAAAATATCCGATACTAATACTGGTGCAACAGTCAAGAGTAATAATGGCGATCGGCACATGCGAGCGACAAGCAAAAAAATTTAAAAAAAAGAGACATTAGGTTACGAGACTTTGTAATCTATTTTTTATTTAAATCTTAATTTACCATTTAGAATTTAAATCTTTTTTTCATTTGTAACACTTTTTTAAAATTTCAAAACCTTAGAAAATCTTTACCGTCACATTATTTATTAATGTTTCCTTGTAATTTCTCTACAAAATATAAACAACAATTTTCTTTCAAAATTCTCTGAAAAGCCTTAAAAAAGGTAGAACCTTAAAAATAAACAAAACGGAACAAACAAAAAAAAAAGAATATTCACCCAGTTTGAAAAACATCTTTTCACACGAAAAGAGGAGAAAGAAAGAAATATAAGATATATACAGCAAACATATAGCCTACTTTTAGGCATATGAATATAATTTATGACTTTTTTTTCTATTTAAAAATAAACTTTCTTTCAATAAGCTTTTTGTTGTTGTTCCCTTATGTGCATTTTAAAGTCATTGACACTTTACACAGATTGATGTTAACAACAACAACAACAACAACAAATAAGAGAAATAATTTGTATCAACTAATTACAAGTCAAAGACATTATTCTTATTTCACTTTTAAATACATTTTACAAATGTTCACCAATAATAAATGACATTTTATGTTTTCCTGTTGTCTATTTTTAGGCTTTTGGCAGCAACTAAATTTTATAGTCTAAATAATGGTAAGTGAAACAAATGTTTTACATTTCGTTCTTTTATTTCAATTTATATTTAGTGGTACCGTGAAGTAAATCTTAAATGAAATAAGTCCCAACAAAAGTAAAATAACTCCCAAATTAAAAAAAAAAACGAAATAAAATGAAATAAGACCCAAAAACTTAACCGTTAATTCAAAATAAAATTATTTTTACAAAAAAATTTAAATAACTCCCAAATGAAATAAGTCCCAAAAAAATGAAGTAACTCCGAATACAAATTATATTTGTACCCGGGCACTGTTTAACTGTTTTAACCTCTATGGTATAACAGATAACTCCCGATGAAAGAGGTCCTTAACTTTGATATCATACCATATATCGTAGATATATGACCAAAGGACGACTATACAGACAATATTTTGTTAGTGAAGCCGGTCTTCCATATACCATAAAGAGATCAATGAGTCATCCGGCCGGATGAAAGCGTTTAACCTCTATAGTGTAACAAACCCCGGCTCCGTTCACCAAATCTTTCAATCTGCATAGCGGATGGAAGGATTTTATTCTCTATGGTAAATCAAACACCGGCTTTGTTGGCTAAACGTTCTCTGTGTAGCCAGAATAATGGAATAAGTCCTAATTAAATAGATTCCATTAGGTGACTCCTAATAATTGCTCTTTAATTAATTAAAATGAAATAACTTCTATACCATACCTAAAGGTTGAAGGAGGAAAATATTTTGTTAGCGAAGACGGTGTTCACTTAAACTTTAAATGTCAATCCTAAAGCTATCGACCTTTATAAAGGGTCCGCCAAACACCTTTTTTTTTTGTTTTAAATGTTGTAAACAAAACTACTGAATAATTTTTGAAATTTCTTTTTTTATTTGAAAGTACAATCCTTTCGGTTAATAATGGAAAATAATTTCATTCAAATACCTGCCTCGGCTGGCCATGCAGTAGCCTACACGATCGGTTCAATTTTTAAGCACATTTTGGATTGTGTGCAGCTGTATTTCACCAATGGCTTCACGAATATTGTCCTTTAAAGCGTCAATTGTCTGTGGCTTGTCGGCGTAACACTGGTCCCTGACGGTATCCCACAAATAATAGTCCAACGGTAACAAATTGCAGCTCCGAGGTGGCCAAACGACATCAGCTCTGTGGCTAATATCCCCCCGGGAGCACATAAATATGGTCTTTATAGAACTTCGACTATCTAGACACAGTACAACTGGGGAAAAAGGGAGCCCACTCCCCTGAAGTTAGCAGGGGTACAACTGGAAACTCCACTTAATTTCCACAGGAATCAATAACCTCGCAGAGTTCCGTTATTTGTCTTTTTAGACGGTTAACTGTTCTCGGGCTGATTATTGAGGTTGGCCCCTATATGGGAGTATCGTGGTGGTTGTGGTTTCGCGGCCCCATATCAGGTCTTTAGTTTAATATGGTGGCCAGGATCATCTCACTGTTAATGACACCTCCCCCCGGGGGCACATAAATATGGTCTTTATAGATTATTCCACTATCTAGACACAGTGCAACTGGGGTATAAAGGGAGCCCAGTCCCCTGAAGACAGGCAGGTGGTCAACTGGAAACTCCACTTTATTTCCACGGGGATCAGTGAGCTCGCAGAGTTCATTATTTGTCTCTTTAGACTTATAATAGTTCTCTGGCTGATCATTGGTGTTGGCCCCTATATGGGAGCATCGTGGTGGTTGTGGTTTTGCGGCCCCATAACAGGTTTTGTTTATTATGGTGGCCAGGATCATTTCGCTGATAATGACACGCATGGTGAATGATCCAGTCCAGTGAGCATGCTTGACATGTGTTCTGGACAAGGAGTTAGAAAGGCTCCGACTCTTTAGCAAGGTGTGATAGTTTGCAGACCTGCCCTGGAATTATTCAAGTTGCAACTAGGTGGTATCTGTTGCTTAGAATTATGTCTTCGGCTATCTAGGACGGTTGTATGACGTTCCAAATTATACAAAGTGGTTTGTCCACCATCTGATTAAGACTACATAGTCAGGCGCGGATGTAAAACGAATCACACTCTGTTAATGACACCCTAAGTCAATGATCCAGTCCAGTGAGCATGCTACACATGTGTTCTGGATAGGAGTTGGAAAGTCGCCAACTCTTAAGCAAGGAGTGATGATTTGCAGCCCTGCTCTGGAATCATCGAAGTTGCAACTAGAAAGTTCTGTTGCATAGAATTATGGCTTCGGCTTCCTAGGACGAGCATGACATTCCAAATTATGCATAGTGGCTTGACCACCATCTGATAAAGGCTGCATGGCCAGGTGCGGATGTAAATCAAATCACGTCTCTGCGGCTGATAATGCGATCTTCAAAAATAGGGCGCAAAAGATCGAGTGTAGCTACGGCTGTGTGGCACGTAGCGCAGTCCTGTTGAAACCAAATGTTGCCAATATCCTCTTCCTCAATTTCTGTGTACAAAAAAAGCGTTCAACATGGCCCGATAACGATCGCCATTGACTGTAACGGCCACTCCTTGCTCATTTTCGAGGAAAAATAGCCCAATTATGCCTCTGGACCAAAATCCGCACCAAACAGTGACTCGTTTTGGGTGCGTTGGCTTTTCAATGTGTGCGTGCGGGTTTTCTGTGTCCCAAATGCGACAATTTTGCCAAGATCAAAATGAGCTTCATCGGAAAAGATGATTTTTTTTTTGGGAAAACCGGCATCTTCTGTAAGTCGATCGCAGGCCCACTTAGCGAAGCGAATACGCATTGGATGGTCACTTGGCTTCAACTCCTGAACCAATTGGACTTTGTATGGCGTCAGACCAAGAAGGTCTTTATGCAAAATTCTCTGAAATGTTCAATTGTTGAGAACGACGGTAAATTGATGTTAATGGCGCTTCACGCACACTTTCTGCCACAGCAGCAATATTCTCAGGTGTACGCACTGTTTTTGGCTTTTCACGCTTTGGTTTATCAATGAAGATGCCAGTTTCTTTCACTTTTTTCACAAGATAACAAACGGAGCTGACGGTGCTTCTCTTCTTCCAAAATCCGTACGCAATTTGCGCACACATTATGCAACATTACAATGATTTTCAAAGTAATGTCTGGCAATATTTCCCAGCGTTGTTCAAGCGTATACACACAACCATATTCGTTTAGCGGAAGGATAAAACTAATTATCTGTCAAATCAAACATGAGCTAAGTGTTCTCATTCACGAAATAAGCATTAGTTAAAAAAAAAGATGAATGACGGACCCTTTATATACAGAGTGTCCGCCGGGAAGGTATACTACTAAGCTGCGTTATTGACCATAAGAGGGAGCTTATAACTTTTGTTTTAGGCGTTTCTAGCATATACAAGAAAATTCTAGTACAACGTCATATTTTTTTTTTTTTGGTGGTGTGTCTTTCTATTCTGCTTGCTGTTTTCTAGTTACTTATTTTAGTTCATGGAATTTTACCAAGATATATTGTTGTTTTAGTTTTGTGTTTATAAATTTTTCTTAGAATCTTCTTTATTTGTAAACAGACACAATAGATAATTTCACTTAACTTTTTCTTTGTTAATGATAATTATCTTTATATAACTTAAGCTTAGCAGCTTCGTAACAATATTTTATGAGAATATCATAAAACATTTATTTCAAAGGATGTAGATAAAAATTAAAATGTTTCCAAAAAGTAAATTTTTTAATTTCTCGTTATCAGAACAAAATTATTTTTGTTTTGGATCATAAGTTTTTTTTTTTATTTATTCGAATATTTAAAAAAGAAGAATTCCCATAATATTAATATTTATAGTATATTGAAGTACCATAACAAAATCACATGTTATCCATATGGTTTAGCAAAGCAACTCATTCATGTAAAACAACAAGAATTAGCAAAAAACTTAATGACATGTTGCAATTTGATACACCCCGAAACTTAACTTTATTACTGAACCAATGAATTTTGTGTGCGATGTATATATGTGTGTTTGTGTGTGAATTGTTTCTTTTGTAACTAAAGAACCATGCTACCAAAAAAACAAAAAGATACTTTTTTTAACCATTTTGGTTTTAATTAATTGACATGGATGTTTCATTATTTTTAAACAAAAAATTGTTCAACACACTGTTTGGGCACCGAGAATTTGTTGTGTTGGAGTGACAATGAGAAATGAGAAAACACATGTGCTGCTGTGTATCATATCAAATTCGATTAATGGAGGCATCAATTAACAATTTAAGAAATAATCCCAAAAAAATGTATGTGTGCACCCTAAATAAAAACAAAACGCTTAAAATGAGAATGATCTTTTAATCCATTTTAATTTTGAAACAGTTTAGTATTTTAGTTAAAAATTGGAACACACATTTTAGGTTGATGTCAGACAGAGTATCGCAAGAAGCTTTGCCTGATGTGAAATGCTTAAAAGACAACAGTGTAAAACTGAAACAAAAAACAAAAATGTGCTATAAAAATAGCTTGGGAAGTTATTTATAAAATTTGATCGCTTCCAGTCGCCTATACAGACTAATCTGGCACCAGCTGCATTATTTCTGAAGTTCCTCAAGACACTCTACACAATTTATAATTAAAACGCTTGAACGTTTGAAAAATAACAGAGTAGAATTGAAACAAAAATGTTCTATAAAAATAGCTTGTAAAATTATTTAAAAAGTATTGATCGCTTCTAGCAATAATTCGCCTGTACAGACCTCTCTAGCGCGCCAGCTCTTTTATTTTTTAAGCTCCTAAAGACACTATACACAATTTTTCATTAAGCCAAATAAAATAACATTTCTAATTAAAACTGCTTATGAGGATTTATTTGTTAAAAAAAAGTACTTTTGTGATGATTAAATGTACGATAGATAGATAATCTTCCCATAACCCTTTGTTTAGTTTAGACAGCTGAAGGGTTCCAGTTTATAAATAGGCATTCAAAGGAAAGGCCAAAATATCTTTGAGGCCTAAGAAATAAAACTCGAATGACTGTTGTCACTACAAGTAGTGTTAACATCAAATATCGACTGAAAAAAGGGTGAAAAATTTAATATTTTGAAAGTACCGTGACGTTAAATGGATTTTCCTTATGTACCGTTTCGCTTTTTTTTGAAAAATTCTTTTACAGGGTATCCGCCGGGAAGGTATACTACTTTATTTTGCCGCCATTTTGATAAACATTAGTCTTGTCAGTTCAAATTTGGCTATCGTGAAGTAGATATGGAAAAATATTCGATAAAACATTTTATCAAAATCATTCATCTATTATTGTGATGACGAGATTTTTACGTAAAATTTTTGGGAGAAACCATGTGCCTACTAAACGCGCTATTTATCGTATAGTAAATGCTTTCGAAGAAAAAGGGTTTGTGGGTAATAGGCCCAAGCATGAACCCGAACGTACTGTAAGATCGGCTGACAACATTACTTCTGCTCAAGAAAGTATTTGAAACAATCCATCAACCTCAATTCGACGACGAGCTCAAGAGCCTGGTCTATAAAATACAACTTTGGCCACAATTTTGCACAAGGATTTGCATTTGTGTCCATATAAAATTCAATTGACACAAGAGTTTCTTCCACAAGACCGTTAAATCCGTCGTTCATATAGGATGTTACAGCTCGCCCATGACAGCCCCGATTTTTATGAAAAAATCATAATGAGTGACGAGGCACATTTTCATTTGAATGCATATAAGAATAAACAGAATAGTCGGTTCTGGGGAATGGGAAACCCTCAAATTATTCAACAGCCATCTTTGCTTCCATTAAAAGTGACTGTCTGGTATGCAATTTGGTCAGGAGGAGTCATTGGACCTTACGTCTATAAAAAAGAAAACTGCGTAACGGCAACTGTGAATGGGGGAACGAAATCGTGATATGATTGACAACTTTTTAACGCCACAACTGTATGCTTTGGGCTTGATTAACATGTGGTATCAACAACACGGTGCCACATCGCATACAGCCACGATTACAATGGAATTACTGCGAGACTTCTTTCCACAACAAGTTATTTCAAAAAATGGTGATGTTGATTGGCCTCTACTTCCGTCTGATTTCTCTGCTCCGGACTTCTTTTTATTTGGATATCTGAATAACCAGGTTTATACAAACAAACCAGAAACGCTTGAGTAACTGAAACAAAATATTCGCGATGAAATTAATGAAATATCGCGTGAAATGTATGAGAACGTAATGAAAAATGTGCTCAAAAGGTCTCGCATTTGTGAGGCTAACCGAGGCTAATCGATATAAAATTCATTCTCTGTCCCGGCGGACACCCGGTAGAGTATGTCTACAAGGTCTTTTATAGTTGAGATTTTTTAACAGGTACTTTTTCTAAAAGAAAGGTACTTTTTCTTAAAGAAAGATACTTTCTCTAAAAGAAAGATACTTTTTCTAAAAGAAATGTACTTTTTCTAAAAGAAAGGTACTTTTTCTAAAAGAAAGGTACTTTTTCTAAAAGAAAGGTACTTTTTCTAAAAGAAAGGTACTTTTTCTAAAAGAAATGTACTTTCTCTAAAGAACTACTTCAAAAATATTATATGTTTAGTGGAACATTTTTTTTTATTTTTACTTTCTTTGGAGGTATTTTTAAAAGGCAACTTTTTACAGGTACTTTTTTGCAAAGTTATTGTAAAGTGCTTTAACTTAAGCAGTTTTTTTTAAATTAATATTTTATTTATAAATAATTTTCTTACTTTTATTATGAAATTATTTTTTTTTTGCTGTCATTTTTTCGCTTTTATTTGATGAATGTTCATTATTACTCGTACACTTGGGTGAACATTATTCGATAATAAAAAAAATAAAAAATTGCAATTAATTCTTTCGCTGCCTTCAGTTTTCTTTGGCCAAACGAATAATTAATTCAATTTTTTCTCATGCATTTTTGTTTTTATTATGATTTTTTTTGCATGCAACAGCAGTTTTTTTTCTGGGGATTTTTGTTTTGTGGATGATGTTGGAAAATTCGTGCTAAAATTTTATCATCGGTGTACTTCTTTCCCACACTTCAATAGTTGAAAAGAAGCAAAAAAAAAATCCATAGAAAAAATACAAATAAATGAATTTAACAATTTCATTTCAAATGGTAAAAATAAAATCACTTTCCTTTTAAATTTTTAATTTACAGAATAAGTTTTAGTTGGCAACACCTTTCACATTGGCCATCGGTTAAGCTTTTAGAAAATACGGCAAACTTTTTGAAAATAGAGAAATCTTTTAGATATAAAGTCATCACACAACTTCTATGTGCTTAAATGACTGGCCCGTTTTATACGTTTAATAAAAAAGAAACCACCAAAATCAGAAATTATAGCTAAAATCGTAAGGCAGAGGTACCAGCATCTATGTTTTTTTTTATAACGGTTACAAGAGTCTGATTGCATTTTTGCTAAGCGTTTGAAGGCCGTCTTTATTCCACTGCAACATTAGGTTCTTGTAGTACTGCGCTACAGTGCCTTGAACACAGAAGCATAATCCCTGACTTTAGAGTTACTCAATCGCAGTGTGCCGCATCATTCCTTTATGTCCTAGGCCCTGAATATGCTTCGGTAGTAAGTGTCTTTATAATTCTTTATATTGTAATGGGTATTCCAACCGTAATGCAGGATGTTATTTGTGAGCCACACCACGGCTCACGGCAAGTTTTTTGCCCAACTTAATTTAACATTTCTTTGTTTCAGTGCTTGACAAATTCAAACAGGGAGAGAGATACGTAACTGAGCACTGCGTCAAGATGATTAATGTCAGCATAATCGTTCAAATGTGTCCACAAACAAAAGAATTGTGCGCAAATTTCAGCAAACCGAGCACTGCAGGAAAATTAAAAGCACCTGTGCACCTGGACCTGTGTTTTTTCGGTGGAAAACATTGTTGTTGTTATGGCGGAAGAGGCATTCATCGTCGTGTCTAACAACTTAACATCTTACGAATATCACTGATGCAAAGATTTGAATTTACACGCTTACAAGATTCAACTTACTCAAGTGTTAAGCCTGTTAACCACTTCTAATGTCGTCAATGGGTCGAATGGTTATTAAAATAGGCAAATTGTGGTATAGAATATCGTCAGTACCGAGCCATTTGCCTCTAACCTATCAGCGATCTTGCTATGCGTCTATCAATGCCCCATATGTGCCTAACACACCCAAGGTGGTAATTTCATAATCATAGCAAGCGGGGCTGTGCCCTAACTCCTTCCCCCCCCCCCCCCCCCCCCGGTGGCACATTTGTCAGTCTTTATGAATTACTTAACCATCTAGACTTGTGCTAATCAGAGGTATGCCGTGATAAGATTTGATTTACATCTGCACCTGGCCGTGGGCCTTAATCAGATGGTGGATCATTAGCACTATGGATGGTATGTAGCGTCATCCTCGCCCTAGAAGGCCTTCGTTGCAACTTTAAAAGCCCGGAGTAGACCGCAGCCTTCACTCCTTGCTGAAGAGTCGGAGACTATCCAACTCCTGGTCCAGAACGCATGAAGCTTAATATTATTAAGAACACGACGACATTCATACTCACTGGACCTTATCCATTCATTGTGTTCATTGTGAATGATCCGACCCACAAATTCAAACTAGGGCCTCGAAACACACAGCCACCACGATACTCCCGAAGGGCCTACCTCAATAATCAGTCAGAGAACAGCTAAATGCCTAAAGAGATAAATAGCGGAACTCTGGGGCTATTTGATTCCCGTGGAAGTGTAGTGGATTGTCCAGTTGACTCCTACTAGCCTTGAAGGGGACTGGGCTCCCTTTTATCCAGCAAGACACAAGTCTAGATGCTTGTTGTAGGATCCATAAAGACTATCATGTGCCCCCGGGGGCTGTTCGGGAATATAAGGGAACCCAGCCCCCTGAAGGCAGCAGGGGTCTATTGGAATTTCCACGGGAATTAGTAAGCCCCAGAGTTCCGCTAATTGTCTCTTTTGCTTTTTAGCTACTTTTCTGACTGATTATTGAGGTTGACCCTTCGGGAATATCGCGGTAGTTGTGGTTTTGCGACTCCCCATGAACTGATTAGGGGGTCAGGATCATGTCACCTTTAATAAGACCAACGCGTAAATGATCCAGATCCAGTGAGCATGCTAGTCATGTGTTCTGGACCAGGAGTTGGATAGTGTCCAACTTTTCAGCAAGGTGTAGTGGTTTGCGACACCGCTTCGGAACCGCTGAAATTGCAACCTACTGTTAGAATTAGTCCTCGGCTTCCTAGGGCGAGAATGGCGTTGCTCTTTTTTCCACAGTGGTTTGACCACCATCTTATTAAGGCTTACTGTCAGGCGCAGATGTAAATCTTATCACGCTCTGTGCCCCTACTCCTTGCTTCACAGTCGGAGACTATCTAAAGTGCTGTCGCCACGCAAAAAGAAGCGACCTTCTGTTAGGATAGGAAAAAGCCACATCTTTCCACGGCTTGGGTTTAAACCACAGCCACCACGTTACTCCCCGAAGTGCATCAGCAGTAACCAGTACAGGCCCTTAGCCCTGGGGACTACTGGTTACCGTGTTATTAGTTATTAAGCTACTGATCCGGTTTCAGACTCATGCTATTCATCCGCTGAAACACATTTAAACATGGGTAAGGTTTCAACAAGACTGTGTGCACCCGGGGGGGAGGATGTTTGAGTAGACAATAGTAAATGATAGCTCTACAAAGAAAATCATCTTCAGCTACGAGGCACCCTTTCACTTCCGTGAATTCGCTGACAAACAGTGATTGCTGAAAAGCCAATGTAGCCGGATAACGAACTTCGTGGGGCCAGAAGTTAAGATTTGAACGATATGTGGTTCCAACAGGATGGTGTCACTTGCCATACAGCTAACGAAACAATGGCTATTTTAAGCAAGAAAATTAAATTGCCGTGTTATCTCCCGTCGAGGCGATGTTAATTAGCCGCTGCGATTATATAATTTCACGTCGTTGGAGTTCGTTTTTTTGGGAATATTTAAAAAGTGTTGTCAATAAGCCAAAACCAATTCATCAAAAGCTGAAGAATGAGATAAATCGAAACATTGACGACATTAAACCCTAGTAGCCGGATAACGGACTTCGTGTGGCTAGAAGTTAAGGATATGGATCTGAACGATATGTGGTTCCAACAGGATGGTGTCACTTGCCATACACCCAATAAAACAATGGCTATTTTAAGCAAGAAAGTCAAAGGCTGTGTTATCTCTCGTCGTGGCGATGTTAGTTGGCCGCTACGATTATATGATTTGACGCCGTTGGGGTTTTTTTGGGGGGGGGAGTATTTAAAAAGTGTTGTCAATAAGCCAAAAACAATTCAAACGCTAAAGAATGAGATACATCGACACATTTACAACATTGAACCTCAATTATGTCTCTCAGACTATATAAAAATATGAACCTTCGGAAGAGCTATTTCACTGAAATCATGACAAGCAAATGCTCGTTCATAGGCGAAATGGCCTATATTTTGTTTTACACATAATTGTCATAGATCCAGCTATCACAATAAAAAGAAATTCTATAAAATCCGGGCGTGATTCCACGTCAACCCGCTTCAAATTTGGTTTGTGAGATGTGCGTGTATTGTCCGATGGGGTATGATTTATCCGGGCATGATTCCAATTCTATAAAACTTATTGTTTTCGTTACAATTAACATCCATGCGTTGTGGTAGGGCCACCTGTAATTTCATTGTTAAGCCTGGAATCTTAAAGAGGGAGTCGCCTGTTAGGTCTGTTAAAAAGTATCTAAACTGTAAAAAAAACGCTTAGAAAAATTTTGAAAAAAGCTTTCAAGTATGAAATCCACCTGGTGCATTTCTCCCTATTTTTGGACTTTTAAATTAAAGATTTTAATGAATTCACTATTCAGCAAAAAGAGCTGTGGTGAAGTGAGATGTGGCAGACCAATTAATTATATTTAAAAAATGGAAAAAAATTTTTTTTTGCTTTCAATTACTTTTCCCACAATGAAAAATAAAAACCCCCAAAACAGAAATTAAAAGATAAAGTTCATGGGTAAACTGGTTAAAAGCATAACGAGAAATGTGAAAAAGTAGGAAAACTAAAATAAAATAAATTTTGCCACATGCACTTCGCTTTGCGAACAGTAAAGACAAGAAGAAGCCCTTGCGTTTGTTTTAGTTTCTTTTTTTCAGAAAACGAATAAATGAAGGATTTTTGTTGTACTTAGCAAACTTTTCTTAAGTTGTTAAAGGTGTGTGTTAAGAATGCAAACACCTTTATCTTGTGTAGCAGGCAGCATGTGCTTTAAGCAACATTTTTGCAGGCCATCGTTTTTCTTTCTTAAAGTTAAGATGTTGCTGACTGGTGACTATAAACTAAATGTGATCGCCTTTAACACTTGACTTGTCAAGGTCATTGTATTGTTGCATGTTAAGAATTTTATTCCACTTCATATATTCTTATGTAGTTTTGCTTCTTCTTCTTTTTCTTCTTTTATTTACTTAAAAAACTTTAATTTGTTTAACTTTAAAGTTTTTTGTTTTTGTTTTTCTTTTTTATTTTAATTTATCTCTAATAACTCTTAAGTAGACACTAATGACTAACACACTGTCTCTTATGCACATGATAGGTACTTATTGAAGCCAAAAAAAAGAAAAAAAGAGAGAAAGAAAGCAGCGGCAAGTTTTAAAATATGCAGCTTAGAAACTGTGGCATCTGGTATTGCAGTTTGACTTGTTGTAAAAAATAACTTGTTTTTCAAAGCGAGGGTGAATTTCATTTAATCCTGAAAAAAGGGAAGTCATTGAACTATAAAACGTGTTTATGAAAACTTTTCTTTAAAGCCAAGTTTACAAAGGGTACTTATTTGAAGGATTTTCTTTTTGTTAAAAAAAGGTACTATTTTGTAAAAACTAATTACGAAAATTTTTTTCTTTTCCTTGGCTTACATTAAAATTCATTTATTGAAAACTTGTATTTAGTACTTTTTTTCTTAGTACTTGTTAGCTGAAAAAAAGTACCAAAAAAAGCATTCACTAAGAAAAAACATATTTTTTTTAAATAATATATTTTTAATTAAAATCAATTAATTAATTAAATTATTAAATTAAACAAAAGCTACTTGGTTTGGGAAATCGTTCTTTAAAATGTACTTTTTTTAGGAAAAAGGTTTATAAGGCATCCCTTTTTAAAAGGTGAAAAATTTGTTAATGAGTACTTTTTGTTAAAAAGATTACTTTTAAAATCAGTCACCTGCTAAATATTTACTTTTGTAAACAAAACCCCCGTTCAGTTAAAAATTTTGCTTAGCTTAAAAAGTTATTTGTTAAAATGGTACTTTTTGTTTAACAGACAGTTTTTTTAATATAATTTGCAATAAAACTTACTTTCAGTGATTTTTGATAAGGGAGTTGAAATTTTACTAGCAAAGAAAAATTAATTGTGTGAAAGGTACTTTTTGTACAACAGCAATTGTTAACAAGTAATAAAAGGAACACAATGTTAAATATTTTGTTTTTTGTGAAGAAGCAATATTTATTTTAAAAGTTTTTCAGTATTAAATTTTAATTTCCAATTTTTTTTTTGTTTTTTTAAAATAATTTTTATCAAATTTGGACTTTTTTTAGAAAAATATTTTTAATTTCGATGCCTTTTGATAAGGCACTTTAAAGTTTGAAACGAAACTAGTAAAAAAAATTAATTTTTATGTAAGGTACTTTTTTGTTAATAGGTACTTTTTGCTAATAGGTACTTTTTTGTTAATAGATCCCTTTTGCACAGCCGTACATACTTCTTAAAATGAATGTTATTTAAATATTTACATCTTACAACTTTTAGCTTAAATGTTTATTTATTTATTAGAATGGTACCTTTTGTTTAGAAGATAGCTTAAATTTCAGTACCTTTCGATAAGAAAATTTACAAGAAAAGTAGTAAAAATTAATTTTTTTATAAGTTAGTTTTTGCTAAGAAATACTTTTTGTTAATACATCTCTTGGGTACAGCAACTCTTTTTTTTAACAGCAATTTGTTTAAAAATAATGATAAAGTGGCCTTTTCAGCAACCAGTCCTTTTTGCCCCTGTTGTGTATTTCACTATAAAATAATGCGTTCGGAATTTTCAAGAAATTGTTATTGTAGACATTTATTTATACTAACAATACAGCAAGGCTAAAATTCAAAGCATTTAATTTAATTTTGGTTCAAACATAGAACCTTTTCTTTAAAAGGTACTTTTTTTAAAAAAGGTACTTTTTCTTTAAAAGGTACTTTTCACTCAAAAGGTACTTTTTACTCAGAAGGTACTTTTAATTAAAAAGTACTGTCGTTATATGATGTGTGATTCAAGTAGAGATATAGCCTTTTTTTTAAAGAGAAGTAGCACTTCAGGCAGCAATGCCTATTTAGTTAAGTACCGTGCTTTTAAAAACTACTTTTAAAAAAAAAAGTACTTTTTTTTAAAAAGGTACTTTTTTTGAAAAAGGTACTTTTTTTAAAAAAGTACTTTTTCTTTAAAAGGCACTTTTTAAAATAAAAAGTACTTGTTACTCAAAAGGTACATTTTACTTAAAAAGTACTGTCGTTATATGACGTGTGATTCAAGTAGAGATATAGCGTTTTTATTTTTAAAGAGAAGTAGCACTTCAGGCACCAATGCCTATTTAGTCAAGTACCGTGCTACATTCTTTAGGAAAGGGATAGAGAAGATATGAAACAGGTGATGAAAGTAGAAGGATAGTCGGAAATTAACTGCCGTATAAAAGACAGCACAGCGACCAGTGACTATGCCTTCATCGCTGAGCAGCCCACCGGCAGCAAATTTTTATTTTTGTAGTGAAAAAAAAAACCAATGTCTTCGTTGGGAATCGAACCCACAACCCCAACACTGAAAAGCTAGTACACTTCCTACTAGCCTACAGGGGCCTTTTTTTGACAAATCACGTGTGAGTCGTGTCATGCTTTCATGTTATTTTTGTTTCATCATGCAAAGTCTTATGCGCGAACAACATTTACAAATCGATCAACTTTATTACGAAAATTCACGTTCAGTGAAGCATGTGTTTCGTAAACTTTGCTCTACTTATGGTCAATACAATCGATGCAACACCATCAACCATTTTGAGACCCAGCATTCATTATTGTATAATATTCGTCCGAATAGACTTCGTACAGCACGCAGTGAAGAAAATATAGCGGCCGTAGCTAAGAGTGTTCACGCAGATCGTAGAGAGTCGATTTGGCGCCGTTTGCAGTAACCCGGACTGACGTATGGAACGACTTGGTGCCGGAAATTTAAGTCGTGAACTCAGCGCCATTTGGTTTCAACAAGACGGCGGCGCTGCTTCCAAAACATCACATCAATCAATGGATTTATTGGGAGAACACTTCGGTGAGAAAATAATTTCATGTTTTGGGCCGGTCGATTGGCCACCAAGATCGTGTGATATCACACCGTTAAACTTTTTCCTGGGGATATGTAAAGTCTTAAGTTAATGCGGACAATCCCGGTTCGAATCAGGCCTTGGAGTACAACGCATGTCATTCGTCAGTTACCGCTTGAAATGCTCGTCAATGGACGAACCATCTGAGACGTAGCCGCGGCCAACTTTTGAAAGACATAATCTCCAAAAAAAAACACCAAAGAATATTCTTTCAAATGATAATAAACATTCCCCATTAACGCCAACACGGACTCAGCAGTAAAAACTACAACGCGGCTTGAGAATGATGCATTCGCATCGAAAGCGCTCGGCTTCGACTATAAATCAGGCAGTTAGGACCGAAAATAGCAATATTATTCCCGATTAAATTTGATTTTTATTTTTTTTTTCTTTGAAAAAGTAAGAAACCTCGAAATGAATCACCCAATACAAATACAACTTTTTCGTCAAAAGTTATTTACAAAATTGTAGATAAGACTTTTTACTAAAACCATTACATTATTAAGAATATCAGTTTGCTATAAAATGTATCTGTGAAATCTATTTTCAAATGTTCATTGTTAGAGGAATTTTTTCAGATGGCTTTCTTAGCTTTTCTTGAATGTGCATGCCAAGAAAAATAACAAAAAACAATTGTAAAGTCAATAACTGCATTTGTTATGCCCACCGTGAAAACGTCATTATGATCAGTACACATGATTTAGGAAGAAGATTTAAAAAAAGATAAACAGAAACCGCAAACAATACCATAAAGACAGACACATCACGACAACAACGACAACGACGACGTCATGCAAAATAAAAGGAAAAAAGTTTTACCAAAAATACAAAACTATTTATTTGCTTGTGAAAATTTATTTCTGGTACGAATTCCTTTTTCTTCTCTCTTCTCATACAAATAACATTTATGACATCAACTTGGCAATCAAATGACATTCACAAAAAATATTGTGCATTTCGTAAACTTGACAATCTGATAACTGCTTGGCAAATTCATATTTTAATTGCTAATAAATATTTGCTAAAACAAAAAAAAAAAAAAGAAAAATCACAGCAAGGACATTAAACATTCATGTCTCTGTATTCCCAGTTAATTGAAAAAGCAAATTTAAGGCGTAAACACATCTTATTCATGTTTTATAAGAGATAAAAAGAAATTTTGATTTATTCTAGCGGAAAACATGGCAAATAGTGGAGGAAGAGGCAGCATTTGTGAATAGGTGTGCAATATCGTCTGTACACCTACTCAAAAAGGCGACTGTGTCTATCTTTACTAATACTCAGCGACTTTTAAAGCAGCTTTCAACTGATGAAAAACACCACATAAAATGGGAAAAAATATATAAATTGTACCAAACACATGTATAAATGGTCAGGTTCAATTTGTAATTTGAAAAAAATGCCGACTTAAGCATCTCCGACAGTTGTGTACTTTAACAAACACAATTACCCTTATTCTGTTTGGCGACGGCAACCTCGTCATCGATTTTGAGTCAACATTACTTTAACACAATATCAATGCTAATTTGGTATTCCCTAACAGTCTTATGACGACGTTGCCAGTTTATCGATCATTTTCATAAAATATAACACACATTTCTAATATTTGAATCAGCTGACTTATTTGTATACTTTTTTTTTAATAAAATTGTTGTGAAAAAAGTTTAAACTGTGTGACACTGTAGGCGCTAGTAGGTAGTGTACTAGCTTGTCAATCGGGGGTTCTGGGTTTGATTCCCAACAGAGACCTTAGCTGTTTTTCTTTTTCACTACAAAAATAAAAATTGACTTCCGCTGGAGCTGGTCAGTGATGAAGACATGGTCACTGGTCGCTGTGCTTCTGCTTTCACCACCTGTCTCATCTCTTCTCTGCACCTGGCAGTGAGCCTTAATCAGATGGTGGTCATACCACTGTGAGTGAAAAGCAGCGCCACTCACGCCCTAGGAGGCTGAAGTCTAATTCTAGCAACAGTTCCTTCCTAGTAACAATTTCAATGATTCCATAGCAGGACTACAAACCACCACTCCTTGCTGAAGAGTTGGAGACTATCCAACTCCTGTCCAGAACACCTGTCTAGCATGCTCACTGGATCTAGGATCATTCCACCAGGTAGGTGTTATTAAAAGTGAAATGATCCTGGCCACCATATAAAACTGAGCTGTTATGGGGCCGCGAAACCATAACCACCACGATACTCCCAAAAGGGCCAACCTTAATAATCAGCCAGAGAACAGCTAAATGTCTAAAGAGACAAATAGCGAAACTCTGCGAGCTCACTGATTCCCGTGAAAATAACGTGAAGCTTCCAGTTGTACCCCTGCTGACTTCAGGGGACTGGGCTCCCTTATACCCCCAGTTGCATAGGTCTAGATAGTCGAAATTCTATAAAGACCGATAAATGTGCCCCCGGGGGGGAGTGGCTCAGTATACGCTGATTAAATATGTCACCTCCAGTAGTTTTGCATTCCATTATGTTTTTTTACCATCGTTTTTTTTTTCCTTTAAATTTTAAGACGCGCCAAATCTGAAAAAAGAATTTTGTCAAACATGTATTAAACTACATGCTATACCTTCTGCCATCCATCACTCATTCTATATGGTGGGCCAAGGGCAACAATTTCCCATTGTTCCTTAAAATTAGTAGGAACACTGCCTCTTCGAACTCTTCTGGCAAGTGATGGATTTTTTCCCAATTCTTCCACTAATTTTTCAAATTGCTGGGCGTTGGTAATTTTAATTTTTTCCATTTTCCATTTTATTTGTACTTTTTTATATTTTTAGTTTTTTCAATGTTTTTAAATTTTTGTTTATAACAGCACGACACCAAAATCACACACGACAATATCAACGGCAATTTAAGGCAAAATCAGCGTCAAATTGTCTTACAGAATACCAAATACATGTTTGGCCAGTCATAGATAAATGGCAATATTGCCAACGAAAATACGGATTTACAACAAAACGATAAAAAACGGCGTCGTCTTGTCTTGCCGTCGCCAAACAGAATAAGGGTGAATATAAAACGAAAAGCATATACCAGGGGAATTTGTACCAACCAGGTCATTGGTGTATAAACGAACCTTCAGGTTCAATTTGTAATTCGAAAAACAAAAATGTACCCACTTTAACATCTCTGATATGTACTTTAACACACACACATAAGAAACATCTCAGAAACTTATTGTTTTAACGGAATTTATTTGATGATTTTACTATTAAATTTCCCCAGACGTCAAGACTTTAAGAGAAATAATGAAAAAATCCCGAAACAGGGGTGGTAAACGGAAATTTAATTTGTAACCAGACTGTGCGCCAGGAAGGTATGGTACCTTGTTTTTCCGCCATTTTGGTAAACATTAGTCTTAACAGTTCATATTTGGCAGTCGTATAGTAGACACATGGCAAATTTATTATGGAAAAATATTCGCTAAGCCAGCGTGTTTTAATCGTTAAAACATTTTATCAAAATCAATTATCGATTACTATGACGACGAGGAAGTTACGTGAAATTTTTGAGAGAAACAACGTTGCAACAAAACGCAAATAGCAAATTATTGCGAAGAAAGAGGGTATGTAGGTGATAGGCCTAAGCATGAACCACAACGTATTGCAAGATCGGCTGGAAACATTACTTCTGTTCAAGGTTCCCCTGTAGGCTAGTAGGTAGTGTACTAGCTTGTAAATATGGGGGTTGTAAATATGGAGTGATATCGTGATATGATTGAAAACTTTTTAACGCCACAACTGTACGCTTTGGGCTTGAGTAACATGTGGTATCAACATACAATCTGGGTTACAATGGAATTACTGTGAGACCTCTTTCCACAACAAGTTATTTGAAGAAATGGTGATGTTAATTGGCCTCCACGGTCGCCTAATTTAACTGCCCCGGACTTCTTTTTGTGAGGATATCTGAAAAGCAAGGTTTATGAAAACAAGCCAGAAACGCTTGAGCAAGTCAAATAAACAAGTCGTGATGAACTCAATGAAATATCGCGTGAAATGTGTGAGAATGTAATGAAAAATGTGCTTAAAAGGACTCTCATTCCTGAGGCGGACATTTATCTAACATTAATATAGAATTTGGGAGCAAATTAAAATATTTTTATTTCCATTTAAAATTAATTGCACTTGCAGGTTGCAATAAGTTACAACCCCTTAACAAGAGTCATAACTATTATACTTCTGCAAAATCTAACCTCAAATTGAATATTGCACTGTCTTGTTGAAATCACAACTGCTGAAATATCGAACAGAGCCCTGATTTTTAACTTTTAGCTGATAAAACTCTATACCTCTATAAAAAAAACTACCCGTTACATGTTCAAATTGCATGTCATACATTTCGCAAATAATAATAACCCTGATATATGTGTTGTATTAATTTAGTTAATAGTTTTTTAACAGGAAATATATTTGAACAAAACAATTGCCCGCCAGTGGGAGTAAAAATATTGAAATTAAAATTCTGTTCAAATAAATGCAAAATAATGAAACACAATAAAAATAATAATAAAAACAGTGCAAAAAGAAATATTAATTGCCAAAGTGAGAGTGGGAATTATTTGTTATTTCCTAGGTTACCAGTGACATTTTTTATATGTATGAGGGAATTTTTTATGGTTAATCAGCTGGTGATAAATTTAATAACACGTGTAAGTATTTTATTTATCACCCTTATTCTGTATGGCAACGGCAAGACAACATGACGTCGTTTTTTATCATTTGTTGTAAATCCGTATTCTCGTTAGCAATATTGCTGTTTATCGACGACTGACCAAACGTATATTTGGTATTCTGTAAGACAATTTGACATTGATGTTGCCTTAAATTGCCGTTGATATTGTCGTGTGTGATTTTGATATCGTGCTGTTATAAACAAAAATTTTAAAATATAGAAAAAACTAAAAATATAAAAAAGTACAAATAAAATGGAAAGTAAAAAAATTAAAATTACCAACGCCAACCAATTTGAAAAATTAGTGGAAGAATTGGGAAAAAATCCATCACTTGCCAGGGGATTTCGAAGAGGCAGTGTTCCTACCAATTTTAAGGAACAATGGGAAATTGTTGCAACTACTCTAAACGTCCTTGGCCCACCAAATAGAGTGATGGATGGCATGTATTGAACTACGTGATAGCATGCTTTGGGCCAAGGACTACATGCTATCATATAGTTCAATACATGTTTGACAAAATTCTTTTTTCAGATTTGGGGCAATTTAAAGTAAAAAAAGACGGTGCTGAACATTTTGATTTTAATTTATTTTGATTTTTAATTTATTTTAGGTTCAGTTTAATACAGATTTTATTTATTTTTGTTTTTTTAAGAGAAGTAGCACTTCAGGCAACAATGCCTATTTAGTCAAGTAGCGTGCTACATTCTTAGGAAAGGGATAGAGAATAGATGAAACAGATGGTGAAAGTAGAAGGTTAGTTACGGAAATTAACTGTCGTATAAGACAGCACAGCGACCAGTGACTATGCTTTCATCGCTGAGCAGCCCCACCGACAGTCAATTTTTATTTTTGTAGCGAAAAAAAACCAAGGTCTTCGTTGGGAATCGAACACACACACCCCATACTGACAAGCTATTACACTACCTATTGGCCTACAGGAGCACCTAAATTTTGAATTTAATAAACTAAATGAGAATTATTATTAAATGTAAACTTCTATTATAAATATGTTTGACAACTAAATGAGAGTAACAAAAAAGAGGCAATTAAACCCAAAGTAAAATTTATCTAGATTTATACTCAATAACGTTTCTTTTATAATTTATTTTTTGTTATTATTAATAAAAATAGCATTTATAAAGAGCGTTTATATTAAACAGCTCTCTTCAAACAAAATAAAGTTCTCTTACAAATGCTCATCATATACTCGTAACATATCAAAATAAATAATTTCTACTCAAGTACTAATTTTTACTAAAGTATTATTTATCAAGAGTTTTAAATAACAATAACATTAAATAGTTAAAAAAAAAAACGTGAATATAAATGTTGGATAATTTGACGCTAAATTGACATTAAACACTTAATAAATAAATAGCAACACACCAATTAAACAAATAATCAGACATTAAATATTGCAAATGAACTCAAAAATAAATAAACAAATAAAATTCAAGATATTTATTTTTTATTTATTTATTTTATTTATTTTTAAACTTTTTTTTGCCATCGTTTAAGTGCACAAAACAAATTTGCTTTAAATTGGTCATTAAAACGAAATAATTAATTGTGAGTGAAGAGAAAATTTGATGCAATGTCAACTTGACCGTGGTGGCCTTGACAAAGATTTTATGATTTTGATTGTTTTTGATTTTCTTTTATTTTTTGGAATTAAAAAAAAAATAATTATTTTAGCTGAAAATACAGTTAAATATCGTACCAGCCGTTAGCTGAGAGCATGACATCAAAAGAGACATCAAAAAATATAAAACTTTAAATATTCTATAAACGACTTCTATAGCGAGAATTACAAGCGATACCCCAATACACAAAACAGCTGATTTTTTAACAAGCTTTTTTATTGACGTTTTATCATGGAGTGCTGCAAAGACAAAGGGCTTACACCTGTGCGACCGGACGTTATGATTTTCTCTCACTCCCAACTAAACTGGCTGGTTTTGGTGATTTGTTTTTAAAATAGAACTACCTGGAATTCCTTGCAAAATCTGCCATCGAAACAAAAATGAAAAACGAGGAAACTGCAACTACTCAATGCTCTCTACTCATTATTGAGAGAAATGATGATACCAATTCCACTACTATTAATTCCAATTGTGAACCGAATATTTCAGTCCGTAGCATAATTGCTGACAATTAACAATTCCTAAAATGCCACCTGCAAGCTACATCCAGAAAAACTGGTATGCTTTATGGACTGGTGGAATTATTGGTCTGTCCTTTTTTTAAAATAATGCTGGTTAGAAGGTTATGGCTATAGAGCTATCATTACTGACCTTTGTTCATCAATTGAAGTGCAGAAACTGTGGTTTTAGCAAGACGGTGCAGATGCTCCTGTAGGCTAGAAGGTAGTGTACTAGCTTACAAGACTGAGGGTTGTGAGTTCGATTCCCAACAAAAATAAAAAGTGGCTGTCGGTGGGGCGTGCTCAGTGATGAAGGCATGGTCGCTGGTCACTGTGCTGTCTTATACGAAGGATAGTTAATTTCCGTAACTATCCTTCTACTTTCACCACCTGTCTCATCTCTTCTCTATCCCTTTCCTAACGAATGCAGCACGGTACTTGACTAAATAGGCACTGTTGCCTGAAGTGCTACTTCTATTTTACAAACAAAAAAAAACCAAAAATGTCACACAACTCGTGCGACAATTGATTTATTGAAGGAAACGTTTGGTTACCACAGGTTTAAAATTTTGAACCCATGATCCAAAATCATACCTTTTAACGCCGCTAAACTATTTTCAGTGTGGATATGTGAAGTCGCTAATTCACACCAATAAGTCGAAAACAATTGACCACTTGGAGGTCAACGTTCGCTGTGTTATTGCCGAAATACCTTAAGCTAAAAGTACGTCCGAGCCAGCCGTGGCGATCGTGGAGGCCAATCAACATTTCTATTTCTTAAAATAATTTGTTGTGTACAGAGGTATAGCAGTAAATTCATTGTAATCCTGGCTGTATACAATATGGCATCGTCTTGTTGATACCAAGTGTTAATCAGGCCCAAATCATACAGTTGTGGAGTTAAAAGGTTGTCAATCATATCATGATATCGCTCCCCATTCACAGTTGCCATTACGCTGTTTTCATTTTCAAAGGAGTAAGGTCCATTGATTCTTTCTCTCCTGACCAAATTGCACACCAGACTGTCACTTTTAATGGATTCAAACGTGACTGTTTGAGGGTTTTCCATTCCCCAGAACCGACTATTCTGTTTATTCTTATATCCATTCAAATGAAAATGTGCCTCGTCACTCATTATGATTTTTTCATGAAAACCGGGGTTGTTATGGGCGAGCTGTAACATTCTATTGGCATATGTACGGCGGCGTAAATAGTCTTGTGGAAGAAGTTTTTGTGTCAACTGAATCTTATATGGAAAGAAATGCAAACCCCTATCTAAAATTGTGGCTAAAGTTGTTCTTTGAAGACCACGCTCCTGAGCACGGCGTCGAATTGAGGTTGATGGACTGTTTTGAAAACTTTCTTGAGCAGCAATCATGTTTTCAGTCGATTCTTGTGCAGTATTTTGTGGTCGATTCTTCGGCCTATCACCCACAAACCCTATTTCTTCGAAATCATTCACTACCCGATAAATAGTGCGCTTTGTTGGCACGTTGTTTCTGCCAAAAATTTCACATAACTTTCTCAACGTCACAGTAATCGATGATTGATTTTGATAAAATGTTTTAACGATTAAAACACGTTGGTTTATCGAATATTTTTCCATAATAAATTTGCCACATATCTACTTCACGACAGCCAAATATGAACTGTCAAGACTAATGTTTACCAAAATGGCGGCAAAATAAAGTAATATACCTTCCCGGCGAACACCCTGTATAACAAAAGAGATTTGGTTGACTTAATTTTACTAACTTTTAAAAAATATATAATTGTATCGGATATTTTTTTGCCAGCTGTTAAGTGATTTATGTTAAGTTTGTTTTGTCATTTCAACTGACGCGGCGAAACGTTTTCAAATTCTGCAAATTGGGCCCTAAATAAGATTGCCGTTGATCCCGATTTTCCTTCGCGTATTTTGTTGAAAGATGAAGCTCGGTTTTGCTTAAATGGATACGATTATAAGCAAAAGTGCCGCATTTGGAGTGATGATAATCCTTAAGGGTATGTTGAGGCACCGACCTTTTGATGTGCTTGTTGTGCTAGTGGAGTCATGCCTCCATACTTCTTTAACAGCAATGCTGGTAAGAACGTTAAAAGTCACTGGTGATCGCTGTAGGCTTTCTTTCATCAATTGCACAATCATGAGGTGCAGGATTAATGATTTCAACAAGACGATGCACTATACCACAGCTCATGTCACAATTGTTTTTTTGAAGCCAGTGTTTCGTAACCGCATAGTTTCATGTTTTTCGAACCCGTAAACTGGATTTCAAGATCATGCAAGTCGACTATTTTCTGTGGGAATATGTGAAGTCGTTATTCTACACCGAAATTCCGAAACGATTGACCACTTAATAGACAACATTCGGTGGATAATTGGCTATATATGGCCACAAATGTTGGAAAACTGATCGAAAATGCAACTTCTATATTGGACTAAGTTGGAGCCAGCTGTGACAGTCATACGGCAGAAGTCATATTTAAGTTTGAATTAAGTGAATTTCATGTCAATTTAAAAAACTTATTTTTGTTTTATTCCATTTTAAAGTTCTATATACCTCTATAAAAACACCCTCTATTTAGAAAGGGCATAGGAAATTTCTCTATGTAAATACAGACAATAATTTATTTTCTTTTTGGAATGCAGGGACGATAAGAGCCATAAAACTATAAAAGCACTATGGGTCTCTAGCTTTTTCACATCCATAGTGACAATTCTTTCTTTTACAATACAGGAAACTAAAAATCCAAAGTGTCATTTAAACGAAACTAAAAATCCAAAGTGCCATTTAAAGTTTTAATAAACAAATTTCAACCTGAAAATGAATTATGATTTTGAGGAATTTACAGAAAACCAAAAAGAACTTTAATAACCCTTTTCCTAATTTAAGCTGTTTACAACAAATCTTTTAATTATTTTCAATTTTATTATTTTGTTTGTTGCATTTCAATGTTACCGTTTTTTTTTATACAAATTCACACAATTTGTTGAAATTGAATAACGTAATGAGACCCTTCAACCAGCCCCAATTCATTATTTTTGATTTGTTACTTTGTGTCCATTTGCTTTAAATTTACATTCTAACTAATTTACACAAGAGTACATCTACAATATTTTGTAGTACGAGTAATAAAGGTCAATGCCAGTTTTATAATGTCTCATGAACGTCATCAACATCTATGATTTTCTGTTTTAATACACGTTACTGAAAGCTGTAAATGATTATAATTTATTATTAAAAATAATTTCTACGTTTAATTGAAAGAAAATGCCACTGATTTTTTAAAGTGTGAGTTCTTCAAATGTGGACTAGAGTACGTTTAAAATCGAAAGTATTTTTTGACCTTTAAACCTGCCTTTTATTATTGAATTATAAAATATAACAAAGAGAGCGTGTAATAAAGATTTATTTGTAGTTGAAACTTAAAAAGGTTTGAGTTTGTGATTATCAACAAAAAAAAAGTGTAAAATGTATAATACAGGGTGATCGCCGCGAAGGTATACTACTTTGTGTTGCCGCCATTTTGCCAACAAAATGCACTATTTATCAGGTTTTGAATAATTTCGATGATAGAGGGTCTGTAAGTGATAGGCCTAAGCATGAACCATAACGTATTGCAAGATCGAGACTGCTGCTCAAGAAAGTGTTCAAAACATTCCATCAACCTCAATTCAAAACCGTGCTCAGGAGCTTAGTCTTCAAAGAACAACATTAGTCACAATTTTGTACAAGGATTTGCATTTGTTTCCATATAAGATTCAGTTGACATAAGAGCTTCTTCCACAAAACCATTTACGCCGCCATACATCTGCCAATAGGATGTTACAGCTCGCCCATGACAACCCCGATTTTCATGAGAAAATCATAATGAGTGACGAGGCACATTTTCATTTGAATGGATATTAGAATCAGCAGAATAGTCGGTTCTGGGGAATGGGAAACATTCAAATTATTCAACAGTCACATTTGCATCCATTAAAAGTGACAGTCTAGTGTGGTCAGGAGGAGTCATTGGACCTTACTTTTTTGAAAATGAAAACGGCATAACAGTAACTGTGAATGGGGAGCGATAGCGTGCTCTTATTGAAAACTTTTTAACGCCACAACTGCATGCTTTGGGCTTGATTAACATGTATTAACAAGACGGTGCCACATTGCACGCAGCCAGAATTACAATGGAATTACTGTGAGGCCTCTTTCCACAACAAGTTATTTAAAAAAATGGCGATGTAGATGGGCCTTCCATAGTCGCCTGATTTAACTGCTCCGGATTCAATTTGGCGCGATATTTGAAAAGCAAGGTTTGTGCAAGCAAACCAGAAACGCTTGAGCAACTCAAACAAAATATTCGTGGTGAAATTAATAAAATTCCGCGAGAAATACGTGAGAATGTAGGGCTCCCATTTGTCAGGCTAACAGAGGACGACATTCATCTGACATTGTATTCTATATATAATTGCCGACAAAAAATAGAACATTTAACAATATAAGATTCATTCCCCTTCATTTAAGCAAAACTGATAAACAAACTGAGTAGTATGACTTCCCGGCGGACACCCTGTATTATGACTTTATTACAAAAATGTTTTTATTACTTAAGGTACACTACTTCATTCATGTGATTGCTTTGACTCGTTTGATAGTGTTAATCGAAAGCTTTGTTGACGGTTTCTAGTTTCATCTCACGACTAGTTGTTAAGTACTTGTCTCCGGAGTGATTATCATTTTTGGATCATTCATTAAGAGAAGATCAATTGACATCGCCAAAACTATAGACTAAAATCACTATTACCAACAACCTAGTGGCCAAAAGATCGTTAGTTCGATGCGTGTGAGACAGTTGGTCCAGCCTGTTCAAATCCAGGGTTTATATAAATTTAGATCTTGAAGGTCAGCTTATATAATTTTTTTTTTAAAGAGAAGTAGCACTTCAGGCAACAATGCCTATTTAGTCAAGTACCGTGTTACATTCTTTAGGAAAGGGATAGAGAAGAGTTGAAACAGGTGGTGAAAGTAGAAGGATAGTCGGAAATTAACTGCCGTATAAAGACCGCACAGCGACTAGTGACTATTGTTTCATTGCTGAGCAGCCCCACCGACAGTCAATTTTTATGACTGTTTATGAAATGTAGTGAAAAAAACCAAGGTCTTCGTTGGGAATCGAACCCACAACCTCCATACTGACAAGCTAGTACCTACCTAGTATCTACAGGGGCACCTGCACAAAACTACAAATCTATAAAACCACTAATATAAATTAAGTAATTATGGATTAAATCGTTGATTAAAATAACATGTCCATCAGTCATTCCTCCAAATTCCACACGAAACTGTGGCAATTTAGACACAATGTCCTTTCAATAATGGCTTGAAGGATTATTAATTCCTAAATGCCAAAATTTAATTCTTTAACATAAACGCCGATACTTAAATGCCTCTCGTTATAAAAGACCTTTGAATTCACTATACATTTTGAACTGTAAAACGTAAACAAAGCAGCCTTAACGAAGAAAACAATTGATTGCCTATAATTGCTGCGTCATTCGGGCCGCGTAAGCCCATAATCTGAGATTTTTGCAAAATTTCATGTTCTAGCGATTAACGACTAATCTACGTTTTTGGATTAATTTACACATTTTTTTGGTTTTGTGCAGCTGCCTTACTTTTTTTCTGTGCGCGCACCCCTTGATGCCGGGCACCATGATTGATTGCCCGCCCACTAGAAATTCAGCTTTACCAACGTTTTGCACAAGCTTGCAAACCAGCGTTATAATTCAAGTTTATATATTTTTTTTACAATTTTTTAGTTGTGTCGAATGGATTTTATTGATTACTTTCATTTTCTATAGCACTTTAGCACGATATGAAATTAAGCTGTGCGTGACAGCAAAAATATTAAAGGTTATGCCAAAGGGCACATGCATTATTTGATTAAATGTAAAAAATAAAATTCATCTATTAAAAATATAAATTTTAACAGGCAGGTAAAATTACCTATGGATTATATATAGACATTCGGCCCTGAAGTATCTAATACATCAAGTTATTCCCTCCATAATAACGTGCAATACTTGGTGGCCATATTTAAGGAGAGGAAGTAAATTGGTTCAAAATACAATTTTTTTTTGACAACTTCAGCTTAATTGATACCAATTTAAATTAGAAAAATAGAAATAAATAATGAAATATGATGTCGGGCACGTCGCCAAACATCGGCCCATTTTGAAAAAATTTTAAAACACATTTTCCATTAAAGCTTCGTTTTTTTTGTTAATGCAGCGCTAAATTTCATCTTTTAGAACGTCAGCAAATGCTGAGATATGCTAGCTGTGTCAGCCATAACCTAACGGCTGAAATGTAACGTCACTCTCGTCCTAGGAAGCCTTCGGATATGTCTATCCTCTAGTCATTCCTAGTTGCAAATTCAAGAGCCCGAACCAGGCCAACGCCCCCACTTCTTGCTGAAGAGTTGAAGACAATCCAACTCCTGATCCAAAACGCATGAAGCTTAATAAAATTTTAGAACACAACCGCAATCATGCTAACTCGACCTGGACCAGTCATTTTATACATGGTGAATGATTCGACCCACACAACTCTAACGAAGACCTAGAAACCACATACACCACGATACTGCCGAAGGGCCAACCTCAATAATCAGTCAGAGAACAGCTAAAAGGACAAATAGCTGAACTCTGGGGCTTTACTGATTCCCGTAGAAATATAGTGGAATTGTCCAATTGGCTCCTGCTACTCTATTAGGGGACTGGGCTCCCTTTTACCCCCGAAGAAACATGTAATGATGGTGAGAATCCATCAAAACATATCAATGTGCCCCGAGAGGGTTATTTCGTTATAAGATTTACATCTTTAATCAGCATTAATCAAACCACTGGGAATGAAAAGCAACATCGTTCACGCTCTAGGAAGCCGAGGACTAATTCTAGCAACAGGTCTTTCCTAGTTGCAAATTCAGCGGTTCCAAAGCAGGGTTGCAAACCACTACTCCCTGCTGAAGAGCTGCAGACTATCCAACTCCTGGTCCAGAACGCATGAAGCTTAATATAATTAAGAACACGACGGCATTCATACTTACTGAGCCTGGACCATTCATTGTGTTCATTTTTGAATGATCCGACCCACAAACTCAAACGAGGGCCTCGCAACATACAACCACCACGATACTCCCGAAGGGCCTACCTCAAAAGTCAGTCAGAAAACAGCTAAAAGGTTAAAAAGACAAATAGCTGAACTCTGGGGCTTCACTGATTTCCGCAGAAATATAGTGGAATTGTCCAGTGGGCTCCTGCCACCCTTACAGGGAACTGTGCTCTCTTTTACCCCCGAAGAAACATGTAATGACGGTGAGATTCCATCAAAACATATCAGTGTGCCCCCAAGGGGGATTGGTAGGTTATTTACGCAAACGCCGTCTTTCAAATGATCTCAGCGAAAATAATTCAGCGGCTTTAAATCACAAGAATGAGGCGGCCAACTGACTTCGCCAAATTGATTTATTACGCGACCGGGAAATTTCTTAGGTAATAAAAGAATTAAAGAAACTAAAGGACACTGATATCAGCATTAGCCCAAAAAGTCCACAAAGAATTGGTTATTGTGGTTTGATAGCGCACAGAATTCACGTTAACCGCGATTCCTAGCTCATTAAAAAAAACGGGTTGATGATGCCGCCTGACTACAAACCGCATGACTGCAGTCATTACGAGGGTATTGTATTGAGCTATTGTCAGTTACAATACTGGGAGCCTCGAACATTACGATTGATTTACGCACAGCGGCCTCAAAAGGAGCCTGATAGCGAGGAGAAGCTGCTCGTATTTATGAAGTAAAACAGAGAATTTTTTACCATTTTGATAGTAAATTTTCGCAATCGTGCCATACTTTCCTAAAGATGACAGCTCAATTTTTGACATTTAGTCATTTGAGAGACAATTTATTTCCTTATTTCAAATTTGCCCACCCATTACTTGAATGTCATTTTAAGTCAAATTAAAGTGATATATAAAAATCGTTTTTCGTAATTTTTTCTTAAAGTTAATGAAAATATATTTTTAAGTTCTTTTTTAATAATAACGCACATGAAAGCATTTTGTCTAAAAAAAATATACGCAATAAGTTTTTTATAAAAAAAAATATTTTGCGTTTAATCTTTAAATACGCTGTTTTTAGAACATGACGTATCTTAAGGGTTTTTGAACGCCTAAGGTTTAGCTACACTTTTAGTGCTTTCACTTTATAATTCCAATTCGCCGTTGCGTGTTCAAAGCGCTTTGATTATTATCATTTTTGCTAAAGTAAATAAAACTTGAAAAGAAAACAAAACAAAATCTAAAATAAACTTTTCAAAGCGATTGGACTCTATTTATTTCGTTGTTATTTTAGAAATACGTAATATTTGAAAAAAAAGAAACAATAATAAAGTAAAGTATACTTTTAGGTTAATATAATTATAGCATAGTTTTAGTTCACAAAGTGGCATAAAAAAACGAAATATTAAACAAACAGAAATTCCATTATAAACGTCTCTTGTTACTAATAACAACAATAACAACAATTCGTTGTCATGTCTGTTATTTTTAAAATTTTTTTTTCGGTCCTAAATAAATGCGTAAATTCCCTGGAAAATAATTAAACTTTAAAAGCACAGAACTCACCACAACAATTTCCATTCATCAACGTCGAAACTAAAATTAAAACAAACATTTCTAAGAGCCCATTTTAAATGAAATAACACAAGTTCTTGATTCCAACAGTAAAACTAAAAATAAAAATAAAAACGTGTTAAATATCAAAATATTAAGACTAAAATTAAAACTCTTAAATTTAAATTAAAAAAAAAAAAAATAAACAAAAGTTTACTACTTAAAGATACCATACCAACAGCAGCAACAACAACAAAAACAACAAAAAAGCAAATTAAATTGTATTTTATTTTCATTTCAAATGTTTTTGTTTGAAAAGTCAGGCGAAGCATAAATTGTTTTTAACAATAAACACGATACGATACGATAACTTTCAAGGTTTTCTTTTATACGTTACTAATTGTTAGTGGGCAGTTATGCCATTATGGAGTACTACCCCAGCTTAAAAAGCCAACAATATAAGAACATTATATAATACAGGGTGTCGCCAATTTGATAAACATTAGTCTTGACAGTTCATATTCAGTTCATATTTGGCACTCGTGCAGTAGACATGTGGCAAATTTATTATGGCAAAAAATATTCGCTAAAACATTTTATCAAAATCACTCATCGATTACTGTGAGACGATGAGAAAGTTGCGTAAAATTTTTGGGAGATACAACGTCCCAACAAAACGCTCTATTTATCGGGTAGTGAATGATTTCGAAGAAAGAGTGTAGGTGGTCTGTAGGTGATAGGCTCAAGCCGGGACTATAACATACTGCAAGATCGGCTGAAAACATTACGGCTGCTCAAGAAAGTGTTGAAAATAATCCTTCAACCTCAATTCGACGCCGTAATCAGGAGCTTGGTCTTAAAAAAACAACTTTGGCCACAATTTTGCATTTGTTTCCATATAAGATTCAGCTGACACAAGAGCTTCTTCTACAAAACCATTTACGCCGTCGTACATATCCCAATATGATGTTAGAGCTCGCTCATGACAACCCCAATTTTTATGAAAAAATCGAAATGAGTGACGAGGCACATTTTCATTTGAATGGACATGTGAATAAACAGAATAGTCGGTTCTGGGGAATAGGAAACCCCCAAATTATTCAACAGTCCCTTTTAAATCCATTTAAAAGTGACAGTCTGGTGTGTAATCTGGTCGGGAGGAATCATTGGATCTAAATTCTTTGAAAATATAAACTGAGTAACGTTAACTGTAAATAGGGAGCGATATTGTGATATGATTGAGAACTTTTTAACGCCAAAACTGCCTGCCTTAGGCTGGATTAACATGTGGTATCAACAAGACAGTGCCACATCGCATGCATGCAGCCAGGATTACAATGGAATTACTGCGAGACCTTTTTCCACAATAAATTATTTCCAGAAATTGTGAATGTCAGCCCTTTCGGGCTTATCAGCGTAGACTAGCGACTGCACATATTCCTACTGAAAATAGTTTAATAGCATTAAATCACTCGCTTTTGGTGGCTAATTCAGGGGTCCGAAACGGGCTGTGCAACATGTTGCGCCGTCCTACTGAAACTACAGCCTCTGCACTTCATGGATGTTCAATTTATAATCGAAAAAGTCAGTAATCATGGCTTTATAGCGGACACCATTGAGTGTTGCATGCTTGATAAAAATTACGACTGTACCTAGCTGTGTAAGTCATAAGCAGACGGTGGATCATACCACTGTGGAGGAAATTTCGTGATAAGATTTACATCTGCACCTGGCCGTAAGCCTTAATCAGGTGGTGGTTAAACCACTGGGAATGAAATGCATCGTCATTCACGCCCTAGGAAGCCGAGGACTAATTCTAGCAACAGGTCTTTCCTAGTTACAATTTCAGCGGTTCCAAAACAGGGTTGCAAACCACTACTCCTTGCTGAAGAGCTGGAGACTATCCAACTCTTGGTCCAAAACACATGACTAGCATGCTCACTGGATCCGGATCATTCACCCGTTGGTGTGATTAAAGGCGAGATGATCCTGGCCACCATAAATCAATTCATGCTGGGGCCGCAAAACCACAACCACCACGATACTCCCAAAGGACCAAGAGAAATAGCTAAAAGTCTAAAGAAGCAAATAGTGGAAATTCTGCGGGCTACTGATTCCCGTGGAAATAAAGTGGAGTTTCCAGTTGTACCCCTGCTGACTTCAGGGGACTGGGCTCCCTTATACCCCCAGCGGCACAGGTCTAGATAGTCAAGTATTCTATAAAGACCGATAAATGTGCCCCCGGGGGGGACCACTGTGGATGAAACGTAGCGTCATCTTCGCCCTAGAAGGCTTTCAGATATGTATATCCTCCAGTCACTCCTAGTTGCGGCTTCAAGAGCTCGGAGTAGGCCAACGCTCCCATTCCTTGCTAAAGCTTAATACAATTTAAGAACACAACCGCAATCATGCTCACTGGACCTGAACCATTCATTGTGAATGATCCGACTCACACAACTCAAACGAGGGCCTCAAAACCACAACGACCACAATATTCCCGAAGTCCCAACCTCAGACAGAGAACAGTTAAAAGGCTAAAAAGACAATAGGCTGAACTCTAGGGTTTATGATTCCCGTAATAATATAGCGGAATTGTCCAGATGGCTCCTGCTGGCTCCCTTTTACCCTCGTTGACACATGTAATGACGGTAAGATTCCTTCAAAACATGTCACTGTGCCCCCGGGGGACCACTCAGTGTTACATTCTGATCAGCATCGTGTTTAAAGAAGTTTAGACCAATAATTCCACCAGGCCATAAGGCTCCGTTGAAATGCCAAAGCAAACTAAACTTAAATCACCTGACAGCTAACAAAATGGCTGCCTGTTAAAAAAAAGTGCTGACTTAAAAAACTCGCGATCATTTTCGAAATACATCAAGTCTCAAAAGATACTTTTAAATGCCCTGAGTTTAATAAAGCGGTGAAAGAGATATTTCAATCTCAGAAAATAAAATTCAAAGGCTTTGGCAAATATTATATTGCCCGCTTACAAGACAAGACAGAGACTTTAATTACCGGCAATAGTGTACTTAAATTTAATTGCTTCTATAAGGAACCTAAGCAATCTCGCGCATGTTTCTATGTAAAGTCGCCTATGTTTCTTTATCTTCACGAGTGAACTAACTTGTCTGACGAGGTAAAAAAACATTATAGTAGGCAACTCTTTATATTTTGCAGGCCAAATCCTGTGGATCTTATAAGCACTGCAAGTCTCAAAATCTAAGATGAAAGCAGGAAAAATCACACCTCAGCGAACAGACAATTACACAGGTTTTAGAATATTTGGTCAAGAGTAGAATTTTTTTAGCATTTAGTTTTGAAGCTGAAATGGCAACCTTTAATAACAGCGTTCACATTGTGTCAACTTGTTGTTATGTTTGATAAAAACCCATTAAATAGAAATTAAAAATTAAGGGGGAAAATCTTTTACTTTTTAGCAGCTCACTGGCAAAGCATTGGCACCTTTATATTTAGGTTCCCTTTATAAAGGGCTCGCCATATAACGTTTTTTTTTTCAATGGTAACACTTAGCTCATGTTTGATTTGACAGATAATTAGTTTTATCCATCCGCTAAACGAATATGGTTGTGTGTATACGCTGGAACAACGCTGGGAAATATTGCGACACTACTTTGAAAATCATGGTAATGCTGCAGAACGTGTGTGTGAAAATTGCGTACGTATTTTGGAAGAAGAGAAGCACCGTCAGCTCCGTATGCTCGTTATCTTGTAAAAGAAGTGAAAGAAACTGACATACTCATCGATAAACCAAAGCGTGAAAAGCCAAAAACAGTACGTACACCCGAGAATATTGCCGCCATCAACATCAATTCATCGTCGTTTTCAACAATTGAACATTATAGAGACATCAGTGAGACGAATTTTGCATAAAGACCTTGGTATGACGCCATACGAAGTCCAATTGGTTCAGGAGTTGAAGCCAAGTGACCATCCAATGCGTTTTCGCTTCGCTAAGTGGCCCTTGGTATGACGCCATACAAAGTCCAATTGATTCAGGAGTTAAAGCCAAGTGACCATCCAATGCGTTTTCGCTTCGCTAAGTGGTCCTACGATCGACTTTCAGAAGATGCCGAGTTTGCAAAAAAAAAATCATCTTTTCAGATGAAGCTCATTTTGATTTTGGCGGGTATGTAAACAAGCAAAATTGTCGCATTTAGGGCACAGAAAACCCGCACGCATACATTGAAGAGCCAATGCCCCCAAAACGATTCACTGTTTGGTGCGGACTTTTTCCAGAGGCATAATTGGGCCATTTTTCCTCGAATGATGCGCAAGGAGTGGCCGTTACAGTCAATGGCGATCGTTATCGGGCCATCATGAATGAATTTTTGTTCACAAAAATTGAAGAGCAGGATATTGGCAAACATTTGATTTCAACAGGACGGCGCTACGTGCCACACAGCCGAAGCTACACTCGATGTTTTGCGCCCTATTTTTGAAGATCGCATTTTCAGCCGCAGAGCTGATGTGGTTTGGCCACCTCGGAGCTGCAATTTGTTCCCGTTGGACTACTGTTTGTGAGATGCCGTTATACGCCGACAAGCCACAGACATTTGACGCTTTAAAGGACAATATTCATGAAGCCATTGGTGAAATACAGCTGCACACAATCGATAATGTGCTTAAAAATTGGACCGATTGTTTAGACTACTGCATGGCCAGCTGAGGCAGCTATTTGAATGAAATTATTTTCCATTATTAACCGAAAGGATTGTACTTTCAAATAAAAAAAGAAATTTCAGGAAATATTTAGTAGTTTTATTTACAGCATTTAAAACAAAAAAAAAAGTTCTTTGGCGAACACTTTATTAAGCTTCAAGCGTTCTGGACCAGGAGTTGGAAAGTCTCCAAGGAATGAAGGCCGCGGTCTACATGTAGTCTTTTGTTGTTTGTTTTAATATTTTTAGTGTGACTTTTGTGATACAGAAAAAATGTTTGCACCCATTAAAGTATTTAATTGATATTCAATTGCAATTTAATTAAGTTTTTAATTAATTTAATTATTTATTTAATTAAACAAAAATCAATTAAAATTTTTATTATGGTAAATTTCAATCTGTATTAAATTAAATCTATTAAATTTATATAAGTCAGTTAATTTAGATTATCTTAAAGTATTTCCTGTGTTTTAATTTTTAAAACAAGTTTATGCTCCAGATTCTAAAAGACTTTAAACGTTCTAATTTTTTTATTTTTGTATGTTTTTCAGAATTTTGGTTACATTTTATACATTTTTACAAATATTTGTTATTTTAGGATAATTGCTAGAAGTAATAAATTAGTTAATTTGGGTTAATTAAGACGCAGTTTCATTGTTTTTAAGCGGAAACTGTAAAAAAGGTAAAATAAACGTAGCAAAACCTTTTAAAGATTTTTCAAACCCAATTTGAAATATTTGTAAATACTTCTACTTTAGAATAATTAATTTGTATTTTTAAGACTTTTGATACTTTTTCTCTTCTCTCTTTTTATACTTTTATATTTGCCTTAAGATGCCTTTAACAAAAAAAATTCATTTAATTAAATTTCTTTTTTTTTTTTTTGTTTTATTCTTTTCAGTGCTTCGTGCAACAAAAATGTCTTTTCTACAAATGACTTTAAGGATTTAATGACTTTTTTGTATTCACAATACCAGAAAATGTTAAAGTTTTGTATTTAAGCTTTGAAAATGTGGTGGCTATTACAAATACAACAACAAATTCAATGTGAAACTCACAAATTTCATCTGGAAACAAAAGAAAGGACTTTAATCCTCCATTAGCAAACAGAAAACAAACACACAGAAAAAGCTTGAAATAAAAATAAAAAGTAAAAAACAAAAGTTTTCCAAGTGTTGTGCAACAAACTTCCTATTAGAGAATAAAATACAAACACAAAACCACAATATTATCCTCACTCACATTTGGTATCCTAAAGGAGCGAGCATTAGCCACAGAAATATTTTAATTTTGTTTTGAGCGAGACAGAGACAAAGAGAGAAAGAACAAAAATTTTATTGGAAACAAGTGGGTTTTTCAAAAATACTTTTTAATAAGAACTTTATATTTTTAATGAAACAAAGGGCCTGAGTGCCCTCGGTTATGGCCTTTATGATGAAAAAGAAAAAATATCGTTTTAATGTTGAAGTAAAACTACAGGATTTAGAAAATGTGGCCCTAGTAAATGAAGTGCTGTTTGCCAAAATACGTTTGTTGGATGGTGGCTCATTTCAAGAATATAGCAGCCGGTTAGTTTTAACTCTTATTTTTATTTTTATTTCTTTATATTTTAATTTAATTTTTTTTTGTTATTGTTTTATTAACAGAGAAGAAGTACGCAATCATCGCGTAGAATGGAATCGAAGTTTCGAATTTCCTTGCAAAATGTCAGCGAATGCCTCAACTGGAGTTTTAGATCCTTGTCATTTGCGTATATCTATACGCAAGGAGATGAAGGGTGGTCGTAGTTATTATAAATTAGGTTTTATAGATTTAAATCTTGCCGAATATGCTGGCGCTGGCTTAACCTCGCGACGATTTCTCTTAGAGGGTTACGACTCGAGACATCGTTTAGATAATTCCATGTTGACGTTATCTATAAAAATGTTAATGTTAAGTGGTGATATTTTATTTAAGGCGTAAGTAAAAATATATATAACAAAACAATAACAACAATAAAAATTATTTAATTTATTTTTATTCATTTAGTCCTACACCAAATTTAAAAAATAAACAAAAAACTCCCACAGATGATTTGGTCACAGTGGCTGCCGGTGTGGGCTTACAATCGCCCACATCTTTAACTTCCTCCTTACCCGCCATAGGGGTAACAACAGCACGTCCTATTTCCACAATACGGGATGATGGTGAGTGACTATTTAATTCTATTTGTTTTAACATTTCAATTTGAAATTAATTTATTTTTCCCAGATTTAGATCCTCAATATATTATGGCCTCTATTGTTACCGATTCGGGCCATTCAGAGTCTTCAGAGTCGGCCATAACATTGACATCTGATGCTTTGCTATTGCAGCAGCAGCAGCAACAGCAGCAGCAAAACCAGCAACAACAAACGCATTTGCCATCTTCCTACCCACCCTCATCTGCTGCCGCCACCCTGGTACCAGGTGTTTCTTTAACAAATGCACAACAAATGTTGCCCTATGGTGGTATTGGTGGCACAGGCGGCAGCGGTGGTGGTGGTAGTGGTGTTGGCAACAGCAGTGGTGGCACCGGTAGTGTTACTGCCGTCAGCATTGGTATTATTGGTAGCAATAATTGTGGCACTACTGCTTCAATTAGTGGCCTATCAACTTCTGGTGGCACTGTTCCGGGCCTTGAAATGGGCCATTCTAGAAATTCCAGTAATACTAGTCAAGTAAGTTATTTTTATGATACAAATTTTTCAAACTGAAAATATTTACAAACTTGTCAACTATTTAAATTGAAATTTATATACAGGGTGTCCGCCGGGAAGAATGAATGGATCTTATATTGATAAATGTTTCATTTAATGTCGGCAATGGAATACATTATCAGTTAAATGCCCGCCTCTAAAAGGGCTCACAAATGCGAGCCTTTTTGATCACAATTTTCATAACATTCTCACACATTTCACGCGGTATTTCTTAAAATAAGTTGTTGTGAAAAGAGGTATTGCGGTAATTCCATTGTAATCTTAGTTGTATGCGTTGTCGCACCGTCTTGTTAATCAAGTCTAAAGCATGCAATTATGGCATTAAAAAGTTTTCAATCATATCACTTTATCGCTCGCAATTCACAGTTACCGTTACGCCGTTTTCATTTTCAAAGAAGTAAGGTCCAATGATTCCTTCTCTCCTGGCTCTCACTTTTAATGGATGCAAAGGTGACTGTTGAATAATTTGAGGGTTTCCCATTACCCAGAACCGCGCAATCGGTTTATTTACTTTCCATTCATACGAAAATGTGCCTCGTCACTCAATATGATTTTTTCGTGTAAATCGGGGTAGTCATGGGGGAGCTGTAACATCCTATTGGCATATGTACGGCGACGTAAATAGTCTTATAGAAGAAGCTGTTGTGTCAACTGAATCTTATATGGAAACAAATGAAAAACGTTGTGCAAAATTGTGGCCAAAGTTGTTCCTTGACCAGCTTTGAAGCACGGCGTCGAATTGAGGTTGATGCATTGAGCAGCGGTAATGTTTTCAGCCGATTTTGCAGTACGTTGTGGTCCATGCTTGCACTTCTCACCTTCATTCACTACCTCATAAATAGAGCGTTTTGTTGGCACGTTGTTTCTCGCAAAAATTTCACATAACTTTCTCATCGTCACAGTAATCGAGAATTGATTTTGATAAATGTTTTAACGATTAAAGTACGGTGCTTTATCGAATATTTTTCCATAATAAATTTGGCACGTGTCCACTTCACGACTGCCAAATATAAACTGTTAAAACTAATGTTTACCAAAATGGCAGCAAAACAAAGTATACATCCTGTAAAACAATTTTTTAAAAAAATCTATACGCTACATAAAGAAAATCCATTTAGGCCACGGTACTTTTTGACAAAGTAGAGATCTTATTTTTTCAAGTTTTTTTTTTCGGTGGACACCCGCTACTTTAAAATCAGATCTGTGCGCGAACAGTTTTAATAATAAGATTTCTCTTCATCTGATTGTAACGCTTACAATAATACAAATTTTTGAAAATTTATAGTTTCCACCGTTTTCGAGATAAAAGCATGTAACAGACAGACATAATCAATTCCTTAATAAAAAAAAATGGTGTTTTTTATACGCAAATTGTTGAACTAATAACATCAAAATGCTTGCTAAAGCAGTACTTTATTTAAAACAATTAAACCCAAAAATTCACCGTACTTGAAAATCTTGAAAAGTACTATTTTAGTTAGTAAAATGTACCATTTCGAAATTATTCTAAAAAAACTAAGATGTTTTCAATAGTTCTCACGGAAACAAAAAATATTAAAAACTATTTCCAAATATCTTTTAAAATTCTTTTTCATATTTTATATAAAAATTTGAATATAACTTTCTAAAAACATTTTTTTATAAAAATTGAAAAAAAAAACGATAAAAATATAAAAATTATTTAAATTTGCAGATGTCAAAAGGTTCCGGTTATAGTAGTTTTTCGCACAGTCAACATTCTCGTCAAAGCTCTGAAGGTGATTCCGGGCATGCAAGGTAAGTTTGATCAGTTCCTTCCCTCTAAACACTTTATTTGCTGTTATAATTCTCTTAGTTTTAGTTTTATTTCTTTTTTATATTTAAATAGAAATTCTTTAGTTTCTTTTTTTTTAATTCTTTTGCTTAAAAATAAACAAAATTTAATTTATTAAAAAAGATAACAGAATTATACCAATTTTCTTTATAAATAAAACAATTTTATAGTCTAAACTTGAAACTGTTATACTCGTATGATAATAAAACTAATACTACAAAAAAACCTGTTATAACAATTTTCATCATTCCAATACACTTAACAAAATCTTTACTTAATTTTACTCAAAACATCTAACAGTAAAAACAATTTTTTACTAATTTAATAAAATTTTACATTTCTTCTTGCTAAAACTTCATGTAAAACTGTTAACAAAATTTACACTCAATTTAACCACATCAATTTACATCAAGTTGTAAAAACTTTTTTGCTGTTTTCAATATTTTTGTAACTTTTCTTACTACTTCTTCTTCTGTTTACATTTTGAATTTTGAACGAAATACTGAATTGTAGAAATTGTAAATTAAAATTTTTTTTGATGTTGTTGTGTAATTTTAACAAACTAAAATAATTGAAGCATAACATTGACACTTTTTAATTACCGTACAAAATTTTAAAAAATGGGAATGGGCGTGGCTTTAAATTATAATAAAAAAAATTAAAATAATAAAAATATTCTTAAAAACAGTTTATTGGCAGGGCAAAATTATTTTATGTTCATGCTGTGGAAAAAATCCCCCCCGGAGGCACATTTATGGTCTTTATGGTACGTAACAGCTATCTAGATCTGTGCAACTGGGGGTATAAAGGGAGCCCAGTCCCCTGAAGATAGGCAGGGAGTCAACTGGAAACTCCACTTTATTTCCACGGGGATCAGTGAGCCCCAGAGTTCATTATTTGTCTCTTTAGACTTATAATAGTTCTCTGGCTGATCATTGAGGTTGGCCCCTACATGGGAGTATCGTTGTGGTTGTGGTTTTGCGGCCCCATAACAGTATAATGGTTATTATGGTGGCCAGGATCATCTCACTGATAATGACACGCAAAGTGAATGATCCAGTCCAGTGAGCATGCTTGACATGTGTTCTGGACAGGAGTTGGAAAGTCTCCAACTCTTTAGCAAGGTGTGATGATTTGCAGACCTGCACTGAAATCATTAAAGTTGCAACTAGGTGGTTCTGTTGCTTAGAATTATGTCTTCGGCTATCTAGGACGCCTGTATGACGTTCCAAATTATACAATAGTGGTTTGTCCACCATCTGATTAAGACTACATAGTCAGGCGCAGATGTAAAATAAATCACACTCTGTGGAAATAATATTTTGGCCATTAAGTCCTCTGATTATAGCGTAAAGATGTTGTCATATAGATGTTAAGTCCGTAATAAAAGGTGTTTTTATAGAGATTTCTATACCTCTATAAAAGTGTAATTTTTTAAGTTGAAATGAAATTTACTTTATTCAAAAACCAATTTTTGGACATTATAATTTAAATATGACAACTGCTACTGATGGCTCGGACAAAGTCTTATCTAGAGCTTCAATTGTCTATGACTTTTTTCCAACATTTGTGGCCGCATATCGACATTAATGCGGGAAATAGTTTTCAATCGTTTCAAACTTACTGGCGATCCACGCCGATAGTTTTATCGACTTCACATATCCCCAATGAAAATAGTTTAAGAGGCTTTAAATTGCATGATCTTGGAGGCCAAATCACGGATCCGTAACATGCATTTACACGATTACGAATGGTTTCCTTCGACAAGTCAATTCTGGCACACAATTTTGCGCTGTCTTGTTCAAAACAGCAGCTGCTGCGCATGGCTGTTTAATAGATGAATAAAAAGGCCAATAATCATAGTTCTATAGTGGTCGTCTTTAACCACAGCTTTTGTATACTTCGTGACAAGATTTAAATCTGCACGTGGCCGTAAGCCTTAATCAGATGGTGGTCTAACCACTGGGAATGAAAAGCAACGTCATTCACGCCCTAGGAAGCCAAGAACTAATTCTAGCAACAGGTCTTTCTTAGTTGCAATTTCAGCGGTTCCAAAGCAGGGTTGCAAACCACTTCTCCTTGCTGAAAGGCTGGAGACTATTCAACTCCTAGTCCAGAACTCATGCATGCTCACTGCATCCGGATCATCCACCCGTTGGTGTGATTACAGGCGAGATGATCCTGGCTCCCATAATCAAATTCATGCGGGGGCCGGAAAACCACCACTATACTCCCGAAGGGCCAACCTCAATAATCAATCAGAGCAACAGCTAAAAGTCAAAAGAGACAAGGTAGGTGTTATTAAAGGTGAAATGAACCTGGCCCCATTAAAAACTGACCTGTTCTGGGGCCGCGAAATCACAACCACCACGATACTCCCAGGAGCCAGCCTCAGTAATCAGCCAGAGAACAGCTAAAAATCCAAAGAGACAATTAGCGGAACTTTGGGGCTTACTGATTCCCGTGGAAATAACGTGGAGCTTTCAGTTGACCTCTGCTGCCTTCAGGGGATTGGGCTGCCTTATACCCCCAGCAGCACACGTCTAGATGGTCAAGTATTTTATAAAGACCGATAAATGTGCCTGCAGGGAGGGAAAGCTTTTGTGTACTGTGTGATTAGATTTACATCTGCGCCTGGCTATGGAGCCTTAATCAGATGGTGGATCAAACCACTGCATAATTTGGAACGTCATGCTCGTCCTAGGAAGCAGAAGCCATAATTCTATGCAACAGAACTTTCTAGTTGCAACTTCGATGATTCCTGATCAGCGCTGCAAATCATCACTCCTTGCTTAAGAGTTGGAGAGTATCCAACTCCTGTCCAGAACACATGTCTAGCATGCTCACTGGATCTGGGAACATTTCACCAGGTAGGTGTTATTAAAGGTGAAATGAACCCGGCCACCATAGGACCATAGACTGATATGAGGCCGCGAAACCACAACCACCACGATACTTCCATAAAGGGCCAACCTCAATAATCAGCCAGAGAACAGTTAAGTGTCTAAAGAGACAACGGAACTCTGCGGGTCACTGATTCCCGTGGAAATAAAGTGGAGTTTCCAGTTGTACCCCTGCTGACTTCAGGGGACTGGGCTCCCTTTTTCCCCCAGTTGCACTGTGTCTAGATGGTCGAAGTTCGATAAAGACAATATATATGTGCCCCCTGGGGGTAAGCTTTTGTGTACTAATAATCTACTATATTGCGGTCAAAAATGTCAGTAACGTTCTGACCGGCATTGTTTTTAAAGAAATAAGGACTAATAACACCGCCATTTCTTAAAGCACACCAAACAATTCGTTTTTCTAGGTGTAACGGTGTCTCAATATACACTTGAGGATTATCATCAGTCACACAGAAGTGAACTTCATCGCTTAACAAAATTCACATAAAAATTTGGCATCAACGGAAATCTTGTTTTGGGCCCAATTTGCACAATATTATCAATTACCAATTCAGACTAAACATGAATCACATGACAGCGGACAAAATGGCCGTCAGCTAAAAAAGTGTTGCACACCTCTATAAAAAACAGCCTTTAGTTATTTGCCTCTGACATATCTCCAAAAAAATATTATGGGATTTGATTTTATGACCATCTTTGATGATCTGTGACTATATGAATTTTTTTTCGGACCAGCATTTAGGGGATGGCCCCTACATATGCAATGCATTGTGCCAGAAGTAGGAAATTAGGTTATGTGGAGAAAAAAAGAGGGAGTAGAGTAGTGTTTGTGGACATTAAATTTGAACTTTCCTATAGTGAAAGTGACAGGAATTTATTCGTTTATTAAAGCTTTTTACTTTCTAAGGAAATTGATAATATAGCACGCACTGAAAGGGTTGTGCCTGGGTTCTGTATGGTCTTATGCCATGAGCAATATTCCAAAAAATTCAGTAACCAAATCTAGGTGTCGTGTTTAAAAACAAATAAACTTAAGGGTAGTGCGCGCGTTAGACAGTAACAGCAACTTTCTTTAATAGTGATCAATTTTCGGTAATGCTTTGTGAATTGATTATCTGCACTTCAAACACAATTCATTCACACCAAAATGCCGGAATTTGTAGAACCGGAGCTACATATTGTTCTTTGGGTTGAATTTTTATTTTTTTAACTTTGAAAGTCTGTAAATTAAAAACGTGCTGCGATTGAATTCCATATGCAGAGTAAAGCCTCTTTAAAGCTTTTTGAAACCATCCTATGAGTTCAAGGGATGGGTGATTCTATCATACGGTATCTTACTCAATCTGTGAGCAGTTTTAGGAAGAAACTTAAATAACGTGCTATCTTTCTTATAAAGAAATGTCGACTGCTGTGAGCCTAAACCTGGAGTGTCTCAAATTCGTTGGCACTCTAGGGCATACAAGATTTTTGCTTAAGTTTTAAGGTTGAAAAAAAAAATAAATAGTCAAATATAAAGGTTCCAACAAGCCACGCCCATTTAAAATTATAATTAAATAATAGAAAATTTTATACAATTTGAAATAGGTTTTTAAAGAAATTTTGTATTACAGAATTTTTACAATGGAAATTTTTAAAGTTTGAAAAAATCATTTCTTCTATAAGCCACGCACAGTAAAGACTATAGTTTTTTTTTTAGATCTCTTTTAGGTTTTTAGAAGATCTCTTTTATCTTGTCTTTTGCAAAATTTTTGTATTATAAAATTTTTACAATAGAAATTTTCAAGTTTTACAAAAATTATTTCATTTATAAGCCACGCCCAGTTAAGAGTTTAGTTTTTTTAGCAGATGTCTTTTAGGTTTTTAGTAGATCTCTTTTATCTTGTGTTTTGCAGAAATTTTTTATTATAGATTTTTTACTATTGAAATCTTTAAGGTTTGCGAACAATTTTGTAAAAGTTGTATGAGTTTTTGCGATTGTGTGTGTTACTTTTTGTAAAAAAAAATATTTTAACTTAAAAATATATTGTATATTATATTGTATGGTATTGTATTGTATTGTATTGCAATGCAATAGCAAAATTGGCTTGTTAAATGTTTTAACTTTAAATTCTTAATTGCCTTGTTCAATTATTTAACACTCTTTGAGTTATTTTCTTTATATTTTTTTTATAAATTTCCTTCCCTCTTTTTTTTTTTGTTGTAAAAAAGAAATATAATTTTTATTGTTGTTGCAAAGAAATGTGCAAACAAAAAAAAAAAGAAAAAAGAAAAACCGAATGCAAGGCAAAGTTTAAGGTCACACTGTTATAATTTCTAGTAAAATGCGTCCATATATTCAAGACGCCTTAATAATTTTATACAAAAACAAAAACAAATATAAATTTGTAGTCTTTCTATTTTTTCCTTTTTCATATTTTTATAATGATGCACTTCTATGAAATTTTTGGCTCGCAGTCAAAAAACAAATGCCATTATTTGTTTTATATATAACAAACATTTTCTTTCTTCTTGTTGTTGTTATTGTTTAATTTTCTTTAATAAAAAAAAAATTTGAATTATTTCATACGAAATATTTTTGGGTTCGGCGCTTATTGCTTTTTTGCTTTAGCCAGCACAAAAGAAAATCGAAATGCGTTTAAATTAAAATTATTTGGCGCCTTTTCCCCCATGTCGCTCGCGTTAATGATGTGGTGCTGATGATAATGATATTTATAATAGAACAGTTGCTTTCGTCATAATTTCAAGAATTTATCAAAGGAATTTTATTGTTGAAAATAATTAAAAACAAAAAATGTTTTTCTTTTAGGGTGGAATATATTTTTGAGGGAAATATTTTGCCTTTTTTTTACCGATTATTTAAATAACAATGTAATGGTTGAACTTCGAAGGTCCTTACTTTCCAGTTTCAGACTTCTGCTAGCCCCAGGCGACTGATGCCGACTTTGTCTCCCAGGGGCTACTAAATTAAGGTGTAAAATAAGGCCATTAAGTGTGTAATTAATTATATTCACTAGTTACTAGCACGTTGAAAACAATCTATTGAGAAATTAAAAAAAGCCTGGCTACTATGCTCGTAACTCTCAGACATGCAGCCTTAACCAGTAAACTAACCAACCATGTGTCAATATGTGCTAGTGAAAAAGATTCGAGCATTATCATAATAACTTGAGTATACAGGCAAAACAACATTTTGTTTTAACCCGCCAGATATGTGGCTACTGGGAGAGTTAAAAGTTTTGTGTATATAATCTCTCAAACTAATTCAATTCGAAATGTAAAAAAAATTATTAAATTGCTGATAAAACACAATATTTAGATTTTATATGGAAAGATTTTTTTTTTGTAGTTGAACTGTTCACAACTCAGTACAACACATGATTCGGGGACATAATTCTAAAAATCGCACGTGAAAGTATCCCCAAAAATAAGAACGATGCTGCATTAATCGTTTTGTCTGGTTGGCTGAATACAAATTTAAAGTAAAAATATGGAAATTTATAATGAAACTAGCAAACCTGGCGAACTCCGTTTCGCCACCAGATGGCTTCGTTTTTTGTAACATTTCTTTTGGCGATTAAAAGATGAAGGAAAATTATTTCTTTTGTTTTATATTTGAAAGCGAAAAATTTTATTTCATTGCACAACAGTAATGAATTCATTTCGATTACAAAAATGGCGTAGAATTTAGTTGAACTTCTCTAAGTAAAAAGTGTCCGCAAATTATCCTTTCAAGTCATCAATACACATATTGGTGACCCCTAGTTTTGAACACGGCAATCCACAAGGACAATAGTCCTTTGAAGTCATCAATTACATTTCTACTCCTTCAAGTCATCTTTACACATTTGCAGCAAGGACAACAGTCCTTTTAAGTCATCAATTCCACATTTTTGGTAACCCCTAGTTTTGAACACGGCTATCCACAAGGACAACAGTCCTTTGAAGTCATCAACAACATTTTGGTGAAGTCATCTCTACAATCAACAGGGACAACGGTCCACGCAGAAGATTTTAAGGACAGCCAGTCCTTAGACAACAATTCAACACACGGCGAGAGTGTTACCAGTGTGCTGGAGCTAAAGGCTATAAACACAGCAGTTATAGTCAAATATTTTCGCATTTCTCCAAAATATCGCAGAACGCCTAATAGAGAAACACCCCTTGTCCGTTTTTCTTCAATCGGCAACCCATAAAAGGACAATCTTACATGGCTAACTTAGAAAGTCTCTTCTCTCAGCAGCAAGTGAGGGCAACTGAGATAGAAAGGCTTATTTCAAACATCAAGAAGGCCCCATATGATCGGCGAACGCTAGACTTCTACAAAGGTAAAAATGAAGAACTATTGGAATTGTGGCAAGCAGTTGACAGAACAGAAAACGCGATTAGAAGAGACAACACTCTATCAGCCAACGATCCATATATTGTACAAGGCCTGTACAGGTCCATAGGCAAAAGGTACAAAGCGTGATTTGATTTACATCTGCACCGACTATATGGTCATAATCAGATGGTGGTCAAACCACTTGGTTGATTGGACATCAACCACGCCCTAGAAGGCAATCGAATACGTATATCCTCCAGTCACTTCTAGTAGCAATTTCGAAAGCCCGAAGTAGGCCGCAGCCTTCACTCCTTGCTAAAGAGTTGGAGACTTTCTAACTCCTGGTCCAGAACGCATGAAGCTCTTTTTTATCAAGAACACGACAGCATTCATACTCACTGGGCCTGAACCATTCATTGTGTTAATTTGAATGATCCGACCCACAAACTCTCACGAGGGTCCGAAACCACAACCACCACGATACTCCCATATAGGGGCCAACCTCAATAACCAGTCAGAGCACATCATTGTCTAAAGAGAACAAATAGTGTACTCTGGGGCAACTGATTCCCGTGGAAATATGTGGATTGTCCAGGTGACTCCTACTATCCTTTGAGGGGCCTGGGCTCCCTTTTACCCCGCAAAACACCAGTCTAAATGGAATAGTAGGTTCCAAAAAGACTATCATGTGCCCCCGGGGGGAAGGCAAAAGGTACAATGAGACAATTGAGTATCTTACGTCTCAGATCAGCAAGCTTAGCATCAAGCCATTACCAGCAAGCATAAGACAGACATCAGAACCAGCCGACGAAAATCCTGAAGTTTTCATATCCGAACAATTAAATCCACAGCATAATACAGCACAAAATGTTGAATCCTCAAACAGAAGTTAAACAAGATTCTTTTCTTTACGTTGAAAGCTCCTAGTTGAGCTATCTTGAATAAAACTGCTCCTAGCTGAGCAAACCAATAAGGAGAAAAAAAGGATTAATACAGACCAAATTTATGTGTTTGGTTTGAATAATATTAATCGAATTCAAACATTTTTTTGGAGTGCGCTCTTTGGTAAACCACATTTTTTGTTTTTTGGTCTGACGTTAACACCAACAAAGCGGATGGTTTCCCAACTCGTCAACACGCAACGTATAGCTGCCCATGTGAAAAACAATGATTTTCTAAATTTATCCCTTAAGGACAAATGCCTGCTGTTGAAGTTAAATAAAAATTTGCACAATACGCGTGATTGATTTGATGTTTCCAATTGAACTGTTAGGAAACGAATAACTTTAACCTCAATTTCATGTGCGCATGAGTAGCTGTCAAACAATGTATCACGCAGCAGCGCCATCTACTTAAAATGAAACGTCCTTATTTTCGTGAGGGATACTCACACACCACGTACTGATGCCGTTGTAGTACACGCTTTGATCAGAGATGACGCTGTATGTGTAAAACTGATTTTCTCTGTTTTTCTGCTTTTCTCTTGAATTTTTTTCTAAATTTTCTTTGCTATAAACCTCACGGAGCCCGAGACCTTTCCAACGAATGCAAAACCGTGGAACGCACCGGTTCGTGCGTTCTGAATTTATAGTGTCAGGAAGGAAAACCCAACGCACCCAACCCAAAATTTTTAAACGCATTTTGCATTTAAGCTTCGTTTATCCTGTTAATGCAGTGCTGAATTTCATGTTTCACAGCGTCAGTTGTTGGTGCGTTGTTCACCCAAACGCCGTCTTTCAAATGTCTTCAGAGAAAATAATTCAGCTGCGTTAAATTGAGATTTAGGGTCTGCCAAATGACTTTTTTTTTATTTAAATGCTATGAACTCCTGAACGAATTGGACTTTGTATGGCGTCATACCAAGGTCTTTATGCAAAATTCGTCTCAATGATGTCTCCAAAATGTTTAATTGCTGAGAACGACGGTGAATTGATGTTGATGGCGCTTCACGCACACTTTCTGCCACAGCAGCAATATTCTCGGATGTACGAATCGGGGTATCGATGAGGATGCCAGTTTCTTTCACTTTTTTTACCAGATAATGAACATACGGAGCTGACGGTGATTCTGTTCTTCCAAAATCCGTACGCAATTTTCGCATACATTCTGCAACATTACAATGATTTTCAAAGTAATGTCTGACAATATTTCCCAGCGTTGTTCAAGCGTGTATACAACGATATTCGTTCAGCGGAAGGATACAACTAATTATCTGTCAAATCAAACATGAGCTAAGTGTTACCATTCACGAAATAAGCACTAGTTGAAAAAAAACACGTTAGATTGCGGACCTTTTATTATGCGACCGGGAAATTTGTCAGGTGATAGGAGAATTAAAGAAACTAATGATCGCTGATGTCAACATTAGCCAAAAAGTTCACAAAGAATTGGTTATCGTGGTTTGGCAGCGCAGAGAATTCACGTTAACAGTGATTCCTTAATCCTTATCGAAAAAAAACACGGGTTGAAGATGTCGCCTGCCGCGCCACACGAATTTTTTGTTCAATTTTGTATGCCGTATGGAATATATCTCTTGGGTCTGAATTAAAATTGTTGATATTGAATAGAGTAAAAAGAGAGAAACAAACATACCCGAAAAAAGTGTATCCAGCGGCTTAAAAATCGTAAAATGGCAATTTTTCCCCCATTTTTCACCTTTTTTGCTCAAGAACTGGATTAAAAATCGCAATATTCGATTGTTTTTCTTTATAAACTTTATTTAGCATGAAAATAAAAATCGATTCCTATATTTTTTGCTAAACCTAGGATATGATGACAATAAGTAGAACGTTTTAGCTTCGTCAACGGAACAAAATTTCTGATAATCAGTTTGGCGTTTTCTATATGAACTTTGAGCTCTGTGAGATTTGTACATTTCAAAAATGAAGTCAAAAATTCTAAATTTTTTGTGATCATTTGTCCCATCTTAGCCACAATGTAATCCATTTCGATTGTGTTACCGGTTGCATATTATTTGTCTAATCTGCATTGATCGGATTGATGAAAACGGTGGTTTTTGTGGATCGGTAGCAGCAGCTCGTTGTACTGCAAGTATCGCAGTAAAAGCGAGAATATATACCGAGTGTCCGCCTTTGCCGCCATTTTGGTGAACATTAATCTTGACAGTTCATATTTAGCAGTCGTGAAGTAGACACATGACAAATTTATTATGGAAAAATATTCGATAAACCAACGTATTTTAATCGTTAAAACATTTTATCAAAATCAATCATCGATTACTGTGACGAAGAGAAAGTTACGTGAAGTTTTTGAAGAAACGACGTGCCAACAAAATGCACTATTTATCGTATAGTTAATGATTTCGAAGAAAGAGGGTCTAAAATCGGCTGAAAACATTACTGCTGCTCAAGAAAGTGTTCAAAACAATCCATCAACCTCAATTCAGCGGCGTGCTCAGCAGCTTGATCTTGATCTTCAAAGAACAACTTTGGCCACAATTTTGCAAAAGAATTTGCATTTGTTTCCATATAAGATTCAGTTGATACAAAAGCTTCTTCCACAAGACCATTTAAGCCGCCGTACATATGTCAATACGATGTTACAGCTCGCCTATGACAACCCCGATTTTCATGAGTAAATCGTAATGAGTGACGAGGCACATTTTTATTTGAATGGATATGTGAGTAAACAGAATAATTGGTTCTGGGGAATGGAAATCCTCAAATTATTTAACAGTCACGTTTGAATCCATTAAAAGTGCAATTTCGTCAGGAAGAATCATTAGACCTTACTTCTTTGAAAATGAAAACGGCGCAACGGTAACTGCGAATAGGGAGCGATATCGTGATATGACTGAAAACTTTTTAACGCCGCCACGGCGTCCTTTGGGCCGGATTAACATGTATCAATAAGACAGTGCCACATCGCATACAGCCCGGATTGCAATAGAATTACTGCGAGACCTCTTTCCATAACAAGTTACTTCAAGAAATAGTGATGTTGATTGGTCTCTATAGTTACGCCCCGGGGGCACATATATATGGTCTTTGGAGATAGCAACAACTTAGACCTGTGCAACTGGGGGAAAAAGAGAGCCCACTCCCCTGAAGTCAGCAGGGGTACAACTGGAAACTCCACTTTATTTCCACGGGAATCAGTAAGCTCGCAGAGTTCCGTTATTTGTCTCTTTAGACATTTAAATGTTCTCTGACTGATTATTGAGGTTGGCCCCTATATGGGAGTATGGTGGTGGTTGTGGTTTCGCCCCATATCAGTCTATGGTTCTATGGTGGCCGGGTTCATTTCACCTTTAATAACACCTACCTAGTGAAATGTTCCCAGATCCAGTGAGCATGCTAGACATGTGTTCTGGACAGGAGTTAGAAAGTCTCCGACTCTTAAGCAAGGAGTGATGATTTGCAGCCCTGCTCTGGAATCATCGAAGTTGCAACTAGAAAATTCTGTTGCATAGAATTATAGCTTCGGCTTCCTAGGACGAGCATGACGTTCCAAATTATACAGTGGTTTGATCCACCATCTGATTAAGGCTTCATGACCAGGCGCGGATGTAAATCTAATCACACACGTTGGTCTCTACAGCTGCCTGATTTGATTGCTCTGGACTTCATTTGTGGGGATATTAAATGAAAAGCAAGGGATATGCAAATAAACCAGAAACGCTTGAGCAACTCAAACAAAATATTCGTGATGAAATTAATGAAATACCGCGTAAAATGTGTGAGAATGTAATGAAAATTTATGCATACTTTCTGTCAATTTTTGGGGCGATTATAATACGAGCGTAACAAAAATCATTCACTTGTTATTTTCAATAGCCATTCAATTATGAATACAGCCAAATTGCTAAAACGAATGATGCAGAAGTTCTTTTTTTTGGGGGAGGGCTACTTTCACGTGCACTTCTCAGAATTGAGTTTCAAATCAATGAGCTGAAAAATGTTGTTCTGTGTAATATTCCACTTCGAATGGGAAATGTTCTTTTTGTTTCTTAAACTGCTTTATAGTACCAAGCTACTGAATTATCAGGTCTGCAAATATAACTAAAAAATATTGTTTATCAAGTCAAAATTTATGTTGCTCTCTGGTACCTACAATTGGTTATGGTGTTATTAAAAATTTATTTTTAAAATTATATTATCTTGAAAAAACCTTAAATTAAATTAAAATAGTTTTAATGTTTTTCTTTTAAATTAAGTATTTTATTTTTATTTAATTTAACTTTATTTATTTATTACAACTGTGCTAATTTTAATTTTGTTTTCTTTTTTTTTACATTTTATTTTCATTATTTTTAATTTGTGTTATTTGAACAAAACAAAAAACCAAATTTGAAATATTTTTTATTATGATAAAAACCACAATATCCCCTATAACACTATGGTAAATGGCTAAAAAATCATATAAAAAAAAATAAATAAATAAATCACCACTTTTCTTCTACATTGACCAAAATGAAATTGTTAAATGCACCAAATAAAATCCTGTTTTTTTTTTTTTATAAAAAAAAAACAAAAAAAAATAACACAAAAAAAAACCAAAATTAGATTCAGCAAATCCGTTTCTCTTCTAAATAGACTTAATCAAAGAGCTATAAGCGCCATGAAATTGCATATTCCCGCTTTAATTTATCATAATCCACCAGCCATTGATAAAACGAATAGTTTAATTATGCATACGGAAGCGATGATGGTGACCACAAATATTGATGAGAGTGAGGAGCTTGTATTTCAAACACCCAACTCTTCTATAAGAGAAGAACTGGGAGCGGAAGATTTTCGTACGCCCCTCAATGAAATGATGCCATCTTCGCCACCTCTATCATCGAACTCGTTAAGCAATATGAAATTTTTAACTACACCCTCGCCTACCTATCGCAGCATAAATAGCAATAGCAATAGCAGATCATGTTCACGCGATTCCGATTTGTATGGCAGTGGAGAACGGGATAGTGAAAGTGAGACGGCTGATGATTCGGGCTTAGATGAAAATTTCCATACACCTCGTGTAGCAAAAATTAAATCAATGGAAAATCTATCCATATTAGAAATGGAATTTCATAAGGCCTCACAGAAACTGGATCGCAATTCGCCAAGACGCTTAAAGTGGTTGGCCGAACGTGAAAGAATACAATTGCCAAAAATGAAGTCACTAAATAATCTTTGCTTCGACAATTATTCGGAAGAGCAGATAAGAGCGGAATTTCAAATGATAAGAGAGCAAAATTTAGAAGAGAAACATCGTTTTAATATGCAACAAAGAAAAAACTCAACTTCTTCGTCGAATTCCGGTAAACTTTATATTAAAAACTGTAAAGTGGGCAATGCCAAGTTCATAGGCAACGATGATAGTCCTCTACCATCCCAGCATATACAAAATGAAACAGCCAGCCATATGCATTATCCTATACAAAAAATGAGATCTATGGGCACCATACCCGATGTAATAACTGATCGCATACAACCGGATCCATTTTTAACGCCTACCTCGGCCAGAAAACCTCAATTTCCCTCAGTCACCCAATCGGCCGGAAAGTCTAGTACATCTTCTTATAATGCTGCCGCTGCTGCTGCTGCTTCTTCTGTCCAGTTACGCAATTATGATTGTGTAGATGGTATACAAAATCATCATTCCCATAATTCTCTTAGTGAATTGTATTCACAAGATCGTTTGGGCAAACTGATTATAACCAATGACACTTCATTTATGTCGCGAACACCATTCGAAAGAGCCTATCGTCGTTCGCACATGAAAAGCTCTACACCGTTACGGCAATCTTTAACACTTATACAGCAATACAGCTCCGAAGAGTCAAATGCAACAACAACAGCAACAACGCATATAAGACCATATTCCAATAATGCTGCTGCTGGTGGCTATAATGACATCATGAGGTTCGTAGTAGAGTAGAGTATTTCACGTACATAAATAATCTATTGTATCAAGCAAATTATTACATCATTCAACAGCAAGAATTATTATTAAAAGCCTTCTAAAAATTGTTATTAAATGTCCTTAATATTCTTAAATTGCTTAAATTGCTCATTAACGTGTTTAACTTTAATTAAAACAAATCAATCGCACTTTAGTTAACTGTCTGTCTCTTTCTCTAACACAAAATTAAAACATTTTCTTTACAATTATTTATGAAATTTATTTTTTTGTTTTTTAGTTTTTGGGAATCTTTGCTATTTTAATAATAATATTACAACAACAAAAATGCCAGAAATGCACTTAGTTTAACACTGTTTAAGTAGCCTGATATTATCTAACCATCCATTTGTATGTTTCTAAACATTTGTTTTAGAAACTCTATCTCTGTCTCTCCTTCTCTTTTAAAATGAGAGCAAGATTAAGAGAAGGAATACGACCAGCATCTTAATGTTAAGAATTTTAAGTTGTAAAAAGTGTTTATTAGATTTAGTTAGTTACTAAATGTTAAGTCATTTTATTATTTTATTTTTATTAGAAATTATTAGAAATTGAAATTTTTAAACAGAAAACAAAAATTTATTTGAAAGGAGGCTACGAATTGATCAAATGAAAAAACTAGTGAAATTTTTATTTAGAAATTCTCACAGAAGGTATTTGCTAACAAAAAAATTTAAACTAAAGCAATATTAGCCACGAAAATATATACCCCTGCAAAACTGCGAGGGTCACTTCTAAACCGGCCAATAAATAACACTTTTTTCGCATGCACCAGGATTAATGTAAGTGATGGCAAAGATTATAAAGACTTTAAATGTCTCAGTCGTTTAGGACTACAGCCTTATCTTCCACTTAAAGAAACCTTTCAAGATTAAAGCAGATCAATTGATCTTGCTGGCCGATTCGCATTCTCTCTACTTGGATAGCAGAATCCTATCCGGACGTCCCAATCGTTTAGGACTACAAAAATATCTTCCACTTAAAGAAGCCGTCCAAGATTAAAACAGATCAATTGATCTTGCTAGGCGATTCGCATTCTCTCTACTTGGATAACAGAAATCTATCCCAATCGTTTAGGACTACAGCAAAATCTTCCACTTAAAGAAGCCTTCCATAATTAAAACAGATCAATTGATCTTGCTAGGCGATTCGCACTCATTCTCTCTACTTGGATAGAAAAATCCTAACGTCCCGTAGAACATTTTAGAATTATTTTTCGAGATGCATCAGCTTCGACAACTACAGTCGCTGAAAGCTTAAGGTTTTCTGCATGGTCTCACTAATAGTGGAAGGAATATTAATGTCCCGGGTATGCGCCGGAAAGGTATACTAATTTGTTTGTGTACAATTTTTGAACCCCTCGGGGCCACATATATGGTCTTAATGGAGAGCTACTATGTAGACCTGTGCAACTGGGGGAAAAAGGGAGCCCAGTCCTTTCAAGTCAGCAGGGGTACAACTGGAAACTCCACTTTATTTCCACGGGTATCAGTGACCCGCAGAGTTCGTTACTTGTTTCTTTAGACATTTAACTGTTCTCTGGCTGATTATTGAGGTTGGCCCCTATATGGGAGTATCGTGGTGGTGGTGGTTTCGCGGCCCCATATCAGTCTATTGTTCTATGGTGGCCGGGTTCATTTCACGTTTAATAACACCTACCTGGTGAAATGTTCCCAGATCCCCAGTGAGCATGCTAGACATGTGTTCTGGACAGGAATTGGATAGTCTCCAATTCTGAAGCAAGGAGTGATGATTTGCAGCCCTGCTCTGGAATCATCGAAGTTGCAACTAGAAAGTTCTGTTGCAGAGAATTATAGCTTCGGCTTCCTAGGACGAGCAGGACGTTTCAAAATATGCAGTGGTTTGATCCACCATCTGATTAAGGCTTCATGGCCAGGCGCCGATGTAAATCTAATCACACAGTTGTACAATTTTTGATTAAATAAAAGAAAATCGACCTTATACTGTTTTATCTAATGTCGGCAATTATGTATGGAATACAATATCAAACAAATGCTCGCCTCGGTTAGCCTCTCAAATGCAAGCCCTTTTGAGCATATTTTTTATTACATTCTCACACATTTCACGCGGTATTTCATCACGAACATTTTGCTTGAGTTGCTCAAGTGTTTCTGGTCCGGAGCAGTGAAATCAGGCAACTATGGAGGCCATACTTGGGGCCACAGTGGAATACACTATCAAATAAATAGAGAGAGAGAGAGAGAACACTGAAGATGGCAAATTGCCGAAACCGGTTTGTTTACAAATCAAATTTGACACGGGTTGATGTAAAATCATACCCAGATAAATATGCGCCTCTGTAAGCCTAACAAATGCGAGCCTTTTTGAGCACATTTCTCATTACATTCTCACACATTTCACGCATTATTTCATTAAATTCAGCACGATTATTTTGTTTAAGTTGCTCAAGCGTTTCTGGTTTCCTTGCATAAACTTTGCTTTTGATATATCCCCACAAAAAGCAGTCCGGAGCAATCAAATCAGGCAACCGTGGAGATCAATCAACATCACAATTTCTTGAAGTAACTTGTTGTGGAAAGAGGTCTCTCAATAGTTCCATTGTAATCCTGGCTGCATGCGAAGTGGCACCTTCTTGTTGATATCACATGTTAATCAAGCCCAAAACATGCAGTTGTGGCGTTAAAAAGTTTTTAATCATCTCACGATATCTTTTCCCATTCACAGTTACCCCTACGCCATTTTCATTTTCAAAGAAGAGAGGTTCAATGATTCCTCTTGACCAAATTGCACACTAGACTGTCACTTTTAAGGGATGCAAAGGTGACTGTTGAATAATTTGAGGGTGTCCCATTCCCCAGAACCGACTATTCTGTTTATTCTTATATCCATTCAAATGAAAATGTGCCTCGTCACTCATTATGATTTTTTTATGAAAATCGAAGTTGTCATGGGCGAGCTGTAACATCCTATTGGCATATGTACGGCGGCGTAAATAGTCTTGTGGAAGAAGTTTTTGTGTCAACTGAATCTTATATGGAAAGAAATGCATATCCCTATCTAAAATTGTGGCCAAAGTTGTTCTTTAATGACTAAGCTCCTGAGCACCATGTCGAATTGAGGTCGATGGATTGTTTTGAACACTTTCTTAAGCAACAGTAATAGTTTCAACCGATCTTGCAGCACGTTGTGGTCCATGCTTGGGTCTCTCGCCTACAGACCCTCTTTCTTCGAAATCATTCACTACACGATAAATAGTGCGTTTTGTGGGCACATTGTTTCTTCCAAAAATTTCACGTAACTTTCTCATCGTCTCACAGTAATCGATGATTGATTTTAATAAAATGTTTTAACGATTAAAACGCGTTGTTTTATCGAATATTTTTCCATTATAAATTTGCCATGTGTCTACTTCACGACTGCCAATACTAATGTTTACCAAAATGGCGGCAAAATAGTATGGTATAGTATATCTTCCTGGCGGATACCGGGTACATCTAAAAAACAATTTGTAATATTTAAGACTATAGTTTCCTGTTTTCCGAGATCGTACTTATCGAACAGCAATTTCTAGGATTTGAAAATGTTGTGGGGTGGTAGGAAAATATAAAATAAATTTTAACTTAACCCAAGCAAAGCATCATTGCGTAGCATTACTTATAACGCAACAGATTTCACAGCATTCTTTCTAAAATAGGCCCCATGGCTACAAACTAAACATTTCGCTGTGTTGTTTGTCAAGGCTCTTATACAAAGGATATCTCTGAATTCATCTCATACAAGACTACAAAATGAAAACAGGCTTTGTTGTCTGAGGTCATATTAATACCTGAACCACTCACTCTTGTTGTCTAAAAAGATATAATAGTGCCTATACTATCTTCCATACCCAGACTAGACATGTTTTTCGAAGGAGAGAAAAAGTTAAAAACTAATTCTCTATATTTAATGGCCAAAAGAAATATGCGTATTTTAATGGGACTGGGGCCCTGTCTTATTGCTCGGCAATATTTACGGTTAGAAGTCACACAAACTGATTACTGCTTTATAATACTAGGAATCGAACTACAAAAAGAACCTGAAAAATATTTCCCCATCTCTGGTCCATATCTGTTTTTTTAAGCTTTAAATAAGCTACGATTGATGCTGCTGTGTTAATTAAAGCATCTCATACTACGATCAGATCTGTCTAATTTGTCGTAATGCTACGGTAACATAACGTAAAAGTACGGCACATATAAAAATGCCATAGATATCCATCTAAAGGATTGTAAAGCATCTTCCTGGGATTCCTAGTGATGGTGCTATTCAAATTATTATTCGTTGATTTATTTATATTTAATTTAAATTCTTAAAGCTTCAGCTCTTAAGCATTCTAAACACTTAAGGAGTGGACGAAATAAATAATGGAAAAGTTGGATAAAATTTTCTTTTTTAAAAAAAAATCAATTGCTAATTATAAAATTTTATAACCAAATATTGCAAACATGCTACGCTTCCCAATTTCCCATGAATTAAGTGATTTTATTTCAGTTATAACTTATTTTGTTCTTTTAAATTTGTTTCCTTTATTTACACTCACTAATTTTATTTTAAGACTTTAACGAAACGATATTTTACTTTCTATTCTGTGTTCGAAATTTGTTTGTGGCTTTTTATTATTAATTCTAACATTTTATAATAATTTTTGCAAAAGCATTAAAGACTATATTTTTGAGCTGTTCACTATATTTTTTCATTCACTCCTCCTTTTTGCATTAACTCCTCAATGAAGGAACATTCAAGAAGGTTTTCAAAATAAAGTTTTACTGCAGAGATAATATTTTCTATTTAATTTAAATATTTTTTTGTCGATACAATTCTTTAATTATGGAAACAAGAAGAGATGGAAATGAAATGCAACTCTGTATACTAAGAAAGGCGCGAAACTTTAATTCATAAAAAATAAACAAAAGTTATTTTTATTGGGCGAATAATTATAATTTAAATTCATTCTTCATTTATTGTTTTCCATAGTTTCCATTTTCCTTTTCCAAAATTACTCATGGAAATAACAAATTTTCTTCCTAAAGAGTTTCAACACTCCCTTGAAAAATTACGGCTGATAAAATTTTTTTATCGTAAAATTTCGAATGATTAACATTTTCTATAGAAAAATTATGACTGAGGAAAAAATTTTTATAGAAAAATTATTATTGATGAATTTTTTTTTTACTTTTTTTAGAAAAATTATGACTGATAAAATTTTTAATGGCAAAACTATGACTGATGAAATTTTAGGACTAATAATTTTATTACCGTAAATTTAGGGCATGAAAAATTTTCTATAGAAAAATTACGGCTGATGAATATTTTCTTTTTTTTACGAAAATTATGGCATAAATTTGTTTCTATCGGATTTTTCAACAAGAAGTTTATTTTTCAATTGTGGCAAATCCAACAACATGATAATTTTGACATTTAGTTTTTTTAACGTATTAGTAGTAGATGCCCTGGCAATTGTTACAATCGATTTCAATTTCGCACGAAAATCCTATTAAAATAATTACAATCCACTAATGAAAGTGGTGGTTCTGTTAAAGTTACATTTCCTAAAATTTGTAATATTTTCGGACAACATAATCATCCTTCTGAGACCGCTATTAAGAATTTGATCGTTAAATTGAAGTTGACATGTTCGATACCAAATTTTGTGCAAACACCAATGCAAGTTCGAACGGGTCGTTCAACTGAAAACATGACAGCTGTGAGCGACAGTGTTGAAGCACGTTCAAATTTGTCTATTCCTCAACGTTCTCAACAAATTGAGGTGATCCAAAATCATTACATGGCGAATTTCGCGCAAGAATATAAATTTTAAGCCTTACGAGGTTCAACTGGTGCAGGTATTGAAGCTGACCTAGATTCGCTCACTGCATTCAACCGACTGGTTTTACTGAAAAAAATATTTTTTTTAGACGAAGACCATTTTCACTTATCAGAGCATGTCATGAAGTGATATTGCTGCATTTGAGCTTCTAAAAATCCTAGAGCGATTATTGAGAAGCTTTTGCCTGCTCAACGTGTCACTGGTGCACTATATAGTGTGGAGGCATGATTAGGCCGTTTTTCTTTTTTCAAAGATGAGGCTGCAAATGCATTACCGGTCGCGAGCTGCTAACAACTCAACAACTTTTGGCCTATTATTTACGACGTGGATATCACTGACATATGGTTTCAACAGGACGTTGCCACTTGTCACACAGCCAATTAAACGAGAAATTTATTGCAAACCAAATTTCCCGATCGCATAATTTCACGACAATCAACAGTTAAGCGGACAGCCAGATCGTGTGATTTAATACCACTGAATTATATTTTTGGTGCCATGTTAAGGACAGAGTCTCTATGGAGCCAATCGAATCGACTTCACTCTTAAAACTCAAATGTGATTAACGAAATAGGACTGCCATTTTGCCAAAAATTTGTTAAAAAATTTTGATGAAAGAATCGACATCTGTTAGCCTGGTGGTGGTGCCAGATATTATTTTTTATTCATAATTGCCGAACTTTTGTATCATCTTAATCTACATTTTTTGTTTTATTATATTTTAGAAAACAAACTTCCTTTTGAAAAACTCTTTCGAAAAATTATGACTTTTAATAAAAAAATTGTTACTGATTTTGTATAAAAAAACTATGATTTTTTATGGAAAAATTATGACTGATAAAATTTTTTTATAAACAAAATTATGACTGATGAAATCCTTTTGTAGGAAAATTATGACAAAAAAACATTTTATAGATAAATGAAGACTGAATTGTTTTCCTTTTCCTTATTGGTGAGAAATCCAGTATTTATCTTGCCGGGAAACGAAGAAGCCATTTCTAATCGCTGTTAATATGATGCTCCTAACATCATCGTTTACCTAAAGCCATTGTGCATATTAAGTGATGGTTTTCAGCGTTCTGAAGTATTTGCATCATTTAGAAAAATGAGGGGCTGGATTTAGGGTCATTTACTCAATTCTAGAGAGTCATAAAAATAGTGCATCTGTACCATGTAGTTGTTTCAATCAAATGATTGTAACAGAAAAATTGTCACTTATCTATTAAAACTTGATTCTGTCTTGAAATTTTTGCATTCCTTAATGATGACTTCAAAGGCACCTGACAGCTTGTACTAAATTAACATTTACTCTCCTACATTAGTTACAGATAGCAAAACCAAATATCCTTGCTTTATGTTTATGTTAAAAAATTTTAAAAATTTGCTTATTTTTTCCCATTGTGTTTGTGAATTGAGCTGTCATCAAAGTTTGTATATTTCAGTATCAGAAATTTGTTGTAAAATAAAAATCGAAATATTGTGTTGTTTTCTTTCATTTTTGTAAATTCTACAACAATCCTTGACATACTATTGTCCTTTCATATTTATCTATTTCTTTCTACAACACCTTGACATGTAATAGCACTTGAGCGAGAGTAGAATATGGTTGCAGGCTATAAAAGATTTTATTTTTTTATATGTTTCTTTAAAATTTTATTATTCACACATTGAACTTGAAAACAGAACAAAATAGCAAACGAAAAAAAAACTTTAAAATTTATTGCAAACAATTTTCAAACAGTTTTCTCTTTCTATAACACTGTCCCTGAAAGTTATAGGGTGACAACAATGAATTTTGCATTCCTTTTGTTTTAATTTACTTTCAATCTGTTTGTTGTCCCAACGTTGTGTTATAAATCAAACAACTTTGTAATTTATTTCAATTTATTAGAACAAACTTTATTCAAATAACAGCTTTCAACATTGCGCTATTGTTGCATGAGCTGGCTTTGTAATTATGAACTTATTTAAAACACAAGTCCAACTGCAGCCTTTCTTCTGCTGCCCTTTGGGAAAATATTTACTGTTTGAACTTTGTTACTCCTTGAGTTTACGTAACAATGTTTTATATTTTATAACTTAAATTTCAGTAGAAATGACCTTTCCATATGCACACACTCACACACACATACATAAAAAATACCAAAATACATATAATAATACACACACACACCCAGCCATATTGTGATTTATTTCCTAACTGCACTTGATTTAAAATTCCACAATTTTTGTTGTCCATTCACTGGCCATTGTCACATAGTTTTTAATACTTTTGTCTTGCATTTGACCCACATGGCTATAAAATCTTAAGCTAATTTATACAGGGTGTCCACCGGGATGGTATACTACTTTGTTTGTTTATAATTTTTAATGAAATGAAAGAGAATGGATCTTAAACTGATAAATGTTTTGTTTAATGCCGGCAATTATGCGTGATAAGATTTACGTGAGTAGCTAGCTGTGTAAGCGATAACCTGACGGTGAATCATACCACTGTGGATGAAATAGTGTGATTCGTTTTACATCCGCACCTGGCTATGTAGCCTTAATCAGGTGGTGGACAAACCACTATTGTATAATTTGGAACGTCATACAGCGTTCTAGGAAGCCAAAGCTATAATTCTATGCAACAGAAACCTTCTAGTTGCAACTTGAATAATTCCAGGGCAGGTCTGCAAACCATCACACCTTGCTAAAGAGTTGGAGACTTTCAACTCCTGTCCAGAACACATGTCTAGCATGCTCACTGGACTGGATCATTCACTTTGCGTGTCATTATCAGTGAGATGATCCTGGCCACCATAATAACCATTATACTGTTATGGGACCGCGAAACCACAACCATCACGATACTCTCATATAGGGGCCAACCTCAATGATCAGTCAGAGAACTATTAAATGTCTAAAGAGAGAAATAATGAACTCTGCGGGTTCACTGATCCCCGTGGAAATAAAGTGGAGCTTCCAGTTGACTCCCTCCCTGTCTTCAGGGGACTGGGCTCCCTTTATACCCCCAGTTGCACAGATCTAGACATCTGTTACGTACTATAAAGACCATAAATGTGCCCCCGGGGGGGACTGTGGATGAAATGTAGTGTCATCCTCGCCCTAGGAAGCCTTCAGATACGTACATCATCCAGTCACTCCTAATGGCAACTTCAAAAGCCCGAAGCAGTCTGCAGCTTTCATTTCTTGCTGAGGAGTTGGAGACTATCCAACTCCTGGTTCAGAACGCATGAACCTTTTTATAATTTAAGAACACAACCGCAATTATGCTCACTGGACCTGGACCATTCATTTTGTTCATTGTAAATGGTCCGATCCACAAACTCAAACTCAACGAGGGCCACGAAACCACAACCACCACGATACTCCCGAAGGGCCAACCTCAATAATTTGAGCTGATCTCTGGGGTCTTACTGATTCCCGTGGAAATAAAGTGGAATTCTCCAGTTGGCTCCTGCTAGCTTTGTAGCAGACTGGGCTTACTTTTACCCCCGTTGAAACATGTAATGACGGTGAGATTCCGTCAAAACATATCAATGTGCCCCCTGGGGGCTGCTGGCAATTATAAATGAAGTACAATATCAGATAAATGTCTGCCTCTGTTAGCCTCACAAATGCGATCCCCTTTTATTACATCCTCATACATTTCACGCGTTATTTCATTAATACCATCACAAATATTTTGTTTGAGTTGCTCAAGCGTTTCTAGTGTCTATGAATAACCCTTGCTTTTCAGATATCCCCACAAAAAGAAGTCTGGAGCAATCAAATCAGGCGACCGTGGAGGCCAATCAACATCACCATTTCTTGAAATAACTTGTTGTTGAAAGAGGTCTCACAGTAATTCCATTGAAATCCTAGCTTTAAGCGATGTTGCACCTTCTTGTTGAAGCGTTAAAAAGTTTTGAGTCTTACCTTGATATCGCTTCCCATTCACAGTTACCCTTACGCCATTTTCATTTTCAAAGTAATAAGGTTCGATGATTCCTCCTTGCTAAATTGCACACCAGGCTGTCATTTTTAATGAATGCAAAGGTGACTGTTGAATAATTTGAGAGTGTCCCTATAGCCAGAACGAACTATTCTGTTTATTCTTATATCCATTCAAATGAAAATGTGCCTCGTCACTCATTATGATTTTTTCATAAAAATCGGGGTTTTCATGGGCGAGCTGTAACATCCTATTGGCAAATGTACGGCGGCGAAAAAGGTTTTGTGGCTAAAGCTCTTGTATCAACTGAATCTTATATGGAAACAAATGCAAACCATTGCGCAAAATTGTGGCCAAAGTTGTTCTTTGAAGACCAAGCTATTGATCAAGGCGTCGAATTGAGGTTGATGGATTGTTTTAAACACTTTCTTGAGCAGCACTAATGTTTTTAGCTGATCTTGCAGTACGTTGTTATCCATGGTTGGACCCATTACCTACAGATCCTCTTTCTTCGAAATAATTCACTACACGATAAATAGTGCGTTGGTGGCATGTTGTTTTTCCCAAAAATTTCACTAACTTTCTCATCGTCTTACAGTAATCGATGATTGATTTTGATAAAATGTTTTAACGATTAAAAGCCGTTGGTTTATCGAATATTTTTCCATACTAAATTTGCCACGTGTGTACTTCACGACTGCTAAATATTAACTGTCAATGCTAAAATGGCAGCAAATGAAAGTGGTATACCATCCCGGCGGACACCCTGTATAAATATATATATATTGGTTTTGTGCTATTTAATTATAATAACAAAAAAAGCAAAAAGTCCTTACACGCCACTAAGGTAGAAAAAATACATTTACTTGCAGACTTATCCAAAAGAACAAATGCCTAATAAAATACTAAACGAATAAAATTTAAATAAACGAAATTATTTCGTTCTCCTCAATCCCCCTACAGCCCCTTGTCCTATATTGAAAATTTCATTAAAAAAAAAGAAAATATTCTTAAAAGTACCAAATTGATTTTGCTCATCATAATTTCCCTGCGAGTTACCAAAACATTTTTTCAAACCTAAAATTGAACTTTTGACGAAGCTTTATTATAGGCTTCTAAATATTGAAACGCCTTTCAGGCAAATGACAAAGTAAACTTAGAACCACAAAATGCCGATAATTGTAGCATATCTAATAAATTAGAAATGACGAGTAGTTTTGTACGCTCGTTAATTTTTTAAAAAAACAATTATTAATTAAAACTTTTTGTTATCCGAAAAACGATATACGACGATTAAAATTTTCTCCTGAAAAAAAAAATAAAACTGACGAAATTTTTTATCGAAAAATTATGATTAACAAAACTTTTCTAAAAAAAAATATAACTGATGAAACTTTTCGTAGAAAAAATGCGGCTAATAAAATTTTTGCTATAAAAATTATAACTGATGCAATTTTTTTATAAAAAAAAATAATGACTGATGAAATTTTTTTATAAAAAAAAATAATGACTGATGAAATTTTTTTATAAAAAAAAATAATGACTGATGCAATTTTTTTATAAAAAAAAATAATGACTGATGAAATTTTTTATAAAAAAAAATTTGATGACTGATGCAATTTTTTATAGAAAAATTGTGGCTGATAAAGTTTTTGATAGAAAAATTAAAAATAATACAATGTTTTTATAAAAAAATAATGACATGAATTTTTTTATAAAAAAAATAATGACTGACACAGTTTTTTTATAAAAAATTATTACAAATGCAAATTTTTAATAAAAAATTATGACTGATGCAATTTGTTTATAAAAAAATTATGATTAATGCAATTTTTTTAGAAAAAAATATTGACTGATGCAATTAATTCATAAGAATAAATGACCAATGCAAATTTTTTAAAAAAAAAAAGTATGACTGATGTAATTTATTCGAAGAAAATAATGACTAAAAATAATAACTCATGCAATTTTCTTATAAAAAATACTGAATGATGCAAATCTTGTATAAAAAAAAATTATGACTGAAGAAATCTTTTATAAAAAAAATTATGACAGATGACATTTTTTTAATAAAAAAACAATGGCATGCAATTTTTTTATAAAAAAATATTGACTGAAGCGACGTTTTTATAAAAAAATTTTGAATGATGCAATTTTTTTTATAGAAAAATTGTAGCTGATAAAATTTTTGATAGAAAAATTAAAACTGATGCAATTTTTTTATAAAAAATTAAAACTGACACAGTTTTTTTATAAAAAATTATTACAAATGCAAATTTTTAATAAAAAATTATGACTGATGCAATTTTTTTACAAAAAAAATTATGATTAATGCAATTTTTTTAGAAAAAAATATTGACTGATGCAATTAATTCATAAGAACAAATGACCAATGCAAATTTTTTATAAAAAAAATATTGACTGATGCAATTTTTTTATATAAAAAAAACATGACTGATAATATCTTTTATAAAAAAAATTATGACTAATGAAATTTTTTTATAATAAATAATGACAGATGAAATTTTTTTATAAAAATTTTTTATAGAAAAATTGTGGCTGATAAAATTTATGGTAGAAAAATTATAACTGATGTAATTTTTTTATAAAAAAAATACTGGCTGATACAACTTATTTATAAAAAAAAATAATGAATGATAAATTATTTTTATAAAATAATTATGATTGATGCAATTTTTTTATAAAAAAGTAATGACATGCAATTTTTTTAGAAAAAAAATTTGACTAATTAGAAGCGGTGTAATTCTTTATATAAAATATTGGCTTTTTTCCTCGAATTTTTATCAATCTTACAGTTCATACTGCATTGAGCTTTCCCTGCACTACAAGAAAAATAACTCAAAATTATTAAAATCTGCATTTAAATAATGAATCGGTGGCCTTCAAACAGTCCAAACAATTTTAATAACTTGAAAACATTTTTCTTATACCGAATTCCTTTTTTAGACATATGACACTCTTGCAGAAAAGGCTGACATAATAATAAAATAAACAATTAAAATGTGTTTGATATGAAACTATTAAAATGGTTTGCATCTTCTTTAAACAAAACATTAACATTAAAGTAACACAAAGTTATTCACCCACATTTTTGACATCAACTTGACATCAATTGAATTTGTTATGAAAATGTTGAAAATTGAAGCTTTTTTTATAATTTAATTTTGGTTTCTTATTTGTGTTTTTTTTTTTTTTAATTTTTTTTATGTGATTTAAAATATTTGTATTATTTCCATTTTTAAGCAAAAAAATAAAAAAACTTTTCATCTAAAACTCTGTGTAAACAATGACTTTTTTGCCTTAATATTTCATCCCATTTTTTTCAAAAAAAAACAAAAAAAAAACCTTTTTGCTTTTCCTAATGCTTCATTAAAATGGATTCAAATTAAATGTCGGCAAAACAAATAACAAAAACTTTAATAAAACTTAAACAAATAAATAGCAGCCGTAATTTTAGTGGTGTCCCCAGGCGTTTATTAGATGGCAGCAACCGGCAAATATCTTCGATTGCTTTGAATGCTTCATCGGCCTCGGTGGCCAATAATGTTCTAATGAATTCATCCAATTCACCTTATGGCACATTGAGTAGCATAAAATCTACTCATTCCTCATCATCATCATCGAATGGTAGCCATAGCAGTAGTAGTGGTAGCAATAACGTTATAACCTTTCAGTGTACTTCAGCTGACACAGTAGATGGCCTGCCAGCGGCATCCTCATCTTGTTCATCATTCACGGCCGCAACTCACAAACAACAACAGCATAATCAACAGCTACAGCATCAGCAATCGTTAGTAGGCTCACCTGCTAGTGGTGGTGGCGCATGCTGTTTAAGCATTGTTACCGCCGCTACTGTAGCATCAGCAACAGCACCAGGATCTGCTGCTGCAGCCGCTGCTGCAGGCATCAGTAGTGGCGGTGTACATGTCTTAAATAGTAATAGCGGTGGCAATAGCCCTCGTTTGGGTGATGCAGCTTTAAATTCTTTAGCAGCCAGTCCCACAGATGCCTGTAGTCTGCGTTCAAATCCTTCGGCTGCCTCTTTAATGGCAAACGATATCGCTGGTAGTGGTTCGATCGTTGCAACGGGCATTTGTGTTGGTACTGCTACTACAGCTACGCTTTCACCGCTTTCTTCTTCTGCTGCTGCTCATCATCATCTTATAAGACGTCCCAGCATTACAATGTGCGTTCATTTACTTTTTCAATCCATTAAAGATTTTGAATTCTTTTGTTATTTTCGTTTTCCAGTATCATTTTTACAAATGATGTTGTTGTTATTGTTGATTTAACTTAATTTTGTTTGAAGAATTTTTGTTTTAATCGTAATTGATTTTTTGATTTTTTATAAATGAATGACATTCATTTTATTTTTAGTGAAAGAAGCATGTTTTTATAACTGTAATTTTTTCGAAAATATTTTTTTTTTAATTTTTTGGTTAAAACAAACTCGCGCTTGTTTTCAGTTATTAGAAAAAAAAATAGAAGTTTTAGTTGCGAATAAAAAAATGGCTCCTCCCAAAACTTTAAATTATCCATGAAAAGAATCGTTTTATTTAAATGTCAAAAACCATCTAAACAAGCTTAGGGCTTAAGCTGCTACAGTTCTTATTCAAGGTGCCCGCTTGTTCCCTATTAAAAACTTTTTCGTTTTCACGAAATGCCGTATCCTTGTATCACCAAGAAACCTCTCCCTCCCCGGGGGCACATTAATATGTTTTGACAGAATCTCACCGTCATTACATGTGTCAACGGGGGTAAAAGGGAGTCCAGTCTCCTTCAAGGCTAGCAGGAGCCAACTGGACAATTCCACTATATTTCCACGGGAATCAGTAAAACTCCAGAGTTTAGCTATTTGTCTTTTTAGCCTTTTAGCTGTTTTTTGACTGATTATTGAGGTCAGCCCTTCTGGAGTATCGTGGTGGTTGTGTGTTTCGAGGTCCTCGTTTGAATTTATGGGTCGGAGCATTCACAATGAACACAGCGAAGGGTCCAGGTCCAGTGAGCATGAATGCCATCGTGTTCTTAAATTATATTAAGCTTCATGCGTTCTGGACCAGGTGTTAGATAGTCTCCAACTCTTCAGCAAGGAGTAAAGGCTGACAGGCAGGGAGTCAACTGGAAGCTCTACTTTATTTCCACGGGGATCTGTGAGCCCCAGAGTTCATTATTTGTCTCTTTAGACCTTTAATAGTTCTCTGACTGATCATTGAGGTTGGTCCCTATATGCGAGTATCGTGGTGGTTGTGGTTTCGCGGCCCCATAACAGTATAATGGTGGCCAGGATCACCTCACTGATAATGACACGCAAAGTGAATGATCCAGTTCAGTGAGTATGCTAAACATGTGTTCTGGACAGGAGTTAGAAAGTCTCCAACTCTTTAGCAAGGTGTGATGGTTTGCAGCCCTGCCCTGGAATCATTAAAGCTGCAACTAGGTGGTTCTGTTGCTTAGAATTATGTCTTCGGTTTCCTAGAATGGTGGTTTGTCCACCATCTGATTAAGGCTACATAGCCAGGTGCGGATGTAAAACGAATCACACTATCTGTTACCATTACTAGTTGAAAAAAAAACGTTAGATGGCGAACCCTATATACCTTTTTCCTACTTTATTATAAAATTATTAAAACTTTGCCCCTATTGAATATAATTTATTATTCCTCCTCCACGTCTCTGTCATTTCTTAAAATATGTTCGTTAAGTTCTTAATTAATCCCTTTGCTGGAAGAATTCCGTTTTGAAATATTCCTTGGAGTATATATATATTTATACTCACAATAACAACGTGTTAGTATCAATCATAGTGTTAACCAAAAAACATCGTTTTATTGAAATCGTTACGAAGAGAATCAGAATCGTGCCCAAAACTTAAACAAATTTGTTAATAAAATTGAACACCACCAATTTCTTTATTATTCTTCAGCCTATTAAGCCACGCCCACTATGAGCGTATTGTTGTAGTTTATTGTCAGCAAAATTAACGTCAGCTTTGAATTTAGCGGTTAGAATTAGGCACAGTGGTTTTAGAAAGAGCCTGCTTACGGCGGTGAATAGCTGTGCGAAGTGTTACAGCGAAATTTTTAATTTAATTAAAATTCCTTGCTCAAAAGTGTAACATTGCAGGCTTAAAAGTTCCGAACTTTGTACTAAATAAACGTCAAAGGATGACTTCATTCTTTTTCAATTTGATCATTTGACAGGCAATTTACTTACTAACCTCAAATTTGCCCACACATTAAAACCGTTTTTGAATAGCAAACTCCAGTGCTTATGTTAATGTTAAAGACTATAGGCCGCCTTCCGGCCAAATATAATGTTGAAAATTTTTTACGAATTTTAGTAAGACCATCGGGCGCCTATTTTTAATGATTTTTTATTAAGTCTTTAAACATTTGAATGAACGTTTGAAGAAGAAAATTGTTAGTTTGTTTCCAAATAAGTTGCAGCCAAGTCATTTTTGATAATCAAATTTAGTGCAAGCAAATAGCTTTGGTATGTATGTACTTTAGGAATTAAATTATTGTTGTTTTTCTTTGTTATGTAGTTTGTGCTTTTAATGTTTTGTTTCCTTTAAACATGCATTTAAATGTATGCCTTGATAATAATATGTTTGTGAAATTTTCTCTTTTTTTTGTAAGTGCTGTGCTGTGTCCTGTTACTTGATTTTTTATTTGTGTTTAAATCACTAAAAAAACTAATCAAACTAATTTATTAACTTTAAGCCAAATATCACCCCCTTTAACTTTTGTCACACTTTTCTTTTCACTTTAAACTTAACGTTTCATTTCATTCCACCTCGAGCACTTCATTTCAATACAGCTTTTTTTCGATTTTTCTTAGCTTTAAGCTTAGTTTTTATTTAATTATTTATTTATTGACTGTTTTTTTGGCAAATGTTTTAAAAATGTCCTTTAGTTTGTAGTTTAGTTTTTAGTTAATAAACATATTTTTTTTAACTATTTAATTTAAAATTTTATTTTTTCATTTTGTTTGCTCTTCTTTTTTTTTCAAACAATATTTGTTGTTTTTTTTTTTCTTGGAATTTAACATCTGCAACAATAAATTTGGATGATTTTGTGTTATGAATTGCTGTTTTGAAACAAACTCTTTTATCATTTGTAACAAACGCAACAAATTGGAACTACAACATATGCTAACTTTGCTTTAGGAATCCCAGTTCCGGCTCTTTAGTTATAAGTGAAACAGGTTCATTGGATCGCATGAAAAATACCGCCGAAAAACGTAAAAAGGGTCCTCTGGATGATGGTCCCCGAGTCTCGGATCGTGTAGAAGAAACTAGAGTAAATCCAAATTCTTTAATTGATGAAATTTTAAAGGATACAAAACTGGATCAATTAGAGGAAACTGCTGAAAGTAAGTAAAAATAAATAAATTTGCATATAAAAAAATGTATATAAATCGTATATCGGGCTCTAGGATTTCTTTTTTACATACAAATTTAGGTCACGTTTCCATTACTGGGTATACATATGTGATTACATGGTGCCCCTGTAGACTAGTAGGTAGTTTACTTACAAGACTGGGGGTTGTGGGTTCGATTCCCAACAAAGACCTAAGCTGCTTTTTTTTTCACCACAAAAATAAAAATTGACTGTCGGTAGGGCTTCTCAGTGATGAAAACCATGTTCTGTTTCTTATACGACAGTTAATTTCTTTCCATAACTATCCTTTTACTTTCACCACTCTATCCTCTTATCTCTTCTCTATCCCTTTCCTAAAGAATGTAGCACGATACTTGACTAAATAGTTATTGTTGCCTGAAGTGCTACTTCTCTTTGAAATAAAAAAAAATTAATTTAAAACAAAAATAATAAATAATAAATAAAATATTCAATTGTTTTAATTTAAGCTGTTGACTATTTCACGAAACTCATCTTAATTTCTTGCTGAATATAAAAAAGAGTCCTAATTGTTCTTAGCCCTGTCCAATTTTTATATATGTCAAGCAGAAAAATTTGTCTCATCGTCCTTCTATTCTTCCCTCCAATATAAGTTGTAGAAATTCATGCTTTTCACCTCTCACAATATGTCCAAAGTAGGTAGTTTTTCTTCGTTTAAGGCTTGACACTAATACACTATTATCGCTGTTCATTCTTCTTAGCACTTCAGTATTAGATATTCTGACCACCCATGGTATTCTGAGCAATCTTCGCTAAGACTCTATTTCGAATGCTTCCAGTCTATTCATAGTAGTTACTTTAGACGTCCATGCTTCAACCCCATGCATGAGTATCGACCACACATAACACTTCATAAATCTAAATCGATGATTAAAATTAATTTCTCAGCTTGCAAGGATTTTTTTATATTTGCTGTATGTGGTCCGTCCTCCTAGCCATTGCGATCCTTCTCTTAATTTCAACATCAGGGTCAAAATTTTCATGGAATACACATCCAAGATCTACAACATTTCTGATTCTTTCTATCTGTTTGTTAAAAATGCATAGACTCGCGACTGGATATGGTGTATTTGATCGTCTAATAACAATAAAATTAGTCTTTTGCTCTGATTGCTTACAAATTGCCCAAGAGTTTGTTAATCAGCCCTATTGTCAGCCGAATAGTCGTGTTATCAGCATAGCAAATGTTGTTGATAAATTGACCATTTACTTTGATTCCTGCTTCAATATCACTGATGGACTCTTGAAATACCTACTTTCGAATATAGATTGGAAAAGACAGGATACAATCCTGACGCACACCTCTATTTATGGGGATATATTCTGTGTTCATTTGTCTGAACCTCTGCTACTTTTGCTCCCAATACAGATTTCTGATGCATCTTACGTTCTTATCATCAATGTCTAATTGATCAACTTGTCCTGTTGGACTCTGTCAAATGCTTTGTCATAGTCAAGAAAGCATCTTTCTAGACGTCGCGGCAATTCTGAACAAGAACCTGTATGGAAAACACGGCTTTTCTAGTGCCCATACCCTCCCTGGAGCCAAATTGAGTCCGACCAATATGTTTTTCACATTTTTTATACAATCGTTGGTGAATAACTTGCAAAACTATTTTTAAGATGTGATTCATCAGAGATATTAGTCTATAGTCTGGACTTGTCTTTAGTCTGGATAAATTCCCAGTATCATATCGCACCCTAAATACAAAAGTATCACAACTCAAAATAATAAAATTTTTAGGAGAGACAAAAAATTGTTTAGTTCAACGAGCAGAAGCAACACACTTAACACGAAAATAGCCATAACTGTATATTTCCAGTTAAAGTAGATAGTGATGTGAAAGAAATTTTTACAGTAGTTAGAGATGTGTACTCTGAATAAATTTACGGAAAAAAGTCAGTTTTGGAAAATTTTGAGTTGCGACCCGTTCGTATTTAAGGTGCGATATATTCTATTCAAAAGTTTTTCAATAATTATCCTCATTCAGTTTTTTTGTTGTTGTAGTTTCCTACCTTCAATCACAATAAAATTTTCACATACTAACAATGCCCGTTATCGCATTCCCAACCTCATCTTCCAAAAAAAACGTCTAAATCACCCCTACATATCACATAGCAGACCACAAAATGACACGTTGAGCATGCAAAGGTTTTTCAATAATCGCCCTAGGATTTCCAGAAGCCCAAATGCGGCAATTTTGAAAATGGTCTTTGTTTGAACAAATGATTTTTACAGAAAAACCAGTCAGTTGTTCCTGAATGAATTGAGCTAATCTACATCGATGTAAATGGTTGGTCGGCTTCAATTCCTGCACCAGTTGAATCTTGTAAAGTTTTAAAGTCAAATCCTTACGCAAAATTCATCATGTGGTGGTTTTGGATAACCCCAATTGTTGAGCACGTCGCGGTATTGATAAATTTAAATCTGCTTTAACACTGTTCCTTACAGCTGCGATATTTTCAGTTGAACGACCCGGTCGAATGTTGGTGTTCGCACATTTTATTTCGAGCCTGTCGACTCAAATTAAACGATCAAATTCTTAATGGCAGTATCAGAAGTACGATTATGTTTTCCGAAAATATCACGAATTTTACGAAATGTAACTTTAACAGAATCACCATTTTCAAAGTGGATTTTAATTGTGACAGTACGTACCATTTGTCATTCGTATTCATTGAGTAATAGACCGGACCGTTTGGAGGTGAGTTCCAAAAAGTGGAACATGAATGATACGCTCAATCGCTATCTCGAAACAATCTCCGAAAGGAGTCCTTTAATGCCTGTAAGACACAATGTTGTATACTTACGCATAGATCTGTGTTCGGAAATGGTGCTGCATCTGTTACTATGGCTGATATTGCTATTACGGAATCGGAAGCTCTTGATGTTCTTGGCATCAAACTTCAGTGTGATGTTCGATGGACAAAACACATTTTTCAGGTTTCTAAAGAAGCATTCAAGTGTCTCGGTTTTGTAAAATGGTGTAAGAGACACTTCATCCGATCTGCGCACTATTTATACTACGTAAATGCGTATAAAGATGGAATAAGACTCTCATGTATGGGCCAGCTACCTAAAGTAAATTTTGGAGTTGCTCGACCACGTACAGGAGAGGGCCAAGAGGCTTATTTGAGACGGTAGGGTATCCAACTCTATTGATTCTCTAGATCATCGACGCAATATAGGTTGTATTTCACTGTTTTATCGTTACTACATTGGTAAGTGCTCTAACGAAATTAGGTAACTTGTTCCCTTTACTCACACGTTTTAGCGTTTAACTCGATTTTCGTTGAAGGCGCATCCTATTGTGGTCGATTGGCCAGTGAATCGTACTGCGTATTACAGGGAAAATTCGTTTTTTAGCAGAATAGGTCGAATGTTGAATAAACTCCCTCTGGAGGTAGTATTCTATTACTTTCAAGGTAGAAAAGTTCAAATGGAATGCCCGCAAACACTACTCCCTCTTTTCTCTTCCCCATAACCTGATTTCCTAGTTCTGGCACAATGCATTGTATGTGTAGAGGAGGTCATCCCTTGAGTGCTGGTATAAAAAGTTGTTAATGCGATTTTCGTGCAAAATTGAATTCATTGTAACAATTGCCAATGCATCTATTAACAAAACGTTGTTGAAAACCCCGATATATGAGATCAATGATACATATTTATCCAGTGTAATATAATATGTCAGCATTTCGAATTAAATTTACACACTTTTATTTTATTCAGTTTAAACAAATGTGAGACTGTAATTTAACATTTTTCTTTTCTTTACTTTTTTTTAGCTTCCGGCTTACAGTTGTATATTGGCAAGGATGGCACCACATCTTTTGGTAATCATGAGCTTAAATCTCGTGTGTCAGCTGGGGCTTTTAAACAGGTTGTCATGGAAAATCCAAGATAGTAGCATAAAGTTTTTTATATAAAATAAGACTTTTTTCTTTTTCAAAATAACAACAACAACAAACAAACAAACAAACCTATTACTATTACAAAAGCAAAACTATACTAAATATAAATATATATATTTATAAAAATATATAACTATAATACAAAATTGTAATAAAAGGAAATTTAATAATTTATATATACAAACACACACAAACACACATACACACACATATATATATATATATATATATATATATATATATATATATATATATATATATATATATATATATATATATATATATATATTTAAAAGGAACAGCAAAAACAACAAATTATTAAAGTAAAACATTTAAACGATTAATGTTATTATACTAAATAAAAATATACCATAAAATATATATTATATTTAAAGCAACAAGAAGAAGAAAAAATAAGAAATATTTCCATTTTATTAAACAACAAAAAATTAATAAATAAATAAATAAATAAAGAAACTAATTACTACTCCTTAACTATTTCTGAAAAATAAAACTATATAACCACCCCCCTTTAAGAAAAAATAAAATATATATGAAATTATATTCCAAAAACCAACAAATTTAAATGTTATAAATGGAGATAGAAATTAAATTAAATTTGAAAAATAAAAAAGAAATTTGAAAAATTATTTAAAGAAATTAAATCTCTATTTCAGTCCCAGCCTACCGTTGAATAAAACAATAAAACAAATTTTTAGTCAATTTTGAACAAAGAAAACTCAAACTCACTTTACAAACAGAAAAAATATTATTCTTAAAACAAAACAAAACAAAATAAATATGTAATAAATAAAAACTGCATTTCCTTTTAATTTGAATTTTCCAATAAACATTAACAAAACTGAAATGAAATGAAATAAAATAAAATTTTGCTGCCCATATAAAGCTTAACGTACAGTAATTGCTTAATAAAAAAATTAAATAAAATAAAATATATATATATATGGCTTCCTTTTAAATAAATAAAATAACCAAAATTAAAACAACAACAAAACAACATAAACAAAAATAAATAATAGCTTAAAAACAAATTAAAAATTTTGATGCTTAACAAATTATTACTAAAAATCCAGCTTTAATAGATGGATCATAAAGAAATTAACAGTGAAAATAGTATTATATAAACAACAGCTGAAATAATTTTATAATAAATTTAAATAAATCTTAAAAACTATAATAAATCAAATAAATAATAATATTTTTCCAGAAATTTTTAAAAATAAGTAAAAAATCCTTTTAATTATTTTAATTTCGTTACACAACATAAGCACTGTGTTACAAATATTGACAAAAATAACAACAACAACAAATAAGCACTTTTTTTATTTTTAATCTGAATTGAAATTGAAATTTTAAAAAATTTTTTTTTTTTATTTTCAGTTATTATTCGACCTTTTTTTTATTTCTATTAAATCTTAATCTCTTAAACGGTCCTTTAAATTATAACGATTTATTTTTTTCTCGATATTTCGCTTTTCTGTGGAAAGCTTCTTCAGGAAATTATTTTTTATATTTTTCAAAAACAAAAATTATAACAATTTTTTTTTGTTTAGTTGCTAAAATAAAATTTTTGTTTTTGAAAAATATAAAAAATAATTTCCTGAAGAAGCTTTCCACAGGAAAGCGAAATATCGAGAAAAAAATAAATCTTTATAATTTAAAGGACCGTTTAAAAGATTAAGATTAAGATTTAATAGAAATTTTTTTAAATTTTATTTTTTGGAATTAATTTATTTTGAATTCTTCTTATTAGACTATAATACGAATAGCAGCTTCCACCATAAACTGAGGGCAGATCTATATGATCTCTTGATATCCTTTCTTAGACTTAAATCTTTTATACTAATCTTTCGTTCAGTATTTAATGCTATTCTGTTCGGCAATCCAACAATTAACGATTCTATTAGGGAAAGTAACTAAAGTCCAGTTGCTTTGAGAACGGGCAATGCCACTGAACTTAAAATTAACATTACGGTATGGCAACTGTTATCATTTGCTAAAAGGAAATTGATAATCTTTATTTTGCTATTTTAGCAACTAAACAATCAAACGTTTAAAAAAAAGAGAATTTTAACAAGAAGAGATATTAGTGTTGTTAAAATCAATGGAACTATTTTGTGAAGCGAAGAAGAAGAAGATATGTCAAAGACGTGGCATAAATAAGGATAAATCTAAGAAATTACTCCAATCCCTTAGAATTATCATTTTCACTGTAAGTAGATGTTTATATTTAGGATAATTTTTACTAATCAATTGTGCTTCTGAGCCTTAAGGCATATTTTCCACAACCTTAGAAAGCTCTTGTTTTCCAACAGTATGGGGCAGCTTTTAGGCTTTTTTAAATCGTTTTCAATTAGTCCCTGTACACCCAATGCCTCTGCAAGGCCAAAATGTTTATCAACTGTATTCACAGCTAAATCGACTTGTAATAGATCTACTGCCGCCTGCTCTTATGGCGATACAGACACTCCTTGCGATGGCCCCCCACCTTAGACCTCTTTTATTTTACACCATTTTCTTTATCAATTTTGCTTCCAATAAATCCACACTCTACCAGTCATCTAAAGTGCGTGTTGATGGATCATAGCTATTTAAGCTGCCTGCAATGTCTTTCCATACTTCATCTGTAGTGAGTTTGGTTTTGCCAAAAAACCCGCACACAACGAGCTACATTTGGATTAGCTTTTTAATTCACTTCCTTTTTTTCTTGCAAATAACGTCTGCCGTTAAATTCTCTATTTTGCAAACCAAAATTGACAACTGCCATTCAAAAGATAGCATCCATGATATAACTTTGGCAACCGGTAACTCCTCACAACTTTAGTTGCTTTCGATAATAGATCTCCCATAAGTTCTAAAGTGGTTCCCTTAGACCATCTGTTAAAAAGTGAATGATGACGTCATAATTATAGTTAAAAACACAATTCAGTTTTTTTTTTGCATGTGGTTAAAAACACATTTATTAATGAGAGGAGGAAGAGGAAGCAAGAACTAGCCGGATTGTCTTTCTAAAAAAATTTATACAATTTCGCGTTGGCTGGAAATAAGCAAGTCACCAAGGCCAGAAATTTTTTAAGATAAAATAATTAATTTTTAACGTCATAGAATTTATATTAAATTACATTTAGTGATCGTGATCACACATTTACCAATGAGAGGAGGGGAGAAAAAAAAGAACAAACCAAATTGTCTTCCTTAAAAAAAATTTATTCAATTTTGCTCAGGCTCGAAATGTGCAACTAGCCAAGACAAAAGTACTTGGAAATTTAAATGGAAAAAAATTAAAAGAATTAATTTTTAACGTCACAGAAGAGGCAATAAGGAATTTATACAAAATTCATTTAGTGATCGTAATCACTTGAAAATTTTTCAAAATTATTAAGCCAATAAGACCTACACGCAGTTCATATATTGCTGTTGTTGCCGGCGCCTGTATAGCCATAACATAGCCAGCAGAGTCAGAAATTTTATAAAATTCGAATGATGATCCTGTTAAAGCTGCTACTACTAGTTAAACCAGCTCGGGCAAACGTTCTTCCACAATATAGCTAAGAGGGTTGTTTGTCCCCTAGAGGGAGTTCGGATAGCCAGAGACAGAGTCAGCAATTTCTTTACATGATCATGTCAAAGCTGCTACTACTGGTTGCACCAGCTCTGCCAAACGTTTTTTCCATAGGCCTTTTAAAGCCGCATCCCTTACCGTACTTCCGGCAACAGATTACATTTCGCAATATAGTTAAGAGGGTTTTTTGTCCTCTAGAGGGAGTTTGGATAAGACCCCGATGAGGGGACGTTGTTCGCTAGCAGATGGCGTCTGCGAAATACTGCACACGATGAATTTGATTCAGCGTCATAGCCAGAGACAGAGTCAGCAATTTCGTTAAATTCGAAGGGTGTTCCTGTCAAAGACGCTTTTACTTGTTGCACCAGCTGGCGCAAACATTTTGTCCATAGGCCTTTTGACAGCATCCTTTACCGTTCTTCCGCAGCACATTTCCTTTTGCAATTAGTTAAGAGGGTTTTTGTCCCCTAGAACGAGTTCGGTGGATGAGGGAACGTTGTTCGGTAACAGTTTTTTTTTTTGAATCCGGGTGGTTTTTTTCGCGTTAGAAAAAATGTGCTTCCTTTCGATTGTAGTTATAAAGAACATCTCGGGTCATCAATTTAGTTGAGAATATTTATTTTATTAAATTACTTTTATTTTTATTCGACCTTTTTTAATTTAATTAAATATGAACTAATCTTTTAACGGTCTTTTAAATAATTTTAATTTAATTTTTTTTGTTTCCTTCTTTCGATATTTCGCTTTCCTGTGAAAAGCTTCTTCAGGAAATTATTTTTTATATTTATTTTTTTTTTTATAATTTTTTGTTTTTGTAAAATATAAAAAATAATTTCCTGAAGAAGCTTTCCACAGGAAAGCGAAATATCGAAAGAAAAAAATAAAATTGTTAAATTATTTAAAAGACCGTTAAAAGATTAGTTCATATTTAATTATTTTATTAAATATAAAAAAATTAGCCAAAATTACCGATATTGTATTGCTGTCATTTGGTACGGAAATAACTATTTTTCAACATTTTATATTTTTTGTTAATGTGTTTGTAGCACAGTGTAATGGCATTTTTAAAACAAAATAACGTTTTAAGTTTTTATTGTTAATTTTAATTTTTTTTATAATTGTTACACCCATCTCTGTAACTATTTTATCTAACTAAAAAATTTTTAATAATTTTTTTATTATTTTTTTTTTTTTAATGAAAAATAACAAAATTTTATCATTGTCCAGCTTAGCTATGCAATAAATTATTAATAAAACTAATAAGCTTCTTAAATAAAAATTAAATTAAATATCAATTCCATTTCCATAAACATGCTCCCATACACACACACACACAGTCATACAACAAACATTCAACAATTTAAATATAAAAAAAAATAGAATTCAACATGAAAGTGTTGATTTTGTGAAATATTAAATAAGTTTAAATAAAAAAAATGGTTTAAAAAATAAATTATATATTTAAAATAAAATTAAAAATAACTGCTTAGTACGTAAAAATAAAAATATAAAATAAATAAAATATGTATTTGTGAGAGTATAATAAATAATATTATATTGTTTATAATAAAAATTAATTCAAATTTAAATTAAAATAATAAATATATAAAAATTTTTTGTCGTGTAAAAATTTAAAAACAAAAAAATTAAATAAAAAATTGTGATTTCAAAAAACAAAGTTGAATTGTTATCATTTCGTAGGTTTTTAGAGGAACAAAAGCCTTGATAAAATAGATTTGTGTGACAACTAAATGAGAATTATAATAGGACTTTGTCAATTTTTTATTTTGTACAGTTTGTGGTGGTTTTAAGACTTTTTAATGATTAATGTAAGTTAATTTTAATAAATTTTTGTAAAATGGTACATGTAAAGAAAGCAAAAAGCAAATTATGCGCATCCTCAGCTGGCCAAAAACATTTTCCGAAATAACAGGTAATATTTTGACAGGAGCGTATCGGCCGAAAATATTTCTAAGAGTCTTCTGTAAATACGGTGAGGTCACAAACTGGTGTGGTGGTTTTTACTCAGCCCGGTTTGTGCCTACAGTCGCTATTGAGAACCCCCCGGGGGCACATATATGGTCTTAATGGAGAGCTACTATGTAGACCTATGCAACTGGGGGAAAAAGGGAGCCCAGTCCTCTGAAGTCAGCAGGGGTACAACTGGAAACTCCACTTTATTTCCACGGCAATTAGTAACCCGCAGAGTTCGTTATCTGTCTCTTTAGATATTTAACTGTTCTCTGACTGATTATTGAGGTTGGTCCCTATATGGGAGTATTGTGGTGGTTGTGGTTTCGCGGCACCATATCAGTCTATGGTGGCCGGGTTCATTTCACCTTTAATAACACCTACCTGGTAAAATGTTCCCAGATCCAGTGAGCATGCTAGACATGTGTTCTGGACAGGAGTTGGATAGTCTCCAATTCTTTAGCAAGGATTGATGATTGCAGCCCTGCTCTGGAATCATTTAAGTTGCAACTAGGAAAGACCTGTTGCATAGGGTTATAGCTTCGGCTTCCTAGGACGAGCATGACGTCCCAAATTATGCAGTGGTTTGACCACCATCTGATTAAGACTACATAGTCAGGCGCAGATGTAAATCTAATCACACAGTCGCTATTGGGAATGACCCTTAAATTGTGGTCTACCGATTTTTACTCTGCACAATTTCAGATGTTCTGGATTTTTCTTTCGTACACTAACTCCTCCTATCGCGTGTTGCTGGCCATAGTAGCACCGGTTAGTATCGAGCTGTGGTGACGGATATTTTACACTGGACTTTGAGGCATTAAATATCTGATGCACTTATAGTCGTTACTAAGAAGGACCGGAGCAGCGCGAATTTGTGGTTTAGCGATAATTTTACTCTGCAAAATTATCGCTATTGATATGTGGTACCTAGCCCAGAGATAACTCCGCACATCATTGTGCAGCACTCGGAGCAAAGAGGATGATCTGCCGTTAAGGAGATTAGTGGCAAATAAATGCTGAAGATTTATACCGAATCAACCAGCCGCCTTCTATTTAAATACTGGCACAAAACGACCCTGGACGTCGTTGAGCACACTCCAGCAACCAGGAAAAATGTATCGTTACCAAGTCTCGGCGGAGAGTAACTACGTTTGTATCTACCAATACGCTTGTATGCAAGTCGAATCGTTTTTTATAAGAGTTGTGTGTAATGTAAATATTGGGTGGGCTAATTTGAGGTTAGGAAGTAAATGATTGAATATCAAGAATTGAACTGCCATCCTTTGACATTTATTTCAAAAAAACTTGGAAAATTTGAAGCACAGAATCGCTTGGGTCTAACGTTTGTAGATTGGCTGTTTGAAATACTGAACGAAATCAATGCATTTTTCAACTAAATCATCTCATTTTCTCTTAATCACGATCTCGCAACAATCTCGGAATGGGGTCGTATGAATAGAGTGAATTTTAATGCCCGTAAGACACAATGTTGCATGCGTACGCATAGTTCTGTGTTCGAAAATGGTGCTGTATCTGTTGCTATGGGTGATATAGATATTACGGAATCAAAAGCTCTTGATGTTCTTGGCATGAAAATTCAGTGCGATGTTCGATGGACTAAACACATTTTTCAGGTTCCTAAAGAAGCTTGCAAGTGCCTCGGTTTTCTAAAATGGTGTAAAAGACACTTCACTCCATCCGATTTGCCCACTATTTATACTACCTATATGCGTATAAAAATGAAATACAACTCTCATGTATGGGCCGGCTACCCAAAGTCAATTTTGGAGTTGTTTGACCGCGTACAGAAGATGTCCAAGAGGCTCATTGGGGACAGCAGGGTATCCAACTCTATAGATTTTCTGGAGCACCGACGCCATGTGGGTTGTATGTACTTCACTGTTTTATCGTTACTATAATGGTAAGTGCTCTAAAGAAATTAGCGAACTTGTTCCCGTTATCGCACGTTTTTTCGTTTAAATCGATTTTTGTTGAGAGCACATCGGTATGTGGTTGATTGTCCAGTGAATTACACTACGCATTACAGGGAAAATTCGTTTTTTTAGCAGAACAGTCCGTATGTCGCAGAGTACGAAAAGAACACTGAAGATGGCAAACAGCCGAAACCGGTTTGTTCACAAACCAAATTTGACGAGGGTCGACTGAAAACCGTACCCAAATAAAAGTCGCAGAGGTCTCTCCTGTCACTTTCAATATAGAAAAGTTCAAATTTTATATCCACAAAAACTACTCCCTCTTTTCTCCATCCAATAACATGATTTCCTAGTTCTGGCACAATGCATTGCATGTGTAGGGGTCATCACCTGAGTGCTGGACTCCCTCTCTTGAGCTATAGCGTCAGTTTAGTTTAATTGTGAGCGTAATAGAATGAAAACATAACTTGATACAGCAGCTTTTAGGCATTAAAGTGTTAAAGTAACCATCGTATATTTTTATGTATAAAAGGGAATAGCTCGTCTAAATAAATCGTTCAAATTAATTTTTAAACTCTAAAAAGCTGTGGAAAATTATTTGGAATAAAAGTAGGCAATAAACTAAACGTTTATTTAAAGAATAAAGTTTTAGAAATAGCAAAGCTGGACGAACACAATTTATTGTTATTTTTTTTAAATTTGAAGGTTTGTGCCCACAGTGAAATATATTGAAATTTTGCTGATCACATATTTTCGTCTTTTGTATATTTTGCTTTGAACGTTATTTTACAGTCGACCTACAGCTATTTTTTTAAGCAATAATTGCAAGAAAATCTTGAAATTGTTACAAATTTTCCGCCTTAAAATACTCAAAATTTAATCTGTAAGATATTTTATGTGTAAATGTGTTCCAGCAACAATGTGGCAGTAACCAAAAAAGAAAACTTCGTTTTCCCTACCTTTTTAAAATAACTCGTACGAAAATTAGTTTAAAAAAAACAAATATTAGGAAGCCCTTGAAGTGCTTTTAAATCAATAAAGCTTTAAGAAGAAAGTTAGTATTAAAAATCTTTTATTCATTCTCCAATTAGCATGGAACGTTGGCACAACAAATTAGCCGTAGTTACAGGCGCTAGTGGTGGAATAGGAGCTGCTTGCGCTAAGGCTTTAGTTGCAACAGGAATTCGAGTAGTGGGCCTCGCGAGACGAGAAAATAAACTCAAGGAGTTACAAAATTCTTTAAAAGAAGAATATAAAACATTATTTATACCACGTAAATGTGATGTGTCTAAGGAAGATGATGTTATAAAAGCATTTGAATGGACAGAAAAAGAATGTGGTGGTGCTGATATATTATTAAATAATGCTGGTATAACTAGAGAAACTCAGCTAGTAGCACCCGACAATACTGAGAAAATACAACAGGTTATTAATACTAATATCATGGGTGTATTGTGGTGTACCAGAGAGGCTTTTCAGCTCATGCACAAACGAGGAAATGAGGGACATATTTTAATCATTAATAGCATTGCCGGACAACAAGTATTGAATTTTATTGATGTCTTACCCTCATTTAATATATACCCAGCTACTAAATTTGCCATCACTGCCATGACTGAAACCTATCGACAGGAATTTCAATTGTATAAAAGTAAAATAAGAGTTACTGTAAGCGAATATAAATTTCTAGAAAAATAAAAAGAAATAAATAAAAAATTATTTTATAGGGTATTTGTCCAGGAGCTGTTAATACAAACATATTTCCTGAGGAGATTCATTTTTATGTTAAAGATATGGCTCGTTTGGAACCACAAAATATTGCCGATGCAGTATTGTATGCTTTGAGAGTGCCACCAAATGTTCAGGTAGGTTTTCATTTCCACATTTATTTCTCTACTGGTGCTTAAGAATTTAACTTGATTCTTGTTGTTTTTAGGTTCATGAGATTACAGTCAAACCCATGGGAGAAATGTTTTAAAGCAGCACATTAAAACTTTGCACAGGGCTTTAGTTTATTTGGGCCCTAAAGGTGCCTTGGTGACAAAAATATATTTACTTATATTTATAATAAATTTATAAAAACAACTTACTCTTTTTTATAAATAATAATTAGTTTGCATTGTTGATTTTTAATAAAAAATATAGTGCTGCAATTGTGGACTATAATAAATAATCGCTACCATTTTGCTTTTTCTAACGTGCAGTTGCCAAAAGGAAGTAATTTATTAATTAAAATATTTCAATAATTTGTGTTTCTTAAAAAAGTCCAATCGTTTTTTTAACAATCTATGATTTAAACGATGCATGCAGAGGAATTGATTGTTCAGGAATACAACGGGTATGTCATGTCGGTATAAACGTAGAAAGCGCAAATTCTCTTTAGCATCAATAAAAACTTTTTCTAATTTATATTCGCCATGAAAATGAAGCTCTAGTTCATTTATTAAATCATCACACAATGGGCAAGGATCTTTGGTATATATTGTTATCACAGGCAAGCCTTCCGGACTAAAAGGAAAATGTCTTAAAAAAAATTTTTTTATAATTAGAATTATATGGTTACATCAAAACTATTTCACAAGCTTACAGTTTTTGAATTATCAAGGCTAGTGATTCCTGATAGCTACTGTAGACAAGACAGCCATATTCTAAGGGTTGAAGGCAATGTGTAAGATGTGTTAAAGGTCGTGTTAAGCAGGCAGCTGAAGAATGACCCAAAATTAAAGAACCACAATGAGGATTTATAACATCTATATTCAAATTAAAGTGACGTTTATAAAAATCAACCATTTGCGGCAATAAATCTTCGATTTGCCAATGCTTTATTTGATGAGGCTTCAGCTGAGTTCTGCATAAAAGTTTTTCTACACATCCCCGAGAACTGTCGATTATATTTGAAGGTTTAGATAAATATTCAAAATCTTCAATAATAGCCAAAGGTGACACTTTCAATTCGTTAGATGCAGCAAGCGTACTCAAAACTATTGCTGCAGCTCCATCACTGTATAAGAAAGATTTGTTTTCCACCGCATCGTTACTAAGAGAAACTTCATCCTGAGTTTCTTCTTTTATGACAATTTTTTTACCCTCTCGCTGACGAATTTTTAAAGGTACTATTTCGGAATCAAATACAGCTTCCATTTGGGATTTTGTATATTTTGTCAAGCTATTGGCTATATAGTTTTCTACAAACGCTGATGAAGTTGCATTGTAACTATCATTATCGGAATTTGTTACCTGCAGAAGTTTGTTTTTAATCGCTGCATTCTGTGAAGCAGATTCTAAACCTCCTACTACTACAGCTGCTTGTGGCTGAGATTGTAACAATTCTAATGACTGTAAGAAAAATTCTATTTTATGTTCATTTTCTTCTCCTACAGCTTTTGCTGTATATTTTTTCTTTAGAAAATTGCTAAAAATAAATTCACTTTCATGGCGATTTGGTAGTTGTGGCGATTCGTTCATAAATATTTCCTGAATTTGTTCCACAGGAATTGCAGACTGTTTAACAGCAGCTTCCACTACTAACTGTCCTAACTGCCAGCCGCTAGCTGAAGCCAGCTGGCCTTGATATTTACCCCATGGTGTTCGTGCCGCTGCAGCTATAACTATAGACTCTGGCTTGCTGTGAAAATGCCGCAAGCTAAAAATTTTCAAGCTGTGCTAATGAAACAAATAGAGAGGTTGTGTAATGGCAATTTCTCGCGAATTCCATTTCTATGCTCACCATTATTTTTGTTAGCAATTGTGCTTTTGCATGATTAAATTGCAAGGTTTATCAATAATTTGAAATTAATTATTTAGCCAACGATTATTTTTTATTCATTCCACAAAGATATAATAGCACAGACTACACAGACTGTGATAAAAGCATCAACATTATATTAAAATAATTTTTTATTAAAATGATATAAAAGCAGCTGTAAATCTTAAAAACAAAAACAATGTGTAATGCAAGCAAACAACAGTTGTAAACATTTAAATGACATTTCCATTAGGCAGTGCTGCCATATGTAGTAAAAAGCAAAAAATAGCCAAGAATTAAATAATTAATACACCATTAAAGTTTAGTAGAAGAGATTTAATTATATTATCATTCCAACAGGCAGTTATCTTTAATTTAAAATCATTTAGTTTAAAGTATTAACGATTTTGTAGTATTCGAAGCAGTAATAAAATTATAATTAATAAGTCGTAGGTGCTTTTTTTCACTTTTGGATTTAGTTTTAACGCTTACAAACATTTTTTGCAGTCCTTTTCAAACTTTATTCATCATTTATTAGGGATTAAAAGTCAAATTGTTAGATCAATTAAAAAAAATTTCTTATTTAATGCTCTAAATATGTCATATCATCATTTGGACTATTATGAAAACGTACTGCTTCGAAGCCATGCACTAGGATCTGACGATCTTCAACCGTATATGATTCGGGACGTAGTATTGTCCAACCACTATATAGAGGTAAATAACGGTATAATTGTGGTAGCTTACGCCAAATACGGCGTTTATAGAATGCCCACAGAAGGATGCCAAGTGAAGCAATCAAAACCGAAATTAAGAAAATATACCAGGCTTTAGTTGAGCTTCCAGCCGATTTTGTGTTTTGGCATGTTGTGATATTTAACCAATCTATAAAAGTGTGATGACCCAAGGAATGAACACGTATAGCAGCCTGGTTAAATGTATCCTTAAAATGTGCCACATAGTCATAATTGTTGCGTTCATGTTCCAAACGTGTAATACACACCAATTCGTTGTGATCAGCGGTCGTCATATTATTGTCGCTAAAGTCATGATAACGAAAATGTAGGGCATAAGACGTAATGTAGCCATTGGGTAGTAGTGGCTCAGAAAAATGAACTCTATATTCGTCTATATCCTCAAGCTTGCAAGCAGTAAAATCATAAACTTTATCAGCTGCCAAAGAATAATTCGTTCTGGTGGACAAAATGCTATAGCTACTGCAACCAGCATGATTGCAAGCCTTTGCTTGCAACACATATAAGTGAAACCGTTCTAAAGAACGTAAAGTATAGTTATTTTCCCAAGCCTCTAAACGTTTCGTTAAAAGACTTTTACGTTCGCCAGTATCATTGGACTCTTCACAGTACTCGGTTTGATCTAAGGAGCAAGCAAATTCCCGCCTTAGCTCAGATAAAAATATCTGATCTTTTCTCTCCTTGTCACGTCGTGAACAGCAGTCATTGTAATCCTCATCACCGGCGTCTTTAAAATTCATAACAGGTTCATCGCAGTAATCCCGCGTATCTAAAACTTCCTTATCATCTGGTATATCGTATACTTCTAATAAATAAAAGTCGACTACCTGGGAACCGGCTTGAATTGCAAGATCATTCGAAAATTCTAGGTGCAACGTATCATATGTTTTGGACTTGAGAGAAATTTTGGGTGCTGTTGGTATATCAAATTGGGTTAAAGCATATTTCATTTCGCTTCTTGCCTCTTGTGTATCATCTTCACCATTAAAAGTTTTCACTAGAAGAGCATATTTCGTATGAGGTTCTAAATTTTCGACTATATAAATATAATGGGTGTAATTTCCTTGAATTTCATGAGAAAATTTTAACTCTCTATGCCAATTTATTCTTTTACACACATCTGTATCTATTTCACTTTTCTCCATCAGTTGCTCTTTATCATTTACAGGTCGATAAATAATTTCTACTTCGGCTAATGTTTGTTCTCTGGGCCACAAGAGTTTAATTGAACGATGATTAACAACCTGATTAAAAAAGATTAAAGAAAATTATTTAATACTGGCAAGGTTTTGATGGTAAAGAAATCTATAAAAATTTATGTTTTTGGATTTTCGTAAAAATTATTTCTATTTTTTTTTTTATTTTTATTTGTTTTACACATTTAATAGACCTTTTTAATATTTTATAAATAAATTTTATCAAGCACAAGATTTTTATATAAAAATAAGTTATTTTCTTTTATTTTATAGATTGATCTTTAAATTTAACTAAAATGGAGAATTGGGACAATTTGGATATTGCAGCGCTTTCACTGTTTAGAGTCCATAGTTTCCATCCAACGAGAATATAGGCGCACGTTTGGTGGCACTCCTCCTAGCAGATGGACTATAATGAGGCTCGTAAAAAATTTTGCCGAGCGTGGCTCAATCGCAAGAAGGCCCTATCTACGAGATCCCTCAGTTTGGACACAGGAAACTGTCGCTGCTGTAGCTGCTGTCATATAATTCAATCCTGGAATTTCGACAAGGAGCTTGTCTGCTCAAATGGTAGTCAGCAGACAGTCACTGCAGGCAATTTTGCACCAAGATTTAAACTTATTTCCATATAATAGATAATACTGAGCAGCCCCACCGACAGTCACATTTTATTTTTGTATTGAAAAACAGCCCAGGTCTTCGTTAGGAATCGAACCCATAACCCCCGGACTGACAAACTAGTACCTACAGGGGCACAACAGTGTGATTAGATTTACATCCGCGTCTGGCCATGAAGCCTTAATCAGATGGTGGACCAAACCACTGCATAATTTGGAACGTCATGCTCGTCCTAGGAAGCCGAAGCTATAATGCTATGCAACAGAACTTTCTAGTTGCAACTTCGATGATTCCAAAGCAGGGCTGCAAATCATCACTCCTTGCTTAAGAGTTGGAGACTTTCCAACTCCTGTCCAGAACACATGTCTAGCATGCTCACCGGACTGGATCATTCACCATGCGTGTCATTATCAGTGAGATGATCCTGGCCACCATAATTTTCATTCTTCCCTAATGGGGCCGCAAAACCACAACCACCACAATGCTCCCATATAGGGGCCAACCTCAATGATCAGGCAGAGAACTATTATAAGTCTAAAGAGACAAATAATGAACTCTGCGAGCTCACTGATCCCCGTGGAAATAAAGTGGAGTTTCCAGTTGACCACCTGCCTGTCTTTAGGGGACTGGGCTCCCTTTTTACCCCAGTTGCACTGAGTCTAGATAGTGGAATATTCTATAAAGACCATATTCATATGCCCCTGGGCGGACCTACAGGGGCACAGAGTGTGATTTGTTTTACATCCGCGCCTGACTATGTAGTCTTAATCAGATGGTGGACAAACCACTTTGTATAATTTGGAACGTTATACATACGTCCTAGATAGCCGAAGACATAATTCTAAGCAACAGAACCACCTAGTTGCAACTTGAATAATTCCAGGGCAGGTCTGCAAACTATCACACCTTGCTAAAGAGTTGGAGACTTTCTAACTCCTGTCCAGAATACATGTCAAGCATGCTCACTGGACGGATCATTCACCATGCGTGTCATTATCAGCAAAATGATCCTGGCCACCATTTAAAACCATAGACTGATATGGGGCCGCAAAACCACAACCACCACGATGCTCCCATATAGGGGCCAACCTCAATGATCAGCCAGAGAACTATTATAAGTCTAAAGAAACAAATAATGAACTCTGGGGCTCACTGATCCCCGTGGAAATAAAGTGGAGTTTCCAGTTGACCACCTGCCTGTCTTCAGGGGACTGGGCTCCCTTTTTCCCCCAGTTGCACAGGTCCAGATAGTCGAGTATTCTATAAGAACCGATAAATGTGCCCCCGGGGGGGAGCTACAGGGGCACAATTGGAAGTGCACTATTTGGTGTCAGTCTATTCATGTTGAAATGACAAATGAAACATAAATCATTTGATAACTAACAAAACGGACGCCAGTTAGAAATTAAAAGTTCAATACCTCTAAAAAAAAACACCCGATAGGTGTGACGGGTGAAAAGTATCCTACTTATTAACTCCGATATTAAGACACCTTCCCACATAATTTTAATTAAATTCATGGGCTGGTTATTACACAATACGTTTATTCGGGCAGACAAAAAAAAGTCTTAAAATTTCTGATTTGATTTAACAATTAACTAATAGATTCTTATTGTATATAGCGTTATAGCGTCACTTAATGTGGGTTTCTTAACATAAAATTATTTAATTTTTTTAAGCCTAAAAGTAGGCTTGAATTTTTTATATATATTTTAGTTCTCTTCTGTTATAAAATGCTAAAAACATTCATTTTATTTGTATAGCTGCATAAAAACTTAACTGTCAGCATTGCCTTGGCCTTTAAGGCGTGATAAAGCATCAAACACACAATACTTTAATTTTAAAATATACAATATTTTTTTAAATGACATCGATATCGGGCGACATCATTGTCAGTATTTGTAAACATTCTTAATTTAATCTGCTATTTTTTATTTTATTTTTAATTTTAAGAGAATATTTACTTTACCTGAACGTACAAATTTAATTTAGCCGGTGAGCACAATATCTCCTGATCACTTGTTTGATATGAATCGAGACTGTTGTCGTGTTTAGTATTTTCCCGAAACTCTCTTATACGACGATTACATAACTTATCATTTGCATGAATGTACATGCCGCCATTAACTATTTCAAATCCTGGCCTAACATTCCACAGCTTGGACAAATTATTATTATTGTAAATAATCAAAGCATATAATTTATGCTCCAATACAAAACCATGAATTTTTTTCAAATTTTGAAAGAAATTCAAAGAAGTGAGATAAGGAGATCTGCAAAAAAAAACACATAAATTGAAAACTTGTTATATTTTAAGTCGCTTTTTTTGTTTTTTTTTTTTTTAATTAACCTATTAATTTTCAAGTATCCGGTAATTTCTATAATATCCTTCAAGTTGTCAACTAGTTCCTGTTGATCGAAAGGCTCATGAATATTTACAACAACGGAGGAATTAATAATTTGATAGCCCTTTAGAAATTCCGTATGCATTATATCCGAAATATAAATAATTTGATCGTATGTTGATTTGATTTGATAAATCCTTAGGCAATTATTTATACCACCACAAGAATCACATTCCCTGGTGACATTCTAAAAAGTAATTATTTAAAAAGCAAAAAATATGTAAAAAATTAAATAAGGCAAAATATTTTTTTTTTAACTCACATTTAGTTCATAGTCACGGGGACAAAAATCGACACAGGTATTTTTAAAAATATAATGTTGCTTTTTCTGAACACACTCCTCCCGAGTGTAACAGCGAAAATAGTGACTGGAAGCATATTTATCTAATGGACATTCTTCAACACAAGTACCATGATCCGAATAACTTTTGCATAAAACACAACCTTGGGCTGTGCGATTATAACAGCCCCCCAAACATTGTGCATGACATTCGCTTGTGTCTCTAGAAGGAATTTAGAAAAAAAAAAATATAACACAAATTAGATTTGATATAATTTATAAGTTTTTTTCAAAAAAGACTTTACTGCATAAGAGATATCACACTATCATTTTCAATTTTTTGACAAACATCATTGGACCAGCACGAATCTCTTTTACAACCATTGCATTTAGACTCTTGTGGGCAGTGGGCTTCTTTATCTAAGAAAATATTATTTCTACCAGATCTTAAAGTCAAACGCGTCCAATTAATCTGTGTGAAAAAAAAAGAAAAGGAAAGAAAAATATTTTTAATTTATTTTCATAGAAATAAGTTCAAATAAAATTACCTTTTCCGTATAGCAAAGTTTTGAATTGGCATCAATTAAAACATGGCCTCTTTGTATTGCTATTAACGATTTGAACTCTAACTATGATAAGAAAAAGTAAATAAATTTGAAATTCATTGTTAAAGTAAAAAAGTACAAAGCTTTTCAAACTACATTAAGTAAATAAACACAATGGAGAGAGCATAGATTCTCTGCAATTTTTAATTAAACATTCCACTAAATTAATTTGTATACAATAATTCTTTATATCACTTGTAAAAATTACTTACCTGTTCCAAATCGTAAATTGACGTCATAACTAATGCATAATTAATAAAGAGTCGGCGGCCACGTATCACAGTTAAATTAGGAAACATATTTTTAATACTGGTTACATTACGCACCTCAGTAATAAGAAGAAAATCGGTGATTTCTCTTAAATTTTCGAATTGGTAATTGCTAAAATTACAGTTGGCATACGGGCGCGGTAAATGAGCAATAACTAGAAAACCCGTTATAACGGTGCAATTGTTTAGTTTAAAGAAATTATTACAATCATTACGTAAATCCATGCTACCACATTCTTGTGGGATTGGTGGTGGTGGCGGTAGTGGCTTTGCAACATTAAAATTTGTTTTAGCTACTGCAGATGTTGATGAAAATGTTGCTAAGCACTGTGGTGTTAAATACAATGTTACACAGCACATGATGAGTAATGTAGTGGTGGTGCTGTTATTTAGAGACATGTTGATGTAGTTATTTTTAGAGCACGTTGTTGTGGGAGAATGTGTTACAAAAATGCCGGCTTTTGATAAATTGTTGCGTTCATCGTCCTTCGCTTTGGGGGCAACAGCTGTTAAATCATACATTTTTTAGTTTTGTTTTTAACAACTTGACCAACAAGTTTGTTTATTTTTTATATTTTGTTTGTTTTTATTGGTGGTTCTGGTGTGGTTGGTAGCACAGTTATGTTTTCTTAGGTTGTTTTGTGTTCTGCTGTGTGTGTTGTTATTTTTTAATTTTGTGCAGCACGTGAGCTTTTATCAATTTATTCGCACTTGTTTATCATTATATCAACATATGTAAATATATATATTTGCATGAATGCATGTATGCATGCATGAACAAGTGCGAATCAAATAAGGGAACAGTGTTTAAATTTCGTTCTTTTTTGTTTTTGTTTTTAAATGTTTCAAGTGGCATTTATTCGGTAATTGTGACTTTTTGCATTAAGCACAATCACGGATTGTCCTCCGTTTTCTTGGTTTGCTCGTTTAATATATGTATATATTTTTTTTTTATATTTTAAAGTACCTTCTCACGTATGAGCATAAAATAAAGATGATCTCTTGTGAGTTCGTTGTGACCTGTGTGCAAATGTATATGTAGAACGTAAATTACTGCGCTAACTTGTCGTTTGGCTGGGTGTTAAGTTTTGTCTCCTTTCTGCAACTTTGTTGCAAATTGCTTCTTGTTTCACGCTTAATACTATTGGTTTTTATATGGGAATGTCTTTTGTTAGCAAAGAATGATGTTATCTCCACTATTTTGGTCAATATTTATGACTTTTTGTCATGTGTTCGCACATTGCAGCACATTGTGTGTCTTTTTGTTTTTTTCTTGTCTTTTTGTCCTTTCGTATTTAAACTTGTTAAATGTTGAAAATTGTCTTATAAATTTTTATTTTGTAATTAAATTTTCACTAGTTAAAAAGGATTTTTTAAGAATGGAATAATTACGACTAACATGGCACATAAAAATGATTGTTATCATGAAATGATGTGAAAAAATAACACCTTCCAAAAATTGTTTTTTTTTTTTGTTTTTTTATTTTATAAGTAGAATTGCTTTAGAGCATGTCAGTTTTTTGTTTAATAGAAGACGACTATGTAAAAGGCCGATATTATGCTGGAAATCATAAGCCTTTCAGATGATTGTATGGCCTTTAGCGGACGCCATTTTTGTAGATGTAAAATTCAATTGAAAGCGAATAAATGCAAGTGTTCTTTTAAAAGTTTGCTTTAAATTTATCTTAGGAAAAAAGCGAATTATGGACGGGCAAGTGTTAATCCATTTATATTCTTTCGTCGTCTCCTCTTAAACTTAAAGAATTATAAAATTTTTATATTAAGAATGTTTGAAAAATGTATATATAAAGGCTCGTATAACTTGTATACTTCAAACAACTAGTTTTAGTATACCGTAAATTAAAATCTCGTAAAGTTATATACATTATACTATACTATACTATCCCATACACTATATACACATTTATACTTACATTAATATATTTTATGGCTTTGAAGTTAGAAATCTGTATTGACCAATTGCTGTAGAGTTGGAATGTCGAAAATAGCGTAACTATTAAATAAATTTTATTTTCAATATTTCGCCACACCATTGAGTGGCATCTTCAGGAAAAGTAAAATGTGCAAACAATTTTTTAAAGATTTTATATTTTTTATGGTTTAAAAAATTTTTTTATATATTTTCTTTTCATGAAAATGTGGGAAAATATTGAAAATAAAACTAAAATTTATTTAATTTTTATATAAAGATCTTGTGCTAAACAATTATTTATAAAATATTAACTACGATTGTTATTAAAGCTAACAATACTTCAATTTGCCAAAACGACTTGAAATATTTAACAGCGTGATATCATCTATTTGATTTATATGTATATTCTATTTAGACGACTCGGTCATAGTCAATTAAAGATAATGACGTCTAAAGAGATTCTTTTTGCTATAAGAAAAATCCAAGGATCGTTCCTTTGTTATAATATAAATTAAAGACACCTGTAGCAAAAATTTATGATGCAAAACAAACTTCTTGCCTGGATTTGTTTTGATTATACCGTAGATGTAATTTTTACGTTTAAGATTAGATTTAAAATCGATTCTTCCAGAAATTATTTGTAGTTAAAATAAATTCTCATTATAAGTCGGTAGTTTTCAAATCTTTTTAGCATTTAAAAATAAATGCAAAAACTTTCGTTCATTCCAATTTCTGCATAGTTATTATTTTTTTTAATAAATTTTATAGAACTTCAAATGTTTGCTGGGTATTTTTCTTGGGTTTTTTTCAAGCAAATTTTATTAATTTTATAAATTATAGACAACTTGCAATCGATCGCTATGATTGGATTTAAATATAAAATTAAATTTTTTTACACTTTTTTAGTCTCAGCTTTAAAATAGATTAAAAAAATAAAAGTACACTATTTCTTCACTTTATTTCTGTATTACATATCGCGGCGAATTGAGTATGCAAGAGAGTCGCTGCAACTTTCTTCTTATTTTGGCGCCGATGAAATATAACGGAAAAATTTTGATATTCTCTCACATTTTTGCCGTAATTTGAAAAAGTAATGCAAATTAGTTCCACACAAAAACCGCAAAAGTTGACATTAAAACAAGTTTATTTAATTATGTGATTAAAAATAAAATTTTGTTTCATAATGTTCAAGCCTTCTTTAATAAAAAAAATTCTAGACAATTACGGCTGTATGCATAAAAACTTAAAGTAGGTTTAACTGCCGTTGTTAAGCACAATTTCCTAAAGTTGTATTCATAAAACACTTTTACCTTAAAATACCTTTGTTAACTTTAAAGTAGGAAAAACCTACGTTAAACCTACAATAAATTGACAGCTCAATTTTATTATTGAAAGTTCAAAAACCAAACAAATTGTGTTTACAATAAACTGAGCCGTTTTTTTTAAAGTGGCATAAGTTACTTTGTTATAGTCATCTTTTTATTTTAAATTAGTTTATAAAACATTTTAATTTTTAGCCATTTCAACTAGTCTGTATTTAGTTTTCTTTCTGAAACGGATTTTTCTAATGATTGTGTTGAAATAAAATCTTTTTTCTCCATGTTCTGTACTGTGAAGGATATTTTCGACAGGGGGCTATTACTACTATTACTATTTTGTCCTTTACATAAGTCACTATGTGCAGTAATATGCTTTTGAGTTGTGACATTCTTAGAAACAACCTCCTGAGAATAAAAAAATAAAATAATGCTAATTATGTGTAGTATATTAGATATCACTATAATATTGTTCCTTAAACTGCACTATTCTTTCGAACTAATAAAAATTCACACACACTTATTACATGTTTCCATTTCTTTCACACTAAGCGCAGTAATTAATTTCCTGAGTACAGCGACTAACGCCACTTTCAAAATAAGCATTTTTGTTCCACCGTTAATTATCAACACTCCTCTCAAGCAAATCTCAATACTTCTTAACGCTTAACAAATCTCAATACTTCTTAATTTCAAATTTATTAAAAATGAAAAAAAAACTGTTCAGTTGTGACTTATGTCACTTTTAATGTAAACGGCTCAATTCACAATTATACTTTGTTATTCCAAAAATGTTAAAAAATATTTATTTAAACAAATTGTAGTATACAAATAATAATAAAAACTAAAACATAACATGCCATTCAATATAAAACATTTTTACATCTTTATTTTATATTTTACAAAAATATAATTATAATTAATTATTTTAAACAAAAGTTTTATTGATGTACATATAATCAAAAGAAAGCTCGTTATCCGAATAATTATTTTTTTAATATGAACAAATTCTTTGTAAGTTCTTCGTAAGCCTTGCAAATTAACCTTTTTTGGGTGCTTTGCTTTTTATTAAAAATATTAATATAAAACAAAAAAACAAAAATATGTTGATTTTGCTGAAAAAAATGAAAAACAATAAAAACATTTTTTATGGATCTGACTACCCGGATACATAATATTCATTTTTATACATCGTTAACTACAACGTGACAACTGAAAATAGTGGCATTGCCAGAATCAAAATACTAATTTTACTAAAGCATACATTAGCTAAATTACTGTTTATGAATACCATTTTTTAACAAACGTCTGTTAGCCTTAAAGTGTTTGTTAACTAACGTGTACTTTAAAGCTCAAATAAGCGTTTTTTATGCATACAGCCGTTCAAATTTAATTAAATATACTCTTGCTTTTTGGGGCCATCTCAGGAAAAACTACCGTTTAGTGTGGCTTACACAACAAAAGTCGAAATAAAGAAGTTTTTTGCCTTTTTCGTCGAAAATCTTCTTCATACATACTAAAAAATGATTAATTCAAGTTATTGATTACCAAGCATTACATATAGCTAGATCTATTCATAAAAATAAAGCAGCTTTACAGATAAAAAAAAGCGCCGTAATTTTTCTTCATATTTCTTCTTGCCTAAATTAATATTTGTGAATCTATTTTAACAAATCGAACTAGTTCAAATGTCAATATGCTGCTTTAGAACTATAAATTTTTAGAAGTGCTGTTTTGAAATATTAAAACCTCTTCTTGCCGCAAAGCAAAAATTATTTGAAGGCAGTGACTAAAAATATTTTTAGAAACATTTAAGCCATATTAATAGAATTAAAACTACAGGGTGTCCGTCGGCGATAGTATACTATAGAGAGAGAAGAGAACACTGAAAATTGCCTCATAGCCGTAATCGGTCTGTTTACAAGCCAAATTTGAGGCGGGATGACGTAAAATCATGCCCAATTAAATCAAACCCCGTCGGACAATATACCCATAAATCGATAGTATACTAATTTGTTTAATTATAATTTGTGATTAAATCAAAGAGAATGGATCTTATACTGATAAATATTTTATTTAATATCGGCAGTTATGTATGAAATACAATATCAGATAAATGTTCGCCTCTATTAGTCTCACTTTTAAGCACATTTTCCATTACATTCTCACACATTTCACACGGTATTTCATTAATCTCATCACAAATATTTTATTTGAGTTGCTCAAGCATTTCTAGTTTGTTTGCAGAAACCTTGCTTTTCAGTTATCCCTACAAAAAGAAGTCCGAAGCGGTCAAATTAGGCGACCATGGAAAGAGGTCTCGCAATAATTCCATTATAATTCTGGCTATATGCGATGTTGAATCGTCTTCTTGATACCACATGATAATCAAGCCCAAAGCATGCAGTTGTAGCGTTAGAAAGTTTTCAATCATATCACCATATCGCTCCCCATTCACAGTTACCCTTACCTCGTTTTCTTTTGCAAAGAAGTAAGGTCCGATGATTACTCGTGATCAAATTGCATACCAGACTGTCACTTTTTATGGTTGCAAAGGTGACTTTTGAATAATTTGAGGGTTTCCCATTCATATGTTCGCCATGTAATAAATTGTGCATCGGCCGTAATACGGCGAATTTAATAGAAAACTCTCATCATAATCGTAATGAATACTTAATAAGAGGAGTTCGATCCACAAGTTTTCAGTTGTTCTTTTCGTTCATCTCTCCTCTTTATACTCTAATTGTTTAAAATATTTTTACGATTTGCAAAAAGCAATAATACTGCGATAAGAAGTTTAGGATTTTAGGTAACAGATATAAATAAATAGAAAAAAAATTTAAAAAAATGCTTATAGTTTTTTTTAACGATCTTTTTTATTTATATTTAATAAATATCTTTTTTTCTTTTTAACGATCTTTTTTATATATTTTTTTCTTTTCGATATTTCGCTTTCCTGAAGAAGCTTTCCAAAGGAATGCGAAATATCGAAAAGAAAAAATATATAAAAAAGATCGTTAAAAAGAAAAAAAAGATATTTATTAAATTTAAAAAAATTTTTTAGTAATTAATTTTAAGCACAAGGTCATTATTTAATAAAAAATTTTTAAAAAACTTTATTTTTTATTATTTTTTTTTTATTTTCATTATTTCTCTACTCCTGTGTGTAGCATCGTTAGATTGTTTTAAAAAAAATGTAGAAATTAAATTAAAGATGAGAACCTAAGCCTAATCAATAAATATGAATTTGTTTAATTAATTTTATGCATAAATTTTCGTATTTAATTTGTATTGAGTCAATAATAATTTAGTTTGTTTTTAAAAAACAAAGTAATGGAAAGTATGATTAATTTTCATCTTGTAAGGTAACAGAAGTTCAACAGCTTACCTAGCGACTGCGAAAGAATAAATAGGGTTGGAAGTTTGACAAAGAAGGTTATTTAGAAAAATAAGAAATAGGGTAAGAAGAAGAACAGAGCCTTGCGGTACCCATGAACTATTTCCCCCCACCCCCCGGGGCACATTGATATGTTTTGACGGAAATCAACCATTATTACATGGTAAAAGGCAGCCCAGTCCCCCAGCAGGAGCTAACTGGACAATTCCACTATATATTTACACGGGAATCAGTAAAGCCTCAGAGTTCAGCTATTTGTCTTTTTAGCCTTTTAGCTGTTCTCTGACTGATTATTGAGGTAGGCTCTTCGTATCGTAATTATTTACAATGAACACAATGAATGGTCCAGATCCAGTGAGCATGAAGGCTGTCGTATTCTTAAATTATATTAAGCTTCATGCCTTCTGGACCAGGAGTTAGATAGTCTCTAACTCTTCAGTAAGAAGTGGGGGCATTTGCCTACTTCGAGCTCTTGAAGTTGCAAATAGGAGTGACCGGAGGATATACGTATCTGAAGGCCTTCTAAGGCGAGGATGACGCTACATTTCATCCACAGTGGTATGATCCACCATCTGGTTATGGCTTACACAGCTAGGTACAGATGTAAATCTTATCACGCATATAGCAAGGAGGTAATCTTGAACTCGTCTAATACAAACCCTTCTATAACAACTCGTATGGTGTGATTCCTGAGAAAAATCTATGTAAATCTGGAGACATTAGCACCGACACCAAAAGCAGCAAGTTTTGTCTTTGGTTTGGCAAATTATTTTTTCCACAAATCAAAAATTTTACTTTGTAGACATCCCTAAAAATTATCCATTTCATAGTAGATGGCAACCCTATTATTTTATTATAGACGATTGCAATATTATTCAAAAAAATAGATATAGAGTTAGTTGAGTTTGAGTATAGAGAAAAGAAGTTTAAAATAAACTAAATTGAAAAGAATTAAAAGGGGAGTTTGTTTTTGTAATATTTTACAATCAAGAGTTTATAACGTCCTGTCAAACTTGGCTTTTTTTCGAAAAACTGTTTGAAAGAAGTTATTGAAACATGTTACATAAACTGAATTCAAGTAACATTTTCGTTTTCAAAACGACTTAATTTAGTTTTTCAGTTTTGTAAATCGAAAAAGAGTCATTTAAGTGTTATCTAATAAAAAAAAGGAAGAAATCAATGAAAACTTTTCGAATAAACGAATTTAAAAATCACTTAGTAAAAAGAAATTTAAGTACCTTTTTCTTAAAGTATAAAAAAATTGTATAAGTTAAAAAATACATTTTAATTACTTTAAAGAAAATTACATTTATTTTAAAAGTCGCAAAAGACCGCGCAAAATGAAATCCGTTATGGCAAGGCGTGTCGAATATGCCAATAAGATCAATTTTAAAGCATTTCCACACTACCTCAAATGTTCCTCCGAATCACCTAAGTATCTTAATGAAACATCCTTTTTGGATATATTATCTGTCTATCCCAAAGCTACAACAACACCATTAATATATAGGCAAATTTTCTATAACACTGCAGATGATCTATCAAATCTTGAAAGGAAAATTTTATTCATCGATGGTTCAAGATCAAATAACATGACTTCCTTTGCTGTTATACACGAGAATGGTATGATCATCGGACACGGTCAACTTCACGGCCGAAGTGTTAGCTATATATACAGCAGGCAAATTTGTATTCCAAAATCAAAACATATTTGTTATAGCCGCTGATAGTCTTTCATGCATTTTGGCGATAAAGAATACTTTGTACGCATTCACCTCTGATCTCCTTAATTAGAAGCATTTGCTTAAAAAACCCTAATAAGATCAAGATTAAGTGGGTTTCATCGCACGTTAGAATACTAAGTAATGCTGCGGCTACGCAGGCAAAGTATAGGCCTTTACACTGTATCCATACCTTTGAGAATCATGATATTTTAAATCTAATTTCAAACTTCTATACAAGTCTGAAGGACATGCAATGGTTTAACTACCAGCATGCTTATAAAAATTTAAATTCAAGTGGAAAACGACCAAATTACTCTAATAACTGCTCTAGGAAGATTTCCAACCTTATAGTTAGAATGAGAATTGGCCACAGCAGATTAACTCACTAATATTTAATAGATAGATGCCAACGTCCTATTTGCTCCACCTGCAATACGCAACTTACCATTTCCCATATATTGGACGAATGTCAAACTTTTCATAATATTAAAAAAAATTCTTCCAATTTATTCAACCATCAAGCTGTTTAAAAAATATTAACCATCACAACATTGAAATTTTCCATAAATTCATATTGAATTGTAATCTTCTTCACAAGCTATATGTTCTATCGGATTTAAATATCTGATATCATTGTAGAATTCTTTGGCCAAGGTATAATAGATGTTCCTAACGCTAAGAACCTGAAGATTTCTGGCAAGTCTTGTCAAGGCTATTTAATTAGGTCTTATTCCATTATTCTGGCTACAGAAAAACCTTTTAGTCAACGAAGCCGATGTTTTTTATACCATAGAGAATAAAGTCCTTCCGGAGACGAAAGCCTTAGTAGCTAGTTCTCTTTTGCTTTGTTAATTGTATTATTGTAATTAATTACTAATAAATGAATAAATACAATTATTTTTTTTATAGTTTTCTTAAACGATCTTTTTTTATTTATCTTTAATAAATATCTTTCCTTTGGAAAGCGAAATATCGAAAAGAACAAATATATAAAAAAGATCGTTAAAAAGAGAAAAAAAGATATTTATTAAAGATTAATTTTTTTTTAATAACAAATTTCTTCTGGGCTTCTTCAACCAAGATTTTTTTATGATTTAATATTTCTCCACACTTTTGACATTTACAAAATTTAATTTTAAAATGATTTCTCATATATTAAAACGTTTGACTTACGAAACACCAATTTAAAATTTTTCTTTTAAGAAAATCACACGGGTTTAAAACCATATCGATTTTATGTTAAAGTAATTTTATCTCATTTTATCTCAATTTTTAGTTTTAAGTCCTTTTTCACTTTGTGACTTCGGCATCAAAAAAAAAGACGTCAAGTTTTACAAAATTTTTTATACCAAAATTAGGATATGAAAATTAAAGTGAAGTTCTTAAATATATTTGAAAAACAATTGCTGTTCAGTTAATGGATAACAAAACGTTACGCAAATGTTTAAACGTTTAAGACACTGTTTAAATATTAAAATATTAAAACGCATTGCTAGAAATGAGTACGACAAAGAACACTAGTACTAAAAATTGCAAAAGTTTTTTTCATCAATTTTCTTAATTAAAAACTTAATTTCATTTTAATTTTTTTATATTTGATTTTTTGTTGCGTTTTTAGCTGCCCCGATAATACGTATGTTTTACTATTGTGACTATTAATTATGTGGTCCAATTTGTTTCATTTCTTCCGATAATTACTGTATGTCTCTATGATAAGTATATTAAGGTAGAATAACATTTTTTTGAAATTTTTTTAGAATTTGTGATGATTTCATTAATTATTTTTTTTTTAATTTACACATTTTTATTTATTTAATTTCAATTCGATTTGTTTTTAATTGGCACATAACTAAACATTTTTTTCACTTTTCACATAAAAGTTTCAAATAATATAATAGCCAACATTAACCGACCGTGTTCATTGCAAGACTGCGCCATAGTGTCTCCGAATCATACAAAAGATGCTTAAAGATGATACACGCGCACACACTTGCAGTTTATAAAACGTTCTTTTGTACAATTATTCACACACACACACACAGCCAGACACACATTTTAACTTTTGAGTGGTGAAAAAAAGTTAACCAATACTAAGACAAGTTTGCCTATTTAACCATTTACCCACGAAAGTATTATAAAATAAATAAAAGTGGAAAATTGTACTTTTTGTTAGGGAAAATAAAAAAATTTTGTAAAAATTAAATAAAAAGTATTTTTGTAAATAGCAGAAGAAGAAGAAGAAAAATATGCCATTTTAATAATTAATTTATTTCTTCAATTCGTTTTCATTATCATTTTATATTTTATCTCCAGGTCTAATTTACACATTTAGTAAAGAGTTCAAAACTTTTCTTTTTCCGTTTAAAAATTATACAATTTATAATTTTATAATTTTATTTTATGATTTTATTTTATTTTTTCCCCCTTTTAATAAAAACAACTTAATCGATTAACTAACTAATTAAACAAAATTACTCAGAGAATTATCTTAAAAAATTTTTTATGCATCGTTACGGCACGGTTGGTCCATCTTTTCAATGACTCTGAGAAATAATTAACCTTCAATGTCGTTAATATGTCAAAGTAGCTCGTCCTTTGGGTTTTAAAGTGTCCTGGAATTTTTGACATACAGTTTTTCTTTTAAATAGCCCCAGCGAAAGAAATCCAGCGGTGTTAAATCACAAGATCGTGGCAGACACATAACATCGCCACGATGTGAGATACAGCGGCCGAAAGGTTTCTTGCACAAAAGAGTCATTGTTTCGTTGGCTGCGTGGCAAGTGGTAGCATTCTGTTGGAACCACAAATCAGCCAGATGCATATCCTCAATCTCTGGCCACAAGAAGTTCGTAATCATCTCTTAATCGCAAATAACATTTACGCTAACTGCTTGAGCAGCCTAATTTTGTAACAAGTTTGGCTCAACGCAAGTGTGGATGCATCGGCTTTTCACAATCACTTGTAAATTTTCATTTTGCCAAAATGCAGCAATTCTGCTTATTAATGAATTCTCCTAGGTGAAAGTGTGCCTTGTCGTTGAAAATGATCTTCTTTGTAAAGTTACCAGTCACTTCTGTCTATTCAGCCAAACATGCGGCGTACTGACGCCGTTTGAAATCGCTTAAACCTTGTAACGGTGTATTAAATTTAATCAAAACTTGCATCAATGATGTTGGTGAGATGTTAAATTGTTGAGCATGATGACGAGTTGAGACTGTTTGCTCTTCTGCGAACAAAATCAATGGTTTTCGCAAATCGAATTGGGCGAGCATGCACAGGTATTTTCAAATTTTCTATAGACCCTTCTTGATCACAATTCTCCCAATTGTGGACACAGTTGGTCGCTTATGATGCTAAAAAAAAAAACTAACGAAATGCCTTTTGATTTAAACGCCCATTTTTGTAACACTGAAACAAAGACGTGACAAATTAAATTGGGCATTGCGGTTGGACCACCCATTATATGAAATGTAGTTTGAAAATTTCAAATAATAACGCAGACTTTCTTATTGGATGGTTTTCAATTCTTATGGTTTTAACGAAGAATATGAAAGCTAGACACAATTTATAAGAGATTATTTTAGGAACTTTATGCCTTTACGAGAAAGGGATTTCAGACATCTTTTATTAATCCAATCAATTTCATTACATAATTTGATAATGTAAGAAACTCAAAATTGAGTTCCGGTACTAACTACTACTACTACTACTACTACTGCTACTACTACTACTACTACTACTACTACTACTACTACTACTACTACACAATAATAACTACTTTTAGTTATCGTACGCAACAAACTAGACAATTTATACGACAATGAATACATTATCGAAATTATAGATATTGCAAAGACGATAACAAAAAAAAAACTACTTTATATTTAATAACCACTTCTACAACCCAACTTCGTCAATTTTTATGGAAATTTTCATGCAACATCTCAAATAAAGACACTAATGGATAAACGCAAAATAACCCATTACTATAGATACCCACTACTCTAGATGCCTGCATCCTAGCAAAACCAAGACTAGACCTACTTGAAACCATGGAAAGCTACAAAACAAAAACTTTTGACAGCGATATTATAAACGACCAGTTAAACACAAGTTCAGACACAATTTTCACATCACTTAAACTAATCATAAGCTCAAACAAAGGAAAAACATCCTCAGACCGGCACATGTACATGGACAATAATAAAATAATAAAAGGCGAAAATATTAGTTGATATGTGTGTATATTGTCTGACGGGGTTTGATTTAATTGGGTATGATTTTACGTCATCCCGCGTCAAATTTGGTTTGTAAACAAACCGATGCTCTCTTCTCTCTATACTGTTAGGATTAATCCCAACATAAAATGCCATATGACTGACATTCTAACTACGTAGGTAGATACAACGATAATGGGATAAATACCTGGAAGAGAAATGCTGACTTACCAGCACGAGATGGATGACGTATTCACATAGAAAGCGCTCGCCATTCGTCAACAAACAGCCAGAAAAGACATTACATATTGTCTTTATATAGAGGAGGAATTGCAAACAATATTAAATTCTGGTTTTATGTTGTTTATTTTTCCTCCGCCAGTAAATGAAATACTATTGCTATTTCCTGTCCTATCTGGCTGGTTTGAGGTCAAAGGCGAGCGCTTTCGATGCGAATGCATCATTCTCAAGCCGCGTTGTGGTTTGTACTCGTTTGAACTGCCTGAACGCCAACACTGACTAACCAGTTCAAACCACAATCGCATCGAAGGCGCTCGCCCTTGACTTCAAACCAGCCAGATAGGACAGGAAATAGCAATAATATTGAATTCTCTTTTGAAATATGCTTTGCTCTTTTGTAGAGTGTTGTTCTTGCGTTCAACATTTAAAAAAAAAAACTTATCTTCAGCTACCGAGAAATAACTCTCAATGAAACAAGTTCCAACAAAAATTAAATAACTCCCAATGCCAAAATGAAAAAAAAAATATTTTTACAAAAAAAAAAAAAAAAAAAAATAAAATAACTTTCAATTGAAATAAGTTCCAACAAAAATGAAATAACTCCCAATACGAATTATATTTGCACCCGGGCACTGTTTAATAACTGTTTCAACCTCTATGGTTTAACAGGTATCTCCCAATGAAAGATATCATACGATATGTCATAGATATATGATCAAAGGCCGGCTATACAGACAATATTTTGTTAGCAAAGCCGGTGTTCCATATACCATAGAGAGATCATTGAGCCATCCCGGTCTGTGTAGCTGCCCTTTGGCCGGATGGAAGGGTTTAACCTCTATAGTATAAAAAACCCCGGCTTTGTTCACCAAAAGTTTCCTGCATAGCCGCGGAAGGACTTTATTCTCTATGGTATAACAAACACTGGGTTTGCTTTCTAAAAAAAAAAGTTTTCCTAATTAAATAGCTAATTAAATAGCTTCCATTAGGTGACTCCTATAGCTCTTCTAAACCTAAAGGTTAAGGAGGAAAATATTTTGTTAGCGAAGTCGGTGTTCGCAATACCACAGAGGAGAAAATCTTTCACAGAAAAAGTTTGTAAGCGAAACCGATGCTCATTGTAAAATTATTTATTATTTGTTTTTGTATTTTGTTTTTTAATTTGGGACAGTTATAGTACTGTTATAATAATATCTGAATGAACTGAAATGCAATTTTAGTCAAATGAGGCCCAATAACTCCCAATAAAAATGAAATCCCAATTATCAAAATAAATTAAATAACTGCCAACAGAAGTCAGTTAGGAGTTATTTCATTATTAAAATACATTATGAAATAACTCCCAATGAAAAATTATGAAACAGCCTCATTATGAAATAATTCCCAATTTCTATGGGATTTTTGAAAAATTATCAAATAACCTCCAAAAAATTGGTAGTTACTTGTTTATGAAATAACTTCCAATTTGTACGGGATTTTTGAATTTTTTGTTGGGAGCTATTTCTTTTTTTTCTGTTTTGGGAGTTATTTCATTTGGGAGTTATTTCACGATACCTTATCCTCAGATCTAATCCTTATCCTCTACTTTATACCCCGTACAAATTGATAAGGCAATTATTGCCTGAAAAACAGCTGACAGTTTTTATAATTTATGGTGAAATTAAATAAATTTTTATATGAAAATTACACTTTTTAATTGTTTTAATAAACACAGCTGCTTAAAAAACATTTTTTTGAGTCGAATTTTTCTTGCCTTCTTTTTCTTTTGTTGTTCACTCCTTTGATTCGTTATATATAGTGTCCTCACTTCTTAAATTTGAAACAGAAGAAGCTCTCTGCACGTTTAATGCCACCTATATCCGTCCGAAAATGGAATACAACTCTCATGTATGGGCCGGCGCTCCAAAGTCTATTTAGGAGTTACTCGACCGCGTGCAGGAGAGGGCCAAGAGGCTCATTGGGGACGGTAGGGTATCCAACTCTATGTAGGGTGTATTTCACTATTCTATCGTTACTACAATGGTAAGTGATCTAATTAAATTAGGGAGCTTGTTCCCGATACTCACACGTTTTCGCGTTTAACACGATTTTCGTTGAGAGCGCATCCATTTGTGGTTGATTCGCCAGTGAATCGCACTACGCATTACAGGGAAATAAGATCCCTTCGGAGGTCTTTCCTGTCACTTTCAATCTGGGAAAATTCAAACTGAATGTCCACAGGCACTACTCCCTCTTTCCTCATTCCCGTAATCAAATTTCGTAGTTCTGGCGCAATGCAATGCATATGCCAGGGGTCATCCCCTGAGTGCTGGTCCGAAAAAAAAGAGTAAATTTTTAACAATTTCTGCGCGTTCCCTGAGCACATTTCAATTATAGTAATTAAAGCTGCTAGAGTATTTTACTTTATAGAATACTAAGTATAAATATTAAATTTAGTTAGTACTAGGATAGAATTATCTATTAGATTAAGATATAAGTTTACATTAATCACAAGTTATTTTAACATTATTATCTTTATAAATAAAAAGTATAAGCACAGTCAGGTGAGAAATTGGGTCCCAAGTTTTCTACTTTCTTTTTAAACAGGTTCCTGTAAGTCATTCGTGCAACTAGTTTATTTGGAACAATATTAATGATATAAAATAGGCCCCAACATGAAGTAAGTTAATTTCAATCATGCCAAAGGCTGTGTAAAACCTTGCAATTGACCCTCTCCCAAATCATTGCCATGTAAAAGCTAGTTTTAACAAACTTGTGAATGATTGGTCGTCTGAAACTCCTGCACCTGTATCTCCGTAAATAAAAGGAATTTCGCAAAAATAAGCCTAATTTGGGATCACCTACAAAAAATCGATTTTTATATGAAAATTTCACTAAAAACGTAAAATGGCGGTATCTCCGTAAATAAGAGGAATTTCGCAAAAATAAGCATAATTTGGGATCACCTACAAAAAATCGATTTTTATATGAAAATTTCACTAAAAACGTAAAATGGCTGTATCTCCGTAAATAAGAGGAATTTCGCAAAAATAATCCTAATTTGGGATCACCTCCAGTTGAATCTTGTTAGGCTTCGATGTCAAATCTTTAAACCCAATTGTTGAGAACGTCACGGAATTGACAAATTCTTATCTGTTTCAACACTATGGCTCACAGCTGCAATGTTTTCAGTTGAATGACCCAGTCAAATATGCGTTGGTGTTCGCACATTGATTATGTTGTCCGAAAATATCACGAATATTACGAAATGTTAGATCCTTTCCCTTTATGACATTTAACGAGATTAATAAAAAAATATAGAGAATTTTTTAATGCTTTTTCTTTAACTTCATTAATTCTCATTTGGTTTAAAATTTTTAAATATACAATTTAAACTTATGTAGAATAGAAGGTGAACTATTATTAACGATTTGATTTTAAAAATTAAGTTAAATGCAATTAATCTTACTGAAATGAATTGCGTTTTTTTAACAACTTTAATTAAAAACACAATATTAATTAGCAAATTACAAATTTTAATATTTAGTACTATTTTCTTTGATTACTTCTCTTCAAAGCCGTAAAGTCTCCTCAAAGATTTAAAGCTACATATGAATGGATACATATGTGCAAACTTATGCCTTTAACATCTTAAATAAATGTACTCATGTGCATGTATTTTATAATACTTTTTAAATAGCCCTACAAAAGAACGTGTATCTTTTTGTTAAACTTACTTCTGCCAAAGCCTATTATCTCTTTGTTACAGTATTAAGAATTTTATTTCTGTTTAGTTGTTGTTTTGTTTTTTATTGTTGCTGCAGCAAAATTCAAAGGCAACAACCAGCTGATATGAAACCGTCAACCGGCTGATTTCATCATATGATTGTTATTTCAGTTTTCTTTTTATTATTTAGGTCTTTAAAAACCTATAATACAGCTGTTTTCAAATTAAATTGGATTTTATTTGATTGGCCCATTGTACATAAATTTAATGACCACCACAAACACCAAGAAACAACCATATGTTACCGAATACCATGACCAAGTGATAATGACGAAACCAAAAACCTAAAAGATCTTTTCACTTGGCAACAGAAAATATAAAAAATATATTAAAATTATTTTAAATTCTTAGTGAAAAAGGAAAAATATAAATACAAATGTATATATTAACTTAAGTACTAATATGCGTTTGGATTTATGTACACTCACTCGTACATATGTATGTATTTAATATAATGATGTTAACTATAAAACAGATTTTATGTTTCTTAAGTAAGTAAATACAGTGAAGCATGGTTATAACAAACGTCATAGCATTTTCATTTTTTCGGACCATCCCTCAGGGGTTGACCCCTGACATGACATATGCAATGCATTGTGCCAGAACTAGGAAATTAGGTAATAAGTGAGGAGGAAAGAGGGAGTAGTGTTTGTAGACATTCGATTTGAACTTTTCCAAATTGAAAGGGACAGGAAAGATTATAGTAAACGTCGTAACATTTTAAAATTGTTTCGAACTAGCACCCAAGTTTTGACCCCATGGCACATGCAATGCATTGTGCCAGAACTAGGAAATTAGGTTATAAGGGAGGAGGAAAGAGGAAGTAGTGTTAGTAGGCATTCAATTTAAACTTTCCTACATTGAAAGGGACGGGAACGATCTCTGGAAGGAGTTTATTCCACCTAAAGACAGTCTTGTAATGCGAAAACGAATTTTCCCTCTAACACGTAGTGTGATTCACTGGCCAATCAACTACAAATGAATGTACTCTCAACGAAAATCGAGTTAAATGGACAAACGTGCGAGTTTCAGAAACAAGTTCCCAAATTTCGTTAGAGCACTTACCATTGTAGTAACGATAAAACAGTGCAATACAACCCACATTGCATCGATGCTCCAGAGAAATAAGACAGTTGGATAACCTACTGCCCCAATAAGCCTCTTGCCCTCTCCTATATGCGGTCGAGCAACTCCAAAATAGACTTTGGAGCATCGGCCCATACATAAGAGTTGTATTCCTTCTTTAAAGGGATATAAATACGGATATACGGAGATCAGACGGGGGGAAGAATCTATTACACCGTTTTAGAAAACCCAGTACTTGAAAGCTTCTTTAAAAACCTAAAAAGCGTGTTTAATCCATCGAGCATCACACTGAATTTTTATGCCAAGAACATCAAGAGCTTCGTAATACTTACAACATCCATAGTAACAGATGCAGCACCATTTCCCAACACAGATATATGCGTAAGCATGCAACATTGGGTCTTGCGGGCATTAAAATCGACTTTATTCCCATGACCCCATTCCAAGATTGTTGCGAGATCGTAAATGAGCGTATCTTCTATGATCTGTCCAAATGGTCCGCTCTATTACTAAATGAATACGAATGACAAATAATGCTGTTATCTGCGAAAGAGTAAAAAGGATTGAAAGTTTGACAAAGAAGGTCATTTAAAAAAGTAAGAAATAGGGTAGGAGAAGGAACGGAACGTTGCGATAATCTTGAACTCGTCTGATGAAATCCCATCTATAACAATTCGTTTAGGGCGATTCCTGACAAAGCTCAACATAAATCTGGAGAAATAGTTACCGACACCAAATGCAACACGTTTTGACAGAAGAGCATCATGTGCATCATCAAACACCTCTAAAATATTTAGAGCCACCATCTTACTGTCTCCGAAATTTCGTGATAAGATTTAAATCTGCACCTGGCCGTAGCCCTTAATCAGATGGTGGTCAAACCACTGGGAATGAGAAGCTACGTCATTTACGCCCTATGAAGCCAAGGACTAATTCTAGCAACAGGTCTTTCCTAGTTGCAATTTCAGCGGTTCCAAAGCAGGGTTGCAAACCACTACTCCTTGCTGAAGATCTGGAGACTATCCAACTCCTAATCCAGAACACATGACTAGCATGCTCACTGGATCGGAATCATTCACCCGTTGGTGTTATTAAAGGCGAGATGATCCTGGCCACTATAATCAGTTCATGCTTGGGGCCGCAAAACCACAACCACCACGATACTCCCGAAGGGCCAACCTCAATAATCAGTCAGAGAAACAGCTAAAATTCTAAACAGACAATTAGCAGAAACTCTGGGGCTTACTGATCCCGTGTAAATAACGTGGAGCTTCCTATTGACCCCTGCTGCTTTCAGGAGACTGGGCTTCCTTATACCCCCAGCAGTACAGGTTTAGATAATCAAGTATATTATAAAGACCGATACATATGCCCCCGGAGGGGACTCTCTTCGAAATGATGTATGGAGTTGCCCCATTATTCCTTCAGGAAAGCCAGCAAATCAACCGTAGAGCGCCCTCTACGGAAACCATACTGTCGGTCGCTAAAGAAGCTGTTGGACTCCAGGTATTTCACAAGATGAAAATTAATCATACTTTCCATCACTTTAGAAAGTTAAGGACAAATTGCAGTTGGAAGGCAATTTTCAGGGTTGTTTTTTTTTTTTCTTCAGGCAACAATTCCTGTTTAGTCAATTACCGTGCTACATTCTTTAGGAAAGGGATAGAGAAGAGATGAAACAGGTGGTGAAAGTAGAAGGATAGTCGGAAATTAACTGTCGTATAAGAAAGCTCAGCGACCAGTGACTATGTCTTCATCACTGAGCAGCCCCACCGACAGTCAGTTTTTATTTTTTTTATAAATTAACTGTCGTATAAGGTAGCACAGTGACCAGTGACCATGCCTTCATCACTAAGCAGCCCCACCGACAGTCAGTTTTTATTTTTGTAGTGAAAAAAAAAACCAAGGTCTTAGTTGGAAATCGAACCCATAACCTCCAGATTGACAAGCTAGTACACTACCTACTAGCCTACAGGGGCACCCTTTTTGAGGATCGTCGTTGCATTAGCTATCTTCCAACGATACAGCGAATATCTAAAATGACGGTTGGTTAGTCCAACCATAATGCACGATATTAATTGTGAATGACACCTTGACGTCAAGTTTTTTTGCCCAACTTAAGTTGGCATTTATTTTTTCAGTGTTCGACAAATTCGACCATAGAGTAGGTTAGCGCATTAAGATTGTTACAGTCTTTTACGAAAATGGTGGTTCGAAACAAAATTCATTTCGTGATTTTTGTTTTTGGTCAGCATTATCGATCAAATGTGTCTACAATCAGGAGAATTGTGCACAGATGTCTACTATTACCAATTATACTCACGGGTGTTTTTCTGAAAATATTTAATCTGTTTGAATTAAGAAATTTGACAATTTGCTTTGTGTTGCCAATACATCGGTTTAAAAGTAAACTGCCGTTTTTATTGCCTTTAAATATGCAACATTTTTTCAATTGCATAAACAAGAAACATTTTTTGAGATTTGACATATAAATACAGGTATGGAAAACTGTATTTTAGAAAGTGGAATGGTAAATAATGTTTTAAATTTTTCCATTTGTCTTAATTTTTTTGGCACCAGCAAATTAAAATACAAAATTAGAAATTAACGATCAGCTATAGGTAACGATTGCTAGAAACATTTTAACAGTTGAAAAAAATGTTGCTGTTAACATTTTATAACTTTTAACAACATGAACGTAAGGGCAAAGGCAATATTTTTTCTTCTTTGATTCACAGATTTTTTTGTGTGGGTCGTTTCAATAAAAAAATATTTAAACAAAATCGTTATAACCAAGCTATACTGTAGCTGTGTGAAATATGTTGGAATATGTTGTACAACTTCTTTATTGCTTCATATTAAAATTTAACATTTCGAAAGTAAAACGGAAACAAAATGAAGAATAAATGGTTTCGTGTTTACAAGGGACAAGTACTATATAACTGTTTAAAATATAATAATAAAAAAAACAACAAAAAAGAAAAGAAAAACATTAATAATTTAAATCATCAAGCAAATTTTAAAAAGTCTGCATAGTCTGCATGGGTAGCAAAGTACATTGTAGATTAAAATATCATTCCAATAAGTTGTTTAAAATGCAGCAGCTATTTTTTTATTTTAGAAGCAGGATATTGATGTTTGAAAAAAATCACTTCTCCGAAAGCTCTATTTTTAATTACAAAAATTTTGGAATTTTTATTTTATACAAATGTAAACTTCATGGTAAAATATACAAAATTTTTTACTTTTATGTTTATAATTACATTCTATTACATTCTGTAATTTTGAGTTTTGAAGGAGGCGGAATTAATGTGCCCATTTTCAGAGGGTTCTTCTATTCACATAGAATAATCGTAAGGACAAATATTTTTTTAAATAAAATTTAATATAATTAATTTTAATTTGAAATTAATTCTTAAAGTCAAACTGTTTGAGTTTTACAACCAAATGAGTAACTATTAATACGGCTTAAGTTCAAGTATATTCTAATTTTTAAATTTACTAAAAAAAGAAAAATGTGAAGCCTAAACTGCTAATAATTAATTATGTATTATATTCTGCTAATATTTTCTTATATCTGTTTTTTTTTAGAATAACACAAAAATTTGTAAAAATACATTTTTCTTAATCAATTTTTAAATTAAAATATACATGAACATTAGCCTGATTAATAATTATAAAATAAATTTTATAACATTGTTACGGATGCATCTTGCTTAAGTTTTAAGAAAGAAAATAATTAAGCAATAATATAAACTTATTGGGTATGATGTTTACTAACTGCATGGCTTGCTAAGAAAACTTATGCACACAAGACAACAGCAAATTTCTAGTTACAAACTGCTTAGAAATTTTATACACGCAAAACAACAGCAATTAGATATGCTGTTTACTAACTGCGTAGTTTTCTAACAAACTTTATCAGCGTAAAAACAAAAGCAAAGATACACACAGGCATACAGGCGCCTATATATTCAATGAATAACATAACAACAATAAAATGTGATACAAATGGAGTAGAAGATTGATATGTGCGTATATTTTCCGACGGGGTTTAATTTATTTTTCTTTAGGTACGGTTTTACATCAACTCTCGTCAAATTTAGTTTGTGAGCAAACCGCTTTCGGCTATTTGCCATCTTCAGTGTTCTCTTTATAGTAGCAGATTCTTATTTTTTCTAGACCTTTAGTGGACAAATATAAAAGGCAGCATCTAAGTATATAGTTAGTTAGTTGAAAAATAAACCTCGTGTTATAAAGACGCGCATTTTAAGTAAATTGTTCTGTAGAATCAACTTTGTGTGTAGTTAAAGTAAATAGACTTGTGATTAATTTAAAAACTCTAAAATCTGGTGTTATTTATTTTGCAATAAAGAACTTACAACAAAAAGGTTATAAAAGGTATAAACGTAACAATATTAATGAGTTGCTTCAACACTGTGGCTTTCGGCTGGGATTATTTCAGTTAAAGGACCCGCTCGAATATGCGCTGGTGTTTCCACATTTTGTATCGAGCCTGTCGACTCGAATCTAACAACCCAATTCTTAATAGCGGCCTCAGAAGAACGATTATGTTGTCCGAAAACATCACGAATTTGACGAAATGTAACTTTAACCGAACCATTATTTTCATAGTGTATATTTTAATGCAATTTTCGAGCATAATTTTATTTATTGTAGCAATTGTCAATGCATCTACTACGTATGCGTCAAAAAACTAAATCTCAAAACTATCATGTTGTTGGTGTTGCCACAATTGAAAAACAAACTTCTTGTTGAAAAAAAAAACGATTTTATGTTACTGAGTGGGTAGCAGCTAAATGAAAATGAAATAATTTCTAAATAGAACATATCGCACCCTGAATACAAAAGGGTCACAACTCAATAAACGAACATTTTTAGGATAGACAAAAAACTGTTTAGTTCGCCGTGTAGAAGCAACACACTTAACACAAAAATAGAGTTTTACTTCAACTAAATAATCAAGTTCGGTCAACTTTTGCGAAACATCTGTAACACATGAGGCGTTACAGTGATCGCGTCCGAAGACCTCACTAAATAATTCAATCGGTAGTAGCGACGGACGGTATGCACAAAAGGCAGAGACTTAATCAATGCAAGTTAATGACTCGCACTTACTAGGAATTCCAAGTTCATGTGAACAGTTTCAGTTCACAATCCTAAGCATGAAAGTGGTTCAGCGGTTTACTCGAACTTCTCGGTCTAGGAAATACACGTTTAAACTTTCATTGTAGCGCACGTGCAGCCCAGGACATCTAAGAGCGTCACAGACCTGTTTTTGCTCAATCTCATTATTGCCAGACGCAATTCGTCCATTTAAGAAGCTAGGGTCCTTTGTAATAAGGCAACAGGTACGGCTCCACTCTTGTAGACATCATCAAACACTTACACATTTTACTATGCTCATGAATGAAGGTTACAAAAAGTTTCAAACACCATAATCCTGAAAGCATCTATTTAACATATTTGAGTCTCGTTCGTTATCGGAATTAACCAGATAAATCACTCCATGAACTAAAAACGGCCATTCACCACCACCACCCATAGATTCGAGAAAGAGCTATCAATCTATCTTACACACTTATGTTCGGACCTGTTACGTTTTTCCGTGTATTTTTCCAGTTAAATAAGATAGTGACGTGAAAGAAATTTTTACAGTAGTTAGAGATGTGTACTCTGAATTAATTTATGGCAAAAAAAGTCAGTTTTGAAAAATTTTAAGTTATGACCCTTTTGTATTTAGGGTGCGATATATTTACAAATTTAATCATGATAATTTTTATAAAAAAGCAATTAAATTAATTAAAACGAGAAATAGAATGAGAAGAGAAATTACCGCCCACCCACAAACGTTTGTTCAAAGTGATTTTAGATTTTATTAAAAATATGTGTGAGACTCTTTCGAAACCTTCTAAACGGCTAATTGATCGTATTCAATAAATATTTTCTTTTCATCTTTATGATTTACTACACACTCAAGTGTTTGAAAAAGGTTAAAGAAAGATCAATTGATATAATTAAATTATTGCTTGTTGACAAAAAATTACATACACAAAAAAGTGTCTGACATATTTTACGCACAAAAAACAGAAAGTAAAAGTCAACAATCCAAAAACAAAATTCTTTTCTTATTATATTTCATGCATTCTATCAAAAATAATGAGCAAATTTCATAACCTAAAGAATAACCTCTATTATGAATGGCAACGTCGACAATATCGTCAATTGATTGTCAGCATTACATTAAGTCAACATCGACAACACTGCCTCGACGATAAAATGGTATTAAAGAAAAGCGTTGTTATGCGCATCGTCATATTATCCAAATTTAAAAGTAATTGTTTCACATCTATAGTTTCTGTGACAGTTGAATAAATAATTAAAAATTGTTTTTATTTTTGCCTGATTCCAAGGAAAGTTCTAGTAGTTCTAGAGAAAGTTCTAGTAGTTTATAAAAAATGTAAAAACTTAAGCGTTGAAGAAAAATTTTGGGGTAAAGACCCAACATATTCAATTTGCCAGATAGCAAGTAAATGAATAACATACTGAATAACATAAATTTGAGGTTAGAAACTTTTTTTGACAACTTCAGTTTTATAGATATACAGGGTGTCCGCCGGGAAGGTATACTACTTTGTTTCTTTATAATTTTTGTTTAAATGAAAAAAAATGGATCTTACTTGCCTTAATAAATGATTCACCATATGAGAATTATATTCGCAGCTTGTTGTTTTGCTCAAAATCTACACATATACATGTCGTGATAAGATTTACATCTGCACCTGGCCGTAAGCCTTAATCAGATGGTGGTCAAACCACTGGGAATGAAAAGCAACGTCATTTACGCCCTAGGAAGCCGAAGACTAATTCTAGCAACAGGTCTTTCCTAGTTGCATTTTCAGCGGTTCCGAAGCAGGGTTGCAAACCACTACTCCTTGCTGAAGAGCTGGAGACTATCCAACTCATGGTCCAGAACACATGACTAGTATGCTCACTGTATCCGGATCATTCACCCGTTAGTGTTATTAAAGGCGAGATGATCCAAAACCACAACCACCACGATACTCCCGAAGGGCCAACCTCAATAATCAGTCAGAGAAACAGCTAAAAGTCTAAAGAAACAATTAGCAGAACTCTGGCGCTTACTGATTCCCGGGGAAATAACGTGGAGCTTCCAGTTGACCCCTGCTGCCTTCAAGGTCTGGGCTCCCTTTTACCCCCAGCAGCACAGGTCTAGATGGTCAAGTATTTTATAAAGACCGATAAATGTGCCTCAGGGGGGATCTACACATGTACAGGGAGTGTGATTCGTTTTACATCCGCACCTGGCTATATAGCCTTAATCAGATGGTGGACAAACCACTATTGTATAATTTGGAACGTCATACATGCGTTCTAGATAGCCGAAGGCATAATTCTAAGCAACAGAACCACCTAGTTGCAACTTTAATGATTCCAGGACAGGGCTGCAAATCATCACACCTTGCTAAAGAGTTGGACACTTTCTAACTCCTGTCCAGAACACATGTCAAGCATGCTCACTGGACTGGATCATTTACTTTGCGTGTCCTTATCAGTGAAATGATCCTAGCCACCATAATTTTCATAAATTCCTTATGGGGCCGCAAAACCACAACCACCAAGATACTCCCATATAGGGGCCAACCTCAATGATCAGTCAGAGAACTATTAAATGTCTAAAGAGACAAATAATGAACTCTGCGGGTTCACTGATCCCCGGGGAAATAAAGTGGAGCTTCCAGTTGTCTCCCTGTCTGACTTTAGGGGACTGGGCTCCCTCTTTTTCCCAGTTGTACTGTGTCTAGATAGTGGAATATTCTATAAAGACCATATTTATATGCTCCTGGGGGGGGATCTACACATGTACAGTGTGTTCGCCGAGATTTTATATTGACAAATGTTTTATTTAATGTCGGCAACTATGTATGGAATACGATATCAGATAAATATCCCCCTCTGTTAGTCTCACATATGCGAACCCTTTTTGTTTGAGTTGCTCCAGCGTTTCTGGTTTATTTGCATAAACCTTGCTTTCAGGAAAACCAGAGCGGTCAAATTAGGCGAATATGGAGGCCAATCAACATCACCATTTCTTCAAATAATTTGTTGTGGAAAGAGATTTAGCAGTAATTCCATTGTAAACCTGCCTATATGCAATGTAACACGGTCTTGTTAATGATAATTTTCTATAGTAAAATTATGTCTGATAATAATTTTCTATAGAAAAACTATGTCTGATAATAATTTTCTATAGAAAAATTATGTCTGATGATAATTTTCTATAGAAAAATTATGTTTGATGATAATTTTCTATAGAAAACTTATGTCTGATGATAATTTTCTATAAAAAAATTATGTCTGATGATAATTTTCTACAGAAAAATTTTGATTGATGATAATTTTCTATAGAAAACTTATGTCTGATGATAATTTTCTATAGAAAAATTATGGCTGATAATAATTTTCTATAGAAAACTTATGTCTAATGATAATTTTCTATAGAAAAATTATGTCAGATGATAATTTTCTATAGAAAAATTATGTCAGATGATAATTTTCTATAGATAAATTATGTCTGATAATAATTTTCTATAGAAAAATTATGTCTGATGATAATTTTCTATAGAAAACTTATGTCTAATGATAATTTTCTACAGAAAAATTATGTCAGATGATAATTTTCTATAGAAAAATTATGTCAGATGATAATTTTCTATAGAAAACTTATGTCTAATGATAATTTTCTATAGAAAAATTATGTCTGATGATAATTTTCTATAGAAAAATTATGTCAGATGATAATTTTCTATAGAAAAATTATGTCTGATGATAATTTTCTATAGAAAACTTATGTCTGATGATAATTTTCTATAGAACAATTATGTCTGATAATAACTTTCTATAGAAAATTATATCTGATGATAGTTTTCTATAAAAATTTTATGTCTTATGATAATTTTCTATAGAAAAATTATGTCTGATGATAATTTTCTATAGAAAAATTATGTCTGATTATTAATTTCTATAGAAAATTTTTGATTGATGATAATTTTCCATAGAAAAATTTTGATTGATGATAATTTTCTATAGAAAAATTATGATTGATGATAATTTTGTACAGAAAAATTATGATCGATGATATGATGTGTTTAATGTTTAAGCTGACTAGAGTGTTCTCTCAATATCAAGATAAAATAGCATTTACAAGTGGAAGTGCGTAATGTTACTGATTTACTTAGATACAGAAAGGGTGGCAGCACCTTTTATTTTATTTTATTTTATTTTAAAACTGATTTATTACTGATTTAGGTGAACTTATTATTAGTATATTTATTCAGTTGGTGTATTATCATGTATCCAGTCAGCAAAATGTGACACGGAAGTATAAACGCTGGGTATGCGCAATCCACCACAGTTATCTGAACCAAATGACATAATCCCAATCTGAAATTTAAAATAATTAAATATTTGATTAAATTTTTTCATTTCGAGTTCTTGATGAAAAACGAAATCGATAATAGTTCTTAAGGACTCATAACACGGATCAATATAAATTGTGTTAATTTTAACAAAATAAAACGTTGCTCACCTGAGAAAATATACCATTTTCCTGTATAAATAATGGTGCTCCACCAAAGCCCTGACAAACATCCTTGCCCTCACCACCAGCACACATCCACTGACCCTCTATAGAATTTGGTGACTCTAATGCACCAGTTGCAGCATAATTACGCAAACATAAGTCCCAACTCGTTAGAGGCACATCCAAATACGACATTTCTGGTTGACGACTACTCGATGTGGATATTTTACCCCAGCCAGCAATGGTGGCTCGTTTACCCACCACCAAATTTGTTCTGGTCTTTTGTAAACAAATTGGTTGGGTGGCCACTGTAACATGTTCATACATGAAAATACAAAAAAAAAAAAATAATATATTTTTTTAATCATGACATGCCTCACAATGGTTCAACCTGCAGCACATTTTGAAGTTAAAAAAAATAATAAATAAGAAAATGATTATAAAATCATTAAACCTTAATTTTATTGATGTCTTTGTCTACAAAACAATAATCATAATATTAAACAAAATGTATGTCCATTGTGACGTTGAGGTAACTACAGGTTTAAAAGAAACCGGCTATAACACAAAAGAAGTTTATATACAATTTTTGCAACATTGTTACCAAAATCATATTAAAGGTTCTTTTAATGATTGAAATTTCAAATATTATTTCCTGTGCTTTTGCCACTCGTACTGCAAAGGAGTGCAAAAAGAAACATTAATTTTTATTAGTTGTTAAATTGAATATGGGGATACAAGTAAAAATAATTAGAAAAACGTTTCCTCTTAACTTGTCGGCTTGAACTGTGCCATTTTTCTTGAAGATATTTATTTAAACAAAAATATTTAATCAACCATGAAAAATGATTCTGATGATATTCTTTATCTTGCAGATGTCAAAAGTGGTTTTCAACTGGCGAGGATTTTACAAAAACTAATGCAGTCACAGGTTTAAATTCACCTTGATTTAGGATTTTCTCAAATTTTTGTTTAGAAAAATTATAAAGTTTTTATTTAAAAAAAATTTTTATTTAAAAAAATTTTATAACTAGAAACATAAAATTATTTTATAAAAACATTATGACTGATAAAATTATTTTATAGAAAATTTATGACAGACTATATTTTTTTATATGAAAATAATGAGACAATAATGAAAATTTTCTATAGAAATATTATGACTTTTTATAGAAAAATTTGATTGATGAAATTTTTTTTTGATTATTTATGAATGATGATAATTTCTATAGAAAAATTATAAACGGAGAAATTGATTTATAGAAATAGTGAAATTTTTTTAGATCAATTATGGCTGATGATATCTTTCTATAGACAAATTATTATTGATGAAATTTTTTTTCTGATGACTTATGAATGATGATAATTTTTACAAATAAATTACGAACGAAGATACTTATAGAAATACTATCACTGATGGAATTGTTTTATAGAAAAGTTATGACAGACCATATTTTTTATATGAAAAATTAAAAATTTTCTACAGAAATAAATATGACTGAAGATATCTTTTTATAAAAAAATTATGATTGATATAATTTGTTTATGATTACTTATGAATCATGATAATTTCTGCAGTAAAATTATGAACGGATTAATTGCTGTGCAGAAATATTGATATTTTTCTAAATCAATTGTGACTGATGATATCTTTTTATAGAAAAATTATGATTATGATGACATTTTTTTCTGGTGACTTATAATGATGATAATTTCTGTATTAAAATTATGAACGGAGTAATTGATTTATAGAAATAGTGACATTATTTTAGAACAGTTATGACTGATCATATCTTTTAATAGAAAAATTATGATTGATAAAATTTTTTTCTGATAACTTATGAATGATGATAATTTCTATAGAAAAATTATGAACGAAAATGTTATTTATAGAAATAGTATTACTGACGAAATTATTTTATAGACAAGTTATGACTGACTTTATTTTTTTATAAAAAAAAAATTAAAATTCTTTATAGAAATATAATGGCTGAAATTTCTTAGTGATTACTTATGAATGACGATAATTTTTATAGATAACTTACGAACGAAGATATTTATTTATGATTGATGATATCTTTTTATAGAAAAATTATGATTAATGAAATTTTTTCTGATGACTTATGAATGATGATAATTTCTGTAGTAAAATTAAATACAAAAAAACAGAAAACAGTATCAGTGATGAAATTGTTTTATAGAAAAGTTATGACAGACTATATTTTTTATATGAAAAGAAATAAGATTTTCTATAGAAATATTATGACTGATGATATCTTTTTGTAGAAAAATTATGATTGACACAATTTTTTTCTGAGTACTTATGAATGCTGATAATTATTGTAAATATATTACAAACGAAGATATTTATTTATAGAAATAGAATTACTGATGACATTTTCTACAGAAATATTATAACTGATGATGTCTTTAAATAGAAAAATTTGATTTATGAAATTTTTTTCTGATTATTTATGAATGATCATAATTTTTATAGTAAAATTATGAACGGAGTAATTGATTTATAGAAATAGTGACATTTTTCTAGAATAATTATGACTGATGATATCTTTTTATAGAAAAATTATGATTGATGAAATTTTTTTCTGATAACTTATGAATGATGACAATTTCTGTAGGTAAATTATGAACGAAAACAATTTTTTATAGAAATAGTATTATTGATGAACTTTTTTTTAAAACAATTATGACTGATGAGATATTTTTACAGAAAATGTATAACTGATGATACTTTTTTTAATAGAATTGTGACTGATTAAATTATTTTATTGAAAAATTATGACTGGTATAATTTTTTATAGCAAAATTATGACTAATGAAATACTTTCAGCGAAAGAATTATGACTGTTAAAAATGTTTTAAATAACAATATAGCTGCTTATTTTTTTTAAATTATAACTAATGGTTTCTGGATAGAAAAACTATACTATTGAAAATTTTTATAGAAAAATTATTACTCACGAATTTTTTCTATAGAAAAATTATAAATGATAAAGTTATAAATTATGGTTGATGAAATTTTTCTATAGGAAAATAATGACCGATTACTTATGAATGATCATAATTCATGATTTTATAGAAAAATTATGAATTATGAAATTTGTTTATAGAAAATTGTAACTGACCATGATTTTTTTGTATAAAAACAATGACTGATGAAAATTTTTAATAGAAACATTATGACTGGAATTTATTTTGTGTTTAATTATGAATGATGAAAATTTTATTTTTAAAAATGATGAATCAAGAAATTTATTTATAGAAAAATAATAACTGATGAAAATCTTTTTAGAACAATTATGATTGATGAAATTTTTCTACAGAAAAATGATGACTCATAATCGATTTTTTTTGGAAAATTATAACTGTTGAATTTTTTATAGAAAATTATAACGGATAAAAAATGTTTATAAGAAATTTTCTATAGAAAAATTATAAATCTTAAAATTTATTTATAGAAAAATATAACTGATTATATTTTCTATAAAAAAATAAAACTGATTATATTTGTCTATAGAAAAATATTACTGATTATATTTTTCTATAGAAAAATACTACTGACTATATTTTTCTATAGAAAAATACTACCGACTATATTTTTCAATAGAAAAATACTACTGACTATATTTTTCTATAGAAAAATATTACTGATATACTAGTGATTACATTTTTCTATAGAAAAATATTACTGATTATATTTGTCTATAGAAAAATATTACTGATTATATTTGTCTATAGAAAAATACTACCGACTATATTTTTCAATAGAAAAATACTACTGACTATATTTTTCTATAGAAAAATACTACCGACTATATTTTTCAATAGAAAAATACTACTGACTATATTTTTCTATAGAAAAATATTACTGATATACTAGTGATTACATTTTTCTATAGAAAAATATTACTGATTATATTTGTCTATAGAAAAATATTACTGATTATATTTTTCTATAGAAAAATACTACTGCTTATATTTTTCTATAGAAAAATACTACTGACTATATTTTTCTATAGAAAAATACTACTGACTATATTTTTCTATAGAAAAATACTACTGACTATATATTTCTATAGAAAAATACTACCGACTATATTTTTGTATAGAAAAATACTACCGACTATATTTTTGTATAGAAAAATACTACCGACTATATTTTTCTATAGAAAAATACTACTGACTATATTTTTCTATAGAAAAATACTACTGACTATATTTTTCTATAGAAAAATACTACTGACTATATTTTTCTATAGAAAAATACTACTGACTATATTTTTCTATAGAAAAATACTACTGACTATATTTTTCTATAGAAAGATATTGCTGATTGTATTTATCCATAGAAAAATATTACTGATTTTATTTTCTATAGAAAAATATTTTTGATTTTATTTTTTTATAGAAAAATATTTTTGATTTTATTTTTTTATAGAAAAATATTGTTGATTTTATTTTTCTATACAAAAATTTTGTTAATTTTTTTTTTTTTGAATAACAAATATATTATATAAAAAAAATTATGACATGAAATTTATTTATAAAGAATGATCCTTTTTTTATATAAAAATTATGACTGACTATATTTTTTAATTAGCAAATCATGACTGATGATATTTTATATGATATAGAAAAACTATCACCGATGAATATTTTCTACAGAAAAAATATAACGCATGAAATTTTTGTTGAAAAATAATAATGAAATTTTAATGATTGATGGTAAATTTTTGTAAACAAATTATTAGACTAGATATAGTTCTTTTTATTAATGGAAATGTTAAGAGTTCCAATTTTAGTAATTGCAAGATCCTGCTAGCAATTTAGAGTCCGAGAGGTATGAATAGAAAACATTGCAAGAAGTAAAGAGTTCAATGTCTTAAGGAGCTAAATTGATTAAAGACATTTCTGACACAGTAAGTCTGCAGTAGGAAGTCCAGAAAGCTGTGAAATGTTATCTCAATAATTAAGTTCCTGACCGATTAAGTAAGTAAAAATGCTCTAGACAAGATGAAAGGTGAACTATGGTTAGAGACAATAGCGCACATTGCAGAGTCTTGCAATGGGTTAGTCTTAGGACCACGGACAAAAAGATATTCCATGTGAATGATATAGGACTTTAGCCTTAGGCAAACGTTAGGAATAACAAACTACCTATCAAACGGTCTAAAATCTTTACATTCAAGTTTAAATGCTGTTAACACCATAAGACTCAAGTTAATTAAAGTAGCTACAAATTAATTATTAAGAAACTAAGGGTTACGAAAATGAAAGCAAAAGCAGTTCACTTTAGTACATGTGATGGAGTTTTAAATAAAAGAAATAATGCGTTAACATCTGTAGCACTAAATGTTGACTTGTTCAATAATTTTAATAGCGTCTCGTTACTGTTGGTAAAAACCTTAATATCATAACTATTGGAACGTGCTAAAGATAATCAATTATTTATGATTTTATTGTCTCAATAATAATAATAATTGATCAATACCCAGACACACACACACACACACACACAACACTTATAATATCAATCAAGACAAAACGGCGACTTACAAAAGGCAGCCTTTAATAAATTAAAAAAATCAACCTGCCTCATAATTACTCACATTAAATTAAATTATACAACTTTACAATAAACAACTTGTTTGTTTATTTCAATCCTTCGATTACATTAAAACTTATCATATTTCACTTCTACGGTTGTCCAAAAAGAGTCATAACAATAACAATAACAATAACAATCCATTAAGATAAATGAGATAAAACAAGTCCAATAAAAATATTTTCATCATTGATTGGTCGTTTCCCAACGTTATAACGAATTTATCGTATGGCTGGTGTGGTCAGGTCAGACTTGTAGAAACGAAATAATTTCAATTTTAACAAATTGCTGATATTAAACATGTTAACACAACGCCTTTATGACCAAATAATTTATGCCATTTTAAATGATAACGCTTAAAGAAGAGTGTTTTTAATGATACACACTGTGCATTGCATTTAGCAAAAACAAAAGTGCTTAAAGCGAATAAAGGAATATATGCAAAAACAGGATTAAAAGCAACAACTGGATATTTAAATAATGCTGGGGGTAATCTTGGATTTTCTTTAATCAAGTGCAAAACGCCTATTTCAATAACACACATCAAGTCCTTTTTTATAGATTTTAATTTAAATGAAGGTCAGATTTGTAAGTTTTAGATTTAATTAAGCGGAGTTGCCACATTCAAGAATTCTATTCTTTTTCACATAAATTTTTAGATTTAAATTTTTTTTAGAGCAAAATAAAAAGTCGGTAATAATACCTACGAATAGAGTACATAAGTTCAGAAGGATAGACGGCAAGGAAGATTTATATACAAAAATGTTTATTTTTTCGGTTTTACGAAGGCGAATTGTAGTTTTTAATTTCGCCGACGATTTGCCCGGCGAACATGGTGATTTGATAAAAGCTTAGCATATTAAAAAATAGATGTTGTTGCACTTGCAGCCCAGCCATTATGAATCCGGGCCCAAATATTTATTAGTTACGCAAAAAGTATTTTTTATAGAGGTAAAGAACTTTGAAATGGAAGTAAAAAACAATGATGAATTTCTTTTAACTGCTACGAAATTTATTTTATAACCGAAAGATTATCTTTTAGCATTATAATTTAAATATAACTTCTAACATATGATTGCCACGGTGGGCTCCAACGTAGTTTAATCTAGAGTTCAAATGTTGATGACTTTCTCCAACATTTGTGGCCATATATCGGCATTAACGCAGCGAATGTTTATTTTCCAAGTGATCAATCATTTCGGACACATTGGCGGAGGCTAAACAATTTTTCAAACACTTATTTGTGAAACTAAATTTATGGTATTCCTTTCCTTATCTTGCAGCAGTATAGTACGACATATTACTAAACTTCCCCCCGGGGGCACATGATAGTTTTTTTGGAACCTACTATTTCATTTAGACTGGTGTCTTGCGGGGTAAAAGGGAGCCCAGGCCCCTCAAAGGCTAGACCGGAGGATATACGTATTCGATGGCCTCCTAGGGCGTGAATGACGTTTGCAAATCATTCAAAGTGGTTTGACCACCATCTGATTATGACTACCTAGTCGGTGCAGAGAGTGTGATTTGATTTACATCTGCACCGACCATATAGTCATAATCAGATGGTGGTCAAACCACTTGGTTGATTGGACATCACCCACGCCCTAGAAAGCCATCGAATACGTATATCCTCCGGTCACTTCTAGTAGCAATTTCGAAAGCCCAAAGTAGGCCGCAGCCTTCACTCCTTGCTACAGAGTTGGAGACTTTCCAACTCCTGGTCCAGAACGCATGAAGCTCTTTTTTATGAAGAACACGACAGCATTCATACTCACTGAACCTGAACCATTCATTGTGTTAATTTGAATGATTCGACCCACAAACTGTCACGAGGGTCCGAAACCACAACCACCACGATACTCCCATATAGGGGCCAACCTCAATAACCAGTCAGAGAACATCTTTGCCTAAAGAGACAAATAGTGAACTCTGGGGCAACTGATTCCCGTGAAAATATGTGGATTGTCCAGGTGACTCCTACTAGCCTTTGAGGGGCCTGGGCTCCCTTTTACCCCGCAAGACACCAGTCTAAATGGAAATAGTCGAAAAAGACTATCATGTGCCCCCGGGGGGAAGCTAGTCAGTGCAGATGTAAATCAAATCACATCAATATTATTAAACTAGGGGGGGCAGATTGATATGTTTTGAGGGAAATTCACCGCCATTACATGTGTCAACGGGGGTAAAGGGGAGCCCAGTCCTCTTCAAGGATAACAGGAGCCAACAATTGCACTATATTTCCACGGGAATCAGTAAAGTGCCATAGTTCAGCTATTTGTCTTTTTAGCCTTTTAGCTATTCTCTGACTGATTACCGAGGTCGGCCCTTTGGGAGTATCGTGGTGGTTATTGTTTCCAGGCCCTCGTTTGAGTTGCTTGGTTCGAATCATTCACAGTAAACACAATGAATGGTCCAGGTCCAGTGAGCATAAATGCCGTCATGTTCTTAAAATATATTAAGCTTCATGCGTTCTAGACCAGGATTTGGATAGTCTCCAACTCTTTAGCAAGAAGTGAAGGCTGCGGCCTGCTTGGGGCATTTAAAGTTGCAACTAGGAGCAACCGGAGAATAAACGTATCCGAAGGCCTTCTAGGGCGAGGATAACGCTACATTTCATCCACAGTGTAATGATCCACCATCTGGTTATGGCTTACACAGCTTGGTACAGATGTAAATCTTATCACGTACATTGGTAAATTTGCATCGGTTATTCTAAAAAAATAATAAATTGTGAATCCCTTTCCTTTTGGTTAGATGAAAGCACAGACATCAGTATAATTTGCAAGCCTATTTATTATATGCATTCAATGCATAGATCTTGACTAAAATGTTTTTTAAACAATGTTTTCTACTGAGACCTTTCATAGAAATATTACAGGCCTTATCTAAAGTTGATGTTTAAATGCGTAAAATACTACAAGAACAAATGAAATGCATCATTATATATCAAATGCTTGGCTTTGTATTTGTAAGGCAGCTCTGCCATTTCACTAATAACCGCCAATACAAGTATAGAGTTATCTGTTGCGACCAGTCAAGTTTCCCGCTGTTTTTCTTCTATGGCAAACTCTTCTTTCAAATAAATGGCACACAAATTTGAGGTTAGGAAGTAAATTGACTTAAAACAAAGCCTTGTTTGACAACTTAAGTCTTGGTATCAAAATGTAAAGTAAAAATATGGGAATTGTTAACAAAATATGAAGTCGTGCAAACGGCCACCTTTAGCACGTCGCCATTCATTCGCTCTGTACGCAAAATTCTGAAGCACATTTTGCAAGAAAGCCACAAAAAATTAGCTTTCATGGTTTGGTAACGTAAAGAATTCACAGTGATGGCGTTTACTGGGTGATTTTCGAAAAAAATAGGGTCCGATGATACCGCCTGACCTCAAACCGTATTATACGGCCAGATCGTGACAAGATTTACATTGGTAGCGAGCCATGTGGCCATAATACGGTGATGATCTTTCCACTGGGTGTAGGAAAAAGTGTCCATTCACGCCCTAAGACGCATACACAATTTTCGAAATTTTCGACTGCTCGGTAGCAGGGCCGTAGCCTTACTCTTTGCTTAATAGTTGAAGACTATCCAACTCCTGGTCCTGTTACAAGCGCAACTAGGACATTTATTTGGATGTAAACCTTTTCTTTGCGTTAACACCTCTTCGGAATTTTCTTCAAAGCCCGGTTTAAACCACAACCACCACGTTTCTCCTCGAGGGACCTCACTAACAACCAGAACAGGGTCGTAGCCCTGAAAGGCCGTACCCCCACTTCTTGCTTAAGAGTTGGAGACTATCCAATTCCTGGTCCTGTTACAAGCGCAACTAGGACATTTATTTGGATGTTAACCTTTTCTTTGCGTTAACACCTCTTCGGAATTTTCTTCAAAGCCCGGTTTAAACCACAACCACCACGTTGCTCCTCGAGGGACCTCACTAACAACCAGAACAGAGTCGTAGCCCTGAAGGGCCGTACTCCACTCCTTGCTTAAGAGTTGGAGACTATCCAATTCCTGGTCCTGTTACAAGCGCAACTAGGACATTTATTTGGATGTTAACCTTTTCTTTTCGTTAACACCTCTTCGGAATTTTCTTCAGAGCCCGGTTTAAACCACAACCACCACGTTGCTCCTCGAGGAGCCTCACTTACAACCAGAACAGGGTCGTAGCCTTGCGAGCAACTGGTTCCCATGGTACCAGTTGTGTCGGCCTCCGAGAGTCCTGTACCTCTTCCTTTATCGGGCTCCTGCTAGCGACTGGTTTCGCATTTTACCCCTCTAAGGCACACGTCAAGATGGGAAAGACTGCGTGCTGGTAATTTTTTTTTATTTTAAAGAGAAGTAGCACTTCAGGCAACAATGCATATTTAGTCAAGTACCGAGCTACATTCTTTTGGGAAAGGAATAGAGAAGAGTAGAAACAAATGGTGAAAGTGGAAGGATAGTTACGGAAATTAACTGTAGTATAAGACAGCAACACTGACCAGTGACCTTCATCACCTTCATCACTGAGCCGCCCCACCGGCAGTCAACTTTTATTTGTAGTGACAAAAACCACGGTCCTTTTGGGAATTGAACCTACAGTCGTATAAGCTAGTACACTACCTACTAGCCTACAGGGGCACCTCATTTTTTTTGGGACTGTTTTTGGATTTCGTGAGTCCCATAGGCAACAATTTAGCTTATTTACATAACCGCCTATTTGAAAATGAGCCTACTAATTACTAAAAAGGATTTTGTTGAAAAATGTGTTGCTTTCGTTCAGTTCACAAGCATTCGGCATTAATTCTTGAACGAGTTGAACTATATAAACGAAGATGGAAATCTATATGCAAAATAATGCGCAAAGTGCCTCTAGTGATGCTCAACTGTTGCGAACGTGTTGCTTAACCTTTGTGTATGTGAGCAAAAAACGTTTGATTTTCCGGCCAGCTCTGTCTCTTCTTCAGAGTAAAAGCTACTCGAATTTTACGAAGTAATACTTTAAGATATTCATAATAAACTTTTTAGTAAATAAGTGTCAAACGTGTGATTAGATTTACATCCGCGCCTGGCCTTAATCAGATGGTGGATCAAACCACTGCTTAATTTGGAACGTTATGCTCGTCCTAGGAAGCCGAAGCTATAATTCTATGCAACAGAACTTTCTAGTTGCAACTTCGATGATTCCAGGGCAGGGCTGTAAATCATCACTCCTTGCTTAAGAGTTGGAGACTTTCCAACTCCTGTCCAGAACACATGTCTAGCATGCTCACTGGACTGGATCATTCACCTAGCGTGTCATTAACGGCGAAATGATCCTGGCCACCATATTAAACAACAAACCTGATATGGGACCGCGAAACCACAACCACCACGGTACTCCCATATAGGGGCCAACCTCAATAATCAGCCAGAGAACAGTTAAGTGTCTAAAGAGACAAATAACGGAACTCTGCGAGCTTACTTATTCCCGTGGAAATAAAGCGGAGTTTCCAGTTGTACCCCTGCTGACTTCAGGGGATTGGGCTCCCTTTTTCCCTTTGTTGCTATCTCCAAAGATCATATATATGTGCCCCCGAGGGGTCAAAGAAGGGCAGCCTAATTCTTGATATTTAATCATTTTACTTTATAACCTCAAATTTGCTCACCCAATTGTAAACTTTTATATAAATCGCTGCTTTTTCTAAAAACAATAATCTTAATTTTGTCAAACAAGATCTTGTATATAAAAATCTATATAATTTTATTAAAATTAAAATTTAAAAAAATAATAGCAAACATGATCTCTAAATGTTTTCAATTGAACTTGACTCATGCCATCTTTTATTACTCTCTTAAATAAATTTGTGTGTGTGTGCATGAATGCTTTTTCTATGTGTGGTCATTATTAATTTATTAATTAAGTTTTTTTTATTATTTTTTTTTTTGTATCGTAACGCCCCTTTCCGGTACAATAGTTGCAATAACGATTACGAAAATATTTTTAGGTTTTTCACTTACCAGAATAATTGAGGGGTGTTTTTAAAATCAACAAGGCAATATCGTGATGATATTGACCCTGTTTGTAATCAGGATGGACAATAACATGACTTATGGCATGATTAACAGAACGCGGAGCACAAAAACCGGTACTAGCACAATCGGGATCTGAAGAAGTATCATATTCTCCCACACGTACAGACGATCTAGAAGAAAAAAAAAAGCCAAACGAAAAATGCAAAAGTACATTTTATTTCAAGGTAAGCGCATGCATGCTCACAATCTATGACCTTCTGCTTTGGCTAAAGCACAATGTGCTGCTGTTAGTATAACTCTTCTGGCTATAACCGTACCAGCGCAGGGATAAGCAAAGGCTCCAGTATTAATATCTGTTGAAAGAAAAGTTTCTCAATTTTAATAAAACTATTTTTTTTCGCTTTCTCTTTAAACTTACGTTTAAATCCAATTCTCGCTACAAATGGATACGTGCCCAAGCCACGATAAAAATGTCCTTGAACAAGTGCTTTGCCACAAACTTGATTTTTTTCCAGTGGACTGCTGGGACAACATACATATGGCATTTCTTCGCCACCGCCACAAAACAACGATTTGTCGCCGTAATAACACATTTTCGCCACCTCATAAATCATGGCCGTGCAATCGTGTAGCGGAGTGCATTCAGTACCCACTGTACATTCTGTATTGCCATCATAATATGATTTATGGCCATAGGAACGACCCTGAGGGTTATTAGTTGCATCTACTGCAAAGTTACCGGGTACTACGATTTTTTCTTAAATATTAAATAATTATTTTAAAATTTGGGGAAAACAAATTATTAAGAGTTTTTAAAAAATTAAAAACATAAAACTAAAAGTTTTGTATTACAAAAAGTTTATCTGGTTAAAAGAATAATATATTATTATTGCTAATCTAAGCAGAAACTCTTAGCAGATCGCTTCTTTAATCAATCCCTTTTTAACCCCCTTCCGTCCTCAGTGGTTGTAGGCAAACCGTTTTGTAATTTACAGCAGTGAATTGCCAACCTTTTCTCTTGACGTAGTGATTTCCGACTGTCGTTGCTCTTTCTGTTCACGCAGTCTTAACCAGACTTAGATCCACCCTGCCATTAACATTTAATTATCTTCTGCTCCTGGTTTTAAGCCTTGTTCTAGCTACTGCCGGACATTCACAAACCATGTGTGTCACTGTCTCAGCCTCTTACACTCTCAGTCTACAAGTATCATCTTCTTAGATTTTCATTTTGGCTAGATGCTACTTAAAGTTTCTATGACCTGTCAAGAGAGTATTTGAGGATCATTTGATTCTCCCTTCACCTTTTTGGGTTTAATGAGTTCACGTATTGTAAGACTTTCGTTCGTATTCGGCGATCTCCCAGTGCTACTGTGTGTTCTGGTCCACAGAAATTCACAGCGAATCTGCCCCGGGGGCACAGGATAGTCTTTTTGGAACCTACTATTCCATTTAGACTGGTGTCTTGCGGGGTAAAAGGGAGCCCAGGCCCCTCAAAGGCTAGTAGGAGTCACCTGGATAATCCACAGATTTCCACGGAAATCAGTTGCCCCAGAGTACACTATTTGTTCTCTTTAGACAATGATGTGCTCTGACTGGTTATTGAGGTTGGCCCCTATATGGAAGTATCGTGGTGGTTGTGGTTTCGGACCCCCGTGAGAGTTTGTGGGTCGGATTATTCAAATTAACACAATGAATGGTTCAGGTCCAGTGAGTATGAATGCTGTCGTGTTCTTGATAAAAAAGAGCTTCATGCGTTCTGGACCAGGAGTTGGAAAGTCTCCAACTCTTTAGCAAGGAGTGAAGGCTGCGGCCTACTTCGGGCTTTCGAAATTGCTACTAGAAGTGACCGGAGGATATACGTATTCGATGGCCTTCTAGGGCGTGGGTGATGTCCAATCAACCAAGTGGTTTGACCACCATCTGATTATGACTATATGGTCGGTGCAGATGTAAATCAAATCACACTCTGTCCCCAATCAGCACCCCCCGGGGGCACATTTATGGTCTTAATGGAGAGCTACTATGTAGACCTGTGCATCTGGGGGAAAAGGGAGCCCAGTCTCCTGAAGTCAGCAGGGGTACAACTGGAAACTCCACTTTATTTCCACGGGAATCAGTAAGCTCGCAGAGTTCCGTTATTTGTCTCTTTAGACACTTAACTGTTCTCTGGCTGATTATTGAGGTTGGCCCTTTATGGGAGTATAGTGGTGGTTGTGGTTTCGCGGCCCCATATCAGTCTATGGTCCTATGGCGGCCGGGTTCATTTGACTCTTAATAACACCTACCTGGTGAAATGTTCCCAGATCCAGTGAGCATGCTAGACATGTGTTCTGGACAGGAGTTGGAAAGTCGCCAACTCTTAAGCAAGGAGTAATGATTTGCAGCCCTGCTCTGGAATCATCGAAGTTGTAACTAGAAAGTTCTGTTGCATAGAATTAGTCTTCGGCTTCCTAGGACGAGCATGACGTTCCAAATTATGCAGTGGTTTGCTCCACCATCTGATTAAGGCTTCATGGCCAGGCGCAGATGTAAATCTAATCACACAGTTGTGCCTATGTGCTGACCCCCCGGGGGCACATTTATCGGTCTTTATAGAATACTTGATTATCTAGACCTGTGCTACTGGGGGTATAAGGGAGCCCAGTCCCCTGAAGTCAGCAGGGGTACAACTGGGAGCTCCACGTTATTTCCACGGGAATTAGTAAGCCCCAGAGTTTCCGCTAATGGTCTCTTTAGACTTTTAGCTGTTTCACTGTCTGATTATTGAGGTTGGCCCTTCGGGAGTATCGTGGTTATTGTGGTTTTGCGGCCCCTAGCATAAACAGATATATGGTGGCCATGATCATCTCGCCTTTAATCACACCTACTGGTGAATTTTCCAGATCCAGTGAGCATGCTAGTCATGTGTTCTGGATAGGAGTTGGATAGTCACCAGCTCTTCAGCGAGGAATAGTAGTTTGCAGCCCTGCTCTGGAACCACTGAAATTGCAACTAGGAAAGAACTGTTGCTAGAATTAGTCTTCGGCTTCCTAAGACGTGAATGACGTTGCTTTTCATTCACAGGCCAGGTGCAGATGTAAACCTTATCACGAAATGTGCCTTGGTCCCCCCCGTTGACACATTGATATGTTTTGACGGAAGATCACCGTCATTACATGTCTCAACGGGGGTAAAAGGGAACCCAGTCCCCTTCAAGGCTAGCAGAAATCAACTGGACAATTCCACTATATTTCCATGGGAATCAGTAAAGCCCCAGAGTTTAGCTATTTGTCTTTTTAGCCTTTTAGCTATTTTCTGACTAGTTATTGAGGTTGGCTCTTCGGCAGTATCGCGTTGGTTGTGGTTTCGAGGCCATCGTTTGAGTTGTGTGGGTCGGATCATTCACAATAAACACAATGAATGGTCCAGGTCAAGTGAGCATGATTGCGGTTGCGTTCTTAAATTAGACCAGGAGTTGGTTCAACTCTTCAGCAAGGAGTGAAGGCTCCGGCCTGCTCCGGGCTTTTGAAGTTACAACTAGGAGTGACTGGAGGATATACATATCTAAAGGCCTTCTAGAGCGAGGATGACGCTACATTTCTTCCACAGTGCTACGATCCACGTCTGGTTATGGCTTATACAGCTAGGTACAGACGTAAATCTTATCACGCATGTGTATGTCCCACATAAGTATTACCTCATTAATCGAGGAAATTAAAATTTTTTGTTGAATAAACTTGGTTTTAGAAAGAGATTTTTCTATCCTATTTTGGTATTTGTTTGAAGCTACTGATTAATATTGAAGTTTTTTGATAGCACCGAATAGAATTTTTTTTTTTTGTTTTTGGAAAAACCAATAAGTTTTGGAAAACAATCACTTCAGTGAATTAAAAGTTGTTAAAGAAAGTAAACTTCTTTTTTATAGAGCCTAAAACAAATATCTTCCATTAAGTTAATGGCTGAGCTTCTTAAACTTGTGCAATTCTGAAAAAAAAATACAGCGCAGGTTAAGGATCGCATTGCTGTCGTTTATCTCGGTTTTCTACAGATTTGACTTCTGGCGTATTTTTTTCTGTGTTTAGAATAAAACGGATGGATGGATGGTAGAACAATTTTAAGAACTTTCTAAAACCGTACGGAGTTCACGTTTGCAGTGGGAACCCCGCCTACTTGATGCCATTTGCTTTGGGAAACAAGATGCCGTGTATTGTTTTGAATAGCAGCGTTTTGAAACTGATTAGAACGTACGAAGCCTGATCGGTAACTAACTAATGTTACGAAGACATATTGTGATACAGATTGACGTAAGTGCCTAGCCGTGTGACTCCAATCTGGTGAGATTCTTACCGCTGCGGGAAATACTAAACTGATCAGAACATACAAAGCCTGATCAGTAACTAATGTTATGATACAGATTTACGTCAGTACCTAGCAGTATGGCTCCATCTGGCGGTGGTCTTACCACTGCGGGAAATACTAAGCGTTTACTAAGCAAGCAGGTCCATGGCCACAATCGGTTTTTGAGAGCCGGAGACTATCTAAACTCCAGTCCACTTAGAAATACGATATGTGCAATAGCACATCGGATAGGAAAAAGCCACACCTTCCTGCGATTTGGGTTTAACCACACCCACCACGTAATTTTTTAATGGGCCGTGCCAATAACCGATACAGAACCATAGCCCTATGGGCTATCGGTTTTCATGTACCAGTTGGTAGTGACTTCGAGAACCCAATACTTCCAGTTTCAGGCTAGGCGACTAGTGGCTCGTTTCTCACAGAAGCATAGGCCAAGGTGGAACGGTATCTAGCAAAACTACTTGCTCCCGGGGGTGTTACAAAGACAACTGAAGGTCTTCAGAGGCTATGGTCCCTAAAACTATTACTGCTTAGCCGCTCGGTTAAAACCGAAATCGCGGAGAGTGTGAGCTTGCTTCCTTTTTACCATTGCTTTGCAGATGAGAGTTTAATGCTCTCAAGCTCTTCAGTGAGAAGTAAGAACTTATTCCTGCAAAATATATGCTAGCAATAGGCGCTTAATGTGTCGTTAAAGACGACAAGGCCATTGATATTAATCCGACAATAATAGATAACTTTTATCTTGTCGCTATCATAGCCAGGCACTGAGACAAAACTACATCACACGAAAACTGCCGAAAAAATATTTGTAAATAATTTTTCAAATAAATTTTCCGGTTGCATGATTAAAAATTAAAAAAAAATGTGAAAAAATCACTTCGATTTTAAAGCGGAAATTTGAAAGAATTTTAGAATTTATGATAAAATTATTTTTTGTTATGTTTCGAAAACTTTTAACTGCAGCCGTTTTAAGATTTTTTGTTATATTCCGTAACTTTGTTTCAATTTGTGCAGCACTTTCGATAAATTCTTTCGAACAAATTCACTTCGAAAATATTATTTCTCTTTTGTTGCTCTCTTCTTGTTTGTCCTTTTTTTAAGAACTCACCAAATTCACCAAATTCACTCTTGCCAATATCAGCTAATAATCCAATTAAGAGAAAAGTGAAAATTTGCCATAAATTCCATAAGCCATCATGGCCGTGAAAAGTTACAAATCTTAAAGTCATTTTCAAAACGATAAAAATAACGCTCATGAAAAAGTTCGAAACGAAATTGTGAAAATGTAATTTATTTGTGTTTTTATTTTTTTTCACTTAAACATTGACACCACAACAGCTAACTCTCAAATTTTTTAATTTTTATTAAAGAATTTTTCCTTTTTTTTTAATTTCCAAACAGTCACTGATTAATAGTTTAATCCGCGCAAGGTGTCCGATACCTTTCAATGCATTTAGCCAACTATTAATGACGAGTTTTGTAAATTTCCCTACAGAATTATTCTAAAACTCATTAGACCAATAAAATTGTATTTTGGCTTATAAAAAAAAAAGAGTTTAAATAAAACCATTATTGTTGCTAATATTGCTGTTGCTGTTGTTGCTGCTGCTGTTTTAACTGCTTTTATTACTTGCTTTGTTGTTTTTGTTGTTGTAGTTTATAAGCTCAGTTTTAACTAAAATTAAAAATTTCTATACAAAAAAAAACCAACCAGAGTTAAATTGATGCTTTTGATGTTTTTCATAAATGCGATAGCACCAGTAAGGTCTGCATCAAACTGATAAGGTCACCCAGTTTCTTTTAAATTAAATTTTTGGATTTCAGAAAGATGTTTTAAAATTATTATTTTTTTTTAATGAAAACAAAAGTACTTTCATTCTGGACCAGAAAGCTTAAAGGCCCAACTATATATTATGCATATGCTAGCTTAAGGCAACTTAAGCTACTTAAGCAAATACCTAATATGTAATCATATATGGCAGACTGTATGTACTTAACAAAACTTTTCAAGTCAAATTTCGTCAAATGTCATTTGCTTAAGCAAAATACGAAACTGATCGCACATTCCGTACGGAAACAGCTGATTTTGCATTGTACATTGTGTTATAGATACATTACTACAGAAATTCCAATGGAGGACGCAAGCGAAAAAATATTTTATCTGAATTTAATAGAAAATGTACAAAGAAAACATTGCTTAATATGTAGCACATCAGGCAACAATGCCTATTTAGTCAAGTACCGTGCTACATTCTTTAGGAAAGGGATAGAGAAGAGATGAGAAAGATGGTGAAAATAGAAGGATAGTTACGGAAATTAACTGTCGTATGCCTTCATCACTGAGCAGTCCCACCGACAGTCAATTTTTATTTGTAGTGAAAAAATCAAGGTCTTTGTTAGGAGTCGAACCCACAACCCCCAGTCTTATAAGCTAGTACACTACCTACTACAGGGGCACCTGTTTTGCATATGTTATGCTTTAATAAAACCGGATCTTTGCTACTTTTCTGCTACTCACTTACTAATCCATTAATTATTTGCATGTAGTTAATGGGCGGATGACTGCTATTCGCTGTGAACTCTAAATTCGTCGTTTAACGTTAAAAACTTATTTAGAATTTGCGAGGCTCTTGCATTTGCACACTATATGAGTAACAAGTATTTTTGTAATTCATTAATAAATCTTTAACTAACCGTGTCTTTCCCCCGGGGGAGGGTGGATTTAGTGGACACCTTCCTACCTGGCATGTGCTTCCGGAGATAAAAAGTCGCCTAGGCTAGCAGGAGCCTGCAGGGCTGGAAGATTTGGACTTTTGAAATTCGACCAGTGACTTACCAGTGGTATCACTGGAACCAATAGCCTACAAGGCTTCGTTTCTGTACTGGTTATTGGTGAGGCATTTCGGGGAGTTACATTGTGACTGTGATTTAAACCGAAATCGCAGGAAGATATGGCTTTTTCCTATTCGATGTGCTGTGGTATTGCAACAAAATGTCGCTTGTGGTTATGTAGCGACAGCAGTTTAGATAGTCTCTGGCTTTCAAGCAAGAAGTGAGGACACGATCTGCTTGCTGTGCTTTTGAAATTGTCACCTGAAGTATGTAATGCATCTTGGGGGCATTCATCCAGTGGTAAGACCACCGTCAGGTTAGAGCCAATCGGCTCTCACGTTAATCTATATCACAATCTAACCTTATCACTTTGATGTGCATCTAATGTAAATGGGATTATTTAAAATATGTTGCCACTAATTTTAATGATTTTGTTGTTGTATTTCAATCCATGTTCATGCGTTTAAACTTTTATTTCTGATCTAACTGTTGATAAAACTATTTCTTTTTTTGTTGTTATTGTTTTAACAATTTATTTAGGTAAAAGTGTAATTTCTCATTCATGTCTGGAGAAATGAAATTAAAAGTTTAACGATTTTAACACAATTTCTTTGCTATTTTTCAGTTGGTGCGGTTTTATTCTGAGACAGATTTTAATGCAGTGATTTAATTTAATATATTTGGAAATACCGATAATATTCTTTAGGCATTATTTTATTCCTTGCCTTAAGCCGGATCAAACTATTTCATGTTCTTCTCAACAGCAAACACAAATCTATTTAAAGTTTCCTTCGTTACCTATATTAATAATCACTGCTATAGCTTATGAAATAAATGTTATCCACATAGGACTTGTGCTGCAAGAGAGTCATCGATACTAAAAACTTAAAATTTTTGAGTTTAAACATTCAGAAATGCTCTCGAGCAATAAATCTCTGTTTTTTTTTCGTTCGGACCAGCTCTCAGGGGACAACCCCTACTCATTCATTTTATTGTACCAGAACTAGGAAATTAGGTTATGGGGAGGAGAAAGAAAGAGTAGTGTTTGTGGACATTCGATTTGAATTTCCCTACATTGAGAGCGTCAGGAAAGACCTCTGAAGAGAGCTTATTCCACATACGAAATGTTCTGCTAAAAACGAATTTTCCCCGTAAGTGAGAAGTGCGATTCACTGGCCAATCGACCACAAATTGATGCGCTCTCAACGAAAATCAAATGAAACCCAAAAAAGTGCAAGTTTCGGGAACAGGTTGCCTTATTGTAGCGATAAAATAGTGAAATACAACTAACATTGCATCGATGCTCTATCCTACTGCCCCCAATGAGCCTCTTGGTTCTCTCCTGTATGCCGCCGAGCATTTCCAAAATAGACTTTGGGCGCTGGCCCATACAGAAAAGTTGTATTCTATCTTTGGACGCATATAGGTGGTATAAATAATACGAAAATCGTAATAGTACGAAGATCGAAATAGTACGAAGATTTGATGGGGTAGTGCTTGTGGACATTCAATTTGAATTTTTCTACATTGAAAATGATAGGAAAGACCTCTGGAGGGAGTTTATTCCACATACGGAATATTTCCTGTAATGCGTAGTGCGATTGACTTGAAAATCAACCACAAATGGATGCGCGAAAACGTGCGAGTAACAAGTTCCCTAATTTCATTAGAGCACTTACCATTGTAGTAACGATAACACAGTGAAATACATTCTACATTGCGTCTATGCTCTAGAGAATCAACAAAGTTGGATACCCTACTATCTCCAATTAGCCTGTTGGCCCTCTCCTGTATACGGTCAAGCATTTTCAAAATAGATTTTGGGGCGCCGGCCCATACATGACAGTTGTATTACATCTTCGGACGGATATTGGTGGTATAAATACCACAAAGATCGTATAGAGTGAAGTATCTCTTATACCATTTTAGAAACCCGAGACACTTGAAAGCTTCTTTAAACCCCTAAAAAATGTGTTTAGTCCATCGAACATCACACGCAATTTTCATGCCAAGAACATCAAGAGGTTTCGATTCCGTAATACCTATATCATACATAGTAACAAATGCAGCATTATTTCCACACACAGAACTATGCGTAATTACGCAACATTGTGTGTTACGGGCATTCAAATCAACTCTATTCGCACGACCCATTTCGGAGATCGTTACGAGATCGTGTTTGAGCGTATTATTCATGTTCTACCTTTAGCAGAAGGCTTTGATTTTGATTGTTCTTTAAACGTGTGAATTCAAAAAATAATAACTTTTTAAGCTTCACCGTTTCTTAAAGGCGAAATTCTCGCTACGGCTTCTTTGTTTGTTCAATGACTCTGAGACATAATTGAGGTTCAATGTCGTTAATGTGCCGAACTATCTCATCCTTTTGCTCTTGAATTGTTTTTGGCTTATTGATCGCGGCGGCCTATTAACATCGCCAGACCATGAGGCCTGCATCTGCCTTTAAATTCCTTGCACAAAAGAGCCATTGTTTCGTTAACTGTATAACAAGTGCCACCTTCCCCCTGGGGGCACATTTATCGGTCTTTATAGAATACTTGACTATCTAGACCTGTGCTGGTGGGGGTTTAAGGGCGTCCAGTCCCCTGAAGGCAAGCAGGGAGTCAACTGGAAGCTCCATGTTATTACCACGGGAATCAGTAAGCCCCAGAGTACCGCTAATTGTCTCTTTAGACTTTTAGCTGTTCTCTGGCTGATTGCTGAGGTTGGCCCTTCGGGAGTATCGTGGTGGTTGTGGTTTTGCGGCCCCAAGCATGAACTGATTATGGTGACGAGGATCATCTCGCCTTTAATAACACCAACGGGTGAATGATCCGGATCCAGTGAGCATGCTAGTCATGTGTTCTGGACCAGAAGTTGGATAGCCTCCAGCTCTTCAGCAAAGAGTAGTGGTTTGCAACCCTGATTTGGAACCGCTGAAATTGCAACTAGGAAAGACCTGTTGCTAGAATTATTCCTCGGCTTCCTAGGGCGTGAATGACGGCTTTTCATTCCCAGTGATTTGACCACCATCTGATTAAGGCCAACGGCCTGTTTGAACCACACATCGTCCATATCGCTATCCTTAATTTCTGGCCACGAAAAGTCCGTTATGATCTCGTGACAGCAAACAGCATTCAAGGTAACTGCGTGACCGATCTCATATTCGAAGAAGTACTCTCAGCCAATATAACGCACACACAGCTATTCTTTATGGATGCATCGGCTTTTAAACAATCACTCGTGGATTCTCATTTCACCAAATGCAGCAATTCTACTTCCGTGGTAAAAGTGTGCCTCGTGTCTGCAGATGATTTTCTTTGTAAAGTCAACAATCACTTCTGTCTGTTCACCCAACCATTCGGCGTATTGAGAACGCTTGAAAAGGATAGCAGGCTTCAGTCAGGCATCTTGTAAGCGTGTAAATTCAAATGTTTATTTAAAATTCCCAATATTAATGTTCCTAAGATGTTCAATTTTTCTCCGACGGTGAGTAAATATTGACAGCTCTTCTGCCACACTATTGCGAACAACAACTATATTTTTCGCGGAACGATTTGGCCGAGCATACCCAGCTGTTTTCACATTTCCCACAGACTCGGTTTGCTCAAATTTGCAAACAATTGTTCCGTTTGTAAGCGCACAAAATCATGAAATGCACGAATTTCATTTTGATTTGAAAGCTCACTTTCGTAAAAGGCTGCGTTAATCTTAAGGCGCTGCTCAATTGTGTACTGTTCCATGGTAGAATTGGTCAAATACTGAAACAAAGAATTGTCAAATGAAGTCAGGCGAAATATTAAGGTGTGATTTACAATTAACATCGTGTTCATTTTCGTTAAAGGCTTCGTAAAGCGCTGCCCGCCATGGTAGAATTTGTCAAACACTGAAGTGTCAAATGAAGTCAGGCAAAAACATTTGATGTTAAAGTGTGACTTACAATTAACATCGTGCACTATAGTTGGATCACACACGTTACATACAACACGTATGACACTTTTATCAATTTACTATCATTTATAAAATTTTCCAAAAAAAATAATTTTTAATTGAAATCAATGGTTTAACAAATTTTAACGCAATTAAATGGCCGCTCAATTGAATAAATATTTAAGTCAGTACTTAAATAACAACAACCGTTATGTTTGGGTTTAAAAGTTTAAAAAACTAAACTTAAACATAAAATAAACAAACTTAACGGTTTAAATAAACTGTTATCAAGATAATACTAAAATAATAAATAAATAATCAAAATATTTTTAATGAATTTACAAAAAAAATATGAATAAAATTTGTGAAGAGTTCGGACGTCATTTGCTGGTTCATAGTTTATTGCCAAAGGGTGTTTTTTTAGGTGTATAGTGTTCTGAAAGGTAATAAAAAGTATTAACGCGATCACCGGTAGCTTGTCACACACGAAAAACTTGTCTATTTTATAATGATCACTGTTACTTCAGCAACGAAATACTCCAATAACTAAATTTATTAAAATTTTGTAAAAATACCGCAGCCTCCCGAGAAATTAACGCAAAATTTTAAAAGCTTACGATGGGTTGAATGCCGGCTGTGAAAGGAGTACAAGTTATTTTTTCTTCACAAAACACCGTCGTGTTAGATCCATAATTCGGATTTAAATATTGTTACTTTTATTCTGGACAAAGAAACAACGGATACAACACGACGGCACACTTTTACTTGCACAGGACCAGAAATATACAGACTAACTAACCTTTTTTATTTAAGAAGGAATACTCACAGCATTAAAAACTGGCAACACTCTGAGAATTAATCTCAGGACGACAGAAACAACTGACAAATTTAGTTTCAGCGGAGTATACAGACGTACTTGTACCTGCAAGCACACTTATATGTAGGGCGAATTGGACGAACACTAAAAACAAGATTTACAGAACACTTCTAGTCATACAAATAGAAAAGAGAAGACTCCAACTTTGCATTACACCTTCACACTCACGGACAATAGATGAATGTATAGCATCACTTAGACCTAACAAAAAAGGACGAAGACTACACATTCTTGAAAACATGGAAATCCACAAAACAAAAACCGTTTTACAGTGACATTATAAACGAACAGGTAAACACAACCTCAGACACAATTTTCACACCACTAAAACTACTCATTCACACAAACAAAAGAAAAGTACCTTGAGACGAAAACGCGTACCTAGATAACAATAAAAGGCGGAAATATTAAAGGATTAGCCCTGCATAAAGTATCAAGTGGCTGGCATTCTACCTACAGGGATAGATACGACCTTAACAACAGAACTACCTAAACGCGACCACTGAATCATCAGTGGTTGCGTTTGAATCACGGCTTGAAAATGATGGGTTCACATCAAAAGCGCTCACCGTTACACCGAGCGAACAACAGCCCGAAATGACAGAGAAAAATAACAACATTACAGATAGAACACTGAAGATGTCATATAGCCGAAACCGGTATGTTTACAAACATAATTTGACGCGGGTTGACGTAAAATCACACTGCAACAACCGTATTACTTTTATTCCTTCAATAAACGTTATTTTATTGGATTCTTTTATCGGAAAATAGTTACACGCAACACTATAGAGTTTTAAATTAAATTACACGACTTATTCGTTTTTAAATATACAAAAATACCGCATGGTAACACTACCACTTAAATGCCTAAAAGCTGCTTTATCATTTTTTATATCTTTGCTCGACAACGTTTAGATTTAAACGACGTTATCAACCAATAGATGGAGCTTATTATTCTGTTTCGTATATACAAAAAAATTCTACTTTAACAGCAACACAAATAGTTGTCGTTAGCATTATTCACTGTAGGCGCCTGTTTAACTGTGTGTCTTCTTGCTTTGTGTTAGTTGTTTTTATTTAAAATTTAGTTCGTGGAATTTTAATGAAGCATGCTGTTGTTATCTATCAACTACTTAATTTGTTAACAGACACAAGAAGTCATTTCATTTATTGTTTTTTAGCGACAATTATTTTCTTTTTTAACTTAAACTAACACCGTCGTAATAATATCACTGTTGCTGAGAAAATTGTATACCACGGCCTTCTTAAAATATTGAGTGAGCAAATTTGAGGTTAGGAAGTAAATTTTCTGTCAAATGATTAAAAATCAAGAATTGAGCTGTCATCCTTTGGCATTTATTTAGTTGAAAGTTAAAAAATGTTAAACGTAGAACTCTACACTCTTGAGTAAAGAATTTTAACTTTAAAAATTGACTATCAAATTTCACTGTAAAATACGAGCAGCTATTCCTCGTAATCAGGCTCCTGCTGAAACAGCTGTGTATCATTTTCTGGCTGAATTCAAGGTTCACGGCATGCAGTAGACCAAAACAATATGCTCGTAGTGGTCTTAATGATGCGACCATAGTCGTTTTATAGTAATGTGTTGAGATTTAGCCTGGAACACCAACTCGCCGGTGTTCCCACTATTAAAGGCAGTTTGCGCAATATTTTCCATAAAGAACTTCATCCGCATGCTTCGAAAGTTCAACTTATTTAAGAATTAAAGCGGACCGACGATTATGTGCGTCAAACGTTCGTGAATTGTCTGTTTAAAAATATTGAACGAAAACAGCAAAATTTTTAACAGAATAGTGATAAGACTTATTTTCAATTAGGCCGTTAAGTAAACAAACAAAATTGTCGTATAAGAGGCAAAAAAACTCTACAAACAGCCCTCGAAAAACCGTTACAACGGCATCAACGCCGCGTATTTTTTTAAAAATGAGTAAGAAAACGCCGTCAGCGTGAATTCTCTAAGCTAACAAACTATGATAACCAATTATTTGTGGCCACAATTGCCTAATGTTTGACATCAGTGTTTTTTCTAATGCCAGCAAGATGGCGCCACAAGCACACAAACAACTTAGTTTTAGCATAAGAAATTTCCCGATCGCGTAATTTCTCAATTTGGCGATGTCAATTGCCCGTCTCATTGTTGTGATTTAATGTTGCTGGATTACTTTCTCTCGTTCCATTTGAAAGACCGGGTTTACCGGGTTTGTTGCAAAATGTGCTTTCAAATTTTATGAAAAGAGCGGACGTCTGCCGACATACTAGACGTGGGCACTTGCCGGACATTATGAATTCCAATATTTTTATTTTACATTCGCAATTAACAAAACTGAAGTTAAACGAAGGTTATGATTTAATCCAATTTAATTTCCAATCTCACATTTACCCATCCAATACCTAAATGTCACAGAGAACTCACGAATTTTAAAAATATTTCTCTAAAACAGAACAATTATCACAAAACTATCTCTGATGACCATTTATTTTTAAAATTCAATGAGTTTAAAGAAAACACCCTTTATTTACACGGAAGCTTAATGAATTATTATCCATTCTTTTGGGTCGTTAACTGATTTTTTGAAAAGTGAAATAAGCTTCCGTGTAATTAATTAAAGTTTGTTTTAATAATTTGTAATTTGATAGTTCTATTTCAAACAAACAACTAGACCAGTTAATTGTGCAAATATGTATATGACGCCATTGTTAAGGAAATAATATGTATGTGTGATTTTTTTCTAATGAATAACCTGTCACATATGTATGTTTGTTATTTGCTAAATATACTCTTTCAATGCAATATGAATTGTATTTGATGTGAAATGTGTTAAACTGTTGTCATGGCTTCATTATTTTTTTGAGAGGAAGGGAATCTCCAATAAATCTAAGACGAAAAAAAATGTGAAATAAAACTTTTTCGAAGAATGAAAATATGTATATCGAATTTTCGAACATGATTTTTTTTCAAAGATGAAACTAAATTTTTACACCTTGTCACTCACGGACACACACCAAAGAAAATAGATGAATGTATGACATTACGACATCCTAGCAAAAAAGAACGAAGACAAGACTATTCTTGAAAAAATGGAAATCTACAAAACAACAACTTTTAACAGCGACATCATAAACTAAAAGTACTCATACACTCGAACAAACGAAAAACATCCTCAGACGGACACACTTACCCAGATAATAATAAAAGACGGAGATATTAAAAATGAGCCTTTCATAAAGTGCCAGGGTGTCTAGCATTCTACCTAAATGAGTAGATACGAACTTAGCAACACCACTACCTAAACCCGAACACTGTTTCACTAGTACAGATTAAAACCCGGCTTGAGAATGATGTCTTCACTTTTAAAGCGTTCGCCCTTCATACCGAACAAACAGCCATGCCAGCAAAGCCAGAAAAGAATGACAACAATAATGACTATAGTTAATTGACCTTTTTATTATTTTATGAATAATTTCTTCAAGCTCTAAGTCTTTTTTCTCCGCCCAGCACCCAGGGGATGACCCCTACACATGCAATGCACTGTGCCAGAACTAGGAAATTAGGTTATGAGAAAGAGGAAAGAAGGAGTAGTGTTTGTGGACACTCAATTTGAATTTCCGTGCATTGAAAGTGACAGAAAAGACTTCTGGATTGGAGTTTATTCCACATACGGGCTATTCTGCTAAAAAACGATTTTTCCCTGTAATGCGTAATGCGATTCACTGGCCGATCAACCAAAGAAAATACCTCTGGAGGAATTTTATTCCATATTATTCATGTAATGCGTAGCGCGATACACTGGAAAATCAACTACAAATGGATGTGCTCCAAACGAAAATTGAGTTAAAAGCGCTCACAATACTAATTTTGTATTCCCTAACAGTCTTATGACGACGTTGCCAGCTTATCATTTTAATAAAATATAAATAAAATTTAATAAAGTAAAATATATAATATTTGAGTCAGCTAATGCATTTGTATACAATTTTCGATAAAATTGTTGTGAAAACAATAAAAACTGTGTAAAAAAAAATTTAATCGTTAATAAATATGTTTTTTCTTTTTTAAGATCTTTTTTTTTTTTTTATATTTTTTTCTCTTTTCAATATTTCGCTTTCCTTTGGAAAGCTTCTTCAGGAAAAAATTTTTTATATTTTTTAAACGATAAAAAAGATCGTTTAAAAACTATAAAAAAATTTAATCTGTATTAAATTGAACCTAAAATAAATTAAAATTCAAAATAAATTCAAATCAATTTGTTTAGCACATTGTTTTTTACCATCTTTTTTTTTACTTTAAATTTTAAGTCGTTCTATTTGGTGAGCCAAGGGCTTTTAGAGCAGTGTTAACACTTTCTCATTGTTCCTTAAAATTAATAGGAATACTGCCTCTTCGAAATCCCCTGGCAAATGATGGATTTTTTCCCAATTCTTCCACTAATTATTCAAATTGGTTGGCGTTGGTAATTTTAATTTTAATTTTTTCTATTTTCTATTTTATTTGTACTTTTTTATATTTTATTTTGTATTTTTAGTTTTTTTAATATTTTTAAATAAGGGTGAATATCTCGCCACACTATTGGGTGGCATCTTCAGGAAAAGAAAAGTGAATAAACAAAATCATACACTGAACCTAACAACGAATGAGACGCTGTAAGGACGGAAATTAAAAAACAACAATAAGACAAATAGTTATGAAGAATGGATATCGACTGCTTTCTGTGGTTGGGAAATTGTTGGTAAGCCAACTTCGGGAAGAATTAGAACGTGAAGTATCAGTAATTATATCGAAAGCTGTTTTTAAGTTTCGCCTAATGAATATTATAGCGAAAGAAACGGAAAATGCTGAAAATGAAATCGATATACAAGGGCAGAAAAAGAAAACTAATTTTTTCCCAATAATCATAATTCAGAGGCAAAGGTTGCCATACGTAATGTTAATTGTAACTTCACTGGATTTGCCCGTTTGAAAAGTAACTGAGCTTTGGTTACTTTCCGCAATAGAGCCATAGTTTTTATGCTTTCTCTTCATTGCTAGAACTTTCACTGGAATCGGAGATATTTTTTACGCTATTTTTTACTTATTCGCTTGTCATAAAATATATTTCTTTTAAATGCTAACGTCAAAAGTACGCTTATTTGATCGATTACGTTAAACTCAAACTTAATGTGCTATTACAACATTCCGACAATACTGTCAACGTTGACTTTCATGATAGAGGAATGATTAAGAATAAAATAAACTTTTTGAACGATTCTATTTTACCTTCTTTCAAATTATGATCGAGCAGATCACCTCTTTCCTTACACTAGTGGTTTTCAAAGGAAAATTGACGTAAGTAACTTACTGATTATTTAACTAACTTCTTTTTTAAAATACACAGAAAAATATAAAATCACGGGCGTTATAATAGGCACAAAATTACAAAGATACATGTGACAGCCAAAGTAGCACACTTACAGCGAGTATTTAGTAACAACAATCACGTGTTGTTAATGTACAATAACGCTTGCATACTATACAAATTATATACAAATTTAAATAAATTTTTTCAGTTATATTTATGTAAAATTGCAAGCATTTTATTAATTATATTTTTTGCTTTAAGGAATATAGTTAATGACAAATATTGAAAACAAAAATATATTTCAAACAGAAAGTATTTTTTTATTAAGCAAATAAATGTACACCAAAAATGTGTCATTTAAAGTAAATTAATATAAAATGTTTATAAAAAATATATCGCTAAAAGATATTTTTAAATACAGTCAATTTAAAGCAAAAATAGATTGTTCTATTGTAAAATATGGTAGAAAATTAAAAAATAAAAAAAAATAATGTAACAAAAAATAATAATTAAAAAACCAAATGCAAAAAAAAAACATAAGAAACTCTTAACTGCTAATAAAACAATTATTTAACTAAAACAAGCTAATTAATAAAAATATAAATGTATAATTAAACTAATTATATAAAAATTATTTTAAAATCTCTGCAAAAATTTGGGTTTGTTTTTTTTAATATTTTTCTTACAAAAAAAAAAAAACACACACCCAGACTAACAAATTTAACTTAGGTCTCCAAAATGTAGTTACACTCATTTTATTTGCATTAGTTTTTTTTTAATTAAAAAAATAAGAATAGAAGAGATTTAAATGTGGCGCGCAGGTTTTTTTTGTGTTTGTTAAAAATATTATCCTGCTTTTTGTGCTTGCTTGGCACGTTGCAGGGCCTCAAAGGCCTCAACTTCCTTTTTCTCTTTGGCTTTGTTACGTCTCTCATATTCAAGACGATGGGTAATTATGCGTTCAACAATACGTTCAGTTGTCATAGTGTTGCCCGAATCAATAAGGGTAAAAATACCTCGTGTCTTAGGTACAGCGTAAGGATCAAGTTTACCTTCCTGTAAAGCAATTGGTGTCTGACCATGGCATACCACATCAACTTTAAAATGATCTAGTAAATCCTCATTTACACAATAAGGAGCGCCAATGACAACCTCGTTAACGTACTAAAAATTCCAATAAATGAAGAGAATTTAATTTATGTGGATATGTAGCTCAGACCGCAATTAACTTACCTTACACGCCAGCACACTTAGTACACGCTCATGTAAATTCATAATAGGATAGTTACTTCCCTTGTAAGAGTTGACCACAGGATCTGTGTGCAATCCTACTATAAGATAATCACCCAGCTCCTTGGCCTTTTGCAAAAAATCTAAATGACCCACATGGAATAAATCGAAGGCACCAGCTACATAGACCTGATAAAGTAACAAAACAATATTTAAAAAGATTATTTCGTTTTAATTTAAGTTAAGAGCAAGAAAATTCTTACAATTTTATCACCCGGTTGAGGTGATTTACCATCACTAAACTGTATAATTTTCTGCGTGGTAGGCAGAAATTGACTGCAGCCAGTCCAGGGAGATTTAGCGGATGAATCTTGACCCATATTTGAAGAACCTGATGATGATAATTTGGATTTGGAATTGCTTTTACTTAAAATTGAATCAATTAAATTTGTATCATCTATATTTTTTGTAAACAATAATTTCAGACAGGAAACAAAACGAATTTTCATTCCAATTATTTGATTTGCATATTTAAAGGAATCAATTATTTCATCCAGTGGCATGTTTTGAATTTTTGAATTACATAAATAGCGTGGCATACATTTTGGCAGATGCACACACATTCACATTAACACACACACACACACATACATACATACACATATTCATTTAGCGGCGTTAGGGAATTTTGAATTTTTTGGATTTTTGCATTTTTTTTTAATTTAATACAAATTTTGATTTTGGAAAAGGTGAAGGAAAATGACAGACATAGAATAAAAAGAGAAAAAAAAAAGAAAATGTAAAAATAAAGTTAAAGAGAATTCAAATGTTTTACATGACAACGAAATAAAAATAATAATAAAAACAAAAAACAAACTGTGATATGAAACAAAATGCTGTAAAGTATGTACACACACACACACACAAAGAAAAACTTAAAAAAGCAATAATAAAGAGAAAATCTTGCAGTCATGCATTATTTACAGGAAAGTTTACAATTTTATAAAATGTAAAAAAAAAATTAAAAAATTTTTAATTAAAATGCAAAGCAGTAACAAATTAAACGTAAAAGTAATAGATTTTAAATTACTTTGGAGTAGTAAAAAAATTTATATTAAAAAATCATACATGTATACCTTCTTTTTCAATGGCATATTCAGCGGAACCCTGGCGAAAATGATTTTTGGTTAATAAAAGCATACGACCAACTAAATCAGTAGTAGAAACTCCAGCTGTTCGTTTAACTTCCCTGGAAGAAAATTATACATAAACATTTGTTTCAAAAAAAAGTTATATAAAATACTGATTATTTTCCAGCTGAATAATAAAAACAATGAATTTAACTGTAGCTGAATAAAGGCCTTTTAATAAATAAAACTTAAAATAAGAATACTAGATGAATATTTTTGGGCAAAAATGCAAAAATTCAGCTAGATGAATAATATGTTTAATACTAAAATATGTCTAATAAATATAGTTAATTGACCTTTTTAATATTTTATAAATATTTTTGAAGGTTCTTTATACAAAAATTAAGTAAATTTTCTTCTTCTTTTCCATATATTGCCAAACCATTAGGTGACATCTTAAGAAAAGAAAAAATGTATAAAATAATTTTTTAATCAATTACTAAATAAAAAATATTTTATTTATTTCAATTATGGAAAATTTCCACTGGCTGAATAACAAAAACAATGAATTCAGCCACAGCTGAATAACTGCCAACTAACTAATACTTAAAATAAAAGAACTAATTAAAGATTTTTGATCAAAAAACGCAATTCAGCTAGCTGAATAACGTTTAATATTAAGCTATAAGCTTATTTATATTTTCGTAACAAACTATCAAATTCAGCAAGCAAGAATTTTGTTTAAGCAAAGTAAATTCCAAACTCTGCTTGCTAATTTAAAAAGAGTCAAATGTTACAATAAAAAAAAACTTGATATTAAATATTGTGTCTGTTCTTAAAAGATCATAAAAAAGCACAAATTTATTTTTGTTTGTGTCTACGTCTGTTTTGCAATAAACGCATGGAATTTATTTTGTTTTATTGATAAACTATTTAACTTACTTATATCTATTGGCTGTTTTAACCAAATGATATGTATCGACTCCCTCAGCAGTCATGGTGATATCATCTAGAAGTGTAAATTAAAAAATAACAATTTTAAAATAAAACATGAAATTTGGTAACGAGTTGGCGAATTTGAGGTTAGGAAGAAGTAAATTGTTGAGTTGTCAGCCTTTGACATTTTTTTAGCGAGAAGTTGGAAATTTTTAAGCATAGAGTGTTATACTCGAGGGAAGAATTTTAATTGTGAAAATTTATTATTAAAATTAAGAAAATTTCACTGTAACACTGTGTAAAATTCGAGCAGTTTTTCCTCGTAATCAGGCCACCTCTGACCCCGCTATGCGTAATTGAATCGCTAAGTTCGACTCGCAGTCTCGTTGCTGACAATAGACCAAAACAATACACTCTTATTGGCCGCAATGATGCAAGCATAGCCGCTGTTCAGAAAAGTGTTGGAAATGAGCATGGAACTTCAACTCGTCGACGTTCGCAACAATTGGGCATCAATAAAGGCAGTTTGCGCAACATTTTGCATAAAGTCTTCATCTTCACCCTTATAAAATTCAACAGGTTCCAGAATTAAGGCCGACCAACAATTTTTGCGTCGAACGTTTGAAAAACTGAACGATAACAATGCATTTTTCTTTATTGATGAGGATCACTTTCAATTAGGCGGTTATATTCCTGTGATTTACCGCCGCAGGATTATTTTCTCGGGAGCCATTTGAAAGAACAGCCAACAAACAACTGACGCTCTGAAGGATTGTATTTGCTGCTGCATTGACGAGATAAGGGAAGCTTTTTTGCAAAATGTCCTTACAAATTTTGTGAAAAGAACGGACGTCTGCCAACGTGCTAGTTAGGAATGGACCTTTACCCATTATCATATGCCATTATTATTTCCCATATTTTCACTTTACATTTTTATCAATAATTTAATTCCTAACCTCAAATTTGTGCGCCTAATATATGAAATACCAACCTCCATGTACACAAAAATCACAATTATGTTCATCTAATACTTCCAGCGTTGTAACATAAGGAGCCCCCAGCACTACTTCGTCTACCCATTTAATACCTTTGACCATTTTAACACGTTCTTCTTCGGTAAACACCGGAGGTCCTTTATGTTTGGTAATCTCCTCATCTGTATGTATGCCAACAATAACTTTATCACCAAGTGCTTTGGCTTGTCTTAGGGAATTCGCATGACCGAAATGTACCATGTCATAGCTGAAAGAGAGAGGAATAGAAGGAAAATCAAAACAAATGTTTATTTTTTGTTTATTTTTCTTATTTCTTTTTTTTTTTATTTCACATTGTTGATAGTGGCAGTTTAAATGATAAGTTTGTTCCCGATCATTTTCAACTTGAGCCGGATGTTAATGAGTTGTTGTTAAATAAAAATATCATGGTTTTTTGTAAAATTTAAATTCATTTTAAATATTTTGTTGATAACATTTGACCTGAAATAAACAAACTAAAATGATTACTGAGAACTCTGCTTAGAAAAATACATTTAAATTCCTTTTATTTTTTTTGTTGTAATCATTTTGGAAAATTTTTAAAATTATACAATTGCGAATGTAAAATATTCTACATTATTACATACTGATATTTTTTAATTTTTCTGAAACATTTTCTGATTTCGACTTTATATTCGAACAGCTTTTGAACCTGCCTATGTTTGTCAAAGAAGTCCAACCGATGTAAACAAACTCAGGCTTTGCAAAACATACTTACAAAACATTTATTTGAAAAAGTATAAATTAGAAAAAAAATTAGCAAAAAGGAAATTTAGCGCTTTACTTGTTATAGAGCCGCTAAAAGTGGTTTCGAACTTGGAATTCAGGAATGTATAACCAGTGTGGCTATTTTGCCACTTTCAGTGCTTTCGGATTTAGCACTTATTTTGTTGGTTCAGTTGCAAAATTATCTATTTAACATTTTCCAATTGTTCATTTAGCATTTTCTAAGATTTTTAATTAATATAGTTTACAAAATATTTGTAAAATACTACTTTTCACGTGTAACGCGTATTCGAGTAAAAAAACACCCTTTTCGAGTTAGTTTCATTCCTAATGATGTTCTGGGATTTATTGTTTAGCGATGTAGAACTTAAACGGGTTTTAGGGGAATGAATCTCATAAAAAATTTGAATTTAAATACTATAAATTATCTTCTTTATAACGGGTTTTACAACAACAACTTTGTTTTTTAATTGTGGCAATACCACCAATTTTGACATTTAATTTTTTTGCATATTCGTAGTAGATTGTTACAATGATTTTAATTTTGCACGAAAATCGCATTAAAATAAATAAAATCCACTTTGAAAATGGTGATTCTGTTAAAGTTACGTTTCGTAAAATTCGTGATATTTTCGGACAACATAATCATCCTTCTGAGACCGCTATTAAGAATTTGGTCATTAAATTTGATTCGACAGGCTCGATACAAAATGTGTGAACACCAACGCGTGTTCGACCGGTTCGTTCAACTGAAAGCTTCGCAGCCGTAAGCCACAGTGTTGAAGTAGATCCAAATTTGCCAATACCTCGACGTTGTCAACAATTGGGGTTATTCAAAACCACTAGATGGAGAGTTTTGCGTAAGGATTTGTTTTTGAAGCCTTACCAGGTTCAACTGGTGCAGGAATGGAAGCCGATCGACTATTCAGATCGCTGTAAATTCGCCCTAATCATTTAGGAACCGGCTGGTGTTTCTGAAAAATCATTTTTTCAGATAAAGGCCATTTTTATGTCAACAAGCAAAATTGCCGCAGTTTGGCTTCTGCAAATCCTAGAGCGATTATTGAGAAGCCTTTGCAATGCTCAGCGTGTCATTGTATGGCACGCTATGTGGCCTGGAGGTGTGATTGGGTCGTTTTTGTCAAAGATAAGTTTGGAAATGCGGTAACGGTCAATGGATCACACTATCGCGAGATGCTAACAACTCAATTTTGGCCTATTATTGACGTGGTGGATATCACTGACATGTGGTTTCAACAGGACGATGCCATATGTCACACGGCCAATGAAACGATCAGTTATTGCAAACCAAATTTCTCGATCGCTTAATTTCCCGACAACCAGCAGTTAAGTGGTCAGCCAGATTGTGTGGTTGAACACCACTGGATTATTTTTTGTGGGGCTATGTTAAGGATAAAGTCTATACGGAGCCAATCGAATCGATTTCAGCCTTAAAACTCAAAATCCGTAATGTGATTAACGAAATAGGACTGCCATTTTGCCAAAAAGTGATTAAAAACTTTCATGAAAGAATTGACATCTGTCAGTGTGGTCGTGGTGGGGACATTTGCCAGATATCATTTTTCATTCATTAATGGCGAACTTTTCTCTTCTTACACAATAAAAATTTGAATCATCTTAATCTAAATTTTGTGTTTTAGATAACAAACTTCTTATTTTATTTAAAACTAGCTGACCCGGCAAACGTTGTTTTGCAATAGTAATAACGAAAAAATTGGATTTACTTAATTTTAATTAATCTTTCGTGTAGAGAATACCTTAAAAGTGCTATGTTATGTTATAGTTCGACTTTTAATAGAAGTTAAATGTTCCCAGATTGAAATATGCCATAAATGTTGTTGAATTGATTTGTGGAAAAATCGTAATTTCAATGCAATTCTGCCGAATCACGTTTTTCAGGAATTTTCCGAGTTTTCCACTACGAGTTTTCTATTTTGCAATTCGAAAAGCTACAACGGAACAATTGCACACAAAATTCCATATTAAAAATTAATTTTCGATTTTTCCAATTTCCCGGCTTTTCCGTACGGTTTTCGATTTTGAGCCAAATCGGCCCAGCCGTTCTATCAGCAGCCCTAAATGAAGATGTACTGTCACGCATTTGCTGAAGCCGTGATTCGCGTTGTCTCTCCGTTTCTGCGGCTCTAGACGTAGATGCCCTTTCACGATTTTCCTGAAGACGTGATTCGTGTTCCTCAGCTGATTCAGCGGCTCTTCTTGTCCTCTGCTGCCGCGTTGCGATGGTTTTTTTAGCAAGAGCTGTTTTTTTAGGTGGCATTTTAGTAAACTGGAATAGTGCAAAAGGAACAATGATGTGTTTTGTTTTTTTACTTTTATAACATTTTATTATTGGTTTTTGAAACGACAGTAATCATATTACCTATTTGATGAATTGGCATTAAAAATAATTTGTGAAGTTATTTCACTATTGTAAATTTAGAAACACTTGTTATTTACTAAATTGATTTCACTTATAGGTTTCTCACTTATGAACACAAAACAGCAAAGTTTGTTGGATTGTACCGTTATTTTTTACCAGCGTAGCGGGGAATATGTTGTATTATATAGTAATGTAAATATTTTGTAAATATAAATAAACCGAAAACTCGGATTTTTGAATGCAACATTTCGGAAGTTTTAAAATTTTGATATTTTATTATATATTAGTGAGTTTTTTTTTTTTGTAAATATCTTCGGAACTACATAACCGATTTAAGAGATTGATATCTCGTTTTAAAAAGCATAACAATGGCTTTAAAAAATAAAATAAAAAAGAAAAAAAAATAATAAATATGTATATGTCATTGGTGGGTTTTGCCATGCCCCTCCGCCCACAGACCGAAAATCAAAAATCGGACTTCACAGTGTCACCCGCCTGAATATTCTGAAGATTCTCTGAAAATTTCATCAAAATCGGCCCAGCCGTTTTCGAGTCCATTTCTTACATACATACACACATCCTCTTTTATATATATAGATAGATAGATCACATTTTCTCATTAAAATATTTCATAAAAACATGTATTAGTATGAAATGTATGAAGATATGTAGCTCCGTCAATTAATTTCATTTTTCACTCAAAAAATGTTAATGTTAATTATTTTAGCATTTCGGTGCGAAAATTAAATAACTGATATCAAAAGTAAATATATTTATACAAATTTGAACTTTATTTATTTATAGTGAAACACAAAAGTCAAATTAAAACGAACTTAAAAATAAAAAAAATTATGCATTTTTCCTTTTTTTGTACAAGCATTTCTAAAATGCCCCAAAATGGGACAAAATTCGTACGGTTAACGGTACGTTTAACGCTACTTTCAACGTTACTGTTAACGGAAAGTCATGGCATTGCAGATTTCAGAACTGTAGAGGTTATATTCGGAATTTCTGTAGGATTTTAGCAATAGAATTAAGGAAAATGTGAAAATATGCATTTTTGGACATTTGAAAAATGTCGATATTTTTTGTGGGGTACAAAATACAATAATTTATTTTCAACCTCTTAAAGTAATTTTTAATACCTATTTCTCATTTAAAAAGTTATAAATTCAAATCCTACTGCGGCTACCTAGAATATATGTATTTGCCTTAGTACATAACATACATGTATGTTTGTGTATGTTGTATATAATTTAAAAACGGAATTATTATTTTGAATGTGTTTCTAAAGCTTTTCTTTAAAAAATAATTTATTAGTTTAACAAATTATATCAACCATAAATGATAAAACTGTAAACTCTCAAAGAAAATATTAAAGACACAAATGTTTTAGCGCTTTTTTAGTTCCCAAAAATTTATTAAATCTGGTCACACTGCGTATAACAAACAGCCAGCCACTCATTCAGCAAAAAAAAAAAACATGCTGACAAATTATCTTATTAAAAGCAACAAATGCTCTCCAACAACAAAATTTCCCTCCAGCAGCACAAGTAAAAATCTATGCATATAAAAATTTAACAATAAGAAAAAATATATGTACATATTTACATATATAAATAATACAAATTGCAATAAATAGACAGAACGCATGATATAGTACAAAGTCCATTTTAATTAAAAGTTATTCTACTAAAAAAAAAACATTTTCAATTTATTTACTACAAACAACACAACAAGCCATGAAATAATTTAAATCAATAAAAAAGCATATGCATAAAGATGGTCCCATGATGTGAGTGTTTTATCAGCAACTGTAAAAAAAAGCTCAGCCGAATTTAGTGTCGATTAGCCGTATCCGTTATTTAGTATAGAAAAAAATTTATGTTATGTTACTTTATACGAGAAGTGAGGTTACTTCTTCCCGCTTTTTCCTAAATCGGCTACATTGTGCTGGGATCTCTATATTTTTGTGGCAGTATTTTAATTCTACAAAATTCAAAATAAATTTGAATAATAATCAAAAAATAATATAAAAACTAATATAACTGGGATAAATTCCCCTAATCTGACAACACTGTATTTAATTATGATTTTTACTAAGAGAACATTTTATACAAATTACTCTTAAAAAGTTTTTGCATTTTTAACGTATCACGTGTTTTATTAAAACACATGTGGTTGGAGAACGACTACCGGTTATCTATCGCATTGAACTTCAAATACTGCAGTCCCAATGGAATGTTAAATATATATAAACAAAATAGATAAGAAAAACAGTGTAAGAAAGAGACAAGGAAGAGAAAAAGGTGCCAAATAAACAGGAATATACGAAAAAAAACTGTATGATGAATAATTACTCTTCCACTCGTTTTAAAGTACTGAAATATTGAGAAAATTGTTCTGTTTAAAAAATCCTGCCTAAGTTATCTATGTTTCAAAAAATTTATTTTTTAGAAAAAAGAAGTTCTTTTTTAAATATCGTCATTTGCATTACTCACGAAAACAAAAATTATTAACTTTTGAGTTTCAAACAAAAAGTACCCGGGCAAAATAAATGCTCCTTTTAATCAATATTGTGCTAAAAATTAATTTTCTCTAAAAAAAACGACTTCTAAATGTATAAAAATATAAAATATGAGTGAGCATAATTGTGGTTAGGAATTACATTGCCTGTCAAATGATTAAAAATGTCAGGAGCTGAGTTGTCACTTTTTAATATTTTTTAAGTAAAAAGTTCAAAAATTTTAAGCGTTCCACTCTTCAGCATGGAATTTTAATTCTGAAAAATGTCTATCAAGATGGCAGGAATTTCACTGAAAAACTTCGTAAAATCCGAGCTGCTTTTCTCGTAATCAGGCTTCTTCTGAAACTGCTTTAGGTAATTTAATCGCTAAATTCAAGACTCACGGTATTGTTACGTAGTGATGCAAATGTAGCCCCGCTGTACAGCAAAGTGTTGTCTACGTTCGCAACAACTGAACGTCACTCGAGACTTATTTTACATAAAGAATTTCATTTTCATACTTTACTCGTTTAAGAATTAAAGCCGACCGAGCACTGTCCAAATACACAATATCGTTATTGCAATAGAAATTTCCCTGGGAATTATTTGCAAGACCGGGTTTTCGTGAATAACCTATTAACAACTGACACTCCCAAAGAAAAAAATTCGGCGTCATGATAAGCGACACGATAAGCTTTGTTGCAAAATAGGACGTGCAAGAGGTAGATATTATCCCAAAATCATATTGCGTTATTAATTCCATATTTCTACTTCACATTGCTATCAACAAAACTGAAATTTTTAAAAATAGTGTGTGTTTTAAGCTAATTTACTTCCTAACCTCAAATTAGGAAGTACGTTTTGAAAAAAAAAAAAAAAAACTAAGAAAAAAATTATATAGTCTTTATTCTTTAAAGGCAGACATTTTCTTAAAAAGGGCTCTTAACAGAACATTAAAAAAAACAAAAGATGTCGCTGCAAAAAAAAGTTCTTTTTATGGAAAATCCTCTTTTAAGTTTTTAGAAAAATGTTCGGTTATTTGCCAATTATATTGAATACAAATATTTAGGAAAAATTACATTACAAAATAATAAAAATATTACAAAAAAAAAACATTTATAAAAAATTAAAAAAAACAGCTTTTTAAATCTTTAAAATTTACACTTAGCCGTACTAAATTATTTATTTATAAAATATTCTCATCAACTTTTATTCGTATAGCGGCAAACGAGGCGATAATTCCTACATTTAGCCGGTAAAGAAGAATAAAGGAAATAGGTATTTATAGAAGATCTACTAAATCCAGCGTTTGTTCTTCGCATTATATTATTTACAATATTTTTTTTGTTTTTTTTTTTTAATAAAATTAGCTGCTTAAGTTAAATCTCGCAACAACGTTTATCTTTAATGATAGCTTCATCATAAAGGTAATTAACACACTTTGCATATTGAAAAATTAAAAAAAAAACTCTTTTCACCTTGACATTGATTATATTTTATTTTGTTTAGTTATTTGGATGGAATTAGTTTCTTGGCACTTTAGTTACTATACTTAGGTATATTTATATGAATATGTATGCATAAACATTAATTTAAATATTTAAACCTCAGTTCATAACACTTTGATGCGAAAAAAAATCTCTCCAAAAGAGAAGTTATTGAAAAATGAGAGGTATAAAAGAACTCACAACAAAATTAAAACAATTCTAATATCATAGATATCCCGATATACTTCCATATTTATCTACTTTGCTACAGATTTTTTAAACAATTTAATTATTATAAGACAACATTAAAAAACCTCTCCCGCAACCTTGAAATTGTATTTCAACACAGATTTTTATTTTTGTAAGTGCGGTTTTACACACTTCAACTTTTGTTGCTCAACTGTTGTTTTTTCCATTAGAAAGAAAGAGAAAACTTCTCTTTCCTTCTAATGGAAACAACAAAAGTTGAGCAACAAAAGTTGATGTGTGTAAAACCGCACTAAGCAACAATCAGCAGATTTAGTGCTGCCAATGTAATAAAAATGCGATCTAAAAAAGAAGCTGAAAATATTTTACTTTTATTTAACAAAAACGAATAGCAGAATAAATATTAATTTAATAAGAGAATTAAATTAAAATAACTACCAGTGTTGTATTGCTACAACAAATAACTGTTCATTTATTTATTTGTTTATTAATATTGTGTGGACGTGCCGCTGTGGTGTTCATAAAGCAACAAAGATTGCAGTCACAACGTCGTTTGTAGTCGTATAGTTGTGTAATAACAGTAATTTTATCGTTTCACCGGCTTTTTATTACAATTGGTGCTAACAGAAAAAAACCATGCAAGCAAGGTTCTTGTGAGTTTTTAGAATATTTAGCTGGGAACAAATAATTTATTAATTCGAGTTTTTAATATTTTGTTTTTTTTTTGGTACCTAAGTGTTATCACTGATGTTTTTTTTCTACAGCAGTATATTGCTTTTTTCAAACATGTCTCATAAAATATTAAAATAAATTTATTTGTAGTTTCAAAGAATGAGTAAGATTTTGTTATTCTTGCTAAAATACCTAGTACGTGCTAATTTAATATAAATTTGTAATAATTGTGATGTAAATTTAAAAAAATGTATAGGTATGCACTAACATACATATTTTTTAACAGTGATGCTCATTTGAGTATAAATAAATGTTAGTGGTACAACATATTGCTGTTTAGATATGCTTATCTCGACTTTTAATAAATTGTATATACCCCACCCTAAATAAAAAAGGGTCACAACTCAAAGTACTAACATTTTTAGGAGAGACAAAAAATTGTTTAGTTAATCGTGTAGAAGCAACACACTTAACACAAAAATGGAAATAACTGTATTTTTCCATGTGAAAGAAATTTTTGCAGTAATTAGAGATGTGTACTCTGAATTAATTTATGGAAAAAAAGTCAGTTTTGGAAAATTTTGAGTTGCAACCCTTCTGTCTTTAGGGTGCGACATTTTAATTTTTAATTTTAGTTTTTAGTCACCTTAAAAAATTTAATGTAAAAAAAAGAAGAAGAAACATTTGAGCCTAATTTATCGTGGTGTACGTTTTTTAATGTTGTGTTGCTTTTTTATTTTTAATAAAAAAGGTAGTTTAATATTTATGTTTAATTGTTAAATTCATTTTATTGGAAGCAATTGCGTTGGGGTTTTTTTTATATTAAAAGATAAAAATACGCCAAGTGTAAATCGAAAGAAAACTGTAAGAAGCTGCATATAATGATGCTATTGGTTTTTTTTTTTAGTTTCATAAAAACAAATATAAGTATAAATGTTTAATATTAAACCCTGCTATTGGAGTCATGCACATAAGAAATGTATGAGAATTTAATGCAGAAATATTGCAGTTGGTGTATTATGGGGAAAGCATAACAAATATGTCTGGCAACGTTGGCCCAAAACTGTAAATAATGGAATTGCAAACAGTTGATCGTGTGTTTTTTGAGCTGCCAACAAATTTGAAATTCCTGTTTAAATTTACATAAAATGAAAATTAGTACAAAGAAAAGATAAATAAATTTATTTGCTTTTGTTTACATTTGTAAAACAGTTAAAGTGTATTTAAACAAATCAAATGGGATCTCCCTGCATTATGTAGCTCAACATTTTCGAAAAATTCAGGAAATACTTTTGTAAAACAACATGTGCTTGAAATTGTTGTTTTAGAAAAGAATCTTTTTAAGAACTTTTTGTTAGGGTTAATTGTTATATAACAAGCCAGCAACTTGGGAAATATAAAATTTTAATTTTCCGCAAGCTTTTTATAGTTTATCGAGGGACAGTAAACTAATTACTGGTTAAACCTCCTATTTTTTTAATAAAAGTAGCGGCGCAGAATTATTTTTTTACGTTTTTTTTTAACATTAAATTTTTCTGCCTATAATACCGTTACTTTTTAAATCTTTTTGCATTGTTTTCATTTACTTTTATTAAATTGATTATTTAAAAAATACATTAGCGCATTCTGAGTTCAAGATGTATGGATTTTATAAACATGGAAGCCAAAAGAAGAGAATTTAGTATTTCGGAAAGAAAAATTATTATAAAAATGTGAGAAAAGAAGGGAATAGTTTCCGCAAAATTGGTAAAACATTTGGGAGAACGAACATATTATTCCTTCCAATGTGTAGTAAATAATTTCAAAAATACCGGTATAATTACTTCTAAGCTGCGATCGGGAGGCCCAAAAATACTTTCTGAATGAGAAGAACGCAAAATTCTTAATATGACAAAGGTTAATCCTCGTATAACATCCACAAATATTGTTGAAAATATTCGCCAATCGTTTAACAAGAAAGTGTGTGCAGAAACCGCTAGAAAAATTTTTAGAAAATGGCCCCTAGAGAACTATTTATATTCAGAGTCAACAGAAAAACCACATAGAGTTTGGTAATGCCTACATAAATAAGCCTCCGGGGTTTTGGAGACAAGCAATATTTTCAGATGAAAGCAAATTTTGCATTTTTGGAATAAAAGGACGTTAAATAATATGGCGCAAGCCCGAAACCGCTCTTGAGAAGCAAAATCTAGTCGGTACAGTTAAGCATGGTGGTGGTGGGATTATGGTGTGGGGTTGTATGGCTGCTGGTGGTGTGGGTCAGATGGAGTTCATTGAATCTACGAGGGATAAGTGAGCACATATCTTGACATATTAAAACAGAAATTTGAAGTAGAGCGCAGAAAAACTTGATTTATTATCCACATATTGGTGCCAGCAAGACAACGATCTAAAGCACACTGCAGAGGTAGTCAGGCTTTCTTGTATAATGCTCCAAGACAGCTTAAAACGCCTCCGCAATCACCCGACCTCAATCCCATTTAGCACCTCTGGGATCTTTTGGGAAAAAAATCGTCTGCAGGTCATAACTAGCAAAGAAACTTTACGAAGCGTTTTGCGGGCAGATTGGGAGAGTATCACATCTGAGTAAACAGAAAATTTAGTCAAATCCATGCCAAACGCTGAAATAGTGGTACTAAACGCAGACTTTTGGGTTGCAATTTGTTTTTATTGTTTTATGATATTGAAAATATAGAATTGAAGAAAGATATATGTGATAATAAATTTAATTGCAATTAAACGTTTGCATGCTATTTTTATATCACCGAACATTGTATTAAGATGAACGCAGACTTTATGGGCTAAGTGTATGTACATATGCAAAGAAAACTAAACCATTGTGCTGTAACAAAATTGAAAATGTTTTATATTAAACGGTAAATGTTCCAAACTATTACTTTCTTCTTCGTCTTCTGATATGAATTTTGATATATTTTCCCTATTGCGCCATTTTGGCAAGACAAAAATAAAGAGTTTTTGTAATTCTTTCTATTTTAATATGTTTTTACCTTAAAGTAGTTTTTTATTACTTTTACATAGAAAACATTGCACATTGTTATTAAAAATATAAATCAACAAAAATAAACAAATGTAATGTGATGTAACCCATATCTAGCATTAAAAGTCAACAACAAAACGTAGAACAAAAAGGGTGATTTGCATGCTCGTGCAATAAAGAGTAAGATATCTTGAGAGACACATTTTTAAGAGAAAGAATGACTAACAAAACAAATTCGATTAATCCCAAAAAAAAAACAAAAGTTGAAAAAATCTATAAAATTATTTGGAATTGTGACATTTAAAAACAAAAAAAAACTAAATTTGATGAAACAAAATGACTCACCATCCGTCACACCAGACACGAACTTCCTTTTTGGATGTTAATCCATCGGTTTCACCGTTTGTTGGCTTTTCACACATTCTATGGAATTTTTGCTTAAACAGTTCTAAAAATATTTTTAACTTTGATATCAAGCAGAAAAATAATGAAAATCACTGGATAATATTCTAAATTGTTAAAAATTGTACGTAGAAAAATAAAATCTAATAAAACTATTTGTTTCTTCACGAATAAAACTTTTTCTTTGTTGACAATTTACTTATGTTTCACTGACTGCTTGTTAAATTTAATTTTTTTTCTTTTTTCAAATGGGTAAAGTTTTTTTTTCTTTCACTTTTTATTCACAATTTAATTTTATTGTGTTGCAGACACCAACATAAAAAGGCGTGTGCTCAGTTCAAGCGTTTTGAGAAATTTGTTAAAAATTTTTATTCTTAACGGCAGTTTTATTAAGTTTTGCCTAGTTACTCTTCTCTTTTAAGTTTGTGCTCTTTTTATTCCTTTTATGAAATCTAGATGACTGTAATTGCAACTGCTTTCGACAAACCACGAAATGTGGTTTTATAATAACATTTTGGTCATTTAAATAGTGAAAAATATTTGTCACATATTTATTTTTACAATAAATAGAAGGGCTACTTATATATATTTTAGGGTAGAGCGAGTTTATAGCAGTAATTGACTGCATTAGCAACAAAAATAAACTGGAGAAATAGTTTTAGTTATCATCAACCATCTGAAGGCCGCAGGAGATGGATGATGGATTCATTATGAATTGTGAAAAAAATTCAGGAAAATTCTAAGCCGGACTGAATTTACTTAAGAAGCATTTCGCGTTTGCAAAACAACTGATTTAGAAAAGAAGTCTAAAACATAAAAATAAAAAAAAATGCAATCGTATGGCTCCATAATCTAATGAATTGGCTTGTTGCTTGTAACCTACAACTGCGTTTGGAGTTGATGAATAGTATCACTTGTAATTAACTTAACTCCGAACTTAAGTAAGTATAATTTTTAGATTTTAGTTTTGAAGACTTCTTATTAATTCAAATTTTTGGATAAAGCAAAAATGGATGGCTCAATTTGAAATTTTAGAAGAAGAAGAAACTGATTGTAAGAAGAAATAGAAACTTCATATCATGTTTTTAACTTTACTTAAATTATGATATTGCATTAAAATAATTTTAAAACAGCAATTTTTTAATAAAGTGTTTTTTGAAAAAAACCTATGTGGGAATTTCAAAAATTATTTCCAAGCTTGTATGTTTGCTGGGCATGCATATTCCAAAGTATATTTCCTATAATCATGTTAGTAGAGCGCGTAGTTACTTAATGTTTTGCTTTAAAAAAAGAAAATGAAGAAAAAAATGATAAAACACACATTGATACACATGTGTTACTGCATAAAGAGAAGTGGCGTGATTTTTTGTTATCAGTTCGTATAGAACTAACTAACGGATTCTACATTAAAGAGCAGAGTTGAGTGCTAAAAAACAATGATAATATTAAAAATAAAAAAACAAAATCTTTGGAACTGAAATAAGGCTAAAAGAAGTGAATGAAATCTTTCAGTTATAGGCGTATAGTAGACTGGCATATAATAATATAATTTCACAATACGAACCCAATCGGCACAATGAATAAATTTTGTTATTTTCACAAAAATTACCAATTCATTAGCAAAGCCATACGTATCTCACTGGAGCATGAAGCGATAAGCATTAACTATAGAAACATCGTAACGACGAATTCCAGACCAAGCTAGAATTAATACTATTGCGCAATGTAATGCGTCTGCACACAGTATTTTAAATTAAGCTCTGCCTGCAGTATTTTGTGCAAAGACTGTTGTAGCCTGTGATTCAGCATAAAATAAAATTTAATATGGTGGTAAGTAAGCCTTCAAAGCCCACTATCAAACAAATTATTTTGCATTGTATACATTTATTAAATTTAAAATAATATAAGTGAAAAGAAAAAATTTTACTTTCGCCAGTCTTTTCATTTCACACAGAATTTGCAATGCATCAAAAAGAGAAGAACACATATCCCATGCAGTTGGCTTACATAAGCAATTTGCCAAAATTATGAAAGTTCCTTCATTGATATGTATGTATGTATGTGCATATTCTTGATAATTTTGCTCGCAGTAATCAAAATGTTATTACAAACTCTTATACAAAGATTGTGTGGCTTTTTTTTATAAAATCTTGTATTGCAATAAATTATAGCTCTCAGTCCATAGTTTAGCTGTAAATTAAAATATATATATATGTTTATACACTAAAAAAAGTTATACCTTCATAATGTGAAATTCTATATGCACAAATATATTTGAAAATGAGTCATTGTTTATTATATAACAGATTAACTTTAATTTAAAATTTAAATAAAGTAAATAATTACTTTAAATGTACTTTATTTATTATATTGTCAATGTTTTGCTACAAATCGTCAAAATATTCTTTTGAATCTGGTAGTAGTGGCGAAAATACAACTATGCAGTTATTTCCATTTGATTTTTCCCGTTTGTTTCTACTTGTTTACAAACAAGTATACCATATTTACACACTTTTAATACACTTTGACTTCTACACAACTACAATTTTGCCGGGCTCGCATATTGTTGTTTTTTTTCAACCTCCCTAGTTTTTGTGGAAGAGAATTGATTGCAATTTATTTTATTTATAAAAATTGCATTTGCTGCAAGAAACTTCTCTTGTGTGAATCAGATATATAAAGAATTTGCGATATTAAGAGGAAATATTTACCTCTTTACGTTTGCAAAGTGTAGAAAAAAGTTCTGTTAACAAAGGCATAAAATCTAATCTCTTATTCGTAGTTGGCAGTAATAGATATAGCTTTTCTCTTTAATTACGGGTATCTCTTTAGTGGCCCATGTTTAACAACTAATTTTTAAGTGCATTGTTTCCTCTACAAAAACAAAAGAAATTAGATTTCTTACACTTTCTAGCAGTTTACTTGTTGTTTAGTTTCCCTTTAGTTAACCCACCTTGAGGTTGTTGTTTTTTAAAACACTAAAAACAGTGACGTTATATTTTATTTATAAATGTACATACATATAATATAAAGTAACAAAAAAATAAAGCATAAAATAAAAACTTACATGCTATTAAACAACAAGTGGCTAAAGTTCGATAACTGTGTAAAATAAAAGCTGAACGTATTTTGTTAAATAACAAGAAAAACAAACTGTTCTAAAAAGATAAAAAAATGGAAGAAGTACGCAAACGTAGGGTGAGTATATAACCAGCGTTTGATTGCAAAGCTTAGGTCAGACGAGACAAATATTTAAGTAAATAAATCTAACCATTAGAATTTTTATATATAATTAATGGATTTAATTTATTTTACCAAAGATTCGTTCTAAGACCAGAATCTTAACTTAAATTGTTTACAGAGAAACCTGCATTTACTGCAATATTTAAGCGAAGCAAATGTAAGAGTTGTGTTTACTTCAAGCCTAGGACCAAAGATTATAGAATTACAAAGATGTTGCACTGCGAACATTTTACATAAACAAAAATTTTAAGCATCAATAGACGAGGGGGGAAAGTGTAAAGGGTAAAAAGAGAATACTGTCTTTGCATTGAGCAAAACTAATAACAAAATAGAGAGTATAACTCTTTATGCACAGAAACACACGTTTATTCATGTATGCATAATTATGCTTCCCATGAATACTTGTGTTTGGGTGTGCGTGTATTGTTTTAGGTATATTTTTGTTTTTAATTCTGTTTTAAAATTAAAAACGAATTAGGTTTACTAGCAACTTTATTAATGTTCACAGCATACAGCTTATGTGGATGTTCAACATTAATAGAAAACGAACATGATTCCTTTCGTTATTGTAGGGCAAATATACTTACTTTATTGTTGTATGAATAAAAAAATTTACGTTTACACCGAAGTCATGATGCTGTTATTTACTTATTTTTTAAAGTTAATTCAACCGCGCACAACTTTCGGTATAAGATCTAATATGATGGAGGTAAAATAAAAGACATGTACACATAGTAAGTATTTTGTATGATTTTTAATTTTTATTCAAATTAGTGTTTTAAAAATTTTTACTTTTTCAATATGTGCTGGTTTATACTGGTAAGTTTCCCAGGCAGAATGCTTTCTTAGTAATATTATTACAAGCAAATTTAAAATTTCCAGCCTATGATTGTAACAAGCACTCTTCTCGTCAAACCAAAAGGAATAAATTGTACTATTAGTACATTCTATGCATTGCTGAACTATGACTTTTTTAATATTTGTCATTGCTTCATTGCCAGAAAAAAGCTTTTCAAAAACTTTTATATGAATCTTACAAACTTCGAAAAATTGGTTGGCGGGTGCACATAAACTTCCAAAATCTGAGTCACTTTCATAGTTTTTTGTGTGGATACACATTTCTAATGGATATGTTAGAATTTGTGAAGGTTTTACTGTATCCATTCTACATTTGCTGCATGATATTCGTTGCGCTATGTATCCAATGAAATATCGGCTTGAAGTAAGTTCTATTGCTACATTCGGAGAGTTAAAACAGTCGGCACTTTCATCAAAATATTCTTCATTATAATGATATATGTCTATCGTATCTATCACTGGACATTGATTATCAGCTGATACAGTTTCACTACATTCGGCGGAGCTTTGAAAATCCACCGGTAAGAATATGGTATCGTCGTTTTCACAATTTTTTGACGAAGTAAACTGGCTTATTTTTAAAGATGTCAGCTTTGCCATTGCGATATTAAATTCGTGAACTGAAAGGTTCTTACAGTGTCCGCCTTTGGCGCGAACATATGAAAATACGTTTTCTAATGGATCCTGATTAAACCGGCTAGTTAAAATTGTGAATAAATTAGAACTTTCTTGAAACATTTCTTCACTTAAAGATAATATGCCCCTGGTGGTTTGGATAAGACCGCGGATGGAAAATATTTTATTGCCGACATATTCAATTTGTTGCATATATATTATTAGATCCTGCAATACCTTCCAAGTATTATTATTATGCTCTAAACCACGCTTTAGAGGATTACGATCGCTAAAATATTTACTATTTAAACAGTCAAAATAACTATCAAGTTTTTTTATAAATACGTAAGTAGAAGAGGCTATTTCCGATGAAGTCCTTGTAAATATACGATTTTCGTTAAGAGTTTAAATCGCAGCTGCAACAGAATGGCTTAAAGTTTGAACAGCCAACCCCACGCGCATTTTCTGAAAATTTGTTGGACTTATATGGGATATTGTCAACTTTGTCAAATACGAGGTACATCATATAGCATATACACTTTATTAGTGTTATAAAGGAAATAAGGCTGTTCTGGTGACACTCCCAATAGGTCGTAACATTTCCTATTGTTTGGACCTTGATCACATGTAACTGGACATCTAAATTTGATATAAGAAGTGTTTTCAATATTTCTCCTTTTATGGAACTAGCAGTTACAAAGTAGTTTAACACAAATTTCCAATTTTCTATAATTCCTCTAATCATGAAAACACCAATTTGAGAAGCCATTTCATTTGTTCGCTCGTATTCTATATCAACTACTCCATCTATAACATCCGCACAATCATTATAACTTAAATTTCTTCTGATTGATATTTCATCAAATATTACAATGCACTCTCTTTCAAGAGGTTTCATCTTTAAAACCGTTTTCTTAAGAACATTATATATGCAAACATTGTTTCCTAGCTGCAAATTCTTAATATCTGCTTGGAAGGCTCAATTTCAAAATATTACGCAAGAACAAGTACGTAGAGGTTGATTTATAATAAATGCTTTGAACAAATTCTTTTCACAATCCTCCCATCGAGCGTTTGTTCCCCTGCTTCCCTTCATTAGAATTCTGCAGAATGTTTTTTCATTACGATTGATACCAAGTTTATCAATTTCACTTTCAAGAGAGGCTTTTACTTTTAACTTTGCTTCTAATGCCTTCAATCTTTTTTCAAGTTTTCATTTTTCGACTTCATACATCGATTTTGTTGAGTTTTACTCTTAAGTCTTTTAAACATGTTGAAAAATTTCTTTCTATAAAAGTTTTCATTTTTTAAACTTTTAAGGCAGTTTGAGCTTAAAGGTGGCGGTGATTCGAATCTTTTTCGCTTACATAACGGACTTCAAAAAAGTCTGTATTCTCATTTTCAGAGCAGTTGCCTTTTTCAATACTTTCTGACTCAGCACTGTCAATTAAGTATAATGTTGGCACGGCTCCTAGATGTAAATATCTTTTACCAATTAAATCAGGCGAAAAGTGCCTATCACATAAAAAAAGGGAAGTAGTTTCTTCCACAAACTGTTTTTCAAAATTGCACTTTTTTAGCCGTTGTTTAAATAATGGTGAGTTTGTGTTTGGAAAACAGAAAAGTTTCATTTCAGGAAATTTTCTTTTCGATCTGCTACAATGTGGCAGAGAACATTTATTGCCTGCTTCTTTGGAAACTTTATTTTTCACAGCAATATTTAACTCAACTTTTTCTGTTCTATTCATTATTTTATTTATTTTTTTTAATGTAAGTTAAAAACCGTTTACATATGAACTGCTGAATGAAAGTATTTACACTTCTATTTATACTTTCATTCCTTATACCTTAGAGATGGTAATACTTAAAACTAAATAAATAAATAGTTTTTCCCATATTTCTGTGCTGATATCATGCTTTGAGTAATGTCTTTCTAATTATCTTTTTTACAACTATATTTTACTATCATCTTTATGATCTACGGGAATTTACATTCATTAAAAGAACATTACAGAATATTTATTAATGCAGAAAACATGCTCATACATAAGAACGTTGTTAACTCTATGCAAGTTAAGAATCGTTGTATCTACCTGACTCTTCCTAACTTGTACTTGTAGAATATAGTTAAATATTTTATTTTTCAAATACCTCCGAAAACTATAGCTTTGACACTAAAATATTTTATAAAAATTTTAAGCCTACACTGTGATAATACAGTATAACAAGTGCTAAAGTAAAATAACGGTAAATCAAACATAAATTAACAAGAAGAAGGGCTTACCATTTACTATTCCTAAAAGAACAAAAATTAAGGCAGTGGCCTTAATGAAAATATTGGTTAATAAGGCTTCCAAAGTTCGTCGACAGTCGATGCTGTTTTATTTTTACAATAAAAAATCTGTATGGTTTGGCTACGGCAACACAGAAGATCCAATTAGTTTTGTATACAATAATACCACTCGAATTTGTAGAGCCCAACAAACACAATATAACAACGTTGATTTTCATTGTTAATTACTAATCGTATTTATAGTATATAATTTTAGCTTACAATTTAAGGCTAAGTTTAGAAGATGTTTTGTTTTTCTTGTTTTCAAAGTGAAAAGAAATTAATGCTAGTGAACTAAGAAAAGGCTTGATCACATAATATTATTTTTAATTAGTTCATTTGCACTTATCTAAAAGCAAACCTTTTTGTTTGTTGGGCATAATATTGACAACGTAAACACACATACCCACACACACATAAACAATGTTCGTAAGTATGAATTGCTTTTGCTGAGAGTTTATTTATATTTTGATAATTTGCTCTCTGTTGATGAAATTTCGCTCATTAGTCGTACACAAGAGGATTTTCAGAAAATCCCATCAATAATTTAGCAGTGGCAGAACAATGTATGGCAGTGCAACATCTTTGTAATTCTATAATCTTTGCTAGGACTTATAGTAATATATATAAAATAGATTTGATAAAATATAAACTATATTTAATTATTTGAATTAAACATACATATAATTTTATTGAAAATACCTTTCTATTAAACTTATTCTGCGAGAAGTTCATAAAAATATCATATAAACATATTGCTTCTTCAATTAGAGCGAATTCTATTTTGATCTCATATACCAGCTGTGTTTAAAATAGAGTAATTATACACACATATACATATACATATACGTTGGAAAAATCATGTCATCTGAATTAAATTTTTTATTGCTATTTTATTTTAATAAAAAACAATATATTATTCTTTGAACACATATGTATATGTTCTCTTTTATTATTGATTCACTTATTATTACTTGTTATTTAATATTACGTTTCAAGCACTTAGTACATATTAACACTTTCACTGCATATTTTTGACTGTTCTCCTTTACAAAAATGTTTCTCTTATATACTAATACAATAATGCAGTTTTCTTATCTATTCTCTTATTCTCTAATGACAGTTTAATTACTTAGGATTGTTAATGTTTATTTATCGTTCTTATCATATACAGGAATTTCCCAGTTATCCTATTTTCTTATTCACTAATACAATAATGCATTTTTCTTATCTATTCTCTTATTCTCTAATGACAGTTTAATTATTTAGGATTGTTTATGTTTATCTTATCATATACGGGAATTTCCCAGTTATCCTATTCTCTTATTTACTAATACAATAATGTATTTTTCTTGTCTACTCTCTTATTCCTTAATGGTAGTTTAATTATTTAGGATTTCCTATATATGTCCGTCGTAATTGTCACTAATTACCCTCTCATTATCTGCGGGAATTTCTAAAAGAATATTAAAGGAATAACCAAATAAAGGATACCTATTATATGATCGTCGCTAACTCTCCCCTGGGTTAAACGAGAGCGTCCCGATCTCTACTAATTCTTCCAACTTGTTGGTTGTAATAAGCCCTAAAGTTTTGTTCCGCACGTTTTCCCTTATATATTAAAATATCTTAAATCCAATGCTAATTGTACCACATATTATAGATATATTTGTGACGTGGAAAAAATAGACATCATTAGTTCTAATTTGGACGTATTTTCTATGTTCTTAATTTCCACATTTCCCTTGATTTCTGGTGTGGCCATTACGAGTAATATCAGGAAGATGATCATCCTTATTAATAGAATAGTTCTTAATATTATCCTTATGCACAATCTTCCCCCTTGTGGTTAAGACAGTGTCCTCACGGTCTTCCTTTACAATATATTTAATATATCTTGCGTCCTTTTTCTTCCTTACTCCCTTGATTTTAACTAATATTTGTTCATTTGGTGAAAAAATTCGATGCTTTGTTCCTTGATTCAATCTAGCGAGTGTTTTAACTGATGCTCTTTTCAATTTTTCATATATAACTTTTTTGTCATATTTTATTTTGTTGAAAAAAATGTCAACTGGTCTTTGTTCCGTGACTGTGTGTATGGTGTTATTTATTTCCCTTATGGTTTTATATATTTCCTCAGCAATTGTCGTATCGTTTTGTATTTTAAATATTCTTGTTAACTCAGAAATTGTACTATGGACGCGTTCTACTTGTCCATTTGATGTCGATCTATAGACTGGTGTTTCTATCTTTTTTATGCCATATTTTATACACATCATATTTACTGCCGGTGTATTTAGACATTTTTCGTTATCCGTCATCAATCGTGTACAGTTTGGATAGTTATTTGTGAGAATTTCTTCAATTTTCTCGGCCATGCGTTCTCTTGTGTCAATTTCCCTCAAAGTAGTGTATTTTGAGAATTTATCAATGGCTACCAGAAATGTTTTGTTGTCATTGAAATATATGTCCATATGTATGTATTGGCCGGGTTCTATTGGAATGTCGGAATCTCCTAATGGTTCTCTTGTTGGGTTTCTCTCATATTTTCCATATAGGCAAGGTGTACACTTTTTATTATATGCTTTGCATTGTTGTTTCATTTCTGGCCAATAGTAATTTTCGAGTATTTCCTTTATGTTGTTTTTGTAGCCTCTGTGAGCTCTATCATGTATTTTTTTTACTATTTCAGCCTGTTTCTCTTCTTCTCGAACATCAATAAGTTTTGTTGGTGTATATACAAAGTTTACACCACTAAACGTGTTAGTTAAAATTGGGCTAAATACATAAATGTTCTCTCTGGAAGTGTGTATTGCCATTACTTTATTGGGATCTAATATCTTTTTCAATTCTACAATTAAGTTTTCTCCATTAGTGAAATTTACTGTATGTCTGACCCTGTTGTCGAATACCGTACGTGTTCTTGTCTCATTAAGTCTTTTGTTTGGTACAAGCTCAATTTGAATGGCGTATGCATTCAGTGGTCGTGCTACTTGTTTAATTTGTGCTATATACGAACTCTCGGCTGAATGTATGGTGTCTTCTGATGTCGTACTTAATACATTTACAATGTGTCTTGACAATGCATCTGCCACTACATTTTCTTTACCTGGCTTATACTTAAGTTTAGCACCATATTCCTCAATTATATTCTTCCAACGTTTCAGTTTTGTGTTTGGATTTCTATCCGAAATGGAAAATGTTAGTGACTGGTGGTCAGTAAATATTGTTAAGTCTGGACTCCCGTAGACGTAGTTCCTGAATTTTTGTAATGCCCAAATTATGGCTAAAAGTTCTTTTTCGTTGGTACTGTAATTGTCCTCAGTACTTGTCAAAGTTCTACTGATAAAAGCAATTGGTTTACCCAGCTGTGTTAATACTGCACCTAAGGCTACGTTTGAAGCATCTGTAGTGAGTTCAAATGGTTTATCAATTCTGGGTTGTTGAAGTTCCACTTGTTCCTTTAAACAATTTTTTAGTTTATTAAACGCATCTATGGCCGGTTGATCTAGTTTTATTATGGTGTTTTTACTTTGATTTTTTGAAACGTTACCATTTTCCCCTCTTAAATGAACAGTAAGTGGCTTAGCTATTGTTGCATAGTTCTTTACAAACTTACGGTAGTAACCTGTCATTCCTAGAAAACCTCTAAGTTCCTTTAAGTTTTGTGGAATGGGCAGCTTATCAATTGCTTCAATCTTTTCTGGATTTGTTGAGATCTTTCCATGCTTAACTATATGTCCTAAATATTCAACTTCTGTTTGAAAGAATTTACTTTTCTCCTTGGATATTCTAAGAGTTGCTTTATTTAGGGCTTCGAATATAATTTTAATATGTTTCATATGCTCATCAGCCGATGATGAATATATTAAAACGTCATCAATATAGACATAGGCAAATTTTCCTATGTAATCGCGAAGTATTTCATCTACGCATCTTTGAAAGATAGCAGGAGCATTTTTTAAACCGAAAGGCATTCTTTTATATTCATAGTGACCACCTAAGACAGAGAAAGCTGTCTTTTCCTGATCAGAATCCTTAATTTTTATTTGATGGAATCCTGATTCCAAATCAAGTGTTGTAAATAATGATGCCTGTCCTAAATTTTGCAGTACTGTTGTAATATCTGGTATAGGGTATCTATCTGAAATTGTATTTTTATTTAGCTTTTGAAAGTCTACAACCATTCTACGCTTGGGTTGACCAGATTCATCTAATCCTTTTTTAGGGACTGTCCAAATCGGTGAGTTGAAAGGGCTATTACTTTTTGAAATGATACCTTCATCAAGTAATCTTTTGACTTCCTTATTGACAAATTCATTGTCAGCTATTGGGTATGGGTACTGTTTTGTATAAATGGGATCTTCTGTTATTGTCCTAATTGTAGCCTCTAGCAGATTTGTAAAAGGTAATGGCCCAATGCCATTGTTTTCTTCCATTAGATGATCTATTCCTCCTCTATATTTTTCATATTTTTCATTAACTAAATAATTAATTTTAATTGTTTCCTCTTCTCCGAATTTAAATATCATTTTGTCTAAATCTATTTTCCCTTTTAATGTTTTTAATCCTTTATAACCTAATAATATGTCAAAATCTTTTAATTCATTTGTTTCGTAAAAATCTATTATTTTATTAAATATTTGGGCAGTTTGTTTTTTTTCCAACATTGATGTACCGTGAATTGAATAAACCTTAACGTTTTCTTTTAAATTCTCAGATTTGCTTAACTTAATTTTTGAATTTACATAGTTATGGGTTGCACCTGTGTCAACTAGTACAAGATAATCTCTACTACCGTCTGACAAGATGAGACAAGGCAACCCGTGTCTTAGTTTAAATGTTTAAAATTATTTCCTTTTTTACTTACAATATTTGATGAATTTCCCGTTTCTACATACATGTCATCTTGATCATCTCCCACACATAGGTTGTTCATTCGCATATTTTTTTGTTGCTGGTAGTTTCCACTGGGTTCTCGTTGTCTTTTAGTTACATTGGAGTTGTAAGTACCTTGATTGAAACTCGATTGTTGCTGGTTATATCGTTGTTGTCGTGTTGATACGTTGTTGATCCAAGGTTTTGATACAAGTTGTCGAGTATTCCCTGATGATATATCCATTGGTTCTGGACGAGTATAATTCTGTTGATGATGATGATCATTTTGCTTAAATGTTGTTATATTCGGACGTCTTTGAAATTCTTGTCTTGATTGATGCTTTGGACGAACATATCCTTCTTGTCTGGGCTCTTCATAACTTAAATTTAATCGCCTATGAGAGTTATCATGCTCAATCGTTCTCGCAATTGCATATGCATGTTCTAGATCCCTAATTTGGTTACCATAAAGAGTGGATCTTATATAAGAGTTTTTTATTCCATCCTTAAAAACTCTGACTGCTTCCTGAACAGCTTCTTCCATCATTATTTCAATGGTATTTTGTGGATGACCTGACATCGAAATTTTTGACGTGATGAGAGTAAGGGATCTGTTTATGTCATCATGATACTGGCTTAGAGTTTTATTGCCTTGTTGAAGTCTTCTCAATTCGTCTTGTAATACATAGATGGGTCTTTGATCTGCGTATGTGTAGTCTAAGCGATTTTTTATAGCCTCCCAATTGAATATTGTGTTGTGATTTATAAGGACATCTGATGCAGACCCTCGTATTTTTGTCTTCACTATTGATAAAGCTTCACAATACCTGTTTGAGGATTCATGTTGTTTTATTCCATCCATCAGCCTTGAGACGTCTTCTCTCCATGATCGGTATTCTAATTGATTGCCATTAAACTCAGGCAATGTTTTAAATACATCCAAATTAATTTGTTCTGGGGTATTATATGTCATCTTAATGGCTCGTAAGGGTTGTGGTATGCCTGGTTGTAGGTTGGGTATTTGATTTAATCTTCGTTCAAGTTCTCCATTTCTTTCACCCAATGATTGCATGGTTAGCTGCATACTTGCAATTTGTTCTATCAACACTTGCATGCTTATCGGTTGGTTACAAGGATTAGCCATATTTTCTTCTCCCGTTAATCTGTTATTATCGAAAATTTTTTGTCTTAATTTCTTCATTAACTGCTCACCTTAGTTTCTTAATTTAATTTTTTCCTAAAGCACAAATTTACTTTGTTGTGGTCAGGGTTTACTTAAATTTTTTCCTGGAGTCTTGAGTTACTTTACAAGAGTCAGTTTTATTATCCTTGTTGCGGCAAGGATGAATATCGTGGTCCGCCTCGTGAAGAATAACAATATATTATTCTCCTGGCAGGATCGCCAATTAAATTTTTTATTGCTATTTTATTTTAATAAAAAACAATATATTATTCTTTGAACACATATGTATATGTTCTCTTTTATTATTGATTCACTTATTATTACTTGTTATTTAATATTACGTTTCAAGCACTTAGTACATATTAACACTTTCACTGCATATTTTTGACTGTTCTCCTTTACAAAAATGTTTCTCTTATATACTAATACAATAATGCAGTTTTCTTATCTATTCTCTTATTCTCTAATGACAGTTTAATTACTTAGGATTGTTAATGTTTATTTATCGTTCTTATCATATACAGGAATTTCCCAGTTATCCTATTTTCTTATTCACTAATACAATAATGCATTTTTCTTATCTATTCTCTTATTCTCTAATGACAGTTTAATTATTTAGGATTGTTTATGTTTATCTTATCATATACGGGAATTTCCCAGTTATCCTATTCTCTTATTTACTAATACAATAATGTATTTTTCTTGTCTACTCTCTTATTCCTTAATGGTAGTTTAATTATTTAGGATTTCCTATATATGTCCGTCGTAATTGTCACTAATTACCCTCTCATTATCTGCGGGAATTTCTAAAAGAATATTAAAGGAATAACCAAATAAAGGATACCTATTATATGATCGTCGCTAACTTCTGTGAATAAAGAATTTTTACCGACATGCGAATGCGAAACTCACAAGTCATACATACATAAATGCATATGTATATAAAAATACGTATCGTCTGAAAACAGTTTAAGGAGCGTATAAATAAAAAGTAATTTGTGTTTTTTGTTTTTTGCAATATAAAAAAAAAACATTCATTTGGTTTAATCAAGAAATTGTTTTTCTTTTTTCTATGGTGATTTCAATTGCTTTTATACTTGATTGAATATTTTCATTCAACATTTAATTCTTAAATAAAATCTTTTAAATTAAATTAAGAAAAATTATCTAATTTGTAAATTAGCCAAATTTTAAAATGGAAGAGAAAAATACAAAACAGTAATTTAATGCTGATTGCAGTTTTCAACAAACAGTAGTGACCATAAATGTTCACAACTATACAATAGAGGATATGTTATGCCGTAAAACCATTTTATGCAACTTTATAATAAACTGACACAATTTTGTCAGTAAACGAATGTTGCTTTTTGTTTTTCTTTTATATATTTAATAAATTCAAAAAATATAAACGCCTCCATAGGCCAAAACGGGAATATCATATCCTTTTTTTAAATCAAGAAGGTTCGGTTTAAGGGATCTTATTTTAGGTATTAAAAACTTTGCTTAAGCAAACGATTTAAAATTATTGACAAATACTTTTTTATTTAAGTTTACATTCTGTAAATGATTTTAACTGTTAATGCTAATGAACGAGATAAATTCTAGGCAACAAAGAAGGGTGGTAGTCCTCAATCATTACATATTCTATGAAATTATAAATTCTCTTGAGCTTCGTAAAAAATAATGAAAATGGCTATAGAACCTTTCATCCAATACTTTAATATATTTAAAAATTTTATTATTTTTTCCGGATGTTACATTTTTAACTCTTTCTTTTTTTAATGCGTTACTGTTTTGTTGCTTTTTCAATAATATGACAGTTTTGACCAACACTGCACTTCATTTGGCGAAACAGTAATAAAGCGATTTAAGCAAAAAACAAAATTAAATAAAAAATGGGAGAACAAAACTTATAATGAATATCATTTAACAATATTGTACTACCTGACATACAATTGTGATTTATATAATTAAAAGAAATAAAAGTTATTCAGCTGATTACAACTTTCAAAAGGTTGAAAACAGACAAACTAAAATAAACAAAAACAATAATAAAATTATACAAATATTATTTAATCGTGCCAATTTTCAAACAATTTATATTCAGCATGATTTGCAAAACTGTTAGTAAATAATAGTATTCTATTTTATTTAAATGAATAATGCACTTCCATTTTATACTCATATCAGGTCTTATCAAATGTAATAAATTGCTGTTTCACATATAAGATAAATTTATATATGTAGGTATGTATGTGTTATAATTTTTCTCGAACATGGTGATAAAATAGAAAATGAAACTGACTTTAATTAAAAAGTAAGCAAAAATTATAAGGCCATTTCATAAATAATTAATAAGATAGCAATATTACAATTTCATATTCATCTGGAATCCGGTTATAACAGCATAACCTGCCTAGAAATTGCACCTCTTAAATAGGTATTTCGAAATTAGGGTTTTAGTAGCCATTTTCTGCTACGCAGGCATAAATTTGGCAGTTTCCAAATGTATTTTGTGTTTTGCAATTGCTTTGATATTTCCATATTTAGTTCTAAACACTTAATGGTTTCAGAAAGTATTACTTGCTTTACCTTTAGCTGACGGCTTCATTTGTTCAATATTTTGGTGACTTTCATGCTGGCCTTCTGTTTTTTAACACCCAGCCCATAAAAGTTTTATGGCCCAACTATGCATAAGTTGGCTTAAGCTAATGTCAAAAATTTAACGAAAAGTCTGTCAAATGCTTAAACAAAAATTTTTATGCACAGTTGCACATTTGTTCTATTCGTACTTTTGCAAAAAAATAACTTCTTTCCAAATAAATAAAATTTATTAACAAAAGCATGTTTAATAATCATATTTTGTATACTTAATACTATCCTTGAACAAATTTCAAATTTTTTTTTAATAGTTGGAAAAAAATTACGAAAGAAAAATTACACATAATTCGCTGTTTGTATTATTTGGGCCAAAAGTACTATAAAATACAACTGTGTGCTTTATTGAATTTATAAACAATAAAAAAATTAAATTTTGTTGCAAATTGTGTGTTAAAAAAATGGAGAAGAAATTAAAATGTTTAAAGCCCCTTGAGTTATTAAACTCCAAGGTTGAGTCTTGTTCTGCGAAAGAGATTTTCGAAAACATCATTGGCTGCAGTAGTGCCCATTACTCAATATAGCCCATTTCACTGCCTGATGGAGCTTCATTTCCTTGCAGAAACATTCCTGTAGTAACTTCCATCTATTCAAGGTATTACTTACCACTTTTGCTGCATTTTTCTGCTCCTTCTTTCCATGCTCGTTCCTTTGAATTGCCGTTATAATAAAACGCCTCTCTTTTATCATATAAGCAATTTTTTCTTTGTACGCTTCAGATAAAATATTTTTTCGCTTTCGTCCTTCATTGGAATTTGTTTACTAATGTATTTATAACACCATGCAAAATCAGCCGTTTTCGTATGGAATGCGAACAGTTTACTTGGCTTAAGCAAATGACATTCGACGAAAAGTTTTGATAAGTACATTATAGTTTGCCACATATGATTATTAGGTATTTGCACAGTTGCTTAAGTTGGCTTAAGCCAGCTTATGTATAATATAGTTGGGCCTTTATTCTGTTAAAGTATAATTTGACTTCCTTTTATATTATTTAAAGTCAAGAAATAATGCTGCCAGAAGTAATCTTTAAAAAGCAAAAAATGTGAAATTTAAAGTACAATTAAGTAATTAAAATACATAGCAAACAATTTGCTTCTACTACAATTTGCTACATACCATTTCTGGTAGCTATTATGTTCGTTTCTGACTGCTATTTATAGACCAAAACTCAATTTTGCAACTTTACTTTTACTTTATATCTAATCAAAAAATCTTAATAAAAACATTAGGGAACAGTAATTTTCAAATTATGACAAAAAAAGTTCTTTTTTAATTCGATTATTATTTTTATTCGACCTTCTATTTCTTAATTAAATATGTATTAATCTTTTTAACGGTGTTTTTATAAAAATAATTTCCTGAAGAAGCTTTCCAAGGGAAAACGAAATATTGAAAAAATATAGTGTTTAATTTTATTAAAAAGACCGTTAAAAAGATTAAAACACATTTAGTTCTTTTTTATTAAAATATGGCATCTCCATAATACAAATAAAATGAAAGCCCTTGTTTTTACAACACTTTTTTGCATCTCTCTATTCCTCTCTCTCTTGCTCTCTGTTTATTTCCTCTTTCAAGTTGAAACGAATTGATGAATGAAACAAAAGTTGCATGTTATTATTATGGCATAATTAAATAAGAAAAACAAAAACAACTGAAAAGTATAACTTTGACATAATAAGTTTCCATTGCAAAGTTTGATATAAGCAAAACAACAATAAAATTAAGTCGGAAGTCAAATTAAAAAGAAAAAAAGCAAAATTTATTTGAGAGAAATGTTTTTATTGCAATTTTAAATAATTGTGCTTAAACGGCATACAAATTGCACACAAACGACTTCCATTAAGTATGAAATTTGACTACGTTTTGGTAGGGGAATAATAATAACAATAAATGTGCTGCATGAATAAGTTATTTTGGGTTTTTACTTCCACTTTTAAACAATTTTTAATTATATTTTTAGTTAAGTACAAACGACGACAAACCCAGCAATGCAAATACAACTGCTAGACGCAAGCAAAATATAACATCCTCTTCCGGGGGCTTACCCAGAGGGCTTAAAATATCCTTTCTGTGCTTGATCATATCAGTAGTTTTATTATTAGTTGGATTTGGTAAAAAAAAAATATTCTTTTTTAAAAAAAAAAGTGTAAATTTTCTTTGGACTTGCTTTTTCAGGTTTCTATATTGATACCACCAGTCCGTTTTTAGTACAATTGGCGTCCAAATTGGGTTATAATAAAAATCAATATGCTGTGATTATAGACGCAGGTTCTACGGGCAGTCGTGTTTTGGCCTATAAATTTGATCGTAGTTTTATAGGTAAGTACAAGAATTGTTTTGAAAAAGAAAATTTTCTGAGTTAAACAAGGTTTAGTAAAAGTAAGACAGAAGCAAAATTAGTTACAGTAGTAATTGTATCTAAATATATTTCTTAAAAGTAATATTCGCTTATAAGAAAGTATATCAAAATCATAAACAAATATTACAATTAAGAGAATTGTTTATAACAAAAAATTAATATAAAAAATTTTTATAATAATAAAAACTGAATATAAAAATGCCAACCAATGGTTTGGCGAAATATTGAAAAAATAATAAAAAATAAAGTTTTTTAAAAATTTTTTATTAAAATAATTAATAATTAACTACTAAAAAATATTAAAAAGGTCAAATAACTATAATTATTATGAATATAAAAATATATCACCTATAAAAATTTGTTTTGGTTAACATGATATACATACATACAGATATGTAGTAGACGGTAGTTAAATTTAACACTGTTCTTTCCACACATGTTTTTAAATTTTTTTGGCTTTTGTTTGTCTTTACTAAATTAAGTTAAAATAAAAACTTTAACTTTAGTTTAATTTATAACTATACAAATGTATTTATATATTTTTAGAGGGAAACATTTTTTATAACAAAAATACACTGTAAAAGCCATATTTACTTTTATAAGAAAAAAGTTTCTTATAAAAAGTAATTAATTTTGGGAAGTGGGCAAAGCAATGGAAACTTTTAAATTTTACTTCAATAAATTTCGGTAACTTTTTATCTATGATCAATATTTTGTTGGCTAAACTTTATTTTTTATGACTGCATCATAACAACGATGCGTTTGTTCAATTAGTGTATCAATGGTGTCCTTTGGAACTTTATGCCATTCACTCAGCACTGCATTGCACAAGTCGTCTTTCCGTGTGTAATTATGAGCTCTTATTTTGCCGTCTACAATTTCCTATAGATTTTCTATGGGATTGTGATCTGGGGACTGCGCAGGCCATTTCAAAACACATACCTCATTGGAACATAACCAGTCAGTTACAATCCTAGAGGTGTGTTTTGGATCATTATAATGCTGAAACCTCCAAGTTAGTGGCATGTTCTCCTTTGCATATGGTAACATTATGTCGCTTAAAATCGATCTATAGCCTACACCTCTCATTGTATCCTTTATAACGTGAAGTGGACCCATATCCTGCCCAGAAAAAAAATCCCACACCATAACATTGGCACCACCAAACTTTACAGTTTTGCAAGTATACTTTGGATTCAGCCTCTTTCCTTTTGACCGTCTTACAAAAGATTTTCTATCACTCTCCCTTTAATTATACTTAGATTGGTCGGAAAATAGGGCAGTATTCCATCGCTCTCTAGACCAATTTATGTGCTCTTTGGCAAAATTCAAACGAGCATATTTATACAAACTTCGGGTACAATAGCACGTGAGGAATAATCATGTAATCGAAATTAGTTTTGAGAAAAAAATATAAATAAAGATTAGAAAATTTGGGTAAAATCCACTGATGAGTTACATAAGCAGTAGCGAAATAGATATGCTTTACACGGAGTGGTACATATGCTCGGTTTTAAATTTTTAAAGGAATATAGCGCATCCACCATAGATTAATTTCAAAATAATTCTTAATAATACATTTTTTACAAAATAAAAATTATCTTCCGTTTTATTTTCAGACAATAAATTAGTTTTATCCGAAGAAATTTTTAAGGAACGTAAGCCAGGACTATCCTCGTTTGCCGATGCTCCCGAAAAAGGTGCACATTCCATTAAATTGTTGCTGGACGAAGCAAGGGCTTTTATACCAAAAGACAAATGGTCTTCGACACCGTTGGTGTTAAAAGCCACAGCTGGATTGCGTTTGTTGCCGCACAGCAAAGCGGAAAATCTTTTAAATGCCGTAAGAGATTTATTTACTAAATCCGAATTTAGTGTGGAAATGGATGCTGTCGAAATAATGGATGGCACTGATGAAGGTATCTTCTCTTGGTTTACGGTGAATTTTTTGTTAGGACGTTTATCGAAAACCAATCAAGCTGCTGCTTTGGATTTAGGTGGTGGAAGTACACAGGTCACTTTTGCCCCTACTGATCCCGAACAAGTGCCGCTATACGATAAATATATGCACGAAGTTAATACTTTACATAAAAAAATTAATGTTTTTACTCACTCGTATTTGGGTTTGGGCTTAATGGCTGCCAGACATGCTGTATTTTCAAGAGGTTATAACAACGAAGAAACAAGTTTTGACTCAATTTGTGTTAATCCCATTATTTTGAATAGAACTTGGACGTATAACAATGTTGCTTATAAAATATCAGGCAAAGATCATGCTAAATCTACACAGGAAAATCCTATAGTAGATTTTGATAGTTGTTTGGATTTGGTTAAAAGCAAAGTAATGCCTTTGGTTAAACCAAAGCCGTTTACGTTAAAACAGCATACCATAGCGGCATTTAGTTATTATTTTGATAGAGCTACAGAAACAGGTTTAATTGATCCATTTGCGGGTGGTGAAATTACTGTGGAGGCTTTTCGCAAAAAGGCTCAAGAAGTCTGTGCTATTCCCAATGATGAACAACCATTTATGTGCTTTGACCTAACTTATATATCGGTGCTACTGCATGAGGGTTTCGGTTTAGGCGAAGGCAAAAAAATTAAAGTAAGTTTTTTATTTATATATATTTTTTTTAATTTTACTTAATTTTTTTACTTTTCTTTTTCTTCTTTAGTTGAACAAAAAAATCGATGGCCATGAAATCTCCTGGGCCCTAGGCTGTGCCTACAATGTTTTAACTAGTGACGATAAATATAGTTCTTAATTTTTTTTTTCTTTTTTGTAAAAGTTTTTCAAATTTTATAATAGTGCCTTAGATTATTAGACCTTCTTTTGTTTGTTATTTTTCATTTCTTGTTTTAACGGGGCAATATAGTAAATTTGTTTTTATCATCTTTTAAGTAAATTTTGCTATTTAAAACAGATATAAATTTGTAATAAAATTATCAAGAGATATAAATTCTTTTTATTAAATTTCAAGACAAATTGAAAACATTTCACTTTCAGCTGGCATACTAGGGTGGGTTTGAATTTCCAGTCTCTTAATTGTAATGGCAACGCTATCACTGTCAACAGGCAGCTTCAGGTTGACTCTTGTTTAAACTTGAACATTTAGCTTGTGTTCGGTAGCCGTTGTTAGGACTATTTTGTATTAGAAAAATTTGGAAAAGTGAATTTCCTGAATGGGCGAAAGGTAGATCCACCATAACACACCGGACACCAAGAGACAGGATATTAAAAAAGCCACCCTCATGCTTTTAGAGAATTAAGTATGTATGTATCTAAAAATCCATTATTTTTTAAAGCTCTAAACCGTAAATTAAAGGTTTATTGAGATTGTTTTTCGCCTGAAAATGACCTATTTTATATGTTTTGTAAAGTTTCTGGTAAAGTATGACGCTTGTGGAACATCCTGTTTCTGCGCCAGAAGCGTTTGCGCTTTCCTTATTAAAGGAGTTTGTACTACTATGGAATTTTGAATAGTTTTAATATATAGTTCCACTTACCCAACATTGTCCACTTACAAAAAACAGCATGAAAGTGATTGATAAAAAATTTATTTTTTTTCTCACTAAGAAAGTTAAAAGTAATTTAATTAACTCTGGTTTTTTTACTATTTTCTTAAATTGTTAAATGCAAAAATAATAAAGCTAATAATATTTCATATCGTAAATGTTTATAAAAAAATAGAATTATTTTTTCCATTAACTAAATAAAATGGTAGAATAATAAATAATTGAATAAGCACATGTACTTGTTGCATATCTAATAAAATATTTTTAATAAATGATTAAAAAAAACAATTGTTTAAAAAAGAAATGCAAACTGTTCACAAGTTTAAGTTAAAAGTTGAGTTTTTTTTTATAGTGCACTTAAATAGAAAGTGTTGGAAGAAAGTTAATAAGAGTTTTATTTTGTATTCTTGGCTAGATAAAGCTTTCATCATCTATATAATAAATTTAAAAAAATCGTTTGATCCGTTTCAATCAACAGCAAACAACATTTAAGGCCTTTCCAATATTTGAGGTTTAACGTCTAACCGATCTATTACATATTGGGGCATACAGAGTGTTGGATTGATGGGCTTAAGGCCATCAAAACCTAATAATGATAAAGCGCCTATGCCAAAAAGAGTATGAAAAATATCGGGCAAATTTCCAGTACGATCGGCAAAACCACCAGTTTCGTTGTCTTGGCAGGAAAGAATGAATTGCTTCAACTTTTCAGCACTTATCCAATGTAAACGACCCATAATAGTTAATGAAGCCAAAACCCACCAAGAATAGCATACATCGGGCAGTTTTTCAGGTCTACCATTCAAGCCACCAGACGGCAATTGGCGCTCACACAGCCACCAACCCAATTTGTCTACATCTAACAGATGTAAACTTTGGGTTAAAGATAAAAAGCCCACACAACAATAAATAAGGCCTAAACATGTAAATGCATTAGTCAACAATAAAAAAAATTAATTGCTACAAACCGGCATGTGACTCAGCTCCAGGCTTAGAACCAAAACCGCCATCAGTTTGATTGCAACATGACATCACAAACTGCACAGCTTTCTCAATATCAATAGTCGTGGCCAGATCCTTTTTTAATAAAGTCAATATAGCAACAGCACAAAACGAGAAACGTGTATCAACTTCACCCCAACGATCACCAAAAAAACTGCCATCTATTTGATACAACGAAACTACATATTTGACCACGGCTTCACAGTCAATTTCCTGTAGGGCATCGTAAATACACAATATCTGCACTGCAGATAAAGTGTACAAAATATGGGGGTCATGACCTTCACACGGTGCAAAGCCACCTGTCGTTAAACACTGACAGCGTTTAATAAACTCAATAATTGACGGCCGGTCAAGGCGATCCAATTGATTCATAATGTCCAATGCTGTAACACCCCAATATATACCAGACATGCGTAGAAATTCTGTCATACAATATTCATAGTCATCCTGATCTTTGCCATGATTTTCAATATACTCTACATGCTTCCAAAAGTATAGCTCTTCTGAAATTTTCGGCAAATTTGTATCGCTATTGTTGGCAGCATTCGTATTCTTTGTATTCGCAAATGGTGTAAAGTCCATGCTGGTTAGCGGCGTTATGTAAAATTTTAATTTATTTAGTTAAAATTTTTGTACAACAAATATCCTATGGCGTTTTTGTTTTTATAAAATTTAATTTAAAAAATTACTGTCAATTAAAGCAGCAGTCGCACTTTAATTTATGACACATTCAAGGCAAAAATAATAAAAAACAACTATCAGCTGTTGGTTATTGATAAACGCACGATTACAATAAGAAGAAGCACACAGAATAATTAAAGGGTTTAAAAACGTGCTGCCGGATTGAAGAAACCCTAAAGAGGTATTTTTTTTAATTTTAACGTTTATTGTTTGTCTTGTTTTGCTGTATTTAAAATTTCGTTTTTAAACACAATATGCTATGAAGGAAATGTATAGAGTGGCTCAATTTAATAACCCCACAACTATCATAAGTGTCATATTTTATATATAATGGTAACAACATATTCATAACGAATATGAACAATGATCGGAAACTTCAAAAACCTCATGTAGTTTCCATTATTTTTTAATATTAGCCTCTTTGGAATTAATTTTTAAGTTAGCGATGGTCAAAATCAATCGATATTTTAATTTATTTTCTAGATATGCCCATATATTTAGAATATCAGGATATTGCGATGGCGTTTCAATGGCATTTGTAAAATGAAAACATTCGAAGGTTGTGCGTTTTATGCTTTGTGTTATTGCCTTGATTTACATACGATCTACCCTTCGTTGAAACAAGATAATTTTTAAGTTAGCGATGGTCAAAATCAATCGAGATTTTAATTTATTTTCTAGATATGCCCATAGATTTAGAATATCAGGATATTGCTATGGCGTTTCAATGGCATTTGTAAAATGAAAATATTCGCAGGTTGTGCGTTTTATGCTTTGTGTCATTGCCTTGATTTACATACGATCTACCCTTCGTTGAAACAAGATAATTTTTGCTTGTTATTTTCTACAGATTTGTTATTTTATGGCGTTTAATAATGCAAGGGACTGTGGAATGATTTCTTTGATCAGCACCAATCTTACGCTCAGAAAACCCATCTTGATAATATTTTGTTTTCAAATCTCCAACTTCTATCGGTGTTTATTTCTCATGAACGAAAATAAGTCTTTTTGTTTAATCCTTTTTAATTTTAACAATCCTAACAAGTAACTAACAATAGTTAGCTTCACTAACAACGGGAATTCTTCATTTAAAACAACCGTAAAATGCTCTAGTTGCCACATGTCCGTTTATTAATTTGCGTTTTTTATTGCCTAACTACAAATTTTTGTTTACATATTATTTTGTACACATAATATTGATGCAGTTAGAGTGGTTAATGTTATATAAAATAAACGATTTTTGTAGTAGTAGTTTGTACATTAAAAAACAATACATGATCAAAAAATTACTGACCGATTATTAAATTGAGCCACTCAGTGATTTTGACACAATATAGAATAAGCTGTCGCAATAGTAATCTACTGTGGTATTAATATTTTTGAGCGTATCACGAAAATACACATTTTGAGATAACTAAGATGATTAATACTTATAAAATAGTTCAAAATAAATTTCATATAGATTATACTTGTATTTTCATTTCAAAGAAATTTGCATCACAATTTATATAGAAATACATAATTAAAAATACATTGGAAAACTTGCCCACAGCTCCTTATATTTATAATTTTAAAAGGTTTTTGTTCATGGCTACTTTTTGTGTGTTTGTTGTTTGATTTTAAGATTAAATTTTTATAAGAATAGTAAATATTCTGCAAGGGTTCTATCAAATACCATATGAAAAAAAATTTAAATTATTTTTTTTCTCAAGATTTACAATTAATTACTTGAATACGAAGTATAATGACAAAGATCTTTTATGACCTAATTAATCCCTTTTCATATCGTTTACTTTATTGTTCACAATTTCTTAAAGAAAAGCCTCATATATTTATATTTTTTACAATCTTCATTTTAACTATTTAATTTAAATGAACCATCCTGTTACGAACAGGAGAAAATGTCAAATTGACAACAGAGAAAAAAATGCAGCGAATTTGTCATCACACATTTTCTTTTTTAACGCTTAGCATTGAAATTCTTTTTAAGGAAGTGTGTAAAAAATTTCTTTTCAATTTAAATTTTATAATCATGCTAAATTAAATTAACAAAGTTTGTATTCTTTAAAAGGAATAAAGGAGAAAAAATTGGTTAACAACTCTAAAAATCAACTAATTAAATATTAAAGATATATTGCAACGCTGGCTCGACATTTGCATGAAGAAGAAAAAAATTACCAAAACGAAGGCTGGGCGAAAAAGAAAAAAGCAACAGCAGAAAAAGTTAAAAAAGACGTAGCAGAAAAGCAAGCGTTGACAGAAGTGATCAGCAACGAAGTCAACTGTTGGAAGAATCACAACTACAATAGATATCAATATTTCTGCGTTAGGAAAGTGAGGTGAACAGAAGTTTTTAAAAGAGGGATCGATCGGACCAGAACGTAAACTTGAAATATTGAAAGAAGTTTAAATTGAAAAACATATGGAAGGGCTTTGAAAATTAAAGTTGAAAACAAAATTCTCAGTTGCAGATTGGGAATATTTTGTTGGATAATACTTATTTATTTAAAGGGGTACAAAATCTTTTAAACTGAAAGTTTCAGACATTAATAGTTTAAAGGATTTTTGTGAAGATATTTGAATTTAAGATTTGCTTTGGTATAAAGCTAAAGGCCATGTCCAATGGTGACGATGTCCTAGACAATTGGGAAGAAATTGATGAAGCAAGGGTAAGTTATCAATATATGTATATAAACTTTAATGAAACATTTTATTGTTAAATATGTTTTATAGTTAATTTCATCAGTACAAACATTAAAACTTCCGTCAGCTTCTTGTGAAAGAATCACAAAAAAAATTTGCCAGCATTCAAATTTAGCAACTTCAACTGATGCCACAATTAGTTTTAAAACTAATACGACTAATTCGACAACTACGCCTGCTCAAATGAAAGTGTTGCAACGTACTAGTGCTCAAGACTCAACAACGTCGTCATCATCTGCAACCTCAAAACCATTTAACAAATCATCTTTGGATGATATGTCGGCCACATTTCAGCCAGTTATGATGGTTTTACACAAACCAGAGGATGAATATCAATCTGCTAATTATACTGGACCCATTACTAATCAAACGGTCAAAATCCTAAGAAGACCAACACAATCTAGTGAAATTCGTAATAATTTTATACGTCCCAAACAGCCAATTAAAACATTGCAACAAAGAGAACAAGAATATGCAGAGGCAAGACTTCGAATATTGGGCTCCGCCAAAAATCCAGAAGATGACGAACAAAGGTGGGTTATATTTCGAAAATACTTTTCGTTTTAAGTGCTGTTTGGAACAACAAATTTTAAGACACTCAAAGTATTCCAAAAAGATATTTTTAATTCAAAAAAAGTACATTTTTAAAATAGCTTCAGTTGTTTTACCTTTTTCGAATTCAACTTTCCAATGAAAATGAAATGAAATTTCTAAAATCTACTTAAGATTATATAAAAATAAAGATTAAGAAACTTTTACACATTTAAATTTTTATTTTATAAATATTTTTTAGGCACAAGATCTTTATGTAAAAATTAAGTAAATTTTTTTTGATTTTTAACATTTCGCCATTTCCTGGCATCTTCAGGAAAAGAAAAACTTATAAACAATTTTTTAAATAAACAATTAATGAAAAATTGTTGACAAATAAATTCAAAATAATCAAAAATTTTTCCATTTTATTAAAATTATTTATAAAATATTAAAAAGTTCAATTAACTATAAATTTGAATTAAAATTTTTATTATATTTTTAAAATTCTCCTTGTATTTTGAAGAAACTTAATTGCGGCCCCAACTTCACTAGCAACCAGTATCACTAATACTACTCCAACCACTCCAACGGTTACATCAACAACATCATTGTACAACAATACTATTACGAATATGGTAGGAACAGCGAAAATCAATTTATCGAAAATACAAGTTGGTGCAAATCAACAACTGCAGCAGCAACAACAATATCAACAAAACTATCAACAGCAGCAGCAGCAACAACAGCCGCAGAATTATTATTACAATCAGCAGCATCATCAGCAACAACAGCAGCAAACTCAATCACCTACTTATAATAATAATCGCACATACAACATCAATCCACTTTTGACATTGGGGCCCATGGGTGCTATAGGCCAGCCAGCCCAATATCATAACACAACACTACCATCACAGCAAACGCAACAGCAGCATTTTAAATATCAACAGTACCATCAGAAATCACCACAACAGCAAAATAAATCACAACAGCAGCAGCAACAACAACAAACTTGGTCACCTGTTGTAGGTGGAAGTGTTTCCTCCTCGTCGATACGACAACAGCCAAATGATACGATATTACGTTTGCCCCGCGGCCCTGATGGCTCTATTGGTTTTCAAGTGCGCCGGTAACGAGTTCTGAAAATCATCTATACCCGCTGTTAAAACTGTTAATTGCTGAACTAATAATTCGATAATTGTAATAATTCTATTTTGGGTAATTTAGGTTGATGCTGCTTTTTTTTTGCTTTTTAACTTAAGACATTTTCCCAAATTTTATCTTTTTCGTCTCTTTTTTAATTAAGCTTCTTACTAAACAGAAAATTTAGCATGAGTTCAATTTACAAAATTATTTCTCAATTTTTTTTTTTTTTTCGTTTGCTAACTTTATTGTAATTCTGCTCTTGATACAAAAACTTTTTTGTTTTTTTAAACTAATCATTGATATAATATTTAAAAAAAATTATTGTTTAGTATTTTTGCCAATTTTATTACGCCCGTCTTGGGCTACACTTCAAATAACAAATTTGAAATTAAACAAACAGTTTTTTGTATGCAAATAAAATATAAAACAATCATTTGTCTTGTGTAAACTAAACAATGCTGTATTTAAAACAAAAGAAAATTAAAAAACAAATTTTTGATTATAAATAATTATACAAAATATATAAAATATAAAAATAAAAAAATGTTAATAAAGGATGAAGTATCTTTAAAACGAATTCTTAGGAGGCAACTTTCAACAAGAAGCAAGAACTTTATTAGCGATAGTACATAAGAATTATTATTTAATATAACAAGCTTTCAAATCATTTGCGATTTGATGGTGAGATTTATTCTTTTCGAAAACAGCCGATGTTTTGTTTAGATTTAATGATATTTTTTTAACTTGTGAAAATTAATTAGTGTTTTGGTTAAAAAAGGTGAAAGTAAACAAAAATGATCGTTTTTACGCATATTATGCCTGGAGCTTTATTGTTGTCAATAATAGATTCAAAAAGAAAAGAAGAGATGAGGGATTTAAAAAAATATATTTGCTTATCGATCGACTCCATTGGATGGATATGAATGAAATATTGTAACAGTGGCATGGTCCTAAGGCGTTAGAGCGCATGGACCGTTAAATAACCTTTTGATTGTGATTCATCATAATGCAGTAATTGGAAGAAATTATAGATTGACAAAACAAAGAAGTTGCAAGAGTTCGTGCCGAAGCTGCCACTCACTGTTCGCTGACAGGTGACAACTAAAACGTAAATGTAAGATCACAAATCAAATTAACTTTTTCTGCAATTTTTTGCAATTTTTATAAATTATTTGGTGGAAAATTATTCGTTTTACTAAAAAAAACATTAATTATTTTCAAAAATAGCTGAGTGGTTCTAAATCGGTAGGCATTTAGCTGACCGTTTTAAAATCACAAAAATTCAAAAAGTTAATTATATAGAATAACTTTCTTGCGATTTCAAATCACTTTTACAAGAAGTGATTTTAAGAACATGCCTATATTTGCACCCATTCAATTTGTTTCAGTATCAGTGAAAAACGAAACACTGCAGCTGTTTACAGTCGTCGTTTTATGCCGACCATGTTGCTCCAGTGTTCATTCCGTGTTTTTTTTAGTGAGTCGGTGATTATGCTTTTTGAATATTTTAATTATTGCAAATTTGCCAATTTTCGGTTAAAATTATTTTTTAAGAGATTTTGATTTTTTTCAATCTTTGACGAATATTAGATTAAAGATAAAAGCTCTTTACCTTATAAATTAATTGCACACAAATGCTGGAATGAAAAATTAATTGTAAAATTAACTTAACGAAATTTTCAAAATTTATTTGAATTTTTAGAAGAATGCAAAATTTCATCATTTATAAAATGCTATTATCGCTATTTTTGCTGTATATGAAAAACAACTGTAAGTAAAACCTTGAGCCGTAAGTATTGCATGCATTCAATACGTAAATGAACATTTTGCCTGCGAAAAATAACAAAAATAATGATAACAAACATAAAGCTTAACTTACCCCCAATCATTCAAGCAAAGGTTATCAGCCAAAACTGTATTTGTTTATTTAAATAATAAAGTAAAAGCTATTAAATTAAATCTTTTTTAAATTTATGTATATTTAAATAATAAATTAAAGATAAACAATATTTTGGGTAGGCATATATGTACATACATACATACATGTATGTGTATAGCAAAACTCGAAAATTTTTCGGGCTTATTGTGCGAAAATGTCCTTATTTTCTTTTAAGTATAATTTTATTTTGCTGGAAATATCTTTAATTAAAAAAAATTACAATTATTTTTATGTTTCACAGAACTTAATCTGTCATAACAAGATCATTTATTAAGTTTAATCAAAAAGAAAAGTGCATGGCTGCCAGATTAGACGAGCCAAAAATGGTATGTTTGCGATTTGACGATTTTTGTCTTAAAACTTATATTTTTATATATTTTTTATTTGTAGGATAGCAGGGCATCGTTAATTTAAAAATTTGACTACTTGTTAAAATATAGTGTTTCATTTTATAAAAAAAGAAGGCAAAATTTAGGTAAGAAATACATACAAACTTAAGTGTTTAAACATGGCGTGACCAATGCGATGTAAAATATATTCAATACATTACAAAAGAGAGCTTAAGCTTTTAAGGTCTGTGATATCATAAAGATTTCAAGGTAAAAATCAAAATAAAATTGTATTTAGTTAAATAATTTAGATAGTTCCTTTTTAAATAAATTATTATAGCGAAGTTTCTGACAATTATATGGCAAAGTGTTCCAAAGACTGGTTGTATAAATAAAACTCGGCGGTGAAAATGGCAGATTTTTGCATTTCCTCTGAATTAAATTTCTGCCATGCTACGATCTTGCAAAAACTATTCTATCATGTAAATATGACGGTTGTTGAGAAATCAAGATCTTTTGCACAAATATAAGGCAAAAGATCATTGCGACGGTTCTTCTGGACTATATAGCAGACAATATTGTTGAATACTTTGCGATTTTTCTGGAAAAGTAACAAAAAATAAGATGTTCAAGAAAATCAGAAGATAATAAATTATGAAAAAGATCCCTAATTTTAATACTAAAATGAATATTTTCAGTATAAAGAAAATTTTTGTTACTTTTTATTTTCACAGCGCCAATTTGACGATTTTAAGTTAATTTGCTGTGGCAACTGTGGTTTCATTCTATGAGTACTTAAGAGATGAGCTAGTGATTATGAAAATATGGTACAATTTGAGTGAAGAGCAATAAAGAAAAATAATTAGCTCCGCATATTTCAATTTAAACATTTTAAAACAGATTACATTCTTGTTTTAATAAGTAGAGCAAATATTTTTAACAGAATTTCTAAAATTAAGACAAATTATTAAAAACTACACGAATTATGTTATAAATTATGGTGCCGCTGTCCAATAATGTTCCAATAAATTTCTAACTATAATTTTGCAATGTTCTCATTATTCATTCGACCATTTTGTTGTTGCTCACATTGCTTATTAGTGGCTTTTCGAGCCTGACTATCTATGCCCGCTACTTAAACACACCTAAGTTCCCAAATCTATTCTAGTGAAATTTCGATTGCGGCTCTTCATACGGATTAACATAATGGGGATAAATTTTTTTGCCTTACGTGAACAAGAATAATAAAATTAAATTCAAGCATATTTTAAGGCGCTAGAAATAAATTTGAATTTATATGGAGAGGGCAATTTCATACTACGCCATAACTTAATGTTTTCAGGCGAACTTTTGTACGTTTAATAAGTAGCGCATTTGGATTTATCGGATTACTGATAAACTTTAGGATGATTGCAGCAGTAAATTTGTTATTCATGTTATTCATTTATAGGTTAATTATTTTGAGATATCGTTTTATGTTACGTATTATTGAGCAAATCTATGTAATAAATCATTGAATGTGAAAATTTATTAGATAGGCGGATAGCTTTTGTAGCACTTTGCCCGACGAAGCTTCAAAAAAATCGTTGTTAAAAAAATAATTTGCTTCATGTAAGCAGGAAACCTTGGAAACCTTTTGGAATACTGAATAATTTGCCGGCGAACATCAATTATTTAATAATTATGGCAAATTTAGTATAAATACGATACAAAGTGGCTTAAAAATAAATTGAAAACCTAGTGATTGGAAAATCTCTATTGAAGCCTTCTTTCTTTCTTTCTTCAAGATAAGTCACACACTTAACATTTTATCTGCCCATCACTTGTATTATCAGTTGGTTTTATAATAATTTTAATACACTACACATAAAGTAGGCATGAGCGTTTCTGTTGTTGGTGATATTATTATCAATCTTCAGCTAGCCAGCTACTCATTACCTTAGAAATATCTGTATTTCATTTTAGAAGTTCAGTAGAAATTTCAGCACTGCATGAACCGGTGCTATCGTGTGAAATTACGTACGTATATTGTAAAATTAAGGGGAGAGCCTGTTTGTTTTTTATTTGGTAAAGTCTAAGCACGTGGGACTTTTTTTTAGAACAAACGATACAAATTGAAATATATACAAAATAAAAAAAAAAATAAATAAATTTAATTTGAAAATATTCTGTTTAAATTCAAAATTATAAAAATAATTGTTAAAAATGCCTTCAAGTGGTAAACAATTGTTGGTAATTGGCGGCGGTGGTCGCGAACATGCTATTTGCTGGAAATTGTCACAAAGTTCTCAAGTTGCAAAAATTTTTGCGTTGCCCGGTAGTTTTGGCATTGAACAGCTGGAAAAGTGTGAAAATTGCAAAGATGTGGACGCAAAAGATTTTCCGGTAATTCAATTTAATTTTTTAATTAAATAAACTAAGAATTAAGAAGATCGTAACATAAAGGAAATGATAAAATATGTGTTCGTACACACAAATATTCATATATACTTATGTATGTACATAAGTAAGTATTTTAAAACAAGTTTTCCTTAACAGCATGAGTGTATGTTTAACAAAACAAAAACAGTAACACCTAAGTATGTTGTTGTTTTTCTTGAAGGTCAAACAATTTGTGTATTATTTGCTTGTTATTGGCCTAAAGATTTTATTACTTTTTATTTATTAAACAATAATTAACAACATAATCCTAAATTGTGAGTTGCAATAAAATATTTTCGTTTTAAAAATACCAATAAACTAAAGCAAATAAAAATACACATTTACATATGCATGAGAAAAATAGCCAATTTGTATTTTGATTTTTTATATAGAAACTAAACTTTTTAACCCTCTATTTAAGTATTTCAAATTCAAATAAAAATCGTTTTTTATTGTCCACATTACAGTTAATTTCTTATTATATGATTGTAGTTGCCAGATAATATTATGGATAAAGCCTCAAAATTTTTTGGAAAACGTCAAAAAGACTAACAAATCGCCAAAGAATTGTAAATGTGAAATTCGAACATTTTGCGAGTTAGTTAAAATTAAGACTTAGTCGCATTTTAACTAAATATTTGTAACACGATATCAAAACAACTCGAATTTTAAAACTAAATAAAAACAAAATAAAGTAGAAACATTCGGGTCGCACTATATGCACTAGGAGTAAAATCGTTATGATGTATAAACAAGAAATATTGTCTTATTTGGTAATGGCGAAACATATATTGCCTTATAGTGTTGCTTTCGAATATCACAGCAGTATACCTCTGGTTTTTACTTTTACAGTGTAGACAAAGAACTTCAGTGAAAATAAAAATTCTTTGTAAAAATATATATTTTTAAAATAATTATTTATAATTTAAACATAAATTCGTGCTTGATTCCTTCAAATAAATATTTCATGATATTCTCACAAAATATTTATCAAAAATAAACATTTTATGATATTCTCATAAAACATTTATTCAAAATAAAAAAAGTTAAAATATTATGTTGTTTATATTTTTTCCGTCAGTAAATGAAATACTATTATTTCACGTCTAATCTGGCTGTTGTTCTCTTAAAGCCATTAACTTAAAATACTTAAAATATTAACAAATTAATATATGAATTATATTATTTATTAACTTATATACATTTTAAACACACAAAATTCGCGTGAAATATTTATGTGTGTGCATGTAATTAAACGTCAAAACGAAATAAGTCGTATGAGTACCACGGTTCGCTATTGTGGTTCAGAGAGCAACAAAGTGGTTCATTTTGGCGTCTGCACATGACAACCAAACAACATAATATCTGCACATGGTATTTGCAATTTTTTTTATTTTAACGATAACAAAAAGTAGGAAAGAACGTCTAGTCAAAATGATCTGGTAGCTCTTAAACTTAGAAACTTTTTAAATTCAAAGGCAACGGAAATTAAAATGTTAACAAATTTGTTGTTCTTATTTTTTCTTGCTCTATTAAGTTCTTAAACTAGAGATATTTATCCATTTTCCAGTGTTTAATAAAATTGTAAAAAATGTGTGCTTTCCAAGCAATTCGCTTCGTTTGGAATACAAAAACAACATATTGTTGGCTTGCATTGTAGCATTCGTTAGGAAAAATTGATGAAGATTAAAACCGTCGATAGTAACAACAAAATCAACTATAAATTGGCAGAGACTTCCAATTTTAAATAATAAAATAGTGGCTGCAAAACGCTTATTTATTTAAATAAATTGTTGCCTTTGACGCACTTATAATTAAGAAAGTTGAACAGTTGAAAATTTACTTCTTAAATATATTATCAGGCACTTTATTGAAAATAACAATAACAAAGTTATTTATTCAGATTCAAATAAAAATGCTAGAAAAATTATTAAAATAATTTGCAAAACTGGCATCTCCTTATCTACAATTTACGAATTAATATGATTTCTAATAATATCAATAAATCCCCCCCGCACATTAATGCCTAAAATTATTTTTTGAATTGGGGCTGTTTTTCTTCTTGTTATTGTAGTTGTTCTTGTTGTAGACAGCAGGTTTAGTGTTGACAATTAAAGGTATCTTATTGCTTAAAGAAGTTTGCCTAACTTCCCCCGTATAATAGTCCTTTTCAATGTAGGGATGATTACGTATATACTCTAATGCACGTACAATATAATCAGGTATTTGAGGAATATGATCACCGACTGGATGATAACCAGTTTCATCGGCTACATAAGCTGTTTTAATTTCAATGCCTTCGGGAGAAGTGTAAGAAGAAGAACCCTGAATGGTGCCATCAGCTGCACCCTTTTCAGTTCGCTTAATACCATTAGAGGTTTCGAAATCATAATGAAAACTGCCATCACCTTTCATTTCTATATTTTTGTGTAGAATTTGTGATTCTTTTTCACTGAACGGGGAGGAAGAGGATGGTAAACTAGCCTTGGTGGCAGCTGCGGAATGTTGTTGATGAAATTGTTTAACATTAAATTTATCCGTTTGCTGCTTATTTAAACGTTTTGTATGTGCCGAGTTTAAGGCCAAAATGAATACTAAAATTAAACACTTAATTACACAAAAAAAAGGGTGAAGTAATTATGAAGGTTATCAGGCATCACTATTTTTGTTTTAATATCTTTTAACACTTACGATGATGGTTTTCATATTTTTAACTATAAATTTTGTTGTTTCTTGTTTAATATACAATTCAAAACTGTCGATTAAATTCTTAAATTTTGAGGTTTTTATAAAACTCAAGAAATCCATTAAAATCCAATGTTATCCATAAATTATGGTCTATATAATTTACATATATATTTTTTGTTGTTTTATTTTGGGTAGGAGTTTAGTTTTGCTACATTTTGTGTAAAATCCAACTTAAAGTAACTTTTTATTTTTAAACTTGTTGATATTTTATTTTGTTTTTTTAAATTATCTTTATTTTAGCATCATTTTATTTTTTATACTTAAATTTGCATATTAATTTAATTTTATGATTTAAATACATACCATAACGGTAATAAATATATTCCCTTTATGGTAAAAAGCACTTTCAGTGTTGTATAATACTAAATCAGCAACATCCCATCTCGACTGGTGTGTGAATGAGAAGCCATCACAATCAGAAATAAGACGGGTTTTTGATCTTTTTAAGTAAATATTTTTAGGATGATGCATATGTTTTTTTTTTATACTGCGACAATGCCAATGTCAATGTTAATGTCTAATTAGTTTTTGTTTTTATATAAAAAACTAAATTTTGACAGAATAATTTTCACCCTGCATTCCTTATGTTTTTATGTTTGCCAAAAGAGACAGACGGGCATACAGACAAGAAATTGTACTTTAAATATTTACCTTAAATTACTACTGTTTAATATTTTAATTTGTTTTGTGAACTAATAAATCTTTTAAAAGAAGAAGTCTGACGAACTGCCGAGGGTTATTATTTAAATTGAAACAAAACTTGTGAATAATTTGCTTTCATAAGATGCTTGAAAGCTATCAATAGTCATACTCAGTAAGTCTAAGCTCGGAAAACATTTTATAGAGAAAAAAGAACACTGAAGAAGGCACATAGCCGAAACCGGTATGTTTACAAACCAAATTTGTTGACGTAAAATCATACCCAAGCATATACTTGTTTAGATCTAATATGGCCATTAGCACTTGTGCCTACGCATCACATTTTGCTCACGACACAAAAGCCCTCCTATATCCTCCAAACATTTTTCATATTGTTACGTTTATTCCTTTAATGAACGTTAAGTTTTGTGAGTTAGTTTTTACATTACAAAATACAACACTTTAGAGTTGTAAATTAAATTACATGATTTATTTCGACGAGCTTTTCACTTTCATACATGGTGTCCACCGTTTAGGTATACTACTTGGTTTTGCCGCCATTTTGGTAAACATTACTCTTGACAATTCAAATTTGGCAGTCGTGAAGCGGACACGTAGCAAATTTATTATGAAAAACTAATCGATAAATTAACATGTTTTAATCGTTAAAACATTTTATCAAAATTATTAGTGTGACGATAAGAAAGTTGAGTGAAATTTTTGGGAAAAACAACGAGCCAACAAAACTCACTATTTATCGTGTCGTGAATGATTTCGAAGAAACAGCGTCTGTAGGTGATAGCGCCAAGCATGGTTCACAACGTAGTGGAAGATCGTCTGAAAACATTCATGCTGTATCAAGAAAGTGTTCAAAAGCAATCCATCAACCTTAATTCGACGCCATGCTCAGAAGCTTGGTCTTCAAAGAACAACTTTGGCCACAATTTTGCACAAGGATTTGCATTTATTTCCATATAAAAATCAGTTGATACAAGAGCTTCTTGCACGAGCCCATTTACGCTTCCGTACATATGCCAATAGGATGTTACAGCTCGCCTAAGACAACCCCGATTTTCATGAAGAAATCATAATGAGCGACGAGGCACATTTTCACTTGCATGGATATGGAAATAAACAGAATAGTCGGTTCTGGAGAATGGGAAACCCTCAAATTATTCAACAGTCACCTTTAGATCCATTAAAAATGACAGTCTGGCGAGCAATTTGATCAGGAGGAATCATTGGTCCTTACTTCTTTGAAAATAAAAACGGCGCAACGGTAACGTGATATGATTGAAATCTTTTTAGCGCCATAACTGCATACTTTGGGCTTGATTAGCTTGTGGTATCAACAAGACAGTGCCACATCGCATATATCTAGAATTATAATGGAATTACTGCGAGACCGCTTTCCATAACAAGTTATTTAAAGAAATGGTGATGTTGATAGGCCTCCACGGACGCCTGATTTAACTGCTTCGGATTTCCTTTTGTGGGGGATACCTGAAAAGCAAGGTTTATGCAAACAAACCAGAAACGCTTGAGCAACCCAAAACAAAATATTCGTGATGAAATGAATGAAATACCGCAACGTGTGAGAATGTAATGGAAACCTTTCAGACGGATAAAAATAAACGATAGTAACTTTAACGTGATAACTTTGTCTTTATTTTACAACGTTTACACTTCAACTGTTTTATCAACTATTGTATCTTCACTCGACAACGGTTACACTTAAACTGTGTTATTGGCCAAAAGAGGGACTTTATTTTTACTCGAAAACTACTTCGAAAGAGATATTTCGTACCGTATATCGAAATTCCACCTTGAGCAAAGAAATTGGTATGTTCATTATTCAGTGTAGGTGTTTGTTTTGTGTTGTTTTTATTTCCTGATTGCTAAACTTAGTTCCTGGAATTTTAGTAAAGCATGTAATTGTTGTTTTGTGTTCATAACATTATGTAGGAACTTATTAATTTCTAAAATGACACAATAGATCATTTCACTTTACCGTTTTTTAGTGATGATTCTATTTTTATATCTTAAATTAGGCATCTTTGTGACAATATGCTTCTAAATAAAATGAACAGTTCTTTCTACTTAGAACTATTTTCGACTCCAAGCCCAGAGGTCGGAAGTAACTTTGTACTTTGGAGTACTGTACTATTATTGCACATACTAGGAGACTAAACCTTCCGCACAACGACTTGTGTAGATATTTTAATGAGAAATTGCGTAAACAGGCTGACTTTCTTGATTTTTTGAGACTGCTGGTTATATTTTAGAAAATCAGAAGAGATTGTAGTACAGGTGAACGGTTGTAATATGAAGGTGGTCTTACCACTGGGTGAATAATATGTGCCTACCAACACTGAACTAGATTATCCGGGCTATGAATTGGTTGAGAGCTGGACCGAATATGGGTTGCAGGGGTGCTAAGGTTAAGCCGCAGTCTCTAAGATGTTAAAAAGATTCCACATTAAACCAGTTTTTTCGATTTTTCTGGCATAAAATTTATTTTTTCTACTTAATTTTTTAATAAAAATAAAAACTTGTGACAAATTTAATAAGAAATTTAAACTTCATCTCAATAAAATATAGTGAATTATTCGAGAAATGAGCGTAAAGAAATTTAACATTAAATTTAATTCAGAATTAATTATTTTTTTTTCTATTTACCAAAAAAACCAAAAAAATAACCTAAATAAATTAAGCGTGCTCTCTAAGCAAATGTTGATGACGACGACTTCTAAATAAAAATTATTTATTGTTTTCATTAAATGTGACGACTATTTATTATTAAATGACGCACAATTTTGCAAAATAAAATTACGTAAAACAAGTAAGAGTGCTACTTTCGGTTTTGGCAAATCCTATACACCCTTCCACATAGTGAAGTCAGATATTGATTTATAGTCGTCTGCTTCCTGAGTTAACAGCAGGAAATCAATCTAATCAATCAATCTATAAAAAAATTTGTTTATACATTTTTGCTTTCCTGGAAATGTCACCCAAGTAGGTGGCCATTTAAAGAAAAATAACTACATAAATAATTAAATATATTTTAATAATAATAATATTAATATTTTAATTTAATTTTAATATTTTTTTGTAACAGGCGATTGCTAAATGGTGTAAAGACAACGAAATCGATTTGGTGATTGTTGGACCTGAAGATCCTTTGGCCAATGGCTTGGGCGATGTATTGCAGGAAGCTGGTATACGTTGCTTTGGACCCGGAAAACAGGGCGCACAAATAGAAGCTGATAAAAAATGGGCCAAAGATTTTATGTTGAGACACAATATACCCACAGCACGTTATGAATCATTTGTTGATTGTGCTAAGGCAAAGGAATTTATAATGAAGTGAGTATTTAAAAGCGGTAGGGGTTCCACGTAGATCTAAACAGAATGAGTTGAAAAAATCACTCATTAATCACTCATTATTATTGCTGCTGGTTATTGTGGTAATTTGGCCAGAACAAGGACCCTTCAGACTGTCGCAGGTTGGATTTGTATATCTGTAAATGTCCGAGATGGAAGACGATATGCAAAAATCTGGGACTAATGATACGGACCAATTGTGGAAAGTCTATGGCTAAAAGGAATATAATGTTTTTTATATAGAAACAACAGTTCTTCTAAGAAAAATCACATGCTCACTAGGTCTCCAAATGGGACGTATAGACTATCTGGTATTGCACTTTTAAGCCTAAAATATGTTTTTTTTAAGTAGCTAAAAGAAGAAAAATGTTTTTGTATTTTCGCTATTCAAAATATTTCTTTTACTTCCAGTGCTCCCTACGAAGCGCTGGTGGTCAAGGCTGCAGGCTTAGCGGCCGGTAAGGGTGTAGTTGTAGCTGCTAACCAAACTGAAGCTTGTCAGGCAGTTGATGAAATTTTAGGAGCTAAAAAATATGGTGCTGCAGGTGAAACTCTGGTTATTGAAGAACTCTTAAAGGGAGAGGAGGTTTCTGTTTTGGCGTTTGTCGACAACAACAGCGTACAAATTATGTTACCAGCTCAAGATCACAAGAGATTATTGGAAAAAGATCAGGGTCCCAATACTGGCGGCATGGGTGCCTACTGTCCCTGTCCATTGATTTCAACCGAATCATTGGAATTGATTAAGAAGCAAATTCTACAGGCCGCTGTAGATGGTTTGAAAAAAGAGGGTATCGATTATAAAGGTGTTCTATATGCCGGTCTAATGCTAACGCCTGACGGACCTAAGACTTTAGAGTTCAATTGTCGTTTTGGTGATCCCGAAACACAAGTAATTTTGCCCTTGTTGGAAAACGATTTGTATGAAGTGATGTCAGCATGTTGTGACAATAATTTGGATAAAACTACGCTAAAATGGCGTTTGGGATTAAATGCTGTTGGTGTGGTGATGGCCAGTGCTGGTTATCCTGAAACTTCTACCAAAGGATGTGTCATTGAAGGTTGATATTTTTGATTTGCTTCGAAGATCGTACAATATCGTTAATATCTTAAAAAAAGACAAAATTAACAAAAACTAATCAAAGTTTTCATAACACAGTACAACACACATGATTTTTAAGACTCAATTCTGAGATTTACACGTGAAAGTAAATCCAAAAATAAGTGTATTGTGGTATAAATTGTTCTTCACTTGATTGTGATATCCTGGTGTCGCCTGTTTAACTTGTTTATGATGTGAAGAATATTTATTTTTATAATTATGATAAACATTATCCATTTCTGGATATTGATGAGATGAAGTAGTCATCATATTTTGTTCTTCATATTGTATTTGTTGTACACTATCATATCCTTTATGCAAATGCTGTTGTTGCTGTATAGGACTTTCAGAAATAATATTATTTCCTGTCCATTATCTAATTGTTGTTGTTGATGATTATGGTGTAGTTGTTGTTGTTGTTTCTGTTGATTTAGCTGCTAGCGATTCGTATATTTTGTCTGGGTATACGCAACTAACTGCGCCATTCGTCTTATAAAGTTGGCTGCAATTTAATGGCCATACGAATTTCTCTGTTCAAGGTGGATTTTTGTCATTTTGTCTATATTTGAATACGATTATATTTCGATATATTATACGAAATATCTCTTTTGTGTCTACAGCAAAGTTCTAGATATTGAATAGAAGAAATAAAAATCGACACACACCTACCCGAAAAAAGTGCATCCAGTGTTTGAAAAATTGCAAAATGCCCATTTTTTTTGCCGTTTTTGCCCAACTGAATTATAATTCCACAAATATGCTCAAATGAAAATTTCGATTCATATTACGGCAATTCTTACGCAGAAAGTAGGAGATTTTTATTTGTTATTTATGCATGGAAACAAAATTTATAACATTTTCAATTATTATCAATACCCATCCTCGTTGAAGTTGACGCTTATGGTTGGTTCTGATGATTTTGTGTTCTTCGTAGGTTCTTCAAATTCATGTTCTGAGTCTGCATCATTACTCGAGTTATATATAATATACAATATTTTCTTCCGTGTGTGTACCAATTTCAGTGTCATCTTTATCAGTATCCAGATTTGAAGGTTTACTTGGATCGGTAACAGCAGCGTGTTGTACTGCAAGTGGCGCAGTAAAATCGGGAATGTATACTTTTGTTTTGCATTTGTTTTTCGTTTAATTTATAAACTGATTTTATGCATGTGTAGCACCTGGGCTCACCATGACCTAATTGGTCATGATGAGCCCAGATGCTGCACCCAAAATACTGGCTTCAAAACAGAAAACTGTACCTTTTTCCACATTATAAGGGTATTATCATAACTTTTGCACAGTGTTCGACGTAAAATATGCACCACTTAAATCAATTTTTTCAAAATAATGAAAATTCCTGTTCCTGTTTGCCTATTCTTTAGACGATATGACCACAAACGTAATAAAAATCTTACAATTTTGGGCTCTTCCTGTTTTCCATATTAAAATATTCAATGTTTTTTTGGTTTTTCACTTTAAACAAAAGGATTGCATATCCTTATTAATGCAGCCAACTTGACAAACCGAAAAATGTAAACCTTTTTATTTTTGGGGCTACTTTCACGTGCAATTCTCCACATTGAGTCGCCAAATCAATTAGCTGAAAAATATTTAACTATCAAATCCTGACTAATCAATGAAAGGGAGATCATATCGAAAAGTTCATTTTTATAACTTGAGATAATTTTTAATAGAGGAATCATGTATCATACGATCTTTCCTAAGTAACTTTCAAATTTTTTATTTTTCTTTTAAAGATATTAATATGCTGCATTAAAAGTGGCACAGCTATCACGACTGATTGATCCTTTAAGTCATATTTTTTTATACTTAAAATTATTATTTTTTCTTGTATTTTAATTGTAGGTATACCCCAAAATTCTAACGATCAAATTATATTCCATAGTGGTGTAGCCGTTAATAAGGTTGGTAAATATGTTACCAATGGTGGACGTGTGTTAATAGCAGTTACCTTACGTTCCGATTTAAAGCAAGCAGCCTTTGATTCTACCAAAATCTGCCAGGGTATAATTTTTTCTGGAGCAGAAGCTCAATTTCGTACTGACATTGCCGAAAAGGCTGTTAAATTGTAATTATAATTTTTAATAAATTAAAAAACAAAAAAACAAACATCATTTATATTCTCTTTTTTTGAATGGTCCAGCCAAGTGTCACAACCTTGCTTATCCTACAAGGATAGTGGTGTAGATATAGATGCTGGAGATAAGCTTGTACAACGTATTAAACCTTTGGCGCGTGGTACTCAAAGGCCTGGTGTTTTGGGTAATTTGGGTGGCTTTGGAGGGCTTTTTAGATTAAATGAGGTAATTTTTTGTGAATAGGGTTGTTGTTTTGTTATTTCTAATGCTTAAAATTGTTTTACAGTTGTCGTATAAAAATCCGATTATATGCGAGGCTACAAACGGGGTGGGCCCTAAGATTCGTTTGGCCTTAAGTCAAGAATTATATGAGACTTTGGGTTATGATCTATTTGCTATGTGTGTTAATGATATTTTGGAATCAGGTGCCGAACCAGTGGCCTTTTTAGATTATATAGCTTGTGGTAAATTACATGTACCTTTGGCTGCCCAAATTGTTAAGGGCATTTCAGAAGGCTGTCGTGAGGCCAAATGTGCCTTATTAGGTAAGCTGCTCTTGTTCCTAAAAGTTATGATCAATATTCAATATAAACCATTTTTTGGAAAGGTGGAGAAACCGCTGAAATGCCTGCAGTGTATGAAGTTGGCAAATACGATGTCGCTGGTTATTGTGTGGGTCTTATAGAGAAAGGTTTAGAATTGCCCAAGTTTGAGCTTTACGAAGAAGGAGATTTGCTTATATCATTGCCTTCCTCAGGTTTGCATTGCTGTGGTTTCAATGCCATTTTAACCGCTTTAAACAAACAAGGCCTGGATGTTAATCAAAAATCTGTATTTGGTGATGCTACTAAATCTTTAGGTAAGGCAGTGTACATTGTGTACTTTTAAAAAATTTTTTTTTAAATATTAAAAAAAAAATATTGTAAAAAACTTGTTTCTTTAAAGGCTATAATTTGGCAACACCCTCAAGTATATATGTTTCAGAAGTATTACCTCTTTTACGTTCGCAAACAGTTAAAGCTGTAGCTCATATAACTTCAGGCTTAATTAACGATGTGTCTCGTATTTTACCCTCAAAATATGAGATCTCCTTAGATTTTGGTGATCTCAAAGTACCTGAAGTTTTTGGTTGGTTGGCTGGTGTATTGAAATTTACACCTCAGTCTTTGTTACAGAATTTTAACTGTGGCATTGGCATGGTATTGGTGGTGCCCAAAAACTGTACAGATTGGAAATCTATTAAGGGTGCCAAAGTATTAGGTGTGATTAAAAGAAAAATAGCCAATTGTCCACAAAAAACGCAAATTGATGTTAAAAACTTTGAGGAGGCCTTGGAGAAATATACGAGCGAGTTTGGTGTTGAAGGTGAAAATGAGCTTTTGGTACCCAATTATCGCGATTTGCAAGGTTCTTTAATAGTCAACTCTGTAAAGAGGCCTGAATTGTTTGTAAGCCAAAATGGCCGAAGATTGACAGAGATTCCAAAAAAATTTAAGGATCCAGTATTAGTTATGGGCACAGATGGTGTAGGTACTAAAATAAAAATAGCGCAATTAAGCGGTTGGAACTCCACTGTTGGAATAGACTTGGTAGCCATGTGTGTTAATGATATTTTGTGCAATGGCGCCGAACCTTTTACTTTCTCTAGTTATTACGCCTGTGGTGAGTTGAAGGAGGAGCTTGTTGAGGATGTTGTAAGAGGTGTCTTTAATGGTTGTTTCCAAGCTGGTACCAGCTTAGTAGAGTCGAACATAGCTGAAGTTCCCTTACTGTACAATTCGGATGTGTATGATCTGGCGGGATTTTCTTTGGGTATTGCAGAATACAACCGCATTTTGCCATATACCGATCAAGTTCAACCTGGCGATATTCTTATTGGTTTACCCTCATCCGGCGTCCATAGCAATGGTTTCAGTTTGGTTCATGCTGTAATGAAATTAACAGGAGCTCAACTTTCAGATATAACGCCCTTCAGCGGTTTCACGTTTGCAGAAGAGCTCCTTAGTCCTACAAAAATTTATGTAAAGGCTTTACTACCACTTCTTGAACTGGGCTTAGTAAAGGCCGTGGCCCATATCACTGGAGGAGGCTTAACTGAAAATATACCTAGAGTTCTGAGAGACGATTTAGCCGTACAAATTAATGCTGAAGACTATGTTATACCACCTGTGTTTGCCTGGTTGGCTCAAGAAGGTAATATTAAGCCAGCCGAAATGTTAAGAACTTTCAATTGTGGTTTGGGCATGATATTAGTGGTAGATCCTATACATGAGCACAAGGTTTTGGAACTGATTCAATACACTGAACGTGCCTCTAAAGTAGGCATGGTGGTAAAGAGAGAATCCTCCACAATTCCTCAAGTTAACGTTGATAACTTTGAAAAATGTTTGAAAAAAATTCAGGTAGTTTTGGATTCGAACCGTAAACGAGTGGCAGTTTTAATCTCGGGATCTGGTACGAATCTTCAAGCTCTCATTAACGCCACTAGAGATTCTTCACAATATTTAAATTCAGATATTATTTTGGTAGTATCTAATAAGCCCAATGTTGAGGGTGTACAGAGAGCTAAAAGAGCACGTATACCATGTGTTATTTTAAGTCACAAAGACTTCAAAACGAGAGAAGAGTTTGATGAGGAAATGACAAAACTTTTGCTTCAACTTAAAGTGGATATTATTTGTTTAGCCGGTTTTATGCGTATTTTAAGTGAGCCATTTGTAAAACAATGGAAGGGAAAATTGCTAAACATACATCCCTCACTATTGCCAAAGCATCCGGGATTGAACGTTCAAAAAAAAGCGTTAGAGGCAGGAGATAAGGAGTCTGGCTGTACCGTACACTTTGTAGATGAGGTAAGAAATTAACATACAAATTTCCGTTTTTGGTTTTTTGTTTCATAAAATTCTTATTGTTTTAAAGGGTGTTGATACTGGTTCCATAGTAGTGCAGTCGGCTGTGCCAATTTTAGAAGATGACACAGTAGAAACTCTTACTCAGCGTATACATATAGCTGAGTATTATGCTTTTCCTAAAGCCTTACGGTTGGTAGCCACAGGAGCAGCTCGTTTAGGTGAAGATGGCAATGTTATATTTTCCTAAATATATCAGCATACTGCAGCTTAAAAGGCAATCGTTAATATGTACATATAAATCAAATAGTTTGTAAATTTAACGTAACCATACCATTAAACTAACCAAAAATATTTATTTTATAAATAAAAATTAACTATCACATCACAAGAGAAAAATAAAATGTCAGTAAAATTTGTTAATTTATTTCTAACTACTAAAACCAAGATCCTAGAAGGGATAAAAAATCGGATTTCCCTTGCTGTTGGCTTGACTTTTGATTATCTGCAGACACTTGATGCCTTTTTTGGCTTCTGGGTATTTCAGGATCTTTTAGTATTTTTTCGCTGAGTGTTTCAAGATTGACACGAAAAAATTGCTTTTCCAAAATAGGTACGATCAAATTGTATTTATCTATATTTTTATTAATTTCTTGTACTTCATTTTTGTAATTCTCTAATATGTTTTGCCACTTGTTCAATTCTATATCGGCTAAAGGATATTCACCAAAATAAATTCTTTCGGCTGCAATGTTTTCTTTAAGCTGTTGTAATGCTTTGCGTATATCTCTCTGCAGAGTTATCCATTCGGGTGTAAAGCCATTGTCTATTAATATTTTATTTAATTTGTGTGTAGTGAAATCTAAATACGGATTTTGTTGTTGAACAACAGTTAATGGTTTACCGGCACCACTTAGATTATTGAAATCTCCCTTGGACATGGCTTCCTGTATGTAATCTTCTACCAATCTATCGAAACCATATTTTGTTTTAATAGCGTGATTTTTAAAAAAGGTACCTTTTTTCATAATAGTTTTTTCTCCTGCCTGCGATTTGTCTATACGATGTTTTAAAACTTTTTCCTGAGCCTTCATTGCTTTTATCTGTTGGTATTGTTTTTGACGTTGATAAGGATTACCCGTACCTAGGCCATCAAAACTCAAGTATTGTCTATGTTGGGGCGCTGTATGGCGGATATCAGGTACCTCCTCTTCATCATCTTCATAAATGCCACGTCGGTTTTTGGCAAATTTTTCCTGCAATAGTTTAAAAGCCTCGTCGACTTCTTGGAAGCGTTCAGCACTTGCCTCAGGAAATCCTGAATCCGGATGTACTTTTTTCACCAATTCAATATAAGCTTTTCTGACTGTATTCTGATCGGCAAATTCTTCAACACCCAAAATATTACAGCATTTCTAAAATCAAAAATTATACATACAAACACACATAACATTTGTTTAAATTTGGGATAAGACGTTATAACAAATGTAAAATATTTTTACCCGATATAAGTCTAAGCGCTTGATATGCAATTTTCTTATAACCTTCAAAGGATTATGGAAGACCAAAATTGGAATTTTAAATGCCAGCATAAGATTATGTAATTTTTTTGCAAAGTAAATAAATGATTTTATCGGCTTTTTGTTATTCTAAATACTAGATATTAAGAATATTTTTTAATTCCAACTGTGTTTTGAAATTTCATTTAAAAGAAACTTAAGAACAGCTGATATTGTTTACAAAACATTGCCAAGAAAAAGATGTGAATTATTTTATGCTGCCGGATAGTTCAAGTTAATTCGCCGTGGTAACTTAAAATTACCAGGAAAATAAGTCGCACATAGATTTTTTGTGTAAGTCAGCTTACTTTCCGTAAAATCATTTTATTTTAAAAGTTTTTTGAATAATGCAATATATTCATACGGCACATATATATAGTATTGTGTAAACCTTCACATAAAATTTAGTCGTTTGTATTATATAGCATCAAAAATAAGGAATATTAAATTCTTTAACGACTTTAAAAACGATGCAAAATTATAATCATATTTATAAAGTTTTTTATATAATTCATTAGTATTTTATTTTATAAGCACAAGGTGTTTTTATATAAAAAATTTTAATCTTTATTTTCGCCATTAGTTTGGCGAAATATTGAAAAATAATATATAAAAAATAAAGATTACAATTTTTTATAAAAAAAGACCTAGTGCTTAAAAAATAAAATTCTAATAAAATATTAAAAAGGTTAAATAACTATAATTGTTATATATATTTTTATATATTTTTTGTTTTCTGAGATATTAGAAAACAAATAATGTTTTATTAGAAGTTACTTACTTATACTATGGCTCTTTGTTTTGTTTGAATTTATTGAATGAATACATAAAAATTTAATTAATTTTATTTTAGTTTTGCCTTTTTATGTTTTATATATTATCTGCTACGCTAAAAAAGTATTTAATTAAATTTCTTCAATTTTATATTAATAATTTTTTTTCAAATCGCCCCTGAAGATGCTAATTTTGTAAGTAAAATTGAAAAAAATTGTTATTTTGATACGACAATGCGTATCAGAAGTCCTTATTAAGAAAATTTTAAATAATATTTCATTATCGAAGCTAAAATATTTTATATTTATTAAAAAAAATAAACTAAGGTGTAAATAATAAATTAAATGGAATAAAAAGAAATATTTCTATAAATTGTAAGTAAAAAGAATTTATTAGGTCTTAGTAAGTGTAACCGCACAAATATTTCATTGTGAAAATCTTCATTCACTTTACTAAGTGTATTTTTTAAAATATATAATGTATTGCGTGTTAATTAGTTTTAGTTTTTTGTTTATTATAGATGGTTTGGTCTGGCATCATTAACATTTTAAGCCCCCCCAATTTCAATATGTCAGGCATGTGAGAGAATCACAGTTCTTTTTTGACAGTGGAAATGTAAAGACGTAAAAACATAAAGAAAATTGAGACAAAAAATACGGAAACAATAAAACACGCAACAACAAAAAAATATATACTTGATTATATACATACATAATAAATTTATGCTAAAAATTCCAATTTTAATAAATAAAAAAAGTGAAATAATTAAAGTTTAAGATGTCTGATAAGAAAAGATCCCGTAAACGTAAGGTAAACGTGTAAGAGTTATAAGAAGGAAAGCGGTTTAGAAAATTAAAAGTAAAATTATGTTACAGAAAAATTTCCCCAAATTTTTTTTTAAGTCCTATCATAAATACAATTGTGTAGAGAGTGAAAGAAGACCATGGCAAAAGTGATGACGGTGTTAAAAAAATATTTTTTTATATGTTTATTTTCTTTATTATTATTATTGAAAGGCCCCAAGTATACACTTTCCTTTGTAATAAGAGCAAATTATTAATTAAGTTTTTTGTGTCCAAAAACATTTCATTTAACGTTGTCGTACCGTTTATCACAGAGGGGGTGTTTTAGTTGTTTTTATTTATCTAATTTTTCCTGACGTGTTAATTATTAATTTTTATTTTCGTTTTGTTCTTTCTCGAATTCATTCAGTGGAACAAAATTTCATTGAATATTTCATATTGCGATTTTGTGTAGGTAAATGAACTTTTTTAATTATTCCTTAGTGCTGTTTATTTATGACTGACGGCAATATTAGATTTTATTAATTTATTGAAATCGGCAAGAGAATACAATTATTAATTAACCCCTGAAAAGGTTATCTTTCTCGTTGATGACGGTTACGCTTAGTTGTAAGAGTTTGAGGGGAAGGGCTGTTTTTAAATGGTAAGGGAAGAGGTAAAATCTTAACCGAAATAGTTTTTTGTTCACTTCTTTCGCATTTGATGTGGACGTCTATTGAGATTTATTATTGTTGATTCTAAGTTCTTAATTTTGGTATTAAAGAGTTTACAATTCGAATTTAATTCCTCGTATTTAATCCTTTAAAGCCCTGACATTCATATGGTTTAATATACATGTTATAAATACAGCTTTTGTTGCATACTTTTGGGTATAGAAAAAAATCCATTAATGAAAAGGAATAAATGGACGAGAATTCAGGTTCAATTAAAAAAATTGGATTTATTAGTTGATGAAAGATAATATCAAAATTTTTATATTTAATGTTAACAAAGGAACGTAGTCCCTTAATCAATAATAGTATTAATTTATTTTGTCTGTCAGAAATATTTATTTATTTATTTTTATAATCTGTTATAATTAAAAATTATAACAAATCTTAAGAACTAAAGCACTAGTGTCTAAAACTTTCGGCTATCGTCAGAAATATAAAAAACCAGTTTTTGATAAATTTTCAAATTATGACTGTCCTTAAAATTTCTATTTTCTTTCATAAAAAGAAAGCTGAAAAATTCGAAATCTGAAAAAAATCTAAATTGAATTCGAAATTCTTCATAAATTAGTATTTTCTACGAAACAATTCGAACCACACTGACTCCATTATTAGCAATAGCTTGAAGGGAAACAGCAAAGGAATTGCAGCTACAACAACAGTCAGAAAATTTAAGTTTTATTAAAATTTCTTAATTTAAGAATGTTATATTGAAAGGATTGATATTTTATTGATAATGATATTATTATTCGAACAATTGTAATTCAAAATACAAATTATTTGAGACATATAGATGCTTGTTTTTTCTTTTTTTATTTATTTGTATTGAAAATTGACCTTGAGTCGCATTAAAATTTTTTCTATCAACATATTAATGACCTTGAAGGGCCTTAAAATAATACAAAAACTTAAAACATTTGAATTTTATTAAGGGTTTAACAATGTGCTCTGCTTACAAATATACAGTGGCTCTCATTGAAAGTCGGGCAAATCATTTGTAGATTTTTATTAACTATTTTTTGATGTCATAGTTTATTTTTGAAATCCTTTGGAATACGTTTAACTAAGCATTTACTACACAATAAATCTTTGCATTAAAAGTATTGTCAAGAATTTTTTACCACGTTGCTTTAGAACTAATTAAAAAAATTCTAAAATTATGGTCGAAAAGTCGATGAAAGTCGAGCAAACACAAATCTCACTGAAGATGGCATATAGCCGAAACCGATATGTTCACAAACCAAATTTGATGCGGGCTGACGTAAAATCATACCCAAACAAAAAATTCACTTCAATTACCGTTTTTCATTTCTAATTATTTTTATATTATAAGCGCGGTCAGTTGGATATTTGATTTCGTAGTGTGAAAGTACTTAAACACTTTTTTTTGTAATGCCGCGTACAATTCAACAGTTTTCTTTTTCCTTGGATGAGTAAAAAATAGCTGTTAATAACTATTTTGAAGGTAACACTCTTCGAGAAACCTGGATACAAAAAAGGGAACAGAATTGCAAATAAACACACGCGCCTGTAAAAAGACAGCGTTGCGTGAAACATTATAAATTTATAGTTCATGAAGTACAAAATGATCCATACATCTCCGCTTCAAAATTTACCAATTACCAATACCAATTTTGGAACATGCAGAAACGATAATAAGAATTTTAAGAAAAAACAAATTGCACGGCCGAGTTACGCGAAAGAAACCAAGTGTCAGCGTCAAAAATAATAAGGATCGCTTGGATTTTAATCGAGAGCAGAGATTTCTCATTTTGGAGCATGGTAAAATTTATATGCCACCTTATATTGGATTTTTCTATCAACATTTTAATATTTTACAGATTCCTTTTATGGAAGAAAGCAAATTTGTTTGGTTTCGATGGCCGGTAAATGAAGAATTTTTACACAAAAACGCTAAATAAACAGCGAAGCATGGTGTATGGCTGCATGGCAGTTTCAGGGAACCTACACTTTATAGAAAGTATCATGGACAAGAACATCTATTTTGACATTTTAAAAACTAATGTTAAGGAAAGTGCTCGCAAGCTAGATAATGCTGATAATTTTAAATTTGATCAAGATAACAACCCGTTTACTTATCACTGATAGTAAAGTACTGGTTGCTCTAAGATTATCAAAACACCGGCACAAAGCCCACATGTAATCGAGCACTTAAGCAATGCATTTGTATGTCGTATGCAAAAACATTGTGCTGTATTGATAACTAGCTTAAGGCCGCATTACAGGAGGAATGAAGCCAAATAACAACAGTTTGTGCACAAAATTAGTGTAATCTATTCCAAGAAAATTAAAAGTTGTAGTAAATCAGAAATCAAATATTATTTAATGCATAAATAATCTAATTTAAAAGGATTGTACGACTTTCAGTGTGGCCGTAGTTTTAAGGTTTTTAATTTGTTATTTCTACTGTTATAAGTCTGCAGTAGCTAGTTTTTGTTTTGTTACCTTTACTTATCTGCAGAATCAATATTTTAATGAAATATTTTGCAAAACTTTTTAGCATTTATTTGAAAGTTGCTGAATTTTTATGTAATTAGTTGCCCGATTTTCGTTGTTGTGAGCCACTGTATTATTATGTTTTTTTTCTTAATATTTCATTATAAATATCATTAAAACGAATTATCACAATTCTTAGTCAGTAGATAAAAAAATATGTTTTTATAATTTAACATGTTTGCTGGAACTATTGCGAAAAGCATTTGCTTTGATGAATCTGCATCCACATACACTTAAGCCTGTTTTTAATTCTCTTTTAAATACAAATCATATGTTTTTTTAACTTATCTCCTTACGCTACTACCTTTTTGGTCTAAAATAGTATGGTAAATATTGTGTAAAAAGATTTGTATGAAACAATACAAATCAATAATTTTTAAAAAATTACCTGTCTCTGTCCGAAACTTATTTAATATCGAAAATACTGAATTTTTTAATTAATTACAAATAAAAAGTTGCAATAAAAAACACTCTAAATACGTGTCTTAAACGAAGGGACAACTCAAGGTAGTAAATGAAGTGAATAATAAGGATTCCTAACATAAAAGTCGAATACGATATAGATGAAACCCAGTATCTTTATTTAAACAAACTATTGAGGTTTCGTATTAAGATGAAATTAGTTCCTGACATCAGTATAATTTTAAAAATTACTCTTAAAAACTTCTAACATCTAACTTTAAAGAGTATTAAATTATTTACTCATAATGTTTAGTTATTCTCTTCAAATTTATGATCAACTGTTGACGTGTGTGGAAGAGATAAAAGGTTTGTTTGAAATATTTAACACATTAAAAACAATTTTGATTTGTTTGTTTTTACGTCATGACACGTTTCTTTCTTGGCTCAGTTTTTTTTTTTTTTAGCTAATTTTAACACACATTCACCTGACTGTTTAGGTGTTGCTTTTGACCACGTCACTTAAAACAGGTTTCTATTTAAAAATCATATATAAGCCAAATGCAATTCTCTTGTACATTTGGTGTTTACAACTCTCTGGTTTTAACTCTCTCGTTTAAGTTTTACAATTGACTTCTTTATTTTAAAAATGTTGCCAGATGAAGGGATATTTTTTGTCAACCATTAAAAACGCCTATTTAAGCTTCTAGTTTAAGTCATTAAGTTAATATAAATAATACATAAATATTTTAAGTAAATAATTTTTTTGGCCGTAGATAAGTTGAAAAACTTGTTTTTGAAAAAAAAAAAATGGGGAAAAAATGTTTCTTCTGTCACCAGCCAAATAATGAAAGGCAAAACCCCAAAATATGTCAAAAATAATGTTACGAAATTCATTGCCTTTTTGTCGTTTTTGTGAAAATAATTTTTAAATTCAAATTTATAACCTCAATTTTTATTCTTACATTTTTATTAAAACTTCAGTTGCTAAACTGATTGATTATTTGTGCAGAAGTTTTCTAAAATATTGCAATTTTACCATTAAAACTTGAATTTTTTTTGAAAAGCCACAATAAAAAAAAATTATCGGGTTGGTTAGGAACTAAATTGGCTGTTTTTATAAAATGTTAAGAATTGATCTGTCATCCTTTGACATTTATTTAGTAAAAGGTTGGGATATTTTAAGCACGTTACACTCTTGAGCAAAAAATTTTAATGGAAAAAATTCACTATCGAAATGGTGAAAATTTCACTGCATAATTTCGTAAAATTCGAACGGTTTTACTACGCAGTTAGGCTCGTTATGAGAACGCTTCAAGGTTCACAGTAGTATTGTTGCTGACAATAATCCAAGACAATACTCTGTACAGCATAGTGTTGAGAAAGAGTCTGGCATATTAACTCTTCGACGTTCGCAACAATTAAGTATCACTTGAGGCCCTTAGCGCAACATTTTTGCATAAGGAAATTCATCTTCTTGCTTATAAAGTTTAACTCGTTCAAGAATTAAAGCCGGCCGAACATTGCTACGTCATAGGCTTGTGAATTGGCTGTTTCCAAAAGGATCATCTTTAGTAATGAGGCTCATTTTTAATTAGTTGGTTGTGTAAACAAACAACATTGTCGCTTTAGGGCTCACAAAATCAATAAACAGTCCTCAAAATCCCCATACATTTCAAAAAGTCGAGTGGTGCGGTTTGTGGTCACTCGGCCGGTTTGTTTTTTGTGAATTAATGCCGGACCATTTGAAAGACCCTGTTTATACGCGAAGGTTTGTTGCAAAATGTGCTTTAAATTTTGTGAAAACAGTGGACGTCTGCCGATGTGCTAAAGGTTGACATTTATTCGATATAATGTTCCCCTATAAACTTCTATAAATTTCCTCCCAATTTACTTTCTAACCTCAATTTTGAAAATATTTTAAGAAAACGTTTAAGGAAATAATGCAAAATTTATTTCAAGCACTTGTGAAAATCAATCAATAAAAAAAAGTATTGGCGAAAGTGGGCATTTGAACAACCAGTAATTGAGTATTCGCTTCAGAATAATCCAAGTTTCACTCAGCCAAAGTTTTTCAGTTCGGCGACAACACGATAAGAACTTTTAAAAACAGCAGAGCTGTTAAAACTTTAATCATCAATCCATTTAAAATTAATTTTTGGTACTCAACGTTATTTACACTTTCCTTATGGTGGAGTAAAATCATTCTTAATGAATTAAAAAAGATGAAGTTACTTTTGGTTCCTCCATGTGTCTATTATTATTTCGCCATACCAAATGGCAAACACTTTTTTGATTTTTGCTTTATTTTCTGGATGAATAAATGAATCAGATATTAATGCGCATAATTAGTATCTTAATACGCAGCATTGTGTCGGTGATCAAGGTCATTGTTATGTTACAGATTTTGTGTAGAGGTAAGCGAAAACATACGGCAGCGATATTTTTGTTTTGTTTTTGGGTCACTAGCAGTCTATCGATTCTGTTGTATAAAGTATTTTGTATAAGAAATCATAAATCAAGCAGACATATTTTAGCTTTCCATTCGTGCGGCACTGGGTATTTTTAAACGATATGATAATATATGACAGTTTTTTTATTCCCTGCTATATAGAATGTTGCTTCCACTAGGGCAGTCACAGTCACAATAGTTCAAATCGTAGAATTCATTGAAGCGTCTCCTTTTTTTGTGGTCCAATGCGAAATATTTCATGTCCTTGCTTTAGACCATTTTAATATTTGTGCATATGTATAAAAATATTCTAAAAAATCAGTTAAATTTTTATTTAATAGCTGCTATAGCTCTCTATTTGGAGTAAGAGTGTGATTTGTTTTACATCCGCACCTGGCTATGTAGCCTTAATCAGATGGTGAACAAACCACTATTGTATAATTTGGAACGTTATACAGCGTCCTAGGAAGCCGAAGACGTAATTCTAAGCAACAGAACCACCTAGTTGCAACTTTAATAATTCCAGGGCAGGGCTGCAAACCATCACACCTTGCTAAAGAGTTGGAGACTTTCAACTCCTGTCCAGAACATATGTCTAGCATGCTCACTGGACTGGATCATTCATTTTGCGTGTCATTATCAGTGAGATGATCCTGGCCACCATAAAAACCGTTATACTGTTATGGGGCCGCAAAATCACAACCACCACGATACTCCCATATAGGGGCCAACCTCAATGATCAGTCAGAGAACTATTAAATGTCTAAAGAGACAAATAATGAACCCTGCGGGTTTACTAATCCCCGTGGAAATTAAGTGGGGCTTCCAGTTGACTCCCTGCCTGTCTTCAGGGGACTGGGCTCCCTTTATACCCCCAGTGGCACAGATGTAGATAGCTGTTACGTACTATAAAGACCATAAATGTGCCCCCGGGGGAGACTATTTGGAGTAAGAGTTTAATATGGCACTTTAGGCTTTCTAGCCCACAAATATACGTATACAAAGTGTTCGCCGGGAAGGTATACTTCTTACTTTTGCCGCCATTTTGGTAAACAGTAGTCATGACAGTTCATATTTGGCAGGTGTGAAGTAGACACCTGGCAAATTTATTAAGGAAAAATATTCGATAAACTAACGTGTTTTAATCGTTAAGACATTTTATTAAAATCAATCATTTATTACTGTGACGATGAGAAAGTTACGTGAAAATGTTGGGAGAAACTAAGTGGCAATAAAATGCACTAATCCGCACTAACTAACGACAATCCCGATTTTTATGAAAAAGTTATAATAAGAGGCGAGGCACATTTTTATTTGAATGGATGTGTGATAAACCGAGTGGTCGGTTCTGGGCAATGGGAAACCCTGAAATTATTCAACAGTCACTCTTGCATCCATTAAAAGTGATAGTCTGGTGAGCAATTTGGTCAGGAGGAATCATTCGATCTTATTTCTTTGAAAACGAAAACGGCGTAACGCTAACTGTGAATGAGAAGTGATATCGCGATATGATTAAAAACTTGCATGCGTGGCATCTTGGGGAGTAACGTGGGAGCTGAGATTTAAATAGAGCTTTGAAGAAAGTTCCGAAGAGGTGTTAACAAAAAAAAAAAAAGGTTAACATCCAAGTAAATGTCTTAGCTGCGCTTATAACAGGACCAGCATTTGGATAGTCTCCAACTCTAAGCAAGGAGCAGGGGCTCGGTCCTGCCACCGTGCACTCGAAAATTGCAACTAAGGCGAATATGCACCTAGTGTGTGCATCTTAGGACGTGGGCAGACGACCATCGGACTATGACCGACCACATGGCTAAGTATCGTGCAATATATTTTATTTTAATATATTATTTTTATATTATTTTTAACAAGCACGAACTTAAGCCCAAGTAAAAATTGTTTGAAAACTGTTTGATAAAATTCTATTAGCTATCAGTTACTTACCGTAAATTTTAATAGAAATATTATTTAGTTTTCGGGTGAGAAATCTACTGATTGAAAACGCAGGCATTTAAAAAGCAAATAAATTTTGTAGAATTTTTAAAATTAAAAAAAATAATATTTTCTGTGATAGCATATTGCAACAAGATAACGCTTTTGTGATATTAAGTCCCTAAGAACGTAAACTTCTAATGTAAAGCTGTTGTTTACAGGGTAATTATGTTAATTGCTAAGAAAGTGAATGCTTTGTTAGCCTTCCACGCATTCATATACCAATTGTTGGTATTTAAGCAACATTATTTTCTGGGAAAGCTTTTCAGGCTTCTCTAACGATAATACTCTACACCTTTAAATGTTGAAATAAATGAAATAATAGCAAACAAAATTTGGGTATGACTAAACCCCGTCGGAGAATATACGCACATATCAGCAAACAAAATATCTGTGTAGGAGGTTTAAAACTCTAATGCGCCTTTTTGTCGGCAGAGCCGCTTGCAACACTGTTTTAAAAATCATCTTGATAAGGAATTCATTATTTTGCAAAGAAGGCCGGACAATCAAATCGCTGCATGACAACGTCAGTGTTAAACAAATCACTCACTGGGTTGGTCGTTTAGAATGATTGTGAAAAATTAAATTTTCAAAAAACATGTTGAGCTTAATTGCGAGTGCCAGTAAAGGAGTTTTGGATTATAAATATTTGAAATAAGTGTTTATTATTTAAGCCCACTCTGGCAACTTTGTGTCTAATGATCTTCAAGTAAATATAAAGTAAATACTTGCTGGAATAATTTAAATTAAAAAGTGTAGTTAAATTGAGTTAGTTGTTCTCTTTAGAGAAAGTTTTTATAATTTTATATTTGTAAATATGTATGTTTGTTTTGTTGTTGTTGTATATATGTATATTAAATTTTTCTGTTACAGAGTGGGGTTTTATTTTGCTATCTGGTGGCGGTCATGATTCAGTGATTACTTTTAAACTTTGCAGTCAACAGCCAGAATTTAAAATTTATTAATAGCGCATTTTGTTGTAAAAAAAAATCAACAACGTATCAGTTTTTTCTATAAAAATTACAAATCAAAAACATATTTTTAAATATCATTTAAAAAGAAAAAAAAACATTTCAAATAATTTTTTTTTATAAATATTCTGCTTCGAAATTTTTGCAAAAATGTCTGCTGATGAAGTTTTAGACGAAGATGGTTACAATGTTGTGCCTGAAGATGAAGTGGTTAATATTTTTAATATTTTTATTTAAAATTTATTTTCTTTCTTTGTTTTTTAATTCACTAAATCATTATTTGAAACATTTGTTTAAATATTGACTGACTTGAAATTGTATTTTTGAAATTTTATCTAATTTTTGTTTTATTACGCTTTTGTTTTGTTAAATTCATACAACGTGTCGTTTTGTTTAGTTTTGTTGTCTTTGTCGTATTTGTTTTCTAATATTTTTTTTAACAATTTCCAAAGTTTGCACAATTGTAAAAAATTTGTTTTAATTTTAAACAAATTAAACTCTTTGAATTTAGTTTATATTCGGGGTGGCAGTTGCATTTTATTTAACGGACGTTTTTTAAATAAAAATTTTTTAAAATTATTTTTCTTTTGTTCAAAATGAGCGACGATGAAAATTTATCAGATGTAAGAAATTGGAAATTAATTAAATAACTATAAAATCGTTTTACTTTAACAAATTTCATTTCTCATAATTTTTGTTAGAACTGCTAACTTTTTTTGCCACACAATTAAATAAATTAAATAATAAATTAAAGTTAAAAAAAGGGAAAATTTAAATTTAAATCACGTACACACATTTTTAAAATTGAGTGGAGTATTTAAAAATAAGTTTTAATGCAGCCATTTATTTAATAACTAAAAGCTCTCTGTACATTTAAATAATTATGAATTATTCATGTTATTTTAAAAATCAAAATTAATAAATTTGTAAATTAAATTTAATTTCTAACAAAAATAATTAGTTAAACTCATAATCAATTGTAAATCGTATGTTGTAACAAAATACAGACTGTGCGCCGGGAAGTTATACTGCTTTGTTATGCCGCCATTTTGGTAAACATTAGTCTTGACAGGCTCATATTTGGCAGTCATGAAGTAGACACATGGCAAATTTATTATGGAAAAATATTCGTTAAAACAAAGTGTTTTAATCGTTAAAACATTTTATCAAAATCAATCATCGATTACTGTGACAATGAGAAAGTTACGTGAAATTTTTTGGCTAAAACAAAATGCCAGCAAAACACACTATTTATCGTAAAGCGTATAATTTCGAAGAAAGAGAGGGTCTGTAGCTGATAGGCCCAAGCACAGACCATAACGTACTGCAAGATCAGCTGAAAATATTACTGCTGCTCAAAAAAATGTTCAAAAGCAATCCATCAATCTCAATTCGCCGCGGTGCTCAGGATTTTGGTCTTCAAAAAACAGTCACAATTTTGCACAAGGATTTAAATTTGTTTCCATATAAGATTCAGCTAACACAAGAGCTTCTTCCACAAGACAATTTACGCCACCGTAAATATGCCAATAGGATGTTACAGCTCGCCAATGACAATCCAGATTTTCTTGAAAAAATCATAACCAATGACGAGACACATTTTCATTTGAATGGATATAAGAATAAACAGAATAGTCAGAACTGAGGAATAAGAAACCTTCAAATTATTCAAAAAACACCTTTGCATCCATTAAAAGTGACAGCAATTTGGTCAGCAGAAATCATTGGTTCGTACTTCTTTGAAAATGAAAACTGCGTAACGGTAACTGTGAATGGGGCGATATCGTAATACGATTGAAAACTTTTTAACGCCGCAATTGCATGTGGTATCAACAAGACGGTGCCATATCGCATATAGCCAGAACTACAATGGAATTAATGCGAGATCTCTTTCCACAACAAGTTTTTTCAAGAAATGGTGATGTTATTTGACCTCTACGGTCGCCTGATTTGACTGCTCCTGACTTCTTTTTGTGGAGATATTTCTGTAAAGCAAGGTTTATGCAAAGAAACCAAAAACACTTGAGCAACTCAAACAAAATATTCGTGATGAAAATAATTAAATACCACATGAAATGTGTGATAATGTAATGAAGAATGTGCTCAAAAGGGGCTCGCATTTGTGAGGCTAACAGAGACGGACACTTATCTGATATTGTATTCTATGCATAATTGCCGATCTTAAAGAAAATATCTATCAATATAAGATCCATTCCCTTTCATTTAATCAAAAATTATAAACAAATCTTCCCGGCGGCCGACACTCTGTACAATCAGTGTGTCTAAAAACATGCTGTTGTAAAACACTAAACTTTTTCAAACAAAAAGATAAAAATATTTGTTTAAATTAAAAATTTAATTTAACTAATTTAATTTCAGTTCTCTTCTATGAAGTTATCATGCAAAAGCAAGTGCTTGTTTAGAAATTCCGAATGTAATTACAATTTTCATAAACTTTCACGACTTAGAACACAACATACATTTTGGTTGTGATTTAAATAATTAATTTTAATTCATAACTAGCTGTAGACCCGGCTTCGCTCGGAAACTATTTGCTAATGATTAATATTTAATATGGAGTTAGAAAAAAAATTTCAGTACAAAGAAGAAGCAAATCACTTGGCATGATATGTATCCTTGGAATAAGCAGCTCTTCAGCTACAAACTTTCCTATAATTGTTATTGCTTTAATCGCGTTTGGCATCAGCCTGGCCAATGTTGTTGAATTCTAAATTACTATGTTTGTTTTAGCTTTAATCCCATTGGTTGATTTCTAATTGGTTTTGTCGAGTTGCAGGTGCCGTGGAAAAATGAGAAGTGAATAGGAGGGTCTTAAATTAACTTAATTAAATAAAATCAATTTTTCTGGAAGGGGTGTAGCATTTAGCGGGGTATCTTATCTTAATATATATAAAAATCAAAAACACGTTTGGTCGGTAGGGGTAAACTCTTCAATGCCCCAACAGATTTTCGACTTCCAGCCCACAAAATATTTGTAAAAGACCGGCGAAGGTTTGTATATATATTATACCTCGCTAAATGCTACACCCCTTCCAGAAATAGTGATTTTATTTAATTAAGTTAATTGCCTAATAATAAGTTAAGACCCTCCTATTCACTTCTCATTTTTCCACGGCACCTGCAACTAAATGCTACCGAAAAGATAAAAGTTAAGACCCTCCCATTCACTTCTCATTTTTCCAAGGCACCTGCAACTCGACAAAACCAATTAGAAATCAACCAATGGGATTAAAGCTAAAACAAATATACATTCAACTAAATGCTACAGGGAAGATATAAAAGACGAGGATCCCTTGCTGTGTCATTCTTTCCTGGTCCTCACATCAGAGGCTACACATCAAAAGTGGAAGTGAAAGTGAAATTTGAACAAATAGTTTCCGAGCGAAGCCGGGTCGTACAACTAGTAATATATATACAAACCTTCGATAAGATAAGATAAGATAAGAAGATTAAGATATAAGATAAGATAAGATTTCTATTTTTATTCTTACTACTAAATAATTTGTTTTTGCTTATTTTTTTTTTTAAATTTTTAAAGTATGTAAACTGTTTGGATACTTAATTTTTATCTTAATGCTAATTCATGTACAATATTTCTTGTTTTGCCATCGGGTGCATGTATATATAAATTTGATGGATTGCCAACTCGTGAACATGCGACGTACAATTGACCATGTGAAAAGCATGGATTTTCGAGATTTATGCCGCAGACGGACATTGTTTGTCCTTGGGCTTTATTTATCGTCATTGCAAAGGCAAGACGTATGGGGAATTGTAGCCTTTTGAATTTGAAGGGTAAATCAGTGGGTATCATTGGTATTCTTGGTATTAATACTTCTTCGCCTTTATATCTTCCACTAATGATTGTTCCTTCAATTACATTTCCCATTATTTTCTTTATTGCCAATCTCGTCCCATTGCATAGTCTTGGCGCATTCAAATTTCGCAGCAATATTATGGTCGATCCAATTTGTAATTGTAGCTTATGTGGAGGAAGACCGGGAATATCCAATGAATTTAAAAATTCTGTTGGATAGTTGACGCATTCGTTTTCTTCCACCATTGTATCTATTGAACGGAATGTGATAGATTCTCCAGGCAATTTATCTTGGATCCTGTAATTCATTTCATCTACATCAACATTCCGCGCTGCTAGAATTGCTCTTTCACCGAGCCATTTATGGTTTGTATGATTTGTTGCGATATTAGGGAATACTCGCTCGATCAATTCGATTTTTGACTCGACAATGTTGCAGAAATTTTCTGGAAAACTTACAAATTGTGTATTGCGATCGGGGGCTAAGTTTCCGTTTCCAATGTCTAACAGTTGTTGGGCAAACATTTCTGCGGATGGATCATCGGTTAGTCTGACACGCATGTTTATGGTGAGCTTCAGTGTATGAACGCTCCGCCATAAAGGTGATGATTTGAGACATGCATCTATTTCGTCCGCATAAGTCGAACGTGGGATAACAGGTAATGTTTGCCTGAAATCTCCTGACAACAGTAGTAATGCTCCACCGAACAGTATATCATTGTCATTGAGGTCTTTCAGTGTTCTGTTTAAGGCCTCTAATGAGTGTTTGTGCGCCATTGTACACTCATCCCAAATAATTATCTTGCATTTTTTGAGCACTTTTGCCATTCCTGATTGCTTTTTCACATTGCAGACTGCATTTTCAATGTGCTGTATGTTTAGTGGCAATTTTAGTGCTGAATGCGCCGTTCTTCCTCCTTCTAATAAAGTAGCCGCAATTCCGGAGGAAGCGATCGCCAATGCGATGTTGCCTTGCGATCGTATTTTAGCAAGAATGAGGGATATTAAGAAGGTTTTTCCTGTTCCACCAGGTGCATCTAAAAATAAAAAGCCTCCTTGTTTTGCCGCAATCGTTAGCATTATCCTCTCATATATTATTTTTTGTTCGTTTGTCAATTTTTCTTCATTTGACAAAACAAATTGCAACAAATCCGCTGGATCATAATTTTGTTCACGCGTTATTTCATTATTGGCAAGGTCGAGTGCCGGTCGATTAGGTGAGATCATTTTTAATTGCGCCAATGATTCACTTGCAATCAGCATGCACGTATCTTCTATTAGAATTAGCGCTTGGTTATAAATTTCTTCTGTAAATTCAAGAGTGGTATCTTGGTATCTTCTACGTTGTTCATGTAGAATATCTTCACTCATTGAATCTTTATATTTTTGCCATAATCCAATTGGGTTTGATGGGAAGCATGTCGTCAACAAAATTGCGAATAATTGCCGGATTTGATTTGCGGAACATCCAAGCGCTGCTTCTGCTACAGTCGTATCCCAATGGTTATCATCTTCAAGCAATTTCAGTTTTAAGCAAGCGTCGTGGTTTGTTGCGCACAATTGCCCATTGACTGTTCTTAAATGTTCAAAAGACGTTGACCCTCGTACGGTGAGTAACAGCAGTCGCAAATAAAAGCATTCCCGTTGTCGTGGGTGCACTGTGTATAGTCTACCTAAAGAATTTGCTTTGAAGATTCCTTGATAACCGTCTACGGGGGAACCTCTTTTCCGTGGTTTCCACTCCTTTGATAGCTTATTCCATGTAAAATAGGATGGCACTTCAGAATAGAGCAAAGTTTGCGCAAAGTGGCCAAAAATATTATTTTGCTTGCAAAGCTCAAAATATTGTGTTAAAGTTGTTTTTGGCGCTGTTAGTGCTCTTTCTGTAGCATTTTGGGCATTGAAGTAAACGCGTTGGCCATTTTCCAGATGGATGGCTAAATGAATGACAGCTGGGTCTCGTTCATGGATGGGAAAGCTGAGAATTCGCCAAACTGCCTCATTTGAGCTTATATACCGTCCCATCTGATACCTTGATATTTCGTCGTATTGATTTTGCAAGTTCTGGACTTCAAATACGGCCATGTCACTGCCTTTGTTCACATATTTGCATATGTATTTGATGGATTTCACAGAACTGCAAAATTCTACATTTATGTGGGCCATATATGTTTTTGACAACAAAGGTGAATATGGCACAACCCATCTATTGTCTACTTCAATTTCACAATCAGTTCTCTCCAACATAAATGTATTACCACCATTGTCTTTTGGTCTACGACGATATAACGGATATCCATCAGCTGCAGTTATGGTATCAAGCAGGAGGTCTTTTGGGAAGCGTTTCGTGCATTTTCCATTATCCATGCAGGGTGATGACGGATTTAAATCACCGCATGGACCGTGAATCATATTCGATTTCACTATTTCGAATAACTCAGGGTCGGTGTTATGATCTGGTATTTCTGCTGATATTATATTGTCGATTTGTTCCGGTCTTATTTTTTCGACTAACCAGATCAAAATATGGGCATGTGGTAATCCACGTTTTTGCCACTCCACAGAGTACATCCAGCAACGTGTTTCACCAAATACATGGTGTTTTGTTATGAAATCAATTAATGATTTACATTTTTGTCTGAATATACGCGCTGTTATATCATGACGATGTAGCGGTGATTGCCCTGGTAACAATAATTTTTTTATTTCTTCCCATTTCGGATTGCAAGTGAATGTAATAAACAATTCTGGCCGTCCATAAGCTCGTACGAAAGTCATTGCATCTTGAATGTATTCCTGCATATGTCTTGGGCTGCCTGTATACGATGATGGTAATATATATGCCTGACCAATGTTGTTGAATTCTAAATTACCATGTATGTTATTATTTATAGCGTCGCGTAAATGTATGTATTCTTCGGCGCGCAATTTTGCCTGATTAAAACGGATATATCGAAGACGTTCACTTTCGATTTTGACATACATATCAACAACATATTGATGAAACAGTTGTCTGCATTTTAAAATGTGATTATCTTCATTGTGTCTCATCATTAGGCGATAGGCGTAATAGTTCATGGCACTCACATTTTTATTTGTTTCTTGTCTGGTCGTTGGATCGCATTGCTTGATGTTAATTTGATAGCCATCTTCTCCTTCCCAGAAGATTATGGGGTATTGTAATGCGTCGTATGAGCGATGGCTATCGTGAATTGTTTGTACAGTATTGTCCCGGCGCATAATTTTTATGTCTCTCTGTTGAAATTGCTCTCCAACCATAACGATGGCAACGTCATTGATGGTTGGTGTATTAAATCGTCTGGAATGTTGGTCGGCGGGTGCTTTATCTGATCTTATGACTACCATATAATTATCATTAGCTAATCTTGGCGATACTTCTTTGAATAGTCTTACTAATAAGTTATTGTCATGAAAAAATTTTTGTAATAATGCAACAATTGCTCGGTCATTGGCCGCTGCAATGTGATTGTAATGACATCTAATACGCACTTGTTCTTCTTCTTCGCCCATAAAAAAAATCTGCAGGAATTTTGGGTCAGCATTGGGCATTGGCAGCATAGATCCGACGCGATGATAGACTTGCCCTTGAATTTTGAAAGTAGACTCGAAACCTGTGTTTACCCTTACAGTAGCTCCGAACGATGTCATTTGGAAACAGGAATTGAATTTTCTTATTTTGCTTAAGAATGATTTAGACTGAGTTGAAACACCAGATATCAGTGATTTTAATGGCTCAGGTGGTGGATTGAGTGCAGGCAATACAACTTTTCCAGACGCGCAGCACATGCCATCTGTTTCGTTATGAAATTTTAATGCATTGCAATATTGGCACATTCTGTCCATATCACCAATAACTACTTTGGTGTGCGATGAGTAGTCTATTTCTGGATCATATTCAAATGCCACACGATTTAAACTTGATCGCATTAATTGACGATTTCTCCGATCACGCTGTCGTTCTGATTCTCTGTTTGCATCAGTTGCTCGTTGGCGCAACACTCTCTGTCTGAATGCAGCTGCATGTAAACGTTCACTACGATGCTGCGGAGTTTCATTTTGGAGAAATTGTGCCCTATGAGCTCTAGAGTTTTCGTTGTCTTGCAGGCGCTGATCCTCTGTTCTTTGTTCTCTTCTTGCCTGAGAAAATCGTGCTGTTCGTGTGCGACGACCAATATTAGCCCTTGCCCTTGGCATTCTGTAAAAAATTTAATTGCATTGAAAGTAATATTTAATCTTATCTGATCTCACTTTCACTTCCACTTCCACTTTTGATGTGTAGCCTCTGATGTGAGGAACAGGAATGAATGTCCTCGTCTTTTATATCTTCCCTGTAGCATTTAGTTGAATGTATATTTGGTTTACCTTTAATCCCATTGGTTGATTTCTAATTGGTTTTGTCGAGTTGCAGGTGCCGTCGAAAAATGAGAAGTGAATAGGAGGGTCTTAACTTTTATCTTTTCGGTAGCATTTAGTTGCAGGTGCCGTTGAAAAATGAGAAGTGAATAGGAGGGTCTTAACTTCTTATTAGGCAATTAACTTAATTAAATAAAATCACTATTTCTGGAAGGGGTGTAGCATTTAGCGGGGTATAATATATATACAAACCTTCGCCGGTCTTTTACAAATATTTTGTGGGCTGGAAGTCGAAAATCTGTTGGGGCATTGCAGAGTTTACCCCTACCGAACAAACGTGTTTTTGATTTTTATATATATTAAGATTTTAAAAATTCATTTAAACACTTAAATTTTAATTATAGACATAAAACTGATTCCACTATTTAACTTTGAATGTCTCGTCAATTCATATGTGGGCGAATTTGAGGTTAGGAAGTAAATTGTCTGTCAAATAATTAAATGTCATCCTTTAACATTTATTTAGTTTCAAGTTGGGAAACCTTAAGCATGGAATCATTACACTCTTGAGCGAAGAATTTTAATTGTTAAAATTTACTTTTAAAATAGCGAAATATTTCACTGTATCACTTGGTAAAATTTTGAGCAGCTTTTCCTTGTAATCAGGTTCCTTATGAGACAGGTAAGCGTAACTTAATCGCTAAATTCAAGGCTCACGGTGTTAATGCTCACAATAGACCTAAACAATAGGCTCATAGTGGCTGTAGTGATGCAAACATAGCTGCTGCACAACAAAGTGTTGAGACTGAGCGTGGAATATCAACTCATGGATGTAGAGAAACTTTGCACAATATTTTGAATAAACTCCTTCATTGTTTGCGTCAAATGTTTGTGAATTGGCTGTTTAAAAATTCAACAAAATCATCTTTAATGATGAGTCGTATTTTTATTAAATAAACAAAATTGTCACACAAAATCCACAAGCAGTCCTCGAAAAAGAAATACTTCGAATGGAAGCAGAATCATTGTGAATTCTTTGCGCTACCAAACCATGATAGCCATTTTTTGTGGTCACAATTGGCTAATGTTGACATCAATCAACTTTGGTTTCAGCAAGATGGCGCCACAAGCTACCCAGCCATCCAAACAATTAATTTGTTGTTGTTATTTTTCTCTGTCCTTTCTGGCTGTTGTTCGATCAGTGTAAACGGTGAACGCTTTCGATGTGAAGACATCATTCTCAAGCCCTGATCAGTGTTAAATCAGTGTTGGCTGTATGAGGAATTTCCCAGTTGCAAAATTTCTCGATTTGGTGATGTCGATTGGCTACCACGTTCTTGCAATTTAATGCCGCTGTATTATTTTCTCTGGGGCGTCTTGAAAGACTCGACTTACATGAAAGATCCACAAATTGATGCTCGGATAGATGAAATTTTGTACTGCATTAATGAATTAGCGAAACTTTGCTGCAAAATATGCTTCAAAATATGCTATGTGAAAAGAAGGGTTGTCTGCCGACGTGCTAAAGATGGACAATTTCCCCGACATCATATTCCATTACTAATTCCCATACATCTACTTTTTATTGCTATGAGGTGATAAGATGTACATCTGGTGGATTATACCACTATGGATGAAATGACGTGATAAGATTTATCTGATCTGCGCCTGGCCGTAAGCCGTAATCAGATGGCGGATCATTATCACTGTGGATGAAATGTAGCATCATCCTCGCCCTAGAAGGCCTTCGAAAATGTATATCCTCCGGTCACTCCTAGTTGCAATTTCAAAAGCCCGGAGCAGGCTGCAGCCTTTACTCCTTGCCTAAAGAGTTGGATATTATTCAACTCGTGGTCCAGAACGCATGAAGCTTAATATAATTAAGAACACGACGGCATTCATACTTTATATTGCTATTACGTGATAAGATTTACGTCTGCGCCTGGCTATGGAGCCTTAATCAGATGGTGGTCAAACCACTGTGAGTGAAAAGCAGCGCCACTTACGCCCTAGGAGGCCGAAGTCTAATTCTAGTAACAGGTCCTTCCTAGTAGCAATTTCAATGATTCCAGAGCAGGGCTGCAAACCATCACTCCTTGCTGAAGAGCTGGAGACTTTCCAACTCCTGTCCAGAACACATGTCTAGCATGCTCACTGGACTGGATCATTTACCTAGCGTGTCATTAACGGCGAAATGATCCTGGCGACCATATTAAACAACAAACCTGATATGGGGCCGCGAAATCACAACCACCACGATACTCCCATATAGGGGCCAACCTCAATAATCAGCCAGAGAACAGTTAAATGTCTAAAGAGACAAATAACGGAACTCTGCGAGCCTACTGATTCCCGTGGAAATAACGTGGAGCTTCCAGTTGTACCCCTGCTGACTTCAGGGGACTGGGCTTACTTTTTCCCCCAGTTGCACAGGTCTAGATAGTCGAAGTTCTATAAAGACCATATAATGTGCCCCCGGAGGGGACTTTATATTGCTATCAACGAAACTAAAGTTTAAAAAAAAACTTTATGTTTTAAACTAATTTACTTCCTAACCTTGCCACCCGCCTAAATTTTTCCACCTGCCAAAAAATTTACCTTTTTCTACATGTATTTTGATACTTGAACATATCCAGGAAAAAATAATGAATTCGCTTTGCTAACTGAATTGATTAAAAAGGAAAATCCTTATATGAGGATAAACTTAATTTATAATGCCACTCGAGGCGAATTTAGGTACAAACTAAAGACGAAAGACTATGGCGAAATCAAGTGCCGGGTAATAATAGCCAGGCGAATTCGTCATTTATTAATCGCCATCTTACGGAATATCAAAATAGTTGACATAAAAAATATAAGTAAACATTTTTAATACAAATTTGGACATTTCGGCGAAAAAGCAAAAACAAATGAGCTCGCTATTGCTAGAATATAACCTTGTGCTAAATTTCGACATAGTGAAAATAATGGCAATTCGTTTTGTTTCGCTATGCTGAAACTAAATTTATGTAAAACTAAATTTAAGTAAATGCATTTTCGCCGTGTCAAAGTTCATAAACAATTAATTCCATGCGCTTTGTTTTATATGACGTCTGGCATTTAGCGCAATGGAGAAAATGAATAAATTTGCAAATGCTTTTATCGGGCAGTTATTTCGATACTGGATTTGATATTTTAACACACAAGAAGGGCGATTTCATGTATCAGCCGAAATCATGCATGAGGTTCCAGCAATAGTCTAAACATTTATTGAGATCATTCCTAGAAAGGTTTAACTCTATATATAAAAAATCTGTATAAATTTTGTTTGATTTCGAGCAAAGGCGAAAATTAATGAATTCGCCACTGCTAACAGTTGCTGTATAATATTGCTACTGCTATCATCATGATTTCGAACAAAAGTGAGTTAGAATAAATTTGCCACTTCCATTCCCTGGTAAATTAAATCGCCTTGAAAACAATTTCCTTAAAATGGAATACTGTGAAAGAAATTCTTTATTTTTAAATAAAAAACAACACGTTTGGCAGTGGGTGTTTTATTTTATATTTTTTCACAGCAATAGATTTTTTAATTAAATTTTTTTTTAAGTTTTTTCTAGTTCGCGCCTGATTTTACTTTTAATAATTCAAACGACTTTAGTAGACGTTTTGCTACAGTTGTTATTTTCTTTATCAAGTGAAGCACGCTGGCAGAAAAAAACTATTTTTGATATTTTAACATAAAAAAGCTTTGAAACTCTTAAACTTTACTTTTCCCATTAAAGAATATTTTATATATTTTTTTCTATTTTTTTTAAATTAAATAAAAATTCCAAGTTTTCGTTATCTTGCAAAAATAATTTTAATTGTGTTAATTTTAATTTTTATTTGACAGGAATATACTGGACCTGGCGAAGAACAAATTGAGAAACCGTCCAAAGATGAAATTAAAGTCGCCAAATGGATGAAGAAAAATGTTAAGACAAAGAAAACAAAATTTTTAAGCCACAATGTTGAATATTTTACCTCCAACAAAGCCATTGATGCCCTAATGAAATCAAAATTTGCCGAAGGTGATAATACACTCTTTACGAGCCGTGAACAGGTAATAGACTTTTTGGATCTGATGTTGGAGCACAAGTTTTTTCATCGTGCCAAAAAAGTGCCCATCAGTATAGAGGATATACGTGTGGTTAAGTCATCGAAGAAGGAAGAGAAAAAGGAAGAGATGACAAAGGAAAAAACAACAAAAAAGGAAAAAGAAAAGGATGATAAAAAAGATATAGAAGCCGAGGCCGAAGCTAGTGGCAATAATGGTGTTAGTGATGAAGCTGGAGGCGAAACGGCTGCTACAGGTGAAAAGAAAGAGAAAAAGAAACGTAAAATTCGTTTAGATATGCATCCGGAACAGGTGTTTGTTGATGGTTCCGAAGCCTATGTATGGATTTATGATCCCATACCCATACACTATTGGATTTATGGTTTGATATTGTTATTGGGTGCCATAGGCATCTGTATGTTCCCCTTGTGGCCTCCCATGTTACGCAAAGGAGTCTACTATCTTTCTTTGGTGGCAGCTGGCTTTTTAGTTTTCATATTGGCTTTGACCGTCATACGTTTAATCGTTTTCACTATAGTGTGGGTGGTGACCGGTGGCAAATTGCATTTATGGATATTCCCCAATTTAACAGAAGATGTGGGTTTCTTTGCTTCCTTCTGGCCTTTATATGAGGTAAGATATCATTTAATGTTATTATTAGAGAAATTTTGTAATAATTCTTTTTCCAGAGCAAATATGTCACCGATGAAAAATCTCCCGTAAAATCGAAAAAATCCAAATCAAAATCAACGAAAAAAGAAAAAGAGAGTGATATTGAGGATAATGAGGATGAGGCGCCCGATGCTGTACCCTTGGAACCTGAAAAAATTGAAGAAATTAAAGAACATGATGCTGATATGGAATTAAGATTACGTAACAAGGCGGCGTCAGACTCTATAGCCAAAGGTGACACCGAGGATGAGTCTCACAGTGGCAGTAGTAGTGCAAATGAAACGCCTAAAGAAGACTCTAATGCTAAACGGTGAGCTTTTAATTGTAATAAAAAAAAAATATAATAACTTTTATTTATATAAATAGTAGTTCCTTAAATATCCAATTAATTTTATTGTTTATTTTTTCTCAGATTTTGTTTTTTTATTTCTGTCTATTCAAATGATTTTTTGTTTTTTTTTTTTTTATTATAAAAATTGTATACTTTAAATTATCTTATAAATTTTATAGCATGTACATACAATTTTTTTTTGCTTTTTATTAAAAATAAAACAAAACAACATCTTTTTAATAATATTATAATTAAATAAAACAATAAACTTATTGCAACAAAGTCTGCTTGAGCGAGACATGGTTATTATAACTAACTTATCACTCTCTGCTATCAAACATTTATAAATTTCATAATCTCACAAAATTATAAAGAATAAAATTAAAAAGCTTTTTAAAGTTCTTTAAAAAGTGTTAAAAACTTGATAAAACAAAAAATGCTTTAAATATTTGCTTTGGGGTGGTTTTTTTTGTTATTGCTAATTAATTTGTTAAGGCAAACTAAAGGAGCACAGATTTCGGGTAAATAAGATGGTTGAAAGCTATTTATTAACCAATGATTTGGCTTCAGATATAAGCAACCTTTTGTTACATCTCCGCAAAATGAAAGGCGGGGAGGGAAGGGAGTATAAGGTTGAAAAAGAAAGAGATTAAAGTTTTAAGTGGAGTGACTATCTTAATAAAATATTCGTGTCTTAACTACGACACGGCAGATGATTTCCATTGTTTAGAACCTGTGCTATACTAATAAAATGGGGTGGGCAAATTTGAGATTGGGCAGTAAAATGGCTTAAAGCACGCACTTCTATTGACAACTTCAGTTTAATTGATACCCTGTGTAAAGTAGAAATATGTTAATTATTACTGGAATATGATGTCGGGCAAATGTGCACCTTTAACACGTCCGGAGACGTCCGCCTTTTTCATAAAATTTTAAAGCACATGTTGCTTAAATTTTCTGCAGAGAAAACAATTCAACGGCATTGTATCACAAGAAGAATGAAGCGGGCGATTGACATCGCCGTCTTGCTGAAATCAAAGGTCACTGATGCCAGGCACACTGGCCACAAAAAAATTTTTTGGGTAGAGCAGAGAATTCACGGTGGCGTCATTTCCTTGCTCACAACGTAACGAATGTTATTCCCCAAGTGATCAAACGTTTCAGGTTAATCGGCGTAGATTAGCGACTTCTCATATCTTTATGGAAAATAATGTTACCTGGTAAAATCGCATGATTTTGGACATCAATTCATGGGTCCGAAATGTGAAACTATGCGGTTACCAAAAGTTTCTTTCAATAAATCAGTTGTGACATTAGCGAGCTGTGTGACATGTTGTGCCACCGAAATCATAGTTTCTGCGCATCATGTTCATTTATATTTGATGGCCCAATTGCGTTCGGTTTGCATGTTGGAGTATTTAATCAAAAGAGAGCTTCATCGCTAAACAAAATTCGCTTATAAAAATCGAAATTAACGGCAATCTTGTTTTGGGCCCAATTGGTGCAATTTGGAAGCGTTCCTAAAGCGCGTCTGTCTATTCATGTTGAAATGCCGAATCCTACATAAATCAATTGATTCCCCCCGGGGGGACATGATAGTCTTTTTGGAAACTACTATTCCATTTAGACTGGTGTCTTGCGGGGTAAAAGGGAGCCCAGGCCCCACAAAGGCTAGTAGGAGTCACCTGGACAATCCACATATTTCCACGGGAATCAGTACGCTCGCAGAGTTCACTATTTGTCTCTTGAGACAATTAGCTGTTCTCCGACTGGTTATTGAGGTTGGCCCCTATATGGGAGTATCGTGGTGGTTGTGGTTTCGAGACCCTCGTGGTAGTTTGTGGGTCGGATCATTCATAATGAACACAATGAATGATTGAGGTCTAGTGAGTATGAATGCCGTTGTGTTCTTAATTATATTAAGCTTCATGCGTTCTGGACCAGGAGTTGGAAAGTCTCCAACTCTTTAGCAAAGAGTGAAGGCTGCGGCCTACTTTGGGCTTTCGAAATTGCTACTAGGAGTGACCAGAGGATATACGTATTTGATGGCCTCCTAGGGCGTGAATGACGTTTGCAAATCATTCAAGTGGTTTGACCACCATCTGATTATGACTACCTGGTCGGTGCAGATGTAAATCAAATCACATGATAAATCAATTGATAGCTAATAAAATGGCCGGCAGTTAAAAAAGTGTTGTTAACTAAAATTTGTACAAAGCTATAAAACACCCTTTATATGAGGAATACAAAAAACTATCAAATTGTTATTGCCAGCACGTGGTAAGTACTTTCGCCTTAAAAATTTAAATGTCACGTATTTTGCTGTCATTCTTTGACATTTGTTTAGCAAACAGTTTGGAAAATTTTAAGCATGGAACGTTACTTTTTAAAGCAAAGAATTTTAATCGCGAAAATTTAATAACGAAATTGTGAAAATTTCTCTGTATTTTACTTTAGAACGATTTGAGCAAATTTTTCTTGTAACCAGGCTCCTTCTGAGAACGCTATGCGTAATTTAATCGCTTAATTCGAGGCTCACTGTATTGTTGCTGACAATAGACCAAAACAATACGCTTATAGTAGCCGTAGTTATGTGAACATAGTCGCTGTATAGCAAAATGTTCAGTATGAGTCTGGAACATCAACTCGCTGACGTTTGCAACAATTGGGCCTCTACTAAGAGACACTTTGTGCAACGTTTTGCATAAAGATTTTTAGCTTCATATTTATAAAATTTAATTCGTTTAAGAATTAAAGTAGTGCGACCATTGTTTGTGTCTACCGGTTGTGAATTGGCGGTTTGAAAAACTAAACGGAAATAAGTTAATAAAATTAACTTTGGTGATAGGAGTCATGTTCAATTAGGCGGCTATTTAAATAAACAAAATTGTTGCATATGAAGCTCACAAAATCTAAAAAAAAAATTCTCAAAAAATCTTTTGCTGTCAGAGAGAATGTACCACGAAACAGCGTCATCGTAAATTCTCTGCGCTAACAAACCATGATAATAATTTTTTGTGGCCATCAGCGGCCTTTGGTTTCAGCAAAACGAAGCCACACGTCACACAGCCACATAAACAATTCAGTTATTATATGAGCAAAATTCCCACAGCGTAATTTCTCGATTTGGTGATGTCAATTGGCCGGCTCGTTCTTGTAATTTAATGCAGCTGGATTATTTTCTCTGGTGACATTTGAAAGAAAGCATTAAATCAATCTATCGTCTGCTTGTACACCTAGTCTCTCCCCGGGGGCACATAAATATGGTCTTTATAGAATTCCACTATCTAGACACAGTGCAACTGGGGAAAAAGGGAGCCCAGTCCCCTGAAGACAGGCAGGGAGTCAACTGGAAACTCCACTTTATTTCCACGGGAATCAGTAAGCCGCAGAGTTCGTTATTTGTCTCTTTACACATTTAACTGTTCTCTGACTGATCATTGAGGTTGGCCCCTATATGGGAGTATCGTGATGGTTGTGGTTTCGCGGCCCCATAACAGTATAATGGTTATTATGGTGGCCAGGATCATCTCACTGATAATGACACACAAAGTGAATGATCCAGTCCAGTGAGCATGCTAGACATGTGTTCTGGACAGGAGTTGGAAAGTCTCCAACTCTTTAGCAAGGTGTGATGATTTGCAGCCCTGCTCTGAAATCATTAAAGTTGCAACTAGAAGGTTTCTGTTGCATAGAATTATAGCTTCGGCTTTCTAGGACGAGCATGACGTTCCAAATCATGCAGTGGTTAGATCCACCATCTGATTAAGGCTTCATGGCCAGGTGTGGATGTAAATCGAATCACACAGTTGTACACCTAGTCAGTATACAGTCGCACAGTAAAGTCTACATACCCCTTTGAAAAGCAAGGTTTGGAGTTTTCTCTGATCATTTTAGCATTAAAATTTATTCCAAAGAAATTCAATCTATTAACAAACAATAAATTTTAACAAAAAAATTTGAATCCAAAAATATTTATTAACAAAAAGAAACAAAATTAATTTTTTTAACACAGAAAAGTCTACATACTTTGCAAAAAGAATGTATTTCACTTAAAAGGAAATAAAAAGAGAACAGAATTAATATTTGGTGTGGGTCCGCCAGGACTTTCTAGAACACAATTTAATGTATTTTTCATGGAATTTATCAATACTTTTGTGTAATTATTTGAAATTAAATTTCACTCTTCAAGTAAAGCATGGGATCCTGTTCATTTTTAATTGTCCTTTTCCTAATGGGACGATCCAATTCCTCCCATAAATTCTCTATGGGGTTCAAATCCGGTGACTGGGGTGGGGAATGAAGTTTATATGGCACATTATATATCAGTCATTCCTTGACAACACCAGCGGTATGTTTTGGGTCGTTATCTTGCTGAAAGCACCAACCGTTCGTAAGACCCAGTTTCCTCGCGGATTGCTTTAAATAAGCTTTGAGAATGTCCAAGTATACCATGCGCTCCATATTAATATCAATAAATGTTAAATTACTCACCCCAGCCGCTTACATGCAACGCCAAACCATAATAGAGCCACCACCGTACTTCACCGTAGAAAGCAGGTTTTTGGGCAGAAATGCTTCATTATTTCGACGCCTTACTCTTTGCTTGCCATCATAGTCGAAAGAGTTGGACTTGCTTTCATCACTAAGTAAAACATTTGCCCAAAAATCTTTGTCTGTCATCATTATATTTCTTAGCAAATTCAACTCGTTTCTCCATATTTATTTTAGTGATGAATGGCTTCTTTGAAAGCACACAATTGTGGATTCCATTGCTTCTCAATAAATGTCTCACCATTTCTGGATGCACTGAAGCAATATCCTGATTTTTCAGGGTTTTTGCAATTTCAATTACTGTTATTCTTGGATTTTCTTGCACGTCTAACAAAATGTTTCGCTTAGCACGAGGAGTCAGTTTAGGTGGGCGACCACTTCTTGGTGTGTTTTATTCACTATTAGTTTGATTATATTTCCGAATGATTGTTGGAATGTTTGATTTTGGATGCCCGACCAGTTCTCCAATCTGTCTTAAAGATTTTTTTCCTTATAATATTTTACAATTAGCTAACGTACGCTAACACGGATTTTTTTACCCATTTTGATTAAATTAACACAACTACAATATTAACAACAACAACAATTAAACTTCTGTTAAACTAATGGTATCTAGTAAAGGCGACTGAAGTGATTGGCAGCACTGCATGAGTACAGAATTTCATTTTATGTACTCCACTTCAACGCCGTATGCAGACTTTTCTGTATTTGAAAAATTAATTTTTTAAGGTGGTGGCTCTAGATCTTTCCAAGGCATTTGATAGAATGTGGCATGATGCACTTCTGTCAAAACTTGCTGCTTTTGATGTCAGTGATAATTTCTCTAAATTTATATCGTGTTTTCTCAAGAATTGCACTATGCAAGTTGTTATAGATGGGATTTCATCAGGCGAGTTCAAGATTAATTCAGGGCTAACGCAAGGCTCCGTTCTTTTTCCAAACCCCATTTCTTATTTTTCTAAATAACCTTCTATGTCAAACTTTCAACCCTCTAAACTCTTTCGCAGATGACAGCACCATTTGTTACTCGTATTCATTTAGCAATAGACTGGAGGTGAGTTCCAAAAGGCGGAACATGAATGATATGCTCAATAACGATCTCGCGACAATCTTGGAATGAGGTCGTATAAACAGAGTCGATTTTAATGCCCGTAAGATACAGTGTTGCATGTGTCTACGCATAGATCTGTGTTCGGAAATGCTGCTGCATCTATTACTATGGTTGCTATAGGTATTACGGAATCGGACGCTCTTGATGTTCTTGACATCAAAATTCAGTGTGATGTTTGATGGACTAAAAACATTTTTCAAGTTTCTAAAGAAGCTTTCAAATGCCTCCGTTTTTTAAAACGGTGTAAGAGATACTTCACTACATCTAATCTTTGTACTATTTATACCATCTATATCCGTCCAAAAGTTGAATACAACTCTTGTGTATGGGTCGGGGCCCCAAAGTCTATTTTGTAGTTGCTTTAACGCATACAGGAGAGGGCCAAGAGGCTCATTGGCGACAATAGAATATCCAACTTTATTAATTCTCTAAAACATCGATGCAATTTGAGATGTATTTCACTGTTTTATAGTTACTACATGGTAAGACCTCTAACGAAATTAGAGAACTTGTTCCCGCTACTCGTTTTCGCGTTTAACTTAGAGAACTTGCTCCCGTTACTAGCACGTTTAACTCGATTTTCCTTGAGAGCGCATTCATTTGTGTTGATTGACCAATGAATCGCACTACACATCGCAGGGAAAATTCTTTTTTTAGCAGAACAGTCCGTAAGTGGAATGAACTCCCCCAGAAGTCTTTCCTGTCACTTTCAATGTAGGAAAGTTCAAATTTAATGTCCACAAACACTACTCCCTCTTTCCTCCCCCCATAACCTAATTTCCTAGTTCTGGCACAAGGCTTTGCATGAGTTGGGGTTATTCCCTGAGTGCTGGTCCAAGAAAAATAATTCAAAGTGAAACGAAGAACAATTTGCAAAAACAAATTTTTGCTTGAGTTAATCAAATTAATTAAACGTTTAATGAATGTAAATTAGAATATATTTTTTTTTCATTATTTAATTTTTGAAAATTTGTGTTCTAATGTGTTCCATTTCTCTTTTTCCTTACAGTTCACAAAATCAGTCAGAATCTGAATCGGATGGCAAGGATTATGAAATAATCAGTTCAAGTGAAGTGCAAAATGTCAAATGAATTTTTTAAATGAAAATGCAAAATATCTACGATAGCAATTATTATCAAGTTGTTTAAAGGAAATTAACTCAACCACTCTTAAAATCATTTAGCATTTAAACTAAAACAACAAAACACAAAAAAAAAAATAATAATTTAACAAATAAAAAATAATTGTAAATTCTTTTTTGTTTTTGCTTATTTTTCTGAAGATCTTAAATATTTAATTCTTGAAGACTTTTAACGCAGTAATTGGCGGTTAAATTTGTTTTTCTAAAGAATTTAAAACAAATTTTATTTTTAAAACTAGGGAAAAATTTATTAAAAAGTTTACAAAGTAATTAAAACAAAGCATTTCTTGTAGTGCATTTTTGTTTTTGCATTAATTATTAATTAATTAACAACTAATCGAACATAGCAAAGGAATTGTTTAAATATTTGATTTGTTTTTATTTGCTCTCATCATTAATTAATAAATTTTGTGTTAATAGTTTTAAAATATTTTGTTTTGTTAAGAAATATTTTTAAATAATTTTTTTATTTGCATTTTTTTATTTTTTTTTAATTATGGATGATACTCTTTCAGTTATTCTGTTACATTTATTTCTTATTTTTCATTTGTATTATTCAATTACTTTGATAATAATTTTAGTAAAAAACAAAAAAAAAAAAAAAATAACGAAAAATTATTAAAAAATTAAGTGAAGTGAAGTGTATGAAACAAACATCATGTAACATATTTTTAGTGAAATATATTCATGTAATTTATTATATATAAAAATAAAAAAATAAACTTAAAAATCTTTAGTTAAACTAATAGTTGTTAAATCCTGCATTTTGCTCCGAACACGGCACAAAAATATAGCAATTTTTTAGGTAACTTTTTTTAAAAATTAGTTTTTGAAACTTAGAAAAAGGTAAAAAGGTCTTAATAAATAAATAAAATCTTTATCGCACAACATTTATTCGGTGGCAATAAATTGAATGTAACCGCGACGTATGTATGTATGCATACGAGCATATAGTTACAACAAAACCTATCACTCTATTATCTAAAGAGAGTCAATTCAAAATTAACTTATTTTTACAAGAAACAAAAACAAGTAATTTACAATTATTCGGAATCATTTTTAATATAAGCAATTTCATTTCAAAAACTTTAACAACAATTTTTATATCAAGAATTTTTATATCAAGAGAAAAAGAATAGAAAAACATGATGCCAGATTTCTACAGTGGATACCAAACAAATTTAATTTTTCTATTTTGCCTACGAATAATCGATTAAAATTATTCGAATAATTAAAACAAAATAATCGATTAAAATTATTCGAATAATTTATAACTAAACCTATCATTCTATTCTCTAAAGAGAGACAATTCAAAATTAACTAATTTTCACGGGAAACAAAAACTTTTAGAACAATTTTTTATATTCAGAATTTTTATATCAAGGGAAAAGAATAGAAAAACATGCTGTAAGATTTTTACCGTGGATGGATACAAATATAATTTTTCTATTTTTACCTACGAATAATTGATTAAAAGTATTCGAATAATTTAAACCGAATAATCGATTAAAATTATTCGAATAACCTTTATTTCCGTAACCAAGTAATGTGTTTTAAAACAATTTCTTATCTTGAGGAGAAATACAATTATATTATTCTCGATTTCCTGCGAATAAATAAAAATTAAAAAATTTTTAATTGACTCTTTTTGGAAGAATTAGTGCGACACATAATTTTTTTTTAAGCAAATATAATTTCTTTCTTTTTTATTTACGCAGCAGGACGATATTCAAATAAATACTCGATTAAAATTATTCGAATAATTTTTACCTCCGTAACCACGTATTGTTGTTGTGTTTTAAAACGAGGAGGGATACAATTATAAAAAAAGAGAAAATGATGTACGAGTTTTACAGTTTTACAGAATACACGAATAAAATTATTCGCATGATTTTTATTTTTGTAAACACGTACTATTTTTTAAAACAGCTTATATCAAGAGGAGAAATACAACTGTATTACTATTTGGTAAAAGAATAGAGAAAATGATGATGATTATATGATTAAAAGTATTCGGATAATTTTAATTGATTGAAAGAATTTAAATATATTTTATTTCCAAAATGAGTGGTTATTTGGTACTAAAAATTAGAACTAAGAAATAATCGAATAATCGATTAAATATATTCGGATAATTTTAATCGATTAACAGAATTTAAATATATTTTATCTCCGGGATCCGAGGATATGTGCTATTAAAAATTCATCGATAATTAGTCCTTTTTCAATAAAATCGTTTATATTATTTTTTAATTTAAATATTTCTCTATTCCATTGGATAACGTCTTAAAAAAATAAGAAATAAGTGGATAAAATAATCGTAAAGCTGAAATAACTTTTAAATATTGTAATTAATTAATAAAATTTTTTAGTATAAAGCTCTCAGTTTCAACTCTTAAGCTGATTATTTCTTTTTACCGAACACTCTTATTAAGTTGACAAGTAAGCGCAGTGTAAAATAATAAATAATTTCCACCAAACACAAGACGCTAAAGCCTAAAAATAGGCCAGCATTGCCACCAAGGGAAACTGAAAACAAGAAAACGAATGATATAATAAATTAAAAGAAAATTGTTTTTAAAAATTATTCAAAATCAAGTTAATTAATTGTGTTAGATTTCTTTAAACAGTATATTTTTTAATCTAATACAATTTTTCTATTTTACTAATGGAGCAGGACGATCTGTAATTAACAAATAATCGAATAATCGATTGAAAGTATTCGAATAATTTTAATCGAATAATCGATTAAAAATATTCGAATAATTTTTATCTCCGTAACTAAGAATATTTTGATTAAAAATATTTTTTTGAACTTTTTGGGATTAAATAAACGGTCTTCAATAAATCAGAAATAAAGTTCGAATATTAAATGATTTTACTAAGCGTTTTCAGAATCTTTTCGAGTTGAACATAATTCGAGTTTTCAAAAGGCTGGGCCGTTACTGAGTCAATAAGAAATGCTACTAAAGCTGCTTTCACAATTAAAACTTCGTGCTCAAGAGCGTAACGTTTCTTTTTCCTACTTTTCACTAAATAAATGTCAGAGGATGTCAGAGGATGACATTTAATCATTTGACAGACATATTTGCCCACCCTTTAAATGTAAAAGAAATGTCGTTTATGAGTTACTAGTTTTGGTAGATATCGGACGTGACATACTTATGAATTGTAAGTTTTTTTCTTCTTCTTTTTTTTTCATTTCGGACCAGCAATCAGGGATTAACCCCTACACATGCAATGCATTGTGCTAGAGCTAGGAAACCAGGTTATGGGGAGGAGGAAAGAGGGAGTAGTGCTAGTGGACATTTGAACTTTTCTACGTTGAAAGTGACTAGAAAGTCCTCTGCAGGGAGTTTATTCCACATACGGACTGTTCTGCTAAAAAACAAATTTATCCTGTAATGCGTAGTGCGATTCAATGGCCAAGCAACCACAAATTGATGTGCTCTCAACGAAAATCGAGTTAAACGCAAAAACGTGCGAGTAACGGCAACAAGTTCCCTAATTTCGTTAGAGTAGTAATGATAAAACAGTGAAATAGATCTCACATTGCGTCGGTGCTTCAGTGAATCAATAGAGTTGGATAACCTGCTGTCCCTAATGAGCCGTTTGGCCCTCTCGCTTTTTTTTGGGAATAATTGGGAGCTCATGAACCACATAAACTATCTTAATGAAATTTCACAGAGACCAAGCAGAAATATATCTGAGTAAACTTACGGACGATAGGCCCTAGAGGGTGAAAGGGAGGGGGGGGGCCTCTGGGTGTGCCGCCAACGTTGGCTAACTCGAGCATAAAATTTTTTGGAAATGTCAGATAAAAAGTGCAAAAAAAAAGAGTTAGGGATAAATTTAGTTCTTCAATACCGAGTCTTTTAATGAATGACCAAATATTCACCCGGTTAATGAAGCTAACCCTTTTGGCTGTTATTTATTAGCAGATAATTCTTATTGGCCGGAGAGCAATCAACCACCGGCCGAGTTCGACAGAGTATTTGTTACTATGCCGAAAATATTTTTTCGAGCTCCGGCGATTAAAAAGGTTTTAACAGATGTCAACATCAACAAGTGGACTGGGCCGAATGGAATTCCAGCACAGGTGTTGAAAAAGTGCTCTTCCACGCAAGTGCATCTGTTGGCAACCCTCTTCAACACGTTGTATGAGGCGGGCGAATTTTCAAAGTGTTGGAAGGTTAACGCCAATCCCCAAAAAGGGTGAGGCTAACAACCCTGAGAATTACCGCCCAATATCGAGTGTTCCCAGGAATCGCACTATACGAGTTGTTATAGATGGAATTTCATCAGTTAAGTTCAAAATTAATTCAGGCAAAATAAAAATTCAACTATAAAAATACGTACCCAACAAATCGGTAAAAGAAAATATTATGGAACGTTTCAGGCGAATCGTGGGTAAATCGATGATTGCAAAGGCAATACTATTGCCACCCATTAAAGCATTTGCCTTTTGTAATTGCTGCAATAAAAAGCTTTTTAAGTTAAATAATTTCCAAAATGTCCAAGATGTCTTTTTGGACTTACAAATTTTGATCTTTTATTAACTATCGAGTCCTGGCAATTTTGTGCACAATAACAAGGGACCATTATTTTGTTGCCATTTTTGTCCACTCTGTATAACTTAATAAAGAAATCTAAAATCGAAAAAAAAATAAAATATTTAATTTATTTAAAATGGAAAGTTCAAATTTAAAAGCCGGTTACTCACGTTGATGTGGTGCCAGACATTCACGTAAAGTCTTATAGTCGCATACAGTTTTGGGATGTTTAACTGGAACAGGAATGAAAAAATCTTAATTTTCTTCAGAGAGTTTTTCTCATTCCCACAAATACTCACTGCGATTCGGATAAAAGTGTGGAATACATTTGCAAGTTTTGTAAACCAAATTTAAGCGACATTCCTGCTGGCAAATATTGCGTGTGTAAATCGAAAAATGGGTCAAATTACTTTCATGCTGAAAGCGGCATTTACGCTGCTCCACGCTAGCGTCCCTATACAGGATAAATTAATTTTATTTTAATGCAACTAAACTCGTTTTTCGAAAAAATCTACCTCTCAAGACCTTTCTCTGCTATAATCTCCATACAATCCACATCTACTTGCATCGAATAAGCGCTATAGCCCAAGTTATGATCCACTTTCATGATTTCATAAGAACTGTGCAAAAACCCCTTGAAAAAATTTCGTTAAAGAAAAACCTTTAACATCTTTAAAATAAAGGGTGGTCCAACCGTAGTGCACAATGAGTCACACTTTAACGTCAAATTTTTTACCCAAAGTAATTTGAGATTTCTTGGTGTCAGTGTTTGTCAAACTTAACCATGGAACGGTATACAATTAAGCAGCGCATCAAGATTGCTGAGACGTATTAAGAAAATGGGCATTTAAATCAACATACATTTCGTGTACTTGGTGATAGTTTTGGTCAGCATAATCGTTCGATTGCATACACAATCTAAAGAATTGTTCGCAAACTGCAGCAAACAGAGGCTGTATGAAATGTTCGTTCTGTTGTTCGCGATAGCATGGCAGAAGAACTATCAATCTCGACTCATCATCGTGCCCAACAATTAAGCATCTCGCAATTAGTTATGCGAATTATGAATAGAGATTTGGAGTGACTCTGTTACAAGGTTCAATTGGCTTGAGAGCCTGTGAACCAATTCAAGCGTCGGTCGACTGCTTATACAAAAAAAATCATCCTCAACGACGAGATGTACTTTTACTTCGGTGGAATCCCTAACAAGCGAAATCGCCGCTATATGGGCTGGCGGTGTCATCGAGCCGAACTTCTTCGTAAATTAGGTCGCCCAAACAGTTTGTGATACAGATTAATTTCAGCATCTAGACGTTTGGGTTTACCCCGGCGATGGTCTTACCAATGGAGGAATAGTATACGTCTACCCCCAAAGAGCATAACACAACCCAGGTGGAAATTTCAGAAGCACAGCAAGCAGCGCCAGGCCTCACGCTTTGCTTGTGAGCCGGTGACTATCTTAACTCCTGTCTCCCCGCAACAAAAAGTGACATCTTATTGCAATGCAACAGCGGTTTGAATTTAAACCACAGCCACCATATTGCTCACCAAAGATTCTCACCAATAACAGGTACAGGAGTTTCGGTAGATAGAAGTGCATAGTGGCTTTACAAAGAAAATCATCCTTAGCGACGAGGCATACTTTCACCTCATTGAATTCCTAACGGCGTCATCTAACCGTGCTATTTCGAAAATGAGACTTTTTGTTCAGATCAGCACTCAAGAGATGACCTCTACTCATGCACTGCATTTTACCAGAACTAGGAAACTAAGTTATGGGGAGGAGGGAAGAGGGAGTAGTGTTCGTGAATATACAATTTGAACTTTCCTACATTGAAAGTAACAGGAAAGACCTGTGAAGGAAGTTTATTTCACATATGAACTGTTCTGCTAAAAAATTAATTTTCCTTGTAATGCGTAATGCGATTCACTGAAAAATGAACCACAAATGGTTGCGCTCTGAAGGGAAATCGAGTTAAACGCAAAAAAATGCGAGTAACGGGAACAAGTTCCCTAATTTCATTAGACCACTTACCACTGTAGTAACGATAAAACAGGGAACTACATTCCACATTGCGTCGATGCTCTAGGGAACCAATAGAATTGGATACCCTATTGTTCCCAATGAGCCTCTCGGCTCTTTCCTCTATGCAGTCGAGCGATTCACTGAAAAATCAACCACAAATGGTTGCGCTCTGAAGGGAAATCGAGTTAAACGCAAAAAATGCCAGTAACGAGAACATGTTCCCTAATTTCATCAGACCAATTACCGCTGTAGTAACGATAAAACAGTGAAATACATTCCACATTGCGTCGATGCTCTAGGGAATCAATAGAATTGGATACCCTACCGTCCCGAATGAGCCTCTCGGCTCTTTCCTCTATGGGGGGGGGGGGCGGCCCATATATGAGAGTACGCAGATCGGGGAAGGGAAGTATCTCTAACATCGTTTTACAAAACCGAGGCACTTGAAAGCTTCTTTAGAACTTTTATTTGGGTCCGGTTTTCCATCGACCCTCGTCAAATTTGGTTTGTAAACAAACCGGTTTCGGCTATTTGCCATCTTCAGTGTTCTTTTCGTGCTAGCTGCCTTCTATTGTCAGCTGTGTTTATATAGTTCGTCTTGTTCGTGTTTCCCTTCGTGTTATTGCGTTCATCACTTTCTCTCCTTTCTGCCTGAATCTCTCTCTCTCTCTCTCCTTTTTCGTTTGTCTCTTTTTACCTAATTTGTCGCTCCCTTTTTCATCTGTCTTTCTTCCTAACTAAATCCCTTTATGATTATACTTGTTGTCCGTTTGTGTTTATGTGTGAACCCATTGGGTTTTCCCCTCCCCATGTGACATAATAATCCGTAATTGTACATTTATGATGTTCCTTATTGCTTTGGTCCTATGCACCTGCGTAACGTGTTTGTGTTAGTGTAATGTTTTTTTCCTTGTAAAAATGTTTCAACGGTTCAAATATTGTGTCCGAAGCAGTGTTCATCTGTTCATTTATTATTCGTCCGTCAAATGTTTCCTGTTTGTATAGTCCCATGTTCTCCAAAACACTTAGTCTCCTTCCCCTGTGCTGTGTATGAAGCAGTTTAACCGCTGTCTTCATATGTCCTGGTGTACATTCGTCGCCAAATATATGGTCCGCAAAGTTTGATCCCGGAGTTGATTTTGGTCCTCGTAGTTCTCTGTTATAGTCTCTAAAGTGTTCCCTAAATCTGGTCTTAATTCTTTGTCCTGTCTGTCCGATATAGCCATAATGGCATGTACAAGTTAATTTGTACACTCCTTGTCTGTCCAGTATACTTGTCCCGGTTGTCCCACTCCGTAGTATTCTGCCTAGATTATCCCCCGTTCTGAATGCGGTATTGATGTTGTGTTCCCTAAAGAATTCCGCAAGTTTGTATGCTGATCCTCCCATATGTGTCAATGTAGCCTATTCTTCCATTCTCCTGTTCCCCGTTCGTTCCAATCTGCCCCCTGATGTTATCACGAGGCGCTTTTCGTATCCGTTGTCCTCCGCTATGGCGTATATTGTTCCCATTTCCCCCATATACATTTGCCGTGCCAGTGGTGTCCCCCGAGTCCCGTCACTAACCGCCCGACTGCCGCGTTCCTGTGTTGCCGGGGATGATCTGATAAGCCGTGCACCATCGTGTCCCTTGCCTCAGGCCCCCCGTACATCCCATATCCGATTCTGTTCTTTAGAAACCTGCAAAATGTGTTTATTCCATCAAATATCACACTGAATTTTCATGCCAAGAACAGAAACCAGAAATGACCAGAAATCGAGAATATGAACTTGGACGATATGTGGTTCCAACACTATGGTATCACTTGTCACACGGCTAACCAAACAATGGTTATTTCACGCAAGAAATTTAATGGCCGTGCTCTCTCACATTGTGGCAATGTTAATTGGCCGCCAGGATCATGTTCGGTTACGCCGTTGGACTTCCTTCTATGGGAATATTTAAAAGAAAATGTATAAAGTAATAAGCCAAGAACAAATTTAAAGCTAAAGGATGAGATAATTTGACACAATAATGACTTATGTCACTTTTGAAAATATGGATTATCGGCTAGACGAATGCCACCGTGGCTAGCATTTGAGCGATATTTTATTTCACACATAATTATCTTTTATAATAAAAATTTAGTAAAATAATTCCCAGAAAACTTGTTGTTTTAATTACAATTAATCCTGTGCATTTTGGGGGGACCACCCTTTACAATTTTTATACACGCTTTGTAACTCACGTCTATAGGACTTTTTTGAAAACCCAAAAAACTATAACTGACATCGCTGTCAAAATAACTGCTTTGTTTAATTTGCAAAATCGATTTTATGCCTCGTAATTCACTTTCCGGATATTCACCCCATATCATGTATGAAGAGCTGAATTTTTCCGATAGCATTGTATTGGTCATATAACACAGACCATATTCGGTTAGTATTTGTCTTGTCTGTATAAGAAAATCTCCTGAGCTGCTGCGCACTTTAGACGACAGATCATTTAAATCTTTTTTATATTTAATGGAGGCATCTCCGGTTAAATTGTAAATGAGTTCCATATATTTATTGGGAGTGATATTTAAGCGATCTAAAATTAAGTCAATTGATCTATTGTTGGGTATATCTTGAAAATTGAAATAGGTGGAGTTGGCCAATTTTTCCATAAACGTAAAAAACTCTTGCTGTTCCTCGGGCGAGAGTTTATGTAAACTGAAAGAAAATAAGAAAGCAGCATTTGATTTTTGTTTGACATTGGTAATTACAGGGTGTGTCCGCCGGGATTTTATATTGATAAATGTTTTATTTAATATCGGCAATTATGTATTGAATACATTATCAGATAAGTGGCCGCCTTCAGTTAGCGCCAGAAATGCGAGTCCTATTGAGCACATTTTTTCTTTACATTTTCACACATTTCATGCGGTGTTTCATTTATTTTTTTTGATTTTGTTTGAATTGCTCAAGTGTTTCTGATTTATTAGCATAAATCTTGCTTTTTAGATATCCCCACAAAAAGTGGTCCGGAACAGTCAAATCAGGCGAGCATCAACTTGTTGTGGAAAAAGGTCTCGAAGTAATTTTATTGTAATTCTGACTGTATGCACTGTGGCACCGTGTTGTTGATACCACATGTTAGCCAAGCCCAAAGAGGGTCTGTAGGTGATAGGCCCAAGCATGAACCACAACGTACTGAAAGATCGGCTGAAAACATTACTGCTGCATAAGAAAGTATTCAAAGCAATCCATAAACCCCCTGCAGGTGCCCCTGTAGGCTAGTACTAGCTTATAAGACTGGGGGTTGTGGGTTCGATTCCCAACAAAGACCTTTTTTACACTACAAATATAAAAATTGACTGTCGGTGGGCCTCCACAGTGATGAAGGCATGGTCACTGGTCACTGTGCTGTCTTATATGACAGTTAATTTCTGTAACTATTCTTCTACTTTCACCACCTGTCTCATCTCTTTTCTATCCCTTTCCTAAAGAATGTTGCACGGTTGGGCCTGAAGTGCTACTTCTCTGTACAAAAACTATCGACGCCATGTTCAGGAGCTTGGTCTTCAAAGAACAACTTTGGCCATAATTTTGCACAAGGATTTACATTTGTTTCCTTATAAGATTGACGAGAGCTTCTTCCACAATACCATTTATGCCGCCGTACATATACCAATAGGATGTTACAACTCGCCCATGACAACCCCGATTTTCATGAAAAAATCATAATGAGTGACCAGACACATTTTCATTTGAATGTATAAGTGAATAAACAGAATAGTGGTTTCTGAGGAATGGGAAACTCTCAAATTATTCAACAGTCACCATTTGCATCCATTAAAAGTGACAGAGTGTGATTTGTTTTACATCCGCGCCTGGCTATGTAGCCTTAATCAGATGGTGGACAAACCACTATACATAATTTGGAACGTCATGCTCTAGGACGTTGCAACTTTAATGATTCCAGGACAGGTCTGCAAACCATCACACCTTGCTAAAGAGTTGGAGACTTTCTAACTCCTGTCCAGAACACATGTCAAGCATGCTCACTGGACTGGATCATTCACTTTGCGTGTCATTATCAGTGAAATGATCCTGGCCACCATAAATTTCATAGTTCCCTTATGGGGCCGCAAAACCACAACCACCACGATCCTCCCATATAGGGGCCAACCTCAATGATCAGCCAGAGAACTATTAAATGTCTAAAGAGACAAATAATGAACTCTGCGAGCTCACTGATCCCCGTGGAAATAAAGTGGAGTTTCCAGTTGTCTCCCTGTCTGACTTCAGGTGACTGGGCTCCCTTTTTCCCCCAGTTGCACAGGTCTAGATAGTCGAGTATTCTATAAAGACCGATAAATATGCCCCCGGGGGGCATTAAAAGTGAGTCTGATGTGCAATTTGGTCAGGAGTTATCGTTGGACCTTACTTCTTAGAAAAAAAAAACGGTGTAACGGTAACTGTGTTAACGCCACAACTGAATGCTTTGGCCCTGATTAACATGTGGTATCAACAAGACGCTGCCACATCATATACAGCCGGAATTACAATGGAATTACTGCGAGACCTCTTTCCACGGCAAGTTATTTAAAAAAAATGGCGATGTTGATTGGCCTGTTTTGACCGCTCCGGACTTCTTTTTTGTAAGGCTAACAGAGGCAGATATTTATCTGATATTGTATTCCATACATAATTGTCGACATTAAATAAAACATTTATCAATATAAGATCCATTCTCTTATAATCAAAAATTATAAGCAATCGAAGATTTAATAAATATTTTTTATTTTTAATTACTTTTTTAAAAATATTATTTTAAAAATGTTTAAAAAAAGTGTTTTTAATGGCCCTTTTCCTTTAAAGTGCATTTGTAATTTTTTGAAAAATTCACCTTTTTGTTAACAGAAAAAATATTTTACATAAGCTAAAGTTAAGACCTTAAATAAAACAGACACACACAGACACACATATACAATATATATATACTAACACATACTAACACCTACCGGCAATATTCCTCAAATAGTTTGACATCTAAACGTGCTAACGGGCAAATGGTAACACTTGGCATTGTTGTATTCCAATAATAAAAATCTCGTTCGATGCCAACAACAGTGCTTTTGGTATAATAACGATCAACAGTTTGAAAACCAATTTCCACACACAAATACATCGACACAATTAAGAGCATCAACCAAAGGCAGCTTGTAAACAAAAATTGAATTCATGTGTAAATAAAACAAAATGTAAATCAGTGCAAGTAACGGGGAATAAAAACTAAAATATTTAAATTAAAATAGTGAGGGAGTGAGTGAGTGAAGGTAGGGCCATTAAAAGGCCCATTAAAATAAACTTATTATTCGCTTTCACTCTCTCTCTCTTTCTCTTTCCCTCATACACACTCAATGTTGTTAGATTTATTTAGCCCTTTTAATCGTGGTATTTTAAAGAGCTGCTTTTGTTTTTGTTTTTGTTTTTATAACTGCGGTGCATCTACTTACTTTTCAATTGTTGTGATTCCTCTTTTAACCACATACTGCAGTCCATGTATGTTGCTGTCCTCAAAATAGGCCGCTATAAAACTGATAATAGCTTTTATGGTTTTTCCTAATTTAATTTTTGTCCAAGTTGCTGTTGTTGTTGTTATTGTTGTTTTGCTTGTATCGGCCACTACAGTTAATGGTTGTGTTTTAGTATCTCCAAAATTTAACCACGAATTTCGTATGTTTCTTTTAGGCTTTTGTTGCATAATAAACATGTTGTTTGTTTATTTGTTTGTTTGTCTGTTCGTTACTCCAAGCGCATGTTATGTATTCAAAAATAGTGTTTAGTTTTCAATAACTAACTTATAAATCCTCTGCTGGTGATTCGATGTTAAAATTGTTATTTGTATTAGAGACTAAATGATTTAAAAGGCGAAAACTTAAGCGTGGACAAAATAGACCGAAAAAAATGCTGATGCAGGAGAGCTGAAAATTACAAAATAAATGTGAGGTTAGAAAAGCTCAAAACATTCAAACCAAAGTGAATTGTTTATAGTTTAAAGCAAAATAAATAAAGTGATTTTACCTCTTTCATTAACACTGAAAATAAAGTTGTGTATCAGGGCGTATTTAAAAAGGCAGAGATAAGATGACTGAAGGAGAATTTTAAAGAATTTTTGTATTACATTTGGGAAGCATAAATTGCTCTCTCTTCCCTCCTCAATAAATGCAGCAAACTTATCAGGCTGCCATTTCGATAAATTTATCTATGCGAACCTTTTAATAGTTTAATACCATACCATAGCTTTTCCCGGGCTACAAATATCACAAACCCACTTTTCAGAAGCCAAAATGTAACAGCTATCTAGATCTGTGCAACTGGGGGAAAAAGGGAGCCCAGTCCCCTGAAGTCAGACAGGGAGACAACTGGAAGCTTCACTTTATTTCCACGGGGATCAGTGAACCCGCAGAGTTCATTATTTGTCTCTTTAGACATTTAATAGTTCTCTGACTGATCATTGAGGTTGGCCCCTATATGGGAGTATCGTGGTGGTTGTGGTTTTGCGGCCCTATAAGGGATTTATGAAAATTATTGTGGCCAGGATCATTTCACTGATAATGACACGCAAAGTGATTCATCCAGTCCAGTGAGCATGCTTGACATGTGTTCTGGACAGGAGTTTGAAAGTCTCCAACTCTTCCGCAAGGTGTGACGGTTTGCAGCCCTGTCCTGGAATCATTAAAATTGCAACTAGGTGGTTCTGTTGCTTAGAATTATGCCTTCGGCTATCTAGGACGCATGTATGACGTTCCAAATTATACAATAGTGGTTTGTCCACCATCTGATTAAGGCTACATAGCCAGGTGCAGATGTAAAACGAATCACACTCTGTCCTGTAAATCTTATATTTTATTTTGTATATTTTTTTACATTAATCATTAATCGGACCTGCACTCAGGGGATGACCCCTTCACATACAATGCATTATGCCAGAACTAGGAAGTCAGGTTATAAGGAGAAGGGAAGAGGGAGTAGTGTTTGCGAGCATTCAATTTGAATTTTCCTACATTGAAACTGACAGGAAAGACCTCTAAAGGGGGTTTATTCTAAATACGGACTGTTCGTAGTGTGATTCACTGGCCAATCAACCACAAACGGATGCACTCTTAACGAAAATCGATTTAAATGCGAAAACGTGTGAGTAATAGGAACAAGTTTCCTAATTTCATTAGAGCACTTACCATTATAGTATTGATAAAACAGTGAAATACATTCCACATTGCATCGATGCTCCAAAGAATCAATAGAGTTGGATACCCTAATGTCCCCAATGAGCCTCTTGGCAGTCGAACAACACTAAATTAGACTTTGGGCCCATACATGAGATATGTATTCCATCCTTGGACGGATATAGATGGTATAAATGAATTTTCATGCCAAGAACATAAAGAGCTTCCGATTCCGTAATATTTATATCACCCATAGTAATAGATGCAGTACCATTTCCAAACATAGATCTATACATAAGCAAGCAGAAGGTCACTTAGGAAAATAAGAAATAGGGTAGGAGAAAGAAAGGAACCTTGCCTTGTACCCCTGAATTAATCTTGAATTTGTCTAATGAAATCCCATCTATAATAACTCGTATGACGTGATAAGATTTACATCTGCAACTGGCCGTGGGCCCTAATCAGATGGTGGATCATTACCACTGGATGAAATTTAGCGTCATCCTCGCCCTAGAAGGCCTTCGGATACGTACATCCTCCGGTCACTCCTAGTTGCAACTTCAAAAGCCCGGAGTAGGCCGCAACCTACTGCCTACTGCCTGCCTGAAGAGACAAATAGCGGAAACTCTGCGGGCTACTGATTCCCGTGGAAATAACGTGGAGTTCCCAGTTGACCCCTGCTGCCTTCAGGGGACTGGACTCCCTTTTCCCCCCAGTTGGACAGGTCTAGATAGTCAAGTATTCTATTAAGACCAATAAATGTGCCCCCGGGGGGTACTCTCTCCGAAATGTTGTGTGGAGTTGTTCCGACAGGAAAACCAGCCAGTCACCCGGGGAAAGCCCCTAGGGAAACCATATTGTCCGTCGATAAGATAGCTGTTTGTCATAAAATAAAAATTAATCATATTTTCCATTCCTTTAGAAAGTGCAAAACAAATTGCAAAAAAAGAAATATTTCAAAAAGGGCAGATGTTGCATTTTTCTATTAAAGAATTGCACTTTTCTTATACAGAAACTACAATTAAAATTAAAGACTCTTTAATATTTCTTTAAAAAAAATTTTTTTTTCAAAGAGAGAATTTTTTACAAAAAACCCTTGTTAAAACTCCATTAAAATAAAACTCTTTTGAAAAAATTCATTTTTTTTACAGCAAATTAACTTTTTCTTTTGTATGAGAAAAGGCATTTCTGTAGAAAATCTCTTTTTATTTATAAAAAATTTTTTAAAATTTATTTTAAATTCTTTGCAAGAAATGAAATTCTTTTACAAAAAATGCAACCTTTTCATTTATGTCGAAAAAAGGAATTTTGTAAAACAAGGAAAAAAGGATTTTTGTGAAAAATTTTTTAAAAAATTTCTTTTTTGTAGAAAATTGATTTTTCAGGAAAAAGGCATTTCTGTAGAAAATCTCTTTTTCAGAATAAAGATTTTTTATAAGAATTTTTTTAAATTCTGCCCAAAAAATTTCTTTCACAAAAATGCTACATTTTTGTTTATGTGGAAAAAAGGCATATCTGCGAAATATTGCTAAAGGATCATGAGCATGTTGCAGTCACTGGGCCGTACTTCTTTAAAAACGATACGGGTGGGAATATTACAGTCAATGATGACTGTTAAAGAGTCATGATTACTGATTTTTTCGTTCATCAATTTAGCAATTTCTGTAGATAAAAAGGATGTGTGAAGTTGTAGTTTCAACAAGACGACGCAACATGCTGCACAACTTGCACCATAATTGATTTGTTAAAGGAAACGTTTGATAACCGGCTGATTTCAGGGTACGAAACCATGAATTAGCCTTTTTTTTTTTAAAGAGAAGTAGCACTTTAGGCAACAATGCCTATTTAGTCAAGTACCGTGCTACATTCTTTAAGAAAGGGATAGAGAATAGATGAAACAGGTGGTGAAAGTAGAAGAATAGTCGGAAATTAACTGCCGTATATAAGACATTACAGCGACCAGTGACTATGCCTTCATCGCCTAGGAGCCCCACCGACAGTCAATTTTTATTTTTGTAGTGAAAAAAACCAAGGTCTTCGTTGGGAATCGAACCCACAACCCCCATATTTACAAGCTAGTACACTACCTATACTGTAGTTTGTGGGGATATGTGAAATTGCTAGTCAACGCCGTTAAGCCCAAAACAATGGACCACTTGATCGATATACGGCCACAAATATTGGAGAAAGTCATCGATCTCCACATTAGACTACGTTTGAGCCAGCCGTGACGGTCATTTCCCAGAAATATTGAACTTAAAGTTATAATGCGAGAATAAATTTTATTTTGTCTTTAAAAAAATTCACCTTTGTTTTATTTCATTTTAAAATTCTATACCTCGATAAAAACACTTTTCACTTTAGTTTTTCAAATATTTATTGTACACTACTTACCACTATAACAACTTTTGCTATCACAATCACGGACCAAAAAAATATTGATGCCAAATAACTTATCACTCTGCTGACTGGACTTCTATAAACATCCTGTTTGTTTGTCATTGAAAATTCAATTTCATCAAATGGATTTCGTGCTTGATTGCTCATAATTTGTGAACAATTTAGTGTGTATTTTTTCCTGCTGTTATTCACTGAGGAAACATTTCATATCAACATGACAGAAATATTAAATGAACAAGAAAAAAGAAAAATAAATTGTTGCTGCTGTTGTTTTTGTAATAAATAAATAAATAATTGCAGTTTATTGTATGACATGGCAATGACATGGTCATAATACAATCAACACAAATATAAATGGTGTGTTTAATTTTAGATTGTAGATTGTGGACAATTAAAAACCTTTTAACCTCGAAATTTATTTAAGTGAAAAATAATTTAGTAGAATTTGAATAATTTAAAAGCAAAAATTTAATTGAAAAGAAAAAAAAAATAAATATTGGCTTAATATTTTGTTAAAAATAATTATAAAACTTTTATACATAAATAGATATAAATAAATATTTTACTTATTTTACTGAAAATAATTATAGTTTTATCTGTCATCTGCTATCTGCCTGTTTATGGGGAGTTTTATTAAATTTTTTATTTTTTTACAGAAGGCGTATGATTGATATTAAATAGCAGCTTGATAACTTGTATGTACTTAACGATTAAGGATTTTAATCATGCTTTGGATTTTTGAACAAGAAATTTGTTTTTGAATTGTGGCAACACCAATAACATGTTGGTTTTGTTATTTAGTTTTTTGACATATTCGTAGTAGATGCATTGGCAATTGCTACAATGAATTCACTATTTCGCTCGAATTTCGCATTAAAATAATTAAAATCCACTACGAAAACGGTGATTCTGTTAAAGTTACATTTCGTAAAATTCGTAATATTTTTGAACAAGATAATCGTCCTTCTGCAACCGAAAATATCGCAGCCGTGAGCCAAATTTGTGTACTCCTCCACGTTCTCAAAAATTACAGTTATCCAAAACCACCACATGGAAAATTTTGCGTAACAGTTTGGCTTTAAAACCTTAAAAGGTTTAATTGGTGCAGGAATTGAAGCCAACCAACCATTTACATCGCCGTAGATTCGCTCAATTTATACAGAAATAACCGGCTGGTTTTTCCCAGCCCATTTTCACTTGTCAGGGTATGTTAACAAGCAAAATTGCCGCATGTAGACTTCGAAAAATCCTGGTGTGATTATTGGGAAGCTTTTGCATGCTCAACGTGTCATTGTATGATGCGCGTCATTGTATGGAGGCGTGATTAGACCGTTTAATTTAAGATGGCGCTAGAATTTCGGTAGCGGTAAGTGAATCACACTACCGCGAGATGCTTACAACTCAATTTTGGCTTCTTATTGAAGACGTGGATATCACTGACATGCCCCCCATTTTTATGGTCTTTATAGAACACTCGACTATCTAGATCTGTGCAACTGGGGGAAAAAGGGAGCCCAGTCCCCTGAAGGCAGGCAGGGTGTTAACTGGAAACTCCACGTTATTTTCACGGGAGTCAGTGAGCTCGCAGGGTTGCGCTATTTATCTCTTTAAACATTTAGCTGTTCTCTGGCTGATTACTGAGGTTGGCCCCTATATGGGAGTATCGTGGTGGTTGTGGTTTCGCGGCCCCAGAACAGGTCAGTTTTTAATGGGGCCAGGTTCATTTCACCTTTAATAACACCTACCTGGTGGAATGTTCCTACATCCACTGAGCATGCTAGACATGTGTTCTGGACAGGAGTTGGAAAGTCTCCAGCTCTTCAGCAAGGAGTGGTGGTTTGCAGCCCTGCTCTGGAATCATCAAAGTTGCAACTAAGAAAGACCTGTTGCTAGAATTAGTCTTCGGGCGTGAATGACGTTGCTTTTCATTCACAGTGGTATGACCACCATCTGATTAGGGCTCACTGCCAGGCGCAGATGTAAATCAAATCACGTAATCACTGATATGTCTACCCCCTCAGGGGCATATTAATATGTTTTGACGGAAATCCACCATCATTACCTGTGTCTTCAGCGGTAAAAAGGAGCCCAGTCCCCTAATAGGTTAGCAGCAGCCTACTGGACAATCCACTATATTTCCATGGGAATCAGTAAAGCCCCAGAGTTCCGCTATAAGTCTCTTTAGGCATTCAGCTGTTCTCTGACTCATTATTGAGGTAGGCCCTTCGGGAGTATCGTGGTGGCTGTGTGTTTCGAGGCCCTCGTTTGAGTTGTGTGGGTCGGATCATTCACAATGATTACAATGAATAGTCCTGGTCCACTGAGTATGATTGCGGTTGTGTACTTAAATTTTATTAAGCTTCATGCGTTCTGGACCAGGAGTTGGATAGTCTCCAACTCTTCTGCAAGGAGTAAAGGCTGCGTCCTGCTTCCAGCTTTTTAAGTTGCAACTAGGAGTGATCGGAGGATATACGTATCTGAAGGCCTTCTAGGGCGAGGATGACGCTACATTTCATCCACAGTGGTATGATCCACCATCTGATTATGGCTTACACAGTTAGGTACAGATGTAAATCTTATCACCTATCACTGACATGTGGTCCCCCCTGGGGCACATTTATATGACTTGGCGAAATGTAATCGTCATTACATGTGTCACCTGGGGTTAAAGGGTGCCCAGTCCCCTTCAGGGGTAGCAGGAGCAAATTGGACAATCCACTATATTTCGATGGGAAAGCCCCCAGATTGCAGCTTTTTGTCTTTGTAGCCTTTTAGCTGTTCACTGACTGATTATTGATGTTGGCCCTTCGGGAGTATCGTGGTGGTTGTGGTTTCGCAGGCCCTCATGAATATTAAGTAAGGGGCCACCTCTGCAGAGAACAAAGGGTGAATGATCCGGATCCGATGAGCAAGCTTGTCATGTGTTCTGGACGGGGAGTTGGATAGTCTTCAACTCCTTAGCAAGGAGTGGGTGTTGGCGACCCTGCTACGAAACTTGCGAAATTGCAACTAGGAATGTCCTGTTGTATAGAATTATGTCTTCGGCTTCGTAGGGCGTGGGTTCGCGCTACATATTACCTCCTTCCCGCGGGCACATTGTTATGCTTTGACGGAAACTTAGACATATACCCCCACATGTGTCAGCGGGGGTATATGGGAGTCCAGTCCCCTTCAAAATTAGCAGGAGCCAACTGGACAATTTCACTTAATTTTCACGGAACCCCAGAGTTTAGCTTTGTCTTTTTAGTCTTTTAGCTGTTCTCTGACTGATTATTGAGGTTGGACCTTCGGGAGTATCGTGGTGGTTAGGGTTTCGAGGCCCTTGTTTGAGTTGTGTAGGTCGGATTATTCAGATTGAACACAATAAATGATCCAGGTCCAATGAGCATGAATGTCGTCGTGTTCTTAATTATATTAAGCTTCATGCCTTCTGGACCAGGAGTTGGATAGTCCACAACTCTTCAGCAAGGAGTGAAGGCTGCGGCCTGCTTTGGGCTTTTGAAGTTACAACTAGGAGTTACCGGAGGATATACATATCCGAAGGCCTTCTAGGGCGAGGATGACGCTACATTTTATTCACAGTGGTATGATCCACGGTCAGGTTATGTAGGTACTGACGTAAATCTTATCACGCACGCTACACATCACCGAAGTGGTTTCATCAACCGTCGGGTTATGGGTTACACAGCTAGGTACCGACGTAAATCTTATCACGCATCACTGACATTTGGTTTCAACTTTCAACAGGACGGCGCCACATGTCACACAGCCAATGAAAGGCAAAAATGTCTATTTAGTCAAGTACCGTGCCACATTCTGTAGAAAAGGAATAGAGAAAGAAATTAACTGTCGTATAAGACAGCACAGCGACCACTGACAATGCCTTCATCAGTGAGCAGCCCCACCGGAAGTCAATTTGTATTTTGTAGTGAAAAACAGCCAAGCTCTTTGTCGGGAATCGAACCCACAACATCCGGATTGACTAGCTTGTACACTACCTACTAGCCTACAAGGGCACTACAGTTTAGTGGCTACCACTGGATTATTTTTTGTCGGACAATGTTAAGGACAGAGTCTAGACGGAGCCAACCTTATCGATTTCAGCCTTAAAACTAAAAATCCGTAATGTGATTAACGAAATAGGATCGCCATTTCGCCAAAAAGTGATTAAAAACTTTGATGGAAGAATCGACATCTGTCAGCGTGGTCGTGGTGGACATTTGCCAGACGACAATAAAAATTTAAATCATCTTAATTTAGATTTTTGTTTTATTTTGTTTTCGAAAACAAACTTCTTGTTGACAAACCCTTTATGTATGTATATCACAAATGAAAGCACACATTTTTGCCTCTTTAATATTTAAACAAATTTAAAGTCTTAATTTATTTTAAGAAAATAAAATCAAAAACGTAATAGACTCTTTTTTAGTTAAAAAAATTTCACAAAAGTAAATATTTTTCTTGTTAAACTTCTTATAAAATTTATTAATTTTGTTTTGTTTTGTTTTGGAAGCGGAAACTATTCATTGCATGCACCACAAAAGTTACAACATGCAATCATTTATTTCATAAATTCATATTGTTGTTGTATTTAACATAATCATCGTTTTCCTACTCTGTTTTTTTATACCGCTGACTGAGCGTTCAAAGGCGAATAAACTCATATTTGAGAAAAAAAAAATGAGCAGCATAACTACAAAGTATTAGTGTATAAAGTTCAAAAAACAATAACAACAACAACTTGCGTATATATTTTTGTTGGTATTTATGCTGCGTATAAAAAATAACAAACAAAAAAAACACAGACTTGAATACATTTTCTAACAGCATAATTTGGCGCGCTGTGATTTTATGATTTTAAGTATGTTTAAAGTTATAAATAAAGAGTGTTTTTATGGAGGTATAGAACATTCTTAAGGTATAAAACGAAGATGTAGTTATTAAATTGACATGAAATTTAATTTACTCGGCAGATAACCTGAAAGAAGAATATTAGAGCAACAAAGGTTATTGAATTTGAAACATATCTGGGCAGTTATTTCGGAGATAACTGGGGTTGTTCTGAAAGATTAGCATTACACTGATTTCGTTAAAAATGGCTTCAAAGTAACTTTTACTTGAAAACTATGAAAATTATGTGTAAACAGTGTATTAGAATACACTAAAATATACTAAAATACTCTGAAATATACTAAAATACAATAAAATATACTAGAATAGACTAAACTATACTAAAATATACTAAAATACAATAAAATATACTAAAATACAATAAAATATACTAAAATACACTACAATATACTAAAATATACTAGAATACACTAAAATATACTAAAATACACTAAAATATACCAAAATACACTAAAATATACTAAAGTACACTAAAATATACTAGAATATACTAAAATACACTAAAATATACTAAAATACACTAAAATACACTAAAATATAATAGAATTCAATAAAATATACTGAAATACACTAAAATATACTAGAAGGATATTAGATGAACTAAATGCACAGATTTTTGAAACAAATCTTTGCAATTCTTCCCGAGATTATGGGGTTGTGTTGAAGAAATACCATAAAAATGATTTCCTTAAAAATGGCGTGAAAGTGACTTCTACATTGAAACCGTAAAAACTGTTTAAAGAAGGCTTAAATATCCTTAACAAGAAGAATATTATGGCATTATAATTTAAGTAAGATTTTTGGTATATGATCGTGACGGTTAGCTCAGAAATAGTCTACTCAGGAGTTCCAATATTCGGTCACTTTTTCCCATTTGTGGCGAGTTTTGTCCTTCAAGTGGTCGATTTTGGAGTTATCGGCAAAAATGAGCGATAACGAGGAACGATTTTTTAAAACCAATTCATGTATCCGAAACATGAAACTATTTGACTACCAAAAGTTTCGTCATGAGCAGTATGACATGTTGCTACAACTTTTTGATACTACAGTTCCTCCACATCATGGTTGTTCAATTGATGAAGAAAAAGGTCAATAATTTGGCGGTGAAGCCGCTACCAATGACTGTAACATTCTAACCAGCATCATTTTTAAAGAAGTATGACCAATGATTTCACCAGTCCATTAACAACACTAAACAGACAGTTTATCTGAATGTAACGATGTCTTAAGATACACTTGGGGATTATTTAAATACCGCAGTTTTGTTTATCGTATCGATTCAGACAAAACTGAGCTCCATCGCTAAATATAATTCGGTTATAAAAATCGAAATCAATGATAATCTTGATTTGGGCCCATTCACACACCTTGCGAGGTGATCGTGTGGCTTTCATTACTAGGGCGAGTTAGATCTTTCAAGATCTTTCTGGAAAATCTTCCACAATCTGAATGGACATATATGGAATATCCATGAAGGATGGCATATAAACTGATTTCTCTATGATATATGCTCTACAGCAGTATTAACTTCTTTTATGCACACTGTGCGATGTCTCTGCAAATAAAGATTCTTATTTGATAAAAAGTCACTGAATTTGAAGCACAAGTTTGCAGTTATTCCAGAAATAACTGGGGCTGTGTTGAGAAATAACCACACAATTGAATTTTCATAAAAATGTCCTAAAAATGACTTTGTGACTTCAAAACTGTAAATTATGTGTAAACAGTGCTTTCGCAACCTAAAAGAAGAATATTAATCAAGTTTAATGCGCTGATCTTAAAACTAATCTTTGCAGTTGTTCGCAGAGATAATGGGATTGTGTTAGAGGATGCCGTAAAACTGATTTCCTTTAAAATGGCAAGAAGGTGACTTTTACTTGGAAACCGTAAATTATGTCGGCATAATAAAATTTACAGCATTATAATTTAAATATAACTTCTGGCATATTACCGTCACGACTGTCATGGACATAGTCTAACCTGGTGTTCCAATATTTGATGACTTTTTCCAACATTTGTGAACGTATATGGGCGATAATGTGGCGAAATTTATCCTTCAAGTGGTCAATTATAGTTTTGGGATTATCGGCAAAGATTACCAACTTTACATTTCTCCATAGAAAATAGTCTAGCGACGCTATCTTGAAGTCCAATTAAAGGTTCTAAAACGTTGGCTGGCTTGGGCTATGTGACATATTGCGCTGACCTTTCGAAACTATAGTTCCTGGTCATCATCAGTCCATAAATAACACTAAACAGACAGTCTTTTCTGTATATAACGATGTCTCAACGTACATTTGTGTTCGATGTTCGATGGTCTAAACACATTTTTCGAGTTTCTAAAGAAGCTTTCAAGTGTCTCGATTTTCTAAAACGGTGTAAGAGATGACGTGATAAGATTTATATCTGCAACTGGCCGTAAGCCTTAATCAGATGATGGATCATTACCACTGTGGATGAAATGTAGCGTGATCCTCGCCCTAGAAGGCCTTCGGATACGTATATCCTTCGGTTACGCCTAGTTGCAACTTCAAAAGCCCGGAGTAGGCCACAGCCTTCACTTCTTGCTGAAGAGTTGGAAACTATCCAAGTCCTGGTCCAGAACGCATGAAGCTTAATATAATTAAGAACACGGCAGCATTTATACTAACTGGACCTGGACCATTCATTGTGTTCATTGTGAATGATCCAACCCACAAACTCAAACGAGGGTCTCGAAACACACAGCCACCACGATGTTTCCAAAGAGCCTACCTCAATAATCAGTCAGAGAACAGCTTAATGTCTAAAGAGACAAATAGCGGAACTCTGGGGCTTTACTGATTCCCGTGGAAATATATTGGATTTTCCAGTTTGCTCCTACTAGCCTTTAAGGGGGACTGGGCTCCCTTTTACCCCCGAAGACACATGTAATGCCGGATAATCATGCTCAGTGGACCTGGACTATTCATTGTGTTCATTGTGAACGAGAGCCTCGAAACACACAACCGTCACTATACTCCCGAAGGGCCAACCGTAATAATCAGTCAGAAAACAGCTAAAAGGCTAAAAAGACAAATAGCTGAACTCTGGGGCTTTACTGATTCCCATGGAAATATAATGGAAGTTTCCAGTTGGCTGCTGCTAACCTGGGCTCCTTTTTGCCCCCGAAGAAACAGGTAATGACGGTGGATTTCCGTCAAAACATATCAATGTGCCCCTGGGGGGGGGGGGGGGTAGACATGTCAGTGATATCCACGTCTTCAATAATAGGCCAAAATTGAGCATGATCCACTGACCGCTATTGCATTTCCAGCGCCATCTTAAAACAAAACGATCCAGACTACATCGCGCCTCCAGTGTGATTCATAAAGACTTAGGTGCCCCTGTAGGCTAGGAGGTAGTGTACTAGCTTGTAAATATGGGGGTTGTGGGTTCGATTCCCAACGAAGACCTTGGTTTTTTTCACTACAAAAGATAAAAATTGACTGTCGGTGGAGCTGCTCAGCGATGAAGGCATAGTCACTGGTCGCTGTTGCTGTCTTTATACGGCAGTTAATTTCCGACTATCCTTCTGCTTTCACCACCTGTTTCATCTCTTCTCTATCCCTTTCCTGAAGAAGGTAGCACGGTACTTGACTAAATAGGCATTGTTGCCTGAAGTGCTACTTCTCTTTTAAAAAAAAAAAAAAAAAAAAAAAAAATAAAGACTTATAATGTGCTCCCCGGGGGGGGGGGGGGCGGTGTAAGAGATACTTCACTCCATCCGATCTTCGTACTATTTGTATGGTTATACTATTTGTATAACCATCCAAAAATGGAATATAACTCTCATGTATGAACCGCCGCCCTAAAATCTATTTTGGAGTTGCTCGACCGCGTGTGGAAAAGGGCCAAGAGGCTCATTAGGTACAGTAGGGTATCCAACTCTCTTGTTTTTCTAGAGCATCGACACAATGTGGGATGTATTTCACTGTTTTATCGTTTAAAAAATGGGAAGTGCCCTTATGAAACTAGGGAACTTATTCCTGTTACTGGCAGGTTTTTGCAATTAACTCAATTTTCGTTTAGAGCGCATCCATTTGTGGTTGATTTTCAAGTGTATTCCGCTACGCATTACAGGAATAATATGGAATATGGAATAAACTCCCTCCAAAGGTCTTTCCTGTGGTTGAGTGGTCAGTGAATCGCACTACGTGAATCGCACTACTACTGAAACTTTGCAACCTAACCTCACTTTACTTTTCCTATAAGAAGTTTTTTATAATTTATACTTAAGGCAAATATTTTAAACGATTGGCGATTATCTGTTTCTTCTTCATCTTCGTTTTCAATTTATTCAGTGGCTTCTTTGATTTAGCAGCACATAAAATTTTATGACCGTTAGTTGATCGAATAAATCTCTTTAAAAAAATGTCTGCTAAAGAAAAAAACTTAATAAAAAAAAATATATTTTTATGTTAAATGTGTTTAAGTTGTTATTATTGTTGCCATTGCATTTAACAACTTTTTGATAATTGTTTTTGCAATGCGATAAAAACTATTCGCATCAGACTGTGAATTAAATAAATTGCTTAAATTTAAACTTTTAGGCTAAATGGACATATATTTGTGTGTGTGTGTCTGTGCGTAAAAGTAATTGTTTTAAGTGTGCAAGTTAATGCATGTGTATTGGGTGCTGTGCGTATGTGTGTGTGTGCAATTTAATGTGTATTTTAAAATTTAACAGTTTTCACATTTAAATGTCATTTATTTAAAATTCAATGAAACGGAAGCGCCAATTTTTACACACACCATAAATTTTCTAATGGGTTTGTTGACTTTTTTTGCATTTTTTTGACAAAAACAAAAACAACAAAAAATACTTCTTGGTCATACCAGTAAATGCTATTTCAATAGAAAATACATTTTGTAAATAATTATGTATTTATATTTAATTTTATAATTTCTAAGTAACAAAAGGCAAAGCCATGAGAAAATCATATTAAAAGCTTAACAGCAGTTTTACTAAAATTAATGGAAATGTTGTGTTTTTAAACAAAATAATAAATTAATAAATAAAAAAAGATTTCAATTATAAAATGATTACAAAAAAATATACTTACTGACATATTCATAAATAAATAATTTGTCTTTGAAGAGTATTTAAAAAAAATAATTTTAAAAAGTTGGTGGATATTTATATTGAAGAATCTAAATCGGCAGTTAGAATTATAATAAAATTTTATAATATTATACTGTTACAGATGCGTCTTGCTTAAGTTTCAAAAAAAAAATAATTAAGCAATAAAATAAACTTACTGGCTATGCTGTTTACTAACTGCGATGCTTGCTGAGAAAACTTATGCACGCGAGACAACAACAAGTTTCTAGTTACAAACTGCATAGAAATTTTATACACGCAAAACAATAACAACTAGATATGCTGTTTATTAACTACGTAGCTTTCTAAGAAAACTTATGAACACAAGACAACAACAACTATCTTAAAATAAACTCCAGGAAGAACATACAGGCGCCTATACATTGAACGGACAACATACAACAACAAAATGTGATACAAAGAGAGTAGAAGATTTTTAATTTTTCTCGACTTCTAGTGGACAAATAGTGATTGGATAGATAGTTAGTTGAAAAATAGAAATAAAAAATAAATTATTTCATTCAGGGCCTATCACCTATATACCCTGTTTCTTCGAATTCATTCAATAGATGATAAGTAGTGCGTTTTGGTGGCATGTAGTTTCTCCCAAAAATTTCAGGGAACTTTCTCATTGTTACAGTAATTGATGATTGATTTTGATAAAAAAATTTAAACGATTAAAACACGTTGGTTTATCGAATATTTTTGTATAATAAAATTGCCACATGCCTACTCCACGACTGTCAAATATGAACTGTCAAGACTTATGTTTGCTAAAATGGTGGCAAAAAAAATTAGCATACCTACCCTGCATAATTTTGCTGTGATAAAATTTTTAAACCACTCTTTTAAAACAGCTTGATAGTCTAATTATTATTTATAATTAGTTTTGTTTAATGCCTTAAATTAGACATCTAAAATTTACTTATATTTCTTATAATTTTGAGTTATAATTGTTAAGCAAATTTAAAAATACCAGCAGCAGTTTTTCATAGTTGATGACAGACATGCAGTGTTAAAAAGAATAAAAAATAAATTACTCTCCAGCCATGAGAAAGAAGTTTTATTGCTCCTTGAGTATTTGTTTCCCTTTTGTAAAGTGTTAAAAAATAAATATAGCGCCCAAAGCCTAAAATTTGTTCATAATGTACATGGGGAGCGACCCTTAAGATACGAATAATATTAAAAAACTTTTATTTTTCATTCTTCATAAAAGATATTTTCTTTTAAATAAACGAAATAACAAAGAAAAAACTTTTCAATGTCAGAACAAAGAAATAAAAAAGCAAAAAGGAATAAAATAAATAAAAAAATAAATGGAAGCTAAAGTATTTCACTAGAAATAGCTGCGTTTTTATACTTCAAAAAAGTTTCTTTAGCTTGAAGAAATGTACAACAGAAGAAACAAGAAGAAATTCAATATTAAGAGAAACCGAATCGAAGATACTCTTCTTCTACTGAGAGAAAAGTCTTGAATTGAGCCACTTAAGGTCTCACTAAGTTTTAAAACTGATTGAGATTTAAAAGTCAATTTTTTCATAAGTAATTATTTCCTTTAAAGCTAACGATGATAACAAGTTCATGTCTTTTATTTAAAGGAAATAAGAAAATATTAATCTTTAGAATCTGGCTTCGCTCCAAATTTTCATGCTGTAAGACTAAACGATTCTTAAAGTTTTTCTTTATTTTATAACATTTACAGCGAGCCTGCTTGTAGCGATATACAAATTTGTTTGCGGTAATGAGGGCAGATTTGAGGCTAATTAATGCTGAATCGTGTTATTTGATTGTGCTTAAGTGAGTACCCCCCGGGGGCACATATATATGGTCTTTATAGTACGTAACACCTATCTAGATCTGTGCAATTGGGGGTATAAAAGGAGCCCAGTCCCCTGAAGGCAAGCAGGGAGTCAACTGGAAGCTCCACGTTATTTCCACGGGAATCACTAAGCCCCAGAGTTCCCCTAATTGTCTCTTCTTTAGACTTTTAGCTGTTCTCTTACTGATTATTGAGGTTGGCTCTTCGGGAGTATCGCGGTGGTTGTGGTTTTGCGGCCCCAAGCATGAACTAATTATGTGGGCCAGGATCATCTCGTCTTTAATAACACCAACAGGTGAATGATCCGAATCCAGTGAGCATGCTAAACATGTGTTCTGGACAGGAGTTGGAAAGTCTCCAACTCTTTAGCAAGGATTAGTGGTTTGCAACCCTGCTTTGGAACCGCTGAAATTGCAACCAGGAAAGACCTGTTGCTAGAATTAGTCTTCGGCTTCTTAGGGCGTGAGTGACGTTGCTTTTGTTTCCCAGTGGTTTGACCACCATCTGATAAAGGCTTACGGTCAGATGCAGATGTAAATCTTATCACGAAATGTGCTAAAGTCACTGAAAATCATGTACAACATTCCTGTCATAGTTGATGATTGGAGAAAGCTTTTGCTTTGGGTAAGGTTCTTCGTTACCTCACACCTTTGGTGCATTGCTAGTGTGATATTCTACTTAATAAGTTCAGGGCGTAAATACATAAAACGCTTAAGCACTAAACCACAGCACCATTCACGCGAAACTTTCAACAGGCTTCACTTTAGCTCATGCTTTCTAAAATTTTGGACCGTAACTTTTTGCTGTTCAAAAATATATGCCTCCTTCTTTCTGAAAATGTATTGTAACAAAAATGCTTGGTTTAAGTTATAAAAAGATAATTATCACAAAAAGAAATTCCACGAACTAAGTTTGTAACGACACGTTTACGTCGTGTTGTGCCAATGTTTAATTGAAAGGCGGCTGGTTGGTTCTTAGACTTTATTTGCATCTAATCTCCTAAAAGACAGCTCACATTCTTTGCTACGTGTGCCGTGCAATGATGTGCGAAGGTATCTCTGGGTTAGGTGCCACAGTTAGTGGACGAGGGAAATAGCCAAAACAGTGAAAATTGTGTAGTGTGAAAACCATTAGAACACAGTAGAGACGTTAGGCACAAACCGGCCTAGGTAAAAACCACCACACCAGTTTGCGACCTCACCGGTGCTACTATGGCCAGTACTACGGGATAAGAGTTAGTGTAGGAGGGCAAATAACCGGAACATTGGAAATTGTGTAGTGTAAAAACCACTAGAATACAATTTAACGCTGCTCTAGTCACTTCCAATAGCGACGGTAGGCACAACCGGGCTGGTTAAAACCCACCACACCAGTTTGTGACCTCACCTGTGCTACTATGGACACCACCATGGCGTAAGAGTTAGTATAAGAGGGAAATATCCGGAACATTGGAAATTGTGCAGGGTAAAAACTACTAGAACACAGTAGCGACGTTAGGCACAAACCGGCCTGGGTAAAGACCACCACACAAGCTTTTGACCGGTGCTACTATGGCAAGCATCAAGAGATAAGTGTTAAGCAGGAAACATCCAGAACACTGGAAATTGTGTAGGGTAAAAACCACTATAATACAATCTAACGCTGCTCTGGTCACTCCCAGTAGCGACTGTAGACACAAACCGGGCTGGGTAAAAACCACCACACCAGTTTGTGAACTTACAGCATTTACCGAAGATACTCGGAAATATTTTTGGGCAATACTCTCCGGTGAAAATTTTATCTGTTATCTGTTGGCCGGCTGCGCACCAACTGAACTCTTTGTTCATAAAGTTCTTCTTTATATACCCATTCGTCGCCACACAGAAGTACAAACACACACACACATACACTACAGCTGGCTGCATTCATTTTCAGCCGTCACTTGCACCACCACGTAAAGATGGCGCTCCCTAGCGAGCTGCCGTTACATACAAAATTATAATTAAAAATGTATCTGACTTAAAACTATAATTATGAAATAAATATAATAATAAACTAAAATAATAATTCATATAATTATCAAGAAAAAAATTGGCTTTGTCGCTAAAAACGAGCATCAGGACTTTTAGCGTTACAAGTTTAATAATCAGAACATAAAAACAACTAACACAGAACAAGATGACATACAGCCATCGGAGATGGCCTTAAGTGACTAAAGTAAAGCTTTGTATTATCGTATACTTATGCCCTTAAGGCTACTATATCATAATTCAATTGGCGGTTTATTTCAATTTTTACCTTACAGGGTGTGTTAAGAACAAAAAAAATATAAAAAAAAATTAACACGATAAAATCAATTCAATTGTTAAATCTCACTTGCCTTTTATGGTGTTGTAGGGTATAAAAACTCGCGGAAAAAAATAAAAAAAGTTTGTAAAATAGTTAATTTTATTATTTACTACTTCTAACTATAATAGCAAGTATTTTAACTCGTCTTTGAAGAAAACAAGATAATGAATAATGGAAGAAAAATAAATTTTAGTCTAAAACTATACGAAGACTTAGTCACTTGTTACTCATTTTATTAATAACGGGTGTTTTTTTATAAAGGTAACTTTAAGTTTTTTTTTTTTTTTTTTTTTTTCAATAATTATTTATTGTATCTTCAAGAAACTGAACTAACAATAAGTTTTAAAATCTTGAATTCTAAAAAAAAAGTTACATTAGTCCCGACCATGTCAGAACTAACCTTTTGGGTAAAAAAAAAATTGACATTAAAAAAAAAAAACAAAACAAATATTTCTAAGATGTGTCATCTGTAGCATTGAGGATTAAAGCTGCGGTATCCCTCTTTTTTAATTGGCTATGTCCACTATAATCCAAGATATTGCGAGCAAGGGGGTTAGGATGGTCTTCAAGCTTCATTAAGTATTTGCCTGCGTATTTGATGATTTCTGTAGTCACCAGCGGTATGTCTAAATCACAATGTATGTTTGAATTTCTGATGTACCATGGAGCGGAAGTTATTAATTGTAAAATTTTATTCTGTCCACGTTGAATTTTATCCACATTTGAAGCTGAGGCAGTGCCCCTAAGTTGGATTCCGTGAGACCATATCGGTTTCAAAATACTCTTGCAAATTAGAAGTTTACAATCTAGGGTTTCACAGCCTTTTTCGGCAGATTCTAAAATTGTTAAAAGAATTTTTTAAAGTGAACAGTATTATGTGAACAGTGAATATTTAATATTTGAATGGAAATATTTTGTGAAGGAATTCTTTTAATCTCCGACAGACGTTAAATAAATTTGTTTGTGACTGTTTTAAGAACTTTTATTTTTTATGAGCCAATGTAATTGTGTTAGCTTAAGTTTCATTTGTGTTAGCTTTGGGTCAATAAGATGTTTCCATGTAAGGCGACGATCAAGATGTATACCAAGATATCTCACATAACTATGGTGAGGAACAATGTGATTATTGATTCGAACGGGTGAACAATTATCTCTTCGCAGGGTGAAGGTCACATGAATGCACTTTTGAACGTTCACTTTAATTCTCCATAATTTTAACCACAACTCCAACTGAGTTATATGTTGCTGAAGATTTATGGAGGCTTGAGAGGAGTTTTCGTGCAAACTTAGACACGCTGCGTCATCAGCAAACGTAGAAGTGTGGACAGTTTCACTTACAGGCATATCGCAGGTATATATCAAATATAAAACTGGTCAAAGAATGCTACCTTGTGGTACGCCTGAGGAAATTGGTTTGGATAAACTAACAAAGTCTCCTTCAACAACAGAAAATTTTCGTCCAATTATGTAGCTTTTTAATAGGTTGCTTATATTACAAGGCAAGTGAGCGGTCAGTTTCAGAAATAGACCTTCATGCCAAACTTTGTCAAAAGCCTGAGAAACATCAATAAAAATAGCTGAACAATACTTCTTCTCTTCAAAAGTCCTTCTTATCACCTGAACCAATCTATAGGTTTGCCCAATTGTGCTATGTCTACTTCTAAAACCAAATTGATGGTCTGGGATATACCCACTATCCCTTAGCATTGGAGACAATTTATTCATAAGCAACTTTTCAAAAACCTTTGAAATAGTCGCTAATAGGCTTATGGGCCTATATGACTCGGTTTTGGTTAGGTCTTTACCCGATTTTGGAATCATTTTAACTTTTTGAAATCTTCCAGTGGTCAGGATAGTATTCAAGCCGTAAAATGGCATTAAAAATAAATAGCATGATTCTGACTGCAATACTGGGGAGCTCTTTCAACATTCTGTTACTGGACGGTCCATACCAGGAGATTTTTTCGGGTTTGTCTCAGAAACTATCTTTTGAACCTCACGCAACCTAAACTTTAAGGGTCGAGGGGGTAATGCAACTACGCTCGGCAAATTAACATCATCAATACATTTGTGTGGGGTGAATACATCTTTCAAGTATTCGGCAAACAAGTCGCATTTTTCAGCGTCCCTTCTTGCCCAATCTCCACTGATATTACGTAGAGGTGGCTTGTACTCAACTCAACTTTAAGTTGGCAACACTTTTTTAACTGGCTGCCATGTAGCCAGCTATTTACTGTTTTATGTTTTGTTTTGGTTAGGCATTTCAACATTAAGAGACTGAAGCCTAAACGATGCTTTCAAATTGTGCAAATTGGTGGCGATTTTCATAAGCGAGTTAACGATAAAATGCACTGGACACGTCAATTAAGAAAACTGCCGTACTTTGAGGGACATGCGTGATAAGATTTACGTCTGTATGTCTCCAAAACAAGAAGTTCAGAGCAACCAAATTAGGCGACCCTGGAGGCCAATTAACATCATCATTTCTTGAAATCACTTGAGGAAAGGAAAGAGGTCTCGCAGTAATTCCATTGTAATCCTGGCTATATGCGATGTGGTAGCGTCTTATTGATACCACATGTTAATTAAGCCCTAAGCATGCAGTTGTGGCGTTAAAAAGTTTAAAATCATATCACGACGATCAAGATCACGATATCGTTCCCCATTCACAGTTGCCATTACGCTGGTTTTATTTTCAAAGTAGTAAGGTCCAATGATTCCTCCTCACCAAATTGCACACCAGACTGTCACTTTTAATGAATACAAAGGTGACTGTTGAATAATTTGAGGATTGCCCATTACCCAGCAGCGACTATACTGCTTATTCTTAAATCCATTCAAATAAAAATGTCCCTCGTCACTCATTATAATTTTTTCATGAAAATCAGAGTTGTCATGGGCGAGCTGTAACATTCTAATGGCATTTGTACGGCGGCGTAAATGGTCTTGTGGAAGAAGCTCTTGTACCAACTGAATATTATATGGAAAATATGCAAATCCTTGTGCAAAATTGTGATCAAAGATGCTCCTTAAAGACCAAGCTCCTGAGCACAGCATCAAATTGAGGTTGATGAATTGTTTTAAACACTTTCTTGAGCAGCAGTAATGTTTTCAGCCGATCTTGTTGTACGTACCCTGTTTCTTTGAAGTAATTCACTACACGTTGGCACGTTGTTTCTTCCAAAAATTTCACGTAACTTTTTCAACGTCACAGTAATCGGTGAGTGATTTTGATTAAATGTCTTAACGATTAAAAACGTTGGTTTATCGAACATTTTTCCATAAAAAATTTGCCACGTCTGTACTTCACGACAGCCAAATATGAATTGTCAAGACTAATGTTTAGCAAAAAAGCGGCAAAACAAAGTATTGTACCTTCCTGGCGGACACTCTGAGTTTATAAGAAAAAAAATCAATACTTCAATATTTATTCATTGAGCGAAATCCTTAAAGCGAAAAATCCTTAAAAACATTTTAAAAATCATTTTTGGTATTTTTTTCTTAACTTGAAAGAAAACGAATTTATCTATTTTTGCATTTGTTGTTGTTGTCTCTGTTCTGATAACAAGTTGAAGTTTGTGCATGTGTTGCATTATAATCATTTAACATGCTTAAGCACGTTTTTCATGGCAACAATAAAATTGTTGCAGAAAAACCAAATAATTTTTTTTAGTAAAAAAAAAAAAAAAATTGAAAGAATAAAAATATAAAAACTAATAAAAAAACTTTAAGCTTTTCATTCTCATATTTTCAATTGTATTTAACAGCATTATTATCGTACAAAACCAACGTCATAAGGATAAGCCAACATTACTAGCAATTTATGTTTCTTTTCTTTTCATCTTTTTTTTTGTTTTTGTAGAATACAAGAATAATAGAAGAAGAATTGGCATTGTCAGATTTATTTGTTGCATCATCTCTCCCTTTTTATTTGTGTTTTAACAAAATAAAATATGTTTTGCAGAAAAAGCAAAAAAACAAAAGCTCTAATTGAATTAAGTACTTAAATAACCACTTGCTAAATATTCTTTTAAATGACAATATGTCTTTTTAACGGCCATATAAAGACTTAACCAACTAAACAAACCCGATTAACTTTAAACGTTTGTCACTTTCATTGTTTGGTTTCAAAAGATTGTGAAGCATTTAAAGCTTTTTAGACTCCTTAGAGTCTTAGGAAGTTTCATTGTATGTTAATCATATGAAAAAAGACCCTAGTGCATTATAACAAGTTATAACTAGTTAAAACAATTGTTTTATATTAAATGAAAACTAAATAATTTCAGGAATACAAAATCCAGAAAATGGGTTGCAAACATTTTGGAAGGGTTTTCTCTTCTGCCTGCCTTTAAAAAAGCACTGGAAAATTTTTAAGCTTATATAAGAATCACACAAGGTTCTTTGACTGATGATATTTTTCTATAGGTATATTATGACTCTTGAAAATTATTTATAAAATTTATTTAAAAATTATGACTGATGATATTTTTATATAGAAAAATTATGACTAAAAATTTTTTTAGGGTTTGTAATAGGAATGATTGACGACATTTTTTTAATAGAAGAAAATTATGACTGATAAAAATTTTGTATAAATAAATTATTTCGTGCTATTTTTTGTGTACACAAAAAATTACGACTGATAAAAATATTTCACACAAAAATTAGGACTAAAAAAATTTTTTTAATAGAAAAGTCATGGCTGACAAAATTTTCTTATAGTGAATTTAAGCGAGTTTTAATTTTATTGTAAGCAAAACTATGACTAATGAAAGTTTTCAATAGAATAATTGTGATTGATGAAATTTTTTTTATTAAAAATTTATGACTGCTCAAATTGTTTTAATATAAAAATTAAATATTTTTATACAAAATTTTTTTAACGTGATATTTTTTCTATGAAAATTTTTACTAGAAAAATTAGGCCTGATTAAAGTTTTTACTTAAAAAATTAGGACTTTAAAAATTAGGACTTTTAATAATGACTGGCGCAAATTTTCTATAGAAAAATAATTGACAGAAAATTTTTATTGAAAAATTATGACCGAGGATAATTTGTTATAAAAAAATGATGCCTGGCGAAAATTTTCTAATCAAAAATTTATAACTGACGAAAATTTTCTAGATAAAATTATGGCAGACGAAAATTTTATAGAAAAAATAAGGACTGACGAAAATTTTCTACAAGAACATTTTGACTAATGATAATTTCCTAAAAAACATATATAACTGACGCAAATTTTCCGAAAAAATTTTATGACTGATGAAATTTTCTAGATCAAAATTATGACTGCTGAAATTTTTTCAGAAAAAAGTTTTAGAAAAATTATGACGTAATATTTTTTGTAAACAAAAAATAGTGACTGATAAAAATATTTTACAAAAAAAATTAGAACTAAAGAAAACTTGTAATAGAAAACTTATAACTGATTAGATTTTCTTATAGTGAATTTAGGCGAGATGTAATTTTATTGTAAGTAAAACTGTGATTAATGAAAGTTTTCCATAGAATAATTGCGATTGACGACATATTTTTTTATTAAAAACTCATAACTGATCAAATTGTTTTAATATAAATATTAAATTTATACAAAACTTATCACGTGATATTTTTTATACGGAAAAATAATGACTAATGAAAATTTTTACTAGACAAATTAGGACTGATGGAACTTTTCTATAGAAATATAATGACTAACGTAAATTTTCTATAGAAAAATAATTGATAAACGTTTTCTATTTGAAAAATTATGGCCGTAGAAAATTTTTAATAAAACAAATGCTGACTGACAAAAATTTTCTACAGAGAAATTATGACCGATGAAATTTTTTCAGAATAAAGTTTGAGAAAAATTATGACTCATGAATTTTCTTGTTATATATTCTGACTTAAAAATTTCCTACAAAAATTTATGGTTACTAAAAATTTTCTATATAAAAGTTATAAGTGATAAAATATGTTAATAGACTGATGAAATTTTTTTAAAAAATTGTGAATATTTTTTAATATAAAAATTTGATTATTATTTTCAGTTTTAATATAAAAATAAAATTTTTGTATACAAAAATTATATTTATATTTATTATATTTATATGACTGATGGAAATTTTCGACTGATGCAAATTGTCTATACAAAAAAAAAATTGACCAACATTTTCTATTGAAAAATTATAACTTAGAAAAATTTTTTATGAAAAGATGATAACTGAAGAAATTTTCTAGAAAACAAAAAAATTTAAATGAGGAAAGTTTTCTAGAAAAAAATCATGGCTGACGAAAATTTTCTAGAAAAATATTATGACTGATCAAAATTTTCTAGAAAAAAAATTATGACTGACGTAAATTTCTTAGATAAATATTGTGACTAATAAAATTTATTCAGAAAAAAGTTTTTGACTAATTATGATGTGATATATTATCTATGAAAAAATAGTGACCAATACAAATTTTCTATGGCCGATGCAAATTTTTTATAGAAAAATAATTGATGAAATTTTCTATTTGAAAAATTATAACCCAGGAACTTTTTTTATAAAAAAAATGATGACTGACGAAAATTTTCTACAGAACAATTATTTCTGACGAAAATTTTCTACAGAAAAATTATGACATGAATTTTCTCGTTATATATTCTAACTTGAAAATTTCCTACAAAAACTTATGGTTGCTGAAAATTTTCCATATAAAAGTTATGAGTGATAAAATATCCTAATAGAAAATTTTGACTGATACAATTTTTTTTAACAAAAAATAATGACTGGTGAAAATTTTTTAATATAAAAATTAAATTTTTTTTATACAAAAATTATGATGTGATGTTTTTCTATTGGTAAATAATGACAGATGAAAATTTTTACTATAAAAATTGGGACTGATGAAGAGTTTTAATGGAAAAATAATGACTGATGGAACGTTTTTATAGATAAATAATGAGTGATGCAAATTTTCTATACATACATAAATAATTGATCAACATTTTCTATTGAAAAATTATGACCAAGGAACATTTTTCATAAAAAGATGATAACTGAAGAAATTTTCTAGAAAAAAAAATAAATGAAAAAAATTATGATTTTACCTTTTCTAGAGAATTTTCATAACCCTGGAAAAGGTAAATTTTTTCAGAATAAAGCTTTAAAAACATGATGTGGTAATTTTTTTCTTTGAAAAATTAATAATTGATGCAAATTTTCTATAGAAAAGAAAAATTATAATGGAAAAATCATGGCTGACGAAAATTTTCTAAAAATAATTATGATTCACGAAATTTTGGGCCAGGAAAGTTATGACTAATGAAATTTTTCCAGAAAAAAGTTTTAGAGAAATTAAGGCGTGATAAATTTTCTATGGAAAAATAATGACTGATGCAAATTTTCTATAGAAAAGAAAAACTTTAACAGAAAAATCATGATGCAATTTTCTTATAGTAAAATCAAGAGAGATGAAATTTGTTTGAAAGAAAAAATATGAGTTAAGAAAATTTTCTATAGAATAATTTTGACTGATGAAATTTTTTTAATATAAAAATTAAATTTTTTTATACAAAAATTGTGACGTGATATTTTTTTTTATGGAAAAAATATGACAGATGATATATTTTTATTAAAAAATGATGATTGATGAAACTATTCTATAGAAAAACTAATGACTGATGCAAATTTTCTATAGAAAAATAATTAGGGGAAAACTTTGTATTGAGAAATTATGACCCAGGATTATTTTTTATAAAAAAAATGATGTGAAAATTTTGTAGAAAAAAATGATGACTGACGAAAATTTTGTACAGAAAAATTATGACTGATGAATTTTTTTTTATAATAAAAGTTATATGTGATAAAATTTGTTAATAGAAAAATTGTGACTGATAAAATTTTTAAGTTCACATAAAATTCAGAGTTTCTTTACTTGTACTGTTTCTATGAATCGTAACATATTTTTGTTATTTTATGTTTGTGGACGGGTGAAGCTGCCCAAGCTCTTTGTAGCCAAATTGTAGATTATAAACACGAGCATACGGATTTTTAGAATACCATTATTATTTATTGCCTTGTAGTTCAATATAGAATATAATTCACAATTACTATAAAGAAAACTTATATTAATGAATATGGATACTGACTTTTCATGTATGGCTACTCGGAGCGAAACTTCTCGATCTTATTAATTCGGTTGATTATGTTATAAGAATAAAGTATGATTGTTTTTATAAAAAATATGGCTCGCTATTTAAACCGCGTGAAATAATAGAAGAAAAATTGCATTTGACAGTTTAATCGATAATAATAAATAGCTATAAAAAGTCATGCATTTGCAGCGATTTCTTAGTGGCGAAAACATGTTTTAAAATCAAGATATTCGCCAATTATGTTATGTGTAGGTTATAATAGCGGGCTTAGTACTTTATGATCGATGAAAATTTGGAGTGTCTAAGTAAAGTTAACACTTTTTAGTGCATCGTTTTATATTCAATTTTTATTATTATCTTTTACCCTTGCATAATAATACTTCCCTTATCAGACGTCTAACTATTTATTGTAGATTCAGTAACAGAGGACTGTGTCAGACAACAAACAGTGCGGTAATAATACTAGAGTACCTTTTTTATTCTTTGGGTAGGGAAAAGTAAAAAGTTGTAATTATTTTTTGGGAAAAATACTATTTTTAGCGATAAAATTAAATTTATAAAAAAGTGTATTTTTTTTTAATTTCTTTAAAAATGTACGCAAAAATTATTGGAATACATTTTTCTTAACAATTTTGGAAACTTTTTAAAGTAATTAATTTTTTTATAACAGCTCTAGCTCTGTTGAATATAGTTTTTGTAAGTTAAAAATTTTGGCACATTTGATTTTAACCTTTTATTAGATGAAGATTATGATAATGATTATTTTTCCACATTTTTTTAGTTTAAGCAGCTTTTTAACACACAGCATATTTTCTATAAATTGTTTGAGCTAAATGTTGTTGTCTATATATTTATGGCAAGCAAACGAAAAACCTAGTTGAACAGACTTCTTGGCATGATATGCAAATTTTAAAGTAATATATTCATAGCCCACTTTTAGGGGCACAAAAGTAAATTGGTTTACATTTTAATTTGATTTACTTGTACTTATTACCAAATAAAAAACTGATAAAAAAAATAAAATAAAGAAAAATAAAAGAAAACTACAAAATATGGCAAAGAACTCGTTTTAGTTTGAAAATTCTATTAAATTCTACTAAATTTGCATACAAATGAATAAAACTCTCTGCGACTACTTAAAATACAGGATGTACGCCGGGAAGGTATACAACTTTGGTTGTTTATAATTTTTCATTAAACGAAAGTGAATGGATGTTATATTGATAAATGTTTTATTAAATGTTGGCAATTATGTTTGGAGTACAATAGCAGATAAATGTCCGCCTCTGTTACCCTCATTCTCACACATTTCACGCGGTATTTTATTAATTTTATTACGAATATTTTGTTTGAGTTGCTCAATCATTTCTGGTTTGTTTGCACAAACCTTGCTTTTTAGATATCCCGACAAAAAGAATTGCGGAGCAGTCAAATCAGGTGACCGTGGAGGCCATTCATTATCACCATTTCTTGAAAAAACTTGTTGTGGAAGGAGGTCTCGCTGTAATTCCACTGTAATCCTGACTGTATAGGTTCTGGCACCGTCTTGTTGATACCACATGTTAATCAAGCCCATAGCATGCAGTTGTGGCGTTAAAAAGTTTTCAATCATATCACGATATCGCTTCCCATTCACAGTTACCGTTACGCCGCTTTAATTTTTTTTAAAGAGAAGTAGCACTTCAGGCAACAATGCCCATTTAATCAAGTACCATGCTACATTCTATAGAAAAGGGATAGAGAAGAGATGAAACAGGTAGTGAAAGTAGAAGAATGTCGCAAATTATAACACAGAAGCACAGTGACCATGCCTTCATCGCTGAGCAGCCCCACCGACAGTCAATTTTTATTTTTGTAGTGAAAAAAACCAAGGTCTTCGTTGGGAATCGTACCCACAGCCCCTAGATTGACAAGCTAGTACACTACCTACTAGCCTGCAAGGGCCAATTGGTAGTAAAAGGTGTAATGATTTCTCCTGATCAATGACGACAATTTTCGAGATAAAATTATGACAGACGAAAATTTTATAGAAAAAAATTTTGACTGATAAAAATTTTCTAGAAAAAAATTTTGACTGATGAAAATGTTGTAGAAGAAAATTTTGACTGATAAAAATTTCCCAAAAAAAATATAACTGACGCAAATTTTCCGGAAAAAAATTATGACTGATGAAATTTTTTCAGAAATAAGTTTTAGAAAAATTATGACATGATATTTTTTGGAAACAAAAAATGATGAGTGGTGAAAATATTTTAGAAAAAAATTTAGACTAAAGAAAAATTTTAATAGAAAAATCATAACTGATTAGATGTAGAGATGTAATTTTATTGTAAGCAAAACTATGACTAACTAAGGTTTGCCATAGAATAATTATGATTGATGAAATTTTCTTTTATTAAAAATTTATGACTGATCAAATTGTTTTAATATAAAAATTAAATATTTTAATATAAAATGACTGACAAGCTAAAACACTACCTACTAGCCTGCAAGAGCCAATTGGCAGTGTAAGGTGTAATGATTTCTCCTGATCAAATTGCTTAGCAGACTGTCACTTTTAATGGATGTAAGGGTGACTGTTACATAATTTGAGGGTTTCCCATTTCCCAGAACAGACTATTCTGTTTATTCACTTATCCGTTCCAATGAAAATTTGCCTGGTTACTCATTATAATTTGTTCATGAAAATCGGAGTTGTCATGGGCGAGCTATTGGCATATTTACGGCGGCGTAAATGGTTTTGTAAGAAAAGCTCTTGTGTCAACTGAATCTTATATGGAAACAAATGCAAATCCTTGTGCAAAATTGTGACCAAAGTTGTTCTTTGAAGACCAAGCTCCTGAGCATGGCATCGAATTGAGGTTGATGTATAGTTTTGAACACTTTCTTGAGCAGCAGTAATGTTTGTAGGCGATCTTGCAGTATGTTGTGCCCATCACCAGCGTTGCCAAGTTTTGTATCAGCTTGTTGTTTGAAAAGTTTTAGTTAGTTAACAATAAAAACAAATTTATCAAGTGAGGAGGAAATTTTTTGTACAATATGCAATTCGATTCTTCGCAGAGCGGATCTAGTAAAACACCAATCAACCCAAAAGCACATAAGCAAAGCGAATTGTATAAGCTGCAGCCACACGAAGATTGAATCACAATTTTTAACTTCAGATGAGATGAGATGAGAAGTGTAAAAAACTGAGAACTCCAATTAAATGCGTTTATTGCAGAACACAACCTTACATTTTTGTGTACGGATCACTGAACGTTATTTCTAAAATCCTCCATTTCTGATTCAAAAATAACTAATAATCTTGCATGTGGCAGAACAAAAACTAACTAACTAACTAACTTACTAACTTATTAAAACCTTTTTAGGCCGGACCCAGTTTAAATTCGTTAGCAATATACTGAATCAGTAGAAATTCTCCTTATGTGTAGATGAGTCTACTGACATAAGCAAAAAAAAAATCCCTCTGTTTGAAGTGGAGAGTGGTGAAGCTTTAACAATATTTAATTGTCTAAAAAGTTATTTTCAAAAACACAGAATACTGTACAAAGAAAATTACTAGGATTCGGAGCAGATGGTGCTCCAAATATGACAGGCAAAAATCATTCTGTTGCCAGATTATTTAAGAATGAAATTCCTAATTTATTTTTTGTCAAATGTATTTGTCATTCAATTGCGCTTTGCTCTTCTTATGCTTATCTTAAGCTTCCACCTGAAGTAGATAATTACATTGCGAATAGTCCAAAACGTAATTAGCAATACCAAAAATATTTTTGCACCCCTCACAGGTGGTTATCATTAGAGTCTGTAGTTGTACGGGTTCTTGAATTATATGAACGATTAACCATTTTTTAAAGTATTTACAATATGGAGGTAAATAACGTAAAAAAAATTTTTTCAAAGCTCATCCTGTGAATTACATAGAATGTATGAGGAACTGCAACGGCTTTACTTAGAAATTTTAGACAACTTTATAAAAACAGAATTTATGAACACGAGTCTCAATAACGACCTTGATTTTGAAAACAAAAGTCTATTTCTACATAACGGGTGTTTTTGTTTAACAAAAGATTTCTAGCTCAAAGTTAACTGCAAATGATTGAAAATAACTCATGCTGACAACATTCCATTCCGGAAAGCTGCTGTTAAAATTTGTTCAAAACTTAATATGCTTTTCCATTTCTTCAGCAAATGTCAAACGAATATTCTCAACAGTCAATTAAAACAAAACTAAAAATAGAAATAGATAAGACAACAGCACTCTCGAAGGTATCTTATATGCATAAGATTACTTAGCAATAAGGAACTGTTCCTGCTATAATTTAAAAATAGACCAAGAAATTATTAAAAATATGAAACCCTGTATATATTATAGTAATAGTTGATATGTGCTTGGATTCTCCGACGGGGTAAAAATTTCTTTTGTTTGGGTACGGTTTTCCGTCGACCCTCGTCAAATTTGGTTTGTGAACAAACCGGTTTCGGCTGTTTGCCATCTTCAGTGTTCTTTCACAAACCAAATTTGACGAGGGTCGACGGAAAACCGTACCCAAACATAGGACATGTGCTTTTTAACCTAAATTTTTTTAAGCTTTCTTAAATAAGTAAATATTTATTTATATAAATACACACCGTTATTGTTTTAATGAAATCAGTTGAGTGTTTTTCTAAGTTTTCTATTTGTTGGTTGGTGAATGTGTGATTAAAAATTTAAGTTTGCTTATTTTCACTGATTTTGCTGGATCAATGACGACAAAGCCAGCGAAATTATGGTTTGTCACCATATAAACATAAATACACGTTTCGCCATAAATTCTTTAAACAATAATAATTTAAATACATATGTTAATATATATTAATTGTTATTTTAAAATAAAATGTTGTATTAAAAAAATGATGATTTTTTTTCCATAAAATATGATTTTTTTTTCGGCATATAATGATTTTCTTCTCAAAGCTTCTGGCAACGCTGCTCATCACCTACAGACCTGGTTTCTTTGAAATCATTCACTACACGATAAATAGTGCGTTTTGTTGTTGTTTTCAACGTCACAATAATCGATGATTGATTTTGATAAAATGTTTTAACGATTAAAACACGTTGGTTTAACGATTATTTTTTTTATAATAAATTTTCCATGTGTCTACTTCACGACTGCCAAAGATGAGCTGTTGAGACTAATGTTTACCAAAAAACCTTCCCGGCGGACACTCTATACAAGAGCATGTGTTAGAGATTTTTTTGTTGGATTTTTAGAATCAGATTATTTCTCATGTAAACAAGCTAAAATATTTTCGATTTGCTACTAAACCAGGAGAGAATTGAAAACCAAAATTGTGAAAAAAACACATTTTTCTGCTTATTATAACACATTTCCACATCTCATGCCATAAAAAGAAATAAATAAAGAAAAAGAGAGAAATTTATGATTTTTAGTTTTTCACAATTTATGCACGTTTCTAAGGCAAATATCTATGAATTTGCACATATTCATCTGAAAAAAAAATTTATTTAATTCCAAACAACCTTCAAACACCTTCATTTTGCTGTGCTTACCACATAACGAAGTCAATTTTGTGTGGTGTTTGCGACTGTGTGTGAGAGTCTGCATTTTATTTTTTGTTCTCTTTTTTATTATTATTATGTGGCAAACAAGTGAACAAAAAAAAAGGGATTAGAAAAAAATCCTTTTTTTTTACTGTGTCAATTTTAAAATCTTGTTTAAGAATTGTCGGTAAAACTTTTTAACTTTTCGTTCTTTCTTTCTTTCTTTGCTCAAGTGTTTGGCAGGCTATTCGTTTAGTTATTTGTATTGAAGTTTACATTTTCCATGCATGAACACATACATAAACAAACAAAACAAAATAATCCAAATAAAACGAACGATACGTTATTTGCCAAAATTGAGCTTTTTCATTTGAAAGTGCACTTGGAGTAGAATGTTGAAGAATTACTTGTTAGGAGTCGTTAACAAGTCTCAAAAATAAGTAGATTATTCGAAAAAAAAAACGAAATACGAGTATTTATTTTTAATTGCATGTTTGAAGGTTTTGCTTTTGCTTTTACTTTAAGCAGCATTTTTAACTGTTAGTAAAAGTTATTAGGAACCCAGTAACATGTTTAAACAAGTAAAAGTATTAAGATGTTTCTGTGGAAAATATAAAAAGAAAATGAGTTTCAATGAAAATATTTCTTAGGAAAAAGCACACAAGAGAAACATTAGAATGTTCCTTGATTAACGCTACACTTATGTTAGTGTTACTTTGTAACCTTTCATGCAATAACAACAACTTTCAGAAAAGCTATAATTGCATTGAAAACTTCTATTTACATTCGTATCTACTTTTACAGAAATATTTCTGCTAAAGTACCTGTTTTTGAAGAAGTACGTATTTGGGAAAATTTTTGTACCTTTCTTTGTTATAAAGGGTGTTTCAACAAGAATTTTATTTTTTTTATGTTTTTGTCAAATCTTTTAAAAATTTTTTCAATATGTTAATAATTTTTGTTTTCAAAAAAAAAATTTTTTTTTTTTCCTGAAGAAGCTTTCCATAGGAAAGCGAAATATCGAGAAAAAAAAAATAAATCGTTATAATTTAAAGGACCGTTTAAAAGATTAAGATTAAGATTTAATAGAAACAAAATAAATAAAAAAATTTTGATTAAGATGATTCAAGTTTTTATTGTATTACGAAGAGAAAAGTTTTTTAGTTATAAATAAAAAATTAAATCTGGTAACGCTGAGCACAATCGATTCTTTCATCAAAATTTTTAATTACCTCTTTTGGGCTAAATAACGGTCCTATTTCGTTAATCACATCACGAATTTAGGCTCCATATAGACTCTGTTCTTTACTTTGCCCCACCAAAAATTAATCCAGTGGTGTTAAATTATACGATCTGGCTCGCCACTTAACTGCTGATTGTTGTGAAATTATGCGATGGGGAAATTTTATTTGCAATAAATTAGTCATTTCACTGGCTGTGTGACATGTGACGGGAAATTTTATTTGCAATAAATTAATCATTTCACTGGCTGTGTGACATGTGGCACCGTCCTGTTGAAACCACATATCAGCGATATTTAAGTCGTCAATAATAGGCCAAATTTGAGTTGTTAGCATTTCGCAATAGCGTGATCCATTAGCCGTTACCACGTTTTCAGCCTCGTCTTCGACAAAAATAAAAAAAACAAAAACGGCCCAATCACGCCTGCAGACCACATAGCGCACGCTACAGTGATACGTTGAGCATGCAAAGGTTTCTCAATAATCGCTCCAGGATTTTTAGAAGCCCAAATGTGGCAATTTTGCTTGTTGTCATACCCCGACAAGAGAAAATCGGGTTCGTCTGAAAAAATGAAATTTTTAGAAAAACCAGCCGATTGTTCCTAAATGAATTGAGCAAATCTACGGCGATCTGAATGGTGGGTCAGTTCAATTCTAGCACCAATTGAAGCTTGTAAGGCTTCAAAGTCAAATGCTTAAGCAAAATTTGTCATGAACGTGGAGAAGTTGACAAAATTGGATCTGCTTCAACGCTGTGGCTCACGTCTGCGATATTTTCAATTGAACGACCCAATCGAACACACTTCGGTGTGCGCACTTTTTGTATCGAAACTGTTGACTAAAATTTAACGACCAAATTCTTAATAGCGATCTCCGAAGAACGATTATGTTGTCCGAAAATATCACGAATTTTGCGAAATGTAACTTTAATAGAACCACCATTTTTATAGTGAATTTTAATTATTTGAATGCGATTTTCGTGCGAAATTGAATTAATTGTAACAATTGCTACTGCATGTACTACGAATATGTCAAACTGCTAAATATCAAAATTATCATGTTGTTGGGGTTGCCACAATTGAAAAACAAACTTTTGGTTGAAAAACCCGATATAAAGCATTTTTCATTAAAAACACGATATTTTAGAAAAACGCCTTTGCCAAAGTACTTTTTATAAAAAGTACTTTTTTAAAAAAGTGCCTTTTTGAGCAAATTTGTTTTCCTTTTTTCTGTTATATAAACTGTTTTTAATCAAAATAAGATTTTTTTATAAATAATTTTTTCTAAAGTGCCTTTTATAAAGTACTTTTTTTACAAAAAACAAAAATTATTTATAAAAGCCCTTTTTTTACAAAATATATATTTTTTATAAAAGTTCCTTTATAAAAAGTACTTTTAAAAAAAGTGCCTTTTTGGAAAAATTTGTTTTTCTTTTTTCTGTTATATAAACTATTTTTAAACAAAATAAGATTTTTTTTATAAATATTTTTTTTAAAATACCTTTCATAAAGTACTTTTTTTACAAAAAAAAAAAATTATTTATAAAAGCACTTTTTTTACAAAATATATAGTTTTTTTAAAAGTTCCTTTATAAAAAGTACTTTTAAAAAAAGTGCCTTTTTGGAAAAATTTGTTTTCCTTTTTTCTGTTATAAAAACTATTTTTTATCAAAATAAGATTTTTTTATAAATAACTTTTTCTAAAGTTCGTTTTTTTTACTAAAAAACAAAAATTATTTATAAAAGCCATTTTTTTATAAAATATATATTTTTTATAAAAGTTCCTTTATAAAAAGTACTTTTTAAAAAGTACCTTTTTGGAAAAATTTGTTTTCCTTTTTTCTGTTGTATAAACTATTTTTCATCAACATAGGATTTTTTTTTATAAATAACTTTTTCTAAAGTACGTTTTATAAAGTAGTTTCTTTTACAAAAAAAAGATTATTTATAAAAGCCGTTTTTTTTAAATATATATTTTTTTAAAAGTTCCTTTTTTTAAACAAAATATTGTATGCTTAAAGCACTTATTTACAAAAAGTACTTCTTATGAAACTTAATTTTTCGAAGATAAAACATTTTTTATAAACTGTAGCCTGTGCATGAGCGACAATTTTTTTCATAAAAATTAGTTTCTTTTTAATAAAAAAAATACTTTTTTATTAAAATTATTAGTTTTTTAAACAGATTTTAAAAGCGACACAATTTACGCTACAAAAAACATATCTATTAAAAAGTACCTATTTTTTAAAAATGAAAATAATTTATTTAAAATTTTTCGGTTATTAAAGAAAATAGTTTGTTTTAAAGGTACTTTTCATGAAAAGTACTTTTTGTAAAATAGTACTTTTTGTAAAAAAGTACGTGGAACAATCTACGCTACAAAAAACTTATCTATTAAAAAGTATCTATTTTTTTTGAAATGAAAATAATTTTATTTCAAATTTTTTGGGTATTAAAGAAAATAATTTGTTTTAAAAGTACTTTTCATGAAAAGTACTTTTTGTAAAATAGCACTTTTTTAAAAAGTACTTTTGATAAAAAAGTACTTTTGGTAAAAGAGCACTTTTTATGACAACTGTTATATACCGGCAATAAAATGTGAATGCTATTCTCCAAGTGGTTAATCGTTTAAGGCTTATTGGAGTAGTCTAGCGACTTTAAATTTCCCCACAGAAAATAGTCTAGCGGTATTAAATCGAACGATTTTTTGAAGCCAATTCACTGGTGCAAAAAGTGAAACTATGTCATTACAGAAATTTCCTTTAATAAATCAATTGCGGCACGAGCTGTATGAGATGTTGCACTTTCTTGTTGAAAACGCAGCTCCTGCCCATCATGGTTGTTCAATTGATGAACGAGAAAGCCTATAATTACCTCTCTATAGCCATGATGAAGCAGTAATCCCACCAGCCTGTGAAGCATATCAAAAGTCACTTTTTCTGGATGTAAAGATGTGTCGACATGCACTTGATAATTTATATCATTCAAATATGACAGCTTTGTTTATTGACGTATCCATCCAATCAAGCAAAAGTGAACTTCATCCCTGAACAAAATTTGCTTATTAAAATAGGGAATAACGGCAATCTTGTTTTGGGACCAATTTGCATAACTTGGAAGGGTTATTTAGGTGTCATGTTTAAATTGCACAGCTGACAAAATGGCTGCCAGTTAAAATTGTGTTTCTAATTTAAAGTTTTATACCTCCATTAAAGCATCCGTTACAAATAAAACTTTGAAATGGCACAATTCGCAAATAATAAGAATTTTGAAAAAGATCCATTAAACATCTTTTGAATGCCATAACAAATTGATCTAAAGCAAATGTTCAAACGTCTAATTTTCTTTTTATATTTTTAAATATGGTTCCTATAAAACCACAAGCCGTTATCCATAAAAATTGTGTATATTTAATTATTCATTTAACTTAAGATAACAACTTTAAAGTTTGAAATTTAAATAACTTTTGAGTTGCGTTTGTTTTTTGTTTTTTTTTTTTTTTTTTTGAAAAATTTGCGTTAGAATTGCTGAGATAAATTTCAAATACTTATTTAATTTCTAACATTATTGTTGTTATTTCATGCGGTTTATTTTTGTGTAATTTTCAACAAAAATTTATTTTAATTATTTGTAGAAAAGCTAAATAAAACAGCCTAAAAGTATGCAATAATAAATATTCAACTTTAGTTGTACACTCTTTGGTTGTAGACGGAACCAGAAAGAAATACAAATAAAGAAGGCTGCCAGAGTGTATGTGTTTATGGGCGTGTGCGAGTGTGTGTGGATACGAATGAGAGAATTTGAATGATATTTGCCAGAATTGTGAAAGCGCCACTAGTATTGTGGTTGAACGCAATACTGTATGTGTGTTTTTGTAAATACGTATTTTTTAACATTAAATTTATAAATGAAAATTCCGATAAACGGGTCGAGTTGTTGCACAAACAACCAGCCAGCCACAGCCAACATCAACATCAACATAAACATGAACAAGAACAAATTTACTATATAAATGATATAAAACAATAAACGGAGTTTTAGCTGTACTTGGCCACAAATTCTCTACTGGCTGCAAGTATCACTCAGTTGTTATTTATGTGTATGTAAATTTGTGTTCCCTCTAAGAGAAAAAACTATGTCTATATATTTGTGATTTGTGATTGCATGTGCGTGTGCTTGTTTTTGTGAAATTGTTGTATATTTTGTGTTTTAAAAACTTTTTAAATATTTGTCTTAATCTTCTATAAAGTAAAGAAGAACAAAATGAACACACAGTGGGGCTGTTGTGTAAAAAAAAATCAAAAAAAAAAAAAAGATTTAAAAAAAGTATTTCGAAGGTTTCGAGACATTTTATTGATTAAAAAAATATAGTTTTTTAATGTGTGTGTGTGTGTTAAAAAATTTTTAAAAAATTTTTATGATTTCGTAATTCGATTTGACTCTTTTTATTTCTTTAAATTTTTAAGCCACTGAGAGAGCTTAATGACAAAGCCAAATTTAAACAATAAATCGTTTAGGTAGAAAGCTAATGGGATTAATCAAGTAACAGGTGTGCAATTTTTGACTTAAAACACACATACTTCGTTTGATAACTTCAGTTTTGTTGATACCAATGTAAAGTAGAAATATGGAAATTAATAGTGGAATGCGATGCCTTCCAAATGGCTCTAGAGAAAATTATCCAGCGACATTGAATTACAAGAGCAAGTCGCCTGTTACTTGTAGAGTCATCTTGCTGAAACCAAAGGTCACTGCTGTCACCATTACACAATTGTGGTCACATAAAATTTGTTATTATGGTTTGGTAGCACAAAGAATCCACGGTTTTGTCATTTTCTTGCTCATTTTCAAAAAAAAAAAGATATGGGCCGATGATGCCACCTAATCACACCCTGAATCATACGGCGATAAGGGAATTATGGAATGGAATATGATGTTAGGCAAAAAGCCAACTCTAGCATGACGATAGACGTCGTCTCATTTCACGAAATTTTGAAGCATATTTTGCAACAAAGCTTGGCTTAACTTGTCAGCAGCGCCGAAATTCATCTTTCAGAGCGTCAGTTGTTTGTAAGTTATGCGTGATAAGATTTACGTCAGTACCTTTAGCTGTGTAAGCCATAACCAGACGGTAGATCATACCACTGTGGATGAAATGTAACGTCATCCTCGCCCTAGCAGGCCTTCAGATACGTATATCCTCCAGTCACTCCTAGTTGCAATTTCAAAAGCCTGAAGCAGGTCGCAACCTTCACTCTTTGCTGAAGAGGTGGAGACTATCCAACTCCTGGTCCAGAACGCATGAAGCTTAATATAATTAACGATAAGACGGCATTCATACTCACTGGTCCTGGACCATTCCTTGTGTTTATTGTGAATGATCCGACCCACATAACTCAAACGAAGGCCTCGAAACCACAACCACCACGATACTCCCGAAGGGCCAACCTCAATAACCAGTCAGAGAACAGCTAAAAGGCTAAAAAGACAAAAAACTGAACTCTGGGGCTTTACTGATTCTCCTGGAAATATAGTGGAATTGTCCAGTTGGCTCCTGCTAGCCTTGCAGGGGACTGGGCTTCCTTTTACCCCCGTTGACACATGTAATGACGCTGAGATTCCGTCAAAACCTATCATTGTGCCCTCGGGGGGAATATGGAAATTAATAATGGAATGTGATGCTTTTCAAATTACCCAAAAAAAATTATCCAGCGTCATTCAATCACACGAACAAGACGGCCAATTAACATCGCCAAGACGGCTCTACGCCTTGCTAAAACCATTTCCATGTCACCATTTTACAATTGTGGAATCACAAAATTTTGTTATTATGGCTTGGTAACGCAGAGAAATCACGGTGACGGCGTTTCCTTGCTCATTTAAACAAAAAAAATACGGGCCGATGATGAAACGTAACCACACTCTGGATCATATGGCGGTATGGGAATGATAAAATGGAATATAATGTCAGATATAATGTCAGGCAAATGTCGCCTCATTTCACAAAATGTTGAATCATGTTTTGCAATAAAGTTTCGCTTAACTCGTTAGCAGCGCCGAATTTCATCTTTCAGAGCGTCAGTTGTTATAGTGTAATTCGTTTTACATCCGCACCTGGCTATGTAGCCTTAATCAGATGGTGGACAAACCACGATTGTATAATTTGGAACGTCATACATGCGTCCTAGGAAGCCGAAGACATAATTTTAAGCAACAGAACCAACTAGTTGAAACTTTAATGATTCCAGGGCAGGGCTGCAAACCATCACACCTTGCTAAAGAGTTGGAGACTTTCCTACTCCTGTCCAGAATACATGTATAGCATGCTCACTGGACTGGATCATTCACTTTGCGTGTCATTATCAGTGAAATGATCCTGGCCACCATAATAACCATTATACTGTTATGGGGCCGTGAAACCACAACCACCACGTGACTCCCATATAGGGGCCAACCTCAATGATCAGTCAGAGAATTACTAAATGTCTAAAGAGACAAATAATGAACTCTGCGGCTCACTGATCCCCGTGGAAATAAAGTAGAGCTTCCAGTTGACTCCCTGCCTATCTTCAGGGGACTGGGCTCCCTTTTTCCCCCAGTTGCACAGATCTAGATAGCTGGTTACGCACTATAAAGACCATAAATGTGCCCCCGGGGGGCAAATATAATGTCAGATATAATGTCAGGCAAGTGTTGCCTCATTTCACAAAATGTTGATTCATGTTTTGCAACAAAGTTTCGCTTAACTCGTTAGCAGCGCCGTATTTCATCTTTCAGAGCGTCAGTTGTTATTTACGTAAACCCTTTCTTTCAAATGACTCTAGAGAAAATAATTTAGCGCTGTTAAATTATGAGAATAAGGCGGAAAATTGACATCGCCAAAATAAGAAATTACGCGACCGGCAGATTCTTCATGCAATAGCTGAATTGTTTGACCAGCTGTGTAGCGCCATCTTGCTCAAACTATGCAACATTAGGTAATTGTGGCCACAAAGAACTTGTTTTCGTTTTTCTTCCTCGTTTTCGAAAAAAATATGGGCCACAAATCGCACCATACGATCACTTTCTTTGGATGTAATAATTTTTTAAGGACTGCTTGTGGATTTTGTGAGCCCTATATAGCTGCGTAATTAAAAATGAGCCTCCTCATCACTAAAAATATTGCGCAATGTGCCTTAAAGTAGATAACCATTGTTGCAAATACGTCAAGCTGATGTTCCAGGTTCGTTCTCAACACTTTGCTGTACAGTGGGATTACGTTCGCATCACTATGGCTACTACGAGCGTATTATTTTGGTCTGTTCTCAGTAATAATACCATGAGTTTTGAATTTAGAGATTAAATTATACACATCGGACTTAGAAGGAGCCTGATTACGGGGAAAAGTTGTTCGAATTTTACGAAGTGTTACAGTCTACTTTTCATCATTTTGATGGTAAATTTTCACAATTAAAATTCTTTGCCATAGAATGTAACATTTTATGCTTAAAATTTTCAAACTTTTTATTGAATAAATGGCAAAGAATGGCAACACAATTCTTGACATTTACTCATTTCGCAAGCAATTTACTTTATAACCTTAAATTTGTCCATGAATTAGTATAGAGAAATGTTGTTGTAAAATTTCTACAGCACTTTTTTTTGTAGCTGTAGTTGTATGAAAGTGTTAATAATGCATTCGATTTCATATTTGTGTATTAAAAGTGTATTTGAAGATTTGTAAAATCGTTTATTACGATGCCCACTGTAAGACTTTATTAAACTTTACTAAATCTACACTTTAAAACGGTAAAATAATTTTTCCAACAATTTTTCTTTTGTTGTTGTTGCTGTATTACTGAGTGTCTGGTGACAGTTGTTGCTTTTGATGTTACCAGTTTGTGTGTTTGTTTGTTTGCTTTATTATTTGTATAGACTGGGGCTGTAAATCTTTGACCAAACACTCGTTAGAGTAAATCGTTCAGCAGTAAATACCACGTTGACGTTTGTTGTCGTTTCTTATTTCTTTTTCTTTGGTTTTGCAAAAACCCGACATTACGGCCAAGCATTTAGTTGCAGCACAATTTGTTTCTTCTCCCCATCTATTTTCTATCTCTAGGTTTAGGGGGGATCAAATCCTATTAGAACTTCACAAAAAAAGGAAAATATTAAAACATAAGATGCATAATTTTTTAATAAAAAAAACAATTTTCTCTTGCAGCTGTCCTTGTGCTTGACTATGTGTGCCTTCCTGTCAGACTTTTATTTATATTCTTCATCTTACGAACATGTTGATGGTTTGAGATTAATTTTTCTTTAAACACAACTTTTCTTGATAATGATTAGAAATGTTTAGTTTTCAAAAGCGCCTTGAACATATGCACCATATTTGTTGTTAGGATTGCTGTTTTATTCTGTTCTTTGCTATTTTTATTCTTTCATTTGTGAAAGAATGATTGTTGTTGTTGTTGGTAAGAAAATTGAAAGTAGAGAACATTCTCGGTGTTTTTTTTTTTGTTTTTGTTTGGTGGTTATAATTGTTGTTGGGGGTGCAAGTTAATAAAATATTTGCAAGTGATTAAAAACCAGTTTAAAATGCAAAATATTATAAAAGCTCTTGTGGTATTTAATCTGCATAAGTAGAAGCTGATAATTGTTAAAAAAAACGCGCTGTAATTTATTATTAATTTCTAAATAGAAAATTTTAACAGCTGCGGCTTCAGATTTATAGAATTAAGCTAAAATTTAAAACATACTTATGGGGTTAGAAATTATAGCATATTTTTCGGCTCAATATTTATGGGAAATTTTTTAAAATTATTTTTTATGTAAACATGCAATCAAAAGGGTATTTTGCATAGATCTTAATAATAGAGAACCTCAATTACTTTCTAATACACTAAGAGAAATTTACCAGAGAATCTAACAACTGCGAAAATTATCATATAATCTTTCAGACTTAAATCCGTGCCACTGCTTGGTTAAGATGATTAGTAAAAAAAGCTTATATAGCTCGAGATTAAAAAAAATAAAATTTGAAAGATTTAGTCCGCTTAATTTTTATAGGCTGAATAATGTTTGCTCTTTAAAGTTTTTCCCCTTTAGTAACCGCCTGATAAATAATAACTGTAAAATTTACTTGTTTAAAAAAAATAGTCTAGGCTTTATAGCGAGCGCTATTTCAGCTTAGAGATCCTTATCTAAAATTAAGTAAATTTCTTTTTTATTTTTTTTTCTTTTATAAAAAGTACTTTTTTCTTAAAATAGAGTATTTTTTATAAAAAGTAAATTTAACAACAATAATAAAGTTATTTATAAAATGTTGTTATTATAATAAAGTCTTTTCCATACACAGTATAAAATGTTCCTTGCTAATGTAGTATAATTGTTCCTTAAAAAGTACCTCTTTATTAATTAAAAAATTTCATTTCCATAAAAACTGACTGTTTCATAAAAGTACTATTTTTATAAAATATTAACTTGTAACAAGATTTTTCATTCCCCATAGCTTATCCAGTAAAAATAATACATTTTTATTCTAAGTAAAATTTATAAATTTTTTTGAAAAAGTACTTTTTTGCAAAAGTACCTTTTTTTCTTTATTCTATAAAAAGTGTTTTTCATTAACAGTAGGATTTTTGTGTTAAGAATGAAACTTAAAATTTTAATGAAAAGTACTTTTTGTAGCAAAGCTTTTTTCATACATAGAATCAAATGTACCTTGTTCATCCAGAATGCACGAACCGATTTCCACGGTTTTGGAAAAGTCTCAGGTTCCGTGAGGTTTATAGCAAAGAAAATTCAGGGAAAACTTCCAGAATAAAGCAGGAAAACAGGGAAAATCATTTTTGCATACAGTGCTGTGTGAGTATCCCTCACGAAAAAAGGTACGTACGACATGCATAAAATATACAACGAAGGATAGATTCTGATTGAGGATCAATGCTTGACTATTGCAAACAAGCTACTGATTGAAGCAGGAATGATTGCGCCAAATCGATCGATGCACGATGCATTCAACCAAGAAATAAATCGAGAGCTGCAATACAATGTTGATACAGTGCAGGAATTCGTTCGAAATAATGTGCCGTTGCTTCATTTCATTGATTTTGGCCACTTTACGATCAAGATGTGACATAGCTTTGGCGTTAGCATCATTTGGAATTGCGGCGACTCTTCTAGATGGCGGTCGGTCGTACTGCACATTCTGCGCTTAAGTTGCCACTCAATTTAAACACAATTGATACTCAAACATGCAATATTTCCCGATCCAGTGCAATGGGAAAATTGTTGATGCAATACAAGCTCATTGATTGGGATGAGTGCACAATGGCACATAAGAAATCACTTGAAGAATTAAACTTCACACTGAAGGATCTTCGGCGAAATAGCAACATCTTAGTGAGAATTATCAGAACTATGCTTGGTTAAGTCAACGAGCAATTCTCGCCATAAAGAATAATGATGTTGCGCATGCACTGAATTTTACCATTCAATCAAAAATCGATAGCAATTTGGTGGCATGGAAATCCCTTGATTCCATAACAAATCCCGATGATGCAGTAAATTATCCAACGGAGCTTTTGAACTCTCTGGAGTTACCAGGATTTTCACCACATAACTTGCAACTCAAAGTTGGTTCAGTTATTATGATATTGCGTAATTTGAACCGACCGCGACTTTGCAACGGTACTCGACTTGCGGTGAAAAGACTTATGCCGAATTTGATTGAGGCAACCATTATTAACGGAAAGTACGCAGGTGAAAATGTATCTATTCCTCAAATACCAATGATTCCGACTGATCTACTGTTTGACTTCAAACGATTGCAATTTCCGTTTCGCCTTGCGTTCGCAATGACAATTTACAAGTCGCAAGGTCAATCGCTTAGTGTCTGCGGCATAAATTTAAAAAATCATTGTTTTTCACATGGGCAGCTATACGTTGCGTATTAACGAGTTGGAAAACCATCCGCTTTATTTGTGTTCACGTCAGATCAAAAAACAAAACATGTGTTTCACCAAAGAGCACTTCAATGAAACGGATAATTTGGGGACACGTATAATGCTTCGATTCAGTATTTACTTTGGATTCACTTTCATTTTTTACTTAGAGAAGTTCAACTAAATTCCACTTCATTTTTTAATCCCCAAACGAAATGTTACAATAAACGAAGCCATCTGGTGGCGAAATGGAGTTCGCCGGATTTGCTAGTGAAGTGTAATTATTTCATAAAAATTTTATTTATTAATTAAAAATTTTTATTTTCATAATATATGATTTTTTTTCATAAAAGTACTATTTTCGTAAAATATTAACTTGCAACAATCCAATAGTTTATCCAGTAAAATTATCACCTTTTTGTTTAAACTAAAATTAACTAACAAATTTGATAAATTGTAAAAATAGTACTTTTTTGCAAAATTACCTTTTTTTTATTTTTTGTGTTTTTTTTTCTTCTACAAAAAGTATTTTTCATTAAAAAAGGGATTTTTTTATAAAAAGGAATTTAACCGCAATAATATAGTTTTTATCAAAAAAAAAACTTTTTGTAACCAACCTTTTTATATGTATATAGAATAAAATGTACCTTGTGCATGAAATATAATTATTTCTACGAAATTCTATTTATTCCTTCCTCATAAAAGTACTATTTTCATAAAATATAAACAACAAAATTATTCATTGCAGATATCCAGCAAAGGGATTAACGAAGCCAAATAAATTTTTGAAAAAATACAAATTATAAAAATTATCTTTTATTAAAAATAGTGTTTAATTTAAAACTAATAATAAAGTTTTTTTTTATAAAAAGTACTTTTGTTAATAAAGCCTTTTTCAGAGAGTATACAATCTAGCTTATTCATGATGGAGAATTGTTTCATAAAAAGTAGTTAATTGATATTTATTGTTATTTTTATTAAAAAGTAGTTTTTTTATTTGTATAAAAAATGATTTTTTTATAAAAGTAATAGTACTTTTTTTTATAATATGTTAAATGTTTTTAAGATTTTTCGAGACTATAAAATTATATAGCAAAAGTACAACTTTTTTAATCATATGTAAATTATCAAATTTAATAAAATTTTGGAGAGAGTACTAATTATAAAACGTACCATTTTAAGAAAGTAATTTTAAGGAAAAGTACTTTTTTGAAAAAGTACCTTTTTGAAAAAGTACTTTTTATAAAAAGTATATTTACAAAGGTTAATACAAATAAATCTACTAAGAAAAAAAGGGTCTAAAAAATGATTACAAAAATTTTTATTTATTTTATAATTATTTACATTATAATAAAAAACCGAGTTAGCTTTAAAAAAACACTTAATTTGCACACCATTTTGAAAAAGTACTTTATGTAAAAGTACAAAAATTAGTTTTAAAAAAACTGTGCAATTATTTGAATTATACTTTTTTTCTTTTATAAAATAAAATATTAATTTTTTTTATCTATTACAATTGAGCTTTAAGAATCACTTAAAATTTATTGCTTACAAAATTTCCAATTCAATCTCAATAAATTAAAAATTCCATAAGATAAATTTAAAATTCCCTTAAGAGTAGAGAAATTCAAGCCATAAGTAAAGTCAAATAAAGTACAGAAATGTAAAGCAACTTTTCTTTAATAATTTTTATTTTCTTTTTAGCAATCAAGTTTTAAATTTGCATTTTAACATTTTTATTGTTACACTTGTTATTTGTTCATATCTGTATTAAATATAAAAATATAAATATTTCCTTTTTTGCACTTTAATTTTAAATTTATATATGTATACGAAGCAATTGTATCAGTGTTTTCAGCATCCATAAAGTAGGCAATGATTTAAATTATAATCCCGTTATATAGGTTGCCATATTACTACATATTGAGTTTGTACTTTACAATACATATACACACTCTGTTACCTGTACTGTTATTTAAATTCATATGTGAAAGCAAGAGCATGCTTACATTGTGTGTCTATGTGTGTGTGTGCGAATATGCAGAGATGTTACAGTAATGCAATACAACGCAATAAAATTGTTTGTATTTAAATATACTTATGTTCTTGTGAAATGTATTAATATCGAGCTAAAACAATATAAAATAAGCAGAAGAAAAAAATATACATAAGCCTTAAAGTAGGCACTACAAAATGGAAATGTACTGATTTAAATTCTGCATTAACTCTTGCATGAGTTAAACATATAAAAAAAAATGAAACTGCTTCACAATAAAGACGAAGGGGTAAAATAAAATAAAATAAATATTTTAAAATATTGGAAGAAAAAAAATAAAAAAAAAAAATAAATAAATTTGTAAATCTCTTAAAGTGAAAAAATATAAGCATTTGAATAATTTTATTACACTGTGAAAAAGTTGCTTTTCTTGCTAAACCCATTCGCAATAGTATCGATTATTGTGTATTGAAATATAAAGTCCATTACTGATTTGCCGCTATTGCTACTATAACACGTTTATTTATTATTATTAACTATAAATTAACTATAAATTAATTATAAAGGGTTTTTCAGCAAGAAGTTTGTTTTCTAGAAAAAAACACCAAAAATGTGATTTACAATAATTCAATTTTTTTTGTATTGCGAAGAGAAAAGTTCGGCAATTATGAATAAAAAATATCCACCACGACCACGCTCACAGATGTCGATTCTTTCATCAAAGTTTTTAAATCACTTTTTGGCTCCCCCCGGGGGCACATTTATCGGTCTTTATAGAACTTCGACTATCTAGACCTGTGCAGCTGGGAGTATAAGGGAGCCCAGTCCCCTGAAGGCAGCAGGGGTACAACTCCACGGGAATCAGTGGCCCACAGAGTTTCCGCTATTTGTCTCTTTAGGCATTTAATAGTTCTCTGACTGATTATTAAGGTTGGCCCTTTGGGAGTATCGTGGTGGTTGTGGTTTCGCGGCCCCATAACAGGTCCGTTTTTAATGGTGGCCAGGATCATTTCACTTTTAATAACACCTACCAGGTGGAATGATCCTAAATCCAGTGAGTATGCTAGTTATGTGTTCTGGACAGGAGTTGGATAGTCTCCAGCTCTTCAGCAAGGAGTAGTGGTTTACAGCCCTGCTCTGGAATCATTGAAATTGCTACTAGGAAGGACCTGTTGCTAGAATTAGACTTCGGCCTCCTAGGGCGTGAGTGGCGCTGCTTTTCACTCACAGTGTTATGACCACCATCTGATTAAGGCTCACTGCCAGGTGCAGATATAAATCTTATCACGTAATCACTTTTTGGCATAACTCTCCCAGGAGCACATTGATATATTTTGACGGAATCTCATTGTCATTACATATAACAACCGTGGCTAAAAGAGAGCTCAGTCCCCTAAAAGGCTAGCAGGAGCCAACTGTACAATCCCACTTTATTTCTACGGGAACCAGCAAAGCCCCAGAGTTCAGCTTTTTGCTTCTTTAGGCTTTTAGATATTCTGTGACTAATTATTGAGGTTTGCCCTTCGGGAGTATCGTGGTGGTAATGGTTTCGAGGCCCTCGTTTAAGTTGTGTAGGTCGGATCATTCACAATAAATACAATAAATGGTCCAGGTCCTGTGAGCATGATCGCGGTTGTTTTCTTAAATTTTATTAAGCTTCATGAGTTCTGACCCAGGATTTGGACAGTCTTCAACTCTTCAGCAAAGAGTGGGGGCGTTAACCTGTTCCGACCTCTTAAAGTTGCAACTAGGAGTGACTGGAGGATAGACACATCCGAAGGCTTTCTAGGGCGAGTATATACTACATTTCATCCACAGTGGTATGATCCACCGTCAGGTTATGGTTTACACAGCACAGATACTGACCTAAATCTTATCACGCATCACTTTTTGGCAAAATAGTGATCCTATTTCGTTAATTACATCACGGGTTTTGAGTTTTAAGGCTGAAATAAATTCGATTGACCTCGATTAAACTCTATGCTTAACATAGTCCCACAAAAAATAATCCAGTGATGGTCAATTAATTGCTAATTGTTGTGAAATTATGCGATCAGAAAATTTGCTTTGCATTAAATTGATGGTTTCATTGGCTGTGTGAAATGTGGTATCGTCCTATTAAAACAACATGTCAGTGATATCCACGTCGTGAATAATAGGCCAAAATTGAGTTGTTATTGTCTCGTGATAAAGTGATCCATTGGTTGTTACCGCATTCCAGCCTCATCTTCGAAATAACGGCCTAATCAAGCCTCCAGACCATATAACGCACCATACAGTGACACGTTAAGCATGCAAAGACTGCTTAATAATCGCTCTAGGATTTTCAGAAACCCAACTGCGGTAATTTTGCTTGTTGACATCCCGTGACAAGTGAAAATAGGCTTCGTGTGAAAAAATGATTTTTTTTAGAAAAACCAGCCGGTTGTTTCTGCATGAATTGAGCGAGTCTGCGGCATTGTGAATGGCCGGTAGTCTTTAATTTCCCCCCCAGTTGAACTTTATAAGGCTTCAAAGTCAAATCCTTACGTTTTGGATTACCCCAATTGTTGAGAATGTCAAGAAATTGACAAATTTGGATCTGCTTCAACATTGTGGCTCATGACTGTTATGTTTTCAGTTGATCGATTCGGTCGAACATGCTTTGGTAATCGCACATTTTGCATCGAGCCTATCGACTCAAATTTAATGACCAAATTCTTAATAGCCGTCTGAGAAGGACGATTATGTTTTCCGAAAATATCACGAATTTTACGTAATGTAACTTTAACAGAACCACCACTTCATTAGTGAATTTTAATTATTTTAATGCGATTTTCGTGTGAAATTTAATTAATTGCAACAATTGCCAGTGGATCTACTACGAATATGTCAAAAACTAAATGTCAAAACTATCATGTTATTGGTGTTGAAATACAATCCTTTTTCCATTAACTAATTTGGCAAACTTGATTTCATCAATAATTGTTGCATTTCTGAAAAAATGCTTTTATAAAGAAATAAAAGCACAAGAATATTAAGGAGGTTGCTGAATGAAAGTTCATATAGTTTGGAGAAAATTGGGAAACATGATCATATCTGTAAACATATTGAATGATATTGTTGTATAAGATGTTAAGCTTTCATTTACTAATAGAGTCATATCCCGCAAAAAATTCACAACAGTCGTTTAAGCCAGGAACAAGATAACAGATTGAAACACAATCCATAATAACGTTGCATACACAACGGCAAAAGAACGAGACAGAAATATACATTATCTTGACATCACAATAACGCGGGGAACTACTAAATATAGAAATCTATAGAAAACCATCTACGACGGACACTATCAGCCACATCGCTTTGAGTCACTCTAGCCAACATAAACTAGCAGTATTTAGACATATGATACACAGACTTAAGATAATTCCACTTACCCCGGATAAATACAACAACGAATTCAACACAATCTACACCTTCACTATAAATAACGCATACAAACCTTTTACTACCAACAAACTTTTTAGGCAATATAACACTAAAAACAGGAATAAAGAAGACAAAGAATCAATCGATACAACACGACGATACACTTTTACTTACATAGGATCGGATTTATATAGACTAGCTAAACTTTTTCACAAAGAAGGATTACTCACAGCATTAAAAACCGGCAAAAATCTGAGGCATAATCTAAGGACAACGACAGAAACAAGTGACAAATTTAGTTCCCGTGGAGTATACAGACTTACTTGTACCTGTAAACATACTTATGTAGGGCAAACTGGACGAACACTAAAAACAAGATTTACAGAACACATACGCTCCTACAAATGAAAAAGAGAAGACTTCGACTTTGGATTATACCTTGACACTCACGATTACACAGTAAGGGAAATAGATGAGTGTGTGACATTGCTATATCTTAGCAAAAAAGGACGAAGACTAGATATTTTTGGAAACATGAAAATCTAAAAGACACAAACTTTGAACAGTGACAATATAAACGAGAGGTAAACACGACCTCAGGCCTAATTTTCACACCACTAAAAAAAACGAAAAACACCTGCAGACAACAATAAAAGGCGAAAATATTAATCCCCACATAAAATGTCAGATGGCTTACATTCTGACTACTTAGGTCAATAAGACGATTATGGAATAAATACTTGGACCAGAAATACTGACTCACCAGTACGTCATAGAACGTGGGCTTGATAATGAAAGCGCTCGGCATCTGCGAACATACAGCTAGAAAAGACGCGATATAGAGAAGGAATTGACAACAACAAGATAAGATTTTCCAAGAAATTTTTTTTTTCTTTTTTTTTTCTAAAAGAGACGTAGCACTTCAGGCAACAATGCCTATTTAGTCAAGTACCGTGCTACATTCTTTTAGGAAAGGGATAGAGAAGAGATGAAACAGGTGGTGAAAGTAGAAGGATAGTCGGAAATTAACTGCCGTATAAAGACAGCACAGCGACCAGTGACTATGCCTTCATCAATGAGTAGCCCCACCGACAGTAAATTTTTATTTTTGTAGTGAAAAAAACAAGGTCTTCGTTGGGAATCGAACTTACAACCCCCATACAGACAAGCTAGTATACTATCTACTAGCCTACAGGGGTATCTAAGTTGCCTTGTATTAAAAGGTGTATAGCAATATGACGACTAAAAATATCTTAGCTTTGTGTAAGTTCTATAAGCGAGTTAACATGGTTTGTCCAAGTAAGACTGTTATTGATTATTATCCTGAGATTTTTGCCAGCATTTCTAATAGTGATTTTTTTCTCCATTTATTAAAGCATCGATATCCTTATAATGATTAATAGTTTTCTTACGAATTAAAATAAACTTTGAGTTATGAGGACTTAAATAAAATGGATTAGCAGTTGCCCAGCAATAAAGTTTATACAGATTTGATATGTGTTTGGATTCTCTGACGGGGTAAAAATTTCTTTTGTTTAGGTACGGTTTTCCGTCGACCCTCGTCAAATTTGGTTTGTGAACAAACCGGTTTCGGCTGTCTTCCATCTTCAGTGTTGTTTTTGTTCACAAACCAAATTTGACAAGGGTCGACGGAAAACCGTACCCAAACAAAAGCTTATACAGATTCTCAGTAATAGAGATGACTGGAGTGCTAAAATACGGCTGCACATCGTCTGCGTTTATATGTATTTTGCAGCAAAAAAGCTGCTTAAGGAAATCATTAGCATAAATAGAAAAAAGGAATGGTCCAAGGATTGATCCTTGAGACGCCCTCCTAGATAAATGTAACACCGAAGATTGAAGATTGTTTGACAATATAAACTGCAAACGATTACAGAGGTATAAATATTGCATTCGTGTGAAAGGGTTTTAACGACACGCTTTACCTGGCTGCTGGGGTATACTCAGCGGCGTCCAGGGTCGTGTTGTGTCGTGGGGACAAAATAAAAAAAAACCCGCGGTTGCTCAGGTTTACTTAATTTTTATTTTGCCAATATTTCTCTTCTTGATGGCAGCTCGTTGTCGGCTTCGTCTACTTTACACTGGTGTGGGTGTATGAGTGCGGCAGTGTCCGTAGTCTGGGTCCGACATATACCGGTCAGTGGCGTTTCGTTTGGAGCACAGTTCGGTGAGTTGGCCGTGTGACCAAGGCAAATAACCAAAAACACTGTAGGCTGGGCTGGGTCAAAACCTCCGCTCAACTGTCCAATGCTCTGGTCACCCACTATGGTGACGGTAGACACAAACTCCGCTGGGTCAAAACCTCGGCTTCGTTTGTGACCGGGCCACAGTTCAGTTTAGTATGACATGTGTCCAATGGAAATAACCAAAACACTGTAGGTTGGGCTGGGTCAAAACCTCCGCTCAACTGTCCAATGCTCTGGTCACCCACTATGGTGACGGTAGACACAAACTCCACTGGGTCAAAACCTCGGCTTCGTTTGTGACCGAACCACAGTTCGTATCTCAGGGTATAAACTCGGCTGGGTCAAAACCTCTGCTTTGTTTATAACCTGACTGTCATACCTAACAGTCTAAAATATGATAAAATATTACCTGTTGTCCCGCCGCCGGCTGCACACCAATTGAATTTTTATTCATGGTGTTTGCCCTTTTATACTTATGCTGCTAAAACACAGCTATACACAAACACACATACACCATAATGACAGTCTATGTATACCATAGCTGATGGCTGTATTCACCACCAACCGTCAGATGCTGCTTAAAACAGCTGTTGGCTGTATTCACCACCAACCATACTTCCAGATGGCGTTGCCAAACGAGCTGCCGTTAAATACAAAATTATAAATTAAAATTACTTAAACTAAACATAATTCAATAACTTAATATTAACTTAATTAAAAAAAAAAATAAAGACATTATTTTCCTAAAATTAGCAAGATTGATAAATTCATATAACAAAATATGAATTCAGATAAAATAGATGAAATATCATTTATGATTGCACAAATCACTAAAAAATATATATGCTTATAAATGAAAATACACAATATAACACACTAGGAATTCAGATACAATGGAGGAAATATTATTTAAATAAACGTTGGAAATTCAATACAGCAATAATATATAGGTTTGTCGTGCCAAAAACGACCCTAGGACTTTTGGCGTCACAGGGTGTTGTGATTAAATGTGTCAAAGACCAAAGAGTGATCAAGAAGGACCAGGAAATTTATTTTTCCTTTATAAAGTTCCGTATATTCTCATATACATCCAATAGAACAGAAATGCAGCCGTAATTTTGGCGAACTCCTGACTGCCCATCAAGCCACATGACAATTGATTGTTAAAAAATTAAAACTTTTAAATTCCATAATCACAAATAACTCTAAATAATTTTATCTCTTCTAATTTAACAAAACACATTAACAACTTTAATTATCCAACAACAATAATGTGTTTAGCATAATAAACAACTAAAAAGTGTGAACAAAAAAAAAATAAATTATCATCATAAACCTCTAATCTGGGTAATTAAAGCAACATTGCGTGGTAACAAATTACTGGTATTAAAATACACAAAACGTTTGAAAGTATTAAAATGTATTTTCATACTTTCGCCCTTAAAATTTGCAAAAAAAATATAATAACAAAAACAAAAAATATCCAACTAATTCCACTTGAGTAAACACCTCTAAATTAAAACTTTTCAACACTTACAAACTGCAAAAACACAAAAAAAAAATAAATAAAAATAAAAAATAAAAAATTTATGAAACTCAAAACCCTAAAAAAGAAAAAAAAAGTGTTGACTGAAAAAACCTGATGCGGCTACTTTGTGCAAAAGTTTTGCGGCATTGCAAACAAATGATGTCATTTTCTATAGACTAGACATAAAGGACAGCAAGCGAACAGCCGTTATACTGCAAGGAAAACACGTTTTTCTCAGGCTGTCATTTACACTTCTCCTTAATAAATGACAATCCGTAGGAAATGTATTTTCTTTGCAGTTTTCTGTTAGAAAAAATTTATAGACTTTAAACTGTAAAAGAATGCGTTCTTTATTTGGGCAAAATATCACACCTTATTTCTCACCTATAAAAGAGTTCACCCAAAGAGTTAAGCAGACTTTGAGAGTATTTTCTGCAGGTAATAAGGCGAAATTAACATTAAAGATTACAGAGATAATAAAGACGTGGCACTGAGAAAATGTATACTCACCCTTATTCTGTATGGCGACGTCAATACAAGACGACGTTGTTTTTTATCGTTTGTTGTAAATCCGTATTCTCGTTGGCAATATTGCCATTTATCAATGACTGGCAATACATGTTTGGTATTCTGTAAGACAATTTGACGTTGATGTTGCCTTAAATTGCCGTTGATATTGTCGTCTGTGTTAAATGGTGTCGTGCTGTTATAAACAAAAATTTAGAAAGATTGAAAAAACTAAAAATACAAGTAAAATATAAAAAAGTAGAAATAAAATGGAAAACGGAAAAAATTAAAATTACCAACGCCAACCAATTTGAAAAATAAGTGGGAGAATTGGGAAAAAATCCATCACTTGCCAGGGGATTTCGAAGAGGCAGTGTCCCTATTAATTTTAAGGAACAATGGGAAAGTGTTGCGACTGCTCTAAACGCCCTGGGTCCACCAAATACAACGAGTGATGGATGGCAAAAGGTATAGTTTGTATGCAGTTCTTTACAAATACGTGTTCGACAAAATTCTTTTTACAGATTTGGGGCGATTTAAAATTTAAAGTAAGAAAAACGGCGCTGAACATTTTGATTTTAATTTATTTTGATTTTTAATTTATTTTAGGTTCAATTTAATTCAGATTTTATTTTATTTCTCCTTTTAAAGAGAAGTAGCACTTCAGGCAACATTGCCTATTTAGTGAAATACCGTGCTACATTCTTTAGAAGAGGGATAGAGAAGAGGTGGTGAAAGTAGAAGTATAAGACAGCACAGCGACCATACCTTCATCCCTGAGCAGCCCCACCTACCTCCAATTTTTATTTTTGTAGTGAAAAAAAACAACAGCGAAGGTCTTTGTTGGGAATCGAACCCAGAACCCCCAGACTGACAGGCTAGTACACTACATACTAGTCTACAGGGGCACAGCTTATATTTCTCTCACAACAATTTTATCAAAAAAAGTGTACAAATAAATCAACTGACTCAAATATTAGATATTTGTGTTATATTCTATTAAAATGATCGATAAACTGGCAACGTCGTCATTAGCCTGTTAAGGTATACCAAATTAGTATTGATGTTCCCATATAAAATATCCTAGCAGCCATCCTGAAGGCCAATTCACAAGGCCGAAACGTGAAACTATGCGTTTCTTGCAATAAATCAATTGTGCTACGAGCTATGTGACATATTACGCAAATCTTTTGCAGCCCCTTTAAGTCTACTAGGTGATTCCTATATTCTTGAAAAATTCTTAAATTTTATATTGCATCTGTATTTAAATACCAAACGATTTTTTTTTAGTTAAAAGTGGCATAAAATAAGTTTGTGTAAGTGTGTGCTTAAACACAGCGATCTCTGTGGCACTACAAAGCAACTCCAACGAGCAGAAACAAGAGACACACAGAAAGAATAACGTTTAGCCTGAAACTATGCTTTGAACTTAATTAGCTGCGAATTACAACAAGTCCTTTTTTGTTTGTTTGTTTTTATGTTCTCTACACTTTGGCGTTGTTGTCGGAGCTGACAGTAGGTAGGAGTATGTAAAATATAAAGCTGAAAAAGAAAACTTCCCATATTTTTCCTGTGCTTAGAGTTATAGGAGGACTATAAAAATAATAATTTTGAGAAAACAAAAACAAAAAAAAAAAAAAGAATAATAAATGTTTTTAGGAAACACGCTAAGGCTGAGTATAGAGTGGCTGCAGTTATGCAAGGTGAGACAAAAAAACTTTTTTGAAACGGAAATGTAAAATGTCATCCTGCAGGCAGAGTGTGAAGATTTTTACAATTGTAATCATGCTGTTACTTGCAGCAAAAACGACAAGACCAAAAAGAAAAATAATATTTTAATTATTGTTACCAAAACACATAATTTATAAAACCAAAAACTTTTACACAAAAAAAGGATATTAAATTTAATTTCATAAAAACTTTTGTAAAAACCAAGATTAACTTGAATGGGAAAATTAGGTAATATTTTTCGAAAAAGTTTTATAAAGTCAAATGATTTAAATGTTAATAAAAAATTAAAAAAAAATAATAAATAATGAAATTTGTGTAAAGAAATTAAATTAAAATGACATTTAAAGAGCTTAAATCTACAGATTTTAGTTTGAATTTAATTTTGTTTTGTTTTAAAGCAAAAGGCTTTGTAACCATGTCTAATTCTCTAGGGATTTAAAGAAACAGGCTTAAAATTTTCCAGTTATACTTGAACATCTAGAAAAAATCTAATTTTTAGATTCTCTTAATCGACTATGTGTCACAGTATCATTTTTAGGGGCAATGACAGAGCGCTTCCATTTGCAGTCAATTGGTCAGTGAAAATTTGTTTTTCAGCAGAACAGTTGGTATGTGGAGTAAACTTCCTTCAGAGGTCTTTCCTGTCACTTTCAATGTGGAAAAATTCAAATCGAATGCCCACAAAATTTACTCCCTCTTCCCTCCTCCCCATTACCTATTTTCCTAGTTCTCGTACATTGCACTGCATGAGTAGCATACTCTCTGTTTAATAGAACGTGACAAGATTTAGAGCGGTACCGCGCCAGGTTGCTATAATCCGATGGTGGCCTTGCCACTGGGTATAGGAAAAAGCGTTCATTCACGCCCTAAGACGCATACACACTACGTGCATATTCGCCTTAGTTACTATTTGCTATTGCACGGTAGCAGGGCTGTGCTCCCACTCCTTGCTTTAGAGTTAGGGACTATTCAACTCCTAGTCCTGTTGCAAGCGCAACTAGGCACCTCTTCGAAACTTTCTTCAAAGTCCGATTTAAGCCACAGCCATCACATTGCTCTCCATCGGACCTCACCAAGAACCAAAACAGGGTTTTAAACCTGCGTACAACTAGTTCCCGTGGAATTAATGTGTGTTTCTAGGTCACTGGTCGGATTTCGAGAGTCCTATGTTACTTCCAGTATCGGGCCCTGGGCTAGCAGGAGCCCTTCAAGGCTAGTAGGAGTCAACTGGACAATCCACTATATTTCCACGGGAATCAGTAAGCCCCAGAGTTCCGGCCTTTCGAAGTTGCAACTAGGAGTGACCGGGGGATATACGTATCCGAAGGCCTTTTAGTGCGAGGATGACGCTACATTTCATCCACAGTGGTAATGACTACCATCTGATTAAGGCCCACGCCCAGGTGCAGATGTAAACCTTATCACATCATGTATTCCATACATAATTGCCGATATTAAATAAAATAATTATTTATAATAGAACTCTGCTCTTTTATTTAATCAGAAATTATAAACAAAAAAGTAGTATAACTTCCCGGTGCACACCCTGTATTTCTTAACTAAGGAGAAGAAACTAAAATAAATTTTATAATCCGCTACCTGTTATGCTCTTAAACAATGTGTTCGCTTACAGTATTTAAACATTTTTCTTTTTGGGTTTGACTTTCAAACCGATTAAGGGTTTCTTTTGTCTAAGTTTTTCTTATAGTTTTAGTATTTCAATTGAGGCGTATGCCGACAATATCTATTAACGAACGACTTTAGGTTTAAAACCATCCGGATATTCTTTATTGTGTGTAAATTTTGTGTTTCCTCCAAAAGTTTCAATTATACGAGTAATGCCAAGGATTTTAAAACTTTATTTAGTTTTTTTTTTGCTCAGCTCAGCTCTTGTGTCTTTTTGTCTTCAGCTATTGTCAACCTTAAAGAGTTTTCTCCGTTTCTTTTGCATGCTTAGCACGTAACATTGAATTAAAGTTTTTCGTTTAACAATTTTCTTCTTTCTTTTATTATTTTTTTTATTTTTTTTTTATTTTTAAACATTTTTTTTTGAAAGCTTTTGGCTTGCAGCAAGACATACTTAAGTGGTTGGATACAACTAAATACTGTTGATGAGCTAAACTGTAACAATAATGCACATTTACAGCATGAATAGTAACAAGTTTTATAGCAAAGTACCAGCACACTAACACACACACACCTTATTACAACAGGTATCACACAAACTATAAAAGAGGTAAGAAAAAAAAACTTTTTTAATGTCACATTTCTGTTTTTATCACTTAATTCAACATGAGCTTTTTTACACTTTTTTTTTATTCTAAAATAAATATTTTAATAACAGAAAAAAACAGAGTAGAATAAGGATAAAAATAAAAGTATAAAAAATCTTGTTTATTTACTTAATAATAGAGGAGATGATTACAAATCGTGTTGTAATTTAAACATAAGCACACATACACACACACACTTACACACACTCACATATAAATTCTTTCTAATTCAAACTACTTGAACTATAAATCAAAAATGTTAAGTTTATTTTCATATTTCTGCAATTTTTTCCTTTTTTTGTTTTTGTTCTTGTTTTGTTAAAAGAAAATTTTTGATTTATTGTTTGCTAAGTTAAATAAAATTTTCTTTTTTTTTCCTCAGTTTATTTTTCTCCTTTTTATTGTTGTTGTTATGTACTTGACTTTATGTTAAGAATTGGAGTGGATTTTAAACACGTTTCAGATGTCATAGTTAATGCAACATTTTTAAATGTTTCTGTGTGTATATGTGTGTGTGTGTGTGTGCATGGGTGTCTGTATATATGACTGTATGATGTGTGTGTGTGTAGCAGTATTAAAAAAAAGATGACATGAAATATGTTTATATTTTGCATTAAGACATTAAGACATGTTGTTGTTATAAAAGAACACATTTTAAACATTTTACTGCGTACATGGCGTATGAGTGATATTTGTGTATAATTTTATGAAAGCGTATGAGTAACACAAATAGGGATATAAAAACCAGGTTTTTTTTCTTACTTCCTAATTTTGCTTAACGAAATATTAAAACCAACAAAAAAAAAACAAAAACGAAAATATTTTTAAATGGTCTTGTGCAAATAACTCAAGGTAGAACACAAAAACACATTTCAGTTTGTTTGATGGCTGAGTCATTTATGATGAGTCACAAAATGTATGAAAGTCATAAAAGTTGTGTCATTTAATCGTGCAAAACTTATTATCATTTCATTAGGGAATAAAAACAAAACTAAAAATTTTTAAATTTTCGAAATTATCAACTGAAGTGCTTGTCATTGTAGCCAACGATTTCATTACTTCGGCTTAAGTTCAGGTTTATTTCGATTTCTAAAGGATTGTTAAATTTGAAGTTATAAAGTAAATTGACTTCAAACACACTCTTTTTTGATAACAAAATTTATTTTTACCAATAGAAAAGCAAGAAATATGGAAATTAACAACAGAATATGGTAAATTGGGCAAATATCCGTCTCTAGCACGTCGGCACATGTTCAATCTTTCCATCAAATTTTAAAGCACATTTTGCAACAAAACTGTGCTTATCACATATCTACAGCAGCAGATTTCGTCTTTAAGAGCATCAGTGGTTTATGGATTGTTTACGTATGCCCGTTCTTTCACCTGGCCATAGAAAAAATAATCCAGCGACCTTATAGCACCAGAACGAGGCGGCCAATTAATATTGCCACATTGAGAAATTACGCGAGCGGTAAATTTCTTGTGAAATTACTAATTTATGTGGATGGCTTTATCAATTGTGATGCTATCTTGCTGAAATCAAAGTTCGCTGGCGAAAAAATACGGTCCGATAAAGCCGCCTGAACACAATCCGCATCATGCTTTCACTTTCTTTAATTAAAAAGGTTTTCGTAGACTTATTCTGAATTTTATAAGCCAAGTTTCTTTATATAACCACTTTACCTGGGATTCAGCAAGATGGCATCAATAAAGATGATTTTGTTGAAAAAATGCGTTAATTTCGCTCAGTTTTTCATACAGCGAATTGAAAAACGTTTAATGCAAACAATGGTTGGCCGGCTTTAATTATTGAACGCATTGAACTTTATAAGATGAATATTAAAATCTTTCTGCAAAATGTTGCATAAAGTGCCTCTAGTGATGCCTAATTGTTGCCGAAGTCTAGGAGTTCATGTTCCACGCTTATCCTTAACACCTGTATGACTTGTGACGCCATCTTGCTGAAACTAAAAGTCGCCGCTGAAAAATTACGAGCTTCATCGGCCCGAACACAAACCGTATCATACTTTCAATTTTTTTGGATGTAAACGTGTCATTAGATTTACATCCGCGCCTGGCCATGAAGCCACTATAATAAACATTATACTGTTATGGGGCCGCGAAACCACAACCACCACGATACTCCCATATAGGGACAACCTCAATAATCAGCCAGAGAACATTTAAGTGTCTAAAGAGACAAATAACGGAACTCTGCGGGTCACTGATTCCCGTGGAAATAAAGTGGAGTTTCCAGTTGTAGCCCTGCTGACTTCAGGGGACTGGGCTTTCTCTTTCTCCCAGTTACACTGTGTCTAGATAGTCGAAGTTCTATAAAGACCATATATATGTGCCCCCGGAGGGTCTTTGGATGTAAAGGTATTTCAAGGACTAAATGTGACACTTTTGTTTGTTTACATAAGCGCTGAAAAGTGCGTTGTTTTCGCTCAGCTTTTCACACAGCCAATTCAAAGCCAATTTAATCATTGAGCGAGTTGATCTTTATGAATATAAAATTATTTATGCAAAATATTGCGCAAAGGGTCTCCAGTGAAGCCTAATTGTTGCGGACGTTGAAGAGTTGATGTTCCAGGCTTATCCTCAACACCTTGCTACGCAGCGTCTATATAGGCATTGCAACGGCAACTACGAGGGTATTATTTGAGGGTACTATTGATGGTAATAATACCATGTAACCCGAATTTAGCAATTAAATTACACACAGCTGTCTTAGGAGCAGTCTGATTAGGAGGAAAAATTGTTCGAATATAACATAGTGATACACAGAAATATTCACCATTTTGATAGTAAATTTTCATAATTAAAAGTTTACCCTCAAGAGTGTAATAAATTTTTATTAAATAAATATCAAATGATGATAGCCAAAATCTTGATATTTAATCATTTGATAGACAGTTTACTTGCTAACCTCAAATTTGCCCACTTGATAAATTTCACCATCTTAATCACTCTATTTGTCTATCTCTTGGCATCATTTCTCATACCTTATCTGCGATTTTTGACTTCATCATTTGCTTAATTAAATGCTTTGGCAATTGTAAATACTTACAGTGGACGTTCAAAGTGTAGGTAGTGACTAGATCTAGTCAAGTCGGAAAATTGGACCGAAATGGGAATAAAAAAAAAATAAAAAAAAAATTTTTGGTTTTTATTGGGTTCCATGATGAAAAATCTTAGAACAACTTATTGGAAATGACTTCCATTTCCCTTCCAACACAACTTAAGACGAGTTTTGCTGGAAACTCCATGGCTTGTTTGTGGATATTAATTGTTAAAAAGACTTTACAATGTGTTCGATTAATATTCTTCAGCCGATGTTTTTACTCTTTGCTCGCACAAATCTTCCTTGGTAAGACCGTCCTAAGACACTTCCAACCATATAGACGCGAGATGGTGGTCTTCTTGAACCCTTGCGATGAGCTTCTTGCATACTTCTCTGGATGATTGATTATACACACGATTGTTCTCATTATTCAACGATTTTTCTACGGTGAAGATTATCTCGTTAGTGAACAGAATTTGCCTGTGAGCATTCTTCGCGTTGCGGTTGAGTAACGCTTTGCATTTGCTCGCATTTTTCCTTTAATACGGCCATTAGCAGGTATCTAGTGTCTCATTTAAATGCGTTGAGTTCAAAATCCTCTTTTAAAATGCAAGACCTGGATTTGTGCGAAATTTGCATTTCTCGCAACAAGATTTTCTGTTTTTTGCACGGATCTCTGACGGCCTCATATTCCGCAAGTACTTTCAAATTCACGGCGGGATATTCAAAATTGCGAGTAATTCTGTGAAGCGAATTAAAACTATTGTCTTACTCGTTTTGTTGCATTATTTTAGGCCAACTACAACAACACAATTTTAAATGTCGCATCATCCCAGATAATAAAAATAAAATTTAATTATTTTATATTTATATTTATTTTTTATAAACAATATTTAAAGAAATCAATAATTTTGTATAATCAATAAAATTTTTTTTTAAATTAAGTTATTTTCTGAAGCTGCCACCTAATGGTGTGGTGGTATATATTAAATAAAAAACTATACTTTTTTAATTTATATGTCATTTTTGTAAACCTTTGGTTTATTTTTAAAAATTTTTTATAAAATTTTTTTTTCCTTATGATACCACCTAATGTAGTGGCGAAATACTGAAAATGAAAATAAAATTTATTTAATTTATATCTGATATTTATAAAAATGATTTCACGTTGCGGTTGAGTAACGCTTTGCATTTGTTCGCATTTTTCCTTTAATACGGCCATGTCGCATCATTCCCAGATTGTACGCAATTAACGTCAAAATCTTTTTGGGTCAAAATGAAGCACAAATTTCAGCTGCTATTTGGCAATAAAAGCGAAATGGATGCTGTGAGTATTATATTCGTAATGAGTACGTTCAGTTATGTACCAGTATTTATAAAGACCAAGTACAGGGTGTCTGCCTGGAAGGTATACTACTTGGTTTGTTTATAATTTTTGATTAAATAAAAGAAAGTATTGATAAAATGCGAGCCCTTTTGAGCTTTCTTTTCATTAGATGCTCACACATTTCTCGCGCTACTTCATTAATTTCATCACGCATATTTTGCTTGAGTTGCTCAAGCGTTTCTGGTTTGTTTGCACAAACCTTGCTTTTCAAACATCTCCACAACATGAAGTCTGGAGCAGTCAAATCAGGCGACAGTGGAGGTCTATCAACATCACTATTTCTTGAAATATCTTGGGGAAAGAGGTCTCGCAGTAATTCCTTTGTAATTCTGGCTGTATACGAACGTCTTGTTGATACCACATGGTAATCAAGCCCAAAGCATGCAGTTGTGGCGTTAAGAATTTTTCAATCATATCATGATATCGCTCCCCATTCACAGTTACCGTTGCGCCGTTTTCATTTTCAAAGAAGTAAAGTCGAATGATTCCTTCTGTGCAAATTGCACAGCAGGCTGTCACTTTTAAAGGATGTAAAGGCGAATATTGAATAATTTGAGGGTTTTCCATTACCCAGAACCGATTATTCTGTTTATTCACACATCCATTCAAATGAGAATGTGCCTCGTCACTCATTATGATTTTTTCAAAAAAAATCGGGGTTGTCGTGGGCGAGCTGTAACATCCTATTGGCATGTGGATGACGGTGTAAATCGTCTTGTGAAAAAAGCTTTTGTGTCACCGAAACTTATATGGAAACAAATGCAAATCCTTGTGCAAAATTGTGCACAAAGTTGTTTTTTGAAGACAGAACTCCTGAGCACGATGTCGAATTGAGGTTGATGGAATGTTTTCAACACTTTCTTGAGCAGCAGTAATATTTTTAGCCGATCTTGCAGTACGTTGTGGCCTACAGTTGGGGCAATCACCTACAGGCCCTGTTTCTTCGAAATCATTCACTACATGATAAATAGTACGTTTTGTTGGCACATTTTTTTTCACAAAACTTTCTCATCGTCACAGTAATCGATGATTGATTTTGTTAAAATGTTTTAACGATTAAAATGTTTAAACGATTAAAAAATGTTGGTTTATCGAATATTTTTCCATAATAAATTTGCCACGTAGTATACCTTCCCGGCGGACACTCTGTATATACAAATACTGGCGTACCCTGTAACCTTAACAAGAATAGCTCTTTTCCTGATTGGGCCACTGAACTACCGCTGCTTGCATTTGACATTAAGCCGGCGAAAAATTGTAATTCCTGAAATTATTATTTTTTTTTCAAAAATCATCGTTTTCCTTTATCACCTATTTTTCACATTTTTTCTTTCTGTTTATGTTTATTTTGAGGAAAGAATGCTTCTTCGTTTATTTTTTTTCTTGAAAAAAAAAACCATTATCTTTCCATAAGTCTCGTTTGATATGACTGGAATTTTTGGGTATATTAAATCCTTTATTATAATACGATTATTTTAATCCTTTTTAAACTCAATTCCATTCCACATTTTTGTTGTATATTTTTATCAGTTGCTGTGCATATTTTTGCCCGATATGGTTTACCAAACAATTTTCATTTAAAACGAATAGTCCTCAAAAAGCCTTTAGTCTTCCATTCCGGCTTTTTTATTGGCTCAAAAAAGGAAATGAAAAATAATAAACCAAAGAAACAAAAACAAAAAAACCCAACTTCCGTTTGCAATTCTTTTCTTTGTGTATGGAATTCGTATATGAAAACCTTTTGGCATTTAACTGCATTTAAAGGACAACAACAAAAACTAGCCAGGTACACACAGAACATGTCTGATTGTTGGTTTAAACATTTTATTCATTTGCTGTAGTGAAAACAAACCAAAAACTTTGTTAATAACAGCAGCCACAATTTCTCAAATAACCGCAACGATTTCAGAAATCTATTTTGTTTTATTCGAGCACAAAACAAAATGAATATTGTTTTTTATAAAGAAAAACAATTTCATTTTTCCTGGGCTCTTTTCAAAGGATTTTATTTTATAAAAATACAAAAAAAGATTTTTTTATCCCAAAACTCGCTGACTAAATAAATTTTGACAGTAACTTAAAATTTCAACAGTTTTTCCATAGACTTTCTACTCAAGCACACAATTCACTCGCATGCAGTTTGTAAGGAAAATTTTTAAAGAAAAAATATTTAAACACAAGTTTACCTTAATACAATTATTTCAACTCTAGGAAACTTTTTATAGTAATTCAAGGAAAAAAAAAAATTAAGAAATAAAAACCTGGCCTGAATAGAAAGCAGTGTTTTGTTAGTTTATCTGAATGCATTTTAGAAACTAAAGAGGTGTTAAATATTATGGCAAGTGTAAAAACGTGCTATTCGGTGTGAGTATTAAGGACTATACAGTGCCTTAACTTCAGTTTCTCTTTTTTTTTAGCACATTTATTTTATTTTAAAGGCAGCCTTCAAGATTTTAGGCAACTGTTTTGCGTTTAATTTTGAAATAATTTAGCATGACTTTTTTGAAATCCTTTTTAGTTTCAAGTAACAGGGTTCTTTGGGAGTTGATTAATAATTTTTTTTTGAAGTTTCTTTTATTTAATTTTTATAAGCAATTTTTTTAGAATTTTTTTTTTAATTTTTATCTTTTCTGAAGATGCCACTTAATGGTGTGGTAAATTTTAAAAATTAAATTAATATTTATTTTATTAATTTATATTTGTTTTTATCAACCATTTTTTTTTGTTAAAAAATTTTTTATAACAATTTTTTTCTTTTCCTGATGATACCACCCACTGTAGTGGCGAAATATTGAAAATAAAAATAGAATTTATTTAATTTATATTTTTTTTTTAATTTTTTCAATCAATAATCAATATAAAATTCTTTAAAACATTTTTTCTTTTCTTGAAAATAACACCCAATAGTGGGCGAAGTATTGAAAATAAAATAAAATTTATTTATTTTATATTTATTCCTTATAAACAATATTTTTAGAATACAATAATTTTATATAATCAATAAATATTATTTTAAATTAATTTTGTAATTTATATTTCATTTTTATAAACCAATTTTATTTAAAAAAATTTTTATTAATTTTTTTTCCTAATGATACCACCCAATGTAGTGGTGAAATACTAAAAATGAAAATGAAATTTATTTAATTGATATCTGATATTTATAAAAAAATGTTTTCAATCGATAATCATAAAAATTTTTTTTTTAAATAATTTTGCTTTTCCTGAAGATGCCTCTTAATGGTGTGATAAATTTTAAAAATTAAATTAAAATTTATTTTATTAATTTATATTTATTTTTTAAACATTTTTTTTTTGTTAAAAAATTTTTTATAAAAATGTTTTCTTTCCCTAATGATACCACCCACTGTAGTGGCGAAATATTGAAAATAAAAATAGAATTTATTTAAATTATATTTTTTTTAATTTTTTTAATCAATAATCAATATAAAATTCTTTAAAACATTTTTTCTTTTCTTGAATATAACACCCAATAGTGTGGCGAAATATTGAAAATAAAAATAAAATTTATTTATTTTATATTTACTTATTATAAACAATATTTTAGGAAATCAATAATTTTATATAATCAATAAAATTGTTTTTAAATTAATTTTTTCCTAAAGATGCCACCTAATGGTGTGGTGGTATACAAAATAAAAAAAAATACTTTTTATAGTTATATTTCAATCAATAGTCATTAGAAATTTGTTTCAAATATTTTTTCTTTTCCTGAAGATGCCACCTAATAGAGTGGCGCAGTAATGAAAATAAAAATAAAATTTATTTAGTTTATATCTGATATTTATAAAAATGATTTCAATCAATAAACGTTAAAAATTTGTTAAAAATATTTGTTCTTTTCCTGAAGATGTCACTCAATAAAGTGGCGAATTAATGAAAATAAAAATAAAATTTAATTATTTTATATTTATAATTATATTTTATATTTATTTGTTATAAACAATTTTTTAAATAATAAATAATTTCAAAATTTTTTTTCAATTATTAGTTTTCTTTTCCTGATAATGCCACCTAATAGTGTGGTGAAACATTGAAAAAAAAAATAAAATTTACTTATATAATTTACATTTATTTTTATAAACTTTGTTTTATATACAATTATTTTTATAAAATTTTTTCTTTTCCTGAAGATGCCATCCAATAGAGTGGCGAAGTAATGAAAATAAAAATAAAATTTAATTAATCTATATTTAATATTTTAAAAAAATGTTTTCAATCAATATTTTAAAATATTTTTTCTTTTGCTGAAGATACCACCCAAAAGAGTGGGCAAGTGTTGAAAATAAATATAAAATTTATTTAATAAAAAAAAAATTGAACAGTATTTTAAGAAATCAATAATTTTATATAATCAATAAAATTTTTTTAAATTAATTTTTTCCTGAAGATGCCACCTAATAGTGTGGTGGTATACTAAATAATAAAAATACTTTTTATAGTTATATTTCAATCAATAATCATTAGAAATTTGTTTTAAATATTTTTTCTTCTCCTGAAGACGCCACCCATAGTAGTGGCGAAATATTGAATATAGAAATTATATTTATTTTACTTTTATTAACAATTTTTGCTTATGAAAATGTTACAAAGAAAGCAGAATTTCAATATATATATTTAAGGCAACAAAAGTCCTTTTTAACTTAGTTTTGGAGGATATGGAAAATTTATTTAAAATTATTGTTTTTAAAGTTTAGTTAAATTTTGCTGCTTATTTCAAGCTGTCAGAAGTTTTATTATTTTTCATTTTAAATTTCTGTTTTATCAATTGAAGGATTTTTATTTTTTATTATTCGGGATAATACTTAAATTAATAGAATCCTTATTTTTTAAATCCTCATCGCCCAGCAACCTACCAACGACAATACAATATGTGTTTGTATATTAACAATGTGTTAATGCAGACCTGTAAGAATTAATGTGTTTGGTTTTAGGATGTGCAAGTGTGAGTATGTGTGTGTGTGTTGCCTTTAATAATTTGACACACATTTAAACAAAATATAAAGTGAATAAAAGTTTACTTATAAAAACTATAAGTTTTAATATGTTTCCTGTACGTGTAATTAATACACTCACTAACACATACTCTTTCTTTTCGCATATAAACTCATGCATATCCGTTGCATACTTTTTTGCTCACCATATAAAGATTCTCGTAAGGTAAAAAGCAATGAGTGGTATTGTGGCATAAAAATACCACATTCACGCACTTTTACCTGTTACTTTGTTGCTTTTTCTTATTTTATGAAACCTATAATGCATTAACTCTTTACACACACACATACACACCCATACATACCTATAAGTAAATCAACTCCAGTTATAGAAGTGCCAGGTTTAATGCCTGATGCACTGTTGTAATAATGTTTGCAGGTGATGTGTTTGTAGGTGTATGTAGGAGTGGGCGTGTGTATGTGTATGTGTATTGCATATGGATGTGTACGTAAAACTACATGTTAAAAGTTTTTGAGGCGTGTTCAGAAATTAATATGGTTTTTATGAAATGAACATTTTATTCAATTGACTTTATGCTACTTTATTCAAGGAATTAAATGTGTTAATTACATTCGCAACATTTCTTATACATACATATGTGTATGTATGTGTATGTCTATGTGTGTGTGTTTGAATATGGTAAATCCTTGCTTTTTCTCACTTTTAGCTACTTTTACTACTTAAATGTGGATGCATTGGTTTTGGGGTTTGGTTACAAAAACAAAAAATACATTCAACCCAATTCAAGTCAATAACGCTTGAAAAGAAATCCATGCACAATTTGTGTTATTTCTTCACTTAAATAAAATGCTTTCGAAAAATATTACAAAAAAAAGAGTTTATAATTTAATTTAAAACTTAAAATTTATTAAGTACAATTGAAATCGATTTTGTTTATTTTTATTAAATGCAGAGTGACATTGTGTTGTTAAGGAAATAAAAAAAACAATTAAGTGTTAAAAGTTTACATCCGTTTCCGTAGTGATGTACACTTGTATAAATTTCATTGCTTCCTTTTTTTCTGTCATCAAATTTCTCTTATATTCTGCAGCAATAATTGTTATTTAATTAATTTATACGTTTAAGTAAAGGGTGCTCTTATAGAGGTGTAGAAGCTTAAGTTTTTAACTTTGTTTTGGTTGGTGGCCATTTTGTCAGTTGTCAAGTGATTTATGTTTACATTTCAACATAAAAAGACTGATACCTTAAAAAAGCTTCCAAATTGTTTAGAATTCATTTTGAAAATCAGGGTTCTGTTCGAAATACTCAATTGCGAATTTCATAAATGGATTTTAATTGTCGATGAATTTCAGTTTTTTTTAAGAAGAGAAGACACAGAAATCAATAGCGGTTAAATATAAAGACATGAGTTCATATCCCAGCAGAATATGGAGAATAAAAAGACTAGCTGTAACAGCTGTCATAGCTGAGTTGTTGCCTAAATTTAATTAAATCTTGACTAGAAATTTAAAAAAAATATCAATAGTTGGAACACCAGCTCAGTTGCTTTGGAGACAAGCAAGCACAAAGCTTCAGTTGAGGGCGAAATTTGCTTAACAACGCTTTTAAATTGTGAAAATTCGGCCTCAAACTATATTGCCGTTGATACCAATTTTAATGAGCGATTTTTATTTAGCGATAAAAATCCTTTTATTCGTTACCTAAATTAACAAAATTGCCTTATTTGAAGGGGTGATAATCCTCAGGTTTATAAGTGTATATTGAACACCGTTACTTTAAAAAAAAAATGGCTGTTTTGTGTATTTTATCGACTAGTGGCATTGTTGGCCCGTACTTTTTTAAAAATGACGCTTTTCAGAATATTACAGTCAATGTTAACCGCTAAAGAGCCATGATTATTCACTTTTTTATTCACCTGACGAATAACCACGATTTGAAGATGTTGTTGTTTAAACAAGATGGCACAATGAGTCATAAAGTTCGTGCGCAATTGATTTATTGAAGAAAACATTTGATAACATCATAGTTTCACATTTCGGTGCGGTAAATTGGCCTCTAAGATCGTGTAATGTAACGCCACTAGATTAGCTCCGTTAGGAATATGCGAAATCAACCCCTTCTCCTACGCTGATAAATTTTCTATAAACAATTTAAACAGAAATAATTTTTTTATATAAAAATTTCATCAGTCATAGGTTTGCTAAAAAAAAAACTTCATCAGACATAACCCAAAAAAAAATTTTCATCAGTCAGAATTTTCCTTAAAAAAAAATTCGCTAGTCACCATTTTTCTATTTAAATTTTTTTTCCTTGAAAAAATTGCTTTATTCATGATTTTTTTTCCAAAAAAATTTCAATCGGTCATAGTTTTTCTATAAAAATCTTTTTCAGTCATAATTTTGCTTAATCATAATCCTTACAAAAAACATTTCATCAGCCATAATTATTCTATAAAAATTTTTCTGGCCATAAGTTTTCTATAAACAATTTCATGAGTAATAATTTTTTTATATAAAAATTTCATCAGTCATAAGTTTGCTACAAAAAACTCATCAGCCATAATCTTGAAAAAAAATTTTCATCAGTCACAATTTTTCTATAAAAAAATTCTCGCTAGTCACAACTTTTCTATTTAAAATTTTTTCCTTGAAAAAATTGCTTTAGTCACAATTTTTTTCCACAAAAATTTCAGTCGGTCATAGTTTTTCTATAAAATTTTTTTTTTCAGTCATAATTTTGCTTAATCATAATTTTTACAAAAAACATTTCATCAGCCATAATTATTCTGGCCAAAGGTTTTCTATAAAAAATGCTCATCACTCATACATTTTCTATAAACAATTTAATCAGTAAAATTTTTTATATAAAAAATTCATCAGTTATAAGTTTGCTATAAAAAACTGACTGATGAAGTCATAACCTTCCAAAAAAAATTTCCATCAGTCACAATTTTCCTATAAAAAAATTCTCGCTAGTCACAACTTTTCTATTTAAAATATTTTCCTTGAAAAAATTGCTTTAGTCGTGAATTTTTTTTTACAAAAATTTCTATCGGCCATAGTTTTTCTATAAAAAATTTTTTTTTCAGTCATAATTTTGCTTAATTATAATCTTTACAAAAACATTTTATAAGCGACAATTATTCTATAAAAAAATTTCTAGCCATAAGTTTTCTATAAAAAATGCTCATCACTCTAAATTTTTCTATAAACAATTTTATCAGTAAAATTTTTTTATATAAAAACTTCATCAGTTATAAGTTTGCTATAAAAAAACTTCATCAGCCATAGCCTTCCACAAAAATTTATATCAGTCATAATTTTTCTATAAAAAAACTTTGTCAGTCACAATAGTTCTATTTAAAAACGTAATCAATTGTTTTTAGTCACAATTTTTACCCAGAAAATTTAAATTGCTCCCAGTTTTTCTATAAAAATTTTTGATCATTCATGATTTTTCCATAAAAAATTTTTTTCAATCATAATTTTGCTACAGAAATATATTATCAGCCATAAGAAATCAGTCACAATTTTTTTATAAAAAAACTTCGCCAGTCACAGTATTTCTATTTAAAAACGTAAACAATCATAATTTTCTCTTGAACAAATTGTTTTTAGTCACAATTTTTTTTCCGGAAAATTTGAATCAGTCATAGTTTTTCCATAAAAATTATTGATCAGTCATAATTTTTCTATAATATTTATTTTCAATCAATTCAATTCAATTCATAATCTTCACAAAAACATTTCATCTGCCACAATTTTTTTAAAAAAAAATTTCTCGCCATAAGTTTTCTATAAAAAATTTTCATCATTCATAATTTTTTTTTGTGAAAATTTCATCAGTCATTTTTTTTGATTTCATATTTAATAAAAAAATGTTTCAGTCATAATTTTTCTTCATAAATTTGCTATCAGTCATAATCCTTGGAAAAACAATTCATTAGCCACAATTTTTCTATAAAAATTATTCCCTTCATAAGTTTTTTATAAATTTTTTTCATCAGTCCTATATATTTTATAAAAAATTTTTAATAGTCATCTGTTTCCTATTAAAAATTTGCATGTCATTATTTTCCTATTGAAAATTTTCATCAGTCAATCGATTGATAAATTATTAGCGTGATGATGAAGATCTTAATGCAAAATGTGACAAGCGCCTCTAGTGATAAGTTGATGTTCCGCGCTCATGTTCAATACTTTGCTATATAACGGCTATGTTTATATCACTGTCTGTTTACGAGGAAAAGCTGCTCGAATTTTACGAAGTGAAACAGTGAAATTTTCATCATTTGGATTGTAAATTTTCCCAATTAAAATTCTTTGCTCAAGAGTGTAGCGCTTCATGTTTAAAATATGACGGCTCAAATCATCACATTTAAATATTTGACAGACAATGGGTTTCCTCACCTCAAATTTGCCCTCTCTTTATATGGCAAAAAAAATTTTCACCTGCTGAGAGTACGTCCAAGCGAGCCGTGGTGTTTGTATGTCAGAAGTTATTTTTAAATTATAATGCGATTTTTAGGGAAAAGAGTTTGATGGTTAATCTTCAACATAACGCCATTATCTTGGAATCAACTGCGACGGTTTGTTTTGAAATCAGCCTTTTTAGTTCGACTAATATTTTTCCTCCAGGCTGTGTAAGCGCTGTTTAAACATAGCACAGTTTTCCATTAAAAGTAATGATGCTATTTTTAGCCTATTTTTAACGAAATCAGTTTAATCGCAACTCTTCAGCGTAAAGGCAGTTATATCTCCGGAACACCTGCACTGATTGGTTTCAAAGTCACAGCATTTTGCACGTCTCCTATTAATATTTCAGATTATTTTTCGAATAAACTGAATTTCTTGTTCATTTAAAAAAAATTATATTTATTTTATTCAATTTAAAAGTTCTACACCTCTATAAAAACACCCTATTTGTGAAATAATTTTTTTACTTTTTTTTTTGCTGCTGATTTCAGCAGAAACTTTTAATTTGAAATGGCATCGTTAAATAAAATTTATTTATTTTTTTTGTTTCGTCGGCAGTTGTAGTGTGTTCTTTATTAAAGACCCAATAAAACTTACAATTTTCTGCTGCACTGCTGCCATTTTATTTAATATTTTCTTTTAACTTTATGAAGTGTATGTGGTTTTGTTCTCTTCATGACACTCTGCTTCTCTTACTTTACATTCTGGCAGTATGTGAGTTAAATATTTGTTAAAAGAAAACTTTGTCGAAAGAAATATTTCGAATAATTGGATAGAACAGATGCCATTAATATATCCTTCGAAAGTTATAATTTTAAGGGAGTTTTAAATTTTGGAGAATCATTGTTTTTGAAAGTTGAAATATAATAATTTCAAAACATTGATTTCCAGCCCTGATCTGTAGGCACTTAAAGCCATAAACCATAAACCCTTTGTACTCACCATACGTGGGTGGCATAATTAATGGTGTTAAAACAATTTAAAACATATAAAACAAAAACAAAAAAAGTAAAAACAATAAAAAAACCACTGCAAATACAATGAACCGGCTTTAGAGCCGTGAGTACAATGAGAGGAGTTCAATAAATATTGTATTTGCATTCTCTTGCGTATTTGTTTTTATGTTTTTAATGCTTAAACAACAACAACAAAAAACTGTTAAACAAAACTAACTGGTTTTTGTATATTTAATTGTTAAGAAGCAGATTTAACAACAACAATATATAACGTTGAAAAAAACAAAGGCACAAATATACACACATTTACAGGTACACACATGATGACTAATGTATGCATTTTGCAACCCAGCAAGCACAAATTTAAAACTTTGAATTAAACTCTTTTTTTGTTAAATATTAAATGCAAAACAGGAGTTAATTAAATTTAATATTTTTATTTAAATTGTTAATTATTGCAGAGTAAATACAGTCATAGTCATTCGTTTGGCCGCACTTACTTTTTTATTTTTAAGCTGTTTTTTTTTAACTCTTTATAAGAACAGTTATTTTTTTTCTGTTTTTTTAGTTACATTATTAAGAGTAGTTTACAAAACAATAACTATTATTAGTGTAACGGTTATTTTATAGAAAATATGAGTTCTATTGTAAAATTGTTGCTGTTTTTCGTGAGAAAATCGTTTAAACGCATTAAGAGAATATGTTATTTAATTTGTGAATTTTGACTTGTAAGCACGTGTTTTCATACTAATTGAATAAAAAATTTAATTCAAATATAAAAAATAAAAACAAATTGAAGAATTTTTAAAAACCGATTAGATATGAGCTCAGGAAAGCGGTTAAATGATACCGAAAAAGATTTAATCGATATCTTAAAGAAAAAAGGGTTATCAAATCCAAAAATGCGTTCTGAAAGAGTAATAAGAAATTATTTAAAACATGGCAAAAATTATGGTATTAAGGCTCCAACGAAGGGATCATCCAAAATCACGACCCGTTTAAAAGGACAGATTCGGCATGAGGCAACTCAATTCCTTATGCTGTCGGGAGACAAAGGACAAACTTGATCTGCTAGTTATAACGCGAACCATAGCCCGTGTTTGGAATGCGACTCCATCAATAAAATAGAAAAAAATGAAGTCGAAACCACGACTAACTAAAGTACACAAGGAGAAACGACTTAGCTTTGCCCTAGCACACATGTCATGGACTGATGAATGAAAAGAATTTTTTTTTCAGATGAAAAAAAATTTAAATGGGATGGTCCAGATTGCTACAGTTGTTTTGAGTGATTTGAGCCAATCTAATGTAGTGTGATCAAAGCAAAATTTTGGTGGTGAAAGTGTTATGGTGTGGGGAGCATTCTCTTATAACTTCAAGTTTTGTATTTGTTTTATAATCACCAGAAATGTACCTGGAACTTCTGGAAGATGTCCTTATTGCAAAACTTGACGAAAATTCTGACAGTGAGTGTATTTTCCAATAGGGCAATGCGGCAACACGTGTATTGAAAAAATGTAAGGAATGATTTTTTACCAATAATATTGATTTACTTCCATGGCCGGCATGCAGTCCCGGTTGTAACCCAATCGAAAACTTATGGGAAATCTTTGCAGCTAAGGTGTACAAAATGGGAAGGCAGTTTTCGACTGTTAATGAGCTGAAAGAAAAAAAATCAAAGAATGTTGGTTGGGTATTGAAATTGAAACTCTTCGAAGCCTACAATGTCGAATAGAATATTTTCGGTCATTCGAAGTGAAGGTGATCCTACTAAATATTAGTACATAACAACTTTTAATATTTTGTAAATCATTTTAATTTTTTTTTTAATTTTCCTTTTAATTCAAACGAATGTCTCTTAATTTTTTAGCTTTTCATCGATTACGTTTTCCGAATATGAAATATGTTTAATTTTTGTTTACTACTTTTAAGCTAATAAATCAGTTAATCGTTTTGCTAAAAAAAAATAATTAAAGCCCTTTTAGTTTCTTTTAAAATAGAAAAAAAACATGGTGCGTTCAAACGAATGTCTATTACTGTATTTCAGCAAATTAATATTATAAGAGAAATTGCTGTTAAAAGAGTGAAAAATTAAGGCCTTTTTGAATAGTTGGATATTTTCTGAAAAACATTTTAGGAGAGATTTTGAGAAGCAGAGACGATATTAATCCTTTTTACCATTTTATACACTTAAAGAAAAATATTTGTTATTTGTTAAGGATTTTTATTTTTATTCAAAAATTATTTTCGGACTTACTGTTAGAAGAGAGATATTATAAAGGGAGTTTTTTTAGAGGTAGAAATAGAATAAAATAAAGATGATTTTTGTAAATTAACGTACACTTATATTTGTGGCATTATATTTTAAATATAACTTCTGGCATATGACTGTTATGTGTGGTTCGAAAGTAGTCTAATCTGGAGGTTAAATTTTTGGATGACTTTTTTTTTATAACATTTATAGCGGTATATCGGTTATAAAGTGACAAATGTTGTCCTCAAAGTAGCCAATCGTGTAGACTAGCGACTTCTCATATTCTTACAGAAAATAATCTAGCGGCTTTTAGTAACACAATCTTGGAGGCCAGTTCTTAAGTTAAAAGCTATGCGGTTACCAAACGTTCAATAAATCAATTGCAGCACGAGCTGTGTGACATAATGCGCCCTATTGTTGAAACTTCACAGCTCCTCCACAGTATTGCTGTACGAAAATGTTAGTAATCATGTTTCTTTAGAGGCTACCAAAATAAAAATATTTTTTAAGTCAGAAAAAAACTCAAACGGTTAAAAAGTGTCAAGTCCTATTTACTTTCACGTAAGAGACATAAATCATGAAAATCGATGAATGCGTTCAGGCAGTTTACCTCTTTAAAATCTGTTGGATTATACTGCTAAAAGAGTCCTAGAGACCATGTCAGTAAAGGAAATATATCTAACAGTGTATGTACTATAAATGGGGATGTAGTGGGACTTCTAGTCAAAGCGAATCCAAACAGAGGTTTTCAGATGATCAAATTTCTGACTCTCATTTATATATGACATCAAATATACCACTGAAATTATCATTAAGTGATGACACAAATAAATTAGTATTGAACAGAACCTTCTTTCACTCAGAACTGTAGAACCCTACAATTTGCATACGTTAAAGAGACACCTCAAGTTATACCAGAAGAAAAGAGATGAGTCGATGAGGAGATAACTCAACTAAAAGAATTTGAGTCAACAGTAAATAATTGTAACTTCAAAGTTAAACATTAAATATATTTTACAATGATTGAGGACAAGACAGTACAATCAGTAATAGAAACAGCATCTTCTTGCTTTTATTTGTGGAGCCAAAACATCCAAGATGAATAAAATCGAAAAAGTTCCAGCTATGCCCGTAAATGAACAATCACTGCAATTTGGCATGTCACCACTTCATGCGCGTATAAAGCTGATGGAGTGTTTTTTACATGATGGAGCTTATAATATTGAATGTAAACGTGGGAGAATCGTGTCAAATACTCGTCCGATAAAAGAAGCCCGAAAATGTTTGATAAAGCGTGAACTTAAAGTGAATATTGGAATACAGGTTGATACTGTTAAGCAAAGCTCTGGTACGACAAATTCAAGAAACTTGTCACAAAGATTCTTTGCTAATCCTGCTTTGATTTTCGAAATCACCGGTCTAGATGAAAATATAATCAAGAGATTTTCAATAATTCTCGAAGCTATAACAATTACCGAGGTAGTAGATCCAAAAAAAATTTGCCTATTTTTGTTTGGAATTGGGAAAAAAGTTTGTTGCAGTGTACGAGTGGTACAATATGCCATCACCACTTCACAAAATTCATTCTGATTCATGAAAAAGATATAATTGAAAAGTGTATTTTTCCTGTTGGCTTACTATCCGAAGAGGCTCGGGAAAAAAACTATAAAAAAATTTCACCTTAGACACTCCAGAAAACGCAGTCGAAGTGCCACGAACAAAGATATTATGCACCGAATGATGATAACATCAGATCCCATGATTTTACATTTGACACCTTCATTTAGCCAGAAAAAAAGCTTAGTGTTATAACCAACGAAGTTAACGATCTTTTAGAATAATAATTTAAAAATAGATTTAAAATAAATAATAAATTAAAAATTAATAAAATAATTTAGTTATTGCATTTTACATTGTAGGTAACGATCTACAATTCTCTAAATTTCTTTATTTTGATTACTTTTGTGTATCACTATATAAATAAAATTAAATTTGTGATGGAATCACTACATTTTTTCTTCACCTCCACATAAAAATCCCCATTGTGCGCTATAAAGCAGCAATAACTTGTTCTATACGCCTTGTACGACATCTCTGTGGATGAGGATTATATTTTAGAGTAAACGTGGTGCGAAAAGATTCCGTGTCTATTGATATTAAAATGCCAAACTAAACTAAACATAATTCAATTGACAGCTGACAAATTAAAAAAAAAAAGTTGCCAACTTAAAGTAATATACCTGTATAAAAACACTCTTTATTTACACTAAAATTAAGTGATATCATTTGTTTGCGGAAAAGAGAGCTGGAAAAGGTAGACAATTTCGTTTCAATAATTTCTATTTCAGTTACCGCTAAAACATGAGTGTTTGCTGGGTCATGAATTTTTTTATGTATGAAAACCATTATTTTTCTGTTTTATTTTTACATTAACCGCATTAGCGTTGCGCAGTCGCAAAACCTCTTGTTTTACAAAAGAAAAGTTTTAAAATTTTTTTTTAACACTTAAGCGCAGAGCAAAAAAATAATTTAGATACAATACTCGTGTTAGAACAGTGGCACAAGATAAGTAAAAACATAAGAAAAAATAAAAGATAAAAAAAAATTAAAAAATAAAAAAAAACATAAGAAAAAAAAAATGATCTCTGATTAGGTATTCATTTTATATAAAAGCTTTAATTTAAGAGAAAACAAAAATATTTTATAAAAAAAACTAGGCGTTCTAGAGCGAAATTAAAAAAAAATCAGAAAATGTAGAATTAAGAAATAAAATTTTAATTTTAAATTTTGTTTTTTGTGCAAAAATTAAGGACTGTAAATTCAAGTGGAAAACGCCCATCATCCAAGACTAGCGGTAAGAAGTAAAAATGTTACTGTTTTTAAGTACCAGCATGAATTAATTCTTTTAAATTTCTGCTTAAAAATACACCGAATATCAATTGAGTTTAGCAGCCAAACGACCAAAGTAAGTTTTGAAATAAAAGAAAAAAAATTTGTATGTAAAAATGTATTAAACAAAAACGTGATTTAAAAACGGGTACTACTCCATGCCACCCAAAAAAAAAAAAAAAACTTAAAAAACAGCCAATGTTTTCAACACCATCAAAACCAACACCAGCAACAACAATTAACCAGTATTTATTCAAATTCATCCATATGCTTGGCCATTATTGCTACTGTCGTCGTCACCGCTCACAACAACTTAAAGCTTCAAGTCTCCAAAGTCTTTCAAGTCTTTTTTTTTATTATTAAATAAATTAGTTTTTTATATATAAATTTTATTTTTCATTATTTAACATGGAAACAACCTTCATTGACTTCTAGTCTTTTGAGTGAACGCAAAGAGAACTAATCGCGGTTTTGTTTTAGTTTAAAAGTGAAGTGAAATAAATATTTGTAAAACGGCAAAAAACCAAATCAAGGTGTAAATTGAATGTGCAGAAATCACAAACTAATTTCTTCATTATATTAAATAAAATTATTTTAGAATTTATAAATAATAACACGTTAAACATTTTCCTTGAGTTCATAAAGTTGCTCATAATCAAAAGCTCAAATATTTATAAAAAAAAAAAAAGAAATAACGAATTGAATATTAATTTAAATTATGTCGTTTATCCAGTTATTCGTACTTGCCTTGGCTATAGGTAAGTTAAAACTAAACTTAATTTAAATAATACAAAAGTTTCTAAATGTTAATTGCTATAATCATAAAAAAAATTTTTCATTTTCTTATCTATTTGAAAATAAATTCCGCCTGCGAAATTTATTTAAAAAAATATGCGGGAGTCCGATAACTGTTAAACTCCAGTTTTAATAAACATTTTTTTTAAAACAAGTTCTGCGCAGTTTTACTCTAAAATTCGTTGGCCCTAGAAGGGAATTGTTTTTTAAATTATGGAATATCTTATTCAATGTTTAGTAAATCAGAAGAAAATTTTTATACAAAATTTTTCTATAAAAAACATTTTTCAGATATAATTTTTCCATTAAAAATAGCATCGGCCAAAAAGTTTCATCAGTCATAATTAATCTATACAAAAATATCATCAATATTTTTTTTATAAAAATATTTCCTGTAATATTTTTTTGTTTAAAAAGTTTCATTAGTCATAATTTTTCTATAAGAATAAGTTAAAATTTTTCTATGGAAATTTTTCTTCACTAAATATTTTTATATAAAAAATATATTGTGTCATAATTTTTCTATATAAATCACATCAGTCACAAATTTTTTTAAAATAAAAAAGTATCATCAGTCATTATTTTTCTATGAAATATGTCCATCAGTTATAATTATTTCTATAGAAATTTTTCATCAGTCATAATTTTTCTATAAAAAAATAGTCGATAGTTAAAATTTTTTTATGGAAATTTTACATCGGTCATAATTTTTCAATAAAACAAGTCTATCATTTTTTACTTTTCTATAGAAATGTTTCATCAGTCACATTTTTTCTAGAAAAAAGCAGTCATCAGTCCTATTTTTTCTTTATTAAAAACATTTCCTGTCATATTTTTTTTTTGTTAAAAAAGTTCCATTAGTCATAATTTTTCTGTAAATATATGTTCATCAGATATAATTTTTTCTATAGAAATTTTTCATCAGTCATAATTTTTCAATAAAACAAGTCTATCATTTTTCACTTTTCTATAGAAATTTTTCAGCAGTCACAATTTTTCTAGAAAAAATCAGTCATCAGTCCTAATTTTTTTTTATTAAAAACAATTCTTGTCACATTTTTTTGCTTTTTAAGTTTCATCAGTCATAATTTTTCTATAAAACATGTCCATCAGTTATAACTTCTCTATAGACATTTTTCATGTCATTATTTTTTTATTAAAAGATTTTCTGTCATATTTTTTTACTTTAAAATCAATCAATCAAAATTTTTCTATAAAACATGTCCATCAGTTATAATTTTTCTATAGAAATTTTTCATTAGTCATAATTTTTCTATAAAAAAGATCAGTAATAATTTTTCTATAAATAAATAGTCACCAGTAAAAATGTTTCTATAGAAATTTTATAGTCATAATTTTTCTATAAAAAACATCGTCAGTCAAATTTTTTTTTGTATTAAAAAACATTTTTTTGCTTTAAAAGTTTCATCAGTCAAAATTTTCTTATAAAAGGTGTCCATCAGTTATAAAATTTATATAGAAATGCTTCTTCGGTCATAATTTTTCTATAAAAAAGATCATCAGTAATAATTCTTCTATAAAAAATATCATCAGTCATAATTTTTTTTTTGTATTAAAACATTTCCTGTCATATTTTTTTGCTTTAAACGTTTCATCAGTCCTAAATTTTCTATAAAAAATAGCAAGTCATAATTTTTGTATTAAAAACATTTCATGTCATATTTTTTTGCTTTAAAAGTTTCATAAGTCATAATTTTTCTATAAAATATATCCATCAGTTGTAATTTTTCATGTCATTATTTTTTTATTAAAAAGATTTTCTGTCACATTTGTTTACTTTAAAATCAATCAATCAAAATTTTTCTATAAAACATGTGCATCAGTTATAATTTTTCTATATAAATTTTTCATTAGTCATAATTTTTCATTAAAAAAATCAGTAATAATTTTTCTATAAATGAATAGTCACCAGTAAAAATTTTTCTATAGAAATTTTATAGTCATAATTTTTCTATAAAAAATATCATCAGTCATAATTTTTCTATAAAAAATATCATCAGAAAAAATTTTTTTTGTATTAAAAACATTTGCTGTCATGTTTTTTTTGTTTTAAAAGTTTCATCAGTGATAATTTTTCTATAAAAAAGATCATCGGTTATAAATTTTCTATAAATAAATTGTCATCAGTTCAAATTTTTCTATAGAAATTTTACATCAGTCATAATTTTTCTATAAAAAATATCATCAGTCATAATTCTTTTTTTTAAAACATTTCCTGTTTTTTTTTTTCTTTAAAAGTTTCATCAGTCATAATTTTTCTATAAAACATGTCCATCAGTTATAATTTTTCTATTGAAATTTTTCATCAATCATAATTTTTCTATAAAAAAGTTCATCAGTTATAAATTTTCTATAAATAAATAGTCATCAGTTAAAATTTTTGTACAGAAATTTTACATCAGTTATAATTTTTCTATAAAAAATATCATCAGTCACAAATTTTTTATAAATAAGTATTAATCAGCTATAATTTCTTTATCGAAATTTTTAATAATTTTTCTATAGAATAAATTTTCTATAAGTGGAATTTTTCTATAAAGAAATGTTCATCAGCTAGAATTTTCTTATAAAAAATATCATCAGTCACTATTTTTGGATAAATCAGCCATAATTTTTCTATAAAATATATCCATCAGTTATACTTTCTCTATCTGGGTATTTTTATAGAGGTATAAATTTTTAAGTTGGCAACACTTTTTTAAGTAGCACCATTTTCATAAGCTGTCCAGTGATTTACGTTTAGTTTTAGTTGGGCGTTTCAACATGAATAGACTGATGTCTGAAAAACGCAGAAAAACTGACTGGTTTATGGGCTGGTGGAATGATTGGTCCGTACTTCCTTAGAAACGATGCTGATAACGATGTTCATTAGCAGAACAACCATATTGTGCTACGTTGTGCGGAAATTGTGGTTTCATGTCATACAGTTCGTGCTACAACTGTTTTATTGTACTGAAGGAAACGTCTGATAATCGCATAGTTTCACTTTTCGGACCCATTAATAAGCCTCCAAAATCGTGCGACTTACTGCCGACTATTTTATATGGAGATATGTAAAGTTGCTAATCTACGGTAATGAGCCCGAAACGAATGAACTGTTCGAAAAAGTCATCAAAAATTGACCCGCCAGATTAGTGTAAGTGGGAAACAGCCGCGCCGATCATATGCCTGCCAGAAGTCATATTAATCAACTTGTGAATAAAATAAATTATTCCATTTAAACTTTCTATACCTCTATAAATACACCCTGTATAAGAAAAAACTTCACATCAGTCATAATTTTGTAAGGAAAAATTTCATTAGGCGAATTTTTCTATAAAAAATATAAGTAGTTATAATTTTTCTAAAAAAGATATCTGCAATCATAATTTTTATATAGAAATTTTTCATCTATTATAATTTTTTTACAGAAAAATATTATCAGTTATATCATCAGCCATAATTTTTCAGCATCATTAGTCTCATCAGCCACAGGATACTTAGTATTATTTGTTTTTAAAAAGATTGAATTAGAACTTGAAAATCATTTAAATTTTTCTAATCCAGGATCTTAGTAAGAGAGTGAGAGCTAAAATTAAAAGCTATAAAATCGAAAATTGCATACAAAATGTACGTGAATACGCAATGAAATTGAACAGAATTATAAATTTTTATTACAAAGGGAAACTGCAGCTTTTATCTCTTTGCTTTATGTTCAGTTAATCTTTTTAGTAACGAGTAACGGAACACAAATGCTCTCTTCCTCTTTTCACCATATTGTGTGCGTATGAAAATTTGTATGTTGACAGTGTTTACACTGGCAAGAGCGAGCATGCAAGAGATGAAAAGAAAAAATTAAAAACAAAAATATATTGAAAACTAGCTTAAACAAATACAATAATGTTTACATGCACACATACACGTGTATGTTTTCATGTTTATTTATTTATTTATTTAACACATATACAAGACTCCAATATGCAAACACAAGCACACGCACACGTATTGAACATGTTAATGCATAAACAGACCCTTAAACCAAAACCGATAAAAGAAATACATAAAAAATTATATATTTTTTTTAAATTTTACTAATAAAATAAACTAAAAAAGCAACAAAAAAAATATATCGAATAACAGCAATAATAATAAAAACGACAAAACAAACAAACAAAATCCTAGTGTTTAAACACGAAAAACTAGTTTTTGTTTTTACACACACACACACACACAGCGATTTATTAATATTTTTGTTAAATGAAAAATAAAAAACAACAACAACAACAACAACTAGAGAATGCATTACAAAAAATAGTACTTGCAAAAGTGAATGTGATCTACAGTCAGCAAGGACGACTTAATTTGTATCCTGTTCTTAAACTGGTTAAGAAAATTAGCAAATCATTTGTTAGGGACCTTGACTTAAAAATGGTGTTTAGATTTATATAAATAAATATAAATAAAATGGTAGCCATTGCTAAGCGCATAACTGCAGAATGGCTCGACCGTTCTTTATGGAAAGACAGCTTGGAAATGGGTCTTGGAAATTTTAAAAATTCGGAAAAAAAATAAAATTATTCTTTAAGGGATTTTACATTTTTTTAGTCTTTCAATAGATTCTACTCAAACTTAGTACGAATAGCGTCCTAAGTAGGAAAAATATGCCTGTTCATGATGTTATTTAATTTACATCTGCACCGACTAGGTAGTCATAATCAGATGGTGGTCAAACCACTTGAATGATTTGCAAACGTCATTCACGCCCTAGGAGGCCATCGAATACGTATATCCTCCAGTCACTCCTAGTAGCAATTTCGAAAGCCCGAAGTAGGCCGCAGCCTTCATTCCTTGTTAAAGAGTTGGAGACTTTTCAACTCCTGGTCAAGAACGCATGAAGCTTAATATAATTTAAGAACACGACGGCATTTAGATGTTATTAAGGTTTAAAACGTAGCATTGTTGCGTTAAAAGTCCTAATACTCGTTTTTAACGACACAGGCGTCTTATTTTATAATTATACTAGCTGAACCCGGTGTGCTTCGCTACCCCCCACGTTATAAAATAAAATTAAAAGTAATTATATATTTTTTAGTAATTAATTTTAAGCACAAGGTCTTATTTAATAAACAATTTTTTAAAAACATTTTTTTTTTTCCTGATGATGCCAACCAACGGTGTGGCGAAATATCGAAAATATAATAAAAAATAAAGTTTTTAAAAAATTTTTTATTAAATAAGACCTTGTGCTTAAAATTAATTACTTAAAAAATATTAAAAAAAGGTCAAAAAATTATAACTATTATATGTAATTATATATTAACAAAAATTTTTTTATTTCATTTTAATTTAATTATTGCAATGCTTTAGGATGTACAATATTTTTAGTTTGCCCATCAGGAGCATACACATTATAAATCGGTGGGTTTTCCTACACGCGAGCATGCAACATAAAGCTGTCCAAGCGAGAAATATGGATTTGCTAAATTTAAGCCGCAAACTTGCAGAGATTGACCTTGAGCTTTGTTAACAGCTATCGCATACGCTAACCGAACAGGAAACTGCAATCGTTTAAAATCGTTAAATCTGTTGGTATCATTGGAATGCGTGGCAAAAGTACATCTGTCCCTTTATATTTTCCTGTTATAATGGTCGCTTCAATTAAATTATTTCTCAGTTTTTTTACTGCAAGTTGAGTGCCATTGCAAAGCTGTGGTGGATCGATATTACGCAGTAAAATAATGGGCACTCCAATTTGAAGTTGTAGCACATGCGGTGGAAAGCCTGGCACATCGAGTGAGTTTAAGAACTCAACAGGATAATGTACGGCATCTTCTTCTCTCGTTACAGTATCGATGGACTTGTACGTTGCTGCAGTTTCATCGATTTTGTTCAAAATAGCACTGTTTATGGAATTAACATCAATGTTTTTGGCAGCAAGTAATGCTCCTTCACACATCCATTCATTGTTTTTAAAATTGCCTTCAATATTGGGAAATACACAATTGATTAATTCATCAATGGACAGTGTCATTTTACAAAACTCAGGTGGAAATGTAATGCAGTTTGTTGTTGGATCCGATGGCATTCTTCCGTTTCCCAAATCCAGCAACTGCTTTGAAAATCGGGAAGCTGAAGCAGCAATTACACAATCAGCTGTCACTTGTAGGAGAATGAGAAAATCAGCTGTTTTGCAGACAGTTGTGGGAGAAAGAGAATGGGGCTACCCCACTATTTTAATTAATATGTATTTCAAATTTGAGGTAAAGCCGTTAATAAACGTAGTAAACAGTAGGTGCAGAAGTGTGCATGGTCGAAAAGTATTGTCATGTAATAAGTATTCCTGAGTCAAAAAATTTATTATTTCGTAAGAATATCCTATTGCGAAAATTTAATGACGATCGGTCCAGTAGTTACAATAAGACTATATTACGATTTTTAATTGTCCTAAAAAGGGGCGTTGTCCCACCCACTTTTATCCTGGTACGTATTCCTTATTATGCCAATAACATATGTACCAAACATCATCGACGTAGATCAAAAAATGCCCAAAATATGGCGATTTAAATTTTTGGGTTATATGGGCGGTGCGACGCCGCTTTCTCCAATCAAAGATGTGGAGATGGGGTATGTGTGTGTGTGTGTGCACATGTGTGATGCAGCGAATGGTTGTACAAGAAGAACTTCATGAACAAAAAGTAAGTTGGTGTGTAGCCCGTCGACCGATAACAGGTAATATTTTACCAGGAGCGTATCGCGCAGTAGTATTCTGAGTACTTTCGGCAAATACTATGAGGTCACAAATTGATGCAGTGGTTTTTACCCAGCCCGGTTTTGTCTACAGTTACTACTGGGAGTGACAAGAGCAGTGTTTAATTCTGTACAATTACCGGTGTACTGGGTATTTCCCTCGTAAACTAACTCTTATACCGTGGTGCTGGCCATAGTAGCACCGGTAACATCACAAATTAGTGTTGTGGTTTTTATCTAGTCTGGTTTGTGACTACCGTCGCTACTGAGAGTGATCAGAACAGCGTTAAATTGTTTTTTAGTGGTTTTTACCCTGCACAATTTCCTGGGTATTTCCCTCGTACCCCGTGACGCTGGCCATAGTAGCACCGTTGAGGTCACAAACTGGTACAGTAGTTTTTACCCAACCTGGTTTCTGTATACAGTCGCTTCTGGGAGTGAACAGAGCAGCGTTAAATTGTGTTCGACTGTAGATACGTGGTACCTAGCCCAAGGATACCTTCGCACACCATTGCACGGCACACGGAGGAAAGAGAGGGAGTTGCCGTTAAGGAGATTAGTGGCAAATAAAGGCTGCAGATTTATACCGAATCAACCCGCCGCCTTTTAGTTCAACGTTGGCATAACACGACCCTGGACGCCGTTGAGCATACCCTAGCAACCAGGATAAACGTGTTGTAACACTGTTATATTCTAGTTACCTGTGTAACATCATTACAAAATAATTAGAAAAAAATCACGTTATGTTCATTATTAAGCGATTTCATTTTGATTGTATTTGAAACGTAACAAACATGTGTAAATGTAATCGATTGTTTATTAAATTTGACTCAATCAGAAGTCAGAATACAGAGTTACAGCGTAAATAATTGGGAAAAAAATTAAATATTTTAAACCAAATTTGGATTTATAAACAGACTGTTGTTTATAAAATCAATTTACCAAAATGAAAACAATCATTGAAAATTATTTAAAAGGCACGTGCCTTTTACACATATAAACTTTTATTTTATTTTATTTTATTTTTTTTCCAAAGAATTTCATTATTTGCTGGCAAAATTAATATTTGGCATAATTCAACTCAAAAAGGGATTTTTAATGATTTACGATAAGTTGATATAAACATTTTTATATTTAATAAATACGGATTTAATTATTGTTGAAATTGCTGGCACTAGGATTTAGAAATCAAAACCATTGATTTAGGCAATGGTTTATATAATTTTTGCAGCTCCTAAAAGTAGGTCAAATAATTTTCATTTTAATATAACAACAACTAATTGTGTGCACTGAAATGCAGTGCACAGAATACACAACTGTTTAACTAAATGTCTACAACATTTGTTTGATTTAGTCAAAGTATTAAAATATTTTTTTCTCCATTTCCTTATTTATTTAACAGAAATTTGAAGTTTTAAAATTGTAAAATTTGATTTAAATATTAAAAACAATAAATTTTAAATAGTTGTTATAAATGAAAACTTGAATTCTTTTACAGTTTTACTTTGTGTACCGTAAAGCGGGTTGAATATGAATAACACTTTGTATTAATAAAATCGCTAAATTCTAATTTTACCTTTAAAGTTTTACGGCTGTATGCATAAAAAACGCTTATTTGAGCTTTAAAGTACACGTTAGTTAACAAACACTTTAAGGCTAACAGACGTTTGTTAAAAAATGGTATTCATAAACAGTACTTTAGCTAATGTATGCTTTTCAGTTGTAGTTAACGATGTATAAAAATGAATATTATTTATCCGGGTAGTCAGATCCATAAAAAATGTTTTTATTGTTTTGCATTTTTTTCAGAAAAATCAACATATTTTTGTTTTTTGTTTTTATATTAATCTTTTTAATAAAAAGCAAAGCACCCAAAAAGGGTTAATTTGCAAGGCTTACGCAGAACTTACAAAGAATTTGTTCATATTAAAAAAATAATTATTCGAATAACGAGCTTTGTTTTGATTATATGTACATCAATAAAACTTTTGTTTAAAATAATTAATTATAATTATATTTTTGTAAAATATAAAATAAAGATGTAAAAATGTTTTATATTGAATGGCATGTTTTGTTTTAGTTTTTATTATTATTTGTATACTACAATTTGTTTAAATAAATATTTTTTAACATTTTTGGAATAACAAAGTATAATTGTCAATTGAGCCGTTTACATTAAAAGTGGCATAAGTCACAACTGAACAGTTTTTTTCAATTTTAATAAATTTGAAATTAAGAAGTATTGAGATTTGCTTGAGAGGAGTGTTGATAATTAACGGTGCAACAAAAATGCTTATTTTAAAAGTGGCGTTAGTCGCTGTACTTAGGAAATTAATTACGGAGCTTAGTGTGAAAGAAATGGAAACATGTAATAAGTGTGTGTGAAGTATTGTTGTGATTATTTGACTTATTTTTATTAGTTCGAAAGAATATTGCAGTTTACGGAACAATATTATACTGATATCTAATATACTACACATAATTACCATTATTTTATTTTTTTATACTCAGCAGGTTGTTTCGTGTTGTATAAAATATCTAAGAATGTCACAACTCAAAAGCATATTACTGCACATAGTGACAAAATAGTAATAATAGTAATAGCCCCCTGTCGAAAATATCCTTCACAGTGAACAACATGAAGAAAAAAGATTTTATTTCAACACAATCATTAGAAAAATCCGTTTCAGAAAGAAAACTAAATACAGACTAGTTGAAATGGCTAAAAATTAAAATGTTTTATAAACTAATTTAAAATAAAAAGATGACTATAACAAAGTAACTTATGCCACTTTAAAAAAAACGGTTCAGTTTATTGTAAACACAATTTGTTTGGTTTTTGAACTTTCAATAATAAAATTGAACTGCCAATTTATTTTAGGTGTAACGTAGGTTTTTCCTACTTTAAAGTTAACAAAGGTATTTTAAGGTAAAAGTGTTTTATGAATACAACTTTAGGAAATTGTGCTTAACAACGGCAGTTAAACCTACTTTAAGTTTTTATGCATACAGCCGTTAAGTTTTAAAGTTTTATAAGTAAAAATTGTTTTCTTTACCTAACTTTACTGTTTCTTTCAAATTACCTAACGTTTGCTTATGTGCTTACCCCGCTCTACGGTATTATTAACCCTTCAATGTCTGTGACAGGTTTGTAATTCTAAAAACATTTTAGTTAGACCTTTATAAAGTTTCACATATATTATATTATTATGGCTGTTGCAACAGCCTATAAATATTGTTAATTAAAAAAAATTAAAGTGTGCCCCCCTAGAAACATTATTTTCCTGTATACACTTTAAACCATTACTGGCAGATTCTTGACTATTTAAAAATAGTATGCTTTGCTATAAAATGCTATTTCTATTAAAAGCAGAAGCTGAAAAAAATTTAAGGGTTTTCCGTACTGTGCTTGTTGTAGCAAGCATTTGAAAAAATTTTTGGGTTTCCCTATAAAAAATTTTTTTGTCAGTATATTCTTTAAAACATTTGGTTGAGACCCTTGAGTGTGTATATAAAGTATGTTGCACTTTGTAGTATAGGGTAACCGCCGGAAAGGTATACTATTTTTTTTGTCGTCACTTTGGTAAACATTAGTCTTGACAGTTTCTATTTGGCCGTCGTGAAGTAGACATGTGACAACTTTGTTATGGAAAAATATTGGATAAACCAACATGTTTTAATCGTTCAAATATTTTATCAAAATCAATCATCGATTACTGTGAAGTTGGAGAAAGTTATGTGAAATTTTTAGAAGAAACAACAACATGCCAACAAAACAACAACATGCGCTATTTATCGTGTAGCAAATGATTTCGAAGAAAGAGGGTCTGTAGATAATAGTCCCAAGTATTGAGCATAACGTACTGTAAGATCGACTGGAAACATTATTGTTGCTCAAGAAAGTGTTGAAAACAATCTATAAAGAGAATACTCAGAATGGCAAATAGCCGAAACCGGTTTGTTCGCAAGCCAAATAAAAATAATCCATAAACCTTAATTCAACTTCTTGCTCAGCTTGAGCTTCAAAGGACAACTTTGGCCACAATTTTGCACAATGATTTGCATTTGTTTCCATATAAAATTTAGTTCACACAAGAGCTTCTTCCACGAAATCATTTACGCCGCTATACGTATGCCAATAGGATGCTACAGCTAGTCCATTGCAACCGCGATTTGAATGAAAAAATCATAATGAGTGACGAGGCACATGTTCATTTGAATGGATATGTGAATAAACGGAATAGTAGGTTCTGGGGAATGGGAAACCCTCAAATTATCGACAGAAATCATTGGACTTTACTCCTTTGAAAATAAAGACGGTGCAACGGTTACTGTAAATGGGGACTGATATCATGAGAAGATTGAAAACTTTTTAATGCCACAACTGCGCACTTTGAACTTGATTAACATGCGGTACCACATCGCATATAACCAGGATTGCAATGGAATTACTGCGAGACCTGTTTCCACAACAAGTTATTTTAAGAAATGATGATGGTGTTTGGCCTCCACGGTTGTCTGATTTGATTGCCCCGGTCGTCTTTTTGTGGGGATATCTGAAGAGGCTTATGCACGCAATCAGAAACGCTTAAGCAACTAAAACGAAATATTCGTAATGAAATTAATAAAATACGGTGTGAAATGTGTGAAAATGTAATGAAAAATAAGCTCAAAGGATTGTCCTCATACATGTTTTGCACATATATGATCTCACTTTTCAAACCGTTATTGGCAGATGCTTGAATATTTTAATAAAATAAAATTTAAGCTCAGAGGGTGCCCCGATAGAAAAAATTATCTTAATGCATATTGCATTCTATTTTAATCCATCAAAGGCTGATAGGATTAACATCAAGTAACAAATTTTGAAAATTATAAAATTTTAAATTACAGGGTGGCCCATACATGGTACAGTTCACTTTGTGCCCAATTGGCATTTGACAGATTTGATTTCAGAAAGAAATTGAAATTTGTTTAATATTGTAAAATAACATGCCTGCACGATCCCTTTAAAATATTTACTTTCCAACAATAAACAATTTCGTGATATTATCACATAACACATATTCTCAGTAAATAAAAGACACAAGATTTTCCTGCATTCAAAATATATCCGTATGTCCAATTAGATGTTGTTTATATAGCTCATCAGTCGTTTTTACTCAAATGGTGAATAGAAAACATATCTAGGAAAGTCAAAAACGAAATTGATTAAGTGAGAATTACTTTTATTTGTATTCGACCTTTTTTAATTTAATTAAATACCTGAATTTTCTGAAGAAGGTTTCCACAGAAAAGCGAAATATCGAAAAAATAAAATCGTTAAAATATTTAAAAGACCGTTTAAAAGATTAGTGCATATTTAATTAAGTGAGAATTGTATTCAACTTAAAATTTTAAAAATTCTAGAAAAAGTTAAACAGTAACAAAGTTATAAAACAGCAAATACTTTAGCCATTGAAGTAATATTTTATTATAAAACTTTTTTTATCACCTTTTTTTTGTTTTTAAATTTTTCAATAATTTAGTACTTACAATTCTCATTTAGTTAAATTTGTTAGCGATTTATATAGCAATTATTAATTAATGCTTACAAAATTTTAAGAAATATTAAGAGTTCGTTCATAAGGCGTTTATCAGCTTCTTAACTTAATGTTCTTGTTGTTTTTTTTTTTTGCATAAATAACATATAAAGGAATTTAGGTTATGTTTCTATATTTTCTTAATACTTAAGAACATCATTATATTTAAGCCACTTATGTATGAGAAACTTTACTGTTAATTTGTTTATGTTACTTTTGTTAAAAGAACGAATAACTTTTTGGAAATAAATAGCATCATAGGATTTTAAATAAGAAGTTTAAAGTTCTCTATACGACATCTCAAATAAAAACAAACACCATTTCCAGAATCTTAAAAATAAATAAGTAAAATATTTTAAAAGATATAAAGTCCGATTGGTTAAAATAATAAAAAATAAAAATGAAAGTGCAAAAATGGTTTAGCAATAAGTTTTTGTAAATTATCCAGAAGTTTCTCTAAAATATTTTAGGTCCGTGCTTAATTAAATGAAAAATGAGTCTCTGGCTGCCAACAATAAATTGACTCTTAATTGAATTGAATTTTAAAATTGCATGAAAATTCAAAGCCGAAAGAGCACGGTTCGCAAGGTAATAATGGTTGAAATTATGAGTTGATATGCCATAGATATATAGTAACCAGTTAAATTAAATGTAATGCTGTCAATCACTGTACACAAAAATTCTCCAGCTCCTAACTGATTGAGAAATATTTCCAAAATCCCAGGATAACTACGAGACGGCTACTTTGTTGGGGTTCCGTGCAAGACTGAAGCATTTCATAGTCGATGGAGGATTAGAAAAAGCCGAATTCTTTCATTATTAAAAACTGACAGTCGCAGGAAAGGAACACCCATTCTTCTTATTGCTTCCCTATATTTCCATTATGAATTATTAAAGAAGTATCTTTAGATTTTTATAATTCAGTTCCTTCTATATTTTATATATTGGATTTTATAACAAGTAGTTTGTTAGGGTATGCCAGTAATTAAAATAGCCGCATTTAGGCTTTTGAAAATCCTAGAGTGATTATTGAGAAGCTTTTGGATGCTCAACGTATGGTGGGATATGGGGCCTGGGGGTATGATTGGAATGGTTTTGTTCTAAGGTGAGACTGGAAATGCAATAATGGTTAATGGATCGCGCTATCGCGAGATGCTAACAACTCAATTTTGGTATGTGGTTTCAACAGGACGGTGCCACATACCACACAATCAATGAAACCATCAATTTATTGCAAACCAATTTTCCCGATCGCATAATTTCAAAACAATAGGCAGGTAAGTGACCAGCCATGTCGTGTGATTTAATACCACCGAATTATTTTTTGTAGGACTTTGCTAGGGACAGCCAATCAAATCGACTTCGCCCTTAAAACTCAAAATCCATGATGTGATTAATGAAATAGGACCGCCATTTTTGCGAAAAAGTGATTAAAAACTTTAATGAAAGAATCGAATAAAAATTTGAATCATCATAGTTTTTTTTTAAACGAACTTTTTTTTATTTTCTTTAATAAAAATCTTTTTTTCTTTTTAACGATCTTTTTTATATATTTTTTGCTTTTCGATATTTCGCTTTCCTTTGGAAAGCTTCTTTAGGAAAAAAATTTTTTTTTATTTTTATAAAAAATAAAAAAAAAATAAAAAAAAGAAAAAATAAAAATTTTTTCCTGAAGAAGCTTTCCAAAGGAAAGCGAAATATCGAAAAGAAAAAAATATATAAAAGTAAAAAAAAAATTTTTCCTAAAGAAGCATTCCAAAGGAAAGCAAAATATCGAAAAGAAAAAAATATATAAAAAAGATCGTTAAAAAGAAAAAAAGATATTTATTAAAGATAAATTTGAATCATCTTAATTTAAGTTTTTTGTTTTATTTTGTTTTATAAAACCAACTTCTTGTGGTTTTCACAAATCTTTTTTTTTTTTTTTTTGAGAGAGATTCCCTTCCTTACCGATGCTAGATTGCTATTTTAGTTAACTCTTTAGAGGATTTTTGTTTGCACTCTATTTCTTGTATCTCTTTTAACTTTTCGTAGTCTCTCGTTTACTAAGAATATTCTGTTACACCGCTGGGTTACTCTCGCGAGAATTGAAGAGCAAATATGCACTTTTAACTGAGGCTCCTATGCAGTTTAACTATACTGTGAGTGTTCTGTTTACCAACCCCCCGGCGGCATATATATATGGTCTTTGGAGAAAGCAACAACTCAGACCTGTACAACTGGCGAAAAAAGGGAGCCCAGTCCCCCGAAGTCATGGGGGTACAACTGGAAACTCCACTTTATTTCCACGGGAATCAGTAAGCTGCAGAGTTCGTTATTTGACTCTTTAGACATTTAACTGTCCTCTGACTGATTATTGAGGTTGGCCCCTATATGGGAGTATCGTGGTGGTTGTGGTTTCGCGGCCCCATAACAGTTTATGGTTCTATGGTGGCCGGGTTCATTTCACCTTTAATAACACCTACCTGGTGAAATATTCCCAGATCCAGCGAGCATGCTGGACATGTGTTCTGGACAGGAGTTCGATAGTCTCCAACTCTTTAGCAAGGAGTGATGATTTGCAGCCCTGCTCTGGTATCATTAAAGTTGCAACTAGGAAAGACCTGTTGCTAGAATTAGTCTTCGGCTTGCTAGGACGAGCATGACGTCCCAAATTATGCTGTGGTTTGACCACCATCTGATTAAGACTACATAGTCAGGCGTAGATGTAAATCTAATCACACAGTTGTCCTGTTTACCATCCCCCGGGGACATATGGATATATTTATCGGTCTTTATGGAATACTTGACTATCTAGACCTATGCTGCTGGGGGTATAAGGGAGCTCAGTCCCCTGAAGGCAAGCAGGGAGTCAACTGGAAGCTCCACGTTATTTCCACGGGAATAAGTAAGCCTCGGGGTTCGCTAATTGTCTCTTTAGACTTTTAGCTGTTGTCTGACTGATTATTGAGGTTGGCCCTTCGGGAGTATTGTGGTGGTTGTGGTTTTGCGGCCCCAAGCATGATTTTGATTATGAGGGCCAGGATCATCTCGCCTTTAATAATGATCTAGATCCAGTGAACATGCTAGTCATGTGTTTTGGAGCAGAAATTGGATAGTATCCAGCTCTTCAGCAAGGAGTAGTAGTTTGCAACCCTGCTTTGGAACCGCTGAAATTGCAACTAGGATAGACCTGTTGCTAGAATTAATCCTCGGCTTCCTAGGGCGTCAATGACGTTGCTTTTCATTCCCAATGGTTCGACCACCATTTGATTAAGTCTTACGGCCAGGTGCAGATGTAAATCTTATCACGAAATGTCCTGTTTACCATTTAGGCTCTTTTGACTAACTCAGCCACGTTTGCCAGACACTGTTGTTCTATTATTTGTCATCGTCTATTTACCCATCAGGCTTTTTTAATGAACTCAGCCACGCTTGTCACATGTCACTAACGTATGTTGATAGTTATCTCGCTGGCTAAAACTGCTTCTCTTTTTTTATTATACAGGCGCCTTCAACATCTCATTAACTGCTATAATATACAGACATCTTAACAAACATATCTACCTAATGACACAATCTAAATTATCTTCTAATTTCCAGACGCCAATGGGAGTTGAACACATGGTCTTTTATTCTAAAGACAAGCAGACACTTCTGTTAGTGAAATTATAGCGAGTACTCAACATTTGATAGCAAACTATTATTGTATTCAAACAATATGGTTTCTTATTAAGCTCTGTTTATCATGCTCACACACTAGGATAGCACTAACATAATCCTTGAAACGCCTTACCATATATTACTTTCGTAAGAATTCTAATTTTTACTCAAATGCCAGCGAAATTTAGGGGTTTCACAATTTAAAGTATTTTTTTTTATGACCGATTTTACGTGGAAATGCTTTAAAACTTGTATTTTGCATAATTCTTTTTTCTTAAGAACAACAACAACAATATTTTTTATACCACGCACTTTTGAACTTGTTTATGAATAATATTTTTTATATATAAAAGTTAATAACTCTCTGCACACTCTCGATGTCTTAATTTGTCTTTGAGGCAGCTTTTAATTATTGTGCACAAGCAAGTCAAGGCATGCCGGATATTATTCGTTAACATTAGGAAGTCTTTTATAACAAACATGGGAAAATATATTCTACACACATTAACTCACAGTGACAATAATAATTTATGAAGAAAATATAGAAGATTTTACCTTGCATAAAAGAGATAGAGAGAGATAGAGAGCTTTAAAGTAAAAACAAAAAGAAGGAAATGGGCTATTAAGTTAAATGAAATAAAAGTGGTTGTTCTACTATTTTCAGAAAGAGATATTAGTGGCTAAAGGATGGTCATTACATTCGTATTGTTATAATGAATCTTGTTCAGGAAATCCAAATGTGGTTGAAGTGCATAAACTAATTTGGATCAATATACTGTTTAGGGCTCTTTTATCTCAGTTCAAATGAAACTTTTCGCTGTTTCAACACTTTTTATGGAACATGAATTAAGGTCCCCAATGATTCAGTATGAGTAAACTTACTGGCTTGAACGCAGCAAAATGTGCCAAATTATTTGGTACTAGTGATGGGACACGGGTAAATACCCAAATGGTATATTGAGTATTTAAATGTAAATACCCAGGTATTTACCCAAGCATCTGGGTATTTATCCAAAATGTCGGTATAAATCAGAATAAAGAAAAATTTTTTATTATGAATTATTATGAATTCGATTCTTGAATGAAACAAATGAAATAATGAATAACATAACAAATGAATATTATTTAAATTATTTTTTATGGTAAATTGTGCTGAATTAGTGAGAATAATTCATTGAAATAATTAAATATTTCACAATTTCAATTCCCTTGTGAATCAGCATAATTTCTTTTAGTTATTTTTTTCTTTTTCTTTGTTACCTTGAGGACATTACACTGCGACGCAAAATTATGTATTGTTGGCCAATAAAACATTTCATCAGTCTTTTTCAGATCTCCATAGGAGATAGGGCTTAACTTATAATAAATAAATTTAATAAGTTTATCTATATAAAAATGAATGTCTGTCTGTCTGTCTGTTTGTTTGTTTGTTTGTGCTTTATAGGAGGCCAAACCCTTGGGTCGATTTTCCTGAAATTTTCACAGCATCTTACTGTGACTCTGGAAGGTATAGTAGGCTATATGAAGCTTTGATTGTACAAAGGGGCGTGGCACCGCCCATATAACCCAAAAATTTAAATCGCCATATTTTGTGCATTTTTGACCTACGTTGATGATGTTTGGTACATATGTTATTGGCATAATAAGGAATACCTGGATGGGACCACGCCCCTTTTTAGGGCCATTAAAAATCGTAATATAGTCTTAACTACTGGATCGATCGTCATTAAATTTTCACAATAGGATATTCTTACGAAATAATAAATTCTTTGACTCAGGAATACTTATTACATGATAATATTTTTCGACCATGCACACTTCTGCACCTACTGTTACTAAACGTAGTAACGGCTTTACCTCAAATTTGAAATACATATTAATTAAAATAATGGGGTAGCCCCATTCTCTTTCTCCCACAACTGTCTGCAAAACAGCTGATTTTGTAATATATGTTAATTAAAACAGAGAGTGGGGTAACCTTATTCTCATTTTCTTACAAGTGACTGCGAAAACAGCTGATTGTGTAATTGCTGCTTTTTGATTCGTCTAAAAATAAAAAAGCGGAGCATGAAGCAAATTACATGCGGTTCAGTACTGAATTCTAATTGGTTTAAAACAAAAAAGGGGAGCACTAACCTTACTGCATATTTACTTTTGCCTTAACGCATTTGCAATAGTGAATTAGATAGAAGATGCAGTTTTCTTTTTAAATTATTTTTTGCAGTTTTCTTTTTAAATTATTTTTTTAACTAAATTTTTATCAAATTTATAACCAAAAAATTTAACAAAAACTTTAAAAAGTTAATATAATCAAAGTTTAAATTAAGTGAGAAACGATTGTGTTAAAAACTTAGTTGTAAATAAAAAAATGCCTCCAAAAAATCATCCCTTTCAGCACGTACTTCAAAATTAATGAAAATGAAATCCAATAGAGCAAACGAAACTCATTAAGAGCGTGAAGCACGCCTTGCAATTGAACGGTCTCGAGCCTCAACCTCTAGAGCTGCAGAGAATTCACAGCAACGTGAAGCACGCTTTGAAATTGAACGGTCTCGAGCCTCAACCTCTAGAGCTGCAGAGAATTTACAGCAACGTGAAGCACGCCTAGAAATTCCGCGATCTCGAACCTCAACATCAAGGGCTTTGTTAATATATTTTACTGCGTAATATCGATCCACCGACTTGCAGTAAAAAAAAATAAGAAATAATTTAATAGAAGCGAACATTATAGCAGGAAAATATAATGGGACAGATGTACTTTTGCCACGCATTCCAATGATACCAACAGATTTACCATTCGATTTTAAACGATTGCAGTTTCCTGTTCGGTTAGCGTTTGCGATGACTGTTAACAAAACTCAAGGTCAATCTCTGCAAGTTTGCGACTTAAATTTAGCAAATCTATGTTTCTCGCATGGACAGCTTTATGTTGCATGCTCGCGTATAGCGATTTATAATGTGTATGCTCCTGATGGGCAAACTAAAAATATTGTACATCCTAAAGCATTGCAATAATTAAATTAAAATTACATAAAAAAATTTTTTGGTAATATATAATTTCTTTTAATTTTATTTTATAACGTGGGGGGTAGCGAAGCACACCGGGTTCAGCTAGTAATAAATAAAAAATAGTTTTTGTAATAAAATAAAATGAAATAACAAACAGTGTTTTATTTTATATATGTTATTTTTCCTGCTATGTGTGTTGTTAAACGGTTCCTTATTTTTGGAGTGATTGAAGCTACGAGTGCTAAAGCAACGATCAGTAGCAGCTGAAGTACAGGGAACTGTTAAAATTCGAACTGCTAATTTGGTTAATTGCATGCTTCAACAAATTCCTTTCCACTGAGTTACTGGAGAAATTTCATCCAAACAGCTCCAGACAAAAGTTTTTGCCCAGAACCATTTCTGGTCTTGTGAATGGTTAAATCTGCCATTATATTTATATTTAGCGCCTGTGACATTGTATGAATGAATTCCAATGTATCTACTTTCTCAGACGGATCAAGGTCACTACCTTGTGCTGGGAACAAATATTTAAGAATGAATGAACCAAATTCTTTTAATGTACCTGAGGATGAAGCTTGCGTTTCGAAACTTTAATCTTTCTAGTTGTTTCAGCATTGTTGTTGCCATCGCTCCCACTCATTACATTGAATTGCTATAAGCAAGCTGATTAGCCGTTTCTATTAAGAATTGTTGTTGTGTTGAATGCATTAAAAACTGCCTTATCTGAGCGAAACGCACCAAGGAATGCATAAACAAAATACTTAAACAAAATATGTTCAAAATAAATTCGAAAATGTTCATATTTCTCTTACTCTATCGTAACAACGAGTCTTTGTTATTCAAATTAGTATTTACCCGAAATTAGATAAATATCTGGGTATGAAAGTGGGTGTAAGTGGGTAAATACCCAGTATTGGGTAAATAGCCAGATCTAAACCCATCTCTATTTGGTACAAATCTAATTACAATTGCTGCGATCTTTTTAAATGGGCAAGTTTCTTTCAGGAACATTATCTTGTTCAGTTATGGTGCCAAGCTATTGCAACTGCTGATAAAAATTTGATTTAAAATTTTTTTTTCAAGATTTTTTGTAATAAAAGCCGTTTTTTTAACATAAATCCTAAACTGAAATAGACTCATTTTCTCAATTTTATATCATGTGTGGGGCAATCTCTAATACTTAATATTTTTATTATTTTTGTGGAAAATATTAAGTCTCTGCTGCTCACACTATAAAAGATAAGACTAGATGTATATGTTGATTTTTCTTAAAATCAAATTTTCTATGGAGTCACCCTTTAAGTCATAATTTTCTTTTTTTTTCTTTTTTGGTTTTTTATAGCAATACAGTTTGTAGATTAATTTCAAAAGTTTGTTTAATTTGCTCCAAAATATAAGACTGCATACATAAAATTACATATTGTATAGGACACCCTGCTTTTTATATTTTATTTAAAGTAATAAATAAAAATTACTTCTAGAGTTCATGATAGTAAGTTTTTTTACCAGTATCTTAAAACTTAACTATGCTATTAATACTCTTTAAATTTCATATTAATCGCATCAGTAATTTGTAATCAATAATAATTTAAAATGAGGCGTATGATTAATAATTATTCGAATATTGGACAAAATTGAGGTTAAGAAATAAATTGCCTATGAAATGATTAAATTTCAATAACTGAATTTTCATCCTTTGATATTTATTTAACTAATTTTAAGGATATTTTAAGCATGGTACGTTCCACGCTTGAGCAAAGAATTTTAATTGTTAAATTTTAAATAAACTAAATGAAATAAATTTTCAAAATGGCGAAAGTTTCAATATATCACTTCGTAATATTAGAGCAGCTTTTTCTTGTAATCAGCCCACTTCTGCACTATGATTAATTAAATCGCTTCACTGAAAGGTAACGGTTGCTTATAAAAGACCAAACCAATACGCTCGTCGTAGTGGCCGTGGTGATGAAAACCTAGCCGTTGTACAGCAATGTGTTAAGACTGAGCCTGAAACATAAACTCAACGCAACGCCATTCACAACAGTTGGGCATCACTACAGGCAAATTGCGCAACATAGAGGTCTTAACATTCAGACTAATAAAGTTCAATTCATTCAGGAGCTTTAGCCGACCGACCATGGTTTGCCTCACAGGTTTGTGCTGTTTGCACAATATCAGGAAAACAATGCATTTTCAACAAAATCGACTCTAGTAGCGAGGCCGATTTTGTAAACAAACAAACAAATTTTTTCCATATGGGGCTACCAAAAACCAACACATCCAAAGACAGTAATCGTATGGCACGATTTGTGGTCAGATGGCATTATGAGCCCGCTTTATTTTATTTTGGAATATGTCAAGGAAACATTGTCACTATGAAATCTCTGCGCTACCATATCATGATAACCCATTTTTGTGACCACAATTGGATTATGTTGATATCAGTGACCTTCGGTTTCAGCAAGACGACGTCACAAGTCACACAGCCAGTTATTGCATGAGACATTTCCCGGTCGTATAACTTCTCGATTTTGCGATGCCAGCTAGCCGCCTCGCTGTTGTGATTTAACGCCGCCGGATTATTTCTTCAAAGGGCAGTTGTAAGATCGTGTTCACGTGAAGAATCCACAAACATTGACTCTCTAATAGATAAAATTCTGTGCTACATTGACCAGATAAGCGAAGCTGTCTTGCAAAGTGTGCTTCAATATATTGTGAAAAGAGCGGACGTCTTTTAACCTGCTAGAGATAGACATTTGCCCGTTATTGTATTTTATTGATAATTCCCATATCGCTTCTTTAAATTGTTATCAGTTAAACTGAATTTGTTAAAAGAAGTTTGTGCTTTAAGCCAATTTACTTGCTAACCTAAAATTTGCCAATTCTTTAAAAATTTGCCAATCCTTTGCGATATTAGATATCCGCCTCCCTCTGCTCTTCGAAGACCATTTGTAAAATCGTGTTCTTGTAAAAAATCCGCAAACAACGACTCTCTGATAAATAGAATTCTGTGCTGCATTGACAAGATAAGCGAAACTTTGTTACAAAATGCGCTTCAATATGTTGTGAAAGAGCGGATATCTTGTGACATGCTAGACGTAAACATTTGCCCGATATCACATTCCATTGATAATTCCTTTATTGTTTCTTTACATTGTTATCAGTTAAACTAAAGTTGTTGAAAGAAGTGTGTGTTTTAAGCCAATTAAGTTCCTAACCTCTAATTTACCCATCCTTTGCGATATTAGTTAGCCACCTCGCTCTTTAGTTTTTTCCTGAAAATAACCACAACGCAATAATATTTTTTAATTAAAAGATTTTTTTATGCAGAAAATAAAACACTAAAAACAAAACTGATAACAAACAAATAAGCAGAAGATATTAAGAAGTTAAACATATGTACGCATAAACTTTTTAAACTTTGTATCATATTGTTAGGCTGTTAAGCAAATTGTCTTGTTTGTGTAAGTTGGCTTAAAAGCCTTTAATGCTGTTTAGGTATTTTCATTTAGCATTATGGGATAAATTAAGAACTTAGAGAATCCTCAAGTTATAGGATTAATTAATTGACACTTGAAAATAACACTTAAGCAACATGTTTCTGCACATACACTTTTTATATTTACATATGTGAAATATATTCATAGCATACATTTAGGAAAATAAATTTTTAAATAAGTTTGTTTGGCTGGCGACATATGGTTGCAATAGTAAATAAAAGTCCCACAGTTCTGGGAAATGTTTTCGTCTAGAGTATAAATAAATTGTTGATTTATATGATTTATATAAGACTTGTTATGTGGGTGTTAAATATCGAAGCATGACTTGTGAAAGTAGGATTTTTTTGAAAATTCCATTTACTAATGCACTCAAAACAATGTTCTAAGAGATTGTATAGGCAAAATATGTGATATCTCTATATATGACATAATGAAAATTGGTAAAAAACGAAAACGTCCACTTTTGAAATTTAAACACACTAGAGTCGGCAACTTTTCACAGATCAGCTTGGCAAATGTGTATATGCAAACTAATGAACATGAACCCAGGACATTACTCTCAAAGCACAACCGAAAATACACAGGGAACACATACTAATGAGACCCATTATCAAACACAGACCTGCACCAGCATATCACCTTGCTAAACACCTTACCGACCTACGTAAAGAAAAAGTAAATTTAGAAAATACATACACGATACGTAGTATAGAAGATCTTATCGTACAACTTAAAGACATCTAGATAATCAAAAACATGCGGCTTGCTTCCTTTGACATCAAGGATTTATATACCTCAATACCAACATAAGAAATCTTAGACAATTTATACGAAAGACGGTAATAAAAGCAGAACTTCTTTAGATTTAAAAACTACTTTTACATATTACCGAACTCGGTATGGGAAATCCAACTTCTGCAATCTGAAAATGTTCATGCAATATGAGTAATAGTAGTACGAGTGTAAGTAGCAGCATGCGTATGAATATCAGTAGTAGTAGTGTTAGTATGAGTAGTACTATTGGTATGAGTAGTAGTAGTATGAGTAGTAGTAGTATGAGTAGTAGTAGTATGAGTAGTAGTAGTATTAGTAGTAGTAGTAGTATGAGTAGTAGTAGTATGAGTAGTAGTAGTATTAGTAGTAGTAGTATGAGTAGTAGTAGTATGAGTAGTAGTAGTATGAGTAGTAGTAGTATTAGTAGTAGTATGAGTAGTATTAGTATGAGTAGTAGTAGTAGTATGAGTAGTAATAGTATAAGTAGTAGTAATATGAGTATAAGTAGTAATAGTAAAAGTATGAGTAGTAGTATAACTATAAAATTAAAGATGATGTTACTGTTAGAATATTTTGCGTTTTTTTTTTCTGTTAAACAGTTGAAGGTAAAGGATTCGAGTCGTTAAATGTGAAAACAGTAATGGAAATACACAAAATAACTCAATACGTAGATAACGCCATATGCATCCTCGAACATAACAACGCTAAACAAACTCTAGCAGACTTAAATACAATCCATAATATCATAACATATACAATGGAAAAAGAACAAGAAAGAAATTTGCAAAATAACACGAGAATACTGACTGCTTAATATTTGAAATCTATAGAAAACCAACTACACAACCACCCTTTACAACATAAACTAGCAGCATTTAGACATTTGATACGCAGACTTAAGATAATTCCACTTACTCCAGATAAGTACAACAAAGAACTCGACATAATTTACACCATAGCTAAAAAATAACTGCTACAAACCCGTCTACTATCAACAAACTTCTTAGAAAATATAACAGTAGAAACAGGAATAAAGGGGACAAAGAATCAATCGATACAACTTGATGGTACACTTTTACTTATACAGGACCAGACTAACTAAACTTTTTCACAAAGAAGGATTACTCACAGCATTAAAGACTGACAATACTCTGACACATAACCTCAGGATAACAACAGAAACAACTGACAAATTTTGTTCCAACGGAGTATATTAATATAGGGCAAACTGGGCGAAAACAAAAAACAAGAATTACAGAACACATACGCTCATGCACCTCCCCGGGGGCACATTGAAATGTTTTGATGGAAATCTAACGTCATTACATGTGTCTTCGGTGGTAAAAGGGAGCCCAGTCCCCTTCAAGGCTAGCAGGAGCCAACTGGACAATCCACTATATTTCCACGGGAATCAGTAAAGCGCCAGCGTTCCGCTGTTTGTCTTTTTAGCGCTTTTAGCTATTCTCTGATTGATTATTAAGGTTGGCCCTTCGAGAGTATCGTGGCGGCTGTGTGTTTCGAGGCCCTCGTTTGAGTTTGTGGGTCGAATCTTGCACAATGAGTACAATGAATGGCCCAGGTGCAGTGAGCATGAATGCCGTCGTGTTCTTAAGTTATATAAAGCTTCATGCGTTCTGGCCGAGGAGTTGGATAGTCTTCAACTCTTCAGCAAGGAGTTAAGGGTGCGGTCTGCTTCGGGCTTTTGAAGTTGCAACTATGAGTGACCGGAGGCTATACGTGTCTGAAGGCTTTCAATGGCGAGGATGACGCTACATTTCTTTCACAGTGGTATGGAACCACCATCTAATTATGGCTTACACAGCTAGGTGCAGATGTATATCTTATCACGTATACGCTCATACAAACGGAAAAGAGAAGGCTTAAACTTTGCTTTACACCTTGACACTCACGGACTCATACCAAGGGAAATAGATAAATGTTACTACATTCTAGCAAAAAAGGACAAAGACTAGACATTCTTCAAAACATGGAATTCTACAAAATAGTGACATTATAAACGAACAGGTAAACACGACCTCAGAAACAATTTTCACATCACTAAAACTACTCACATTACACTCGAACTAAGGGAAAATACCCTCAGACGGGCAGATGATAATAAAAGACGGAGATATTGAAAATTAGCCATGCATTAAGTGCTAGGTGGCTAAAGTCTCTACCTCTATAAAAAACACCCTACATCTGTTACTGTTATAAAACAAAAAGAAGCAATTGATTACAGTTCTGCTTACAAGGGGATAATAAGTGGCAAATGATCACAGAATATATGTTTAAAGATAAGAAGTAGTCAAATGATAAAGCTTAAAAAAACAACAAATCCGTATGGTTTTAGCCAACAAAAAGTGAACTGTCTAATAACTTAGTCACGAAGGGACAGTGGAGAAACATTTTGGATACTAAAAAACAAATTATTAAAGGCTCCTTTAGATCGAAGATTTGTTTTTAAAGAAAACAAAAATATCGAAAAATTAGTGTTAGCAGAATATTGGAACATTGGACCATTGCCACCACCAGAACTGTGATGAAGCAACCAAACCGTATGTTACTTTTACGCAAGCATGTATTTAAGTGCCTTTAGCCAACTTATAATTTCATTTATTTTATTATGTCAAGTGTTGGAGGTTTTTACTCCAAAAAATCCAATTTTCGTTTCCTTTAACAAACACCCAGCCATGTACACACACAGACACACACACACACACGAACACATCCACACTTATTAATACATACGCTCATGCAAAAGTGAAACTATTTATTTTATTGGTGTTTGTAATCAGGTATGTACGCGGTGGGCTGCTAGTGTTGACAGTCGTTAAACAGCCTCCATCTTACACGTGTGAAACCTTATTTTATTTAATTTTTTCGATATTACATTAGTTAAGAGGTTGGTTAATGAGTTACTATTTATATAAACTTTTGTATATTTGTATGTAGAAGTGTCAGGCAAAGCATAAGCTTATTTAAGTTTGTTATTTGCTTAACAAAAAAATAAAAAAAAAACATATAAAATATAAAGAAATTATTTAAAATTTTCTTCAAAAGTAATTAAAACTAAAAAGTAACAAAGAATTACCAAAGCAAAAAAAACAAAACAGCAATGTGCTTAAGAATTTTGTAGTGCGGTAACTAGGGACTTTGTAACTTTAAAAGTATTTCTAAATTTTTAGTTATGAATAATTTAAAAAGACGGAACCATTAAAAAAGCAGCTAAAAATATTTGTTTAAAAATAAAAGCTTTTTGAAAAAAGTACTTTTTCAATTGATAAAAAGTACTTTAAAAGTACCTAAAAGTACTTTTAAGAAAAGTGCTTTTAAAAAAGTACGTTTAAAAAAATGACTTTAAAAAAGTACTTTTAAAAAGTACGTTTTAAAAAAGTACTTTCAAAAAAAGTACCCTTTAACGCAATTACTTTATAAGAAACACAATTTTTTCAATTACTGCAAAGCACATTTTAGAAAAAAAAGTACATTTTCAAAAATGCACTTTTTCAATTGTTAAAAAGTACAATTTAAGAGAACAATAGATTATAAGAAAACAAGCTGCTAAAAAACAACTTGTCTAGAATGTAAGTTTGAAAAGGGTCTTTAAGAAAATAAAACCATTTTTACAAAGCCAACTGTTCAGAAATGAACCTTAAAGAAGAATATTTGAAAAAGGCCTTTTAAAGAAGTTAGCTTTAAATAGTAGCATAACATAACAAAAAATAATTTCTTTTATCATTAAGCATCGCTATAATTAAATACCAAAAGCATGTTATCAAGTTCCTAATTAAAAAAGGTAAAGTGGTACTTAAAACTTCCATAAAGCAAAAAATGTTTTTAAGGAAGTGACTTTTCGTAAAAGTATCTGCTTCAAAATAATGTCTTGTGTGGCTTGGAGCTAAAGACTTCTCTAAATTAAATTAATACACTAAGTACATAAGTAAATTATTTTTGGTACCCAAACACAAAAACTGTTAACTGTAACTGTAACTCTATAAGTGCATTTCAGATAGGCGTACATTATATATTTAATAAAAGTACCTTTTAAGATATAGCTTTCATCGTATATTTAAAGTGACAAGTTTTACTAAAGTCTTTTTATAACCAAATCCATACGAAAAGTACTTTTTTTGAAAGTATGCTACAAAACAGTCGATCAACCTTATTCAAAAATGTTAAAAACTTGTTAAATATAATCTTTTAGAAGGGTACATTTTCAATAGTACTTTTTACAAAAAATAGCTTTAAAAGCAGTACCTTTTTAAAATACTATTTCCCAAAAATAAACCAGAAAATTAAGGCCTTTTAAAATAGTCTTTACAAAGTACTATTTCACTAACTGGCTTTAAAAAAAGTTTTTTTTTTGGATTTAAAAAGTGTGATTTAGTAAATTTTAATAAAGTACTAACTTAAAAAAGTTTTGTTTTTAGAAAAAGTCTCTTTAACAGGTGGAGCGTTAAGAAAGATTTATTTTAGAAAACTATATTTAAACTATATATAAACTATATTTCAAAAACAGTGATTTCAAAAAAGTACCTTAAAAAAGTACCTTTGCAAAATTTACAATATAAGTGGCCTTTAAGTAAATTTCTTATAAACAAAAACAAAAGGATTTTTTGAGAAAAGAAGAAAGGTAACTTAAAAGAATTTGCTCAAAAAGTACCTTTTATAATATAATATTAAGCTACTTAAAAAAAGGATATATAAAAGTTTTCAAAAGATAGTCCGCCAAGAAATAATCTTTTAGAAAACTATATTTGAAAAGTAAATTTCAGTTAAAGGGCTTTTTTCAAAAAGGTCATTAAGTAAATAGCTTTGCCAAAATTACGAAATAAGCGGCTCTAGAGTACCTTTTATGGTATAATATTAAAGTATTTAAAAAATGGTTTTTAAAAGTGCTTAAAAAATAGTGCGCTAAGAAGGAATCTTTTAGAAAACTGTATTTAAAATGTAAATTTTAATTAAAGTGATTTTTACAAAAAGTTAAAGTACTTTTTGTAAAAAGCACTATAACAAGTACTTCCGCCAAATTTACAAAGTAAGTGGCTTTTACGTAAATTTCTTATAAGTGGAGAAACATAAAAGGATTTTTTGAGAAAAGCTGAAAGCAAACTTAAAAGAATATTGCCAAAAAGTACCTTTTATAGCATAATATTAAGGTACTTAAAAAAAGGATATCAAAAACTGTTTAAAAAATAGTCCGCCAAGAAAGAAGCTTTTGGAAAACTATATTTAAAAATAAATTTCAATTACAGTACTTTTTTCAAAATGTACATTAAATAAATAGCTTTGACAAAATTACAAAATAATTGGCTTTAAAGTACCTTTTAAAATATAATATTAAAATATTTAAAGAATGGTTTTTAAAAGTGCCTTAAAAATAGTACGCTAAAAAATAATCTTTTAGAAAATTATTTTTAGAAAGTAAATTTTAATTATAGTCATTTTTACAAAAAGTTAAAGTACTTTTTGTTAAAAGCACTATAATAACTACTTCTGCTAAAATTATAAAGTAAGTGGCTTTTAGGTAAATTTCTTATAAATAAAGAAACATAAAAGGATTTTTTAAGAAATGGCAAAAGTCAACTTAAAAGAATATGCTCAAAAAGTACCTTTTGTAGTATAATATTAAAGTACTAATAAAATGGTTTTTAAAAATTTTTGAAAATGTTTAAAAAATAGTGCGCTAAGAAAGTATCTATATTTAAAAAGTACATTTCAACTATATTTAACTATATTTAAAAAGTACATTTCAATTATAGTGCTTTTTACAAAAAGTACTTTAAATTAAAAGCTTTGCCAAAATTACAAAATAAACAGATTTTTTGAGAAAAAACGAGAAAGTCAACTAAAATGAGTATGCTCAAAAAGTACCTTTATTAGTACAATATTAAGGTACCTTTATTAGTACAATATTAAGGTACCTTTAAAAGTACCTTTAAAAATTTTTGAAAATGTTTAAAATATAGTGCGCTAAGAAAGTATCTTTTAGACAACTATATTTAAAAAGTATGTTCCAATTATTGTGCTTTTTACAAAAGTACTTTAAATAAGCACCTTTACCAAAACTACAAAATAAGTGGTGTTTAAGTAAATTTTTTTGTATACGAAGAAGATTTTTTGTAAAAAGCAGAATATTCACTTAAAAAATGTTATCAAAAAGTACCATTTATAACTTAGTTTTAAGAAAGGCACCTTTTTAACTAGTTTATTTGTTAATTTGAAAAAGATTACCTTTAAAAGCTTCTGGATTTTTCTAAGAAACACTCTTAGGCACAGGACCCTTTAATAAGTAATAGAAATGGAAGGAAGGAAAAGACACTTTCTTTATTATAAAGGAAGTACTTAAAAGTATTTCATATAAAAGGTACTTTTTATATTTTAAAACAAGAAATTACTTCCGTCAAAAGCAAAAGCTTAATTTTACTTGAATGAAACAAAAGGCTGTTCATAGTTTATCTATTTCATTTGTAGCTCCTTTTACAATCATGGTTAACAACTTGTTGAGACTGTCAGACGGACACAACATACTTACATTGGCAGGCATATTCATGTTAAATGACGAATATGAGTAAACAGAAAATAACTTAAATGTACTTTTTTGTTGTTGTTGTGTATCAGGTACAAGTTATTAAATTTCATTAGCAGGCAATAAAACAGAAAATAAAAACGTGTATTCAGCAACGAATACATCAAACAACAACAACAAACATGATATTCAACAGAGAGATATTTGACTTTCAACTGTCAAACAATTAGTGCACAACGAGATTTTGCTTTTGAATTATTTCCTTTGATTTTTATAAAAGGAAAAAACTAAAAATGCGATAAGAATTAACATTGAAAAAAAGTTGGTACCACCAAGTGATGGTGGCAACAACAGCAATAACATGATAATGTATAAAAAGCGAGTTTTTTTTTATTTTTGTTGCAGCACTTGACAGAATAGGGAGTGCAAATGGTGGTCATGAAACATAAGGAACCATGAACATTTCTGGCCTGAAATAGATTTTAAATGAAATTGTTTTTTACAAAGGGTGGCCCAACGAAAACGCACGATGTTAATTTTAAATTAAACAAAAAGTTTTCAGAGCATTAGCTATGACAATTATGTATGAAACAAAATATCACTCAAATTCTCGCCACAGTTTGGGTGGCGATGGTCTATATAGGTTCAGTGCCGTTAATGGGCCAAATTATTTCATCCCTTCGATCTTTAATTGTTTTGGGCATATTGACATAAACTATTTCTTTTTCTGAACGTAATAAATCCAACGGCGCAAATCACATGATCATGGCGGCCAATTAACATCATCGTGACGTAGAAGATCACGGCCATTGTATTTTGATGGCAAAAGAGCCATTGTTTCGTTGCCTGTGCGGCAAGTGGCATCACATTTTACTTTCATCTCGCGATAGGGTGGTTCATCCATAACTCACGTTGTTAATATTAAATAAAACAAAACAGTTTTCAGGTAATTATCTGTGACAATTATATGTGAAACAAAATATTGCTCAAATTCTCGCCACGGTTTGGGTGGCGATGGCCTTTTAGTTTTAATGACTCTGAAACACCATTGAAGTTCCAACTATCTCATCCTTTAGCTTTTGAATTAATTTGGGAATATTGTCATAGGCTATTTCTTTTAACTATCTCGGACGTAATAAGTCCAACGGCGCAAGTCACATGATCATGGCGGTCAATTAACATCATCGTGACGTAAAACATCACAGCCATTGAATATTGCGCTTAAAAGAGCCATTGCTTTGTTGCCTGTGTGGCAAGTTGCACTACATACCGTCCTGATCTTTGTCCTCATTTCTAGCCACAATAAATCCGGTTTCATCTCGCGATAGCGAACACTATTCACGGCCGACGAAGCACGGCCCCATGGCAACGCTAGCTCATAAACCGTATCAGTCACTTTTTATGAATGCATCGACCTTTCAACATTTACTCGTGAATTCTCATTTGTCTAAATGCGGAAATTATCTTTGTTAAAGAATTCACTGAGGTGAAAGTGTATCTCATCACTAACGATGACAATCTTTGTAAAGTCATCATTCACTTCTGTATGTTTAACTAACTATTAAGCGTATTGACATTTCTTGAAATGAACAGTAGGCTTCAGCTCTTGAATCCATTGAAGCTTGTTGATCTGTTTTCGGAAATTGTTGCTGCATCTGTTACTACAGCTGATATAGGTATTTCGGAATCGGAAGCTCTTGAAAATTCAGTGTGATATTCAATGGACTAAACACATTTTTCAATTTACTAAAGAAGCTTTCCAGTGCCTCGGTTTTCTAAAACGGTGTACGAGATATTTCACTGCATCCGATCTCCGTACTATTTATACCACTTTTATCCGTCCAAAAATGGAATACAACTCCCCTGTATGGATCGGCGCACAAAGCCTATTTTGGAGTTGCTCGACCGCGTACAGAAGACGACCAAGAGGCGCATTGGGGACATTAGGGTATCCAACTCCAGAAAAGACATGCCCATGGAGGTAAGAATGAAAATTGTTAGTAGTATAATACCCACTAAGGCGGTAGTTAACTGTTTGAGAATTAGACTTGACTCGAAATTAACATTCTCGAGTCAACTTCAGTATACCGCAACTAAAGCTGAGCCATCTAATGGCGAACATAGGTGGACTACAACCAGGCAAACTGAAACTGCTAATGGAAGTGACTATCAGCATCCTACTCTATGGTTGCAGAGAACATCGGCATATCGATTATTGCGATAGACTTCCGTACACTTGAGCGGAGGCAAATATGGATGGCGAAACAGGAAAATGATACTGAGCATATAGAGTTAGATAGAATAAGACAGGAGACTATTCACAGCTGACTAGGCTTATTCCAGAATTCACCACCTGTACACCCCCCCGGGGGCACATTTATCGGTCGTTATAGAATAGTTGACTATCTAGACCTGTGCAACTGGGGGTATAAGGGAGCCCAGTCCCCTGAAGTCAGCAGGGGTACAACTGAAAACTCCACGTTATTTCCACGGGAATCAGTGAGCTCGCAAAGTTCCTCTATTTGTCTCTTTAGACATTTAACTGTTCTCTGGCTGATTATTAAAGTTGGCCCCTATATGGGAGTATCGTGGTGGTTGTGGTTTCGCGGCCCCCTATCAGGTCTTTTGTTTAATATGGTGGCCAGGATCATTTCACCGTTAATGACACGCTAGGTGAATGATCCAGTTCAGTGAGCATGCTAGACATGTGTTCTGGACAGGAGTTGGAAAGTCTCCAACTTTTAAGCAAGGAGTGATGATTTGCAACCCTGCTCTGGAATCACTAAAGTTGCAACTAGAAAGTTCTGTTGCATAGAATTATAGCTACGGCTTCCTAGGACGAGCATGAGGTTCCAGAGCACATGGCGATGGAACCTGACCCAGATCCTACCAGATCATGGCTTTTACTGAAAGTACCTGTACAGGGACGGGAAATGCAATACACCATACTGCCCATACGTGCCGGAGGAGATATTAGATGATGCCGAGCATACAGTCTCTGAAGCTTCTCGCTGGATTGAAAGCCGTTTGGATCTGGAGAATGTAGCTGAGCCAGTAACCATTGGAAATCTCGTAGGAGTTATGACGTCAAGTTAGGTGAATCGCGCGCGCGGTATATTTATACTGCGAAAGCATATTTAACACGAAGAAATTTTACCAAGACGTTGCAGATTAGGCAGCAGCATATAAAAGACGTAATAAAGAGCGGGAGTTTGGACGCAAACAGCAACGAAAATGGTGGCCAATATGAGCTTGCCCCGAAGTAATGCACTGGCAGTCCCTTTTCTCTGAAGAAGGAATAAAGGAGGTTTTTTTTGTCGGTATGCCAGTACGGAAAGCTCGACAGATCACGTTTGGTGACGACCTTCCGTAAATGCAGTAATGCATTTTTCTCCTTCCTTTCCCGATTCTCTAGAGTATCGATGGTATGTGGGATGTATTTCACTGTTTTATCGTCGCTACAATGGTAAGTGCTTTAATGAAATTAGGGAAGTTGTTTCGTTTTTATTTAGGTATAGTTTTACGTCAGTTGTTTCGGTTATTCAGACGTTTTCGCGCCTAACACGATTTGTGGTCGATTGGCCAGTGAATCGCACTGTGCATTACTGGAAGAATTCGTTATTTAGCAGAACGTATGAGGAATGTACTCCCTCCAGAGGTCTTTCCTGTCATTCAAATTAAAATCTTTCCTTCTCTCCATAACCTAATTTTCTAGTTCTGATACAATGCATTGCATCTGTAGGGATCATCCCTTGAGTGCTGGTCCGAACGGGGGAAAAAAACAAAAAAGCTTGTGAGTGTGTAAATTCAAATCTGTATTAAAAATTCGCATCATTGTTATTCGTGAGATGTTCAATTGTTGGGCACAAGGACGAGTTGTTTTTGGCGGCTCTTCTGCCACTTTATCGCAAGCAGCAGCAATATTTTTCGCAGAAAGAACTAAGAGAGAACATGCACAAATATTTTCACATTATCTACAGATCCGGGTTAATGTAGTTTGAGCACAATTCTCCCGATTTTAGACGACGACACATTAAGTCGATTATGGTGTTCAAAAAAACAAAGAACTGCGCGGCTTTAACAATCTTAACGTGCATCTCAATTATGTACCTCTCAAATTATGTGACGTCACAAGTGTGACTCACAATTAAAAATAATTGTTTCAAAAGTGTTCAAGCTCTTTTTGCGGAAATTTTAAATTCTTATTATTTCAATAACAAAATTTTGTTACGTTAAATTCGTGTAAAAATTTTTCTGTCAAAAAACCAACTTTTGGTGAAACTTCAATAAATTTTACTCCTCAATAAGTTTCAATTAAAATACTGACAAAATAAGATTTAAAACTGAGAATTGTTTTGTTTCTTTGAAAAACCATGATATTCAATATTCTTTTGTATAAAATAACGCATGTTTTTTGTTTGCTGCAGTAAATGATAACTTGTGTGTCAGTGATAGAAATACCAACAATTGTTTCAGTTTTTTTCTATGCCTGTATTGTGTATGAAGTATGGCACACGCACACTTATACATTTTTTTTCGCAACGACGAAAAAAACAGAATAACTTTTCAAAGTAACTTATTGTTATATTTGACATGTGCTATTGTTTGCTAAGAATTGAAGCAAAAACAGTGAAACAACAGAACTATTTTAGAAAATAATAACTAAAGGCCCAACTATATTATGCATATGCTAGCTTACGCCAACTTAAGCAACTGCGCAAATACCTAATACACATATGTGGCAAACTATAATGTACTTAAGAAAACTTTTCCTCAAGTTTCGTCAAATGACATTTGCTTAAGCAAAGTACGAAACTGATTGCACATTCCGTACAGAAACAGCTGATTTTGCATTGTACATTGTGTTAAATTTACATTAGTAAGCAAGTTCCAATAGAGCACGAAAGCAAAAAAATATTTTATCTGAATTTAGTAGAAAATGTACATAGAAAAATTGCTTAATATGACAAAAGAGACGCGTTTTATTATAACGGCAATTCAAAGAAACGAGCATGGAAAAATTATTTTTTTGCCAAACTACAAATAAAACAAATGTGCAACTGTGCATAATAATTTTTAGCTTCATGTAAGTACATTATAGCCACCTAAAAGTCTTTAATGATTTGCTTAAGCATTTGACAGACGTTTCGTTAAATTTTTTATGTTAGCTTAAGCCAGTTTATGCATATTTTAGTTGGGACTTAAGCATTTATCAAGCATCAGAACTGAAAAGAGAAATGTTCAAGAAATTGATAAGCGATTGTAAGAGAGATAAGTTAAAAAATAGAGAGTTACGGAGATATCATTGTGCGTTATCAAATTTAGTTTTGTTATGTTCCAACATATACCATGTTATACTAGTGATATCCAAGCTTACAGTATCTACAATAGTTTGTAATATTTAAAATTTTCTTAGATTAAAGTTATATTGTACCATAATATTACGCAATATTTTTTTTCTTATGAAAAGTAAATTCAAAAGCCATAGCATCTGATAAACTATTCTTAGGGTGCGGCTATCCAATGGCAAATAAATTTAATGGAACCCTGTTTTATGTGATTTCCAGGCATATGAATTTCGGAAGGAAAGAATGTTCCACACAGTTCATGAGCATTCGCCTTTAGACTGTAAGCATTTTTTTAATCTGTCCTCATAATTTTGCTTCCTTAAAATATGCAGAGACTTTTATCGCAATAGTTTAGCAAATCCAGACATCAGCACCAATAATACAACTTTTTGTTTAAAGCTGTGCCAAAATTGTCGAGGCGCAATAAGTAGTTAAGTATACAAAACACCAAAGTCCTTTTAAAATATTAAAGCCGATTGTTCACGATGAAAGAGTGTCCAAAATTTTATTTTGAGAGTGAAAAATAATTACCAGGCAACTATTTGTATCGCTTATTCTACTATTCTGAGTGGTCTCACGTTTGCACAGCTTAGTAAAGGAAATGGCCTCAAAGTAGCATTAATGGTATTTTTGTTTCCAGTGATTGCAGTAAAAATTAAGCGAAAAGCCTTAAAACAGCCCTTAACAAAAAGAGTCCTTAACAAGCCCTGTCAGTAGAGTTGTTAGAAGATCAGTCATGCCGTATTAAAAAATTAGCTTAGATACTTTTCAAATTACGCCTCCTTAAGTAATTAGTTCTTGCTAGACTAAAATGGAGTAGAATAAAATAGAACAGAATAGAATCGAATAGAATAGAATCGAGTGGAATCCAAAAAACTCGCATAGAATCGAATCAAATAGAATAGAATAGAATCGGAGCAAATAGAATTGGAGCGAATAGAACTGGGTCGAACCGAATCGAATAAAATCGAATAGTATAGAACCGAATTGATAGAATAAAATCGCACCGAATAGAATCAAAGAACAGAATGGAATCGAATCGAATAGTACCGAATCGAATCGTATGGATCGAATATAATCAGATTGAGTAAGATCGATTAAAATCAGATCGAACAGAATCAAATAGAATAAGTAATTAGTTCTTCCTAGACTAAATGGAGTAGAATATAATCGAATAGAATCGAATCGAATGGAATCCAAAAATCTCGCATGAAATAAAATCGAATAGTATCGAGTTAAATAGAATAGTTCGGAGCAAGAATTGGAGCAAAGAGAATTGGAGGGAATAGAATCGGGTCGAATCGAATCAAATAAAATCGAATAGTATAGATCCGAACTAATCGACTAGAATTGTACTGAATAAAATCAACGAACAGAATATAATCGAATCGAATAGTATCGAATCGAATCGTATGGAACGAATAGAATCAGATCAAGTAGAATCGATTAAAATCGGATCGAACGGAATCGAATACAATTGAAAAGTATAGAATAGATTAGAATGGTATTGAATCGGACCGTATGCAATCGAATAATATCGAATCGAATATAATCGAAAAGCATCGAACATATCCGAATCGAATAGCATCAGATCAAATAGAATCGGATTTATTAAAATCGGATCAAATAGAACTGAACCGAATATGACGAAAACTATTGATAGAGAATAGCATTGAATAGAATCGAATAGAATCGTGAAGCATTAAATAAAATAATATTGAATAGCCTGGAATCGAATAAAATCGAGTATAGTCGAATCAAATATAAAAGATGAAGCATTGAGCAGAATCAGATTAAATAGAATAAAATGGAATAGGAACAATAGAATTGATTACAATTTAACAGTAGAGAATAAAATTAAATAGAATAGAATCGAATAAAACCGAATGGAATCGTATAAAATGGAACAGAATCGGATCGAATAGAATCGATTAGAATCACATCGAACAGAATAGAATTGAAAAGTATTATATAGAATTCAATCGCATAGACTCGGACCGAATGCAATCGATTAAGGTCGAATCGAATATAATCGAAAAATATCGAACAGAATCGAATCGTATAGAATCGGATCAAATTAAATCGGATTAAATATAATCGGATAGAATAGAATCAAATTAAATGGAAAACAATCGAGTAGAATAGAGTCGTAAAGAATCAAATAGAATGAATCGAATAAAATTAATCGAATAGACTCAGATCGAATACAATCGATTAAAGTAGAATCGAATATAAACAAAAAACATCAAACAGAAACTAATCGTATAAAACCGGATTAAATAGAATCGGATCACATAAAACCGAATCGAATAGGATGAATAGAATTGACAAAAAAATTAACAGCAGAGAATATAACTGAATAGAATCGGATCGAATTGAATCAAATAAAATCGAATAGTATAGAACCGAACTGATCGACTAGAATTGGACTGAATAGAATCAACGAACAGAATAGAATCGAATCGAATAGTATCGAATCGAATCGTATGGAACGAATAGAATCAGATCGAGTAGAATCGATTAAAATCGGATCGAACAGAATCGAATAGAATAGAATTGAAAAGTATAGAATAGATTAGAATGGCATTAAGTCGGACCGTACGCAATCGAATAATATCGAATCGAATATAATCGAAAAGCATCGAACATATTCAAGTCGAATAGCATTAGATCAAATAGAATATGATTTGATAGAATTGGATCAAATAGAACTGAATCGATTGAATCGATTGAATAGAATCGAATAGAATCGTGAAGCATCTAATAAAATAATATTGAATAGACTGGAATCGAATAAAATCAAGTATAGTCGAATCGAATATAAAAGATTTAGCATCGAGCAGAATCAGATCAAATAGAATAAAATCGAATAGGAACACTAGAATTGATTACAATTTAACAGTAGAGAATAAAATTAAATAGAATAGAATCGAATAAAACCGAATCGAATCGTATAAAATGGAACAGAATCGGATCGAATAGAATCGATTAGAATCACATCGAACAGAATAGAATTGAAAAGCATCATATAGAATTCCATCGCATAGACTCGGACCGAATGCAATCGATTAAGGTCGAATCGAATATAATCGAACAGAATCGAATCGTATAGAATCGGATCAAATTAAATCGGATTAAATAGAATCGGATAGAATAGAATCCAATTAAATGGAAAACAATCGAGTAGAATAGAGGCGTAAAGAATCGAATAGAATGAATCCAATAGAATGAATCGAATACACTCAGATCGAATAAAATCGATTAAAGTCGAATCGAATATAAACAAAAAACATCGAACAGAAACTAATCGTATAAAACCGGATTAAATAGAATCGGATCACATAAAACCGAATCGAATAGGATGAATAGAATTGATAAAAATTTAACAGCAGAGAATATAATTGAATAAAATCAGATCGAATTGAAGAAATCGATAAAAGTCGAATCGAATATAAACGAAAATCATCAAACAGAAACGTATTGTATAGAACCGGATCAAATAGAATCGGATAAAATAGAATCTGATCACATAAAACCGAATCGAATAGGATGAATAGAATTGACAAAAAATTTAACAGCAGAGAATATAACTGAATAGAATCGGATCGAATCGAATAAGTCGATTAATGTCGAATCGATTATAAACGAAAATCATCAAACAGAAACGAATCGTATAGAACCGGATCAATTTGAATCGGATTAAAAGGAATCGGTTCAAATAAAACCGAATCGAATAGGGTGAATAGAATTAATAAAAATTTAACAGCAGATAATATAATTGAATAGAATCCGATCGAATCGAATCGAATAAAATAGAAAGAATCGAGAAGTATCAAATCAAATAATATTGAATTGTATCCAAAAGAATTGAATAAAATCAGATAGAATTAAATAAAATAGAATCGCAAAGTATCGAATAAAATGAATCGAATAGACTCAGATCGAATACAATCGATTAAAGTAGAATCGAATATAAACGCCAATCATGGAAAAGATTCCGATCAAATAGTAATGGATTATATAGAATCGAATCGAATAGGAAGAATAGAATTGATGAAAATTTAACAGCAGATAATATAATTGAATGGAGAAGAATAGTGTTTCCACGATTGGTTGAACTTAATTTAGTACTTGGTTTAAAGCTATTCTAATATGGTCTTATATGTCCTCTAAACTGAGGGTAGGATAGAATTCTGATTTAATGCGGCCTTTTTGCGATACACTATAAAGATTCTTATTTTTTTAGATATCGCTTAAACTCTTCTCAGTTTAGTTTTAGAATTCTGTAGGGTGAATTGAAATACAAATGGCACCTTCCTTTCTTTGATAAACACAAAATGAAAAATAAAAAAATCAAATAAAAATAAGAAAATAGCATGCAATAGTTGCAACATGTGAAGGAAGTGTTTAATGAAAATATAATTTAATATTTTTTAGGTTGCAGTGTGGCCCAACGACCTGGTTTTAGAGTTGGTATTGGTCATCCACAATCCCAGAGACATTTACCCAAACGGCCTACCGATCCACCACCAGTAGCAGATGATTATAAACCCACCGCACATTGTCCTGAGCCAAATGGCTTCTATCCCAGTGACGAACAGTGTGATAAATATTATGCCTGCGTGTAAGTATTTTGACATATTTTGACTTAATGTAATTAATTTGAAATTTGATATGAATCATTAATGAAATAAAGGGAAATTAATTTCCTTTAAATAATCTAAATATAACTGTAATAAATCCCTTAACAATGTCTTAATAAAATATACAATAGTTGATGTCGTTTACAAAATTATTTAGCTGTCAGTTATAATGTTGACACTAAACAAAAACAACAAAAATTGCCACAATAAATTAAAAGCAATAGTAAATTGTTGTTGTAACTAATTTAAGAAAACCATAAATTTAAAATAAAATAATTTTTTAATGATTAAATCCCTAAGCATCTCTTAATAAACAAATCGCAAATACACAAATCATTCGTTATTAGAAAAACATTTGTCATAGACACTCGTGCACACCTACAGCCAATCAGCCAGTCAGCCAGGCAGGCAGTTAGCTAGCTAACCATCCACCCAAGTATTTAGTAAATTTTCCATTATGCTAAAATACGTTAAGCAAATTCCCAGAGCGTTAAACGTTAAGAACAACAAAAAAAAAAACAAAAACATGTATAAAATCAACAGCAGCCATTGTAGAATGTTGAAGAGCACGAGCAGTACAAAATACACTAAACATAGAGACAGACACTCAATTAAATGTAAAGTTACCTTTGAAATATCTATTTCATGTACATACATCTCTAGGGTATAAATGAAATAGTATTTTTGTGTATATTATGTGTGTGTACATGTGAGTTTGGAGATTTAGCAAATCGTACTCTGGCACAAATTTACTGGCATTTTATTTTCAAGGTAATTTACTAAGGTTGAAGCAAACTTTGAAAAAAGATTTAAATTAACGCGTTTACACTAACATCGATAGCAATTTATAATTATTTTTTTTTTGCCAAAAAGGCTTTAGGTCCTTATAAAAGCTTATAAAATTTTGGGGAATTTTGTTAGCTGTTTGATTATGAAGTGCTTAAATTTTGCATCACAATTAGCCACATGCAAAATAGCAACTAAACATGAGTGCACTATGATTTAAAGCAAAAATATGCCCAAAAAAAGTCCTTAATTAGAAATAGTTGAAGAGCAAAATAAGGCTAAATAAATCTAAAAAGGAAATAAAATTCAACAAATAGGGTCTTTAATATAAATTAAAAAATTCTACCCATAAGATTCGCTTAACAATAAAATCATAAAAATTGATGTTCTAAATTTGGGTAATAAGTCTAAGCGCAAAAAAAAATATTGCAAGCAAATTTATTAATTTTCCACAGCACAGTAAAAATGTATTCGAAAATTTTTAATCGATTAAAAATATTCGAATAAATTTATTCGATTAAAAATATTCAAATAAATTTATTTAATGAAAATGATTTGAATAATTTTTTTCGATTGCTAGGAATTTTTTTTTAATTTTTATAATTTTAATATAAGTAAAATTTTTTGCAATTACATATTTTTATTTAAATTTTACTCGTTAATTTATTAGTTTTTGATTAAAATTAAAAAACAAAATTACGTTATAATTAATTTTATAAAAGCTTAATTTTTTAAAAATTTGGATAAACATGAGTGCAGCATGACTTGAAATAAAAGTATTAAAAAAACTACAACCAGAGAAATTATTGTTGTCGGATGTTTTTCATTGGTATAGAACACTTTTTTTAACTGGCGGCCATTTTGTCAGCTGTCAAGTGATTTATGTTTGATTTGGTATTGAACAATGCTCCTAAATTGGACGAATTAGGCCTAAAACAAGATTTGTATTTTCTTTCTTTGATCAGTACTCAGGGGATGACCCCAACACATGCCAATGCATTGTGTTAGAACTAGGAAATTGGGTTATGGGGAGGAGGAAAGAGGGAGTAGTGTTTGTGGACATTCAATTTAAATCTTTCTACATTGAAAGTGACAGAAAAGACCTCTGGAGGGACGTCCGCATACAGACTGTTCTGCTAAAAAACAAAATTTTCCTGTAATGCATAGTGCGATTCACTGGCCAATCGAATGGTTGCACTTCCAACTCCCAAATCGAGTTAAACACGAAAAAGTGCGAGTAACGCGCACAAATTCCCTTATTTCATTAGAGCACTTACCAGTGTAGCAACAAATAAACAGTGAATTAGATCCCACATTGCGACAAAGCTCTAGAGAATCGATAGAGTTCGATACTCTACTATCCTCAATGAGCCACTTGGCCCTCTCGTGTAAACGTTGAGCAATTCCAAAATAGATTTTGGGGAGCTGGCCCATATATGAGGGTTGTATTCGATTTTTGGACGGATATGAGTGGTATAAATAGTACGCATATCGGATGAAGTGAAGTATATCTTACACAGTTTTAGAAAACCGAGGCACTTGAAAGCTTCTTTAGAAACTTGAAAAATGTGTTTGGTCCATCGTACAATACACTGAATTTTTATGCCAAAAACATTAAGAGCGTGCGATTTCGTAATACCTATATCACCCATACTAACAGATGCAGCACCAATTTCGAACACTGATCTATGCATAAGCATGCAACATTACGTCTTACGGGCATTAAAATCGCCTCTATATACACGGCCTCATCCCAAGATTTTCGCGAGATCATGATTGAGCGCATCATTCAAGTTCCGCCTGTTGGAACTCACCTCCAACTGGTTCGGTCTATTGCCGAATGAATACGAATAACAAATGGTGCTGTCATCTGGGGAAGAGTATCTAGGGCTGAAAGTTTGACGAAGAAGGTCATTTAGAATAATAAGCAAAAGGGTAGGAGAAGGAAGAAGAAGATGGCCGTTGTTCTCGATTCATAGGGGAATTTTGTCTAACGATGAAGTTCAATTTATTTTTTGAATGAGTACGTCAAGAAACAAAAATGCCGTTTTTCAAGTGATGATAGTCCTCAAGTGTATGCTAATACACCGTTACATCTAGAAAAACTGACATTTTAGTTTCATAAATTACAAAGCTGGATGACTCATTCGTCTATATTTCTTTGAAAACCTTGCTAGTTAAAACGTTACAGTTAATGGTGGCCACTATAGAGTTACGATTACTGAGCTTTTCCTTTATCATTGTCATAAACATGATGTGCAGTAACTATGGTGCCACAACGTTTGGTAGCCGCATAGTTTCTCGTTTCGGTTCCGTTAATTGGATCATGCAATTTAACGCCGCTAGATTATGTTCTGTGGAAATGTATCATGTCGCTAGTGTACGCCGACTTGATATATTCCCCACAATATTTGCCACGTTATTGCCGATAAATGGCCATAAATGATGATAGAAAAAATTTATCGAAAATTGGACCTCCAGATTAGATTTTTATTGAGACGATCATATGCCAGAAGTCTTTCACATGAACTAAATTTCATTTCATTATATTTTAAAGTTTTATACCTCTATAAAAAACAGCCTTTATAAATTGATCTTGAACTTGAATACTTTGTTGACAAATAAATTAGAGGTAGCCAAAAATTGAAATTAAAATTTATTTTTAAATCATAATATTTAATTGATAGACTACTAGTGTGAACGTTGCAAATCATATATTTTTCTTATTTAATCCCGTAACATGCTAACTTATCTAATTTAATCTAATGTTCTTTTTTCCCCCCTTCTCATACACAACACAAATGATTAACAGTGATGGTGTGGCGACAGAGAAACTATGCGCCGATGGCATGGTATTTAATGACTACAGTCCTAATGATGAAAAATGTGATTTGCCCTATAATATCGATTGCACTAAAAGACCCAAATTACGTAAGTACTAAATATTATCTCAATTTCAATATAAATGAAAAAAAATATATTTACTATCGAGGGTATTTTTAAGATTAAAACTAATAAGGGAATATTCCATATACAAAATAAAAGGGGGGTTCAGTTTCAAAGGAAAAACGATTTCAAAGAGATTTGTTTGCGAGTTGATTCTTGAGTAAACTTTTAATTGCCAATTTTTATTGAAATTTCTCAACGAATTAAAATAATTTATGGCAACAATTAAGTTAAACGATGTGAGATAAATTAACAATTTGCGAGTATTTGGAACTTAATGTTATGTTGTAATTTTGCAGATAAATCTACTTAAACCATTTGAGTTTTATGTTAAGGAAGCTCCTACTAAGTCTTTATTTTGACCTAGTTTAACTAATTGTTTTCTTAACAGTTTTTGATTGTTGTCGTTTAATGTGATAGACTTAATCATCCGAGGAGTGCTCCTATGGAAACTTTATCTAAAAATGTCACATATGTATGTGGTGCTTTGCATGCAGAAATGAAGGACATTAAAAAGTAGATGAAGTTTTTTACGAATTCGGACTGTGGCAATGGCAATATACGATTATTTAGTACTTTATATTAAATATTTTTTTCCTCAAAAGCTGCTGGTAAAAAAATACCTTTTAAAAAAGTACCTTTTAAAAAAGTACCTTTAAAAAAAGTCCCTTTTAAAAAAGTACTTCTTCAAAAGATTAACTTTTATTTCTGTTCTATTATTTCTATATTTAGAAAAATTTTAAAAATCATAATAAAAAGAATTTTTTAGAGAAATACTTTTTGAAAAAGTACTTTTACGTACATACATATGAAGAAAGTACTTAGGGTACAAAAACTAATATAGAGCTTTAAAAGTATGCACAAAAAGTACGTTTTAAAACTAGCTATTGTAAAAAGTACATTTAATAAGCACCTTTTCGTAATAGCTTTTAAAAAGGTACTTTTTTAAAAAATGCAAAATGCATTTAAAAAATATTTTTCCATTAACAACATTTTCTTTAAAAAGTACCTTTTAAATTCTTTTCAAAAATTTCCAAAAAAAATTTATATTCCCAATTACATCTGTCCAAAAGCCTTCTGCTAAAGAAAGTAACTTTATTAAAGTACCTCCTGAAAACACTAGATTTAAAAAAAAAAAAATTATAAAAATTACATATTCAATAATCAATCTTTGTTTAAATAACTATCGAAAAATCGTACATTTAGAAAGAGTTCCTTGAAAGTTAAAAAAGCATAATTGCTGAATGCTCTTCTTAATAAAAACAACATGTTAGAAAAGTACTATTTAAAGAGGAAATAAAAAACAATCAATTTAAAAAAAGGGCCTGCCTTACACAAAAACTGTTTGTGTATTTTTTAATTTACATTTTTGCAAAAAGTACTTAATAAGGTTCAAAATATATACCTAAAGTGTACATTTACCTTTCACAAAAAGTACATTAAAAATATACTTATATAAAAACTGTCTCAAAAAAAGTACATTTAAAAAAGGACCTTGTATAAAAACTGCCTAAAATAAGAGTACAAATGAAAACATAAAAGGTGTACATAAATAGTGTACATAAAAAGAATATTTCAAAAGTACTTTTAGCAAAAAAAGTACTTTTAAAAAGTACCAGTTGCAAAACAGCACATTGGAAAAAATACCATGTACAAAAACTAATTGCAATAAAGTTGAAAAAGTTTACCTAAAAAGAAGTTTTAAAAAGTACCTTTTGAAAAAAGTACTTTTAAAATAGTACCTTACACAAAAGCTGTATTTTGTGATATTTAAGAAGTATACCTAAATACAACATTTAAAAAAAGTAGCTTTTAAAAAGGTACCGTGCAAAAAATTTTTCTAGCAAATTCTCTCTTAATTTTAAAAACGCACCCTTAAAGCCATTAATGCACTAAATGTTTTAAGTCCGTTTTCTACTTTCAATAAATATTTACATTATAAAACTTTATTTAAAATATTTTTTATATCAAAACAACTTAAAAAAGGATGCAATCGTAAAATTGGTTAACAGTTAACAAATACTTTATTAGATAGCAAAGCACAAAAACTAAATATGCAATTTAAAAGTTTAGATTTGTGTTTTATTTATTCAATATTTATTCAATAGTTGGCCAAAATACACAACACACTCACACGCACACACACACTTTTAAATACAAAAAGTTTAAATAAAAAAAATGAACATCAAAGAGAAACATGTGAAAGAGCAAATGCTCAAACTACACTCGTACAAATCAAATTAAAGTTACCAAAAAATATTTCAATAATAAAAACAAAGATTTTTTGGGGATTTTACTACAAAAGAAAACTTTTAGTGGATTGTTATAATAAATAACACACTTTTATGGTTCAAGAGAGTTTGATTAAGGTGGAATAAAATTTTAATTAAGCTTTTGTAGTTTATTTTTAAAAGTTTCCTTGTTTTGGTTTTGGGCAAAAACCTCTAGTGGCTGGAGGGAATTGATTTGATTATGATTTGAATGGATAGAAGGATAAGATAGAAATTAGATAACATTTAACAGCATTAACATTTAAAGAAAAATCATTATGCTTATAAAATTAATTAAACTCATGTACAAGTTCTCAAACATGGGTCTGGGGTAACATAATTTGACCTGAATACTTTAATTACGAGTGGATTAAAATAGCGCTTGGGACGAAATGGAATGTTAAATGAAATAACGCAGATCAAAAAATCTGAACAGATATTTTCTTCTATTAAATTTCAAAACAATGGTGATATTTAACATTATTGTTCGCCTTTTTAGAGTTGCCAGCTTTATTAAAACAAGTCTTCTAGTATAGGATGATAGAATTAAGGCATTCTATTGTAGGCCATCGAAGACAAAATAACAAGAACTGCTTTTACACCGACTTTATAAATTCGAACCCAAATTATTGGGCTATATTCCAGAATAGATCTGACAAGAAAAATATAAAGATGTTTTGTGACATATGGGTTACTAAACTTCTTCGTCAACCGTTTTATAAATCCAGCTACTTTACGTGGCTTGTTAGTGGCTAGCGAAATATGCTAAATAAAATTTAATTTAACATCCAATAAAATTTCAAGATCTGAAACTATCGGGTTGCTGATCAATTTCGACACATTAAGAAACTCAAATAACTTTTTGTAAAGTTTATATAATTTATTTTTTAGTAATTCATTTGAAAAATAATAAATTTTTATTAAATTAATTCTCGAGGCTTTGAAAATAATTAAATTCAAAAGGCCTTCACCCTCGTTAACACATGTGCGACATCTTATCAAAAAGTTATTCATTACTGCCTGGAGTGCTGCAGAGGGAATTGCATCAATTACCGTTCAAATATATTGCTTTAAATCATCCAAATTTGTTGGGTTTCTTTTATAAACTTCTTCTTTGCAATAACCTCACAAAAAAAATAATCAGGTGCAGTAAGGTCAGGAGACTTGAGAGGCCAATGGAATGTGGAGTTTCTTGAAATCAGTTTATTAGGGAATTTTTACCGCAATTCTGTCATAACAGGCGTGGCTATGTGACAAGTTGCTCTTGTTAAAATCAAACAGAGTTTAAAGCGATTATCTTTCGGTATAATTCTGGAAAGAAAAATTCTTTCAATTTCTTTAAGTAACGGTCTCTATTGACCGTAACATTAAGACCATTTTCTTCGAAAAAGTAAGGCCCGACAATGAACTTGAAGAAACTGCACACCACACTGTGTCGCGAAGTGGGTGTAATTGCATCTGATTGAGTATTAGGTGCCCCTGTAGGCTAGTAGGTAGTGTACTAGTTTGTCAGTATGGGGGTTGTGGGTTCGATTCCCAACGAAGACCTTGGTTTTCTTTCACTACAAAAATAAAAATTGACTGTCTGTGGGGCTACTCAGCGATGAAGGCATAGTCACTGGTCGCTGTGCTGTCTTATACGGCAGTTAATTTCCGACTATCCTTCTACTTTCACCACCTGTTTCATCTCCTCTATATCCCTTCCCTAAAGAATGTAGCACGGTACTTGACTAAATAGGCATTGTTGCCTGAAGTGCTACGTCTCTTTATAAAAAAAAAATCTGTGGGTTAAAACTACTCCATATTCGTTAATTTTGTTTGTTAACATTGCCGCTTAAATCAAAATGTTCCGCGTCGGACATAAAAATGCAGTACAAGACGTTTTCATTCTCTAACGCCATTTGAATGATCTTCTCACAAAACTCCAAGCGAATCGGAAAGTCTTTTGGGTTCAGTTTGTTTGTTAATTGAATCTTATATGAAAATAATTTTAAGTCTTGGTGAAAAATTGTCTGCAGTGACTGTCTGCTGACACCCATTTGAGTAGATAAGCTCCTTTTTGAAACTCAGGGATTGAATGATATGGCAGCAGCTACAGCAGCGATAATTTCCTGCATCCGAACTGAGGGAACTCTATGATAAGGCCTTCTTGCGATTGTGCCACGCGCGGCAAAATTCTTCACGAGCCTCATTATAGTGCGGACTCGAAAGCGTGAAAGCGTTGCACTATCCAAATTCTTGTTTCATTGTCCCAATTCTCCATTTTAGTCAAGTTTAAAGAACAATCTATAAAAAAAATAAAAATGGAACAAGTTGGTTACACAGAAAAAAAATTTTTTTTTTGGTAGCAGCTTTCATCAGCCACCCTGTACCTTCAGTTTCTTGAGAGTTTGGAGCCATTTAAAATATATTGGACTTTTGTATGACATCTTCGAAAGAATTACAGGTCTTTGCACTTTTTAAGGTTTAAATGCATCTAAATCTTCTTGCAGGAGAATATATTCGGCGTGACGATTATAGGTTCGAAATATATTCACGTCGTCTGCATATTATAGAACGTTTGAGTACTTAATGGCATTGGGTGGATCATTAATAAATAAGGAAAATAATAAAGGTGCCCCTGTAGGCTAGTAGGTGATAAGCTAGTATATCAGTCCTGGGGTTGTGTGGGTTCGACTTCCAACTAAGATCTTGGCTGTTTTCACTACAAAAAATAAAAATTGACTGTCGGTGGGGCTGCTCAGTGATGAAGGCATGGCCACTGTCCGCTGTGCCGCCTTATACGACAGTTAATTCCCGATAACATGGGCCTTCTAGAAATGAAAGCTGTCCCGGTAGGCTAGTAGATAGTGTACTTAGTCTACCAATCTAGGGGTGGTTGTTTTCACAAAAAAAAAGTAAGAACGTGAAGGCTATGTAACTATCGTTTTACTTTCACCACCTCACCTCTCTCATCTCTTCTCTATCCCTTTTCTAAAGAATGTAGCACGGTTGTGACTAAATAGGCATTGTTGCCTGAAGTGCTACTTCTCTTTAAAAAGAAAAAAAAAGAAAACAAAAAACAAAGGAACCAGATGGCTGTCCGGCGGCACATCAGATGAAATAAAAATTTCTTTGGCAGTACGAATGTTTTGAGTCCTGCTTGAAAGATATGAATTAATCCACATACGTAAATTGTTTGTGAGTCCCATAAGAGCAAGTTGCCCTATCAAATGCCTTACCAAAGTCAGGGTAAATAACATCAGTTTGTTTTCATTGAACAAATCCCCGATTGAGAGGCGTTGTTAATTCTAAAAGATTAGTAGCAGTTGAAGAATCTCTTCCAAAATTATGCGGAGTAGGAACCAATATGGACGCTGCTACTTTATGAGAAACGTTTAGGTATAGTGCTGAGTTTAGTACTCTAACTTTTCTGTCCATTTTTAACCAACTTCAAACAGGAAAAGTTGATACTTGTTCGATCAGAATTTCCGCGTTGTAAGAGCACTTTTGGAAACCGACGGTTTATAACTTGGGTCCATTGTATGCTATATATTTTTTTAACTTTAACGTGTATCATATATCATTTTTACATCTCTTGTTAAGCTATATCGGATGTGATATTGAAAGCATAATATGCTAAACGGATATTATGTTCGTATAAAAAAATTCTTTTGGGATATCAGTAAGATAGAGTTAGCTTCTTTTAAAATCTTCGATTAATAAATTGTTGGATATAATTTTCGATTACCTACGAGTTAAAATAAGGTATCTAATTAAGGTCAGCCATTATCTCGCTATTTCGATTTAATAAAATTTCTTTAATATGAAAAAGCCCTTAACAACATGGCTGCTACATTTTCTAAAATAAAATGGGTCTTATAAATGAAACGTAAAGACGTTTCTCATCAATTTTAGTTTAGGCTCTGAATGATCTCTTGAGATAGAAGACTATTTTTATAGAGGTTTGGTTTGGCTTGTCATTTCAACAAGAATAGACTAACGTCTGAACAACACTTTCAAAACAAGTTTGCTTTTGATTCCGATTTACTGTTTAGGTATGAAGCTCGCTTTTGTTTGAGTAGATTGACAAATCTATAAATAAAACTTTGGCATTTAGAGTGATTATAAACGATTCCCCTTTCTTTTAAACGCAGACGCATTTACACACTATTCACTTAAGCAAACAGTGTGGTATCTATAAATATCTCAAGAGGTATTAAATAATGGCCTAAGTCTTGAATGGCATAATACAGTGATAATCAAAACAAATGCAAAAGGAAAGTACTATTATTTTGCTTTATAACCAACTGTTGTTGTTGTTTTTCTGCAATTAAAAAGCGTGGTTTTCGTATAATAAAAGAATGAAAAAAAGTTAATCTTCTAGCTGTTGAGTTGAATATTTGGTATCTATTTGTTCGTTTGTTTGTTTTATTCGCTTGATAGTCATGAGTTCATTTCCCAAAAGAACCTTGAGGATGAAAAAGAAAAATTGTTGTGGCTTAGCTGCAGTAGTTAAGTTTTGTAAATTTTGTTAAATTATGAGTAGAAAAAGAAGGAAAAAAAGAGGAAAAAGAAATCAATAGTTATTAAATGAAAAGTCATGCGTTTATATCCCAGCTGCGACAATTTAGTCACTGTCTTAGTTTAAATAGTTGGAACACCAGCTGAGATGCTTACGACATAAGCAAATAAAAAGCGTCATTGAGAGCAAACAACATTGAACGATGCTTTCAAATTGTGCAAGTTGGGCGTAGAACAATCTTGCCATTGATCCCGACTTGCTCTTTTTTGTTTGAATGGATGCGTCAATAAACAAACTGGCATATTGGGAATGATGATAATCATTAAGTGTATGCTGAGCTACACTTATATCTACTAAGACTCAGAGTTTAATATGCTTTATGGGCTGTTGGAATCATTGTTCCTTACTGGTTGGTCACAACGTTACGGTCAATGGTAAGCGCTCATCAATTGATTAGCCGACATGTTAAGGGGTTGTGGTTTCAAGAAGACGGCGTAACATTGCATACAGCTGGCGTCATAATAAATTTATTAAAAAAAAAACGTTTAGTAACACCATAGCTTCATATTTCGCACCCTTAAATTGGCCATAAAAATCGTGCGATTGAACGCCGTCAAATTACTTTCTGTGGGAATATGTAAAATTTGCTAGTCTACGCCAATAAGCCAAAAATAATTTGAAAGATAAGGCCATATGCATCAAGTACACTTTTTATGAAGACACCCTTTAATTCCTAATTTGAAATATTTATACTTGCTGTACTGGTTATAGAAATTTAAAAAAATCTATGGAGCCACCCGTTTATTTTGAAATTTGTACTTGGTTTAGTTTCTGTTATTGGCAGCTATAGTGACGCCAGCTTTGTTAAATGGAGGTCTCCTTTAATTTCAAAAATTGGCATTTCATTTTAATGAGAAAAAACCGCAGACATTAACTTTCAATTACAAAAACAATTTTATTTTCAAAATCGTATCGAATCGTTGATTTGAGAATCTTCTCTTGTTTTTGAAGAGGTTTAAAACGTGCGAACGGGTATTTTTTTTTTAAGTTATAAAATTTTATTTAAGTTCTTCTGCAGTTGCAGCACTGCGCTAAACTTCTACTGATGCTGTTGTCTTCATTCTATGTTTTTATGCATTTGCATTTGTTGTTTTCCTCTTTTCTGTTACAATAATGCGGTTGACGATTTACAGTTGTGTTTGTTTTATTTAAGAGCATTTATATAGTATTACTGTGTGTATGATTTTGATTTCTCAAAAACTTTTTAGCATACACGAGTGCACACGTAATCTAAGTAAATTATTTTTTAATAAAATAAGAATTAAAATTCCTTCCAGATAACTAAAAATATTCGTCTTATTGAAAAACTTGTATACTAAAGTGCTTGGATACGTAATAAGACTTAATTGCAAAAAAAAAAAAATGGAATGAAGATTAGTTTCCCAAAGCACAATTATTCGATTAAAAATATTCGAATAATTTTATTCGAATAATTTTATTTTATTGATAATATAAAGACATTTCAACATTTTTATTCGTTTCAAAATATTCTAATAAATTTATTTGTTTAAAATGATTCGAATAATTTTATGTTATTTAAGTTTTAAATGCTAAACAAAAAAGAAAATTAAAATTCCACAGCATAATAAACAATAAAAAGGCATTTCAACATTTTGATTTGATTAAAAATATTTGTATGAATTTATGCCACTAAAATTATTCAAATAATTTTATTCAAGTAATTTAATTTTTTAAAGTCTTAATGACTAAAAACTTTTCCATAGCACAATAAAAAAAATTTCAAAATTTTTATTCGATTAAAAATATTCGAATAATTTTATTTCTTTTAAGGCTTTATGGCAAAAAAATATAGAACAAAATTAATTTTTCACAACAAAATAAAAAGACATTTCAACATTTTTATTCGATTCAAAATATTCTAATAAATTTATGTGTTTAAAATTATTCGAATGATTTTATTTTATTTAAGTCTGAAATGCAAAAAAATGAAAACAAAACTAATTTTTCACATCACAATAAATAATAAAAAGGAATTTCAACATTTTGATTTAATTAAAAATATTCGAATAATTTTATTCAAGTAATTTACATTTTTTTAAGTCTTAATGGCTAAAAACTTTTCCACAGCACAATAAAAAATATTTTAACATTTTTATTCGATTAATAATATTCGAATAATTTTATTCGAATCATTTTATGTTATTAAAGGCTTAATCGCAAAGAAATAGAAAAGAAAATTGATTTTCCACAACAAAATGAAAAGACATTTCAACAATTTTATTCGATTAAAAATATTCGAATAAATTTATGCGATTAAAATGTTTCGAATAATTTTTATTATTTTTATGTATGTAAATTTTTGGAAAAATATATATAGTTTTATTTAAATATACATAACTCGTTAGTTAACCATATTCAATTAGATGGAATTACCATTCATAAAGCAGTGTTAAAGTTAATCACATTTTTAATGAGAGCATTTAAATGCTTGAACAATTTCTTAACAAATTTTTGTACTAAAATTTATTTATAAAATTTGCTGATTTACTACTATTTAAAGCCTATTTGCTCGAAAGCAATTCCTAGTTTTATTAAAGGAAATATGGAAAGTCTTGCCTGAATATGGTTAAATAAATACCTAACTGCATCTTGTTAACAAAAAAGTCAGAAAAAGGCAAATATATATATGTATGTATTAAACATCAAACACACATACATAAAAGTAAATATACCCAAATATACATATATTTTAGTATAAATGTCCATATTGCCATACATTTGCTCTTTCTTTTATTCCATATGAAATGTTGTGGGTTATTGACCACTAGTTTGTGGTTGTAGTGAGTGAATCAATTTTGTGGTTTTTCAGTTTATGTTTAAGTATTTGTAGCTACAAATATGTTAAATTTCATTAAGTATATCTACGTAAAAGGCTCTCTTAATGCCTTTTTTTATTGCTTTTAATGTAAAATTTATATGTGAAATCTTTATTAATTTACTTGTAAAATGTTTATTTTAATAAGATAAATATTTGGTTCTGAGTCTTAATAAATGTCTAAAAGGCATAAAACTGAAAATATAAAACAATAGATTTAATAAACTTAAGACACTTAATGTATAAGTGAAGATAAAAGCATTAACTTGAATACACTTACGGCTAAAAAGGAAATGAATTTCGAAAAATAGGTTTTCGACATCTATAATATTCCCTAGATAATAAACTAATAAAAGCTAATGTTGTAGTTTTTTAAAATAAAAATAATAAAATATATTTTGGAATTTAAGAAAAAATCTTAAGGAATAAAACTGAAATTGTATAATTAAAATCCTAATCTTTGCAAATATTTTGCGTTAAAAAAACTGTTGCGCAGTACAATAAAAAAATTGTCTTAAAATTTATAGTCGATTAAAAATATTCAAATAATGTTATTCGATTAAAAATATTCGAATAAAGTTATTCGATTAAAATGATTCGAATAACTTTATTCGATTACAATAATACAATGGACAGAAAGCATTCTTTATAAATATTTTAATAACTAAACATTTTTTTAATTTTAATTTTTAGTTAAATATAACTTGTAAAACAATATGGCAACAAAAGAAATTTATGCAAATTGTGTGATATGAGTGCAATTATTTCTAAAGCGTTGAAAAATTTATTAAATTCCTTTAAGTTAAATATTTAATAATTCCTTTAGCTATATTTAAAAATATTCGAATACATTTATTCGATTAAAATTATTCGAATAATTTTATTCGATTACAATTATTCAATGGGCAGAATCGTTCATTACAACTATTTTAATAATTAAAAAATTGTTTTAATATTAATTCATGGTTAAATATAACTCGTGAAACAATATGAAAACAAAAGAAATTTGTGGAAAGTGTGCAGTACAATTACAATTATTTCTAAAAAGTTAAAAATTTTTTTATCTCCTAAAGTATTCAAATATTTGAATAATTTCTTAATAAATTTTTTTTAATTCAAAAAAATGATGGGAAGTACAATAAAAATATTATCTTAAAACTTATAGTCGTTTAAAAATATTCGAATAAATTTATTCGATTAAAATTAATCGAATAATTTTATTCGATTAAAATTATTGAATAAGCAGAAAAAGTTTTTTATAAATATTTTACTAATTAAAAATTTTTTTTAAATATATTAAAAAATAAAAAATTATTACAAACTGTGTAATACGCGTATAATTATTTCTAAAGTGTTAAAAAAGTTATTACATTTTTTAAAGTATTGAAATATTTAAATTAAATCTTAATAAATTTTCTCTGCGAAAAAAATAATTTAAAAAGTTCGCTTGGCATTTGAATATTAAAAATTTACAAATGTTTACACAATTTTTGAAAGTTTTAATTTATTTAAATGTAAAAAAATAAATCGAATAAACAAAGTCTTTTAATGTTGTAATAAAATTAATGTTGTAAAAAAATTAATATTGTAATAGAAGTAAATACTAGAAAATAATTTTCTAAAGCAAAATAAAAAAATTTTAAAATTTATATTCAAATTGAAATATTCGAATACATTTATTCGATTAAAATGATTTAAATATTTAATTTTTTTAAATAAATATTTTTTCTAAAGCAAAATAAAAAGTTAATCGAAATATTATTATTCGATTAAAAATATTCGAATATATTTATTCGATTAAAATGATACAAATAATTTTTTTTAGGGATTTATTTTTATTTAAATATAACTCTTTAAACAACATCAAAATTGATGTGTTTTACGAGTATAACAAACTGACTAATTTTCTTGTCGATGTTTATTTATAAAATTCGTTGGTTATATGAAAACTAAAGAAATTATGTTGTAGATTTTCGAAAAAAATTTTTTAATAATTTTTGAAAATTTAAATTTATTTAAATTTAAATATTTAAAACGTTAAAAAGTATTAATGAAAAAAAAAGAAAATCGAATAATCAAAACCATGATTGTTGTAGTAAAATTGTAAATAAAAATATTAATATTTAATTTTTTTAAGTAACATAAAAAGATAGTTAAAAAATTTTTATTCAATAACAATTATTCGAATAATGTTATTCGATTATAAGTATTCGAATAATTTTACGCAAGTTAAAGATTATTATTATTAATAATTATTAATTTTTTTTAATGTTTATGAAAATAACTTTTTGTTAAACACTATAGTTTTCTATTTAAAAGTCGAATATCTTTAACTTCATAAGAAATTCGATTAAATTGAGCAAAATTTATCTTTCAACACTTTTAATATTTCATTTATGTTTGCCAAGTAAATTTACTGAAAACAGCATCACAAGTAAAATACCTTCTTTTTAGTTTTTGCTTTTGACTTTTTTTTGTCGTTGTAATTTTAGTGGCCATTTATTTATGTTAACAAGGTACGTGACACTGATAAAATGTCAATGAAATATAACAAGACTTTTTGCAACATAAATGACACATATACGCACTCACACACCCCTGAACATTCATGTTAAATCACACATAAAAAGCAAATATTTGTCCAAAGAAAGCAACAAAAAAAATAAATAAATAAACAAAAGAAACAATTTTAAAAATATTTACAAATTTACAAGACTAAAAGCAAATAAATCCATGAAATACAATGCAAACAAACACAAACGCAAACACATGTAGTAAAGCATATGATATGTGTATCCATTTACTAAACTCAAATACTGATTTACAAACACGTCCAATATACAAGTAGAAAATGTTTTTCAAATTTTATGCAACAACTTCTTACACACACAGACGCATGTTAAACATGATGACGTTTAAATATTCATGTCTAACAAATTATGAAAAAGAAACCATTTTTACGAAATTCATAAAATGAATTTTATGTACATCAAGCGAATGTATGCAGTGGTATAAATTAGGATGGATTGGTTTATATGAAAGTCTTGACACTTTTTAAGTAAGACTTAAAAATGTTTATCAAAAATATTTTGATGTTAAAGTTTTAAATCAGTTAACGTTTCTCTGATTGCAAAAGTTTTATAAAAAATTTGAAAAAAAATTTTTTTTTATTCGACTAGATTATTCGATTAACTTTTTTTTGGAAATTTTATATTCGATTTTTTTTTCTCTCATATCATTTAAAAAAATTTTTTTTTATTCGACTAAATTATTCGAATATTTTTTTAAATAAAATGTTGTTCTTTAGGATTTTTGGCTAACCTGAAACACTGTTTGGATTTTTTACTCTTTCGCAACATTAAAAAAAAATTTTTATTCGACTAAATTATTCGAATATATTTTTAAAAATTTTTATACTTTCTGATAATCGTTTAATCGAAGATGTTATGTAGATTTTTTACTATTCCGTATTATTTTTGAAAATTTTTTATTCTTATATTTTACTTCTGTGCCCTAATAATAGCTCCCTCCCTAATGTCCCCTAAGCGTATGTATCCAATAACAAGATCACGTTACACCGTTCGTAGTCACTTTCGACCATCACCGTGCTCTTAAGCAAAAATACATGAATGCAGAAAAAGCTGAAAATCAACTTTAACAAAAACTTTAGTTTGTAAACGTTGGAGTCAAACTTTTTCTGTTCGTTCAAACTAAAACTTGTTTGCTATTGTAGATGAGTACAATTTTTATTGTTGTAGATATTTTGTTGTCTTTGTGTTGTCATCAAAATGTTGTTGTTATTGCATTTGTATGATGTATACAAATTCAGTTGTACATATGTGGTCAAATCTTATCGACCAATAAACTTGATCAACTACAATAGTTAGTGTTAATTGTTGTTGCTATTTATTTTAAGTAACCCAGCAAACAAGTTTGAATTGGAGTAGAGAAGAACTTGACAATAAACTTTTTAGAGTGTAAAAATTAAGCCGCATATATACGAGGCATAATAAATAGGACCATCATGGTTTATAAATAATGATTTTTTATTCAGTACAGACGAGGCAACGCATTGATTTAGATCTGCTTTAATTAATATTAAGAAAATATCTCCCGAAGAGTAAGAAATCGAGATGTGCAAAAGAGAGGAAATGGTAAAAAAGGTGGCCTGCTAAGAAAGGAAGAATTTTCAAATAAGAAGATATTAAAAAGTATTAAAATAAAATGAGTCGAAAGATAATCAAAACTATATCAAGGGCAATCGAAAAATATTTCGATACTTGTTAACTTGTTAAATGTGATAGAATCAAAAATAATGAAATAAGGCAAGATTATAAGATGAGCTGTTTTGCTCTAAATTATATTTATTTTTTTTTATAATTTTACACTTTATGTCCCACCGTTTTTGTACTATTAAGATAATTTACTTAGATTTTAGACGAGCGAAAGTGTTTTGATTGATAAAAACCTTAAAACACGCTCTAAAGTCTCTCAACAAATTTTACGAAATAATAAGCGCTAAAAATATTCAAAGCAATTACCTATTACGTGTAGCACCTCTTAAATTAGAAAACATCAATCTGGAAGCTCCTTGTTTGGATTTTTTTTCGTTTCTGGCTATTTGTTCGATATAAACGGCGAGCGCCTTGAATGTGAAAACATTATTTTTAAGCCGTGTGAACAAACAGTCAGAAACGACAGAAAAACAATGACAACAAAATTAAGAAAATGTTTGCCGAACTTAATATTGTCTTGAAAAGATATAGATTTGAAAGCCTTTAGAACTTAAACAACATTGAAACCAACGATTACAGAAATCCATTAATTTTGAAAGTGTGGTAAGTCCATTTATTTATGCAAGATATGTTATTTTGTTTTGCCGTCATTTTGGTAAACAAAAGTTCATATTTAGCAGACGTGAAGTCGATGCGTGGCAAATTTATTATGGAAAAATATTCGATTAATTTGAATAAAATGTTTTAATCGATAAAACATTCTATCAAAATTAGCCATCGATTACTGTGACGACGAAAACGAGTTCTGTGAAATTTTTAGGAGAAACAATGTGCCAATAAAACGCTTTATTTATCGTGTAGTAAATTAGGGTCTGTAGTGATAGGCCCAAGCATGGACCACAATGAACTGCATGATTGCCTGAAAACATTACTGCTGCTCAAGGAAGTGTTCAAAATTATCCATCAACTTCAATTCGACGCCATGCTCAGGAGCTTGGTTTTCAAAGAACAACTTTGGCCACAATTTTGCACACGGATTTGCATTTCTTTCTACATCAGATTCAGTTGACAAAAGAGAATCTCCAACAAGACCATTTACGCAGCCATACATATGGTAATAGGATGTTACAGCTCAGCCATGACAACCCCGATTTTCAGGAAAATTCATTTGAATGGACGTGTGAATAAACAGGATAGTCGGTGTTGAGGAATGACAGTCCTCAAATTATTTGCATCCATTAAATGTGACAGTCTAGTATGAAATTTGGTCAATAAAAATCATTGGACTTTACATCCTTGAAAACTATGTGTGAATGGGGAGCGATATCGTAATATGATTAAAAACTTTTTTAACGCCACAAGTACCTGCTTTGCGCTTGATTAATATGTTATATCAATAAGACGGAGGCACATCGCATACAGCCAGGATTGCAATGGAATTACTGGGAGACCTCTTTTGACAATAATTTATTTTCAGAAATGGTGCTGTTGATTGGCCTCTACGGTCGCCTGATTAGACTGCTTTGGATTTCTTTTTGTGGGGACATATGAAAAGCAAGTTTTATGCCAACAAACCAAAAACGCTTGAGCTACTCAAACAAATTATCTGTGATGAAATTAATGAAATATCGCGTGAAATGTGTGAGCATGTAATGATAAATGTGCTCCAAAGGGCTCGCATTTGTAAGGCTAACAGAGGTGAACATTTATCTGATATTGTATTCCATACATAATTGCCGACATTAAATAAAACATTAAAGATCCATACTCTTTTATTTAATCAAACATTATAAACAAAGTAATATACCTTCCTGGTGGACACTAAAGGGCTGCACAACAAAAACATTTTATGACCAAGCAGTTACTTCAGGTCATATACTTTTTGCGTTGCGAGATGAGTGAGTGTGTGTCAACAGCAATAAAACAAAAAGAGAAAACATAACTAATAAATGGTGAGTGATGGACAATACATGACACTGACGGTCAAAATACAACTAAGTTAAAATATATGATTTCAGTGTGCAGTTCAGCAGTGTACTCGCTGTAATTTAATTATTATGTTCAAATATATTAAATAAATATTTTATGAAACATAATAAACTGATGCTTAACTTCATTAGCAGTAAAAAAAAAACCAAAAGTGTTAACTCTTCAAGAAAAGTCAAATATTTTAAAACTTTTATGAAAAGGTTCACCTGTAACTGGTTTGCCGAAAAAGTATAATGTCGTCAAATCGACGATTTGTTCAATAAGAAACAAAAAAGATGCAATTTCGAAATGTGTTAATAATACATTTTCCAGTCCTGGAAAACGGAAAACACTGCATTCTTCGGAGCTTTCAAAAATGAAAAGATCTCTGTACTAATTTCTTAGAAACCCTTTTGCAACCCATAGTAGCATAGTACATTCATTAAAATATGGCAGGAACTTACAAAAAGTAGAATCAAAACCTGTCTCATAGGTGAAAAATAACGTACTTTATTTTAAATTAAATAAAAGATAAAAAGAGACTAAAATATGTATGTTATATAAAAAATGCAATCTAAAACGTGAACAAAATCGAAAACGTGAATACCCTCGGTAAAAATTAGTTCACGTTTCTGCGAGATCACTGTATATTATATTATATTATATTATATGTGTCCATACACATAATTTTCCCAACCAAAAAATACTAAAATAGAAGACAATAGCTTAAAAAATAAATTTTTATTATTTATAAGTCCGCAGAAAAATGCTTACTTAAATAATGTTTGTCATCTTTATGATGTACATTTTATTACCTGCGGTAATTTTTTCATAGGTTGTTTCCACGCGAAAGGGGTTTTTTATCTTTAGGTTGGGAAGTTTATTTTTAAAATTTTTTATTAATTTATTGGTTTTTTGCTCTATTTTTTGTAATTGATTCTTTTGTTAAGCCCATTATTTGAAAAGTGTAATTAACCTAAAAGATTAATTGCGAAAATTACCCAATATTAAAAATTATCTAAATACAGTCCGCTTTGCCTTATAGGTAAATTACATTAGCAAAAATTTGGAAATAATTTCATCTATAAAAGAATGTGCCATTTAAAATTAAATTCTGAATAAGGAAATACATTTTAAATATTTTTTATATTTTATATATTAAAACATTTAATTTAATCTAATAAAATACTAAAAACGAACTCTAATCGATTTCAATAAATAGAAATATAAATTATGTTTCTTTTATTTAACTTATAAAAATGAAATAAATCTCCAAATAACTAACACCAAAAATTAACAAGAAATAATCAAAACAATCATAAAACAAAACAACCTTTTCATTTAAAAATGCACGAGTTATCAGTGTCATTAATGTTATTAGTGAAACAGATACTACAATTGCTGACACGACACTTGGACATGAAAATATAAATCAACTATAGGACATGTGAAAGTATTGGTAAACACAAAATTTACGCACATTTGCTATATTCTTGTCAAGTACAATACTTGTTTTTGCTTGAGTTTTTATTTGCTGCTGAGTGCAGAAGAATAATTTGAACACCATTGCATTGTACACTGAAGCATGTCATTCACTGAAGATATGAAAACGAATATACTTGTGCAGCCCTTTAGTGGACACCCGGTAGTATTTACTAATATTAATTAAGTATGGCGAAAGAACAAAAATTTAACTTGTACCACTTTCAAAACAAATGCCTTCCTGAGATGTTTGCTGGGATTATATTGGCAGTTGGATAACAATTTTTCATTTTATTGCAGAATTTTACGAGTTCATACCCCAGACCAATACTTGTTTAAATGTTTGATTGATTGTTTGAGTAGGTTGTTTTTGTTGTTGTTTTATTTTGCATATTAATATTCAACAGACGTTCAGTTCTCATGCACAACAATTATTTTGCTTATTTGTTTGTTCAGTATCATTTTGAATTTTCCTCTTCTCGGTTTGTCAATATCTTGTAATGAATGAATATTCAGTGAATCAGTGACATATGTATGTATGTATGTATGTATGTATGTATGTATGTATGTGTGTCTATATGTTCGTTTGTTTGTGCCCAAACATTTCTTGGCTTAATATTGGTTTTCTATTACATTGGAGAATGAATTTTGTTGATATTTGATTTAATGACAATTTTGTTTTAAAGTTGTTGGCGTTTGTTTTTGGTTTTTTTGGTTTCTGTTTCCTTTTTTTTTATTGGAGTCGTTATATGACAATTTATTTGCAAGTGAGGGAAAGCTATATGAGAAGAGCTTACCATAAAGCAGTGTATGGTTATATAATTGGTTTATTTTGCTCCAGCAAAAATATTTATTAAAGTGTTCAAATTGTTGTAGGTCAATTCAAAAAGAGAAATGGTTATTCATGAACTGTTAAAATGTTCTAACGCAGGATGTTAATTGTGAATAAAACACAACGAAGGTTTACTACTTTGTTTGTTTATAATTTTTGATTATATAAAAGAGAATAGATTTTATATTGATAAATGTAAAGGGTGTTTTTTTAAGCCCGTTAGAACTTGAAATTGTAAAAAATAACACAAAAAATTAAATTGTAATCAAAATTTCTTTTTTATTCGAAGGATCAGTACGTGAAATTAACATTTGAAAATGATTTCGGGCATATCGGCACCGCGGTTGTTCTTGACGAAGCGCATTCTGGACGTCCAATTTTGGGCCACTTTTTCGAGCACTGCTGGGCGTATGTCACGAATAACACGAACAATACTGTCCTCCAAGGCGTCAATTGTTGCTGGTTTATCAGCATAAACCAGTGACTTCACGTAGCCCCACAGAAATAGTCGAGTGGTGTCAAATCGCTCGACCTTGGAGGCCAATTGACAGGTCCATTTCTCGAAATCAACTTATCGCCAAATTTTGATTTCAATAAGTCGATGGTTGCGTTCGCTGTATGGCACGTAGCGCCATCCTGTTGAAACCACATCTCGTCCGGATCAATGTCATCCATATTTTCAAACAAAAAATCGTTGATCATGGTGCGGTAACGATCTCCATTGACCGTAACGCGAGCTCCGGCCTCATTTTTGAAGAAATAAGGTCCGATGATGCCACCAGCGTGAAAACCGCACCAAACAGTGCAGTTTTCTGGATGTAATGGAGTCTGTAGGGTCGGTCTGTTGTGGATTGGTTTCACTCCATATGCGGCAATTTTGCTTATTAACAAACCCGTTAAGCCAAAAATGCGCCTCATCGCTGAACACAATTTTGCGATAAAACAACGGGTCAGTTGCCAACTGCTCTAGAGCCCAATCGACGAAAGAACGACGCATATAATGGTCTCGTGGCTTCAATTCCTGCACCAGCTGGATCTTATACGAGTGTAGGCCGAGATCTTTGCGCAAAATTTTCCACGTAGTGGACGTTCAGAGCCCCAATTCCTGCGACCGACGACGAATTGAAAAATTTGGATCTTCTTCCACACTTTCGTTTACAGCGGCGATATTCTCTTCAGTACGCACATTCCTTCGACGTGTTGGTGTTATTGCATCCTCTAGAGAGTATGTGGTATGAAATCTATCGACAGTTCGACGAATGGCTTGTTCAGATGCACGATTATGTACGCCATAAAAATGACGAAGTCGTCTATAAGTTGCGCGAATCGACGACTGATTTTCAAAGTAAATTTGAATAATTTCGTAGCGTTGTTCAAGCGAAAGTCTATTCATGATGATTTGTCAGAGTATACTGAAAAAAATACAAAAAAAATGTTTCATCAAAATTTCATTTTTTGTGTTACTTTTTACAATTTAAATTTCTATTTAGCTTAAAAAAACACCTTTTATTATTTAAAGTTGGCTCTGTAAGCCTCACAAATGCGAGCCCTTTAGAGCATATTTTTCATTACATCCTCACATATTACACGCGCTACCATTAATTTCATCATAACTATTTTGTTTGAGCTGCTCAAGCGTTCGTGGTTTCTTTGCATAAAGCTTGCTTTTCAGATATCCCCACAAAAAGAAGTCCGGGGAGCCAAATCAGGCGACCTTGGAAGCAAATCAACATCACCATTTCTTAAGATAATTTGTTGTGGAAGGAGGTCTCGCAGTAATTTCATTGTACTTCTGGCTGTTCCCCCCGGGGGCACATATATATGGTCTTTGGAGATAGCAACAACTTAGACCTGTGCAACTGGGGGAAAAAGGGAGCCCAGTCCCCTGAAGGCAAGTAGGGAGTCAACTGGAAACTGCACTTTAATTCCACAGGAATCAGTAAGCCGCAGAGTTCGTTATTTGTCTCTTTAGACATTTAACTGTTCTCTGACTGATTATTGAGGTTGGCCCCTATATGGGAGTATCTTGGTGGTTGTGGTTTCGCGGCCCCATAACAGTTTATGGTGGCCGGGTTCATTTCACCTTTAATAACACCTACTTGGTGAAATGTTCCCAGATCCAGTGAGCATGCTAGACATGTCTAATGGCTTCGGCTTCCTAGGACGAGCCTGACGTTCCAAATTATGCAGTGGTTTGGTCCAGCATCTGATTAAGGCGTCATGGCCAGGCGCGGATGTAAATCGAATCACACAGTTGTCCCATCATACCCCAAAAGTAATAGTGCCAAGAATATGACGCGCCAAGATAAACATACTTTCAGGAGATATCTTGAAGTATTGCTTTACATGCGAATAATTGTTTGTAATTTGCAAGTTAAATAGAATATAGCAATCAAGAATTATGTGTTATCCTGTTTTTGCTGCTTCCTAGTAATTCGTAAAATTTTTAATTTTTTTTTTCAAATTCCTTAACATTTATTTTATTGCAAATAAATTTCTCTTAAATAATTTAATCAACTTCAAAGCAAATTCTTTCTTTGGCTTATTTAAAAACAAGTCTTTTTCTTTATTAAAAATTGATAACAGCAATGTGGAATAGAAAATTCAGTTTTTTTAATCTCTTTAAACATGACAACAATAACAACAACAACAAACTATTTTTAACCGACATCAAAAGGACAAAAAAAAAGAATTAAGAACCTTTCAATAAAATACTTACAAGCACCCACACATGCATGTGTGTCTACGGCACAGCCACAAACACACAGACAGCATAAAATGAGTCATGATAAGAATAAAAAAGAAAAATAAACTGCAGTTGCTTGTAAGTAGTTGTTGGCTGTTATTGTTGCTGTGTTTTTTTTTGTTTTTGTTAAAGCCATCGTCTGCAAGAGTTAAATCTCACTAAACACCACTTAAATTGTCGTTTAACATGGCAAACAATACAACATTCATAAACACATACACGAGTACACACATTCTCTCTATCATGTACTCTTAAATATCCACAGCTAAACCTGTTAACACGTCGTTAAATGTCAGTGTAGGTAGGTGCATGAAAGTTAGTAAAGCTCACTTTTTATATAAAACGAGCGAGTTTTTTCAATGGCTTCAGTATAGCGATAGACATTAGTTAGCTGGATTAAATAACATAAAGACCGAAAGACCGTGCGTTTTTTGACGTTTTACTTAATTAGAGTTCTCCTTTTTCTTCTTGAGAAAACTATCAACATAGTGTTGTAAATGTTCTTCGATACTTTCTGATAAAAGAAACATTAATGACAGGCCTTTGTGGGCCCTCCTAATGACAGCATGTCTAAGCTGGGAATTTAAAAATATTCTAAAACCATCGTATGCTTGCTTATGCACTGCTTGATATGTTAACTTCTTATCCAAGAGACTATGAGAGTTTGTTTTACAACAACAACAATAACAACAACAACAGCAATAACAACAACAACAAAAATCATGTTCAATTTAATGTTTATGACATTAACAAACTGTAACAACATTTACTTTTTTCCTTTTGTATCCAGCCATAATGGCTCTGCACTGGGAGCTTTTAAGGGACAAGGCTGGAAAATATACCAAGAACTTTTTTGCTACCTGTAAATATGCAACACAAATGTGCTGAGATGTTTACACACGTGAATTATTAACCCTAAGTGAACCTAAAAGTCTTTGTATGCTTCCAAATTTAGTAACTTTGTCAATGTGAGTTTGTTTAGGGTTCGGAATGTTTTTATGAATTTTGAGTGCTTTCGGATATATTGCTCGATCAATTAAAGAATTAAAAATATTATAATTTCTCTGCATTCAAAATTTTTTTTATTTATTTATTTATTTATTTTATTTTTGATGTCCTACACACAAGACTTTAAGTCTCATATTGCAGTATGGCACTCAGTACAAGTACAAACAAAAAATTGCATTTCAATCAAAAGTTTAGAAAAAAAAAATAACAAAAATTTAGCATAAAAAATAAAACGAATAAAAAAATTATTATCAAAATAAAAATATATATTGAAAATCACTTAACACTTACTTAAAAAATTGACAATCTATATTTCTTTTGAAATGATGTGCGTTACTAATGATTTGAAAGCTATGGAAAATCTCATTCCAGAGTCGTTTTGCATAAATATAGAATTGGAATTGAGATATCAGAGAGCTGTATGTAAAACAAAGTAGTCTTTTACCTCCATTAAGGGCTGAAAAGTTCAATCCCTCATACAAATGCTCGGGTTTACGTGTGTATATAATTTTATGCATTAGGATTAAAACCCTTATCTTCAAGTAGTCATCAAGACACATGCCATAAAGTTTGTTAATATAAGAAGAAACATGATCATATCTTCTTAAACTATATACATAACGAATCATATTATTGAAAGTCTCATTTAGTTTGATTTTTCTACCTTGGTCGCAACTCGAAAAAAGTTCAAACCCATATTAATAAAAGTGGCATCAAGTATGCCTTAGCGAGAATGACATGACTTTGCCAAAGATTTCTTAACATAGGAGATACACAACCACAAGCAAAATTAATTTTGGCTAGATCAAGTTAGGGTGCTGTTAAAGGCTTAAACATACTTGCCTTTAGAAGCTAGTCAATTAAAATGTAATTTTTGATTTTTGTAAATATAATTATCTATTATAAGTTTTATGTAGTTATATAGTTTATTAAAGCTATATAACTCCTTTTATCTAATGGACAGACAGATTGCGAATAAAAGAAGATAAAAAAATACAACTTTTTTAAGATTGCACTCGTTGAAAGTTTCACTGCTTTAAGTTGCACTTTTTTTAAAGTTCCACATATGGAACTGATGGGCAAACAATGGAGACGGTGTTTAATTTTTAATTAGTAGACTCCGTTTTTTTCAATACTTTTATTTTCAAATATTTTTATTTTTGATAATATTATATTTTCCTAAAATTTTATTTTTAAAATTAAACTTAAACTTTTTCTGCAAAATTATTGCATTTTTTAGATATATTATTGAACCTTTATGTAAATGTGATATTTTTACATGTTTCGTTTTCATTACGAGGTAACTTGAATTAGAATAATATATCTGACTGCTTAGGCTGATCACCCTTTTATATATTCCTAAAAAATACATATTTATGTCTCTTTAAGAGCTAAGTACTGAATTTATAACCCAATAACAGGAAAAGAATTATTATGGAAAACAACCTCCAAACCCGAAGGTACATTTTTTGTTTAAGACAAAAATTATTATTTATTTTATACTCGATAACTATTTCCTTTTTTTTTTTTTTGATCAATCGAAATATTTAATTTAAATCTTAAGGCCCAACTATATTATGCATATACTGAATTAAACCAACTTAAGCAAACACCTAATAACCATATGTGGCAAACTATAATGTACTTAACAAAACTTTTCGTCAAATGTCATTTGCTTAAGTAATGTACGAAACTGATCGCACATTCCGTAACAGCTGATTTTGCATTGTACATTGCGTTATAGATACATTAGTAAACAAATTCCTGCCAATGAAGGACGGACGAAAGCGAAAAAAATATTTTATCTAAATTTAATAGAAAACGCATAAAGAAAAATTTGTTTATATGACAAAGCAACAAGCATGGAAAGAAGTGGCAGAAAAATGCAGTAAAAGTGGTAATACCTTGGAGTATTCTGATTGCATTTTTCATTGTCATACTGGTATGAATTATATAAAATTGCGGAGTGCAAACACAAATGAAAGTTACTATGGGAACGTTTCTGCAAGGAAATGAAGAGGATGGAAGCTCTACCAGGCAGTGGAATGGGCTATATTGAGGAAAGGGCACTACTGCAGCTCTCTCGCACATCGTCGGTATAAGCATTTATATTTTTTTTACAATGTGAATCTTTATTTTGTAGTACTCGCGATAACTTTGAAAAATTAGACTCAACCTTGGAGTTTAATAACTTAAGGGCCTATAAACATTTTAAATTCTTTTCCATTTATTTAACACATAATTTGTAAAAAAAAATCAATTTTTTATTGTTTATAAATTCAATGATGCCCACGGTTGCATTTTTTAGTACTTTTGGCCCAAATAAAACAAACAGCGAAATATGTGTAAATTTTCTTTCATAATTTTCCTAAAACTATTAAAAAAATGTATATTTATATAAGGGTATACAATTTATAATTATTAAACAACTTTTTGTTAATAAATTTCTTTTATTTATTTTTTTACAAAAGTACGAATAATACAAATTTACAATTGTGTGTAATAATTTCTATATTCATGTAAGTATATTATAGCCAGCTAAAAGACTTGATTTGCTTAAGAATTTGACAATTTTTGACTTTAGCTTAAGTCAGCTTATGCATATTATAGTTGGGCCTTTACCCACGCACCCCCCAACACTTAGATTATATATATTTGTTATTATTCAAAATTGCATTTTTTTACGCTAAAAATTCCTTTTGAGAGTCCAATGCTAAAATTTTAACTGTTTTAAAGGGTAAAACAGTGTTAAAAATTAAAAACAAAAATACCTAAAACTGTAACTGCAAATTAAAGCATACTTTTAGGATACATATTGACCACTTTACAAAATTATGTGTGTGAGTTTTTAGTATATAAAGTTTATTCTAATAGCAGCAACCTTAACTGAAATAAAAAATTGAAAATATTGAAACTTGCAACCTTCGAAAATACATTTACATTTCTAAACATTTTATACATTCAGGTAACATATAGAAAAATGCAGGCAAATAAAGTTATATTATGTTGCTTAACTACACATTATTGTTAATTTACACTATACACACACAGGCACACACATCCTTACTTAAATGTTTTACAAAATCCTAAAATTGTTGTTTCTATGCCTGTTAGTTTTTAGTTTAGTTTGATTTTTTTTTTTTGAAAAATTGTGTTTGTCAAAGCAGGTTGGTTATAAAACATGTCCAGTACAAAATTGTGTTGGCCAAACAAACATGTTGGTAACCTTTTGCGTTAGACTATCAAGCTACAAATACATATAGCAGGCATAAATGACAAAAGCATAATAAAGAATTGCATAAATTTTGTGTCTGCTATTTTTATGAAATTTGTACACATGTTGTTGTCTTAATATGCACTACAAGCATTTTGATGGTGTTGGTCTAACTGACACAGACACAAGGCACAAGGTCTCGCACAGGTATATTCTTCTGACTTCTCAAATAGGTTTTGTTGCCTTTTACAAAAAAAAAAAAAATAGAAACAACACTGTGGTTATTTTTGTCTTTATTTTCTTTGAAAGTCTATTATGTTGTCATGATTAATTGACACTTAAAGCAGCAGAGCGCAAATTCCTGTTTTGTTACTCGTGCTAAAATAAAGTTCAAAATTCATTATTATGAAATTTAACTTAAAATAACATTTGATTTAATTAGCAGGTTTTAATAGTTGGCTTATTTCAAATTAAATATTAGTTTGCTGAAAAGAATATTTTATAAAAATGAAAATTTTCTTAAATCTTTTAAAGGTTTTAGTTGTTCAACAAAATGTTTAATTAATTCAATTATTTATTTAATTAAAAAATGTTTTTCACTTTTGATTAAATATAACGGCGCAACCCAGCTTAATGCCCGATGTAAATTGTGAGCTACATCTTAACGTAAAGCTTTTTTTAAATTGTATATTAATGTTATTTCATTTATTGATTTAATTAAAAATATTTTCCGCTTTAAATTAAATATCGGGTGGTTAAATTTAAAGGGCCGGTGTTGAATGTGAACCACAACATTTGACATTTCGAAATTTCAAACTAACTCAATTTGAACCATGAAAACATACACAATCGAGCAACTTGTTAAAGTTATTCCGGCCTATTATGAAAATGGGCGTGCACTTCGTGATATTTTTGGTTAAGTTAATCGCCGAAATATATGCATAAAGAGAGAGTGATAATGAGAGAGTGATAATGAGAATGTGATAATGAAAGAGTAATAATGAGAGAGTGATATTGAGAATGTTATAATGAGAGAGTGATAATGACAGAGTGATAATGAGAGAGTGATATTGAGAATGTGATAATGAGAGAGTCATAATGAGAATGTATAATGTGAGAGTGATAATGAGAATGTGATAGTGAGGGAGTGATAATGAGAGAGTGATATTGAGAATGTGATAATAAGAGAGTCATAATAAAAGAGTGATAATAAGAGAGTGATAATGAAAATGTGATAATGAGAGAGTCATAATAAGAGACTGATAATAAGAGAGTGATAATGAGAGAGTGACAATCGGAAAAATCGTCCAAAAATTTGAGCAAGCCGGGTCTGTAGTAGATGTGAAAACACCAGTGCATGCTCGTCCAGCTATTACTGCATAAAATATTGCTGCTCTTCGCGAAAGTGTGGCTAAAGAATCATCAACCACAATTCTTCTTCGTGCCCAGCAATTGCACCACTCACGCTCATCGTTGATGAACATTATGCTTAAAAACTTGGATTTACATGTTTACAAGGTGCAATTGAGTCAAGAACTAGAGCCTCTTGACCATACCCAATGTCGTAAACGGTCAGAATGGTGGCAAGAAGAGGTGCAATTGAGTCAAGAACTAAAGCCTTTTGACCATACCAAACGCCGTAAATGGTCAGAATGGTGGCAAGAAGAGGTGCAACTGAGTCAAAAACTAGAGCCTCTTGACCATACCCAACGCCGTGAATGGTCAGAATGGTGGCAAGAAGAAGTGCAATTGAGTCAAGAACTAAAGCCTCTTGACCATTCCAAACGTCGTCAATGGTCTGAATGGTGGCAAGAAATGGCAACAATGAACGATAAATTTTCGACGAAAATCATCAGGCACATTTTCACCTCAATGGATTCGTCAATAAGCAGATATGCCGCACATAGGCGAATGATATTCCAAGAGTGATTGTCGTTAAACCAATGCACCCACAAAGAGTGACTGTTTGGTGCAGTTTTTGGGCTGGCGGCATCATCCGGCCGTATTTTTTCCACAATGAGGCCGGTCAGGCAGTTAATGTGAACGGTGTTCACTATCGTGAGATGATAACAAAGTTTTTATGGCCCGAGTTGGAAAATATAGATGTGGACGACATGTGGTTTCAACAGGAGGGTGCGATTTGCCACACATCTAACGAAACAATGGCTCTTTTGCGCGATAAATTTAATGACCTTAGTATCTCACGTGGTGGCGATGTCAATTGGCCGCCAAGATAATGTGATTTGACACCGTTTGACGTTTTTTTTGGGATTATTTGAAAGAAAAGTTGTACGCCGATAAGCCAGCAACAAATCAAGAGCTAGAGGATGAGATAATGCGGCACATTAATGGCATAGAACCTAAATTATGGCTCAGCGTCATCGAAAATTTGGACCATTGGATGGATGTGAGCTGTCGAGGTGACGGCCGATATTTTGTTCCATACAATATTATAATAACAAAAAAAAATTACAATAATTTCCTAAATAAATTGTGTTTTATTTAAAATCAATATCGACCCTTAAAACTTAACCAACCTTTTATAACTGCTGGGCCAAGCTTATTGCACGATGTTAATTACGAGTTACACATTAACCGAAAGGTTTTGGCCAACTTAATTTTTATACAAAGAAATGTATAAAGAGAACACTGAAGATGGCAAATAGCCGAAACCGGTTTGTTAACAAACCAAATATGACGAGGGTCGACGTAAAACCGTACCCAAATAAAGATAATTTTATATAGTTTTATTTAAGTGTTTGTTCCATGGTTGGAGAGGTACATCATTGAGTAGAATGTTAATCATTGAACCATTTTACAACAGCGGACGTTTAAGTCAAAATGTATTTCGTGTGTTATTTGTGAATATTTTGATCAGCATATTCGAAGAAATGTCCCCACAATCGGGAGAATTGTGCACAAATTTAATTAATTTAAGTCTTCTGCTAATCACTTTAAGCTTCGGCGATATGCCGAGTGGTTAGTTCAATAGGCTGAAGTGAATAGTGAATTACAAAAAAATCATCTTCAGTAACGAGTTACACATTCACATTAGTGGATTGTTTAACAAGCGGAATTGCCCAATTTGGCTAAATGAGACTCTTCGAATGCTTAATTCAAAACCAGTGCATCCATAAAGAGTAACTCTTTAGTGTGACTTAAGGGCTGCTGAAAATGGAGGATATGGATCTGGACGATATGTGATCTAATGCTTGCTCTACAGCCAATAAAAAATGGCTATTTGGCACGTTATCTTACATCGTGGTCATATTAATTGACTGCCACGATCATGTGCTAGACTTGCGTGCCCCTAGGGAGGGTAGATATAAATAATGAAATAATTCGGAACATTAATGACATTAATGACCTCAATCATGTGTCAAAATATGGACTATTAAACAGAAGTATGCTACCGAAGCCATGGCAAGCATTTGGCCAATATTTTATTTCATACATAATTCTTATGGATCCTTCTCTTTGTTTTATTCATAATTAACATCAGGCGTTTGGGCTGAACCTACCCTTAAAAATATTTTGATTTTATAATAAGTTCAAATTTTATTCAATTAAATATTTAATTGAATCAATTAATTTCAATTTTATTCAATTAAATATTTAATTGAATCAATTAATTAAAATTTTATTTAATTAAATATTTAAATGAATCAACTAAACATTTCTTGAATGAATTAAATTACTTAAATTTATTTTCAATTCCAAATTTAAATTTGATTCAATTTAATATTTAATTGAATCAATTAAAAATCTCTGGAATCTAATTTTTAAATAAAATTTTAAGAACTTAAGAATTTAATCTGAAACTGAAATTAAATATTTTAATTGTTATTTTATTAAAGATTTAATTAAGTAAGCGCTTTTAAAAATAATTAATTTCTTTTTTTTTTTTTTAATTCCACAGAAACACCCCAACCATCGCAACATTGTCCCCGTAAAAATGGCTATTTCGGTCATGAAAAACCCGGAATTTGTGATAAGTTCTATTATTGTGTCGATGGTCAATTCAATATGATTACTTGCCCTGTAGGACTTGTATTCAATCCAAAGACTGGCATTTGTACATGGCCTGATGAGGTGGGTGTAACTGGCTGTAAATCTGAAGATATTTTCGAATTTGAATGTCCCAAAGTAAATGAAACTGCTGCTGCCACACATCCCCGCTATGCTGATCCCGACGATTGTCAATATTTCTATGTTTGTGTTAATGGGGAGATACCGAGAAGGAATGGCTGCAAATTGGGTCAGGTATTTGATGATGATAAGAAACTTTGTGAATGGTCGCGTAATGTGCCGGAATGGTAAGGCAAACAACAGAGCGGGAATATTTCCAGAAATACTTTTCTATAATAATGATTTTTCTAATGGCTCATTTTAGTGCCGACTGGTATAAAGATCGTTTAACGGCAGCCGAATTAGAAGAATTGGAAAATCCTAAGCCTAAAGAGAAGAAACCTCAACGTGTACGTGGTCCTTCTAGACGTAAAACTGCTCGTGTTGTACCTGAAGAAGTAGAAGAAGAAGAGGAATAATTGAATAATTTATTGTGAACTAAAAGAAAAGCTAGTTTAATTTAACGAGTCCAGCTTTAAAATTTTGAAAACGTTAAGCTTTAGCTTTTTTTTAATTTTTAATTAATTTCATTGTTAAATTAAGAAGTTTTTTGTTATTTAAAACAAAATTTTTTTTGAAAAAAAAATTACAGAATAAATTAAAAAAATGTTAACTAAAATAAAAAATTACTTAAAAAAGAATGTAGTTGAACAAAAAAGTACCAGAAAATAGTTTTTCACAAAACAGTTTTACGATAAATTTAAATTAAAAAAGGACGATTAAAATAAATCAATTTCCAATAAAGCAAAAATTCAAATTTCTTCTTTAGTATTAAAAAGTACCTTTTCAAATTCTGTTTTACTTCCAATAGTATTTTTTTCTAAAAGTTAAATTTTGGAAAAGTTTATTTTAATTTAAAACAAATAAAAAATAACAGGAGAATAAATAAATATGGAAATAAACAGAGCTTTTGATTTTGCCAATATCCCTTGTTGTGTATTTTTGTACCATTTTCGCATTCGGTTACAATCTTTTTAATAAAAATCAATTTTTCAACATTTTTAAAAAGATTAGTTGATAGCTAACTTTATGAAAAAAGGACATTTATAAAAGGAACCGTGTTCAAAATATTACTTTTTGTTTAAAAGTATTTTTATTCGCAAAGAATTAAAAAAAAATTTTTTAAAAGCGAAAAAATTTTAAAATGGAATTTTTGGAAAAAAAGTTACGCTACATTTTATTTTATATTAGCAAAGAGTACTTTTTAGAAAATGGTACTTTTTATCAAAAGGTACTTTTCAAAAAAAAGTACTTTTCACCAAATATCAATGTTTACCAAAATCTACACTTAATAAAAGGGAACCCTGGGCATTGTTTTATAAAAAGTTTTATTATTAGTATAAAAAAAGGGTTTGACAGACATTTACATTGACATTTACTGTGTAAAGTTCCTTTTAAATAAAGGTCCCTTTTGAAAAGGTACATATTTTAAAAGCGTAAGTTACTATATTAAAATATTTTTTCTCTATGTTTATGTACAGGGTGTCCATCGGAAAGATGCCGCCATTTTGGTAAACATTAGTCTTGACAATTTATATTTGACTGTCGTGAAGTAGACACGTGGCAAATTTATTATGGAAAAATTTTCGATAAACCAACGTGTTTTAATCGTTAAGACAATTTATCAAAATCAATCATGTGAGGATGAAAAGGAAACAACATGTTAACAAAACGCACAATTTTTCGTGTAGTGAATGAATTCGAAGAAAGAGGGTGTGTAGGTGATAAGCCCAAGCATGGACTACAACGTACTGCAAGTTCGGCTGAAAACATTACTGCTGCTCAAGTAAGTGCTCAAAACATCCACCAACCTCAATTCGACGCCGTGCTCATTTAACACTCTTTCATTTAATCACAAATTATAAACAAACGAAGTAGTATACCTTCCTGGCGGACACCCTGTATTAAATATCTTAATTTCGAATAAAGCTAGAGAAATAAATTAAAAAATCTTCATTATCGCTCACCCTTGATTGTGATTATCACAATTTTTATTATTTAGCCACATCCCATATGTGTGTGTATTTTAATCATTTTTACTTTGACAGAATACTGACTGCTACTGATCTAGAATTAATTACAAAATTCATAAATCTTTAATTACTCTAGAAATAGCATACAGCATACAAACCATGTCAAATATGACAAATCAATCGTTTATTTGTTCAATGTCATAGAGTCATAAAGTTTCAATTTTTAATTTAAAGCTTTTAAAACTCATTCACTCAATACGCTTTTATAATTGAGTTCAAATGGGAAAAAGAAAACAAATACCAAGAACATTTAACATTGCTTAACTCCCCTAAAGTATGCAAGCAAATATTATTTTGCTTTCGCTATTGAAAAACAACTTCTAATGAAAAGATAACGAAATTGAATAATTTAAAATGGTGAAAGCAAGAAGACAAAATAATGAAAAAAAAACAACAAAGATAAGCTTGGTGGCGACTGGTTAAGCGTCAATATCTATTTTATAAATGAGAAAGCAGATATTTGAAGAAAAAATCATAAAACTGAGGTGACTGATATTAAAAAACAGTCTTATGATATTTTTTATTAAAATTAGAAAAATGGTGCGGAAAGTTTTCAACCAAGAAAAAAATGTATTCATATAATAATAATGAAAGATATGGTGGATGAAATAATTTGACAAACGACCTTTCTAAAAAAGTACTTTCATAAAAAGTACTTTTAAGAAAGTACCTTTAAACAAAGTACATTAAACAAAAATTCCTTTTTTTAAAAAGTATCTTTGTAAAAAGTACCTTTTTTAAAAAAGTACCTTTGTATAAAAGTACATTTGTAAAAAAGTACCTTCTTAAAAAAGTCCTTTTTTAGAAAAACATTTTGTTTTAATTTTTACTTATTTATATGAAAAAACATTTTTTCAACGTACCTTTTTAAAAAAATCCTGTTTTAAAAAAAGTACCTTTGCAATAACAAAATTACTTTATAAAATGTTCTTATATATAGGGTCTTATAATGGTACCATGTTAGAAATATAATTTAGGGAAACCAGAATTTTTCCAAATATTCAAATTACTATTCCTTAAATGGTACTTTTTTTAATATATTTCGAATATAAAACGATAGTAATTTTATTTCCCGTTTTAGCGTTTAACTCGATTTTCGTTGAGAGCACATCTATTTGTTGTTGATTTTCCAATGAATCGCACTACCCATTACAGGGAAAATTCGCCCTTTAGCAAAACAGTCCGTATGTGGAATAAACTTCCTCCAGAGGTCTTTCCTGTCACCTTCAATGTAGGAGAGTTGAAATTGAATGTCCATAAACACTACTCCCTCATTCCTGTTTCCCAAAACCTGATTTCCTAGTTCTGGCACAGTGCATTGCAGGTGTAGGAGTCATCCCCTAAGTGATGGTCCGAGAAAAAAAATACCTTTTTATTAAAGTACATTTACCCAAACGTCACTGTTACAATATAGACTATTGACATAAAAAAAGGTACGTTTTTTAAAAAGAGTACTTTTTACACATTTAAAGACAGCTGATGAAGTGGTTAACACTTCTTTGAATTTTATTCTAGTTTTAAAGGTGTAAAATTTTAAAAGTTTAATCAAGAAATAATTTTAAAAATGTACCTTTTGTATAAAAGTACCTTACACAAAAGTACCTTAGACTAAAATTACGTCTTTCGTTAAAACTTCTTTCTATTAAAATTAGCTTTTGTAAAAGTACATTTACTCAAACGTAACTGTTACACTATAGACTATTGACATAAAAAAGGTGCGTTTTGTAAAAAAGTACTTTTAAAACATTTAAAGATAGCTGACGAAGTGGTTACCACTTTTTTGAATTTTATTCTAGTTTTAAAAGCATTAAATTTTAAAAGTTAAATCAAGAAATAATTTAAAAAAAAAACCTTTTATATAAAAGTACTTTATACAAAAGTACCTTATACTAAATTTACGTTTTTTTAAACATATTTATATAAAAATTTGATTTTTTAAAGTACATTTACCCAACTTTAACTGTTGCAATAAAGACTATTGGCATAAAAAAGGTAAGATTTTTAAAAAAGAGTACTTTTTACCCAATTAAAGTCAGCTGACGAATTGGTTAACACTTTTTTGAATTTTATTCTAGTTTTAAAATTATAAAATTTTAAAAGTTAAATAAAGAACTAATTTTAAAAAAGTACTTTTTATATAAAAGTACCTTATACTAAAATTACGTTTTTTGTTAAAAACTCTTTTTATTATAATTACCTTTTAAAAAGTATCTTTTATAATAAAAACCTATAAAAATACCTATTATAAAAGTACTTTTATTCAAACGTAACTGTTTTAATAGAAATTTTCTACATAAAAATCTGCTTTTTACAAAAAGTAGGTTTTTTAAGAAGAGTACTTTTTACACTTTGAAAGACAGCTGGAAAAATGGTCGCCAGTTAAAAAAAAGTGTTGACAACTTACAGTGATATACGTTTGTAAAAAAACACCCATTTGTTAGCTGTTTAACTTGCTGTTGACATTTAAGCCATTTTGGATCCTTCTTTTTTCCTTCATTTATCATCTTTAATGTTTATTATCCGTCGCCATAACTTTAACTTAACTTATAATTAGTTTGTTAAACTTAAATTTTTTTTTGTACATTTTGTTGCTCTCTGTTATCAAGCTAATTAAATTCGTTAACTCGTTCGAGTTTATTAACTTTAGGAAGTCGAACGTTGAGTAGAAAAATGTTTATTTAGTTCAAAATGTTTAAATTATTTATTAAAGATGTTTTATAATTTTCAGTGAATAGTTGAAAAGAGACATGTGTATGCGTGTGTATGTATGGCTGAAAAGTTTTCAAATTTGTTTGATCAAATGTGGTATCAAATGTATTTAAGAGAAACTAAAAATAAAACACAGGAGCACAGGAAAGTGCTGTTGATAAATTAAGTTAAGACGGCATATATGAACAAACAAAATTAACTATAAATTAATATTATAATGGTTAGAGTATTTATAAAGGGTGTCTGCCGGAAAGGTATACTACTTTGGACGTTTATAATTTTTAATTAAATGAAAGAGAATGAATCCTTATATTGATAAATTTTTTATTTAATGTCGGCAATTATGTTTTTAATACAGTATCAGATAAATGTCCGTCTCACAAATGTCAGCCCTTTTGAGCACGTTTTCCATTACATTCTCACACATTTCGCGCGGTATTTGATTAACTTCATCACGAATATTTTGTTTGCTCAAGTGTTTCTGGTTTTTTTGCACCAACCTTGCTTTTCAGACATTCCCACAAAAAGAAGTCCGGAGCAGTTAAATCAGTCAACCGTGGAGGCTACATAACATCACCATTTTTTGAAATCATTTGTCGGGGAAAGAGGTTTCGCAGTAATTCCATTGTAATCCTGGCTGTATGCGATGCAGCACGGTCTTGCTGATACCACATGTTTTTTAAGACGTTTAGCTTTCTTTTACTTATAGAGTCACATCCTGCAAAAAGTTCACAACAGCAGATTAAGCCAGGAACAAGATAAGAGAAGTAGAGTGGTGCGACGACCAAAGACCTTTCAGCTTTGTGTAAGTTCGATCCACAAATGAGTTAACAAGACTTCTTCAAGTAAGAATGTTTTTTATTATTATTCCGAGGTTTTTGGCAGCATTTACAATAGTAATTTTTCTCTATATTCATTAAAACATTATCATCGCTATGATGCCTTACCAATTATAATACACTTTGTCTTACGAGGACTTAAACAAAATCAATTAGCAGTTTTCCTGCAATCAATTTTATTCAGATCCTCATTCAGTCTAGAAATGTTTTCAGCTGGGCTGCTTAAATAAGGCTGCAAATCATCTGATTACATATGGATTTAGCGATGTAAAAGCTGCTTAGTATAAATAGAAAAAAGGAGTGGTCCAAGGATTGATCCTTAAGGCACTACCCTACATAAATGGAACACCGAAGATTAAAGATGGTTTGACAACACAAACTGCGAATCACTACAAGGGAGTGAAGATAGCAGTCGTATGGAAGCTAAGGAGAAGTTAAACAAGTGTGATATGTGCGTAAATTGTTTGACGGGGTATGATTTTGCGTCATCCCGTGTCAAAATCTCCCCCGGGGGCACATTTATCATTCTTTATGGATTATTTAACCATCTAGACTTGTGTCTTTCGGGGGTATAAGGGAGCCCAGTCCCCAGTGAGTTAATTGGAATCCCCACGTTATTTCTACGGGAATCACTAAAGCCCCAGAGTTCCGTTAATTGTCTCTTTAGCCTTTTAGCTGTTTCTCTGACTGATTAATGAGGTTGGCCCTTCGGGAGTATCGTGGTGGTTGTCGGTTTTGCGGCCCCTCATGAATTTGATTAGGGGGCCAGGATCATCTCACCTTTACTGAGAACAATAGGTGAATGATCCAAATCCAGTGAGCATACTAGTCATGCGTTTTCCCCCCTGGGGAACATGATAGTCTTTATGGATCCTACAACCGCCATCTAGACTTGTGTCTTGCGGGGTAAAAGGGAGCCCAGTCCCTTTCAAGGCTAGTAGGAGTCAACTGGACAATCCACTATATTTCCACGGGAATCAGTGAGCCCGCAGAGTTCCGCTATTTGTCTCTTTAGGCATTTAACTGTTCTCTGGCTGATTATTGAGGTAGGCCCTTGGGGAGTATCGTGGTGGTTGTGTGTTTCGAGGCACTCGTTTGAGTTTGTAGGTCGGATCATTCACAATGAACACAATGAATGGTCCAGGTCCAGTGAGTATGAATGCCGTCGGGTTCTTAATTATAATAAGATTCATGCGTTCTGGACCAGGAGTTGGATAGTCTCCAACTCTTTAGCAAGGAGTGAAGGCTGCGACCTACTCCGGGCTTTCGAAATTGCAACCGTAGGATATATGTATCTCACAGTGGTAATGGCCACCATCTGATTAAAGCCCACGGCCAGGTGCAGATGTAAACCTTATCACGTCACGTCACTAGTCATGTGTTCTGGACCAGGAGTTGGATAGCCTCTAACTATTCAGCAAGGAGTAGTGGTTTGCGACCTGCTTCGGGAACGCTGAAATTGCAACTAGAAATAACCCGTTGCTATAATTAGTCTTCGGCTTCCTAGGCTGCTTTTAATCCACAGTGGTATGACCACCATCTGACTATGGGTTACGGATAGGTGCAGATGTAAATTTTATCACGCATCCCGCATCAAATTTGGCTTGTAAACAGACCGGTTTCGGCTATGAGCCAGTTTCAGTGTTCTATTCTCTCATGGCCGAAACTGGTCTGTTTAGAAACTAAATTTGACGCGCGATGACATAAGATGACACCCAATTAAACAAGTCTCGAAATTTCATGCAAAGAGTTTTATTATCAACCGTTTCAAAGGCCTTAGAGTGAGCAAGAAGTACCAGGCAATTTATTTTTTCTTCATCATGTTTACGTCGTATGTAATCAGTTACATCAAATAGAGCCATGATTTTCGTGAAATTCTGGCTACTTCACTGACTGATCCTGGCTGAAGAATTTTTTCAAAAACCTTAGATATGAACCACAAGATGGCAATAAGTCTGAATTTTTAGGAATTGGTACAAATTTTGTATACTTTTATTTAATATTTTTAATAAATTTGAAAAGCAATAAACTGCTCCTTTTTTCGGTCACTACACATGCCCATGTACAAGTACATTTTACTTAAAATTTATTTTTGTTTTGTTATTTTTTTAAAGCTTTTAAAATGCATTTCCTGTATTGTTAAAATAATGTTGATGTAAAAATATTTAACTTTTGGTTTTGTTTTATATATTTTTTGCTCCACAACAATTATTTACACACTTATGGCATAATTTTAAAAGCCATTAAATGCTTTTAAAACTTAAAATCAAATATTTTTAAAATGCAGAAAATACTCGAAGGATCACATATACCTACCCACAATGATGTAGACATTTAAATTTTGTCCAAATTTACCCGGCAGGTATAGTGACAATGTGTGCATTTCTTCTATGAGATATTTTTCAAAAAAAAAGAGCCTTCGAGCCTTCTCATTAATGCTGGCGCATATAATTTGATTCTACATGAAGAACAACAGACGCGGCATAAAGTTACGAAGCTTTCGCTAGAATTTAACGCTTCATGGCTAATGTAAAGTTATTGTTAACATTAATACTTTTCGCTAAGATTTGCATACACAATAGTCTTTGTATACTTAAAGATCGCTGTACTATCCACGCTTGATGTATATCTAACGCTATTCTCCTCTATTTTTATCTCCTTAATCTCTTTGTGCATCAAAAATTCATATTTTGCAACTATTTTTACACAAGTACTTCTAAGGTATCTTTGGCTGTTTTTGGCAGAACACCCTTTACCCTTCACTTTACAAATTTCTAGAACAAAAATTTACAGAAAACACGATCCAAGAATCAATTTAGCAATGCCAGAATCACTTGTAAACACCAGAAAGTCCTTTGGGTAAAATTTTAGTAGAAATGTAAAAATTAAACTTGCTTGTGTGCAGCTTTAAATATATTAAATTTTACAAGATTAAATCAAAAAATACTTTTAACAGAAAGTACAATTAATTACATACTTATGGCATAATTTTAAAATTTATGAAATTATTTTAAAACAAACAAATTAAAACTTTTTGAAATGTATTTTTTTTAAAAGTACCTTTCATTAAAAGGTACATTTACTAGAAGTACCTTTTACTAAAACTACTTTTTATTAAAATGGTACCTTATATTATTAGACAAAAAGTACCTTATATTAACAGCATCTTGTATTAAAAGTACCTTTCACTAGAAGTTCCTTTTACTCAAACTACTTTTTACTACAATGGTACCTTATATTATTAGACAAAAAGTACCTTATACTAATAGCATCTTGTATTAAAAGTACCTTTAACTAGAAGTGCCTTTTACTGAAACTACTTATTTTTACAATGGTTCCTTATATTATTAGACAAAAAGTACCTTATATTAACAGCATCTTGTATTAAAAGTACCTTTAACTAGAAGTGCCTTTTACTCAAACTACTTTTTATTACAATGGTACCTTATATTATTAGACAAAAAGTACCTTATATTAACATAATCTTGTATTAAAAGTACCTTTAACTGGAAGTTCCTTTTACTCAAACTACTTTTTACTACAATGGTACCTTATATTTTTAGACAAAAAGTACCTTATATTAACATAATCTTGTACAAAAAGTACCTTTAACTGGAAGTTCCTTTTACTCAAACTACTTTTTATTACAATGGTACCTTATATTATTAGACAAAAAGTACCTTATATTAACATAATCTTGTATTAAAAGTACCTTTATCTAGAAGTTACTTTTACTCAAACTACTTTTTACTACAATGGTACCTTATATTTTTAGACAAAAAGTACCTTATATTAACATAATCTTGTATTAAAAGTACCTTTAACTAGAAGTTCCTTTTACTGAAACTACTTTTTATTACAGTGGTAGCTTATATTATTAGACAAAAAGTACCTTATATTAACATAATCTTGTATTAAAAGTATTTTTAACAAGAAGTGCCTTTTACTGAAACTACTTTTTATTACAATAATCTTGTATAAAACGTCCCTCTTATAAAAAGTACCTTTATACAAAAGTATATTTACCTATTTACCACAGAAACTTAATAAAAAAAAAAGATTTTGCAGAACGTACATTTTTTCCTTATATTATTATACAAAAAGTACCTTATATTAACAGCATCTTGTATTAAAAGTATCTTTTACTAGAAGAACCTTTACTGAAAGTACTTTTTATAAAAAGTACCTTTATACAAAAGTACATTTTGTTAAACGTATCATTTAGAATAGAAACTTTCTCCTTAAAAAATAATATTTTGCAGAAGGTTAGTTTTTTCAAAATGGTACTTTTTAGAAAAGTGCCTTTACACAATTAAAAGCAGTCATTAGAATAACAGGGCTTGATGTAAAATAACATATGATTTTAACAATTTTGTTTTTGTATATTTTTTCTTTATTTATAAAGTGTTGACGATGAGTAAATACTTCCAAAAATGTATTATGAATTATTAAAATGAAGTAAGAAACGATACCCTGAAAAAAAATTTCCGTCATTTATATAGAAAGTTTCTAAAATTATTGTATGAAATAATTTTCTATAACAGAGTTTTAAAATTTTAAAATAAAAGTTTGCTATTTTAAATGTGAGTTTGTGATGAAGTCACTCTTAATTTTTCAAATTATTTGCAATCTGTTCAGTATAAAAAGACTTAAAGTGATTTATGTATCGTTTTCACTTTGTTTTTCAAACCGTATACAATTTTTTCAGTGTAGTTGATTTTTATAATTTTTCGGTATGGAAGTAGATTTTGTAATATGATACGATATAAAAGTTTAATAAAAATAAATAAATAAGAAAATCTATATTCAATCAAAGACGAATATTAGAAGCACCTTAAATAATCGTTAGAAAACCATTTAAATTTTTTAGAACCAAAATTAAGTTAAAAAAATTTTTCTAGGAAAAACATAAAAAAGGAGGCGCAGTTATTTGATTTAATGACCACCTTATAAAGTCTTAAGAGACTCTAAGGACTTTGGCAGGTGTTTCAATTAGTCCTTCTAAAATCAAACTCACTGTAAACATTTATTTAATCGATCTTTGAAATAGTTTCCTTATTTATTTTATATTTAATATTTTTATTTAACTAATAGTGTTGTGCATTTACTTAATACTCTGGCCGAAAATAATTAAACTTGCTGCTACGTCATAAATAAATTATTTATTTGTTTGTTTTTATAAATACTTTCAACTATTTTATGGCTTTTAGACAATTATTGAGCAAATTTTAATAAAAATTTAATAAATAAAAAAAGGAATTCTCTTGATATTAACAGCAAAGTAATTTTGTCTGAAAAACTAAAACATCTAATAGTTTCTATAAAAAATAATAATTTCCTGTTTTAAATCTGAAAAATTAGAAAAAATAAAAACAACAACAATAAATAAATCAAGGAGCATTTTAAAAGCTGCTAAATAATTTACATTTATTTTTTATTTTCTTATAATGGAATTTCATGGCTGTTTGGGATTTGCAATTATAAACAGCCTTTTGTGCACAATGGGCATGAGTGCGGTTTAAAATATTTTAAGGCATTTTTAAAAAGCTTAAAAATTTGAGATTTTTATGGTTAACTATGAGTGTTATGTGACTGTATAGTAACTGTGATAGTGTTGCCTAAGCAAGTCCGGTAGAATATATTAATATTTTTTCACAGTGTAATATTTACACTAATATTTACTTTAGAATGAGCAAAAAAATTTTGTGTAGACAAATTTTATAAGTCATAATTATTCTATTAAAAAATTTCTATTCAATAATTTCATCGGCCACAATTTTTCTATTGAAAAATTATATCGTCTATAATTTTCCTATTCAAAAATTACATCATCTATAATTTTGTCTAAATTTGTCTTCCATCACAATTTTTGTATTAAAAAATTTTATGAGCCATAATTTTTCAATGGAAAACTAACGTCGTCTCTAATTTTTTAATAAAAAAATTGCATTTTCTTTAATTTCGTCTAAACATTTCTTCGATCACAGTTTTTGTATTGAAAAATTTTATCGTCCACAATTTTTCTATTGAAAAATCTTATCAGCCATAATTCTCTATTGAAAATTGCATCATCTATAATTTCGTCCAGATATTTCTTCGATTATAATTTTTGTACTGAAAAATTTTATGGGCCACAATATTTCTATTGAAAGATTTCCTCGTCTTTAATTATTCTACCGAAAAATTCCATCCCCTATAAATTTGTTTAAACAATTCTTCGATCGCAATTTTTGTATTGAAAAATTTTATCGGTCATAATTTTTCTATTGAAAAATATTATCAGCCATAATTCTTTAGTGAAAAATTCCATTCTCTATAAATTCGTCTAAACATTTCTGCGATCACAGTTTTTGTATTGAAAAATTTTATCGGCCACAATTTTTCTATTGAAAAATCTTATCAGCCATAATTCTCTATTGAAAAATATTATCGTCGATTACAATTTTTGTACTGAAAAATTTTATGGGCCACAATTTTTCTATTGAAAAATATTATCAACCATAATTCTCTAGTGAAAAATTGCATCGTCTATAATTTCGTCCAGATATTTCTTCGATTGTAATTTTTGTACTGAAAAATTTTATGCGCCACAATTTTTCTATTAAAAGATTTCCTCCTCTATAATTATTCTATTGAAAAATTCCATCCTCTATAAATTCATTTAAACAATTCTTCGATCGCAATTTTCGTATGGAAAAATTTTATCGGTCATAATTTTTCTATTGAAAAATATTATCAGCCATAAGTCTCTAGTGAAAAATTCCATCCTCTATAAATTCGCCCAAACATTTCTTCGATCACAGTTTTTGTATTGAAAAATTTTATCGGCCACAATTTTTCTATTGAAAAATCTTATCAGCCATAATTCTCTATTGAAAAATATTATCGTCGATTACAATTTTTGTACTAAAAATTTTATCGGCCACAATTTTTCTATTGAAAAATATTATCAGCCATAATTCTCTATTGAAAAATTCCATCCTCTATAAATTCGTCTAAACATTTCTTCGATAAAAATTTTTGTACTAAAAAATTTTATCGGCCATAATTTTTCAACTGAAACACTATTTAGCTCGTCGGCAGACGTCTGCTTTTATCATAACATTTTGAAGCACATTTTTCCACAACGCTTGTTTTTCTTTCTTTCGGAATAGCACTCAGGGGACGACCCCTACTCATGCAATGTATTTTACCAGCACTAGGAACTTCGGATATGGGGACAAGGAAAAAGTGAGTAGTGTTTATGGACATTCGATTTAAATTTCCCATTGAAAGTGACAGTAAAGACCTGTGGAGGAAGTTTATTCCGCATACGAACTGTTCTACTAAAAAATGAATTCTCCCTGTAATGCGTAGTACGATTCACTGGCCAATCGGCCACAAATGGATGCGCTCTCAACGAATATTGAGTCAAACGCAAGGCATTAGCAGTAACAGTCATTGAGATTTTTTTTTTGTTTCGGAAGAGCACTCAGGAGGGGGGGTCTTCTACACATGCAATGCATTGTGCCAGAACTAAGAAATAAGGTTATGGGTAGGGGAGGAAAGAAGGAGAATTGTTGTGGATGTTCAATTTGAAGTTTCCTACATCGAAAGTGACAGAAAAGACCTCTGGAAGGAGTTTATTCCACATACGGACTGTTCCGTTAAAAACGAACCCACAAATGGATGTACGCTGAACGAGTAGCGGGAAAAAGTTCCCTAATTTCCTTAGAGCAATTACCATTGTAGTAATGGAAAAACAGTGAAATACCACCTACACTGCGTCGATGCTCTAGAGACTCAATAGAGTTGAATACCCTACCGTCCCGCATGAGCCTTTTGGCCCTCTCCTGTACGCGATCGAGTAACTTCAAAATAGACTTTGAGGCACCGGCCCGTACATGAGAGTTTTATTCCATCTTTGGACGAATATAGGTGGCATAAATAGTATGAAGATCGGATGGAGTGAAGTATCTCTTACACCGTTTTAGAAAACCGAAGCACTTGAAAGCATTGAATATCACAATAAATTTTTATGCCAAGAACATCCAGAGCTTCCGATTCTGTAATACCTATACCACTCATAGTAACAGATGCAGCACCATTTCCAAACACAGATCTATGCGTAAGCATGCTTATCTGATTATTACAGGACCGAATTTCAACTTTAAGAGCGCCAGCTTTCCGCGTTATTTACGTAAACTTGTTCTTTTAACTGACAATAGAAAAAAATAATCCAGTGGCGTTATACCAAAATAACAAGGCGGCCAATTGACAAAGCCATATGGAAAAACTACACGACCGGGAAATTTCTTATGCGATAACTGGATTATTTTGGTAGCTGTATGGCTTGTAGCCCCATCTTAAATTAATTGTGGCCACAAAAAATTGGTTATCGTAAATTGGTTGCTCAGTTAAAAAAAAAATACGGGTCGATGATGCAGCCTGCCTATAAACCACATCATACGGTTATTTGGGTACGGTTTTCCGTCGACCCTCGTCAAATTTGGTTTGTGAACAAACCTGTTTCGGCTGTTTGCCATCTTCAATGTTCTTTTCGTACTAGTTGCGTTCTATTGTCAGTTGTGTTTATATAGTTCGTGTCTCCCTTCGTGTTATTGCGTTCGTCATGTTGTTTATGTGTGAACCTATTGGTTCACAAACGGACAACAAGCATGATCGTAAATGGATTTAGTTAGAAAAAAAGACGAATGAAAAAGGGAGCGACAAATTAGGTAAAAAGAGACAAACGAAAAAGGAGAGAGAGATGCAGGCAAAAAAAAAGACAGAAAGTGACGAACGCAATAACACGAAGGGAGACACGAACTATATAAACACAACTGATAATAGAACGCAACTAGTACGAAAAGAACACTGAAGATGGAAAACAGCCGAAACCGGTTTGTTCACAAACCAAATTTGACGAGGGTCGACGGAAAACCGTACCCAAATAAAAGTAATTTTAACCCCGTCGGAAAATCCAAGCACATATCACATCATACGGTCATTGTCTCCGGATGTAAAGGTTTTTCGACGACTATTTCTGGATTTTATTTGCCTCATATGCCACAATTTTGTTTGTTTACCCAACTGCCTAATTGAAAATGAGCCTCGTTATTAAAATTAATATTATTGAAAAATGTGTTGTTTTCGCTCTATTTTCAATACCGTCAATTTACAAACTTTCAACCTTAAATAATGGTCGGTCGACTTAAATTATTAAGCATGCTGATTTTTATAAGAGAAAATATAATCTTTATGTAAAATATTGGATACCGTGAAATAACTTCCAAATGAACTAAGTCCCAACAAAAATGAAATAGCTCCCAATACAAATTATACTTGCAACGGGGCACTGTTTAACTGTTTTACCCACTACGGTATAACAGGTAACTATCGATGAAAGAGGTCCTTCACTTTAATATCATATTATATATCATAGATACATGACCAAAGGCTGGCTATATAGACAATATTTTTTTAGCGAAGCCGATGTTCCATAAACCATAGAGAGATCATTGAGCCATCCCGGTCTGTGTAGCCGGCCTTCGCCTGGATGGAAGGATTAAACCTTTATAGTATAACAAAACCCCGACTCCACTCACCAAAAGTTTCCTAGCCGCGGAAGGACTTCATTCTCCATGATATAACAAACATCGGCTTCGCTGACTAAAAGTTTTTTCTGTGACCAAAATAATGGAATACGTCCGAATCAAATAGCTTTCATTAGGTGACCCCTAATAATAGGTCTTTAACTAATTAAAATTAAATAACTTCTATACCATAACTGTGTAATTCGATTTACATCCGCGCCTGGCCATGAAGCCTTAATCAGATGGTGGACCAAGCCACTGCATAATTTGGAACGTCATGCTCGTCCTAGGAAGTCGAAGCTATAATTTTATGCAACAGAACTTTCTAGTTGCAACTTCGATGATTCCAGAGCAGGGCTGCAAATCATCACTCCTTGCTTAAGAGTTGGAGACTTTCCAACTCCTGTCCAGAACACATGTCTAGCATGCTCACTGGACTGGATCATTCATCTAGCGTGTCATTAATGGCGAAATGATCCTGGCCACCATATTAAACAAAAGACCTGATATGGGGCCGCAAAACCACAACCACCACGATACTCCCATATAGGGACCTCAATAATCAGTCTGAGAACAGTTAAATGTCTAAAGAGACAAATAACGAACTCTGCGGCTTACTGATTCCCGTGGAAATAAAGTGGAGTTTCCAGTTGTACCCCTGCTGACTTCAGGGGACTGGGCTCCCTTTTTCCCCCAGTTGCACTGTGTCAAGATAGTCGAAATTCTATAAAGACCATATATATGTACCCCCGGGGGGTTTCTATACCATAACTGAAGGTTGAAGGAGAATAATATTTTGTTAGCGGTGGTGGTGTTCAAAATACCGTAGAGGAGAAAATCTTTCAGCCCGCCCGAAACAGAAACAGAAAAAGTTTGTAAGCGAAACCGATGCTCAATATAGCATGGGGGAGAAATTAAATTTAATTTGGGACAGTTATAGCAACCGTTATAATAATATCTGAATGAAACAAAAATGCAATTTTAGTCGAATGAAATAACTCCCAAAAAAAATAAAATAACTCCCAATTATTAAAATAAATGAAATTACTCCCAACAGAATTCAGTTAGGAGTTACTTAATTTAGAAGTTATTTCATTATGAAATAACTCCCAGTGAAAAATTATGATATAACCTGCAAAAAAATTTTATAATGAAATTACTCCCAATTTGTATGAGATTTTTAAATTTTTTATTGGGAGTTATTTCATTTGGGAGTTATTTCACGGTACCAAATATTGCGCAAAGTGTTACGCACGTCTCAGTGAGTTGATATTCCAGTTTTATTTTCAACACTTTGCTGTGCAGCGACAATTTTTGTAGCACTACGGCCACTGCAAGCATATTATTTTGGTCTAATATCAGCAGCAACACTGTTTGTCTCAAATTAAGCGATTAAATTAGGCACAGCGGTCTTAGAAGGAGCAGGCTCCTTCGCATTTACACAGTGATATTGTAAAATGTTCAAAATTTTGAAGTTAATTGTCACAATTAAAATCCTCTGCTCAAGAGTGTGACATTCCACGTGTGAAATTTCCCAACTTTTATGCCGAATATAAATATATGACACCTTTATCCTTGACATTTAATCATTTGACAGACAATTTACTTCCTAACCTCAAATTTTTCCATCCAATATCACCTGCTGATTAAAATAAAATTAAATGATAGAAAATAATCGAAGGACGTGTAAAAGACTATTCATGAAAAAAGTGACTTCTAACCCAACATTTTTGCCTTATCCAAATAATAACAGATAACATAGATTCTGCAACAAAAAGCAAAACAGTTAAAGCAACAACAGCTTATTGACTCTTTCTAGAATAATGTCATTGAAAAATTTCTTTTAAAAATACTCTTATGCACACGCTCAAACGAACACTATCTTTCTATAGTTTTTATTTTTTTATCTCTGATTTTTTGTTTGTTTATTTATCATAATTTAACATACATATGAAGCACATTCATCGCATTAAATGTTTTCTACTTTTCTACTTTTTCCTTCAACTTTAAATACTCAACACAATCTCAATCAATGCAATGCAATCCAATGCAATAGTTATGACAGCATCAATTCTATAAAAATATTATACGTCTGTATATACATATATGTATGTATGTGCGTGTGCGTGTGTGTGTGATATATCCACATCTCAATTTTTATACACATCTTGTCTGCTTATTTATGATTATGAAATCGTTCTCAACTTTATTAAGTTTTCTCGTTAAACTTTATCCAAGAAGTTAAAAAATTGTAAAACTCTTTTGCATTCGTCTTCAAAAAACAAATTGCTGATAGAACTGTTATGTGCATAAGCTTATGTTAACTTGTATATGTGAAAGGATTATGTTTAAATGTGACTGTATTTATTTGCATATTTTTACTAAATTTTATTACGATTTTATTCTACAATACAATGGATAACAAGAAGCTGTCAAAGTTACTTCTTTGTTGCCAGTTTGTCGATGATTTTAAGCACATAATGCAGAAGTTAACAAACTTAAATAAGATTAAGTGTATTAAAGAAATATAAATCAAAATAAAATATATAAGGGGATCATCAGTCATAACTTATGAATGATAAACATTTTTTATAGAAAATTTGTTACTGATAAAATAGAAAATTTTTAACAGTCATAAGTTTTTTTTTATAAAACATAGTCATATAGTCATAAATTTTCGATAGAAAGTATTCTTTAGTCATAAGTTTTTGATAGAAATTGTTTTTAGTCATAAGTTTTCTACAAAATGTTTTCATTAGTTTCATCAGTTAAGAGTTTTGTAAACCAAGATTTTATCAGTCACAATATTTCAGTACAAAAATTTCATGTCTTTATTTTTCCATAAAAAACATTCATTAGCCATCATTTTTCTATAGAAAAATTTTTATCAGCCATCATTTTTCTATAAAAAAATTCACCAGCCATCATTTTTCTATAGAAAAAATTCATCAGCCACCAATTTTCTATAGAAAAAATTCATCAGACATCATTTTTCTATAAAAAAATTATTCAGCCACCACTTTTCTATAGAAAAAAGCATCAGCTATCATTTTTCTATAGAAAAAATTCATCAGCTATCATTTTTCTATAGAAAAAATTCATCAGCTATCATTTTTTCATCAGTCATCATTTTTCTATAGAAAAAATTCATCAGCCACAATTTTTCTATAGAAAAAATTCATCAGCCATCATTTTTCTATAGAAAAAATTCATCAGCCATCATTTTTCTATAGAAAAAAGTCATCAGCCATCCTTTTTCTCTAGAAATAAATCATCAGCCATCCTTATTCTATAAAAAAAATTCATCAACCATCATTTTTCTATAGAAAAATTTCATCAGCCTTTGTTTTTCTATAGAAAAAATTCATCGGCCATAATTTTTCTATAGAAAAAAATCATCAGCCACCATTTTTCTATAGAAAAAATTCATCAGCCATCGTTTTTCTATAAAAAAAAATTTCAATCATCATTTTTCTATAGAAAAAATTCATTAGGCATCTTTTTTCTATAGAAAAAACATCAATAATTGTTTTTCTATAGAAAAAAACATCAATCATCATTTTTTAATGGAAAAAATTCATCAGCCATCATTTTTCCATAGAAAAAAATTTCAGCTTTAATTTTTCTATAGAAAAAAAATTCATCAGCTACCATTTTTCTACAGAAAAAAATCATCAGCCGTCATTTTTCTATAGAAAAAATTCATCAGCTATCACTTTTCTATAGAAAAAATTCATCATCTATCATTTTTCTATAGAAAAAATTAATCACCTATCATTTTTTATACAAAAAAAGTTATCAGCCATCATTTTTTTATAAAAATAATTCATCTGCCGTCATTTTGCTATAGAAAAAATTCATCTGTCATCATTCTTCCATAAAAAAATTCATCAGCTATCTTTTTTCTATAGAAAAAATTCATCAGCTTTCATTTTTCTATAAAAAAAGTCATCAGCCATCATTTTTCTATAGAAAAAAAATACATCAGCCATCATTTTTCTATAGAAAAAATTCCTCAGCTATCGTTTTTGTATAGAAAAAATTCATCAGCCATTATTTTTCTATAGAAAAAATTCATCAGCTATCATTTTTCTAAAGAAAGAATTTATCAGCCATCATTTTTCTATAAAAAAAAATCATCAGCCATAAACTTTCTATAGAAATAATTCATCATAATAACCATAATTTCTTTTATAGAAAATTTTTGTCAGTCATAATTTTTTCATAAAATGTTTAAACAGTAAAAATCGAAATTTATTAAATAATTTTTTGCGGAAAATTGAAATTTCCCAAAGCGGGTCTATACTAATTTTCTTTTTACTTTTATGTCAACTGTTTCTTTAGAAAATATTCCTTTCATCAAGGTGACATCCTTTTTGCAATCATAGTTTCAAAATGTTGTTTTTCAAGGGATTTTTAAAACGTGGAAGCCCTGTGGTTTTTTTTAACTCGTCTTTAACTTATTAAAAGTTAAAGATCTTATTTTAAACATTTTTTATTACAAAAACTTGCACAATAAGTTGTCAAAATAACTTTGAACATGTGCCAACAACACAGATTTCTAAATTTGAAAAAATCACATCAAAAATGAAATTAAGATATTGAAAGAAAATACTTTGAAAGTGTTTATAAAAAATAAGAACATTTTCACTAAACTAAAACCAAAAATATTGGCTAATATTGTTGCATATTTTAGGGGTGGGGGCAACAAAAAGAAACATATTACACATCCAAAACAAAAAAGCGATTTCTCTTATAGCTGAGTGAATAGCTTGTATTACAATCTGAACACAAATTAAATTTATGCGCTGTAAGCAAAATATAAAGAAAATTTATAAAAGGAAAAATCAAAGAAAATCTAGAAAAACATATAAAAAAATACTTATTTATGGACAACAAAAAGAAATCACTAATATTATTGAATTGCAATACATTTATTCACTCATTCGTACATTTATTTAAACAATCATTCATTCGTTACAGCGTGATTGCATACTAGCGATTCTAACAACATACAAATACATGAACTCAGACAAAACAAAGAAAAAAAACAACAACAAACAAAGTCGACAAGACATTCATTTGGAGATGCTTCTATATACATATAAAAAAAACGAGGTTAGACTTAAAAGGTCTACGGTAAAAAGTTGCTGTGAAAGCTGTTCACTAAAAGTATTTAAAGAAAATATTTCCTTATTTTTCTCTTTAGGTCTGTTGGAGTGATGAAAAAAGTTTTAAAACTTTTATTTGGGAGAAAGCTTTTAACGGCAGAGATGGTAGTTTTTTTCATCCGCAAACTTCCGGAATATTTTAGTTGAAATTAAATTAAATTCAAAAATCTCTATTTTTGTTGATGTTGCAAATTTTATGGGAAAAATATGAGTAGTAAATACTCCCCGGGGGCACGCAGTCTCTTGATGGAACCTTCCCCATCTTGATATGTGCTTCTGGGGTAAAAACGACACCAGTCGCCTGCTCTAGCAGAAACCTTAAACTGCAAACTTACACTGGAGGTCCGACCAGTGTCTTACCAACTGGTACCAGTTACCGCGAATTAGTAGCTCGCGGTGCTATTGCTCTGTTCTGAATATTGTTAAGGCGTTTCGGAGAGTAACGTGGTGGCTGTGGTCGAAACCCAAACCGTGAGAAGGTGATTATCACTGCGCTGAGGGCGATGTGGAGTTTGAATAATCTGCAGCTCTCAAGCAAGGAGTTATGACTCTGCTTGCTGTACTACCTGAATTGTGCAGCGCACTTTGGAGACGTTGGCAGACGCATGTTATTTTGCCCAATGGTGAGATAACCGACGGGTAAGGGTCACACTGCTAGCTGCTGACATTAATCCGTACCACACTTGCAAAGAATTCTGAAAGTGCCGCCTGAGATGTGCAATTCACCTTAGAGACATTGGTTATTTTGTTATTTTGCCCAATGGAAAGATAACCGACGGGTAAGGGCCATACATATACGATTGGGCTTAACTATGAGAAACTGTTTGATAGCGATCTTATTATATTCAGTTATATATTCAGGTCTCCTAAAAATGTTTCTACTAAAAAGGAATGCGTGATCTGTACCTAGCTATGTAAGCCATAACCAGACGGTGGATCATGCCACTCCACTGTGGATGAAATTTGGTGATAAGATTTATGTCTGTACCTGGCCGTAAGCCTTAATCAGATGGTGGTCAAACCATTGGGAATAAAAAGCAACGTCATTCACGCCCTAGGAAGCGGAAGACTAATTCTAGCAACAAGTCATTCCTAGTCGCAATTTCAGCAGTTCCAAAGCAGGGTTGCAAACCACTACTCCTTGCTGAAGAGCTGGAGACTCTTCAACTCCTGGTCCAAAACACATGACTAGCATGCTCACTAGATCCGGATTATTCACCCGTTGGTGTTATTAAAGGCGAGATGATCCTGGCCACCATAATCAAATTCATTCAGGAGCCGCAAAACCACAACCACCACGATACTCCCGAAGTGCCAACCTCAATAAACACTCAGAGAAACAGCTAAAAGGCTAGAGAGACAATTAGCGGAACTCTGGAGCTTACTGATTCCCGTGGAAATAACGCGCAGCTTCCAGTTGATACCCTGCTTGCCTTTAGGGGACTGGACTCCCTTATACCCCCAGCAGCACAGAGCTAAATGGTTAAGTAATCCATAAAGACCGATAAATGTGCCCCCGGGGGGGAACCACTGTGGATGAAATATACCGTCAGCCTCTCCCTAGGCAGCGTTCAGATACGTATATCCTCCAGTCACTCCAAGTTGTAACTTCAAAAACCCGAAGCAGGCCGCAGCCTTCACTCACTGCTGAAGAGTTGGAGACTATCCAACTCCTGGTCCAGAACGCATGAAGCTTAATAAAATTTAAGAACACAACCGCAATTATGCTCACTGGACCTGAACCATTCGTTGTGTTCATTGTGAATGATATTTCAAACGAGGGCCTCGGAATCACAACCACCACGATACTCCCGAAGGTCCAACCTCAATAATCAGTCAGAGAACAGCTAAAAGGCTAAAAATACAAATAACTGAACTCTGGGACTTTAGTGATTCCCATGGAATTGTAGTAGTAGTAGTAGTGGAATTGTTCAGTTGGCTCCTGCGTTGAAGAGGACTGGGCTCCCTTTTACCCTCGTTGACCCATGTAATGGCGGTGAAATTACGTCAAAACATATCAATGTGTTCCGGGGGGTACTAGAAGAATTTCATCTTTTGAAGTTATTGTATTTTAAGGCAAGAAACATCCATCTAAAAAATGGAAATAGTTCCAGCAATCTAAGTTATATACTGCTAACCCTCATATTTATGATTTGCAAAAAAAATGCATGGTTTTGATGGTTGCAGTAAGCATATTATAGTTGCTTAAAATAATGTTATGGTTACGATTAAATTTTTTTTTTATTTTGGAACTAAATGATTATCTATTATTTACCTTGACGTTAGCTAGAAAACGATTTCTGATGAAAATTATTTAAAGAAATTATTTTTTAACTAAAATCTGACTGGGCATGATTGCTTCTACCTAAAACAAAAACGAAGCAACTCTCAAATTGTCTATACTTTTATTGTCAATCTCTTGTAATTCATCAATTTAGGTTTTGGCTTTTTTAGGACCTTGTTGTTCAGAAGGCCCTCGTTTCTTGTGTTTACTATTTATATTTTCCTATTCACTTCAATTGCAACTGAGTAACGAAGTCATATGATTTCAAGTGAATATTGGCTTTTATTCTAAATTGTTTCGAATGAAATTTGTATGTAAATAAAATTACTTGTCATTGTGTTCATGTAATTCTAGATTCTATTCGAATATTATTTTGCATACATTATTGTCAACATATACATATGCATACGTATATACATACACACTTACACTTACAACAATCATAATTTCAATTTGTGTGCTAAAATTTGCTGTCTAGTCTGGTTAATAACACATTTTATTGTATAAATTTTCTTTCAAAAGACAATATTGCTTACAAATACACACATAAATCGTGTTTAATAAATTAACCAAAAGCAGGATGTTTCTATTCGTCACATAATTATACTAAAAATAAGCAGCAGAATATTCTAATATTTGTGAGTATAAAAATCAGAAAATAATCTTATTATACTTATACTTTGCAATATTTAGAAATTAAAAACCTCTCGTTTATTTATTTGCAAGATAGTGTTACTTAGTGCCAGACTAATATTAGCATCCACAACACTCTGGAGTTGTATAAAGAATTTAGTATGAGAAGTATTGGGAAGTATTGGAACAAGTGATTCTCTAAAATAATTGAACTACTAAAGCTATAGTTACCACAAAAGGCAATGTGTTGCAAGTTTCTAAAGTTCACAACTATAACCGAGACAATAATATGGAATATAATAACAGCCTACAGTGACTTAACTCTGTAAACCTGTAACGGTGAAAGTCGTGTCCGCGTTTACTCGAGGTGAACTCATTCTTTAATTTTAAAAGCAATTACCGTTATTACTATATTTATTATTATTGTTCTTATTATTATTATTATTATTATTACACGATATTACTATTCAAATTGAATTTTCTTTAATTTAAGATATATTATTTATAATTTATATTATGTTATAATTATTATTTTACATTATATTTACTTATGAAGTATAAAACAAGATATAAATTAACGGTCGGAGTGCCACCTGTGAGTCAGGAACAAACAAATCATCACTGCGGTCAGCTGTTATGCAGACCAAACCTCACAGCTGATAGTTGTCAATCAACTATAACAAACAATGTGTACCCACGCACAAGTATTTAAGGCAGAACATTTTATAAAACGTGATGAACTGGCAAGCAGATTGCCTGCAAATAAGAGGTCTTTTTGGAGGTGTTTTATATTCCACAATAATATCTTGCCCGCAGATAGCAAGCAGCACGCCTGTCAGTGAGAGATCTTTTCCGCAATAACCTCTTATCGACAGTGCGGCTGCAATTGATGAAAGTACCAATGCCATAGAAGTTTATCTTCTACCGTGCGACTTGGCTTGACCGCTGTTATGGAATTGTATATTTCCTCAGTATTATTCAACATGGCCAAGAACTCCCAACGATCGCTGCTGCTAGGTGTAGCGCTTACTGTACCGCTGCCGCCCCCCCCGGGGGCACATAAATATGGTCTTAATAGAATTCCACTATCTAGACACAGTGCAACTGGGGGAAAAGGGAGCCCAGTCCCCTGAAGACAGGCAGGGAGTCAACTGGAAACTCCACTTTATTTCCACGGGCATCAGTGTGCCCCAGAGTTCATTATTTGTCTCTTTAGACATTTAATAGTTCTCTGGCTGATCACTGAGGTTGGCCGCTATATGGGAGTAACGTGGTGGTTGTGGTTTTGCGGTCCCATAACGGTATAATGGTTATTATGGTGGCCAGGATCATCTCACTGATAATGACATGCAAAGTGAATGATCCAGTCCAGTGAGCATGCTAGACATGTGTTTTGGACAGGAGTTGGAAAGTCTCCAACTCTTAAGCAAGGAGTGATGATTTGCACCCTGCTCTGGAATCATTAAAGCTGCAACTAGAAGGTTTCTGATGCATAGACTTATAGCTTCGGCTTTCTAAGACGAGCATGACGTTCCAAATCATGCAGTGGTTAGATCCACCATCTGATTAAGGCTTCATGGCCAGGTGCGGATGTAAATCGAATCACACAGTTGTACTGCTGCCGCCTGTGCCGCAGCCGACCGTTCACTATCAACCCGCTACATTGTAAAACATAACCAGTGATTAGTTTTATAACGTGTATAAAGCAGTCAGTGCCATTTCTTTCCTGGACCAAGGCGGTAGGTAATAAAGAAAATTGCAACGACCCTGGCCTCTGCTGTAGCTATCAGCTATCCCAGTAACTAGCGAAAACGTGCCATTACAAACCTGAATGGAATACTTGTGTAAAAGTTTGAAGCTCAACAATTCTTTTAAGTTAAAAACTAATATGAAATCATATAAAATCTCAGCACTGTGCTAAAGACTGGGATTGAATGATAACGTTTATGTGCGGTAGCTGTAATTAATTACTTATATGGACCACTGCAAGCAAACTAATATATGGTTATGAATGAATTTCATGTGTAACTCAGCTCAATATTGAGCAAACAGTTCGCATCTGGAAACCCGGGAGTAACGAAAAATGTTTAAAAGGCAAGTTTTCGATTTGTGCCAATTTCGTTTTTTTTTAATTTATTAAAATAGTCACTAAAAGAGTATAATTTTGACAAAAAAAATAATTTTCCACGGTCTTATTTTAATTATTAAAACATAATTTTTATTAAAATTCACTTCTTACAAATAAATTATTTGGCTTTTAATGAAATATTTTGTTAACATCTTTCACATACATTTAACTTATTCTGTCAGTCACATGTATTTTCAAAAATTTGATTTAAAAACAGTCAATAAAAGGTGAGCGATCAAAAGTATGAGTTAAAAATCTGTTATCTTAAATACCAGCTTTGTCACAAAAATCAGTTTGGGCATAAAAAACACAAAAAAAAACCAGTTCTTTCTCAAAATTGTTTTGTCACAAAATCCAGTTTTTACCCAAAAACCACTTTTGTTATCACAAATGCCTTCTTTGTCACAAAAACTACTTTGGCAGAAAAGTCTCTTCTGGTTAAAGCAACTTTTATTGTTCAAAAATTTGCTTTTGCTGTAAATATTTTTTATCACAAAGACTCATTGTCATAAAAAGTGCATTTATCATAAACAGTTACTATTGTCTTAATTATTATAAAAGTGATATTTCGAAAAAGAAGACGCCACTTTATATGCAAAACTTATTTTCTTGTGTCTAAAATTTTTTTTTGCAAAACAAAAAGTTTTGTCACAAAAATCTTTTTTGTCACAAAATCTAGTTCTTCTTCTACTTAGACTTCTGTGACAATTCTTTACTGTTTTAACAATTGCTTTTGTTTAAAAAGTCACTTTTATTGCAAATATTTTTTATCACAAAAACTTTTTTATCACAAAATTTGCTTTCGCCTTAAACAGAGACTTTTACTCTAGAAGATGATTTTTTAACAAAAGTGTTATTAAAGAAAAGCGGAAGCCAGACTTATTTTTTATCATAAAGACCTGGTTTATCACAAAAATTGCTTTGTCAGAAAAGTTTCTTCGAGTAAATCAAATCTTTTTGTTAAAAAATTCGCTATTGTTGCAAATATTTTTTATCACAAATACTCTTTCGTCATAAAAGGGATTATTTATATTAAAAAGTTACTATTGTCTAAATTATTATAAAAGTGATATTTCGGAAAAGAAGACGCCACTTTATATGCAAAACTTATTTTTTTTTTGTCTAAAACTTTTTTTTGTCAAGAACACATTTTGTCATAAAAACCTTTTTTGTCACAAAAGGTAGTTCTTCTTCTGCATAGACTTCTGTGACAAGTCTTTACTGCTAAAATAATTGCTTTTGCTTAAAAAGTCACTTTTGTTGCAACTATTTCTATCACAAAAATTTTTTATCACAAAATTTGCTCTCATCGTAAACAGAGACTTTTACTCTAGAAGATGATTTTTTAACAGAAGTGATATTAAAAAAAAGCGGAAGCCAGACTTATTTGTTATTACAAAGACCTTGTTTATCACAAAAATTACTAAGTTTACAAAAGTTACTATTGTCTAAATTATTTTAAAAGTGATATTTCGGAAAAGAAGACGCCACTTTATATGCAAAACTTATTTTTTTTTTGTCTAAAACTTTTTTTGTCAAGAACACATTTTGTCATAAAAACCTTTTTTGTCATAAAAGGTAGTTCTTCTTGTGCATAGACTTCTGTGACAAGTCTTTACTGCTAAAATAATTGCTTTTGCTTAAAAAGTCACTTTTGTTGCAACTATTTCTATCACAAAAATTTTTTATCACAAAATTTGCTCTCATCGTAAACAGAGACTTTTACTCTAGAAGATGATTTTTTAACAAAAGTGATATTAAAGAAAAGCGGAAGCCAGACTTATTTGTTATTACAAAGACCTGGTTTATCACAAAAATTACTTCGTCAGAAAAGTCTGTTCTGGCAAAGCAAATCTTTTTGTTGAAAAATTCACTCTTGTTGCAAATATTTTTTATCACAAAGACTCTTTTGTCATAAACGGCGCATTTACCATAAAAAGTGACTATTGTCTTAAATATTATAAAAGTGGTATTTTGAAAAAGAAGACGCCACTTTATATGCAAAACTTATTTTTTTGTGTCTAAAATTTTTTGGGCAAAAAAAGTTTTGTTACAAAAATCCTTTTTGTCACAAAACTTAGTTCTTTTTCTGCTTAGACTTCTGTGATAAGTCTTTACCGTTACAACAATTGCTTTTGTTTAAAAAGTCACTATTGTTGCAAATATTTTTATCACAAAAAAATTTTTTTACAAAATTTGCTTTCATCGTAAACAGAGACCAGCTTTGTCACAAAAATCAGTTTGGGCATAAAAAACACAAAAAACCAGTTCTTTCTCAAAATTGTGTTGTCACAAAATCCATTTTTTGCAGAAAAACCAGTTTTTACAAAAAAACCACTTTTGCACAAAAATTGTTTTGTCACAAAAACCAGTTTTTACCCAAAAACCACTTTTGCACAAAAATCTTTTTTGTCACAAAAGTTAGTACTTCTTCTGCTTACATTTCTGTGACAATTTTTTACTGTTTTAACAATTGCTTTTGTTTAAAAAGTCACTTTTGTTGCAAATATTTTTTATCACAAAAATTTTTTTGTCATAAAAAATTTTATTTTTTGTCACAAAAACCGGTTTTGTCGTTAAAATTGGTTTTCGCACAAGAGTTTTTTTTGGTACAGTAAAAAGTCAAAAGACAAAAAGTAATTTTTTTAAATATTTTTATCACAAAAACTATTTTATTATAAAATCGCTTTTGTCACAATGAGTTCTTTTTCCTCTAAAAGATGAAATTTTAATATAAAAGTGATACTTCAGAAAGCAGAAGCTACATTCTTTACAAAATTTATTTGGTGTCATAAAAATTTAATTCCGTACCAAAAGGGAAAGGAAAAGCCATACAGAAACCCTGTTTTATAAAATATATATTTTTTTTTCGAAGGATAATATGATTGTTATCAGTATAAAATAAACATATTTTTAACAGTATTAATTTATTTTTATTATTTTACATTAAAGATACATTCTTCAGAAAAATCAATTTGGATCATTTCCTTTAATTCTGTAAAAGAAAAAATGTCTTCATCAAATTTATTTCTTATATTTGCGCCTGTGAAATTACGATAGAGGAGAAGCAGAAGAAACTTGGAAAAATAAAATGTCAACAGCACAAATGGCAAACAATTTATTTAGAGTCACCAAGACTTATGATTGACGTTAATTTATTTAAATGTTGTTTGGCAAAGAAAATAAATTAAAATGATTGCAACTGCAGCTCAAAGGAGGAAACACAAACGTCTAAAAGTCTGAAAGTCTAAATCAAACTGTTTGATGTTTATTCGACTAATAAAATATTAAACGAAAAACGGGAGGAGAAGGAGAAGCCTTTTAGTTTATTGCAGTCATTTGTTTTTTTTTTATTTTTATTATTATCTCTTGTATTTATTATCTGCTTTTGTTAAATATTAAAAATATTTATTTACAAAAATATGAAAATTTTATAAAAATAAAAAATAAACAAAAAATACAATAACAATAACAACAATTATAATTATAATTACAAATAAATAAACACTTGTTGGAAAAATAAAATAAACAAGAACTAATTGTCATGTTTGTGTTGTTAATTAAATGTTATGTAAAACAATTATTTTTTAATTATATCAACATTTTATTTAAAGCATTTCAAATTATTAACTGTGCTATGTCACCTTATTAGCAGGAATTTTTATTTCAGACATGTTAACGCAATAATTATGAGGTTTAAAGATTTTTTTTCAACAATCACGTAAGTTAAAAAAGGAACAATAAATGTTTGCATACTTTTGGGAGTCAAGTTTAAATGAAATTTTAATTGAATTTATAGACTTAATAGCGGCTCTCCCAAAGTTCCCTACTAAAGTCATAACAACTTAAAACAACATCGGTGTATTATTGATATCAAGAATGCATTCGATAGGGCATATCGTAGTTATGAAGAGTGATAAGGATCGGGTTTAGTCCATCAAATGTTAAACTCTTTTACAGCTTTTTTTATGACAAGAAATTTTTCGTGCAAATTGAGAACAAGTTATCTTTTCAGGGTAAAATTTTTGGCGTTGTTCCACAAGGCTCTATGTTGGCTGCTTATTTCCAATAGCCTAAATATCTACATGAATTTTTTCGACTCGAAAAGCATAATTTATATTAAATATTCGCTTCTTAATGCCCACAACATCTTTCACAGCAACTAGACAAATTTGATGAATACTATGCGCATTGAAGAATAAAATAAAATTGAAGAATAAAAAAAAATTTCGCGAAGATTAAAGCAATACTGTTGTTATGGAAAGAGCAATTTTAAGTAGTTAGTGTACGGCAAGGACTTAAAATTTGAAGACAGTGTTAAATACCTTGGAATTAATTTAAATAAACTTTTTTAGTTTAATAATCATGTTTCTTGTAATATTGAGAAGGCTGATTTCAACACCAAAAAGCATCCTGATTTTAACACCAAAAAGTATCCTGGGCCGTGCTGGGATTCTAGCATGGACTGTTCTGCTAAAAAACAAATTTTCCGTTTAATGCATAGTGCGATTCACTGGCTAAATCAACCACAAATGGATGAGCTCTCAACGAAAATCGAGTTAAAGACAAAAACGTAACGGAAAAAAGTTCCTTAATTTTATTAGAGCGCTTACATCCTGGAGTGTCAGCCTAATTTGTTATCGCACGCCAAACCTACTCGATCTTAGCTGCTCGAAATCTCATTCGGAAATTAACACAAAAGTGCATAAGATGTTTCCGTCAACGTCAAATTACGACTCAACAGCTCATGGCCGAGCTACCCAGCGTTCGTGTACGCCAAGCATTTTCATTCGAAAATGCTGATTGTGGCTATGCTGGTCCTCTGCTGTTGAAAAAATTTTCTGGCAGAAATGCTCGAAGATCTAAGGGGTACATATGCCTATTTGTTTGACTTGTAACTTCTGCAATTCACTTGGAATTTGCCATAGACTTAAACACGAAATGTTTTATTGTTGCCCTACGAAGACTTATAGCACGAAGAGGAAAATGTCGCGAGATTTACAGCGACAACGGATAAAATTTTATCGGCGCCTCTTGACAACGAAACGAAATCCATAGAATACTTATGTCGCAAATTCACAGTGGAATTGTTTCCGCATCTTTAGCTAAAGACGGAATACAATGGAATTATATCCCACCATTAGCATCCCACTGAGGCGGTATTTGGGAGTCAGCAGTACGATCAGTGAAGCTGCACCTTAAAAGGGTAATAAAGAACACCGTACTTACACTCGAACAGATGCACACTTTACTGGCTCAAATTGAAGCAGTGGTTTACTCAAGGCCACTACCCAGGTTTGCGAAAGTATTTTTAAGAGCTGTTCACACAACTGCACACTCAGAATCTGAGACAGTACCCACTGTCTCAGATTCTAAGTGTGGTTATCTACCTCCAGCGCATTTCCTTATTGAGCGACCCCACACTACTAAATATGAAGTAAACCTTGCTGACATCAGTTCAAATAAGCTTAGCTATTGCCAACTTGTTCAAAATATGTTTCAAGGATTTTGGCAGCGATGGCATAAGGAATATTTGACTTCTCTGCAACAGCGTTCCAAATGGCTTAATGATCTTTTATTTGGGTACGGTTTTCCGTCGACCCAAGTCAAATTTGGTTTGTAAACAAACCGGTTTCGGCTGTTTGCCATCTTCAGTGTTCTTTTCGTGAAGATGGCAAACAGCCGAAACAGGTTTGTTCACAAACCAAATTTGACGAGGGTCGACGGAAAACCGTATCCAAATAAAAGTAATTTTAACCCCGTCGGATAATCCAAGCAAATATCGCAAAATGATCAGCCAAATCTGGAAATAGGTGAATTAGTTGCAGTAAAATAAAGGAATACAGCCCCTGAAAAATGGCTCATGGCTAAGGCGATCGAGACCTATTCAGGCCCTGATGGCAAAACTTAATACACATCATGGTGAAATTATGCGCCTAATCACTGGATTAGCACAACTTAGTACGCATTCTGAAACTATGTTTCAGGTTGGCGCGCGATGTTCATGAATGCATAACATGTGCTATACTTTTCACCCACACTTTACATTCTTTATTAGGATTAAATATTAATTGTCTCATATGCATCAGTACCAACATTCCAATTGTTGTTATTGTTACTTTACTTTAGCTTCGCCATTTATAGTGTAACGTGGACCAAAGTAAAATTAATTAAATTGAGAAAAAAATACAAAAATAAATAAAAAATAATTATATATTATGTTGAAATAAAAATTGTTTTATTTTCCAACAGTGCGATTCCTGAGAAAACTCGATATAAATCTGGAGAAGTTATCACCGACACCAAAAGCAGCAAGTTTTTGACAGAACTGCATCATGCCACACTCTATCAAATGGAATTATTACTCTCTCTGTAATGATGTATAGAGTTGCACCTTTATTTCGGAAGGAAAGCTAGCAAACCGCCAGTAGAGCGCCACCTATAGAAACTATACTGTCGTTCACTAAATAAGCTCTTGGACTCCAGGTACCTTCCAGATATTTATCCCATAATCGTCGTATCTAGAATGTCAGCTATCTGGCGTTTTATGGGGGAATTAATTCCAATATTTTCCTCATTTATTATTGTTCAAGTACGTCCGTCTGAGCATATTCTTCGATTGCTTGAGTTTATAATTAGTTTAAGTGGTGTGAAAATTCCATCTGCGATTCTGTTTTTCTTTTGTAAATTTTCACGTTTTCGAGTATGTCTAGTCTTCGTCCTTTTTCACTAGAACGCACTCAAGTCATAAACTCATCTATTTCCCTTGGTAAGTGTCCATGATTCTCAAGGTATATTGCATGTGTTCTATCAAACTTGTTTTCAGCTTTCGTCAAGTTTGTCCTATATAAGTATGTTTGCACAGGTACAAATAAGTCTGTATACTCCGCTGGAGTTTGTCAATAGCAGTTGGATTGTAGTCACAGTGCCAACAGCCTATAAACGTCACTTCTCCTATGCATTCTTAATGGAAGTTTAAATCTTTTACATAACCCTAGTATATTAAAAATAAAAGGGTGCCTCCATACAAAAATTAACTTTGACATGCATACTGGTATATCTTTTGGACAGGCAGACGCCTCGTATTCTTTCATATTTTAGCAACGATTTTTTTTCCAAGCTTGAAATGAAGGCAGTGCCCTATAACTGTGCTATCTAGTCTAAGCGTAGAGTTTTCACCAATCAGCCAATACATTTTTATTACTTTTAGACTCATTTAAGTCACCTTCATTTCTAACGGCTTTTCATATAAATGCCGAAGTATTAGACTTGCGCCAATTGGAAAAACGTGGACCTCCACATTAGACTATGGCGGAGCAAGCCGTGGCATTTCATGTCAATTTAAAAAACTAATTATTGTTTTATTCCTTTATAAAATTCTATACCTTTACTAAAAACACCCTTTATGATCATCATTATTCGTAGGATGCAATATTAAGACACTATTTATTTCTTCTGATAGCTACACGGTAAAGATGAAAATTAATCATAGTTTGCATTCATTGAGAAGGTGCAGAACAAATTGAAATTTGCCGGTAATTTTCAGGGTTGTTGGCCTTATCCTTTTTGGGGATCGGCATTTCTTAGCAAACCTCCAACACTTTGGAAATTCGCCGGCATGATACCACGTATTGAAAAGGACTGCTAACAGACGTGCCTGCAGAAGAGACGACTGTTTCAAGACCAGTGCTAGAATGCCATCCGGCTCTGGAGACTTGTAGATGTTGAGATTTGCTAAAGTATTTTTAACAGCTGTTTACACATTTGCACACTTTTCTGGTGATGTATTAACAAAATCTTGCTTTTTATATTTTTAATCCTTTTTTTAAAAATTTGCCTTAACGTTCCTCACATTCACCAACTTTTATCACTTATTTTGCAATTTCATAAAAAGTTGCACTTTAAATTGTAGTTGTGTTTGTCACACACAACTACCTGTAGCAGGGTAATAGCAAGAGATTTGTAGTTTTTACAGAAAATGTGTTAATAATGGTTCGTATAATAGCAAATTTTATAATTAAAAACAGGGTGTTCCCCTAGTTAGTTTTATTATATATTTTAAATCTTCATAGATAGATAGATATTAAGATTAACAGAGTATGAAGCGCTTACAGTATGACAAACTTAAAAAAATTTAATTTTAAATTAAAGGGTGTCACCATGGAAACGTAATTTTTCAATATATGACCTTATATTTTTAGCAAAATTTTTAATTTTCTTTCAATATGTAAAGCTATAGGGTGTTTTTTTAAGCCCGATAGAACTTGAAATTGTAAAAAATAACACAAAAAATTAAATTGTAATCAAAATTTCTTTTTTATTCGAAGGATCAATACGTGACATTAACATTTGAAAATGATTTCGGGCATATGGGCACCGCGACTGTTCTTGACGAAGCGCATTCTGGACGTCCAATTTTGAGCCACTTTTTCGAGCACTGCTGGGCGTATGTCACGGATAACACGAACAATGCTGTCCTCCAAGGCGTCAATTGTTGCTGGTTTATCAGCATAAACCAGTGACTTCACGTAGCCCCACAGCAATAGTCGAGTGGTGTCAAATCGCTCGACCTTGGAGGCCAATTGACAGGTCCATTTCTCGAAATCAACTTATCGCCAAATTTTGATTTCAATAAGTCGATGGTTGCGTTCGCTGTATGGCACGTAGCGCCATCCTGTTGAAACCACATCTCGTCCGGATCAATGTCATCCATATTTTCAAACAAAAAATCATTGATCATGGTGCGGTAACGATCTCCATTGACCGTAACGCGAGCTCCGGCCTCATTTTTGAAGAAATAAGGTCCGATGATGCCACCAGCGTGAAAACCGCACCAAACGGTGCAGTTTTCTGGATGTAATGGAGGCTGTAGGGCCTGTTGTGGATAGGTCTCACTCCATATGCGGCAATTTTGCTTATTAACAAACCCGTTAAGCCAACAATGCGCCTCATCGCTGAACACAATTTTGCGATAAAACAACGGGTCAGTTGCCAACTGCTCTAGAGCCCAATCGGCGAAAGAACGACGCATATAATGGTCTCGTGGCTTCAACTCCTGCACCAGCTGTATCTTATACGGGTGTAGGCCGAGATCTTTGCGCAAAATTTTCCACGTAGTGGACGGACAGAGCCCCAATTCCTGCGACCGACGACGAATTGATAAATTTGGATCTTCTTCCACACTTTCGTTTACAGCGGCGATATTCTCTTCAGTACGCACATTCCTTCGACGTGTTGGTGTTATTGCATCCTCTAGAGAGTATGTGGTACGAAATCTATCGACAGTTCGACGAATGGCTTGTTCAGATGCACGATTATGTACGCCATAAAAATGACGAAGTCGTCTATAAGTTGCGCGAATCGACGACTGATTTTCAAAGTAAATTTGGATAATTTCGTAGCGTTGTTCAAGCGAGAGTCTATTCATGATGATTTGTCAGAGTATACTAAAGCAAATAAAAGAAAATGTTTCATCAAAATTTCATTTTTTGTGTTACTTTTTACAATTTAAAGTTCTATCTAGCTTAAAAAAATACCCTTTATATCCATTACAAAGCCAAGTATAAATAAAAGAAATTGAAAGGGTGTCCCCATAAACAGTAATACTTTTTGTTCAGAATATTTTACTACAAAAAAATTTCCTTTACAAAAATATCCTCATCACTAAAATCTTGTATTAAAAGATTTCCTATCAGAATTATGGTTAAAATTTACCACAGTAACATTTCCTTTAGCAGGAATAGATTTCTCAATAATCAATTTTATTGTTGTTCATTTTTATTGTCCTAAAATTTCAAAATAATAAAATAATGAAAATTCCAACATAAACTTGAAAACAACAACAAGAACAACACAAACAACAAAATTTAATAAAGCTAAAGATATTTGGACAACAACAACAACAAAATGTTACATTCATACCTCTCCCCCCCTTTGACAGTGGTACACGTACAATGTGTCATGTTTTTGTTTCAAGTGTCTATAATGAAATTGTTATACGAAACCTCTTCAGATCTTTATGACATTTAGGACAACTTGTTAATATAAAGTTGCAGTCAAGCACGACATAATGGGAATATGTTACACTTGTGTGCAGGTTAAAGTAATAGAACATCAACAACAGCAGCCATCCACCTAAACAATATGCGGCCTGATAGAATAAGATGAAAGCGAACGATTATGTCAAACATATTAACAGTGTCCAAACATTTAAAACATTAAACACGACTATATCTGGAGTCACTGTGGGAAGGTGTAAAAATTGTTATAAATTTTTAATTGCTTCAAGACCTCCATTTCATACGACTCTGTTTGTGAAAGCAATGACAACAAACATTCAAACAGCCATTCACTCACTTACGTACAGCAGCAAAATAGCAACAGCTTAAAAACTTAATTGGAAATGCAAGCAAACATGGCAACAGACATTAACACCTACATCTACGATAACTTTACTAATGCTATGAGTGATTATCCTTTCGTCTAGATGCAGATATACTCATACATTTACACACTATTCACTTAAGCATGCAGTGTCGTATCTATAAATACCTCGACATATTAAAGTTGTTATGCTGTATGTTAAACATAATAACGTGTCAAAATCCTTAATGCCACAATACAGTGGTGTTTAAAACAAAGACTAAAAAAAATTATGAATTTCCTTTGTTTGCTTTTTTCTTTCCATAAACACAGCATTTTTGTGCTGCCACTAAAAAGTGTGGTGTTAGTATGATAAAGAATTAAGAGGATACTAATTTTTCTAGAGTTGAGAATGTAAAACAAAATCTTTAAAAATAAATTAATAAAAAAATCCACAGTATCGGGTGTTTTTATAGAGGTATACAACTTTAAATGGTAAAATTTTTATCAGCTGTCAAATGATTTATGTTAAGCTTAGTTTGGCATTTCAACATGTATGGATGGAATCCGGAACACCTTTAAATTGCGCAAAAACCCTTCGCATAATACAGGGAAGGTTTGTTTGTTTATCATTTTTGATTAAATGAAGGAGAATGAATTTTATACTGACAATTGTTCTATATGATGTCGGCAATTATGTATGGAATTATGTATGTATTAGGTGCCCCTGTAGGCTAGTAGGTAGTGTACTAGCTTACTAGCTTCTCAGTATGGGGGTTGTGGGTTCGATTCCCAACGAAGACCTTGGTTTTTTCACTACAAAAATAAAAACTGACTGTCGGTGGGGCTACTCTGCGATGAAGGCATAGTCACTGGCCGCTGTGCTGTCTTATACGGCAGTTAATTTCCGACCATCCTTCGACTTTCACCACCTGTTTCATCTATTCTCAATCCCTTTCCCAAAGAATGTAGCACGGTACTTGAATAAATAGGCATTGTTGCCTGAGGTGCTACTTCTCTTAAAAAAAAAAATGGAATACAATATCAGAATAATGTCCACCTCTGTTAGCCTCACAAATGCGAGCTCTTTTGAGCACATTTCTCAAAACATTCTCTTACATTTCCACGCGGTATTTAATTAATTTCATAACGAATATTATGTTTGAGTTGCTCAAGCATTTCTGGTTTGATTGCATAAACCTAACTTTTCAGGTATCTCAACAAAAAGAAGTGTAGAGCAGTCAAATCCGGCGGCCGTGGAGGCCAATCAACATCACTTCTTGAAATAACTTTGTATGGAAAGAGGTCTCGCAGTAATTCAATTGTAATGTGATGTGCGTGATAATATTTACGTTGGTACGTAACGTGCGTATGCCATAACTTGGCGTGCGCCACGCCCTAGGAAGCCGAATACTAATTTCTAGCAACAGGTTACTCCTAGTTGCAATTTCGGAGGTTTCGAAGCAGGGTCACCAATTACCACTCCTTGCCGAAGAGCTGGAGACTATCCAACTTCTAATCCAGAACACATAACAAGCATGCTCACTGCATCCGGAACATTCACCCATTGATCTCAGTAAAGGTGAAATGATCCTGGCCCCTTAATCAAACTTAATAAGGGTCGCGAAACAACTACTACGATACTCTCGAACGGCCTTCCTCAATAGAGAAGAGAACAGATAAAAAGCTTAAGAACCAATTAGCTGAACTCTGGGGCTTACTGATTCCCGTGGAAATAACGTGAAGCTTTCAGTTGACTGCCTGCCAGCCTGGGGGCTCCCGTTTTTGACCCGTTATAACACATGTAATGATGGTGGATTTCCATCAAAACATATCAATGTGCCCCCGGGGGATGTAATGTGGTTACACACCGTCTTGTTGTTGTTTTCAATCATATCATGATATCGCTTCCCATTCACAGTTACCGTTACGCCGTTTTAATTTTCAAAGAAGTAAAGTCCAATGATTTCTCTTGACCAAATAGCACAGCAGACTGTCACTTTTAATAGATGTAAATAATAGATGACTGTTGAATAACTTGAAGGGGTGTTATTACCCAAAACTGACTATTCTGTTTATCCACATATCGATTCAAATGAAAATAGATCTCGTCGCTCATTATGATTTTTTCATGAAAATCGAGGTTGTCATGGGCGGGCTATTTTAAACACTTTGGTTTATCGAGTATTTCTACATAAATAAATTTGCCACGTGTTTAATCCACGACTGCCAAATATGAAATGTCAAGACTAATGTTTACAAAAATGGCGGCAAAACAAAGTAGTATTCCCTCCCGGTGGACAGCCTGTACGTCCATTTTACGACCAACATAATAGTCCATCAAAGCATTTGAGTTGATTAACTATGAAGCGTTTTTTCACCTCGTTTTCTCTAAATGATAAAACCGAAGCACGAAGAATGTCGTACAGTGCGTACAGAGGAAGTCATCGCTACTGTAGAGCATAGCGTAGACGAAGACCCTAATCATTATATTTGGAAAGATCTCGGTTAATGGGTGAAAAGTCAATCAATAAACATGTCATATTTGGGGTGATGCTAATCCTCGAATATATGTTGAGGCACCGTCACATCTAGAAAAATAGACTGTTTGGTGTGCTTTATGGATTGGTGCAATTATGGGTCCGTACTTTTTTTTTAAATGCTGCTGTTATGGTCAACTGTGTGATTCGATTTACATCCGCACCTGGCTATGTAGCCCTTATCAGATGGTGGATCTAACCACTGCATGATTTTGAACGTCATGCTCTTCCTAGAAAGCCGAAGCAATAATTCTATGCAACAGAAACCTTCTAGTTGCAACTTTAATGATTCCAGGACAGAACACATGTCAAGCATGCTCACTGGACTGGATCATTCACCATGCGTGTCATTATCAGCGAGATGATCCTGGCCACCATAATAACCATTATACTGTTATGGGGCCGCAAAACCACAACCACCACGATGCTCTTATATAGGGGCCAACCTCAATGATCAGCCAGAGAACTATTATAAGTCTAAAGAGACAAATAATGAACTCTGCGGGTCACTGATCCCCGTGGAAATAAAGTGGAGTTTCCAGTTGTCTCCCTGTCTGACTTCAGGGGACTGGGATCCCTTTTTCCCCAGTTACGCTGAGTCTAGATAGCGGAATATTCTATAAAGACCATATTTATATGCCCCTGGGGGGCTGTTATGGTCAATGGTGATCGCAAAAAACCATGATTACTGACTTTTTTAAACGTCAATCGAACATTTATAATATGCTGGAACTGTAGTTTCAACAAGCCGATGCAACTTTACACACAGCTTCTGCCACAAAAAATTTACTGAACGAAACGCACAGTTTCACATTTCAGACTCGTTAATTGACATGCAAGATCTTGCAATTTAACATCGCCAAGCTAATTTCTTTAAGGATATATGAAGTCACCAGTCGACACCGATAAGCCCGAAGAGATTAACCATTATTGCTTATATACAATCACAAATATTGGAAAAAAAAGTCATCGAAATTGGAATTAATCCAGGCCAAGAGTGGTGTTCATATGCCAGAAATCATATTGAAATTATAATGCCAGTAGATCTTGCGAATAAAGTTAGTTTCATGTTAATTTAAAAAATTCCTTTTTTTATTTTTATTTGGGTACGGTTTTTCGTCGAGCCTCGTCCAATTTGGTTTGTGAACAAACCGGATTCGGCTATTTGTCATCTTCAGTGTTCTCTTTGTAAAATCTCTTCAGTGTTCTCTTTCTAAATCAAACCCCGTCGGAAAATTTATGCACATATCAAATTCCTTTTTGTTTTGTGCTACTTAAAAATTATACACCTCTATAAAAATCACCCTTTATATGAAATATATCTTAGCTTTAATAAGTCTTAAACAAATAATCACTGAAATAAATTTGTTTTGTGATTTAGTGTTAGTTTCTCCTTTAGTTAACATCAGTAAAAACCTGATGAGTTGCTTAAGCTGTCTTTGGATAAGAAGATAATTTCTTTGATTAATTTTAGGGCTTTAAAAAATTCTACAAGTAAAATATATAGAAAATAAGACAACATTTACAAAGCTGTTGCAAATTGCAGAAAAAAAATGTCAAAGAAAATTATTTATAAAAAAAAAACAAATACCAGGATCATCCTTAAATAAACCGGAGGCAAAGTGAACTTTTAAGAATTTAAAGACAGAAATTTTTAAAAGAAATTTTAATAGCACAATGAAAAAATATATAAAATTCCATGTAAAACCTTATTATTCATAAAAATAACACTTGCAAATATTAGATGCATACTTTTAGGCTGTATTTTTGTTTGAAACAACAACCCCATTTGTTTCATATATATGGCCATTGATTTATAACATCATCATCATGATCATCATCATCATGCTAAATTCTCATGATTTATTTCAAGCGCTTTCTTCCTCTTCTTCCACTAAAATAGAGAATTTTAAATTTCTCTTTATTCCTGTATGTTATTGTGTGCATCTTTGTCGGCTAAAAACAAAAATGTTTAACATTTTCAGTTTATGAATAAATAACAGCGAATACCCAAGGAGGACAAACAAGTGCTCCAAATTACACAGGTCTGGAAATAAATTTGCTTAAAATGGAGGGTAAAGTTGAACGTAACGCACAAATCTTTCTTTCATATTCAACTGTAAGAGCAAACGATGAAATTGTTTATTTCTAAAAATGAGAATTATGTTTCCATATTAAAGGTTATCCCATACATTTTGCGATTGACTAAAATAAAAAAAAAAACTTTATTTCTATGATTTCTCCTTACTTTTAATACTCTTATTATTCAGGGAACACGATTCCATTCATATGACTGTCATTTGTATTTTTCAATATTTTTTACTGTTCCTGGTCACTTGCTGTCTAAAAAGGTAGTGACAATGGTCGCGGTTATAAACAATAATAAGCCTGAGTATCGATTGCAGCATGTGGCGAAGCAAATGCCATTTGATTAGATTGTGTAGAAGGTTTTCCCTAATGAGAGAAGGAAGGAGCAATTAAATGAACACCCTTTGTGGAAGTAAGTGCAGGCACGGTTGCACCATTAGCACTACCTCCCATGGTGTTAAACACCGTTTGCAGAATAATAGAACGACATAGGTGGTGGATAGTTGAAGCATTGTATTTGCATGTCCATAAGGGAACCATTGTTAGGTGTAGCCTCTGGATTAGAAACACTCCCTCTACTCCTTGCTGAAGAGCTGGAGACTATCCAACTCCTGGTCTAGAACACATAACTAGCATGCTTACTGGATTCGGATGATTCACCCGTTGGTGTTTTTAAAGACGAGATGATCCTGGCCCCCATAATCAAATTCATGCGAGGGCCGCAAAACCACCACGATACTCCCGAGGCACCAACCTCAATAGTCAGTCAGAGAAACTGCTAAAAGTCTTAAGAGACAATTAGCGGAACTCTAGGGCTTACTGAATCCCGTGGAAATAATGTGGAGCTTCCAGTCGACCCCTGCTAAATTCCGGGAACTGGGCTCCCTTATACCCCCAGCAGTCTCCCCGGGGGCACATGATAGTCTTTTTGAAACCTACTATTCCATTGAGACTGGTGTCTTGCGGGGTAAAAGGGAGCCCAGGCCCCTCAAATGCTAGTAGAAGTCACCTGGACAATCAACATATTTCCACGGGAATCAGTACGCTCGCAGAGTTCACTATTTGTCTCTTGAGATAATTAGCTGTTCTTTGACTGGTTATTGAGGTTGGCCCCTATATGGGAGTATCGTGGTGGTTGTGGTTTCGAGACCCTCGTGAGAGTTTGTGGGTCGGATCATTCAAAATGAACATAATGAATGGTTCAGGTCCAGTGAGTATGAATTTTTTTTAAAGAGAAGTAGCACTTCAGGCAACAATGCCTATTTAGTCAAGTACTGTGCTACATTCTTTGGGAAAAGGATAGAGAAGAGATGAAACAGGTGGTGAAAGTAGAAGGATAGTCGGAAATTAACTGCCGTATATAAGACAGCACAGCGACCAGTGACTATGCCTTCATCGCTGAGCACCCCAGCCGACAGTTAATTTTTATTTTTGTAGTGAAAAAACCAAGGTCTTCGTTGGGAATCGAACCCACAACCCCCATACTGACAAGCTAGTAGACTACCTATTAGCCTACAGGGCCACCAAAATTAAATTAGTGAGTATGAATGCCGTCGTGTTTTTAATTATATTAAGCTTCATGCGTTCTGGACCAGGAGTTGGAAAGTCTCTAACTCTTTAGCAAGGAGTGAAGGCTGCGGCCTACTTCGGGCTTTCAAAATTGCTACTAGGAGTGACCGGAGGATATACGTATTCGATGGCCTCCTAGGGCGTGAATGACGTTTGCAAATCATTCAAGTGGTTTGACCACCATCTGATTATGACTACCTAGTCGGTGCAGATGTAAATCAAATCACATCATACCCCCAGCAGCACAGGTCTAGATGGTCATAAAGACCGATAAATGTGCCCGGATATATTTCCACTCCAGATGCTTCAAGTACCCCAACGGATGTTGAATGTACAGCAAATATACCATAGGGCGGTGGTTGAGATAGTGCCGCTGATATTAAAATGGGAATGCAAAAACCATTATGTTATCATTGATTGCACGGAAACAGCCAGTAGGCCATTAATACCAGCTCCTGAAGTCATACCATCGCTTCTTAGATATAAATTATTAGCCATATGCTAACAACTACTGATGAAAACCCTTCGAGCCGAGACCGCCGAGACATAAATGTCTTTTATAAGACCTTTTCAAGGCCAAACTGCAAAAGCCTTAATAAGATAAACGGTGTTAGCGAATAATCTTAGATGTTTGAGTAAAATTCATGAATGGCCGATTTCTTGCAATCGCTTTGAATATATAACTTTGGTAACCCAGAGCTGAGATTTGAAATTTGATAGTAGTCATACTGTCAACTGGCATTTTGGGGCAAAGCTTCAATCAGCATGACCCATAGTTCATTGGAAGTTCCAGACAGACTTCATCCCTTACCAAGATCATTAAAATTATAATTTCGAACCGGCGCTCCTGTGCTGCATGAGGGTGATATTAGACGCTTGTGTTTAGTCACGCTGGAGAGCACCCAGAACTAAATGCAATACCCAGACAAACTTTCAACCCTATACACTCTCTCGCAAATGACAGCACCATTTGTCATTTGTATTCATTCGATAATAGACCAAACAAGTTGAAGGTGAGTTCAAAATGATATGCTCAATTACGACATCGCAACAATCTCCGAGTGGGGTCGTACTGCATGCTTACACATAGATCTGTGTTCGGGAATGGTGCTGCATCTCTGTTACCATGAGTGATATATGTATTATAGAATCGGACCCTCTTGATATTCTTGACATGAAAATTTAGTATGATGTTCGATGGACTAAACACATTTTTCTAGTTTCTAAAGAAGCTTTCAAGTACCTCGGTTTTCTAAAACGTTGTAAGAGATACTTCACTCCATCCGATCTTCGCACTATCTATACCACCAATAACCGTCCAAAAATGGTATACAAATCTTATGTGAGGGTTGGCGCCGCAAAGAAGTTATTCGACTGCGTACAGGGGAGGACCAAAGGGCTCGTTGAGAACAGTAGGGTATCCAACTCTCTTGATTCTCTAGAGTATCGATGCAATGTGGGATGAATTTCACTATTTAATCGTTAAGTGCTCTAATAATATTAGGGAAATTGTTCCCGTTACTCGCATTTAACTCGATTTTCATTGAGAGCGCATTTATTTGTGGTTGATTGGCCAGTGAATCGTACTACGCATTACAGGGAAAATTCGTTTTTTTTTTTGCAGAAAAGTCAGTATGTGAAATAAACTTCCTCCAGATTTCTTTTCTGTCACTTTCAATGTAGGAAAGTTTAAATTGAATATCAACAAACATTACTCTCGCTTTCCTCCTCCTCCCATAGCCTAATTTCCTAGTTCTGGTCAATGCATTGCTTATATAGAGGTCATACCCTGAATGCTGGTCCGAGAAAAAAAAATATCTTAGCCTAAATATTAAATAGGTGCCCCTGTAGGCTAGTAGGTGGTGTACTAACTTGTCAGTATAGGGGTTTTGGGTTCGATTCCCAACGAAGACCTTGATTTTTTTCACTACAAAAATAAAAATTGACTATCGGTGGGGCTGCTCAGCGATGAAGGCATAGTCACTGGTCGCTGTGGTGTCTTATACGGCAGTTAATTTCCGACTATCCTTCTACTTTCACCACTTTTTTCATCTCTTCTCTATTCCTTTCCTAAAGAATGTAGCACGGTACTTGACTAAATAGGCATTTTTGCCTGAACAAGAAGAACTTCTACTATTTTTTGGAGGCACACAACAAGCCATTTCCCGACGTTTAAAATATATTCAAAAGCAGGGAAATTGTGTGTGATATAAATTGAAGCCGAGAGTCATTGAAAAGCGATTTTGTATGGCGGAAATAATGCCTGAAGTGCTACTTCTCTTTAACAATAAAATAAAACAAAAATATTGTGTTTTATGTCATTTAGGCAGCTAACTTTCGCCTTTCACCTCGGTCATTTTCCTTATAATCTTTTTTTATATTTTTTTTCTCAAATCCAATTTTCACCATTCTTAGGGTTGTCCTATTTGACCCTAGAACGAAAGCTATATGAATGACTTTCTAAAAATAGAAACTGATATTGTTCGAGTGGAAATTGTGTGCTGGCGAACTTGTTTACGAACTTGTTCGCAGCCGGATTTTTTTTTCTCTGATGACTCTACAAAATAATATAAAAGTTGAATATTTTATAATTTCATTGTCAACTTAAAGGTTCTTTCGTAAAGCGAAACCCCTTTCAGTTTGAAAGATAGCACTCATATCATATCACTCATACCATTCAATGTATTCAGAAGACTCTAAAAAGGTGAGTTTATGTTCGGTATATCCAGCTTATGCCTTGCGTTTGCCTCCATCTTCTTACAACTGTGGCTTTATACCAAAGAAGGAAAAACTTAAAAATTTTTAAATTTAAACAAACCATCTCTCTCTTTCTCGCTCTTTCAAATATGACATTTTTCTGTAGCGTAATAAAAAATACAAACAAATTTCGTACGTGCATTTTTTATGTTAACGTGCATGTTAATAAAAATCATAAATTATTGTGTTAGTATACGTAAATCTTATATAAAATGTGTATGTGTTGTATTAGAAAAAGGAAAAGAAACTCTAAATGTCATAGAGCAGTGAAGGAAGTGAATTTGTTAACTTTTAACACAAAAAGTTAAATGTAAACGTTTTTAATGGAAACAGCTCATGCTTTACGTATAATATTTCGTTATTTTAAAATAAAGTTTGCTAAGGAAGCTACAAAAAAAAAGATTCCTTAGTTTTTTTGCACTTAAAAACTTTAAAAGAAATGAGCAATCAAATTAATAGTATAATCCTAAAAGTATGCTCTGTTTTGAAAGATAACATAAATAATAAAGTATGCTTGAATTTTTTGTATAAGTTTTGCTTTAATTAAATAATAAAACAAATTGCTTCTTTTATTGATTATTCTCACTCTCGTTATGGACATGACACAAAGAGGGAGGGGTATCGAAACCCTACTACGTATATCAACTATTTTCGCTAATTTATAAGGCATGGGAATAATTGTAAGTCGCAGCTTAATTTGACGTTTCCTTATGTCATTTCTTTTATAAATTCAAGCATGGAGAGGTTTAGAGTTAAGCAGCACGTTCAGGTTATTGCAGCCTTTTATGAAAATATGCGTTCAGGTTCAAAATCATTTCGTACACTTTGTGAGTTTTTTGGTCAGCATAATCGAACAAAATTGTCCACAATCGATAGAATTGTGAGCAAATGTCACCAAGCTTAGAAATGTAAAATAAACTATTCATGCTCGCCCTGTTTGTGCTTCGGAAAGTATTGCTATTGTTTGTGATAGTGTGACAGTAGAACATTCAACCTCGATTCGTCGTCACGCCTAACCATTTTGCATCTCTATAACATCACTGATACGTATTTTGATCAAAGATTTGATTTTACACCCTTACAAGGTTGAATTAAATCAATTGATGAACACCATCTTCAGCAGAAGTCCCATATTTCGCGAAATGTAAACTAACGAGTGATTGTTGAAAAGCCATTGCATCCACAAAGAGTCCCCCCGGGAGCACATTTAAATGTTTTGATGGAAATCTACCGTCATTACAAGTGTCTTCGGGGGAAGAGGGAGCCCAGTCCCCTAATACGTTAGCAGGAGCCAACTGGACAATCCACTACATTTCACGGGAATCAGTAAAGCCCCAGAGTTGCGCTATTTGTGTTTCTAGCCTTTTAGCTATTCTCCGACTGATTATTGAGGTTGTCCCTTCAGGAGTATATTGATGGCTGTGTGTTACGAAGCCCTCGTTTGAGTTTGTGGGTTGGATCATTTACGATGAAGACAATGAATGGTTCGGTCCAGCGAGCATGAATGCCGTCGTGGCCTTTAATGCATTCTGGACCAGGAGTTGGATAGTCTCCAACTCTTCAGCAAGGAGTGAAGGCTGCGGCCTGCTACGGGCTTTTGAAGTTGCAATTAGGAATGACCGGAGGATATACATATCTGAAGGCCTTTTAGGGCGAGGATGACGCTACATTTCATCCACAGTGGTATGATCCACCATCTGATTATGGCTTTCACAGCTAGGAACAGATGTAAATCTTATCACATATCCACAACGAGTCACTGTTTGGTGACGACTGACACCATAATCAGGCTATACTTTTTTGAAATTGATGGCGGCCAAGTATTTACCGTGAATGGGTTCCACTATCGCTTGAACGATATGCAACTGTGGTTACACTAATGGCTCCTTTGTGAAAGAAAATCAATGGTTGTATTATCTCACGCCATGACTTTGTTAATTTGTCGCTTTGATCATATGATTTGACACCATTTGACTTGTTACTTTGGCTATATTTATGGTACACAAGTTAATAATGTCGATTAGGAAAACATATGGTTTGTGTCATTAATAAAAAAATGTGGGCAAATATCGGTCATTATAAATCAGTGTTCGGTGGAGGTCACCGTGTAAGCACACATTTTTAATAATGTCGTATTTTGTGCTTAAAGAAGATATTTTGCAGGGAAGTCGGATAATCTTTCATTTGAAGGAAACAGCTGTTGGAAGTTCGTCAAAATTTGTGGAAGATGTCTCGCGTGATTCAAAAGTGGTGAAGAGGAGGAGAAGCCTAACCAGCCGAAAACAATTTGAAAATAAGGAATTGGAAGAATTACACGACGAAAATTGTTGTTACACGCAACAGGGTGCCCCTGTAGGTTAGTAGGTAGTGTACTAGCTTACAAGACGGGGGTTGTGGGTTCGATTCCCAACAAAAACCTTGGTTTTTTTCACTACAAATAAAAATGGACTGTCGGTGGGGCTGCACAGTGATGAAGGCATGGTCACTGGTCACTGTGCTGTCTTATACGACAGTTAATTTCCGTAACTATCCTTCTACTTTCACCACCTGTCTCATCTCTTCTCTATCCCTTTCCTAAAGAATGTAGCACGGTACTTGACTAAATAGGCATTTTTGCCTAAAATGCTACTTTATAAAAAAAAAAAAACAAAAAGAACTTCCACTATTATTGGGAGTCACCCAACAAGCCATTTCCCTACGTTTAAAATTCATTCAAAAGCAGGGAAATTGTGTGTGATATAAATTGAAGCCGAGAGTCATTGAAAAGTGATTCTGTATGGCGGAAATGATGCTCGAACGCTACAAAAAGAAATCATTTGTGCACCATATTGTTACTGGTATTGTTACTGGTAAGAATCCCAAGCGCCAAACCAGCCAAATCAGCGCAGGAGCTAAATAAACGTGACACCAAGGTAATATAATCTGTATTGTACTTGGTGGAATGAGAAGCGTGTTTTGTGTCATGAGTTATCGAAAAAGGTTTAGAATATAGATTTGTTTGAAAAGAGAAATCAACGAAAAACGACCGGAATATTCAACCAAAAACGAGGACATAAACTCCCATTATGACAACACTCGGCCGTAGTCAGCAAGACCGGTCAAAAACTATTTAGAAAGCAGTTGGGGGGCAAAATTTATCTTACTGGCCTTATAGCCTAAATCTTGCCTTTTTGACTATTATTTCTTTCGATGGATGCATAACTCCCTTTCTAGAATATATTCTCTTTTCAGAATACAGTATTAGAAATTGGATTAATTCATGTTTTACTTCAAAACAGGAGCAGTTGTTTTGAGCCGAAAAGATTGGAGAAGTAGCGGCCAACGATGGACGTTGTTTTGAATAATGTATCAACTCATTTTGTTGTCATAGTAAATGCATTTTTCAAGCAAAAAATCGACATTATTAGATTTCAAGAGCTTAAGAATGAGATTATGTGGCACGTTAACAATATTGAACCTTAAATAGGTCTCACAATCAATAAATGTATGGACCATAACTAAGAAGTATATCACTGATGTCAGGGCGAGCCTTTGGCAATTATTTTGTTGCACACATAATTGTCACAAATCCTTCTATCACAGTAAAAATAATTAATTTAATCCTTTGAAAACTTTTTATTTTATTAACAATTAACGTCATGCGTGCTATTTACACCACCCTTTAGAATACACTTAAAAATATTTATTTTAAATTAAATAACCATAAAATTATGCTTTAACTTTTGTTTTCTACTTTAAAATTAATTTCACATAAAAGTATGCTTTAGTTTTTGTTTCTACAGCACCTTTTCTACCGCCTTAAGACTTTGCAACACATTTTATCTTATTAAAAAAATTCTATATTTAATATTTAATTTTTTTTTTGTTTAAATTATGGCATCTTTATTTCTCTATACATCATTCTTCCTATTTCAATAATCAATTTTTCGAGCCGGCGAAATTTATGCGAATGTATACGTGCCTGGCAACTATTTCTTTTACCATTAATTTATTTTTATTCTGCTTTCTTGGTTTCTCTACTCATTTTACATTTAATGATTTTTATGATTTATTTATCAGCCAATGTATCTTATGCTGTTATATTAAATATTTTTCTTGTTTTATACTAAAATACTATCAGCATAAAAGTATGCTACAAAAAAAAAATACTACCGAACATGACAAGTAAAAAAGAAAACGAGAAAAGCCAAAGCCTGGGACTAGGAATAGCACACAAATACTACAGCATTGTCATTGCCCAATTTCTGTATGTTTTTTTTCTTGCGGAAGATATGTATAGTTTCAGCTACAAACTGTGATTTCTATTATTACAAGTTGATGCCACAAAAATTTATTCAACATGCAGCAGTTAAGCTTTAACAAGATCTAAAAAGGAAAATATTAGTTGCAATAAATTCACTGATAATTTACAAATATAAATTTTATTTTTCTAAAAAAAAAAAGACTCATTATTTTTGTTCAAGTATAGGGTAATTTTCATAGAGGTATATAAATCTGCAATAGAACAAAACAAAAATAAAATTTTTAAATGAAAACGAAATTTACTTTATTCAAAAAAGAATTGCGTGCAAATTTCCGCCAACAAGGTCTGTTAGAAATGTGAAGAAATTTGATGTTGCTTGCATTAGCGTAGCAGTAGTGTTGTCAACCTCGACTTTTTTTTTTTTTTTTTAAAGAGAAGTAGCACTTCATGCAACAATGCCTATTTATTCAAGTACCGTGCTACATTCTTTAGGAAAGGGATAGAGAAGAGATGAAACAGGTAGTGAAAGTAGAAGGATAGTCGGAAATTAACTGCCGAATAAAGACAGCAACAGCGACCAGTGACTATGCCTTCATCGCTAAGCAGCTCCACCGACAGTCAATTTTTATTTTTGTAGTGAAAAAAAACCAAGGTCTTCGGTGGGAATCGAACCCACAACCCCCATACTGACAAGCTAGTACACTACCTACTAGCCTACAGGGGCACCTAATTGTCGTGTTGCTGAACAGTTGAAGATCTCATCAACATCACTGATGTGTATTTTGAATAAAGACAAGGTTCCATTAACTCAATAGCTGTAGCTTACTTATTTTTTCAAGTGTCGTCAATACACTTTTGGCAGTAAAATTTATTTACGACATGTATGATCATATGATCGGGTTTTAGTATGATCTGGAATTGCAATTTTTAATGTGTTTTTACCACAATTATTCGCGTATATCGGCTCTAACGTGACGAATGTTATCCATTAACTGTTAAATTGTTTAGATTTTATAGGCGTAGACTAGTGACTTCACGTAGACCCACAGATAAAAACTCTAGCGGCGTTTAAACGCACCACCTTGGAGGTTAATTTAGGAATGCGAAATGAGAAACTATGCGGTTACCAAATGTTTTCTGCAACCAATTATAGCACGACCTCCCTCTCGAAGGTACATTGATATGTCTTAATGCGATCTAACCTTTAAGACATGCGTCACCAGGGGGTAAAAGGGAGTCTAGTCCCCTAAGGTCTAGCAGAAGTAAACTGAACAACTTTCACTTTATTTCCACGGAAATCAGTAACCCCTAGAGTTATGCTGTTGCTGTTCTCTGTCTGATTATTGAGGTTGGCCCCTTAGCCCTCATGAATGATTAAGGGGCCAGGATCATCATCTCACTTTGGACTAAGAGCACAGGGTGAATGATTCGGATCCAGTGAGCATGCTATGTCATGTGTTCTGGACCAGCAGTTATCTTCAACTCTTCAGTAAGGAGTGGAGGTGATGACCTACTCCAAGTTCATGAAATTGCAACTAGGAATGACCTGCTGGATAGAGAGATATCCATTGGTTTCCAAGGTCGTGGGTGCAAGCTACATATCACACAAGTGATTTGATCCACCATCGTGTTATCGCCACATGACTAGGTAACGATGTAAATCTTATCACGTATCTGCAGCACGAACTGTATGTTATGTTGTGCCATCACAGCTCGTGCACATTATGGTTGTTATGATGATTGAAAAAGTCAGTAATAATGGCTCTATAGCAGTTACCATTAAGTGCAACACTTTGACTAACATAATTTTTAAAGAACTACGGACGAATGAATCTACCAGCCCACAAAGCACACCAAAGCATCAAATTTTATGAATGTTACGTTATCTCACGACACACCTGCGGATTACGTGATAAGATTTACATCTGCGCCTGGCAGTGAGGCTTAATCAGATGGTGGTCATACCACTGTGAGTGAAAAGCAGCGCCACTCACGCCCTAGGAGGCCGAAGTCTAATTATAGCAACAGGTCCTTCCTAGTAGCAATTTCAATAATTCCAGAGCAGGGCTGCAAACCACCACTCCTTGCTGAAGAGTTGGAGACTATTCAACTCCTGCCTAGAACACATGTCTAGCATGCTCACTGGATCTAGGATCATTCCACCTGATATGTGTTATTGAAGGTGAAATGATCCTGGCCACCATATAAAACTGACCTGTTATGGGGCCGCGAAACCACAAGCACCACGATACTCCCGAAGGGCCTACCTCAATAATCAGATAGAGAAACAGCTAAATAACGTGAATCTTCCAGTTGTACCCCTGCTGGCTTCAGGGGACTGGGCTCCCTTATACCCCCAGTTGCACAGGTCTAGATAGTCGAGCGTTCTATAAAGACCATAAATGTGCCCTCCGGGGGGAGGGGGGGACACCTGCGGATTATCATATTCACCGAATCAATACACACTTTACGCAAAATCTTCTATAAAGTGGCACTATTCAGAGATATGGTTCTGGTCTGCCTTTATGCTACACTCTACACTGACTTTTTTATGCTCTGTATGATGTCATCGTGGATGCATATTATCACTTAGAGTTTATCATATTAACTGCTCTAGTGCACGATTATGTTGACATATTTGGATTAAAACCAAGTGCCAGTTTAGCATCTTGAAATGCCAAACGAAACATAAGTCATTTGACAGCTGACAGGTGGCGCTGTAGGCTAGTAGGTAGTGTACTAGCTTATAAGGTTGTGGGTTCGATTACGAACAAAGATCTTGGTTTTTTTCACCACAAATAAAAATTGACTGTCGGTGGGGTTGCTCAGTGATGAAGGCATGTCACTGCTCACTGTGCTGTCTTATACGACAGTTCATTTTCGTAACTATCCTTCTACTTTCTGCACCTATCTCATCTCTTCGCTATCCCTCTCCTAAAGAATGCAGCACGGTACTTGACTAAATAGGCATTGTTGCCTGAAGTGCTACTACTCTTAAAAAAAAGGAAATGGCCGCCAGTTAAAAAAGTATTTTCGGCTTAAACTTTTATACCTCTAATAACACACCCTTTATAAACTGCAATTAATTTTAGTTTTAAATTTAGTTTTAAAATTTCACTTAAACAAAATGCTTCTCGGCAGCAGAACTTTGGTGCATTATGATTTAATTGAAATTACTGTTAAAAAATGTTAGCATACATTTAGGCGAAACAAATTAAATAAATTCAACGTAAACTGTTAGACTAAAAAAAATTTCAAATCAAGTATAATTTCTTTCGAGTTAATCTACGTCAATTGTACTACTTTCCTTTAAATATAAATTATTTTATGATATTGTCATAAAATATTTATTATTTAGAAGTTAAAGGGTATACGTGTAGGGAAAACATATTCATAAGTGGATTTTACTTAAATTTTTAAGAGAAAGCTTAAGAGTTCTATATCTCAAACCGAATTGATTAAACAAGAATTATATTCATATGTTTCCTTGCACTAATACATTTCAATTTTTGGATAATAAATATTTTATGAAAATATCATGGAATAGTTATGTTTAAAGAAATCTAGCGCAGTTAACGTAGATTAACTTAAAAAGGAATTCTAAATAATAATTTTTTTATTAGTTTAATTTTTCCATTAGGCTTAAATTAGTTATTAATTAATCATTTATTATTAACTAGCTGAACCATTGAGAATAAATTTGTGAAATTGCAAAGAAGAAATGCAAACGAATAAGGTCGATGCCCACCGCGACTGTTTTACCGGCGGCAGTAATCAAATCCATGTTACTTTGTGCCTTTCACCGCCATTCGCCAATGCACATTGAAAGCAGTTGGCGGCTGGCGACGAATTTATGGCGCGTGTGTATTTTTGAAGTAAACAACGCTCAATATTTACGTAAATGCGATACCATATAATATCAAAACACAGCGCACAACAAAATTAAATGCATTGAATGAATGAATACACAAAAATTCATTCAAGTCGATCCAGTTGTGTAGTTGCAGTGTAGTTGAATAACCTGGATACCGACTGCAGTGCCATCTGCGGGCTGGTTTGTGAGTGTAAACCATCCAAGGTGGCACCCAAACACATGCAAAAAAATATATTAAGTGACAGATACATATACAGTAGAATTATATACATAAAGAAGATTTGTATGGGAGGTACCACGCGCCTTTACCAAATCCCGCCTATATTTGCAGCAGAACTTAAAATATGTTCACTCAACCGAAATACCAAATTCTGTTTAAATAGCGTTAGCAGGAGCCGAAATATTAGATTTTGTAATTTGTGGTTTGTATGGGAGGTACCACGCCCCTTTGTCCAATTCACCGAATTGTAAATCTAGACCACGCGAGGCGCCACCTAAGCGCGTATACAAAAATTACAGTACAGTAGAATCTATATATATAAAAGAAAGTGATGTTAGTTACTACGCTTATAACTCGAGAATGCCTGGACCGATTTCGGTGATTAGCACCAATTCGGACAGGTCTCCGGCCAAATAAGAAGAATACACAAGAAAATTTTGGAAAATTTCCCAAAAAAAAAAAATTATGAAGAAAATTCATTTTCACATACATTTTTTTTACAACGCTATCTTAACTCAAGAACCCATAAAAAAACATGATTGTAAATGCTATATTGCCAGTAGATGGCGTTGTATGCACACTTGGCAGATGCAATGACATATGTTAGTAGTCAAAAAAGTCATGAAAAATGTGATTTAAGCAAAAATTTTAAAAGAAAAATATAAGGGCGATGTGTTGAAACCACGCATTCCTATGATTCCTCCAGATTTGCCGTTTGGTTTTAAATGGCTTCAGTTCCCCATACCTGTTGCTTTTCAATGATCCCTGTTTTTTGCACTTTCAGTTATATGTATCACGTTCACGTGCTTTGTTTTTCAATACCGCGAACCAAAATCGATCAAAAAATGTCGAAGAAATGAATTGCAAAGCAGTCACGGGCATGCTAGTTATATATATAAAGAAGATATAATTATAATTTTGCTTTTTCGTCTGGAAATGTAACAGAATAAATAACATTTTAGCTTTTCCGAGCACTATGTCGGTCCACTAAATTCTATTAAACAATAAGTGTAGCATACTTTTAGGCGCTATACTAAGTTAAATTACATTTATAAAATAGTATTTTGATAAATATTTCTCTTGAACGTTAATTTTAAGCAAGTTCTTTTAAAATCAGGGGATATTTTCTAAAACATTTTTACCGTAAATTAATGTCCTGAATGGGTTACAGCTTTTCGCTCTAGACAGGCAGTAAAAATAAATAATATATAAATTTTTGTGAGACATAAAAAATAGTGTTTACACAATTCGCTGTCCAAGGAACTTAATGATTAATAATTAATGATTTTTTAAACATTTGCCAGTTGTCCTTTAAAATAAGATATTAATCATTAACCTACTTTTAAACACACTAACTAATCCTCATAACATTAACCTACTTTAAAAGCTATTTGTTGTATAACTATGTAGTCTACTTTAAGGAGCATCTCATAATTTTTACAAGAATTTAACTGAACATATTTTTTCCCTGCAAACGACCTGAAATCAGTTAAAGTGCACTTAAATAATGCATATGACATGCAAACAGCTTTTATTAAAATAATAAAACAAATGTTCAATTGTGTTTTCCCCTAAAATTATGCAAGCTAAAATGAAACCTTTTAATAATAAAAAAAAAATATAAAAAAATGTTAAATTTAAAAAGTAAATAAATATGTGAAAACAAGAAGTAAAAAGTTTTCTTGAGTGCATGTTTGATCAAGCAACAACAAGCATAAATATTTACATTAAAAATTCTATATTCTGTATTCCTTATACCTTTATATAGAACAGTTAGGTTTAAATCGGAATATATAAGATAAAGTTCTTCAAAAGGAATTCTTTTTTATTTAAACAATAATGATAATGTTTCGTATACACACTCGTACATACCAATACACCTTGCAAAACATACAGCACAAATAACAACACAAATAGAAACTCAATTCTTTCATCAAATCAGACATAAAGAAGCTAAAAGAAAAGAAAAGGAAAATAAAATAAAAGAAAACCTCTGCAAAACAAAAATGATAAAGAAATGTTTTTCTACATTTTTATTTTTAAATAAACCGTTGAATTATTGCTCTTGGTTGGCTGGTTGGTTGGTTGGTTGGTTAAACTTGTTGTTTTTGTTTCTCTCTCTTAGTCTCTTAATCTTAATCTCACTCCCGTCAACAAGCAATCAGTCAACCCAACAAAACAATCATACATTGATTCATTCCTACTCACACATGCATAATTTATATAAACTCTTCAATGCTTTTTAACATTAATTTTCATATGCACATGTCACATACCTTTAGGCTGTGCTATATTGTGCTATGTTGTTTTAAGAACAATAAGAACTCGAGTCTTCTCGCCAACATCTTAAGTCTTTTTCTTTTTCTTTTTGTTTTATTTATTTACATTTGCCTTTTTGCACTATAACTCGTTGTAGTTGTAGCATTGTATTGTTATTCCTTCCTGCTTTTTGCATCATCTGTAAAGTCTTCAACTGAAGTACAATTTAAAGTGTTAAATAACAAACATAGCATACTTTTAGGCGCTACAATAGGCAAAATTGGTTTTATAGTATTTTTAAAAATTTTTCTACTAAAGATTGATTATTAGAATATTCTCTTAAATTCAAGAGATTTCTTTTTATAAAATATGTTGTACTTTTTATTTGTTCCGAAGGTACTTTTTTACAGCACTAAGATTAGAAAATTTCGTTTTTGGAACTTATTTTTTCTTAAAAGGTACTTTGAAGAGGCCCTTTTTTAATGCTCAAAATGTTTTAAAAATTGCTTAGAATTATAATGTTCTCTTAAATTCAAGAGACTGTTGTAATAAAATATGTTATAATTTTTATCTGTTTTGGAGGTACTTTTTTACAGATTAGGAAATTTCTTCTTAAAAGGTACTTTGTAGAGGCCCATTTTTAATGTTCAAGATATTTTAAAAATTGCTTAGAATTATAATGTTCTCTTAAATTCAAAAAACTGTTGTAATAAAATATGTTGTAATTTTTATCTGTTTTGGAGGTACTTTTTTACGGATTAGGAAATTTCTTCTTAAAAAGTACTTTGTAGAGGCCCTTTTTTAATGTTCAAAATATTTTAAAAATTGCTTAGAATTATAATGTTCTCTTAAATTTAAGAGACTGTTGTAATAAAATATGTTGTAGTTTTTATCTGTTTTGGAGGTACTTTTTTACAGATTAGGAAATTTCTTCTTAAAAGGTACTTCGTAGAGGCCCTTTTTTAATGCTCAAAATGTTTTAAAAATTGCTTAGAATTAGAATTCAATTCAAATTCAAGAGACTGTTGTAATAAAATATGTTGTAATTTTTATCTGTTTTGAAAGCACTTTTTTACAGATTAGGAATTTTCTTTTTCGAAATCATATTTCCTTAAAAGGTACTTTGCGAAAACCCTTTTTTAACGTTCAAAATGTTTTAAAAATTGCTTAGAAATTGAATTTTCTCTCGAGATTTGTTTTTATAAAATATTTTGTACTTTTTATCTGTTTTGAAGGTACTTTTTTTCAGCACTTAGATTAGAAAATATCCTTTTCAAAACTACATTTTCTTAAAAGGTACTTTAAAGAGGCCCTTTTTTAATATTCAAAATGTTTTAAAAATTGCTTAGAATTAAAATGCTCCTTTAAATTCTACAGATTTGTTTTTATAAAATACTCTTTATCTGTTTCGAAGGTACTTTTTACAGTATTTATACTAAAAAAAGTGTTTTTTGAAACAAAATTTTCTTTAAAGGCTATTTTAAAGAGGCCCTTTTTTAATATTCAAAATATTTTAAAAATTGAATCTTAAAAATTCTTATCCCTAAAAAAAGAACTTTATTAAAAAGGACCATCCTTTCTTTCTTATGGCCACCAGTTCGCAATAACAGTATTTTTAAATTTCTGAACTAAAGTCATCAAGTTAGCTTTGTTATTTTACTCTTACCTACTAACAAATATGTGACGTGAATTTTTTACCCATTGAGGTTTTGGTATCAAGAAAAAGTGGCCCACTGTTGCTATTATAATGCAATTTAAGCCCGCTTTCTTTAAGAGTACGAAAATATTCGCTGTGGTACTTATTAATGACCCTGTGTTCGAATTTTTAAAGGAGATATGTGGATGTTAAGATCATGCCACTTGACGTCTCCTCTATTATTATCGTTGGGACTACACCTAAAAGCTCAGTACACGCTTAAAAGCCGACTATTTTTAGAAAGTTCGAGGTGCTATTCTTAGAATAATGACGCACCTTTTGGACCAAATGATAAACATCTTTTCGTTGTTGTCTTATATAAATTTGTTTTTCTTTTCAGGAAAGCTTTGTTGCGTAAAAACTTTTTAAAAAAAGTACTTTTATGTACTTTTTATATAAAAAAGTACTTTTATCGACTTTTTACGAAAAAGTACTTTTATGTACTTTTTACGAAAAAGTACTTTTATGTACTTTTTATAAAAAAGTACTTTTATGTACTTTTTTAAAAAAATACTCTTATGTACTTTTTTAAAAAAATACTTTTATGTACTTTTTATAAAAAATTACTTTTATGTACTTTTTATGAAAAAGTAATTTTTTTAAAAAAAGTCATTTTTAGAAAATGATATAATACAAAAATGGACTTCACTTTTAAAAAAAAATATTTCTAAAAGGCCCGTTTTTGAAAAAATACTTTAGTTTTTTTTTTGGATAAAGTACTTTTTTAAGTTTTTTGTTTCATATATCTTTTTTAAAATAAATTATGCTTTGTGAGTACATTTTTAAAAATGGTTTGACTTTAGCACATACTTGAGGGTTTTTTTAAGTACTTTATTCCCTTACTTTTGTACACATCGCTTATCAAATGGATATAGACCGAGAAATTTCTAAAATTCAACTTCTCTGTTACTTTAATATTTTTGATATTAAATATATCTCTTGATGCTATAATGTGCTACGAATTCCACTTTACGGAACAATTTGTCCCCATATAAAAACAGATTTTCCAATACCAATAAAATAAATGCAATAAAAACAACATCTGAGCGAATGAAAGAACTCCACCTCTTGCATATAGACAATTGATTTTTAGGTTAAAAAAGTGTAAGTGAATATGTGATTTAAAATACCCATCTATAATCTAGGCTCTACTCTTACTACGAGTGTGCACACAACCCATGTGTCCTGAGCAATGTGTTAACAAACAAAGGAACTATAGCCTTACGTCGATGTGGAAAATAAATGCTAAAAATTTTTTTAAAAATTTAATTTAATAACAAAACAATATATACAGGGTGTCCGCCGGCAAGGTATACTTTGTTTGTTTATAATTTTCGATTAAATGAAATAAAATCGATCGGCAATTATGTATGGAATACAATATCAGATAAATGTCCGTCTCTGTTAGCCTCACAAATGCGAGCCTTTTTAAGCACATTTTAATTACATTCTCTCACATTTCACTTGGTATGCGTGATAAGATTTACATCTGTACTTACCACCATCTGGTTATACTTAAGTTATAACCAGATGGTGGATCATACCACTATGGATGAGGAGGATACGTATATCCTCCAGTGAGTTCTTGTTGAAGAATTGGAGACAATCCAACTCCTTGTCCAGAATGCATTAAGCTTAATAAAATTTAAGAGCACAACGGCAATCATGCTCACTGGACCTGGACTATTCATTATGTTCATTGTTAATGATCCGACCCACATAACTCAAACGAGAACCTCGAAACCACAACAACCACGATACTCCAAGAAGGGCCAACCTCAATAATCATTCAAAAAACAGTTTAATGCCTAAAGCGACAAATAGCTGAACTCTAGGGCTTTACTGATTCCCGTGGAAATATAATAGAATTGTCCTGTTGGCTACTGCTAGCCTGGAAAGCGACTGGGTTCCCTTCTACTCCGGAAGACACATGTAATGACAGTGGGATTCAATGTGACCCCTCCGGGGAGTGTTTTTAAGTTAATCACGAAAACCAGTTCTTTCAAATGGTCCTAGAGAAAATAATCTAGCGCCGTTAAATCATAAGAATGAGGCGGTCAATTGTCATCGGCAAATTAAGAAATTACGCGATCGGGAAATTTTTCATACAATAACTGAATTGTTTAAGTAGCTGCGTTGCTTCTGGTGCTGTCTTGCGCAAACTAGGCAACATTAACTAATTGTGGCAGAAAAATAAGGACTGATGATGATGCCTGACCACAAACCGCATCATACGATCACTTTCTTTGGATGTAATGATTTTTTAAGGACCGCTTGTGGATCTTGTGAGCCCCATATAGCTGTGTAATCGAAAAAATAAAATGTTGCGCAAAGTGCCTTTAAGTAGAGGTCCATTGTTGCGAATACGTCAAGTTAATGTTCCAGTCTCATTCTCAACACTTTGCTGTACAGTGGGAGTATGTTTCCATCACTATGGGGTTTATTGTTTTGGCCTGTTCTCAGCACCAGTACAATGAGCTTTAAATTTAGCGATTAAATTGAACACAGCGGACTCAGAAGGAGCCTGAAACCTTGGAAAGGAAGGAAACGTTGTTCGAATTTTGTCAAGTTTTACAGTTAACTTTTCACCATTTTGATGGTATATCATTAATTTCATCACGAATATTTTGTTTAAGTTGCTCAAGCGTTTCTGGTTTGTTTGTAAAAACCTTGCTTTTCAGATATCCCCACAAAAAATCCGTAGCAGTCAAAACAGGCGTTCGTGGAGGCCAATTAACATCACCATTTCTTGAAATAACTTGTTGGGGAAAGAGTTCCCGCAGTAATTCCTTTATAATCCTGGTTGTATGCGATGTGGCAACGTCTTTTTGTTACGACATGTTAATTAAGCCCAAAGCATAGAGTTGTGACATTAAAAAGTTTTCAATCATATCACGATATCGCTCCCTATTCACAGTTACCGTAACGCCGTTTTCATTTTCAAAGAAGTAAGGTCGAATAATTCCTTCTAACAAAATTACACACTAGACTGTCACATTTAATGGATGCAAAGGTTAGAGTTGTATAATTTGAGGTTTTCATATTCCCCAGAACCACTATTCTGTTTATTCAAATATCCGTTCAAACGAAAATGTGTCTCGTCACAAAATTTCAAATAACTTTCTCATCGTCACAGTAATCGATGATTGATTTTGATAAAATGTTTTAACGATTAAAGCACGTTGGTTTATCGAATATTTTTCCATAATAAATTTGCCACGTGTCTACCTCTCGACTGCCAAATATGAACTGCCAAAAACGCTAAATTCGTCATGTGGTGGTTTTGGATAACCCCATTCCAAACTTCGAGGAATTGAAAAATTTGGTATTTTAACACTGTGGCTCAAGGCTGCGATATCTTTAAATGAACAACTCGGTCGAAAACGCAATGGTGGTCACGCATTTCGCATCGAGCCTGTAGACTCAAATATAACGACCGTATTCTTAATAGCGGTCTTAGAAGAACGATTATGTTGTCCGAAAACTACCATGTTGTTGGTGTTACCACAATTGAAAAACAAACTTCTTGTTGAAAAAACTCTTTAGTAACAGTTTCTTTAAGGCAAATAATATCTCCAACAAAAAAGAATTTTTACAAATTTATATCCTTTCAAAGTCTAGGTCAAATGGGATGCCTTCGAAAGTTTTTTTAAGAGTAAACGCTGTCGATTATTTCTTTTAAACTTATTTTCTTCTTCTTTTTCTTTTCTGCCTTCTTAAGTTAGTTCTAGTAGATTTTTTTTGTCGTATCGTTTCATATGTTTTTTCATTACTCCCACATCTTTACGATTGTCACTTTATTTATTTCGAATAGTTGATGAAGAGAAGTAGTTTGCACGAAACTTTTCTTGTTGTCTTTCCTTGTTTTTTACTCAGTTTGCTTTTGGTTAAATGTAAAAATGATGTTATTGCTTTGTACTATAAGTTTATAAATTGATATTGCTCATGATTTTTGATAGAAAACATAATGGATAATGTACAAAAAAATATTGTAAATTATATTGCACAATATATCGCACAATATATGTTATACAACACGTTTTACAATACTCAAATCTAATAAACATTTTTTGGAAAAGGATATTTACTATTCCTTACTTTCTTATTTTGAGTATTTAAAAGAAATATCAAATATAAGAGTTGATAAAAGTTTAGTGGATACTGAATCGAAACACTGAAATGTCAAAGAAGCAAAATACAATACATGTGACAAGTATTAAATGAGCGAGTACGAAAAGAACACTGAAGATGGCAAACAGCCGAAACCGGTTTGTTCACAAACCAAATTTGACGAGGGTCGACGGAAAACCGTACCTAAATAAAAGTATTAAATGAGCCGCTCAGAAGCCTATGCGCCTAAGTTCAAAATATAAAAATTGAGAAAATAAATATTTTTTAAGACATTATTCTTGGTTATTTTATTTTAATTAGAAAAGTTTATAAAGTCTTTTTGCGAGGTGCAGAGTGAAAACGTAAGTATTTATTGAAATAAAATGACATCATTTTATAAATTTTAGGACTTATACCTTTTGGCAGTTGGAAAAGTTAAGAAAATTATGTAAAAATAATAAAATAGCATTTATTGTCATAAGTTAAATGTTTATTCATCATAACAAACATCATCTGCTTCCGAGTTATTTAAATGTAAATCTTGATCTCCACGTGTTGTTCTTAATGTCCTCAAAAAGTCGTGTTTAAATTTTTTCTTCCGTTCGGACAAGTACTCAGAACTATCTTAGGTTATTGGTAGGAGGAAAGAGGGAGTAGTGTTGGTGGACATTCGATTTGAATTTTACTACACTGAAAGTGACAAAACCTCTGGAGGGAGTTTATTCCACATACGAACTGTTGCGCTAAAAAATGAATTTTCCCTGTAATGCATAGTGCGATTCACTGGCCAATCGACCACAATTACATGCGGTCTCAAAGAAAATCTAGTCTAACGCAAAAATGTACGAGTTTCGGGAACACGTTATCTAACTTTGTTAAAGCAGTTACCATTGTAGTAACGATAAAATAGTGAAATACATTCCACATTTCTTCGATGCTCCAGAGAATCAATAGAGTTGGATACCCAACCGTTCCCAATGAGGCTCTTATCCCTCTCCTATAAGCGATCGATCAACTCCAAAATAGGCTTTGGGGCGCCGGGCCATACATGAGAGTTGTATTCCGTCTTTGGACAGATATAGGTGGTATAAATAGTACGGAGTTTGGATGGAGTGAATTATCTCTTACACCGTTCTAGAAAGCCGAGGCACTTGAAAGCTTCTTCAGAAACCTGAAAAATGTGTTTAGTCCATCAAACATCACACTCAATTTTCATGCCCGGAACATCAAGAGCTTCCGATTCAGTAATACCTATATTACCTTATTTGGGTATGATTTTAAGTCGACCCTCGTCAAATTTTGTTTGTGAACAAACCGGTTTCGGCCAATTAACATCTTTAGTGTTCTCTTTACACTAGTTGCATCCCATTGTCAGCTGTGTGTTCGTCTTGTTCGTGTTTCCCTTCGTGTTATTTCTATTGCCTTCGTCACTTTCTCTCTTTTTGTCTGTATCTCTCTCTCTCTCCATTTTCGTTTGTTTGTTTCTACCTAATTCGTCTCTCTCTCTCTCTCTGTCTGTCTCTCTCTCTCCCCCTTTTCACTCTTCTCTCTTCCTACCTATATCACCCATACTAACAAATGCAGCACCATTTCCGAACACAGATCAATGCGTAAGCATGCGCATTGTGTCTTATGGGCATTAAAATCAACTCTATTCCCACGACCCAATTTCGAGATTGCCGCGAGATCGTGATTAAGTGTATCATTCACGTTCATTCATCTGCGAAAATGTATTTGGAGTTAAAAGTTTGACAAAGAAGGTCATTTAGAAAAACAAGAAAGAACGGAGCCTTGCGGTACCCCTGAATTAATCTTGAACTCGTCTGATGAAATCTCATCTATAACAACTCGTAAAGTGCGTTTCGTGAGAAAATTCCATGTAAATCTGAAGAAATTATCATGCCTTGGAAATATCTGGAGCCACCACCTTACTCTCTCCGAAATACGTGATATGATTTACGTCTGTACCTAGCTGTGTAAGCCATAACCAGATGGTGGATCATACCACTGTGGATGAAATGTAACGTCATCCTCGCTCCAGAAGGCCTTCAGATACGTATATCCTCCAGTCACTCCTAGTTGCAACTTCAAAAGCCCGAAGCAGACCGCAGTTTTCACTCCTTGCTGAAGAGTTGGAGACTATTTGACTCCTGGTCCAGAACGCATGAAGCTTAATGTAATTAAGAAAACGACGGCATTCATACTCACTGGACCTGGACCATTCATTGTGTTCATTGTGAATGATCCGACATAACTCAAACGAGGGCCTCGAAATCACAACCACCACGATACTCCCGAAGGGCCGACCTCAATAATCAGTCGGAGAACAGATAAAAGGCTAGAAAGACGAATAGCTGAACTCATGGAAATATAGTGGGTTGTTTAGTTGGCTTCTGCTTGCCTTGAAGGGGACTAGTCTCCCTTTTACCCCCGTTGACACATGTAATGACGGCGAGATTCCATCAAAACATATCAATGTGCACCCGAGGAGACTCTCTCCGCAATTTCGTGATAAGATTGACATCTGCACCTAGACGTGGGCCTTGATCAGATGGTGGTCAAACCACTGTGAATGAAAAGCAACGTTATTCACGCCCTAGGAAGCCGAAGACTAATTCTAGCAACAGGTCTTTTCTAGTTGCAATTTCAGCGGTTCCAAAGCAGGGTTGCAAACCACTACTCCTTGCTGAAGAGCTGGAGACTATCCAACTCCTGGTCCAGAACACATGACTAGCATGCTCACTGGATCCAGAGCATTCACCCGTTGGTGCGATTAAAGACGAGATGATCCTGGCCACCATAATCAGTTGATGCTTGGGGCCGCAAAACCACAACCACCACGATACTCCCGAAGGGCTTACCTCAATAATCAATCAGATAAACAGCTAAAAGTCTAAAGAGACAATTAGCGGAAACTTTGGGGCTTACTGATTCTCGTGCAAATAACGTGGAGCTTCCAGTTGACTCCCAACTTGCCTTCAGGGGATTGGGCTCCTTTATACCCCCAGCAGCACAGGTCTAGATAGTCAAGTCTTCTATAATGACCGATAAATGTGCCCCCGGGGGGGCTCTCTCTGCAATGATGTATGGAGTTATGCCATTGTTGCGATAGGAAAGCCAGCAAGTCGCCGGTAGAGCGCCCGCTACGGAACCATTCTGTTGGTCGCTAAGTAAGCTATTGGACACAAGATGAAAATTAATCATATTTGTCGACTTCACGACTGCCAAATATGAACTGACAAGACTACTGTTTACCAAATTGCCGACAAAACAAAGTAGTACACCTTCCCGGGGAAAACCCTGTTTGTTTTTAATTAACATTCTAGTGCAAAGTTCACGCTCGTTTATCTTTATAAAATTTTTGAATAAAGAATTAAAAAAACAAAATAAAGAAAAAATAAAAATAAATTCAGTCTAATAAATGTCAATTTTACTTTGAATGTTCTCGTGACATATTGGTGGCTTCTTTGTGCAACTTTCCTTAGTTCAGCTAATTTTTAATTCATTTTCTTTTTATTCCAATTTTCCTCTTCTTCATTTTGGATTTAGAGTTATTTTTTGTTGATTTAGCTATTCTATTCCCATTGCTGTTTTCAAAAGTCTATTTGAATGCAGGTTGGTAGCACACACATATACAGTCACTCACTTATCCAACAAATCAAGATGCCCAACTAATACAAACGCACTTTAATACACAAATATATCAATTCACAAACATTTAAAATGACATTTGCAAATGCAGAAGATGAAAATTAAAATCTGCAAGAAGGAAAAATGTTTTACTGGTGGGACATTTTATGCCTCTCGGATTGCATTTGACAACTTTTTAATTTGGTTTAGTCTCAAGTACCACCAACATTTGGCGTGAATAAGTTTTCTAATTTTTGTTTTTGTTTTTTTTTTTGTCTATTTGTATGGAAATTGTTCTTCCTCATTTTATATTTGTTATTCCAGACTCAACATTTCTTTTTGTTACAATTTTTTGCGCCAAAAACTTAATTTGCTTTAGAAGTAGAAGAATATTTGTGAATGTAGCCACAAACCCAACAAACATTTTAATAGACCATTTGAAAGCTAAAATATTTTTGGAAAAAAATTCATTTAATAAGCTGATAATTTAAAATAAATATATATGAACTTAAGCCTGATAATAATTATTAATTAGTCTTTAAAAAATTTAAAACCTCTTACAAAAACAAATTTTTGAAAATCCTTTCAAAATTGAAGTTTAAAAAAAGTACCAAAAACAAAACTAATTTAATTCAATAATCTCTATAAAAAGTATACGCACTAATTTTAGTAAAAAATTTTTTTAAGCACCATTTTAAAATGCATCTTTAAAAAAATATATTTTGGAAAAGGTACTTTTATAAATAACTGGTTTTTCCTTACAACAAAACAACAAATCCCACCAATTCACAATATTTATTTTTTCCTACATAAGTTGAGGACACAAGAATTACAAATACTCTGAAAAGCTGTATTGTTTATTAGTTGCTTAAAGTACTTTTCTTTAAAAGTACTTTTTTGAAAAAAATTTTTTTTTAAATAATCACTTCTCAGAAAAATTACAAGCTTTGCAGCCACGTTTAAAAAAAATTCTTTAGTAAAGTATTTAAAAAAAAGTACCAAAAAATTATTTCTAAAATATTGCTTTAAAACTTCCTAAGCAAAACAAAAATAATTTTAAAGTCAAATTTAAAAAAAATTAACATTATTTTTTAATTTCCTTTTTTAAAGTACTTTTACAAAGGAAGCTTTTATAAGGTACTTTTTGTAAATGTACTTACAAAAGGTACCTTACAAAAGGTACCTTTATAAAAGTATGTTAAAAAAAGAAATTAAAAAATAATGTTAAAATTAAATTTCTAAAAATTATTTACAGGTTAATTACATTTACAAAGAGAACCTTAAAAAAGATCCCTTCAAAAAAGTTATTTGAAAAGGTACCTTTAAAAGTACTTAAAAAAATAATTTAAAAAAATATTATTAGAAAACAAAAAATAAAATAAGACTACCAACTAAAACGCGGCCTGATAATGATGTTATTACATCGAAAGCGCTCGCTGATTGTACCAAATAAAGAGTAACGGCGGTTTTCACCAAAAGAATAAACAACAAATAAAATCAGCTTCAAAATTAAGGCGAGAAAGCCTCCTTTGGCAAAACGTACTTTATAAAAAAAGGGGCTTTTGATAAAGCAACTCTTAGAGAAACATATGCATATTTACAAATAGTACTTTTAAAAAAGTCTCTTTAAAAAAACTCTCAAAAAAAACCTAAATATTTAAAAGCAGTTTTAAAAAATGTATTTTTCAATAAAGTACCTTTAACAAGTACATTGTACTATACATTTTAAAAAAATCTTAAAAAAGTCATTTAGAAAAAGTATGTTTTGGTACAGGAATTAAAAAACTTATTTTTTACAAAAATGACTTGGAAATTAACACTTTTTAAAAAACGCATTTTTAAAAATAATAAAGTACTATCTTTCAAAAATATACCCTTTGAAAATAGACTTTGTGCTATACGTTTAATAAAATAAAATAAACAATTAAGCAAAAAACAACTTTGAAAAAGTATCCTTTAATAAAGTACCCTCGTAAAAAATGCCTAAAGAAAGCTTTTTTTTTACAAAAAGTATTTTTTAACAAAGCTTACTAAATAAATGCAATTTAAAAATTATAGTAATTAGTAAAGTACCTTTTAAGCAATTATCTTAAAAAAATGTACTTTTTGGGAGAAACTTTGAAAAGTACGTTCTAAAAAAGCCTTAGAAAAATTTTAAAAAGGCTTTAAATAAAAGTGTCTTAAAAAAGAATCTTACAAAAGTGTCTTAAAAAAGTACCTTTCAAAAAAAGTACCTTTAAAAAAGTGTCTTACAAAAGTATCTCACGAAAGTACCTTACACAAGTATCTTAAAAGTAATAATAATTAATAAAGTGCTATCTTTTTTTAAAAAAAGGAACTTTGCAAATGTACCCTTTAATAAAGTATCCTCGAAAAAAAATACCTTAAGAAAGACTTTTTGAAAAAAATTATTTTGTCACGAAGGTTATTATATAATTTAAAAATTATAGTAATTAGTAAAGTACTTTTAAGGTAATTATGTTTAAGAAATGTACTTTTTGAGAGGAACTTTGAGGAGGACGTTTTAGGAAAGCCTGAAAAAAATTTTAAAAAGGATTTAAAAAAAAAGTGTCTTAAAAGAGAACTTTACAAAAGTATCTTAAAAAAGTACCTTTAAAAAACAGTACATTTAAAAAAGGGTCTTACATAACAAAATAGTCTTAAAAGTAATAGTAATAGTGTTATCTTTTTAAAAAAAATAGAACTCTGAAAACGTATTCTTTAATAAAGTACCCTCGAAAAAAAGTACCTTAAGAAAGACTTTTTTAAAAAAAGTATTTTTTAACGAAGATTATTAAATAAATACGATTTAAAAATTATAGTAATTAGTAATGTACTTTTTAAGTAATTATCTTTAAAAATTGTACTTTTTGAGAGGAACTTTGAACTTTGAAAAGTACGTTTTAAGAAAGCCTGAGAAAAAATTTAAAAGGATTTAAAAAAAAGTTGCTTAAAAAAAACCTTACAAAAGTGCCATTAAAAAGTACCTTTCAAAAAAATTTGAAAAGGCATTTAAAAAAAGTTTCATACAAAAGTTCCTTACAAAAATGCCATAAAAAACTGCCTTTCAAAAAAATTTTAAAAGGCATTTAAAAAATGTGTCTTACAAAAGTACCTTACAAAAGTGCCTTAAAAAACTATATATAATATTTTTTATTATAAAAATGCAACATAAAAAAGTACTTATAAAATACCTTTTAAAACATATTTTTATGAAAAATTTCTTGTGCAAAAAAAGTACCTTTTGTTAAAAGTATTGCAGCGTTTAAAAAATTTCTTTGGAAAAAGTAACTTTTATGAAATAAAAAGTACTGGTGCAGTGGTGTTGATAAAGATACTATTTTTTAAAGAACTTTCATATAGACTTCGTTTAAAAAATTGTTTACTACGACATTCTCTATTTTTTCGCCAACTACCACAAATAATTTAAAAGTACTTTATTCGAAATTAAATTCAAACTGTGTCAAAAGAAACTCAAGTACAAAACAAAGGAGTTCTTAAGTAAAGAAAGTTGCAACAATTAATTGGAATTTATGTTAAGAATTTTAAATGGCACTTGTTTTCTAAGTTCCTTTAAGATTTTTATCAAAAACAATATTTATTTCAGTACTTTATTACAAGATGGTTGAATAAAGGACGAAAAATATTTTTAAATAAATTTTTGCAATTAAAAATTTTTAGGGTCTTAAAGACTTAACTAAAAGTTTTTAATCAGCTCTTAAGTTAATGTTTGCATGTATGTGTGTGTATATGTGCTTTATTTATTCTTGCGGCTAAGATTTGTGAGGCCATCTCTCTACCAGTGTTACCAGATTCGTTAGCTTCGTTTTTGGTGCCATATCACCGTAATTGCCAGCACTGCTTTGCACTGTTGGATATCTTTATTTGAAGTTTTCCCTAAAGTTGTCAAATGTTTTTTTACCAACTTCCCCAATAATAATTTCAATAATCGCCAAAATCTCAAAACTGATTCTTTGTTGGTCAATAATATTTTTTATTTTTTTAATTATAATTTTTTTTTATCCAAAAAAAGCTGTAATTCGTCAAAAGTAAAAAAAAAAACGTAAAGTTATAAAATATGTCGTCCCCATAATGGTGGGACGAGTCATACTTCGGGGCAAAGTTTTTTTTTGCTCGACTTAATTTGACATTTCTTTGTTTTAATGTTTGACAAATTCAACGATGGAAAGGTACACATTGGACTAGTAAGAATGTTGAAGCCTTTTTCAAAAATGGGCATATAAATCAAAACACATTTCGCGCACTTCTCGTGGCATACTTTTTAATTCGTCAACAAGCAGAACTGCCGCATTTGGGCAAATGAGAATCCACGAGTGATTGTTTAAAAGCCGATGCATTAACAGAGTGACTGTATGGTGTGGTTTCTAGGCAGCCGGCGTGATCGAGCCGAACTTCTTTGGAAATGAGATCGGCCAAACAGTTACCGTTACATGATGTTCGCTACCGCGAGATGATAACAGAATTTTTGTGACATACTTTCAATTCGTTAACAAGCAGAACTGCCGCATTTTGGGCAAATGAGAATCCACGAGTGATGCATTCACAGAGTGCCTATTTGGTGTGGCTTATAGGCTGCCGGGATCACCGAGGAGAACTTCTTCGAAAATGAGGTAGGCCACACGGTTAGCGTGCATGATGTTCGCTATCGGGAGATGATAATGGACTTCTTATGGCCAGAAATTGACCTGGACGATATGTGGTTCCAAGAATATGGCGCCACTTTCCACACAGCCAACGAAGCAATGGCTCTTTTACTCTAGAAATCAATGGCCGTATTATCTCACATCGCGGCGATTAATTACATAAGCCGTCACTTCCCCCCGGGGACACCTGATAGTCTTTTTGGAACATACTATTCATTCCATTTAGACTGGTGTCTTGCGGGGTAAAAGGGAGTCCAGGCCCCTCAAAGGCTAGTAGGAGTCACCTGGAAAATCCACATATTTCCACGGGAATCAGTACGCTCGCAGAGTACACTATTTGTTCTCTTTAGGCAAAGATGTGCTCTGACTGGTTATTGAGGTTGGCCCCTATATGGGAGTATCGTGGTGGTTATGGTTTCGGACCCTCGTGAGAGTTTGTGGGTCGGATCATTCAAATTAACACAATGAATGGTTCAGGTTCAGTGAGCATGAATGCTGTCGTGTTCTTAATAAAAAAGAGCTTCATGCGTTCTGGACCAGGAGTTGGAAAGTCTCCAACTCTTTAGCAAGAAGTGAAGGCTGCGGCCTACTTCGGGCTTTCGAAATTGCTACCAGGAGTGACCGGGGGATATACGTATTCGATGGCCTCCTGGGGCGTGGGTGATGTCCAATCAACCAAGTGGTTTGACCACCATCTGATTATGACTATATAGTCGGTGCAAATGTAAATCAAATCACGCACATAAGCCGTCACTCTCATTCAGTTTAACATTGTCTGATTTCTTTCTATGGAAACATTAAGGAAGAATTGTAACCCAATACGACCCGAACATTTCCAGAGCTAAAGAATGAACCTCGTGACGATGTTAATTGGCTGCCACTTTTTCTTTTAGGATATTAAAAAGAAAAAGTAGACGTTAATAGGCCAAGAACAATTCAAGAGACGCAGATTAACGTCAATACTTGTCTAAACACTAAGTAAATACAATATGTCTACCAACGCCATCAAGGTGCGTAACACACCCCAGCTAACAATTTCCAAAGTTTAGGTAGCAGGGCCATGTCCATACTTCTTGCTGGAGAGCCGAAGGCTATCTGGGCTCCTGTTGTCCCGTAATAGCAATATTCTGTTGAGAATGTTACAGCACATAGAATAGGAAAAATCCACACTTTTCCCCCTGTCTGGGTTTAAACCACAATCACCACATGTTACTGGTTGATAAGTCACTGGTCGGGCTTCGAAGATCGTTTTTTTCTACTTCAGGCTGCTACTAGCCTAGGCGACTAGTGACGCCTTTTACCTCCAGAAGATGCAATATCAAGGTGTGAAGATGGTCACACAGACTTGCTAATTTAACCATCCCTGGTACATTTGTTTGTCAATCATTCACATTGCTATAATAACATAAAGTAATAGACGATTTTTTTCAGTTTTACATTTGCTTAGACAAATTATTCACCAACTATTTTAGGAATCGCCAAAAAGTCACCATGTTGCCATATCATCAAACTTTACAACAAATAAGTGTTTCTGGTATTAAGAGCATATTGTTGTTGTAAGACTTAAAATAGTTGTTAATGGTTTTACCTTGCAATGATGCTCAACCATCAATATTTCATATGGATATTTTGTGTGAAGCTGTATGTGTATGTGTGCTTGTGTATGTGTGTGTGTATGACTTTTCCATTATTGTGAATTTGTCCCTTTTTTCCGGCTTCATATAACTTAATCGACAATCAATCATTGTTCAGCAATCAAAGGTGATTTATTGAAAATCCAATAAATCGTTTTTTTGGCACAATTGTTTGGTCCAACAATTTTTTCAATTTTCTAAAGGGGTTTGTCTTCTTCTTCTTCTTGAGAGCTTTAACAAGTTGGTCACAAATTAAATACACTGATTTGTTAGCTGAGCTTTTTGTTACTACAAAAAAAAGTTATTAGAGCGAATGGTGAAAGTTTTGATTTATTTTTTGGTGTTAAGAAAGCACGTAAGAATTTTTTTTAATAATATTTAATCCAGTGCTATCATAACATACTGTTCAAATAACACAAATGTTTAACTTGTTTTTAGCGTTTGTGCATGTGTACGCACATAAACGTACTGACCTTTTGCGTACTTTAGTGTTTTTTTTTTTTTTTTGATTACTGCAGACACCCTGTACATAAATATATTCAATTTTGCAATAAAAAAAACTGTGTTCTACGATTTAAAGGGGGAAAATTTATAACAAGGAATACAAATTGTGGGTTTCACTAAGTCATTAAAACTGTACGCTAAAGATCATTAAAAACAACGGTACAGAAAACAACGCAACCACCAAAATATACGCAAAAGGAAATTACGCAAACGCTAAAAATTCTTCAAAGAACACAACGCAACCACCAAAAATTCACTGCGTAAACTGTTAAAGATCATTACGCATACAAAAGACGTTTTCTAAACTACACTAAAAATAGGATCAGTACGTTTATTTTAGTACTTGTGTTCATCAGCCAAGAATCTTTGTGTAGGGTATTTTGTTTGCGTACACATGCACAAACGCTAAAAAAATATTTTTGTATTTTTCGTAAATTATGTGTTTGTGTACTGATCTCAAAAACATGAGTACAGAATACTAACTTAGCGTACTTTAGATTTTTTTTTCGAACACTGCCTTAATCACCAAAATCTCCATACACGTTGTGCTAAATGCGCTCGTTTTATTGTGAATGTAAAATTGTTTTTTTAAAAAGGCGAAAGATATTTTTGATTAGATTAGTCTTTTATCACAAGCTCATTTGTGTCACTTTAAAATGACACTTTTTTATATATTCTGTCTGTGTCTGAATTCAAGGCATGAACGTTTTGTTTTTATTATTTATTTTTAGTTTCAATTGTTAACAAAAATTTAAAAAAAAATTCAAAAATTATTTTATAAATGCCGTTAGCTTATTTTGTTTGTATTATTTTAATTGTTGTTGTAATTTTACACCAGCTTGACAAAATTTATCAAATTGAACAATTTACTTATTTATTATAAAAACGATTTTGTTATTTGAATCACACATGAAATAATCGTTATAAAATATTTCATTTAGTTGTCAATCACTACACGCTTTAAAAAACGCATTACAATTCACTAAAATTATTTTTATTTTAACAGTTACGATTTTCAAAGGTCATTCGCTCATAACGAAATTCTTATTCATTTGACTATTTGATTTTATTTGCAAAAACTGTGCAATTTAAATTATTTTGTATTTAAAAAAATAATTTTTTTGTTGTTGTATTTTTTTAGTTCATGTTTCAAGTGTGAATACTGACTAAATTGCAAAATGCTCACTTGAGAAAAATTATTTATTTCAAACAAATTTAATTTGCGTTAAACGGTGCAAATGTTTGAAGCAAAAAATTATAAAATTTTTTATATAAAAAAATCTTTGTCAAATAATTTTAAATTTATAACCAAATGAATAAGTATTAGTTAGGCCTAAGTTCACTTTTGTAAATTTTGTAAATTTACACAAAAAAAACCATTTTCACTAGTCTTTCTTGACAATTTTTTTTAATTATAATTATAGTTATTAATATTTAATAAATAATATACATGTCAAAATAAAAATAATATTAATTTAAATTTTATTTATTATATATTTTATATTTATATTATTTTATACAGGGTGTCCGCTGAGAAGGTATACAAGTAGTATACCTTTTACCTTTTACCTTCTTTTGCCGCCATTTTGGTAAACATTAGTTGTGCCAGTTCATATTTGACAGTCGTGAAGTAGCCAAGAGGCAAATTTATTATGGAAAAATATTCAATAAACCAACGTGCTTTAATTGTTAACAAATTTTATCAAAATCAATCATCGATTACTGTGACGCTGAGAAAGTTACGTGAAATTTGTAAGAGAAACAACCTACCAACAACACGCACTATTTATCGTGTAGTGAATGATTTCGAAAAAAGAGGGTATGTAGGTGATAGGCCCAAGCAGGTACCACAACGTATAACTGTGTGATTAGATTTACATCTGCGCCTGACTATGTAGTCTTAATCAGATGGTGGTCAAACTTCTGCATAATTAGGGACGTCATGCTCGTCCTAGGAAGGCGAAGACTAATTCTAGCAACAGGTCTTTCCTAGTTGCAACTTTAATGATTCCAGAGCAGGGCTGCAAATCATCACTCCTTGCTAAAGAGTTGGAGACTATCCAACTCCTGTCCAGAACACATGTCTAACATGCTCACTGGATCTGGGAACATTTCATCAGGTAGGTGTTATTAAAGGTGAAATGAACCCGGCCACCATATAAAACTAACCTGTCTGTTATGGCGCCGCGAAAGCACAACCACCACGATACTCCCATATAGAGGCCAACCTCAATAATCAGCCAGAGAACAGTTAAATGTCTAAAGAGACAAATAACGGAAGTCTGGGGCTTACTGATTTCCGTAGAAATAAAGTGGAGTTTCCAGTTGTACCCCTGCTGACTTCAAGGGACTGGGCTCCCTTTTTTCCCAGTTGCACAGATCTACATAGTTGCTCTCCATAAAGACCATATATATGCCCCCGGGGGGTAACCACAACGTACAGCAAGATTGGCTGAAAACATAACTGCTGCTCAAGAAAGTGTTAAAAAAAATTCATCAACCTCAATTCGACGCTGTGCTCAGGAGCTTGGTCCTTAAAGAACAACTTTGGCCACAATTTTGTACAAGGATTTGCATTTGTTTTCATATAAGATTCAGTTGATACAAGAGCTTCTTCAACAAGACAATTAAAGCCGCCGTACATATGCCAAAAAAATGTTACAGCTCGCCCATGGCAACCCCGACTTTCATAAAAAAATCATCAGGAGTGACGAGGCACATTTTCATTTGAATGGATGTTAAAAATAAACGGAATAGTCAATTCTAAGGAATATGAAGCCCTCAAATCATTCATCAGTCACCTTTGTAAACATTAAAAGTGACAGTCTGGCAAACAATTTGGTCAGGAAATGAAAACGGATACCGTTTGGTAACTGTGAAAGGGGGCGATATCGTGAATGATTGAAAACTTTTTAACATCACAACTACATGCTTTGGGCTTGGTTATGATGGGTTATCAATAAGATGGTGCCACATCGCATACAGCCGGGATTACAATGGAATTTCTTCAAGACCTCTTCCTACAAGCCCCTTTCGGGCTTATCAGCGTAGACTAACGACTGCTCATATTCCTACTGAAAATAGTTAAATCACTCGCTTTTGTCGGCTAATTAACGGATCCGAAACGGGCTGTGCAGCATGTTGCGCCGTCCTGTTGAAACCACAGCCTCTGCACATCATGTTGTTCAACTTATGATCGAAAGCGTCAGTAATCATGACTTTATAACAAGCTATTTCAATAAATGGTGATGTTGATTGGCCTCCACGAATGCCTAATTTGCCTGCTCCGCACTTCTTTTTGTGGGGATATTTGAAAAGCAAGGTTTATGCAAAGATATAATGCCTGAGCAGCTCAAACAAAATAATCGTGATGAAGTTAATGAAATACCGCGTGAAATGTGTAAGAATGTAGTGAAAAATGTGCTCCAAAGGGCTCGCATTTTTGAGGCCAAAAGAGGCGGACATTTATCTGATATTGTATTCCACACATAATTGCTGACATTAAGTAAAATTTTTAGCAGTGTAAGATCCATTCACTTTTATTAAATTAGAAATTATAAATAAACAAAGTATACCTTTCCTTATTTTAAAAAATTTAATCTTTTTTTAATTTTAATTTTATTAATTTTTTTTATTAATTTTTTATTATTAAATTATAAATTTCCAATAATAATTGAGAAGCGAAAAAAAAATATTTTTCTAAGGAATTAAATCTTTTTAATCTCCTTAACAGGATCTTTTAATTTAATTGTTATTTTTATCAAAATCACTTTTGCTTAAGTTTATCAGAAATTGTTAAAAAAAAAATTTATAAAAATTTTTTAAATTCTTTTTTGCCTCCAAATTTTTGCAGGTTTAAATTCTTGTTGTTACCAAAACGGACAAAGTGTAACGAAATCTTGCAGATCAAAAGTCGTTAATCATGATACAGCATTCTATACAATTATTATACGTTCATAACAGAAAAAAAACAGAAATAATAATAATAAATAATGATAATTAATAAGGTATCACACTGAGAGAAAAACTTGCTTGAAATTTACACTTGCTGTTAAAAAATTCCAATCCAGTTTTAAGGCGATTTTTTATCAAATTGATATTTTTCCTTTTCGTTAATAAAGGCATTTGGGGGCTTTTATTTTAATACAGTTATGCAATTGTTATTTATTTAAATTGGTTATTAAGTTATTAATATGTGACTATCCTTTCCATATTCTTATTAAATGATTTGTGTTGTTAAAGTTCTAAAAATCTGTTCACAAAAATATTCAGTGACGTTTTATTCGATTCCACACACCAAATTATTTATGATGTTCGTAAAAGACAACTAAAAGACAAAGAGAGATAAATAAAGAAGAAGGATATTGTTGGATGCCATACAGCCAGCGCTGCAATGTTCCCGCAAAAATTGTAAATAATAAAACAATAACAAGAATTTCACATACAATTCTTAAGAAAGTTTTAAATATAAAGGGTTTTTCAACAAGAAGTCCCTTAAAAAAAAAAAAATAAAACAAACAATTTAAATTAAGATGATTCATATTTTTAATGTATTACGAAGAGAGAGAAATTCGGCAATTATGAATGAAAAATGTTCACCATAACCACGCTGGCAGATATCGATTTTTTCATCAAAGTTTTTAATCACTTTTTGGCAAAATGGCTTTCCTATTTCATTAATTACACCCCAAGATTTTGAGTTTTAAATCGATAAGATTGGCTCCGTATAGATTCTGTCCTCAACATAGCCATACAAAAAATAATCCACTGATTACTTAACTGCTAACTGTCGTGAAATTAGGCGATCGGGAAATTTGTTTTCCAATAAATTGATCGTTTCAATGGTTATGTGACAAGTGGCACCGTCTTGTTAAACCCACATGCCAGTGCCAATAATAGGCCAAAATTGAGTTGTTAGCATCTCGTAATAGCGTGATCCACTGACTGTTACCACATTTCTAGCCTTCAGAGCACATAGCACACCGTACAGTGACATGTTGAGCATGCAAAGGCTTCAATAATCGCTCTAGGATTTTCAGAAACACAATTTTGCTTGTTAACATACCCTGATAAGTAAAATGGGCTTCGTTTGAAAACAATGGTTTTTTCAGAAAAATCCGCCGGTTGTTCCTGAAAGAATTAAACGAATCTACGGCGATGTGAATAATCGGTCAGCTTCAATTCCTGCAGCAGATCAATCTTGTAACACTTCAAATTCAAATCCTTACGCAAAATTTACCAATTGTCAAGTGGACAATCGTTTCGGGTTGCTACTAACTTCACATATCCCCATAGAAAATAGTCTAGATATCAATTGACGGGTCCGAAACGTTGAACTATGCGGCTACCCAAAGCGTTTCCTATAAAAAATCAATTGTATCAATAATAAATCGATAAATCTTGCGCCGTTTTGTTGAAACCACAGACCTTGTACTTCATGATAATTCAATTGATGAACGAACAGGTCAGTAATCATGGGCTCTAAAGAGGTCACCGTTGATTGCAACGTTATGACCAGCATGACTTTTAAAGAAACACGGACCAAGGGGTCCGTCATGATGACATGGTTTTGGATAACCCCAATTGTTGAGAACATCGAGGAATTAACAAATTTCGATATGCTTCAGTACTGTGCCTCACAGCTACGATGTTTTCAGCTGAACGACCCGGTCGCATACGCATTGGTATTCGTACATTTTCTATCCAACCAAATTCTTAATAGCAGCCTCAGAAGGGCGATTATGTTGTCCGAAAATCTCACAAATTTTACGAAATGTAATTTTAACAAAACCACCATTTTTTAATGCGATTTTCGGGCGAAATTGAATTCATTGTTATATTTGCCAGTGGAAGTACTACGATTACGTCAGAAAACTAAGTCTTAAAACTATCATATTGTTGATGTTGCCTCATTTGAATAGCAAACTTCTTGTTGAAAGACCCGTTATAAATAGAAAATAGTCTAGCATCTTAAAATCACACAATCGTAGATATCAGTTCACGGGTCCGAAACGTGAAACTATGTGGCTACCAAGCACTTTCTTCAATAAATCAATTGTATTAATAACAAGTCGATTACCCTTGCGCCGTTTTGTTGAAACCACAGACCTTGTAGTTCTTGATGAACGAAAAAGTCAGTAATCATGGGCTCTAAAGCGGTCACCATTGATTGTAACGTTCTGACCATCATGACTTTTAAAGAGGCACGAACCAATGGGTCACTGGGACACCAAACAGTAAGTTTTTCTAGATGTTTTGGTGTCTTAGCAAACACTTGAGGATTATTATGGCAGTTTCTTAATTGGCGTATCCATTCAAATGAAAGTGAGCTTCATCGCTAAGCAAAATCCGCTTATGAAAATCGAGTTCAACGGCAATCTTGTTGTGGGCCCGATTTGTAGAATTTAAAATTAATTAAGAATTTTTTGCGTCATTTTTTTGTATTTTCGTTTAAAGGCTCAATTGGGTTGCATCCACTAAACATGCAAGCAAAATTAACTTGTATTTCCACTTTTTTTGTAATAACACGTTTCCGCTTATGGCTACTGAAGCCACTTTGGAAGCTGGTTAAAAATTAAAAATTACAGCAAAAATAATTAATTCTGTAAATGGAGCTGAGCATGTGTGTGTGTGTTTGTATGAAAGATTATAAATTTTATGGTATTTGACTTTCGTTATTAATCTCTCAAACGGTCTAGAATTTAAAAATGTTTAACAAAAACAATTAATGAACACATTTTGTTGTTGTTGTTTTTTAACAAACAATGGCTTAAATCTGTGTACAGGAGAAAAGTTTTATAATTTAATTAATTTAAGATTATTTTACATTTTTTGGTTGTTGTTGTTGTTATTTTATTAAAAAATAAAAACTTTAATGAATAATCGGTTTGTTGGCTTAAATAAAAATAATTTTTAATTGGTTATATAAGGTAACGTAGGAGTGTTCAAGAGGTCTTAATGTACATAAACCGTTTTGTTTTAAAAGTAAAAAAAAATGTTTATTTATATTTAATTTTTAAAAATAACGATCATGTATTTATTAATTTATTAAAAGTTGAGGTTTGTTTTGTGTAAAAAGGTTTCAGTTTGTTCACAGCTGTGATTGTACAAACATATTTTTTTATATTAAGAACAACGCAACTTAAGGTTGGCTGCTACCTCTCTCAACTCAGCTCTGTAACAAAACTGAATTAAAATTTAATTACAACAGTAAGTGGCATAAACTGGAGTTGCCATATTTTCTGAAATTAACTAAGGTTACGTAAACGAGGACCGAGCTACACGAGTTTGAGCAAAAATTAAACTGTCACTACACTGGCACACTCATCAGAACAATCGATTAGTGACATGAGCTAGAGTTGCCATAGTTAGTGCTTAGGAACGACGGTCGAGAACAAGAAACAAGAATTGAGTTAAAATTAAACTGCAATCGTTTTAAAACAGTCACTAAAAATAATTCACTTTATACAATTTTTGTTGTAGATACGCTACCTCCAATTAAAACTAAACTCCAGAACTAGATGACCCCGCATTAGAATTTGCTTGGCTGTTAAGATTATTAGAGCTGGCAGTGCTTTGAAATTATACCGGAACTAAAAAAAAAACTAAACTACAACAATAGAAAGAAATTATTTACCGGGAACACAAAAACTAAACTAGAACTAACACTAGCTTGTATAGATCTTTAAAATGGATCCGAGTTATCCAAGTTTGTTTTATATTGAATAAGAACTTCTTAAGAACTGAATCAAAACATCAATAGCCAGTGACTTCCGAAGATCGTCTCGTCTGCTAATTTTCAAGCTAATGTATTATAATCGTCGTCATTTTCAACTGCCGTTAGCCATTTTAAATTTGATCAAAGAAAATACAGGGTGGACGGCGGTATTTTATTAATTTCATCACAAATATTGTGTTTGATTTGCTCAAGCATTTCTGGCACATTTATGGTCTTTCTAGTACGTAACAGCTTTCTAGATCTGTGCAACTGGGGGAAAAAGGGAGCCCAGTCCCCTGAAGACAGGCAGGGAGTCAACTGGAAGCTCCACTGTATTTCCACGGGGATCAGTGAGCCGCAGAGTCCATTATTTGTCTCTTTAGACATTTAATGTTCTCTGGCTGATCATTGAGGTTGGCCCCTATATGGGAGTAACGTGGTGGTTATGGTTTCGCGGCCCCATAACAGTATAATGGTTATTATGGTGGCCAGGATCATCTCACTGATAATAACACGCAAAGTGAATGATCCAGTCCAGTGAGCATGCTAGACATATGTTCTGGACAGGAGTTAGAAAGTCTCCAACTCTTTAGCAAGGTGTGATGGTTTGCAGCCCTGCCCTGGAATCATTAAAGTTGCAACTAGATGGTTCTGTTGCTTAGAATTATGTCTTCGGCTTCCTAGGACGCATGTATGACGTTCCAAATTATACAATTGTGGTTTGTCCACCATCTGATTAAGGCTACATAGCCAGGTGCGGATGTAAAACGAATCACACTATCCCCACAAAAAGAAGTCCAGAGCAGTCAAATCAGGCGACCTTGAAGGCCAATCAACATCACTATTTCTTGAAATACCTTGTAGTGAAAAGAGGTCTCGCAGTAATTCCATTGTAATCTTGACTGTATGCGATGTGATACCGTCTTCATATTAATCAAGCCCAAGGCATACAATTATGGCGTTAAAAAGTTTTCAATCATATAACGATATCGCTCCTCATTCACAGTTACCGTTACGCCATTTTCATATTTCAAAGAAGTAAGGTTCAATGATTCCTTCTGAACAAATTGATTACCACACTGTCACTTTTAATGGATGCAAAGGTGACTGCTGAATAATTGAAGGTTTCCACAGACTATTCGGTTTCTTCACATATCCATTCAACTGAAAATGTGCCTCGTCACTCATTATGATTTATTCATGAAAATTGGGGTTATTATAGGCGAGGCGTAACATCCTAATGGCATATGTACGGCGGCGTAAATGGTCTTGTGGAAGAAGCTTTTGTGTCAACTGAATCTTAAATGAAAACAAATACAAATCCTTGTGCAAAATTGTGGCCAAAGTTGTTCTTTGACCACCAAGCTCCTGAGCATCGCCTCGAATTGAGATTGATGGCTTGTTTTGAACACTTTTTTCAGTAGCAGTAATGTCTTCAGCCGATCTTGCAGTACATTGTGACCTATCATCTCCAGAATCTCTTTCTTCGAAAACATTCACTATACAATAAATAGTGCGTTTTGTTGGCACGTTGTTCCTCCCAAAAATTTCATGTAACTTTCTCATCGTCACAGTAATCGGTGATTGATTTTGATCAAATATTTTAACGATTAAAATAAATTTGCCGCGTGTCTACTTCACGACTGCCAAATATGAACTGTCAAGACTAATGTTTACCAATATGGCGGCAAAATATAGTAGTATACTTACCCGGTGGGTATTTGTTAAACCAAAAATACACCTCCTGTGTGACTTTCTAAACTTTGCCCTTGAAACTAAACCTATGAAAAAATGTCACAGATTTCCTGTTAAAACAGCCCCCCGGGGGCACATATATATGGTCTTTGTGGAACTTCGACTATCTAGACACAGTGCAAAAGGGAGCCCAGTCCCCTGAAGTCAGCAGGGGTACAACTGGAAACTCCACTTTATTTCCACGGGAATCAGTGAACCGCATAGTTCCATTTTTTGTCTCTTTAGACACTTAACTGTTCTCTGGCTGATTATTGAGGTTGGCCCTATATGGGAGTATCGTGCTGGTTGTGGTTTCGCGGCCCCATATCAGTCTATGGTTCTATGGCGGCCGGGTTCATTTCACCTTTAATAACACCTACCTGGTGAAATGTTCCCAGATCCAGTGAGCATGCTAGACATGTGGTCTGGACAGGAGTTGGAAAGTCTCCAACTCTTAAGCAAGAAGTGATGATTTGCAGACCTGCTCCCGAATCATCGAAGTTGCAACTAGAAAGTTCTGTTACGTAGAATTATAGCTTTGGCTTCCTAGGACGAGCATGACGTTCCAAATTATGCAGTGGTTTGGTCCACCATCTGATTAAGGCTTCATGGCCAGGCGCGGATGTAAATCGAATCACACAGTTTTCTGTTAAACCCCACCCCCCCCCCCCCTGGGAGCACATTATAAGTCTTTATGGATCACACAATCATCTAGACTTGTGTCTTGCGGGGGTAAAAGGGAGCCCAGTTGTATTCCATCTTTAGACGGATATGGGCGGTATAAATAAACGAAAGATGGGATGGATTGAAGCATCCCTTCCACCGTTTAAGAAAACCGAGGCACTTGAAAGTTTCTTTAGGAACATGACAAATGTGTTTATCAGACTAAATTTTCATGGCAAGAACAGCAAGAGTTTCCGATTGCGAAATACCCATATCAAACATAGTAACAGATAACAGATGCAGCACCATTTCTGAACACAGATCTATGCGTAAGCATGCAACATTGTGTCTCTATTTACAGAAACCCCTTCCAAGATTCTTGCGAAATCATGATTGAGCGTGTCATTTTGCCTTATTTCAAACAGAAATTGAAATTGAAAGTGTTGCTAATGACTTGAAAAATATAACAAATTAATTTAAATTTTAACTTAATGACCAAGAGGCACATGCACACACACACACACCAAACAGCAACTAAATAAATGAGAAAAATTAAAAAAAAAACTTGACAAAAATCATGGGCTAAATGGGTTTTATTTGATTGTTGACTGAAACATTTTTAAAAACCAAACACGTTGATTTGTCAAGAAACCAACACATCAACAAATACAATTAAAAAAAATATACATTTTTTAAACCAACAAAATCTGATTAATTTCCATTTCAATAATGTGAATGCAAAAAAAAATGCGTTCACAATTGTGTATTTTAAACATTTCGAATTTTATTTATTTATTTTTTGGTTTTTTGTTTTTTTTTTTTTTTGTTTTTGTTTTTGATGAATAGCAGCCATGTAAATGATTGAACTTGAATTTTTGTGTGTTTTTCGTTTCGGAACTTAACAATGCTGCACTACTTTTCATACAAATTATGCAAAAAACATGACAAAATGTGTAAAATTAAAAATGACAGGATTTTTTTTTTAAAAACCTTAAAAGTTGCACATTGATGAATTTACAAAAAAAAAAAAAATCCACATAAACAAAGTCCTGACAGTTAATTGCTTCCTACAACCATAAAACACAACAAAACAAACAAACAAAACAAGGAAACAAATTATCATTTCAAATTAAATATAAAATTTATGTTAAAATAATTTTGGTTCTTTTTTTTAAATAAAATAAATACAATAAATAAAATAATTTTATATAAAAAGAATTTTAAATTAAAGTGGGAATAGTGAACCAAACTCATGTTTAAAATGGGTCACATAATGTCATATTCAAAAGGTCTTTTTTATATTTTTCAATACTCAAGTGTTTTACAACACTGCAACATAAATCAGTGTTGTTGTGAATTTCAAAAGTTGTTTTAAAGGGTTCTGTATCAAATTATTAAAAATGTAACGCAGTTGTCATTAATGCTTCAATGTGTGTAAGTCTGTTTTAAGCCCCTGTACATTTAACGTTTTCATAAAAGTTGTAAGGGGTGTTTTTTTTAGAGGTATAGTACACTGGATTCTGACTCACGCCAGAATCGCTTACCGGCATGAGTTGGAGTTGCCATATTTTATCAAGTTAACTTAGTGCATATAAACGACATCAGAGAACTATGGGGGTTTTTCAATTGTGGCAACACCAACAACATGATAGTTTTGACATTTAGCTTTTTTGACGTATTCGTAGTAGATATATTGACTATTGTTACAGTGACTTAAATTTCGCACGAAAATCGCATTAAAATAATTAAAATCCACTATAAAAATGGTGGTTCCGTTAAAATTCATTTCGTAAAATTCGTAGTATTTTCGAACAACATAATCGTCCTTCTGAGACCGCTATTGACAGGCTCGATACAAAATGTGCGAACATAAAACTTGTGTACGACCGGGTGGTCAGCTTTACAGCTGAGATGTTTTCAGTAGAACGACCCAGTCGAACACGAGTTTTATATTCGCACATTTTGTATCGAGCCTGTCAATAGCGGTCTCAGAAGGACGATTATGTTGCTCGAAAATACAGCTTTACAGCTGAAATGTTTTCAGTAGAACGACCCGGTCGAACACGAGTTTTATATTCGCACATTTTGTATCGAGCCTGCCAATAACCACAATATTGAAGCAGATACAAATTTGTCAATTCCTCGACGTTCTCAACAATTGCGGTTCTCCAAAACCCCCACATGGCGAATTTTGCGTAAAGATTTGACTTTGAAGCCTTAGCTGGTGCAGAACCTGGTTTTTCTAAAAAAAAAATTTTTCACACGAAGCTCATTTTCACTTGTCAGGGTATGTCGACAAGCAAAATAGCCACATTTGGGCTTCTGAAAATCCTAGTGTAATTATTAAGAAGCCTTTGCATGCTTAACGTGTCATTGTGGTGTCATTGGCGTGATTGGGCCGGTTTTTTTTTTTTTTAAGATGAGGCTGGAAAGGTGGTAACGATCAATGGATCACGCTATCGCTAGATGCTAACAACTCAATTTTGACCTACTGTTGTTGACGATGTGGATATCACTGGCATTTAATTTCAACAAGACGGTGCCACATGTCACACAGTTAATGAAATGATCAATTTATTGCAAACCAAATTTCCCGAACGCATAATATCAAAACAATCAGCAAATTAGTGGCCAGCCAGATGGTGTGATTTAACACCACTAGATTATGTTTTGTGGGGCTATATTAAAGGCAGCGTCTATATGGAGTAAATCGAATAGATTTCAGCCTTAAAACTCACAATCCGTGATGTGATTAATGAAATAGGTCCGCCATTTTGCCAAAAAAAGTGTTTAAAAACTTTGATAAAAGCATCGACATCTGTCAGCGTGGTCCCGGTGGACTTTTTTTAGTTGAATCTGGTAAGGTTTTAAAGTCAAATCTTTACGCAAAATTCTCCCAAAATGAGCCCAATTATTGAGAACGTGAAGCGATTGACAAATTTGTTTCTGCTTCAATGCTGTGACTCACGGCTGCGATATTTTCAGTTGAACGACTTGGTCGAATACGTGTTGGTGTTTGCAAATTTTATATCAAGCCTGTTGCCTCAAATTTAACGACCAAAGTCTTAATGGCAGTCGACGAAAAGACGATTATCTTGGCCGAAAATGTCATGTATTCTACGAAATGTAACTTTAACAGAACCACCCTTTTCATAGCGGATTCTAATTTTTTTAATGCGATTTTCGTGCGATATTGAATTCATTACAAAAATTGCCAAAGCAAACACTACAAATACGTCAAAAACTATAATGTTGTTGATATTGCGACAATTGAAAAACAAACTTCTTGTTGAAAATTCGGATTTAAAAACAAAATTGAAAATAACGAAGAAATCAGATCTTTAATCATAATGAGAAATTATATCCAAATTGAATTTTACAATAAAGATATCGTCAAAAGTAATACAATTCAGTCATATCGATAATAACACGGCAAAAGTTGTCCATAAAGTGGTCAATCGTTGAGGGTTTATCGGCGAAGTCTAGTAACTTCACACTTCCCCTTCGAAAATAGTCTAGCGGCTTAAAATCACACGATCTTAGATATCAATTTACGAGTCCGAAACGTAGAACAATGCGGCTACCATTAATCTAATTAATCCATATCAACAACAACGCCCCCCCCCCCCCCCGGGGGCACATTTATGGTCTTTATAGTACGTAACAGCTATCTAGATCTGTGCAACTGGGGGAAAAAGGGAGCCCAGTCCCCTGAAGTCAGACAGGGAGACAACTGGAAGCTCCACTTTATTTCCATGGGGATCAGTGGCCCGCGGAGTTCATTATTTGTCTCTTTAAACTTACAATAGTTCTCTGGTTGATCATTGAGGTTGGCCCCTATATGGGAGTATCGTGGTGGTTGTGGTTTTGCGGCCCCATAATAGTATGATGGTTATTATGGTGGCCAGGATCATCTCACTGATAATGACATGCAAAGTGAATGATCCAGTCCAGTGAGCATGCTTGACATGTGTTCTGGACAGGAGTTAGAAAGTCTCCAACTCTTTAGCAATGTGTGATGGTTTGCAGACCTGTCCTGGAATCATTCAAGTTGCAACTAGGTGGCTCTGTTGCTTAGAATTATATCTTCGGCTATCTAGGACGAGCATGACGTTCCAAATTATATATAGTGGTTTGTCCATCATCTGATTAAGGCTACATAGCCAGGCGCGGATGTAAAACAAATCACACTCAACAATAACGCGGCGAATGTTGTCCATCAAGTGGTCAATCGTTTCGGGTTTCTCGGCGAAAACTAATAACTTCCCATATTCCCACAGAAAATAGTCTAGCGGCTCGAAAATCACGATTTTAGATATCAATTCAAGGCTCCGAAACGTGAAACTATGCGGCTACCCCAAGCGTTTCCTTCAATAAATCAATTGTATCAATAATAAATCGATCAATCTTGCGCGGTTTTGTTGAAACCACAGACCTTGTACTTCATGATAATTTAATTGATGAACGAACAGGTCAGTAATCATGGGTTCTACAGCGATCACCATCATGACTTTTAAAGAGACACGAACCAATGGGTCCACCAGGACACCAAACAGTAAGTTTTTGTAGATGTTTTGGCGTCACTTGAGGATTATTATTAATTTCAATTATGGCAGTTTGTTAATTGGCGTATCCGTTCAAATAAAAGTGAGCTTCATCGCTAAGCAAAATTCGGGTTCAATAGCAATGTGTGCGTATATTTTCCGACAGAGTTTAATTTATTTTTATTTTGGTACGGTTTTACGTCGAACCTCGTCAAATTTGGTTTGTGGGCAAACCGGTTTCGACTATTTGCCATCCTCAGTGTTCTCTTTATACTCTCGAGTATACTCGAGTATTCTTTATACTCTCGAGTATACTCGAGTATTCTTTATACTCTCGAGTATACTCGAGTATAAATTCAATAGCAATCTTGTTTTGGCCCACAATTGAAAAACAAACTTCTTGTCTTGAAAACCCCGAGATAATTGTTTTAATAGAGTCAACGATATTTGGCTTAGCTCTTTAGGCTGACGGCAATCAAAACTGCTTAAGCATTTGCTTACAAAAATATTTTGAATCTAAATAGAAGTAACTTGCGATTACTCAGAGACTTTCTCTCTAAACACTTTGACTTTGACTGAGAGAGGAAAGAAGGAAATATTCTTTGCGAATACGTTGGTCGTTTTATTAGTAGGAGAAGATATTATTACAGACATCTCTTTGATCTTTGAAAGCTCAGAAAGGCTTCGTTCTCTATTAGCTGTTAAGGCATTCGGAAGGATTCTTTTACAGAAAAGAGTTTTTGAATTAATTAATAAGTCTCTCTAAAGATCTAATGATTAGAGATACAAAAACGTATTTCTGAGACAAATGCTTATTAAATTCACTGCAATTTTGCGTTACTTCCGCATTATCAATTTTAGAACTTTTTAACTTTTTTTAATCTATTTTTGGCTGGGTTGCATATTAAGATTTATTAGCATTTTGTTTTTTTTTTTTGACTCCAAAAAAATATGTTTAATAATAAATTATTGAAATAATTCAATTTGTTTTATGCCAACAAAAGTGATCGATTTAAAAGATTTAATTGTCAATTGAAATAAGTCAAAAAAAAACACACACACACACATACACATGCACACAATTGCGCGCGCAAAATAGTTGACTACAAATTGTTGATATGGATTTTTGTTAAATATTGTCATATTCCAATTTAAAAGCAATAACAATAACAACAACAACAAAAAAAACAAAAACATACAAACGCCTCACTAGACTTAATGTCAAACTAAAAGTTAATTTGGTTTCATTTTTTTTTTCTGAGTGTGTATGTGTGTGTGTGTGCTTTTTTTTGCATGGACGAGGGGAGCGTTTATTTTATTTTATTTTACTTTAGTGTGGGTGTTGTATTTTGCACACTTTATTGCTGTTAATTCTTCTACATTCTTATTGCTTTTTCGACAATTTGTATCTTTTTTTTCTTGTTTTTTCTTCCTTCATTTACTGCCACACTTCTGCTAGAGCTTCTTGAGCTTTATTAATTTGGCTTTTAATTTTCTCTTCAGTAATTTTGCATTGAATGTGAGCAAGCTTGTCAGCATAGAAGTAAAATAAAAGTATAAAACTGTTGAGCCCTCATGTTGACAGCATCACAACACAATTGTCAGTTGTCATCGCAACAATATCGCATATTAAAACGGAGGCTAGTTGTCAGTTAAAAACGGGATATACAGTGGAAACAATTGTTGTCGCGCATATTTGTTTTAATTAAGAACCCATACTTTTTTTGTTTATTTAAAATGGCAAGTAAAGTAAGTTGCAAGGAGCTAAATAAGGATTAATTATTTTTTTAGAATTTTCAAAATGTGATTGATATTAAACAAATTTTGTGTTTATTTTACACTACACTACACTAGAAGGCCAAACATTAAAATTAATAAGTTGAACATTAAAGAATTATGTATTCAGCAAATAATTCAGCATAATCCGGCGTATTACTATCAATTGTGACTTATATTTTAAATTAATTCAAATTAACGTGTTAATTCAGCTAACCAATTTGCTCATTCAGCTTAAGTTTTATTAATAAAATAAAAAATTGCAAACGAGTGTTAGAAAATTTCATAAAAAAAAATTTTTTTTTGAATTTTTAATTATATATAAATATAACAAACCATAAATTACTATTTAACCTAAAAAAAAGTTGTTTTCTCTTATAATTTTTTAATTCAGCTAAATTTTTTTTGAAATAAAACTTTTTAACCACAATTCAGCAGAATTTTTCTATAATTTAATAGAAAACTTTTCAAAATCTAACAATTTTTCTCTTATTCAGCTAATAATTTTGCAATTCAGCAAAAAAAAAATAATTCATTAACCTTGATTTCTATTAAATTAGCTACCATAAAAGAAATTATTAAACTATAAACCATTTAAACCGCAAAATATTTCAACAACTGTTATTCAGCTACATATTTTATTATTATATTATATATAATTTTAAATATAAATATAATTTTAAATATTTCATTTCTATCAGCCCAACTAAATTGTTTAGCAGTTAGGTTTCGAATTAAATTGCTCTAGTTTTTAATTCAGCAAGGTATATTACAATTCAGCTAGCTAAATAGTTTAACAACTAAAAATTTCTTAATTATGCTTATACTCTAAAAGCCAAATTTATGTTATATGTGAAGCATTTTTAATTTTATTCGCAAAAATCTTTTATTCAGCGAAAAATACTTCGACTTAGTTTATAATTTTAAAAGCTTAATTAACTTGATAATTTGGCGTTCATTACTTTAATTAAGATAAACGATTTCTATACGTTTGCCTTAACTAAATCAATAATTTTATATATTCAGCTGAAGATCAGTAGATAAAAATTATAATTTTACTTATACTAAATTAATCTTCAACAATTCAGCAAACATTTAAAGAATTTTTCGTAAACCTAAAATTATTATACAAACAAATTTTTAGCTAAACTTTTTTTATTTAAAATTCAGCAAAGAAAAATTTATTCAGCTGGCATTTTTAGTCGTAACTTTTAATTAAAATTCATATTTAAATATAATTTTAACTTCACAAGCAATTCAGCATGGAAGTTTATCAATTCAGCTACTCATTTTACATTTTCAGAAGACAAAATTATTTGTTATAAATAAAATTTTATTCTATTGACATTTTTAGCAAATTTTGTGATTTAAAATAATTTTTCAATTTACAGTTCTTAACGTTACTTGGCTTATTATCCGTATCTGGATCATGTTTCGCCGGAGTTACTACATTTGCCTACAATCCTTTTATTAGAAGCTACGCTGTTGCTCCCACAGCTTATGTAAGATCAGCACCTTTAGTTGCTGCTGCTCGAATTGTTAAGACATATTCGGCTGCTCCTTTAGTACAGGCTGCTGCCGCCCCCGTTGTACATGCTGCTCCTGTGATAAAAACCGAAGAAATTGATCCTCATCCTCAATATGAATTCGCTTATAATGTTCATGACTCTGTAACGGGAGATATTAAAAATCAAATTGAATCTCGTGATGGTGACAATGTTGCTGGTGCTTACAGTGTAATCGATGCTGATGGTTACAAGCGCACCGTTACTTACACTGCGGATAATCTTAATGGTTTTAATGCTGTTGTTCAGCGTGATCCAATTGTTGCTGTTTCTCCAGTTGTAGCTAAGTCTGTTGTTGCTGCTCCTGTCGTAAGTGCATATGCTTCTCCTTTAGCACAAGCCTCCCCTGTTGTCAAAGTTAATGTTGCTGCTCCAGTTGCTACTGCTCCCATAGTGCAAGCAGCTTATGCTGCTACCCCTGTAGTTCATGCTAATTCTGCTCTAAGATCTTATGCTGCCTCTTCTGTTGCTCCTTTTGTTAAAACTTATTCAGCTTCTCCCTATTATTTAGCCTCTGCTCCTGTTCAGCAAGTTTCCTATTTAAGTTCTCCAACTCTTGCTGTTGCACAAGAAAACTCTCAGGCAGCGGAACAACAAGACGATACTGTAGTGCAAGCTCAAGAAGAAAATCAACAATTTGCAACTCCTCAACAATCTGAAAGTGAACCCACTCCCATTGACTATCCTCAGCAAGAACAGCAAGCGGCAGAACAAGATCAACAGCAGGTGCAACCTCAACAAAATGAACAGCAACAATTTATTCAGGAGCAACAAAAAGTATTTGCCGAACAACAGCAACAATTTGCTGCCCAACAACAACAAGTTATTCGTCAACAACAACAACTAGTAGAACAGCAGCAACAATATTTTCAGCAACAACAACAGCAATTCGCCAACAATCAACAATTTCCTCCCTATTCGCAATACGAAATTCCTCAACATCATCTGAACCAGCCCGAACAAAATGGCAACAATGATTCTGAAATTATTGAGGCGCGGCCGGCCATCCCTGCAAAGCAACAAGAAGCATCTGCCAGTGAACACCAACAAAATAGAAAAGAAACTCGATCGACTGTCGCACCAGCTCCAGTTCATGAAGAATCAAAAGATTCTAATAAAAAGTCAGCTTAAGTTTCGTATTTGCTGTAATAATGCCGGATAACTCATGATTGCCGTTTTTGTTTAGTTACTTTTAGAGATATTTAAAATGAAATAAAACGAAAAAAATTTTTTTTAACGAAGAAGACAAAGCAAATAAAAAATATACATCACTAATATCCTCCAAAGTTTGTTCGTTATTGTTTCTTCAGTGCAAGTTCTTTCATCTAAAAGTCGACTATTTTACTCGCGCAGCTCGCTGCTTAGCAGCATGTAATGATACGCTTTCGCTGGCTACTGGGGTATATTCAATGGCGTCCAGGGTCGTCTAGTGTCATTGGGAGACGTAAAAGGCTTCGGTTGATTTGGTTATAATTTAACCTTTATTTGCTACTAATCCACCGCTTGGCGACAGCTCGCTTCTCGGCCCCGTCTACTGTACACTGGTGCGTGTGTGTAATTGCGGCGGTTTTCTTGGTCCTACGTATACCGGTCAGTGGCCGAGGGAAACAATCAAAAGAATGTAAGCTGGGCTGGGTTAAAACCTCCGCTCAGCTGTCCTTTCTTTGGTCAGCCGCTATGGTGACGGTAGACACAAATTCCGCTGGGTTAAGACCTCCGCTTCGTTTGTAACCGATCCACAGTTAGTAGACCGTGTGTCTAAGGGAAATAGCCAAAACTCTGTAAGTTGGGCCAATGCTTTGATCACCCATTATGGTGACGGTGGACACAAATTCCGCTGGGTTAAGACCTTCGCCTCGTTTGTGATCGAACCACAGTTCAGTTAGTAGACCGTGTGGCCAAGGGAAATAACCAAAACACTGTAAGTCGGGCTGAGATAAGAATTCCGCTCGGACTGACTTTTGGCGTTACAAGCTGTGTTTAACATTTTTTTCAAGGCTCTATAGACGTACTATATTAAATTATTTATATAGCATTGGTCTTTAACCACACCTCGCAAAAAAAATCTGAAGGAGCAAAATGCGTTAGCTGACATCGCTAAGGCAGTTATTAATGCAATTACCAAGCTGACTGCCCTAAATATTTATTGATTGATAAGTCGTGTAAGACGATGATTTCAGTAGGAACCATAGTTATCAATCATTTTGTATAATAAAAAGCGCCTAACTATAGCTCTATAGCACTCGCCATTAACAGCTATTAGCAACATTACAAAAACTGGGTAGCAATGTTATCTCTCCAAAATCTACACTAAACATTTGCCTTTTGGTTACGGCCTGCGGATTTTACAATTTTTAATTGAAAAGCCGATGAAATTGATCAGTCATCATTTTTCTCTAGTCTTAATTTTTATATAAAAAATTTCTTCTTCTTATTTGTTAAAGAAATTTAACGTTCATAACTTTTCTATATAGAAAATTTTCATCAGCCATAATTATTTTATAGAAAATTAATTATAATTTTTTAGACAACACCAACAGTCATGGATTCACCACTCACAATTTTTGTATTTCAGTATTCTCTATAGAAAATAACGTCAACTAAAATTTTTTACATATAATTCTTCTATAAAAAAATTTCATACCATAGTTTTTATCTAAAAGAAAATTAATTTTTCATCTGGTTTTTTGGAAAAATTTTTTATCAGTCATAAGTTTTCGATAGATAAATTTTATCAGTTTGAATAATGAAAAATTTCATCACATATAATTTTTGTATAGAAAATTTTCATTACACATTAGTTTTCTATAGAATTTTTCACCGCAAATCATTTTTCCATAGAAAATTATTATCACAAATTATTTTTCAATAGAAAATTTTTATTACACATAATTTTTCTATAGAAAATTTTCATCACACATATTTTTTTATAGAAAATTATTATCACAGATTATTTTTCTATAGAAAATTTTTATCACACAATATTTTTCTATAAAAAATTTTCATCACACATTATTTTTCTATAGAAAAATGTCATCACACATTATTTTTCCATAGTAAATTATTTTCACAAATTATTTTTTATAGAACATTTTCATCACACATTATTTTTCTATAGAATATTTTCATTATCTAATATTTTTCTATAGAAAATTTTCATTACACATAATTTTTCTATAGAAAATTTTGATCACACATAACTTTTCTATAAAAAATTATTATCACAGATTATTTTTCTATAGAAAATTTTCATCACACAATATTTTTCTATAGATAATTTTCATCACACATTATTTTTCTATAGAAAACTTTCATTACACCTTATTTTTCTATAGAAAAATTTTCATCATATATTATTTTTCTGTAGAAAATTTTCATCATACACAATTTTTCTATAGAAAATTTTCATCACCCATAATTTTTCTATAGAAAATTATTATCACAAATTATTTTTCTATAGCAAATTTTCCTCACACATTAGTTTTCTACAGAAAATGTTCATCACATAATATTTTTCTATAAAAATTTTCATTACACATAATTTTTCAATAGAAAATTTTCATCACACATTATTTTTCTATAGAAAATTTTCATCACACGAAATATTTCTAAAGTAAAATATCATGAACTATAATTTTTCTACAAAAAAAATTTCTTCAGACATAATTTTTCTATAAACAATTTTTATCAGCCATAACAATCAGTCATAATTTTTCTATAGTAAAATTTCATCACTCATAATTTTTCTGCAGCAAAATTTTATTAGTTATAATTTTTAAATATCAAAAAATCAAAAGCCATAATTTTTCTCTAATAAAAGTTTTTTCAGTCATAATTTTTCTCTAGCAAAATTTCATCACAAATAATTTTTCTGCAGAAAAATTTGACCAGAGAAATTTAAGAAAAATTTCATAATTATTAAAAAAAATTTTATTAGTCGCGACTTTTCTATAGAAAAATTTCATCACTCATAATATTTGTATTTAAAATTTTTATGTCATAATTTTTTCTGTAGAAAAATCTCATCATTAATCATTTTTCTCTAAAAAGTCCTTTTAGAGAATTTTTTTAAATCTGTGTTTTCTATATGTCGAAGTGATTAAGTCTATTGTTGTGTAGAAAGGTCCTTTGAAAAATAAACCTTTCATGCTTAAAATGATATGAATAAAATAAAAACAACAAGTAATTTCTACAAAAACAATTGGTTCTGAAATATGTTAAGGAACTTATTTTCCTAAATCGCCTGTTTCTAATTTGATTTCGTTTTTTTTTTTCTCTTTTGTGATTTTTGGGTCATTTTGTGACCCTCATAAACTTAATCGATGTTGATAGCAGGGTACCAAAACAAAAAACAACAAAAACATAAAGCCTTAAATAAAGTGAAAAATTATCTTACTATTTAAAAAAAATATATGATAAAAATATAAATTAGAAAAAATATGTGAAGGTGACCAGACATAAGATAACCAAACAAGAAAATCATTCCTTAGTTATTGTTGTTTTGTTAAGACTTTAAATTTGTCTTTAGAGAAAAGTGTTTATTTGATATAAAAGTATATATTAGACGCTCGGAAATTAGAGCCATTTTGTTTTTGGGGTAGTCCTAATTTCTCAAATGTTCTATTTTCTGGACGTTTTTTTTTTTTTTTGGTTAAGCAACTGTGCTAGTGGCACATCATCTGCGCTGTTGTATTGGTCAGAGTCCCAATTTAACAACTTTGGCGAAGAATTTCTTATCAGTGTTTGCGTCATCTCATCCCAAGCTTGTTTCAGAAATATTATTGCCTTTCGGATGGAATGGTGCACCATTTTTAGCTATTACTTCAGCAAATAATAATAATAATAATTGTAAACAAGCTTTGTTGCACAGCTGCTGTCACATTTGGCGGCAAGAAATATGTAACTATGTTGCCAACTTTGCTTTAAAAATTCTCACTTGGTGCACAAGCGGAGCAGAAATCAATAAGCAAACGAGCCTTCGGAGGCAAGTTATGTTTTTAAGAAAACTGGATGACCTTTAAACAAAAAAAATTAAATATTTTAAAATTAAAGAAATTAAAAGCAAAATTTATTTCTCTTACATCATAAATAAATATCTTGTGAAACCAATCATGAAAGATCCGTTTTTTGGAAAAGTCGTAATGAAGTGGCTTATTAAAACCTTTGAAATAACTGGGATTTTTGGCTTTTTCAATAACTAAGGGCACTAATTTGTGAGAGCCATTAGCATTTGAACTAAGTAAAATTGAAATTCGTTCTTTTTGAATTATGTATCCAGGGGCACTGGATACATAATTCACAAGCAGACAACGATAAAACTAACCGGTTTCATCCACATTATATATTTGCGACTCTATCCCAACTCAGTGACTTTTGCATGGAATTTGTGAATAAATGGAGTGATCGAGACAATATCACTAGAAAGTATCTCGCCACCAATTTTTAAAAAACGTCTGCAATGTCGCTTTTTAAATTCATCCATTCATTCAACCATCCATCGCTTGCTCGGAATGCGTTTTCATTTTTATCGAGGTATTCTTCACCAAAAATTTGTTTCACAAAAATTTGTGTTTTCCTTTAATATTATTCCTGTCAATGTACACTTCCTTTCGCGTTGTTTAAAAAACCACTAATAAAGACGACTTTCAATTTTCGGACATTCGGCACTATGCATAGTTTTATGTGATGCTTCCTGATAAGCGTGGGCAACAGCATTCAGCTGATGGCAGATTTGCTCACATTGAAATCTAGCGCTTTGTCCAGCTTTTCCAATATCTTTACTTAGGTTTCCAAAGCCATTTTTAGTAAGTTCTTTTTAGTTTTCGGTAGAGGCTACCAAAATATTTTCATATTAATGAAATATTACTTTTTTTTACACCAACAGCCGTTAAATTGTTTGAAAGGGTCACCTTAAAATTAAAATCTCAGCAATGATAGGAATTCTGTTGATTTTTGTTAGCAAAAAAAAAAAGAAAAACCAAATTTCATGTTTAAAATTGAGTAGAATTTTTAACACAGGTTGACAATATTAACAAAAATATTATTTTAATGGTTTTGCTTGTTATGTATTTAACAGATCTAACAAGAAAAGCCATTTAGAAAATCAGAAAAAAGTTTTAAAAGATTTTTATTAAAAGGCAATTTGCTTTATTTAAGAATGAAAAAATAATTTTTTTTATTAAATATTTTAATGCATAAATCGAAAAGAAATAAAATCTAATAGAAAAATGAGATTTAAAACCACTTGTTTTTTATAGAGCTGTACCTCTATAAACAAATTAATAAATATTTCTCTTTCAACAAACCTAGAAATTCAACTCTCTTTCTCTTTTTTTCTCTCTTTTATAAAAGAGATCAAGGATTGGGTATTTTTTAAAAAAGAAATACAAATCTTTGGAGATAATTTACGAGATTATAATGCTTTCAAAATAAAGGGGGTTTTTTATAGAGGTATACATTCGGTTGGAAATGGAATAAAACAGAAATTATTTTTTTAAATTGCTATAAAATTTACTTTATTCGCAAGATAATCTTCCGGCATCATAATTTAAATATGACTTCTGGTAAATGACCACGGCGACTGTTTTCGATGTAGTCTATACTGGAACTTCAAATATCAATGACTTTACCCAACTTTTGCAGAGATACACCGGAACCGGGCGTAAACCAGCGACTTTGCATATCTACACAGAAAACATGTTAGCAGCATCTTGAATACCAATTCACGGATACGAAATACGAAACAAAGCAGTTGCTAAACGTTTCCTTCAATAAATCACAAGCTGTGCAACATGCTGCGCCGCCTTGTTGAAACCACAGCTTCTGCTCATCAAGATTCTTGAATAGATGAACGAAAAAGTCAGTAATCATGGCTCTATAGTGGTTAACGTTGACTGTAACATTCTGACCAGATTACGAACCAATGATTCCACCAGGCCATAAAGCACACCAAACGGTTTCAGATGGTGGTCAAACCACTGGGAATGAAAAGCAACGTCATTCACGCCCTAGGAAGCCGAGGACTAATTCTAGCAACAGGTCTTACCTAGTTGCAATTTCAGCGGCTTCAAAGCAGGGTTGCAAATAACTACTCCTTGCTGAAGAGCTGGAGATTATCCAACTTCTGGTCCAGAACACATGACTAGCATGCTTACTGGTTCCGGATCATTCACCCGTTGGTGTTATTAAAGGCGAGATGATCCTGGCCCACATAATCAGTTCATGCTTAGGGCCGCAAAACCACAACCACCACGATACTCCAGAAGGGCCAACCTCAATAATCAGAGAACAGCTAAAAGTCTAAAGAGACAATTGGCGGAACTCTGGCGCTTACTGATTCCAGTGGAAATAACGTGGAGTTTTCAGTTGACTCCCTGCTTGCCTTCAGGGGACTGAGCTCCCTTATACCTCCAGCAGCACAGGTTTGGAGGGTCAAGTATTCCATAAAGACCGATAAATGTGCACTCCGGAGGAGGGGGGGACGGACACTAGAAAATGAATTATCATTACTTCAAGTATGGCAGTTTTGCTTATAAAAGTGAGCTTCTTCACTAAATAAAATTTGCTTATGCAAATCGGTATCACTTTTGGACCCAATTTGTCTAATTTGAAAGCGTTCAGTCTTTTCATGTTGAAATGCTAAACCAATGTAAATATAAATCTCACCTGACAAAATGCCCGCCAGTTAAAAAGTGTTGCCAGCTTTAAGTTTTATTCATCCGTTATATACTACGAGTGTATTATATCGCTAAGCGAGAAAACCGTTTAGAAACTTCTCAATACAATTTTGCAATTTGTTAACTTCCCAGCTCTTTTGGTGTTATGTCCAGTAGATTTGATAATTTTTATAATTCGTTGTTTTTTCAATTTTGTTTACATACCCCATTCCTCCAAATGACCCCAGCGAAAATAATCCAGCGGCGTTAAATCACAAAAATCAGGCGTACAATCGACATCGCCAAATATAAAAATTAAGCTGCCGGAAAATTTCTCAAGCAATAACTAAATTGTTGCAACGCTAAAAGTCCCGATGCTCGTGTTTAGCGGCACAGGCACAGTCGAATAGATTATTATTTGATTCTATAATTATTTTTATTTTTAATTATCTTTAAGGCGAATGAACTGTTATTTTATTTTATAACGATCTTTATAGCTTTGTATTTTATATTTTTAATTTAACGGGAGCTCACTAGGCAACGCCATCTTTACGTGATATTACAATTGACAGCTGATAATGAACGCAGCCACCAGCTGTTTTATATTGTATATCAGCTGTGGAGATGGTGTCTGTATGTATGTGTACTTGTGTGTGGCGGCGAATGAGTATATAAAGAAGTTGGTGCCCAGCCGGCAGATAGATAACATCGCCCGAACATACTTCTGAGTATCTTCGGCAAATACTGTGAAATCACAAACTGGTACAGTAGTTTCTATTGGGAGTGACCAGAGCAGCGTTAAAATGTCTTCGTGTGGTTTTTACCTTGCAAAATTTCCGCTGTGCTGGGTATTTCCCTCATACACTAACTATTATCTCGTGGTGCTGGCCATAGTAGCACCGGTGAGGTCACAAACTGGTGTAATATTTTCCAATTAGGGTTGTTATATTATTTCAATCGTTTTAAATAAAAATGTTTGTACTTTTTGTTTATTAAAATTGATTTCTTTATTTGTGTTTGTTCGGTTATGCTCAGCGCGGAGCAGTTAAATCCAGCTCAACTTGGAAGAATGAACAAAGATTGCTTTTCCTTCCTAATTGCAGTCGTTTATATATTGACTGTGAGAAGGTATGCAGTAGTCTAGTACTTAATTTATTAATATTAATTATATACAAATGTTATTATAAATATTATTGTTATTACGAATAGTGAAATGTGGCCTGGTTCCTATTGCACTTATTTTGGGATTTCTTTCCAAAAAATAAATGTGTCACCTGAAACTCACCGATCGACACACACACACGCTATGTATCTGCCTGTTGAAGGCCATTCAGTCATTGCATGTATGTTGACAACAACAAACATAAGTGCATTGCTAGTGCATTGCACTTGAGTAATTTGATTTAAACTTTTTAGTTTGTTGTGTTAATGACTGCGCGTGTGAATATTAGATATTTACATTAGGGTTGTTCCACTACACTGGTGCAGTGATATTTACCCAGCCTGGTTTGTGCCTACAGTCGCTACTGGAGGTGACCAAAGCAATGTTAATTGTGTTCTAGTGGTTTTTACTCTGCAAAATTTTCGCTGTTATGGCTATTTCCTTCGTGCACCACCTCGTGCACACCATTGCATGGCACAGGGAACAAAGAGGATGAGCTGCTGTTAAGGAGATTAGTAGCAAATAAGGGCTAAAGATTTATACCGAATCAACCAGTCGCTTTTTAATTCAACGTTAGCACAATACGACGCTGGACACTGTTGAGCATATCCCAACAATCAGTCAAACCGTATCGTTACATTGTTTAAGTGGCTATGTGGCCTGTGGCGTCGTCTTGCTGCAACAAATCATTTGACAGACAATTTACTTCCTAACCCAAATTCGCCTACCCATTATATAAAAAAGTTAGAAATCCGAAAATACTTTTTTTTTTGGCAGTTAAACAAAAATAGCCTACCCGCTCTTCATTTTTTAAGGATTTTTGTGTACAATTGCTGGTGACGAGTTGGAATACTTGGGCTTTTCCGTATCAACCACACTAACACAGAGTTGTTAACAGTAATTCCAACTGAAATTTGAAATACGATATAATTTCAAGCTGAACATTTTTGAAGCGTTAACTAGTAATCGATAACAGATTTACAAAAATTTAAACTGATTTTCAGTAGAGTTGTAGACCGTATTAGGGGCATCTAATTTTGTTCGTTCAAATTTTTAATTTTGTAAAAACATTTTTGTCAATAAATTTTTATTTATTTATATTTTTTATTTTAGGCAAATTTTATTAAATGCTTAAGTATTAAAATAAACTTGTGTCCTTTTGAAATTAAATTCAACCTTTGATGTCAAAGGTTTTTTTTTATTTTATTTTATTTGAAAGCATTGACATCAGATGCCACACTCACACACACGCACGCAATTATTAATTGTTTTTATTTTCGAGTGACAATATTACTTTTGTTTCATTGGTCTGACTGGTATTATTACAAATTGTTTTTGTTGCAAGAATTTTATACATTTAATATTTTCTTTATTTAAAAAATTCCCAACATTTTATTTTTTATAAATAGAAATTTTAAATGAGCCATATTTGCATTGAATATTGTCTTGATTTAATCGCTGAATACTTAAGAATATTTTGTACAGCAGGTGTGCAAATTTTCTTCATTTGAATGTTTCTTACATAAAAATTAATTAATATTTATTTAATTGCTTCACTTAAAATGCAAATGCGTAAAAAATAATAATTAAATTTAAAATTTTTTTATTAAAAAAAAATATTTTAATTAATTTAAGGTGAATTTTGTTAAAACTTGAAAAATTCACCATTTTACTGATGTAATGGCCGTTCACTTGCATATTGAGAGTTATAGCTGTGATGCCACCTTCTTTCAAAGTACACACAATAATTTGTCAACTCATTCAGTAAAATCATAAACACATATTAGGGGTGGGCAAATTTGAGGTTAGAAAATAAATTGGCTGCCATATGATTAAATATCAAGAATTAAGCTGTCACCTTGTGAGATTTATTTAGTAAAATGTTGGAAAATATTAAGCATGGAATGCTATATTCTTAAATAGAGAATTTTAATTGTTAGCAGTTTCTAAAAAAATTGTTAAACTTTTACTGTATCACTTCGTAACATTCGAGCACTTTTCCCTCGTAATCAGGCTCCTTCTGAGTCCGCTGTGCATAATTTAATCGCTAAGTTCGAGCCTCGCAGTATTATAGCTGACAAACGACCAACACAATCTGCTTGTGGAGTTCAGAATGAGTCAGCAACTAGTTGACGTTTGCAACAATTGGACATATAGAGCCATGGATTTTTTAAGGTGATCACAAAATATGCTTATTTTTGTGAACTTCCTATTACTTACAAAGATACAGCCATTTTAAGTTTTCGGTAAAATTTTCATTAAAATTCGATTGTTATAGGTGATCACAAATTATGCTTATTTTCTCAAAATTCCAATTATTTAGGGAGTTACAACCATTTAAAATTTTTAGTGAAATTTTAATATAAAACCCGATTTTTTATAGGTGATTCTAAATTATGCTTATTTTTGCGAAATTCCTATTATATACGGAGATACAGCCATCGATTTTTGTAGATGATCACAAATTATGCTTATTTTTGCGAAATTCCTATTATTTACGGAGATACAGCCGCTTTGTTCAAGAATCAAAGCCGACCGACTGTTGTTTGGGTCGAACGTTTGCGAATTGGCTAAATAAAAAGAATGCATTTTTCAACAAAATCATCTTTAGTTACGCGGCTTAATTTTAACTATGCGGTAATGCGTAATTTGATTTACATCTGTACCTGACAGTTAGCCCTTACTAGATGGTGGTCAAACCACTGTGAATGGTATGTAGCGCCATTCTCGCCCTAGGAGGCCTTCGAGTCCGTGCCCTCTCCGGTCATTCCTAGTTGCAACTTTAAAAGCTCGAAGTAGGTCGCAGCCTTCACTCCTTGCTAAAGAGTTGGAGACCATCCAACTCCTGGTCCAGAACGCATGAAGCTTAATATAATTAAGAACACGACGGCATTCATACTCACTGGACCTTAACCATTCATTTTGAATGATCCGACCCACAAACTCTCACGAGGGCCTCGAAACCACAACCACCACGATACTTCCATATAGGGGCCAACCTCAATAATCAGCCAGAGAACACCTAAATGTCTAAAGAAACAAATAGTAAACTCTGGGGCTTACTGATTCCCGTGGAAATATGTGGATTGTCCAGATGGCTCCTACTAGACTTTAAGGGGGAAATTAGGCAGTTATTGCGTGATATGATTTACATCTGCGCCTGGCTATGTAGCCAACTGTGCATAAATAGGAACGTCATGCTCGTCCTAGGAAGCCGAAGACTAATTCTAGCAACAGGTCTTTCCTAGTTGCAACTTTAATGATTCCAGAGCAGGGCTGCAAATCATCACTCTTTGCTGAAGAGTTAGAGACTATCCAACTCCTGTCCAGAACACATGTCTAGCATTCTCACTGGACTGGATTATTCACCTAGGGTGTCATTAACGGTGAAATGATCCTGGCCACCATATTAAACAACAAACCTGATATGGCTTTTCTGATTTCTTTGCATATACCTTGCTTTTCCGATATCAACACAAAAAGAAATCCGGAGCAGCTATATCAGGCGACCGTGGAGGCCAATTAACATCACCATTTCTTAAAATAACTTTTTGTGGAAAAAGGTCTCGCAGTAATTCCATTGTAATCTTGGCTGTATGCGATGTGGCACCGTCTTGTTAATCAAGCGCAAAGCATGCAGTTGTGGCGTTAAGAAGTTTTCAATAATAGCACGCTATCGCTCCCCATTTACAGTTACCATTACGCCGTTTTCATTTTGAAAGAAGTAAGTTCCAATGATTCCTCCTCTCCTGGTCAAATTGCACACCAGACTGTCACTTTTAATGGATGCAAAGGTGTTTGTTGAATAATTTTAGGGTTTCTCATTCCCCAGAACCGACTATTCTGTTTATTTCCATATCCATGCAAATGAAAATGTGCCTCGTCACTGATTATGACTTCATGAAAATCAGGGCTGTCACGGGCGAGCTGTAACATCCTATTGGCATATATATGGCGGCGTAAATGGTTTTATGGCAGATGCTCTTGTGTCAACAAAATTTTATATGGAAACAAATGCAAAGCCTTGTGCAAAATTGTGGCCAAAGTTGTTCTTTGAAGACCAAGCTCCTGAGCACGACATCGAAATTCAGGTTGATGAATTGTTTTAAACACTTTCTTGAGCAGCAGTAATATTTTCAGCCGATCTTGCAGACCTTGTCGGCCATTCTTGTGGGCCCATCCATCTACAGACCCTCTTTTTTCTAAATCATTCACTGCACGATAAATCGTGCGTTTTGTTGGCACGTTGTTTCTCCCAACAATTTCACATAACTTTCTCATCGTCACAGTAATCGATAATTGATTTTAATAAAATGTTTTAATAATTAAAACGCGTTGGTTTATCGAATATTTTTTCATAATAAATTTGCCACGTGCTAAAAATGAACTGTCAAGATTAATGTTTACCTAAATGGCGGCAAAACGAAGTAGTATGCCTTCACGGCGAACACCCTGTATTTAGTTTAATCAAGACAGCGATATAATCCACACATCCACCCAAACAATTCAGTTATTGCTTGAGATATTTTACGGTCGTGTAATTTCTCGTTCTAGTGATTTAACGACACTGGTTTATTTTTTCGGGGGCCAAACAACTGACGCTCTAAAAGGTAACATTGATGAGATAAATGAAGCTTTATTGTAAAATGTACTTCAAAATTTTGCGTAAAGGCGGAAATTTGGCCGCCGCAGTAGACACCGTTATGAAATTCTATATTTCTGCTATACATTGGTATCAATAGAATTAAGGTTATCAAAAGTCGTTTGTGTTTTAAGCTAATTTACTTCCTAACCTCAAATTTATCCACCCATTACATTTTAAAAAAATGATAAAATTAATTAACTGATTCTTTTCCATTAATATAAAAACTCATCCTTAAAGTATGCTTAATTAAAAATAAATTAGCAATTGTATTAAACTTTACATCTAAAACAATCGTGGGATGTACCATGTACATTCCACATAAGTACATACATGGAATATGAGTGTGTATTTTGAAAAACTTTAACATCCGTTTGCAATGACCTTGTCAAGAGGAATGTAACAGCTTTTGTACAAATGTCAGTTTATTTTGGCAATCTTTCACACGCATACAATCATACCAAGTAATAAAAGAAACAAAACAAAAGAAAAATCTTAGCTGCACAAAATTAAGCTGCTAATAATACAATAACATTCTTTCTTATCAATAGTTTTCTATGAAAAAAGAGAACAAAGAGAATTGTAAAATGAATTGTGGAAGCTAATAAAAGAAGAGAGAGAGAGAGCAAACAACCACGTGAATATATAGAAGAATTAATTACACATAGAAATTGATGCTTTTAATAGGGTGTTTCATAGAAATTTTATATATTCAAAAAAAGTAAAGAGCAACTGGTGCGAAATCTATGCAGTCGGTATTGGCTGAATTTGAACACGATTTAAGTTCAATCAAATATTGTTACGTTTGTTTCTACAAATGTTTTAATCTAAAATTCCTTAATTCGCTTGTGTCAAATTGTAGAGTATTTAAGTAAGATATGTGTGTAGTTACTCATACATACACAACCGAAATGTGTTTAATTTTATATGCAATTAGAAAATATTTACGGCCCTTTCAACACCCATTTATTTTATTGCACATGACATTATCTTTAGGGACTCTACATAAATCAAAATGTTTTACATCAAAGCAGATTTTTGTATTTAAATTAAAATGCTAATACGGCAATATAACAAATATTTATTAATTTATTTAATTTTATCAATGAGAATAAAACTTTGAAAGAAAACGAATGTTAAATAATATTCAAGTATGGAAATATGAAAAGCTTGGTTGGGCAAAGCTGTATGTCTCCGACTAATGTGCTTGAAAAAAGCAATTTCACTAAAGTTAGTTAAGACCAAAATGGGAATTAAGACACAATTTTAAAATAAATGTTTTTATTACCTGTGAAAGGTTTAATTCCTTCACAAATGTTAACACCTTTTAACTTTAGTAATGTGTACCAAAGAATAGACGTAGACAACGAGAGACAAGAAAGATTTAAAAAATATACTTAAAAATTCTTTAAAATATTGGTTGTTTTTTTCGTTTGGACCAGCACTCAGGGGATTACCCCTTCTCAGGCAATGCATTGTACTAGAAATGGGAAATTAGGTTATGGGGAGGAGTAAAGAGGGAGTAGTGTTTGTGGACATTCGATTTGAATTTTCCTACATTGCAAGTGCCAGAAAATACATTTTTTAAAGAGAAGTAGCACTTCAGGCAACAATGCCTATTTAGTCAAGTACCGTGCTACGTTCTTAAGGAAAGGGATAGAGAAGAGATGAAACAGGTGGTGAAAATTAAGTCGGAAATTAACTGCCGTATAAGACAGCACAGCGACCAAGGACTACGCCTTCATCGCTGAACAGCTCCACCGACAGTAAATTTTTATTTTTGTAGTGAAAAAAAAACAAGATCTTCTTTGGGAACCACTGACAAGCTAGTACACTACCTACTAGCCTACAGGGGCACCTGCTAAAAAAAGTGCGTAGTGCGATTCACTGGCAAATCGACCACTTATGCATGAGCTCTCAACAAAAATCGAGTCAAACGCAAAAACGTAAAAGTTTCAGGAACAAGTTCCCTAATTTCGTTAGAGCACTTACCATTGTAGTAGTGATAAAACAGTGAAATACGTCCCATATTGCATCGATGCTGTTGAGAATCAATAGAGTTGGATACCCTACCGTCTCCAATGAGCCTCTTGGTCCTCTCCTATACCCGGTCAAGCAACTCCAAAATAGACTTTGGAGCGCCGGCCCGTCCATGGCAGTTGTATTGAATCTTTGGGCGGATATAGGTGGTATTAATAGTACGAAGATCGAAAGCAAAGAAGTATCTCCTACACCATTTGTGAAAACCGAGGCACTTAAAAGTTTCTTTAGAAACCTAAAAATGTGTTAAGTCCGTCGAACATGGCACTGAATACTCATGCCAAGAAAATCAAGAGCTTCCGATTCCGTTATACCCATATTACTCATAATAACATGCACTATTTGCGAATATTGATCTACGCAACTCTATTCGCACGAACCCATTCTGTGATTGTTGCGAGATCGTGATTGAGCGTATCATTAATGTTTCGCCTTATGTAACACACCTCCTACTGCTTCGGTCTATTACTAAAGGAATACGAATGACAAATGGTGCTGTCATCTGCGAAAGAGTAAATAGGGTTGAAAGTTTGACGAAGAAGATCATTTTTAAAAATAAAGTAGAAGAAAGAACGGAGCCTTGCGGTACGCCTGAATTGATTTTGAACTCGTCGGATGAGATCCCATATATAAAAGCTCGTGTAGTGCGATTCCTGAGAAAATTTAATATAAATCTGGAGAAATGATCGCCGACACAGTTTTGACAGAGGTGCGCCAAGTTACACTTTATCAAACGCCTTGGATATATATAGAGCCACCACCATACTTTCTTCGAAATGACGTATGAAATTGCATCACTTTACCGAAAGGAAGACGAGCAAATTACCCATAGAGCGCCCCCTATGGCAACCATATTGTCGATCGCTAAGTAAGCCGTTGTACTCCAGATACCTCACAAGATGAAAATTAATCCTATTTTCCATCACTTTAGAATGTGCAAAACAAATTTCAATCGGGTGGTAATTTTCAGGGTTGTTAGCCTCACCCTTTTTGGGGATAGGCGTTATTTTAGCAAACTTCCAAGACTTTGGAAATTCATTGGCATGATACAAAATGCTGAAAACGGTTGCTAATGGACGCGCTAGCATCGAAAAACACTGTTTCCCTGGAGACTTGTTGACGTTAAGATCTACTAAAACCTTTTTAACCGCTCGAGCTCAAAAGAATATATTCGGTATAGTAGAGGCTGCTCTGTCGAGCTCAGGGGTGGTTGACTATTTTCCGGCAAATAAGAATTATTTACAAATATACCACTCAAAAGCTTAGCCTTATCAACCGGGTCAGAGAATATATGATCATTTTTCAAAAGATCCTTTATCCTTTACTATTTTAACAAATGACCAAAAGAAACTTGGCAGAAAGTCACACAAAGATCTCGCCTTTTTGCGTAACGAATCAGAATATGCCATTTTGTTTATACGTAAATGCAATGAAATAAATTAAAACTAAAAAACCCAAAACCAACGTTAACAACTTTTTTGAGATGGTGCATGTTGACCGTATGCTTCTACCAACAATCTATAACTATTTCAACTAATTGTTCTTTAATTGATATTTTATATTAACTTTGCATCCGATTAAACTTGTATCCACTTAATATATTCTTGCCTATTCAGTTTAATTTTTTTGTGTACTGCATTACCTTCAATAATAAATAATTTCAGTATTGGATGGCAATGTTGACGATCATTCACAATAGTTAAAATACAACACTTCTAAGCCCGCCGTTTTCTTTTAATGCTCTTGCACATTGTTTTCATAACAACAACAAAACAGAAAACAACTGGTTTGCAAACAGTGTTGTTAGACTTGGACTTTTATCCCAAAAGTGAGGATTTTTATGTGAAAATTGGAATATGAAATCTTGCTTGGGGGAATAATGATTTTATACAATTATTTTATTGCAAGTCCCAATTTACATTACACGATTTTTGTCGTTGCAATTTTTGTCACCGTACATTGTGCAGCTAAAAGACGTCTCCTTGAATGTCGTTATTTATGGTTAGTTATCTATGATATTATCTCCATGGGGTATTTGCTGAGAAAGTAAATTACTTTTAAAAAAAAAATTTATTATTACCCTTTATGTATAATTAATTTTCGTATTTTAACGTAAATAAGTCTCCCGGGATCGTTGGAGATAAAAAGTTGTAATTTCTGTATTCCCCTTAAAAATTAGTCTGGGAGCTCTGCTGGCAAATTGCAATGGTCGATCTAGGCAACAACAAATAATGAAACAATTCAAATTTTTAAACGGTATTTTGCACAAGAGCGCGCTGCACACATACATAAATTCAGTGGCAAGAATAAAAGAAGAGATCGCAAATTTTATTCCAAAAGTGTGAAAACATCTGTAAGTTTAACTTAAATAATTTAAATTTATTTCTTTAAACAGGATAATCGTAAGTGTTGTTTGATGTAAACAAATTAGTTTGTTGTTTTTATTTTTTTTTTGGCAATTTTTCTAAATTACTTTGCACGGTGTGTGTATGCATGTGGTGTGTCTTAGGCAGCAGCACATTTTCTTTTGTGTTTTCTTGTAATCTTTTGAAATTGTTTTTGTTCAGGAGACCATTTTCCTTTTTGTCCAAATTTAAGGTTATGTTTAATGGTTTGCATTTTTCTAGAATAGTAAAACAAAATGAGTAAAACAGATTCCAATAGACTGGCTGCTTACAAAAGCAACTCAATAAATACAAATGTGAGTACATTTTTATAGTTTATAAATAAAATTTTCTTTTATTTAAATTAAATTGTATTTCCAACTTTGCAGGATTCCCGTTTGCGACGTCATGAAGTTACTGTGGAATTACGAAAATCGAAAAAAGATGATCAATTGTTCAAAAGGCGCAACATAAATGACGATGACATAACTTCTCCTCTAAAGGAGTCAAATGGTCAGTCGCCAATACAAATGACAGTAGATGAAATAGTGGCAGCCATGCAGAGCAATGAACCTGAGCGACAATTTACTGGCATGCAGGCAGCACGTAAAATGTTGTCTCGTGAACGTAATCCTCCCATCGATTTAATGATTGGTCATGGCATTGTCCCCATATGCGTAGAATTTTTACAAAATTTTGATAAGTATGATAAAAAAAAAGTGCTTTAAATATTTTATTTAAATTTCTTAATGTGTTAAATTATATTTCAGACCTTTGCTACAATTCGAGGCTGCATGGGCTTTAACTAACATTGCCTCTGGCACTTCGGAACAAACACGTTGTGTTATTGAAAATAATGCTGTACCCCACTTTATTGCTTTGCTGCAATCAAAAAATATTAATTTAGCCGAACAAGCTGTTTGGGCGTTGGGTAATATTGCCGGTGATGGTGCTGCTGCTCGAGATATTGTTATACAACACAATGTTATCGATGGCATTTTAAATTTATGCAATGAAAGTACACCCTTATCGTTTTTGCGCAACATTGTTTGGCTAATGTCGAATTTGTGTCGCAACAAAAATCCTTCGCCACCATTTAATGAAATTAAACGTTTACTGCCTGTTTTGTCACAACTTTTGTGTGGTACGGATATTCAAGTTTTAGCTGATGCCTGCTGGGCTTTGTCTTATGTTACCGATGACGAAAATCAAAAGATACAGGCTGTGGTTGATACGGGTGCTGTGCCACGTTTAGTTCATTTGCTGGGCACTGATGAACCAGCTATTATTGTGCCTGCTTTGCGTAGTGTGGGAAACATAGTAACGGGTACCGATCAACAGGTAAGTTTTATTCTTTTGTTTCTTAAGGTTTAATTTAATGTAAATTATATAAATAAAAAATTTTAATTTTTTGGTAAAAATATTATCTCAATTTCGCTGATTCTATAAAAAAATTGCAATAAACATAATACTGAGCACTAGTAATATTAAAGCATGAAGTTTACTCTACCGTAATTAAAAATTTGGTGATTTTTCATGGTGCATACTAAAATAAAATAGTCTACTGACAAAAAAGAAAACACAAACAAATCTTCTCAAAATTTTGCTTAAATAATTTTAGTATTAAATTAAGTCTAAATAATTTGAAAACGAAAATGGATGTAATGTGTATATTGCGTATTTGTTATATATAATGAGTTTACGTGAGTCTCATAAATTGAGAATATAATCGTAATCGCCAAAATAAAAGTTATGTAAATAATAATAGAACCCCTGAAATCGCAACGTGTGCTGAAAACCACATAAGTTTTAAATTTTTGGTGTGATTTTCTCTTTTCGAAAACTCAGGAATATAACCGATGTTTGGCCGAGATTTGATGACATTTTTTAAGCTATTGAAAATTAATTAGTGTTTTTTTATCAAAATATCAAGGGAAAGTAAACAAAAGTTTTTGTTTTTATATATTGAAACGTTCACTATCTATCTGCTTTACCACATTCTGTTCTATTGTTAGTCATTTGATGCCTTACACTCGGCATTTAAAATACCTGTTTCTAGGCTGGCACAAACTTCGATGGCAGTCCTGAAGCATTGAATTGCGTGGCAAGCTCTGCCCAAATCTGCTCACAATACAATACATCTTATCACTTTAAAAATATCTACCAGAACGCTATTTTATGTTTTCATATTTTTATTTTTTTTTATTTATTTATTTATTAGTATTAATAATACTCTAATATTCCATTCTTATCTTATATTAAAATTATTCCGTAACCTTATGTTTACATAGTTTTTATAAAAATTATACATTTTTTCCTAAATATAATATCATTTGCCTCATTTCTAATCCCAATTGATAGTGAGTTATATAACTTAAATCCTTTATAGAAAAGAGATCTTTGCATCGCTGTTGTTGTTGTCCTTTGAAGCCTAAAATTTTCCGCATTTCTAAGTCCATATGGTTGTATCTCGCCAACGTGTCTGATTTGATCGCGTAGATATTGTGGAGCATTTCCATTTTTCATTTTTCTTATAAAAATTAGGGTGTTGAGTGCCAATCTTTGCTTTACATTCATCCATCTGAGTGTGTCTAACATTATCCCTACCGGTGCACATCTATTGCATTTTAAAATCGATCGCATTGCCTTATTTTGTAGTTTTTGTAGCCTTTCCAGTTGTGCTTCGGTGCAGCATGTCTATAATATGGTTGAACCAAATTCGAAGTGAGGTTTTATTATCGTATTGTATATGTTCATCGACGTCATTATAGAAATTTTATATCTGATACGTTTAAAAAATCCTATCTTTTTCCCGATTTTTTTGCACATATGTATATTCTCTATGTTCTTTAAATCTTAATTTATTGTCGATTATAAAACCCATATATTTAATATGTTTTACTTTTTCTATTACTATTAATTTTGATTATAGTTTCACTAGTCTCATTTATTTCTACAATTATCGTTTTATTTTCATTTAATTTAAGTCTAATCATCTTTATTCCATTAAGATATCTACATGATGAAATTGTTTTCATTTTTAAATTTGAAGCACAAACAATTATAGATTTACAAAACATAGAAGTCGCGCTAGTTCGCACGGAAGCTGCCAATGTTCGCTGACACCTGAATACTAGAACATACATGAAATAATCACCAATCAAATAACATTTATTAAACTATAAAATGTCTTAAATTTTTTCATTATTTTATAAATTATTTGGTGGAAAATTGCTCGTTTTATTAGAAACTTGAATAAGAAACATACGAAGGTATTCAAAATAAAGTTTTTGAAAAAAAAAACTAAGTGATTCTAAATTATCAGCCATTTAGTTGACCGGTTTAAAACCACAAAATTCCAAAAAGTTTTATATGCAGAAAGAACCCTTTCCTGCGATTTTAAAGCACTTTCATCAAAAGTAATTTTCACAACATGCCCACAACATGAATAATTTTTTTATGTGATTAATTTGAGAAACACCCCTCTTTAATTTAAATTTGCCTTATGTTGCATTTTTATTTAGAAAGTTGAAAATAAATATTTGTTTATAAAATTTTGCTTTTGTTTGATTTTACACATCATTTTTTGAATGTTTATGTGTTTGCACTCTGCTTGCTTCCTTTATTCTATACAATTTTGTAACTTTTCTTCTAATAAAAATATTTTTTAGAAAATCAAATTCTTATTCAAAAAACAAAACAAAAACACTTAACTTTATTTCAAATTTATAATTTTTAACGAGAAGCAAAGTATTTCATTTTCTAATCTGAATACTTAAAAACTTCTTACCATTTTTATATTTTATGAAATTGTTAATTTAAAGTTTTCTTAAGAATTTATATGAATAAATTCTTTAACAAAGTTTTTAAAAAATAAATGCAAGTATCATACTCCTCTATTATTTTGTTTATCCACTTAAAGTTTGTTAAAAAAAGTATATCGCCAGATTATAAAAAAAAGTTTCATCATCATTTCGATGAGACATCTGTAGTTAGATTTAGCAACAATATACTTTTTTAATATATAAATTGAGTATAGCAAACAAAGCATAATAGAATTTTTTAATTCAGGTGAGTTAGATATTCAGCAAGAAAGCAATAATTTAAAAAAAATTTAATATTTTTCCGTTAACTAGAATAAGATTTTTTAACTAAAAATTCATATAAAGGAAGATGTAATATTTCATGCCGAATAAAAATAAAAATATTAAATCGTTTCAACATACCATTTGAGCAGAAAACTTCAAGTATAGTTGCAAGGAGGTTGTACTAAAACCGCTATTTAAAAGATTAGAAACGAATTAAGTAACTGATACTGAGTTAGTTATATTTTACTTCTTAAGCCATGTAGTGGGGATTAAGAAGTATGAGAGAGTTACTTAAAAGACAGAGTAAAATTTAAAAAGTAAAAAATATAAAAGTTTTTATTAAAAGTGACATCTGAATGTAGGCATCTTTTTTCAGACTCTACAAAAGCTATCGTATGCAAGCCATTGCCAAATTCAAAATTGTAGTTAACAAAATTTATTTTAACACTATTTAACAATTGAATTAATGAAATACATTTGAAACAGATATAATTGATTATTACAATGTTCTTTAACCTTTTCATGGGAGTCCCTATATGAGGAAATTCATTACGAACTGAACTTGCCCCTAAAACTATCAATTTTACAAAAAAAAAATTATTAAATTCAAAATTCCTTAAAAAAAAAAATAGTTTCGATTTTAAGGGTGAAAAACTAGAATTTTTGTTTTTGGAAAAACCGCTGTTTTTCTTAACTTTAACCTCAATACGGCAGATTGAGCTGAAACTTTGCCAATCTTATTTTCTAGTCAATTGGCACATTTTAGGGCGGCGAACCGGTGGAAAATACAAAATTTATTTTTTGTAACCACCCTAGTGTATGTACATATATTCCTTGATTACGGTTGAACGCAAGTCTAAAATATTATTATTATTTTTATTTATTATATTTATTTAACCTGCGTGAATAAATTCTGAGGCTAAATTAATTTGACGAGCACTGGCTACATCAGCTCTAATTTACGATATTTGCATTTATGCACTAATAATTCAAGTAGAATCAATATAGAATATAGAATTAATGAAGTTTAAGTAAATTTTGGTGTTTATGTAATAAGTAGCGTTTCAAATTCTCAATCCAGTGAGTCTAAAAAAATGGCTCCTTGAGGAGTTCTAAGGCTGAGGTGTTGCCAAAGACGTTGTGCCTTTGTCTGTGGAGTGACGGACATTCGGTAAGTATGTGTCTGACAGTCAGGTTGCATTTACAGCGGCTGCATTCATGTGAAAAGGAGGTGTGACCTAGGCGCAATCTGGAAAATATTCTTATTCTGTTCTTCTCTGATGATATAGGGTAGATAGGATGGTTGTGGTATTGATTTATGCTGGAGTAGTAATGATGGAGAATTTCTTTTTTTTTTGTTTAGCTTTTTTCCTAACGTAGTTTGCAATGTGACAACGTGTATCTATTTTTTCTAGTACGTCATTTATTAAAATTGGACTATGAGGCGTGCTTGGCAGCTGCGTCAGCTTTTTCATTGCCAGTAATTCCGTTGAGGCTTGGTATCCAGTAGATTATGATTTTATTTTTACTTCAGATGAGCGCGTCCCTGATTTTGGTAATTGTGTTCCATCTATTGTTAAACGGATCACTTACAGCTTTTACCACTGAAAGGCTGTCTGTAAAGATTACTGTTTTCTTTTTTTCTGCTAGTGCTAGACGAATTGCATGGTAAATCGCGTATGATGCCGCTGTAAAGACGGAGGACTGTTTATAAATAGTGCCTAAGATGAGATTTTCACCTTCTTCATTTACTACAGCGAACGCTGGTATGTTGCTTTGATACTTGGTTCCATCTGTATATGAGTATATCATTTTTTTGGGTTGCTAATAGTTTGAGGAAGATGTTTTTGCTAGTGTTGTTCGTTCTTGTTGTATTTTGCCAGCGAAATATTGATTGATGATGTTTTAAATTCCCATGGTGGTTCTTTTGTTTGTTTTTTTGATACGCTGAGTGGAATATGGAGTAAATTGTGTAACGATAAAGACAAAGCCATTGCTGATTTAATGCGTTTGGGTCGTTTTAATAATAATTGAGGATATGTCTTTGTCCAGAACAGAATTAGTGCTGTTGAGGAGTTTGGGTAGAATTCTGAGATTTGTTTCATGTATTCTCTAGTCTAAAGATGGGAGATTGCCCTCGTAGAGTGTATTGTCTAAAAGATTAAATATCATATATTAAATAGCAATCATATTTTGTTTACTCAACAACACGATTTTAAACAAGGAACGGGAACTGAAGAGGCTGTAGAAAACATAGAATATATATGTACAGAAATTGAAGCTGGTTAGAAAGGACTGGCTGGAGTGTTTTATGCTATTTATCAAAAGCATTTGATTTGGTAGACCATCATATACTAATTAAGAAATTGGATTTCCTTGGCTTTTCTCGCAATTGGTTTATTTTCGGATTACTTAAAAATAGATTTCAATTCGTTCAAGTCGGTGACTCACAAAGCGTAGCATGCTGCATGTTGTGTGTGCAGTCCCGCAAGGTAGTGTGCTAGGTTCCTTACTATTAAAAATCTATATTAATGATTTGAAAAATTAAAAAATTTTTGGGCAATTTATTGATGTATGCTGACGGCATACTTATGTCTATTATATAACTATAAATATGAAAAGGTATTACAAACTCAAATCGATTATGACTCTGCGATACTATCAGAATATTTCAGAGTAAAGAAATTGGTATTTAATGTTACTAAAACGAAATTTATAAGGTTTCAGAGACGATCAGGTTATAAACATAATACAAGAATCCTACTCTATCAAATATCCAGGAATAAACCTAAATACCCATTTGTCGTGGAAGAATCACATAAACAAGTTAAGGAGAAAAGTTTCGTCTGGAATAGGAATTTTATACAGGTCTTATTTCATTATTCTACAAAATATTCAGGCATTTAGAGCTTGCTTTAAGCAATCTAATTTGTTTAAAGTAATTGTGCCGGCCCACAACAACACTATGAAGAGCACTGAAGCAGGTTTAAATAGGATGAATATGTGAAAAATATAAGTATTTAACATACATAAGAACTCCACCGGTAATACGCTTACATACATAAGGTACAACTACGTGATAAGATTTACATCTGCGCCTGGCTATGGGGCCTTAATCAGATGGTGGTCGAACCACTATGCATAAATAGGGACGTCATGCTCGTCCTAGGAAGCCGAAGACTAATTCTAGCAACAGGTCTTTCCTAGTTGCAACTTTAATGATTCCGGAGCAGGCTGCAAATCATCACTCCTTGCTGAAAAGTTGGAGACTATCCAACTTCTATCCAGAACACATGTCTAGCATGCTCACTGGATCTGGGAACATTTCACCAGGTAGGTGTTATTAAAGGTGAAATGAACCCGGCCACCACATAAAAACTGACCTGTCTGTTATGGGGCCGCGAAACTACAACTACCACGATACTCCCATATAGGGGCTAACCTCAATAATCAGCCAGAGAACAGTTAAATGTCTAAAGAGACAAATAATGGAACTCTGAGGCTTACTGATTCCCGTGGAAATAATGTGAAGCTTCCAGTTGTACCTCTGCTGACTTCAGGGGACTGGGCTCCCTTTTTCCCCCAGTTGCACAGGTCTAAATAGTTACTCTCCACAAAGACCGATAATGTGCCCCCGGGGGGTATGCATAAGGTACAGTACAAACTGCAATTATAGTTGTACTACCCGTATGAAGCATAATTTCAACTACGAATGTTTTAACCGCAACAACTTTAATATACGCTATTGGAGCTGGAGTTACCGTGGCTGCTGGCACCAGTCTTGCCCTCCAATGGGTCCTTGTTAAAGGATTTAAAGTGTACTCATTCCAATTACAGGGCCTCTAATATGAATCCTGTATTACTTTTCGTCACTACCTCCACGAGCTGGTAGTGGGTAATTTACGCGCCTGTTGCCTTCCTTAGATGTGGTAGTCGTTTCTTAGGCTCCCTCTCCGGAATCGATTCCCTGATTCCCCGTTACCCGTAGCAAGATAGGCTTAATGTTGTTATATAAATCACTAATTCATTCTCACCTCACATATTTACCAATGATTTATAATTATAAAAGTAGTTCTGCATTAAAATCACTACAATCAGCACAAAATAAAGCCCTCAAGATTGTGTTTAACGTTTAGCACTATAAATTTGTATAAAAATTATGCTAAAACTATACTTCCCGTCAAGGGATTGTACAAACAACAATTATTAATATACGTATTTAAACGCTTAAAGGATATGGAAGTCATACACTACAATTTCATCAGAATATAAGTTTCACTAACAGAGTAACAAGGCAGGCATGCAATGGATTTGAATGTTGTAAGATGTCGTCTTGAATTAACTAAACTAAAAATTACATTTGCTGGTGCGAAGGAGTTCAATCAATTTTACCAAACTACCTAAAGAATATATCTATTTTGTCCACATTTAAAACCAATATAAAGCAATATTTGCTTAACAACGTCGAAATGTTACTTGCATCTTAAAGTTTTTTATTCTACAAAAATAGTTTATTATAAATTATAAAATTGTGGTCAACTTTGTGTAAGCCTCTACAAAGCCAAAGTCTTAATTCAACATAATGATTAATATAATAAATTTAATAAAAAAAAAATTAATATACCTGCTGGCTACAATCTCATCTATCGGATATTTACCAAATAAGCATTCCATTTTTGAAATTTCAGATATTAAGGGTATGCTAGCGATAAAGAACTTTTTGATTTTCGTCTCGTTTCGAACTGTCCTGTCAAACTCTACATTAACTTTTTTTGAAATAAAAAAATATCCATAACATGTCGCCATTAACACAACACGTGTAGTTAATACCGATTAACCCTCGAGGTGATTGTCGACGTCATCTTAATGTGACATTTGCCATGTAGTGGCGAGATTGACGACATTGATTGCTATAATAGGGATTATAGGATTATTTATTAATACGTCATAAAACCATTATCTCTTTCCATAGAAAAATAATAAACTTTTAATAAATAAAAAAAATTGTCTTCTGTATTTATTCAAATTTTTATGTTTTGTAAGTTTGCACAAAGATGTTAATTTCGAAGGTGTTATTTAATTTTAAAATGGTTTGCTCTGCAACCTTAATAAATAGCATTTCAGATTTTCTGTGAAAAAGAGTAGCAGCGAACTTTGTGTTTTATGCAAAACGTACAAATTTATACAAATGAGCTTTTCGTCACTTAATTACATTTATTAGGCAGAAAGTATATTTAACAAACAAAAAAAAAAAAAAAACAAAAACCCAACAGCTCGGCCTGTAGTGTTTGCTACTTAATTCCCTTTCCTTTTCTTACTTTAGTCATTCAATTTACATTTTGATGCTTCTTTTATGCTTTTTTTGATACAACTAGATTTGAAAAATAAAAAGAAAAATATAACTGACAGTTTAGTGCATTAACACTTACTTCAATATGTAGAGGGGAGACAATAAGGAATGAAGAAAACGTAAAGCGCACGCCGTTGTAACTGATACGATAGTTATTAAAAGGCGTTGTGTCTTAAGGCGATATAATAAATGAAATAAAGTTTCTTAACACTCTACACAGAGTGGAATTTTTAAACGCTTTGGAAGAAAACTTCAATTTAAAGAGTTTTTCTGAAAGCCACGTAAGGCAGACAGTTAAACTGAAATTAGTTTTGTGTAAACGAACTTTGTTTTTTTTGGTGAATGCAAAGAAAAATTGTGGTTATTGAATTAAAGTGTTAATATTTCTTTTATTAAAAAATTTGTTACTCTCCTAAACTTAAAACTTGTTGTATTTGGTGTCGGTGATAATTTCTCCAGATATATCCAGTTTTCTTAGGAATCGCACTATACGAGTTTTATTTCATCTAACGAGTTCAAAGTTAATTCAGGGGTACCGCAAAGCTCCGTTCTTTTTCCTACTTCATTTCTTATTTTTTTTTTAAATTATCTTCGTTGTCAAACTTTCAACCTTATTTATTTACTTTTTCGCAGACGACAGCACTATTTGTCATTCGTATTCATTTAGTAATAGACCGAACCACTTGGAGGTGAGTTCCAAAAGACGGAACAGGAATGATACGCTCAACCACGATCTCGCAACAATCTCGGAATGGAGTGGTGTGAATAGAGTAGACATTTATGCCCGTAAGACTCAAAGTTGCATGCTTACGCATACTCCTACTCATTTGTCAATAGACTGTACCAGTTTGAGGTGAGTTCCAAATGGCGGAACATGAATGATACGCTCAATCACGATCTCACGACAATCTTGGACTGGGTCCGTGTAAATGAGTCGATTTTAATGCCAGTAAGACAATATCTTGCATACGCTTACACATAGATCGGTGTTCGGTAATGGTGCTGCATTTGTTACTATGGGTGATATAGGTGTTACGGAACCGGAACTTCTTGATGTTCTTGGCATGAAAACTCACTACGATGTTTGATGGACTAAACACATTTTTCAAGTTTCTAAAGAAGCTTTTAAGTGCCTCGGTTTTTGGAAAGGGTGTAAGAGATATTTCACTCTATCCGATCTCCGTACTATTTATACCACCTTTATCCTTCTAAAGATGGAATACAACTCCCATTTATATGCCGGCGCCCCAAACTCTATTTTGAAGTTGTTCGACCGCATACAGGGGACAGCCAAGAGGCTTATTGGAGACAGTAGAGTATCCAACTCTATTGATTCTCTGGAGCATCGACGCAATGTGGGATGTATTTCATTGTTTTATCGTTACTACAATGGTAAGTGCTCTAACGAAATTAGGAAATTTGTTCCCGTTACTCGCAAGTTATTGCGTTTAACTCGATTACCGTTGAGCACATCCATTTGTGGTTGATTGGCCAGTAAATCGCCCTATGCATTACAGGGAAAACTCATTTTTTTTTTAGCAGAACAGTCCGTATGTGGCATAAAACTCCCTACAGAGGTGTTTCCTATAGCTTTTGATGTAGGAAAGTACAAATTAAATGTCCGCAAACACTACTCCCTCTTTTCTGCTACCCATACCTGATTTCCTAGTTCTGGTACAATGCATTGTGTGTATAAGTGTCATTCCCTGAGTGCTGGTCCGAAACGAAAAAAAATATGCCGCCTCTGTAGGGATCTCATTCAAAAGCGAAACACCCAATGATGAGTTTGGTAAAGTACAAGGCACTTTCAACCGGAACAAGTTCCGTTAAGATGAACAGTTTGAACTATTTACACGAAAAGACCAAGAAGGTCAGTTGAAAAATATTATGAGCCCATGATCTAACGGTTCTTGATGACATGTCACCAGCTCACTTATTAAAAAATCATCAGATACGCTTTCAAAATTACCTCTCCCGATGCATTAATCACTGCTCACACCCTCCTAATCGTTCCTTCACCTATCACTACAGGCCTGATGATGCTGTGCATTTATGCAATTGTTTCAACAGGCAAACTGAATGAGGTTTCATAAGGTTGCCAGAAGAAGAAACTTGAACAATAACACAGCTGTTGCATATTAAAAACGTTAGCGTCGTCTATATCTCTATAATTGATTGCGTCCGACCGTTAATTGCTTAGAAGCAATTTTTGAAATGTTAAGTTAGGTTTGACAAACCTTATCCACGGATGGCCCTTACTTTTGAAAAAAAAAAATTAAATGCTTTGGGATTCTTTTTCCCTTGATTTCGCAATTGAGTTTAAACTTTTTAGGTCGTTAATATGCAGGTATCGTCACTATGTTAGACATTTGTCCATTTCAAACGTTGAGAATAATTTCCAACCAAGCTATTTATGGGACTTCTATTTTTAGAAAAAACTTAAACGTTTGTCTAAAAAAACAGAAAAATTTTGGATACGATTTTATTGTAAATTTTTTACTTCCAAAAATATTTAGTTTATTAATTAAGAAAAAAAAACTATTTAAGGTATTTCTCTATAGTAAAAAAGCTATTCAAAGACATCAGCGATTATCACTGTTAAATTAATTTATATTCCTTTTAATGCTTCAAATAGCCCGATAAACTCAACATATTGTACTTGAGATGAGATAACTAAAGGAAAATATTAAAAACGAAAAGAGAAGAAAAATACACACTTCAGATAAAATTTGCATTGCAAATGAATGATGGCTTCTTTTAAACAAACGAAAGTAAACGGTGGCGGGCGGGTTGAAACCATTCGCGATAAAGAAAGAACAACTAAAAAAGGAGCAAAGGCACAGGCGTGCAGTTTTTTTTTTTATACTTAAGCAAAACACTCTGCCACTTATACTACAATAAAGCAAAAATGCTTTTTAATTATAATTTACGCTCTCCCGTACTTAGGCTGGGTAAAAAATCAACATCATCACATCACGCCTTTCCAACAACTTGCAAAAATATTTTTTATTTTCTATTTTATTTGAAAACTAAGAAAAATAAGCCGAAAAGCTGTATGAATATTTAAACAAAGCAGATGAAAGTGATTTTAAAAAGTCAAAAGACTTTAAATGGAATTAGTTAATTCCTTTGTTTTTGTTTTCTTTTGTTTATGCAAAATAAGAGAGAGAGAGAGAGAGAGAGAGGAGTGGTTTTTTGTTGTGCCAAGTGTTTGTTTTTAAGCAAAATAATTCGGTTCGTATGACCCTGACACAAGGTGCATCATTATATGTAAATAATATAAAAGAAACTTATTTTTTATTTAAAGAAATTTATTTTTGTTTACTCTTTTTAAAAAAGAAAATCTTTATTTATTAAAATGTGTTTTTCGGGAAATTCATTTTTATGGATAAACAACTTTTGCTTTAGATAAAAGCTTTTGGTAATAAAACTAAATTTTAAATTCTCGCTAGAAGCTTTTTCTAGGAAAACTAAATTACAAAATTAGTTAATTAAAGATTTAGTATTTTCAGAACTTTTTTTAACAAATGTATTTTTCCTGCCTAAAGCTTTTGCCGCGAACAGCTTTTTATATTTTATTTTCAAATACACTCGCTTTATACTATAAAATTTGTAAAATTTCTTTTGGGATCTTATACGCTTTTCAATTAAATTTTTTAAATTTGCGGTAATAAATATTGTTGCATTATAATGGCAATTTGCTGTATATTGTTACTAAAAAATATATTTTAGTAAAAATATTTGCAAAGAATAAGTTTAAAAGTTTGTTTGTTCGCCCAGCTTAAAGCTCTTATAATTAATTTTGTTTCATCAATAATTAAATTCATTTCTTTTTATTTTATAAATTTATTTCTTTATTTATTTCAAAAAATATTGAAAGTAATCACATTACCAGACTCCCTAAACAAAATTACTACTAAAAAACTAAGTTTTTTTTAACATTCCCCTCACTTTGCCTGGCATACAAATAAAATGTACAATTTTTAGCACGTTGCCATGGCCCCACCATGATGAATATAGAGAGTGTTTTTTACAGAGTTGGCCAATTTTTTTTACTTGGGTGGGTAATTTTGTCAGCTGTTAAGTGAAGTGATTTCTGTTAAGTTTGTTTTGGCATTTCAATGCGGAATAGACGGAATTGGACCCATAAGGGAATTTTTTTTTTCTTAAAAAGAGTAGCACTTTAGGCAACAATGCCTATTTAGTCAAGTACCATGTTACTTTCTTTAGAAAAGGGATAGAGAAGAGATGAAACAAGTGGTTAAAGTAGAAGAATAGTCGGAAATTAACTGCCGTATAAGACAGCGCAGCGACCAGTGACTATGCCTTCATCGCTGAACAGCCCCACCGAGAGTCAATTTTTATTTTTGTAGTGAAAAAGACACCAAGGTTTTCGTTGGGAATCCAACCCACAACCCCCATACTGACAAGCTAGTTCACTACCTACTAGCCTACAGGGGCACCTAAGAGAATTTTGTTTAATGATGAATAAACAAAACTGCGATATTTAAAGTACTGATAATCGTCAAGTTTATCTCGAGGTACGGTTTCGTCCAGCTTTATGGACTAAAAACATTGCTGGTCAGAACGTTGCAGTCAGTGATGACCGCTTTAGAGCCATAAATAATTTCTGGCTTTTTCATTTACCAATTGAATAACCATGATGTGTAGCAGCTAAGGTTCCAACAAAACAATGCAACATGTTACACAGCTCATGAAGAAAACGTGTGTTAATCGCAAAGTTTCACGTCTTGGGCCCGTCATTTGGGCTCCAATATCATGTGATATAACGCCGCAAGACTATTTTCTGTGGAGATGCGTGATAAGATTTACGTCAGTTCCTAGCCGTGTAAGCCACAACCTGAAGGTGGATCAAACTACTGTGGATGATTTTAACGTCATTCACGCCCCAGGAAGCCTTCGGATATCCTCTAGTCACTCCTGGTCGCAACTCCGAGAGATCGAAGCAGGCCAAAGTCCTAACTCCTTGCTGAGGAGTTGTAGATTATCGAACTCCCGGCCTAAAACACATGCAAGCTTAAGAAAATTTCAGAACCCAAGCATGCTCACTGAACCAGGACCATTCATTGTGTTCATTGTGAATCATCAAACCCAAACAACTCAAACAAGGGCCGTGAAACCACAACCACCACGATAGTCCTGAAGGGCCAACCTCAATAATCAGTCAGAGAACAGATAAAAGGCAAAAAGCCAAAAAACTAAACTCTGGGGCTTCACTGATCCCCGTGGAAAAAAGTAGATTTTTCCAGTTGGCTCCTACGAGCCTATTGGAGAACTGGGCTCCCTTTTACCCCCGGTGGCACATGTAATGACGGTAAGATTCCGTTAAAACATATAAATGTCCCCCCGGGGGGCGGGGGGGGGTGGGTTTTCTGTGGGGATATGTCATGTCTATGTCGATGGCCTATGCCAATAAGTCCAAAACGTTTGACCACTTGGAGGACAACTTACGCTGCGTTATTGCCGTTACACGGTCGCAAATGTTGAAAAAATCATCGAAAACTTGACTTCCAAATTAGACTACATCCGAGTCAACCGTAACGATCATATGCTAGAAGTCACATAATGCCAAAAAATTTTTTTTAAATAAATTAAATTTTTTATCAGTTTAAAGTATTCAATTTTACTTTATTCCATTTCGAAATTCTATACCTTTATAAAAAAAACACCCTTTATTAGATTTTAACACCGGCACTTTATTTTCTACAAATTTGCAATTGTTAATGAAATTTTTCTTACCGTTAGCAAACTGAATATTAAACAAAAGACAAGGACTCATGGCTGTAACTTAAGTTAAATTTCTGTCATTGCGTCCTCAATTTATTTAAATTATTTTGAATTCCTTTGTATGGTAAAACAGCTCATATATAGATACGTATGCTTTAACTTTTCATTCATTCTATTTCAGCCATTAGTTTTGCTGGTTTTAATTTTATTAAAAAACGCAAATGAAATTAGTACAATCATACATACATACATACTTACATATGTACATATGCATCTCCATTATCATATTTTTCTTCATCTTAATTTTATTACCAGAAATAACTAGTTACTTAACTTACCTCATTCTCTTATCTATCTTTGTTTGTTTTTTATTTGTTCTTTAAGACTGATTCCGTAATTGCTGCTGGCGGTTTACCTAAGCTGGGTATTTTATTACAACATTCAAAGAATAACATTGTCAAGGAAGCTGCCTGGACTATAAGTAATATAACAGCTGGTAATCAAAAACAAATACAAGCTGTTATTGATGCGGGTAAGTTAAATAAGGTTTGATTTTTCTCCTTGTTTCCTTTTCTTTTATTTCAACGGTTTTTTTTGCTGTTGTTCAGAAACAAGTATTTAAAACTACTTTTGCAGCATTATGCAGCAAATGGAAATGAAAGAGATAAAGTAATTGTCGTCTAGTATGATGTTAATTAGTTTTTATTAACTTTCCATTCATTATAATTTAAGAGTAAGCAATCAAGTGATTTTTAAACACTAGATAAAATGCTCATCAAGTGTTATCCTGGCGGTGCTTATTCTTTAAACAAAACTTAAAGCTAACTTTTGGTTTAATCTTTATGTTAAAAACATTTGCTTTAATGCAGTTTGGAAATGGAAGGAAAGAAAAAAAAACGAATGCCTGGTTTTAGAGTTTTCACTATTTTTTTTACGCAGCGAAGATATACACTCCGGTTTACTTATTTAAAGGCACTAAAAATTCCATATTCAGCAGCCTGTATATTTTGCAATTTTTAACCGATTGTAGAACTTTGAAGTAGAAATGGAAGCTAGACATCTTGAGATATAAAAAAAAATCATGACAATAGTGGTTTCTTTACTAAAGAACTTTTTTAAAGCAATTTATTAAAAGAAGTCTAAAAATGTGCCATTTTTTCTGGTTCACTTGAAAAAGGCACTTTTTTATTTTTAAAGTAAGCGATGATTTTTCTTGTAGCGAGCGTTTGTTTGTTACAGTTTATTACATCTTAGTCATTTTACGAGTTAAAATGGCGCAATAAAAAATTTTAAATCTATCGGAAAAAAACTAAAATCGTTGTTTATCGTTTTGAAGGATATTCTAACCGCGCAATAGCTAAAAAAATAGAACGAAGCGCAACAGTTGTCGGCAATTACATCAAGGACCCCGGGAGGTATGGAAAAAATTTTAAACGAAGGGTTTCTTTGTTTTTATTTGCGTATGACAAAAGAAAAATCCTTGTCAAAAATAAGAACTCAAGCTGGAGTGCAAGCGAGAAAGTCATCAGTACACAGAGTAATTAAGAGCTGAGAGTATCTTAAATACCTGAAATTACAAAAAAAAAACCGCCACTTAATACTCCTTGTAAGGAAAAGTGGCTTCAGTTCGCAAGAGACTACATGGTATGGGATGTGCAGCAAAGAGGTCATGTAAATGACTGGAGAACCGTTGTATTTACGGATGAGAAGAAGTTTAATTTGGACAGGCCTGATGGCTGCAACTATTATTTCCATGATCTAAGCAAAAAAAGCGATTTTTGAACCGTCATCACAGCCGAGAGGGCGGCGTTATGGTGTGTGAATTTCAAAGTCCAAAAATGACTGGTGCTAGCTATAAAACGCTATTGGAATCAGCTTGTCCGAAGTTCAGTGAATTATTTGGTCCCATACCCTAGATATTGCAACAGGATAATGCCCCTATACTCAACGTCAGAGTAGTAAAGGAGTTCATTGCAAGCCAAAATGTTAGTATTCTTGACTGGCCAGATCTAAACATCGAAAATTTCATTGGATTACATAAATTCTCTTTATCTGTCAATGAAAATTTGAAGTTATTAAAAACAAAGAGGGTTGTTCCCTTAATCATGTAAAATAAACAAGAAGAACTGGTTTTCATTAAAATTAGTTAAAGCTTAAGAAAAGTTCTTTAGCTTAGAAACCACTATTGTCATGATTTTCTTTATATCTCAAGATGTCTTGCTTTCATTTCTATTTCAAAATTCTGTAAACGATTAAAAATTGCAAGAGATACAGGCTGCTGAATATGGAATGTTTAGTGCCTTTAAATAAGTGAACCGGAGTGTAAATATTTATATTTATGCAGCAAAATTTTTTCCTCTACATATTTTTAACATCTATTTTATTTTGAAATTTTCAATTTCAGATATTTTTGCCCAAATTCGTAATGTCTTAGAAAAGGGAGACTTTAAGTCTCAAAAAGAAGCTGCTTGGGCTATTACCAATACCACCACATCGGGTACACCAGAACAGATTATTGATCTAATTGAAAAATATCAAATATTGAAACCTTTTTGTGATTTACTCGATGCCAAGGATCCTCGTACTATTAAGGTTGTTTTAACCGGTCTATCAAATCTGTTTGCCTTGGCCGATCGTTTGGGTGGTGCAGAAAATCTTTGCCTAATGGTGGAGGAAATGGGCGGTTTGGATAAATTGGAGTATTTGCAGCAGCATGAAAATGAAGAGATCTACAAAAAAGCCTATGCCATTGTTGATGCTTACTTCAGCAGTGCTGATGGCGCTGAGTCTGAGTTGGCACCCCAGGAAGTTAATGGCACGCTTGAGTTTAATACGGCACAATCTAAGGCTCCCGAAGGTGGTTTTACTTTTTAAAACCCAACCTACATTCCACGATTACTAGTTTACTTAAGATTTTTAAAGCAGTTGTTTCAATAGTGTAACAAAGCTTCTTAGCATAAGCATAAACGATGTTTCTACATACACCCTTTCAGCAAAGGTTATAATCATTTTATAAATTATCATGTTTTTATTTGTCTTCATATATATTTTTTTTATAATCAATCCATTTACTTATTTTTTATAATTTTGCATGATTTTTCTTTCTACTCATTTTTGTAAGCATTGTAAGTTTTTATAATAATTTTTTTTATCATGTTTTCCAAAAAAACAAAAAAAAAATTACTTTATAGGCTAAAAAAAAAACTCCTGTAATGAAAAAGTGTATCCTTCCCTCCCACCTCAAAATCGTAAATTTTTAACAGCTAAGTATGTTTGTTTTTTTATTTAAATTTTTATCAATCAGCCACTTTTTATAAAGCAAAATATTTGTATAATTAAGTATTAAAAAAAATTTTTATTAAAATTTAAGAATTGCTTGTGAGTATATTTAAAAGTGAGAAAAAAAAAAATATGAGCATTTGTGAAAACAAGAAGTGGCTGTTTTTTTATTTATTTCCAGCAACTAATTCTAGCAAGCAATCATTTATTGTTCTCAATAAAATCCAATGAATATAGCAAGTTTTGATGCCGACTTATCGTATTACAAATACACACATACATATCAATATCATGTGCTTTGATGCCAATAAAAGACGGCATGGATAACGGACTTGTGTAAAATTATATCTTTGTACTTTGCACAAATGCAACAATGCCCTGCATGTGTTATTTTGCTAAATCACCTTTTCATTTGCTAGTTTACATAATTACATTTCTGTACAAAGAAGGTTTGTAATCAATATTGTTTTTTGAGAACTGGAGGCTAAAAAAATGGCTTTATTATCAAATGCAACCAAAGTTCAGAGGAGTTGCCAGTTGACAAAATTGCATTACAGCCGTTGCACCTTTTAAGTGCCGTGTATCAATTTCAGTTACAAAATAGGGAATTTACCGACAACTGTTACTAGCAGGCCGTTGTGCAAAGTTTAAAAAGTAAAAGGAAGAGAATTTAAAAGGTAATTTTATAAATACATATATTGTACATCATATACGTTTGCAGGCGTTATGGTTAAAATCACCACAAAGCAGCAATTTGAAATATTGATTCAGCAAATAAAAGCTAACCAAATATGGCTATAGTTCGTAGCTTGCAGCTTTTTGGCGTTTTCAATTTCAAAGTTCTATATCTCCATTAAAAAAACCCCATTTTATATCACATGAAGAAATATGTATAAATGATGTGGATTTTTTAATATACAAAGGAATGAAACATAATTTACCTTTTGACAGGATACAGAAAACTAATGAAATACAGATTGTAGACGCTAAGGCAACTATCACTCAGTTACCAACCGACCGACAAGAACACATGAGGCACAGAGTGGCCGACATACTCGAAAAAACGACAAAAGAACACAATAAAGCAAAGACGAATCCAAACCAACAAAAATTGCTAAACAGATAAGGGGCAAATTACGGGACAATGACCTAATAATTACAAAGGCTTACAAAGGAAATGCGGCTGCAATAATGCACAAAAAGATTTATATAGACAAAACACAACAATTTATACAGCAGACCAACTGCACTAAACTGCACCAAAGAGAAATACACAACCTATTAAAACGCTGCAAAACGTCAGTTCCAGCGGGGTATGCAGACTTACCTGTACCTGCAAACAAACTTAAATAGGGCAAACTGGACGAACACTAAAAAGAAGGTTTACATACGCTTATACAAACGGAAAAGAGAAGATTCCAACTTTGCATTACACCTTGACACTCACGAACACACACCAAGGGAAATAGATGAATGTATGACATTACTACATCCTTGCAAAAAAGGACGAAGACTAGACATTGTTGAAAACATAGAAATCTACAAAACAAAAACTTTCAACAATTACATTTTAAACGCACAGGTAAACACGACCTCAGACACAATTATTACACCATTAAGAACACCCTCAGACGGACAAACGTACCTAGATAATAATAAAAGGCGGAGGTATTGATAAATTAACTTTGCATACAAATGCCAGGTGGCTGGCATTCTGCTTACCTGAATAGATACGAACCTAACAACAGAACCGCCTGAACGCCAACAGTGACTCACCAGTACAAACTACAACGCGGCTTGAGAATGATGCATTCGCATCGAAAGCGCTCGCCTTTATCTACAAACCACCCAGTTAGGACAGAAAAGAGCAATATTATACAAATTAACTTTTAAGAATTAAAATCGAATTCGACACATGGCTATAAATCCAGTTGGTAACCCCTTCTGGCATTACTAGAAATGAACTAACTGAAATCGACCCAAATATTGAGACAGAACACCAAAAAGATTCCAAACAAATTGAAACGAGTAATGTACACCCCTCTCCAAGAAAAAGAGTAAAAACTGGAGAATAGAAAAGAAGTGTTCCTTAAAGAGCAAACATCTACCTACTCATTGTGAATTTGGTAATTCTAAGGGATTGTAGTTAATTCTTAGATTCTTTCTAACTGTTCAACTGAGTTTATTATCATTAAATAAAAAATGTATTGCTACTAAAATTGAACGTTACGTTACGTATTGGAACTCGTCAATAGCATATGCTATCATGGCAATAGAAGGGCTGGAGGCAAATACTCGGAACTAATTTTGGTCCTTTGGTTGTTTTTGGGACTCTCTCTTTCGTTTTCACAATTCGATAATTTTGTATTATGGAAGTTGTTTTCAATTGGGAGTGTTGCCCCTGTTAAGCAAAGAGCATTTAAAAATTGACCTAAATTTAAATTTGGCTTTATTTGACCCCGATTAAGTGTTTTTCGAATGTTTTTATATTGGTGGGTGTTCTGAGAACTTTAAACAGAAAACATTTGTCGTAGTTTTGTCGTCTTTATTTCAAAGAAAATGAATTTCTTAGTAAGAAAACAATAATAATGGAAGCATATTTTTATACAGGGTGTCCGCCGATAAGGTATAGTACTGTGTTTTGCCGCCATTTTGGCAAACATTAGCCTTGACAGTTAATATTTGGCATTCGTTAAAACATTTTATCAAAATCAATCATCGATTACTGTGACGTTGAGAGAGTTACGTGAAATTTTCGGGAAAGTAGATTTTCATTTGAATGGATATGCGTATAACGGAGTAGTCCTTAGGGAATGGGAAACCTTCAAATTATTTAACATTCACCTTTGCATACATTAAAAATGACACGTCTGGGATGCAGTTTGCTCAGGAGGAATCATTGGACCTTACTTCTTTGTAAAGGAAAACGGCGTAATGGTAACTGTGACTGGGAGGCGATGTCGTGATATGATTAAAAACTTTTTAATGTCACAGCTGCTCGCTTTGGGCTTGATTAACATGTGTTATCAACAAGACACTGCCACATCGCATAAAGCCAGGATTACAATAGAATTGTTGTGTGAGACCTTTTTCCACAAAACAAGTTGTTTCAAGAAATGGTGATGCTGATTGGCCTCCATGGTTGCCTGATTTGACTGCTCCGAACTTCTTTTTGTGGGAATATCTGAAAAGCAAGGTTTATGCCAACAAACTAGAAACGCTTGAGTAACTCAAACATAATATTCATGATAAAATTAATAAAATATTGCGTGAAATGTGTGAGAAAAGGCTCGCATTTGTGTGGCTAACAGAGGCGGAGATTTATCTGATATTGTATTCCGTACATAATTGCCAACATTAAATAAAATATTGCTTAATATAAGATCCATACTCTTTCATTTAATCATAAATTATAAACAAAGTATTATACCTTTCCGGCGGACACCCTGTAATAAACTTAATTGAAAAGCATATTTTCGTTTTAAATAACTTCTGATATACTTGAGGGGATAACTTAATGATAGTTAAAAAAATGCTAGTAACTTAGAAATTATTATTCGAATCAAATTTTATTGAAATAATTTGTTTTATTCAAATTTTATTCGAATAAATTTTTATTCGAATCAAATTTTATTCGAAATTTTTTTTTCCCATTTTCAACAAAATTTATAAAAACTGCATAGATTTAAACTAAAAAACTAACTATTGTGTACTCTTGTTTGTCCTTACATTTAATAAAAAATTATAAACAAACAAAGTAGTATACCTCCCCGTCGGACACCCTGTATAAACCCTTGTTATAAATCCCATGTTTCCTTATTAAATATTTTTTTGCAAGGTTATTAACAATTCCATTCTAAGCAGCAGTGAATGGGAATTTTTTAATTTACGTGATAAAAAAAAAAGTTACTGCTTTATGGAATATTACAAATTAAGCGAATAAGCGAGCAGAATAAAATTAAATTTAATTGTCGCTATAGACTAAGAAAAAGCTAATTTGTTTTTTTTTCACTCCAGCATTGTTTTTCACCATTAATTTGTTTTACAAATATGGTTTTGTTTAAAAAAGCTGCCGCTACAATTTGAGCTAGTTGTTGTTGTTGTTGCTGATTGTGTGCTATTTATTTGATCAGTAAAAATTATTTTTGTATTAATCATTTACAAAACAAATTGTCTTGTCTAACATCTAATAATTGCTTGAATGAATGAATTCAAAACTGATCATTGTAACACTTGTCCGAGAGATTGTAAATGGAACAAAACAGAATCATGAGTGTTTATTTTAGCTCATGCTTTTCAATTATTTCTGTTTAAAATGGTATTTTACATTCAATATGTTTTATATATTTTATTTTAAAAAAAAATCTGCTTTTCGAAATAAAGGGTGTTTCAAAAGTAGTTTTGTTTAATATACTTAATATTAATTTTGTTTCTCAATTTCGAAGGTGAGAAATTATCAAATTTTAACAAGCTGATTTTTTTAAAGTTATGTTTTCATTAACTGATGGTGGCATTCGATAATCTGCGAGCGTTCGAATGAAGCGATGCGAGTTTTTAATCGCACCTAATTCACCCTTATTCTGTTTGGCGACGGCAATACAAGCCGACGTCGTTTTTTATCGTTTGTTGTATATGTATTCTCGTTGACAATATTGCCATTTATCGATGACTGGCAATACATGTTTGGTATTCTGTAAGACAATTTGACGATGTATTCTTACAAAAAAAATTATTTAAAAAAGATTGTACAGGTTTCAACTCCGCCAGTTGCAATATGTTATATAAAGGAAGGACGATAAATGAAATTCAAAATTTTGAAAACTGGTAATCACCCAAATCATGATATATAATTCACATTCAATATTCTTTAGAGTTTAAGAAAACTATTAATTTGGCAATGGTAATTGTGCCACCTTAAAGCATCATAGCTCTGTGAGCAGGGTAACACCGTAAAGGTGTTACCTGTTAGGTGCCCCTGTAGGCTAGGAGGTAGTGTACTAGCTTGTAAATATGGGGGTTGTGGGTTCGATTCCCAACGAAGACCTTGGTTTTTTTCACTACAAAAGATAAAAATTGACTGTCGGTGGAGCTGCTCAGCGATGAAGGCATAGTCACTGGTCGCTGTTGCTGTCTTTATACGGCAGTTAATTTCCGACTATCCTTCTGCTTTCACCACCTGTTTCATCTCTTCTCTATCCCTTTCCTAAAGAAGGTAGCACGGTACTTGACTAAATAGGCATTGTTGCCTGAAGTGCTACTTCTCTTTAAAAAAAAAAAAAAAAACACCGTAAAGCTAGAATACATATGGACCACCCTTGTAGGAATTAAAAAATTATTTCCATATTTGTTTTATTAAATCTCCCACTATGGTTTGATTCTGACTGCAGGTTAGTCAGAAAGAAGCGAGAGGCATGACAATAGTACTTCATGCAACAGTGGAAAAACCTCCTGGTTACCATCTTGCAATGAATAAAAATTATAAGATATCTGAAAGTTATAACTAAACACTTTCTCCATGTATATTTATTCACCCTTATTCTGTTTGGCGATGACAATATAAGACGACGTCGTATTTTATCGTTTATTGTAAATCCGTATTCTCGTTGGCAATATTGCCATTTATCGATGACTGGCAATACATGTTTGGTATTCTGTAAGATGATTTGAGGTTAATGTAGTCTTAAATTGCCGTTGATATTGTCGTCTGCGATTTTGGTGTCGTGCTGTTATTAACAAAAATGCAAGAAGATTGAAAAAACTAAAAATACAAAATAAAATACAAAAAAGTACAAATAAAATAGAAAATGGAAAAAATTAAAATTACCAACGCCAACCAATTTGAAAAATTAGTGGAAGAATTGGGAAAAAGTCCATCACATGCCAGGGGATTTCGACGAGACAGTGTTCCTACTAATTTTAAGGGACAATAAGAAAGTGTTGCGACTGCTCTAAACGCCCTTGACCCACCAAATAGAATGAGTGATAGATGACAAAAGGTATAGTATGTAGTTTAATACATGTTTGACAAAATTCTTTTTTCCGATTTGGCGCGACTTAAAATTTAAAGTAGAAAAAGAGGCGATGGAATGCAAAAATACTTGAGGCGGCATATTTAATCAACTTATACTGAGCACCTTGGAAGAAGCTGTGTTAAATCTTTTTATTTTGTCAGCTGTCAAGTGATATATGTTTAGTTTGGTTTAACATTTCAACATGAATAGACTGATCAACGCTTCCAAATTTTGCAAATTTATTTTGTCAAAATACGATTCCCGATTTCCATAAGCAAATTTTGTTTAACGATGAAGCTCACTATTGTTTGAATGAATACGCTAATAAGCAAAACTGTCGCGTTTAGGGTGATGATAGTCCTCAAGCGTATGTTGAGACACCGCGGGCTGGTGAAATTATTGGTCTGTACATTTTTATAAACGATGTTAATCAGATCGCTATAGCCAATGTTAAGCGCTGTAGGGCGATAATAACCGATATTTTCGTTCATCAATTTAATAATTTTTATAGTTATTGTGCTAATGTGACTCGAATTTTAAAGAATTCAATTCCCCAGTTGGCAAAGAACTTCAGTTATACGAGAATGAGAAACTCTATAGCGTCCTTAAGAAGGATTCGAGCATCCTAGTAGTGTCGAATAAGTTTGTGTGTGTGTGTTAGAAGCATTAAAAACCTGTTTTTTTAAGTATTTAGTGTATGAATTCTTGTGTGCCACAATTGATTTACTAGGGGAAAACTTACAAACATAAATCTTGAAAAAGTCATCGAAAACTTGACTTCCAAATTATGCTACGTCCGGGCCATTGGTGACTGTCGTGCACTAGAAGTTGTATTTAAATTTTTATGCTAAAAGACTCATCTTTCGAATTAAGTAAATTTTAAGTCAATCTAACAAAAATCATCTTTGTTTTATACCATTTTAAAGCTCTATACCTCTATAAAAACACTCCTTACAATTTGTCACAAAAATGTGTCATGCAATAGTATAAAAAATGGTGATTTAGCATTTAAATTCTGATCATTACAGTTCCAAAATGTTTTTACTTTCTCGTGTAAAGTGAGTTAGGGCCTTTAACATTTTGCTTTTTAAAATATTTTTTTTTTTGAAAAATTATTTTGTGTAAAAAATCAACAAGGCAGAGTGTTTGCAATTCGGCTTATACATTAACTCTTTAATTTTTATTTTTTTTAATTCATTGCTCCAGATTACTAAGAATATTTTAAGTGGAATTACATACACACTAGGAAATGACCGTTGATGCATGACGTCACCACGTATAATTCTTATGCCGGCATAATTTATCAAGATTTTAATTCTATTTTAGAGATGTGTTGAGCGATCAAAACAATCATATAAAGAGATACGACTAAGTTACTAAAGAGCGAACAGCAAAAATATTTAAAATAAAAATGCAATAAAAAAAAGATGTAAAAACAATAACAACACATTATGCGAATTTATGATTTAGTAAAAATAAAAACAACAACGTAAGGTACGCGTTAAAATGATAGATTTATCTTTAATAATCGGTGATCACAATAATTGAGGAAAACCATATTTCTTTTACTACAAAAGAGCTCAGGTTGCCCATGTCAATTTAATGTAGCCGTATCGCATGCTGAATCGTAAAGTTTAACGGGTAATATTCGCGATTTTGTTCGAAATTTTTTAAAATCCATCGCTGACACAAATTTGCATTACCTCCCACAGAAAACAAATGATTTAATCGGATTGTATATTCAACCTTATTCGGTTTGGCGACGGCAATACAAGATGACGTCGTTTTTTATTGTTTGTTGCAAATCCGTATTCTCGTTGGCAATATTGCCTTTTATCGATGACTGGCAATACATGTTTAGTTTTCTGTAAGACAATTTGACGTTGATGTTGCCTTAAATTGCCGTTGATATTGTCGTCTGTGATTTTGGTGTCGTGCTGTTGTAAACAAAAATTGAAAAAGATTGAAAAAACTAAAAATACAAAATAAAATATAAAATAATAAATAAAATGGAAAAAAATAAAATTACCAACACCAACCAATTTGAATAATTATTGAGTGAATTGGGAAAGAATCCATCACTTGCGAGGGGATTTCGAAAGGTCAATGATGCGACTGCTCTAAACGCCCTTGGCCCACCAAATAGAACGAGTGACGGGTGGCAAAAGGTATAGTATGTAGTTCAATACATGTCTGACAAAATTCTTTTTTTAAATTTGGCACGACTTAAAATTTAAAGTAAAAAAGATGGTAAAAATGAAAATGGAATGAAAAACTATTGGAGGCGGCATATTTGGATATACTGGACTGTATTATATGTCGTTCATATAAAGCAATTTATTTTTAATATACTTTGTTATCATATCACGATAATTTGCTATAATTTAAGTAACAAACTCACCTATCTAACTTCTGAAGTGTATAGTTTGAACTATACTTTAGTAAGTTCACTTCTCAGCAATGACGCGATGGTTTTCTTAACGTAAAAGATTGAAATTTCGGCAACGCGCCTTATCAGTTGGCAGAAAATTTTTCACCGCGTTTTTCACAGGGACCCCTGAAACTAGCCGAAATGGCAAATAAGGGTATAAATAATAGTGATCTGCTCTAGCATCAATAACATTACAAGGACAGTTTTTTGACAACTTCAGTTGCACTGATACCAATGTTAAGTAAAAATAACAATGGAAATATTAATGTCGGGTCTCTCTAGCACGTCGACTGACATCCGCTCTTTTAACAATTTTGCAGCACATTTTGCAATAAATCTTTGCTTATCTTGTCAATTTAGCACCGATTTTCAGTTGTTTTGGCTTTTTCACATCAACCCGGTCTTTCACGCTAGGAGAAATAATCCAGCGGCGTTAAATTACAAGGACGAGGCGATCAATTGACATCGCCAAATCGAGAAATTACACAACCCGGAAGTTTCTTAGGCAAGAACTGAATTGTTTGTGTGGCTTGTTGCACCATTTTGCTGAAACCAAAGCTTACCTAAGACAATATTCGCCAATTGTAACCATAAAAAATTACTTATCATGGCTCATTTTTAAAAAATTACGGATCGATGATGCCGCCTGATCACGAACCGCGTCTTACACCACTTTCTTTGAATATAATCGGTTTTCGAAAACTATTTATAGATTTTGTGAGCCCCATATGTGACAAATTGTTTACACAACTGTCTAATTGAAAAAGAGTCTCATCAAAAAAGATGATTTTGTTAAAAATGCTCCGTTCAATTTTTCAAACTGAGAATTCACAAACTTTCGGTTGATCTTTATAAACCTGAAGATGAAGACATTATGTAAAATAAAGTTAAGCTCAATTGCTGCGAACGTCAACACTTTGCTGTACAGTAGCTATGTTACGGTCACTGCGAGCTTATTGTTTTCGTCTACTATCAGCAATAATATTGTCACCCTCAAATTTAGCCTGGTTACGTGGAAAAGCTCCTAGAATTTTACGAAGTAATAAAGTAAAATATTCAGCATTTTGATAGTAAATTTTTACAATTATTTTTACTAAATAAATTTCGAAGGACGATAGCTCAGTTCTTAACATTTAATCATTGACAGGTTACTTCCTAACCATCGTTTAAACCTGGGTATAAAAGTACTTCAAGATTTAATTCGATTTAGTACTACAAAACTGGTTAATATCATATCCTTAATTGCAAATATTCCGTTAGAAGGTATAGATATGAGTTGCCTGAAATTCACCCTTCTTCTGTTTGGCGACGGCAACATTGCGTCAATTTTAAGGCAACATCACTTTAACACAACATCAATGCTAATTTGGTATTGCCTAACAGTCACTCATTCTATTTGGTGGTCCAAGGGCGTTTAGAGCATTCGCAACACTTTCCCATTCTTCCTTAAAATTAGTAGGAACACTGCCTCTTCGAAATCCCCTGGTATGTGATGGTTTTTTTTTCCAATGCCTTTACTAATTTTTCAAATTGGTTAGCGTTAGTAATTTTAATTTTTTCCATTTTATTTGTACTTTTTTGTATTTTTAGTTTTTTTTTAGTTTGTATTTTTAGTTTTAATTTTTAAAAATTTTTGTTTATAAAAGCACGACACCAAAATCACAAACAAAAATATCAACGGCAATTTAAGGCAACATCAACGTCATATTTTCTTACAGAATAATAAACATGTATTGCCAGTCATCGATAAATGGAAATATTGCCAACGAGAATACGGATTTACAACAAACGATGAAAAACGACGTCGTCTGGTATTGCCGTCGCCAAACAGAAGAATGGTGATTATGACAGGTGATCGAACACTGTATTGCAAAATTAAAAGTCGATTTGAAATTTAATGCCGCGAATTTAATTTCATCTATGGCATCTATTAAGATTTCTCCCTCCGTATTTTCACAACGGTGATGGGTTATTTATCAAGTTTTTAAACGTTATCGTCATAAACGGTTAAAGGTGAAAGAGTACTATTTACAGAGATTTGCAAATGACTTTCACACTAGTGTGATATTCAGGGCGGTTACACTGTATGAAAAAAAACATGCGAATTTGTAGGGCTTATATTCGAAAGTGTTTTCTTTTTAAGCGCAACACAGACTAAGTTTTCCTGGTCTCGCAATCTATAGATGCTGCTGTTATGTACGGTGGGCATTGAACTTACGTTTTGTTAATGAACTTAGGCTTGTTTTATTATGTCTTAAATTGAAATTTGGCAACCTGCTGCTTAGTTGTTATTTGCATTTATTTTTGCTTCAGCAACTTAATGTTTTTTGATTTTTTAAAAAACAGACCTTATCACAATGGCGTGCACCTTATATGTGCTGTATACAATATTAAGCAGATAGTGTAAATGCTGGGGTAATCATTTGTTGATATACTTTCAACAATAATATTATTAAAAATAAAAGAAAAATTAAATGAGGGAGAATATTATTTGTCTTCATTTCTTCTTTTATTTTTTAGTTTTTGTTTCGATTTTGCAGAGATTAAAACGCTCGAATAACGCATTACAAATATTTGGATAAAAATTTAATTAAATAAAATAAAAAAAATAAGGTAAAAACAAATAAAAAAAAATGTTTGCGTTTAAATAGACAATTAAGGAAATTAAGCAAACGTTTGTTATAGATAAAAAAAATTGTTTAATAATAATTGTGATGTAATTTTCCGTTTGTTAAAAAAAAATTGCGAAAGATTTTGTTTTTAGGCAATTGGAAATTAAAAAAGAACAACAACAAAAAAAATATGGAAAAACACCCACATTTTTATTTGTAGAGTTTTTATACGTTTCATTTAATTTGTAGCCACAGACTGTTTGTGTTTTCTAAAAAAAAAATTTTTAAGAAAAAATTTTAAAATTTTTAAAGACGCAATTTTGACGATTAAGCATTTTGAAATTTTCTTAATAATTTTAAAAATATAAAAAAAAATAAACAAAAAGAAAATTAAATTAAAATATATAAAATATTAGAAGTACGAGTAAATGGATGTTGACACGAGTTTTCTTCAATTAAAAAAATATTATGAAAAATAAAAATAAATAAAATCTCTATTAAAATTAATATGTGTAAACAAATAATTAATTTTGTTGTTTACATACTTTAGTAAGTGTAAACAACAAGTGCATGTGTTTTTTTACAAAATGTTTCTTATTCAATTAAGAAGAAAATTTAATTTGTTTATTTGAACGTGTTTTACTTTGTGCATTTCAATTAAATTATTAAATTGTTTAGAAAAAAAAAATTTGAATATATTAACGTTATAAAACAAATTATATTTTAAGTTCAGTTTATGTGAGAAGGTGAACAAAAGTTTTGAAAAAAATTTTTTTGTTCTCATCACTTAGAAATTTTGGAGGCCCAGAATTTTGGTTAAACCTTTTTTCACCAAGTAATTCAAGTGAGAAATTTCTTCAATCAGATTTTATTTAATTTATTTAGTTAATCTTTATTTTAGTTAATCTTTAAAATTAAAAATGTAGACATTACTTTTTTGCCATTAAACAGTATACAAATAGCGAACAGTAATAGGCATACAAGTTAATAATGTCGATTTTTTTGCTTAAAAGACACATTTATTGTAATAAAAAAATGAGTTGATACACTGTTTAAAATATTGTGCATCGTTGCCCATAGCTTTTTATCATCTTTCTGCAAACATATGGAGTCCCGGCTAAAATACCTGTTCCAGTTTTGAGGCAAATAATAAATCAAGCCAGTTTCTGATACCCTGTTCGATAGAAAGAAATAAGGCAGGCTGTAAGCCAAAGCTTGCCATTCACTGCTTTGCAAATAGCTTTTGATCGATCTTGCAACATGTGGTCGAGCGTTGTCATGATGGTGGAATATTGTGTGTAGTCGTTTATTCTTATCATTTTTCGTTGATTTCCCTCTTCAAACGAATCAATTGTTTTCGGTACAGGTCTCCTGTGATGGTCTGAACATTTTTCAAGAGTTCATAATACAAAACACCCTTCTGATCCCATCAAACACAGAGAATTATCTTGGCATTATGGATATTCGGCTTCGGCCTTGATTTGGCTGGTTGGTCGGACCTTACATATGACTCTTTACGCCTGACCTTATCGCAATATATTAATTTTTCATTATCAGTAATAATATGTAGGGCTCAAGCATCATTTCCCACTTGCAAAATAGCCTCTCTATATTTCAATGTCTCTCGGCTTTAATTCATTTGGGTCCCACTTTCCCTGCTTTTGAATAAATCCCAATGGGAAAAGGCTGGTTGTGTGACTCCCAATAATAAATCAAATTCTTGCGTTTTTTTTCACTCAGGAGATGATCTATACTCATGTAATGCATTGTACCAGACCTAGGGAACTAGGTTATGGGGAGGAGGAAAGAGGATGGGTCTTTGTTTGTGAAGATTCGTTTTGAATTTTCCTATATTGAAAGTGGCAGGAAAGTTCTCTAGAGAAATTTATTCCACATACGAACTGTTCTGCTAAAAAACGAATTCCCCCTGCAATGCGTAATACGATTCACTAGCGGCCAATCGACCCCAAATAGATGCACTCTCAAAGAAAATCGAGTCAAACGCAAAAATGTGCGAGTTTCGGCAACAAGTTCCCTAATTTCGTTAGAGCATTTACCATTGCAGTAACGATAAAACAGTGAAATACAATCTACTTTGTGTCGATGCCCTAGAGTTGGATACCCTACCGTTCTCAATGAGCCTTTTAGCCCTCTCCTGAACGCGGTCGGCCAACTGCAAAATAGACTTAGGGGCGCCAGCCAATACATAAGAGTTGTATTCCATTTTTGGGTGGATATAGGTGATATAAATAGTACGAAGATCGCAAGGAATAAAGTATCTCTTATACCGTTTTAGAAGATCGAGGCACTTGAAAGCTTCCTTAGAAACTTGAAAAATGTGTTTAGAACATCACACTGAATTTCCATGCCAAGAACATCTAGAGTTTCCGATATCACCCATAGTAACAGGTGCAGCACCATTACCGAACACAGATCTATGCGTAAGCATGCAAGATTGCATCTTACTTACGGGCATTAAAATCGACTCTATTCGCGCGACTCCATTTGGAGATTGTTGCGAGATAATGATTGAGTGTATCATTCATGTTCCGCCTTTTGGCACTCACCTCCAACTGGTTCGGTCTATTATTAAGTAAATACGAATGACAAATGGTGCTGCCATCTGCGAAAGAGTAAATAGGGTTGAAAATTTGACGAAGAAGGTTATTTAGAAAACTAAAAAATAGAGTAGGAGAAAGAACGAGGCCTTGGGGTACCCCTTAATTAATCTTAAACTCGTTGGATGAAATCCCGTCTATAACAACTCGTATAGTGCGATTCCTGAGAAAACTCGATATAAGTTTGAGGAAATTATCACCGATACTAAATCGAACAAGTTTTGATTGTCGTGAAATTATGCGATCGGGAAATTTGGTTTGCAATAAATTAAACTGTTCATTGGCTGTATAACATGTGGCACCGTCCTATTGAAACCACTTGTCAGTAATATCCACGTCGTCAGTAATATGACAAAATTAAGTGAGAGCGTGATTCATTGATGGTTACCGCCTTTCAAGCCTAATCTTCAAAGAAAAAACGGCCCAATCACGCCTCCAGACCACATAGCGCACCATACAGTGACACGTTGAGCATGCAAAGCCTTAATCCATAGCTCTAGGATTATCAGAAGCCCAAATGCGGCAATTTTGCTTGTTGACATAACCTCACAAGTGAAAACTGCCTTCGTCTGGAAAAATGACTCTTTCAGCAAAACCAGCCGGTTGCGCCTGAATGTATTGAGCGAATCTACGGCGATTTGAATGGTTAGTTAGCTTCAATTCCTGCGTTAGTCGAACTTTGTAAAGCTTCAAAGCCAATCCTTATGCATTCGCTGTGTGGTGTTTTTGAATAACCCCCATTGTTGAGAACGTCGAGAATTTAACAAATTTGGATGTGCTTCAATATCTGTGGCTCACAGCTGCGATGTTTTCAGTTGAACCACATGCGTTGGTGTTCGAACATTTTGTATCGAGCCTGTCGACTCAAATTTAACGACCAAATTCTGCATAGTGCTCTCAGAAGTACGAATATGTTGTGCCAAAATATTTTGAATTTTACGAAATCTAACTTTAACATAACCACCATTTTCATAGTGGATTTTAATTATTTTAATGCGATTTTCGGGCGAAACGGAATTCATTGTAACAATTGCCAATGGATCTACTACGATTACGTCAGAAAAACTAAATGTCAAAACTATCATATTGTTGGTGTTGCCATAATTGAAAAGAGAAGTAGCACTTTAGGCAACAATGCCGATTTAGTCAAGTACCGTGCTACATGCTTTAGGAAAGGGATAGAGAAGAGATGATGAAAGTAGAAGGTTAGTCGAAAATTTAGTGTCGTATAAGACAGCAAAGTGACTATGCCTTCATTGCTGAGCAGCGCCACCGACAGTCAATTTTTATTTTTGTAGTGAAAAAAACCAAGGTCTTCGTTGGGAATCGAACCCACAACCCCCCCATACTGACAAGCTAGTACACTACCTACTAGCCTACATATGCACTTCTTGTTGAAGAAAATGATATAAATGAAAGAATAAAAACTAAAATTAGTATTAAAGGGTGTTCTATAGTTAACGTTGTTATACCTATATGAAAATTATTAGCTGTCTACTTTGGACTTATTATTTATTCTTCAACTATTTTCCAGCTCATCTTTTTTCGCTTCGAAATGGAGTCGTCTAACAACAACAGCTATGAGACAAACTTTGGCTTAGATCTTTTCACAAATCTTCTACAGACAATTGGACAAAATAGCGAAATCACAGCCGATGATAATATATGTATATCGCCCTTTCTTTTAGAAGCGCTTTTATCGCTTATTTATTTGGGTTCGGATGGCAAAACTGCAGAGGAGTTGCAACAAAAATTACAACTTAAACGTTTTCCCAATAATGGAAAAATGGCCAACTATTTTGCTGGCAATTTGGCGATTTTAACACAAGAATCCTTAGACACCCAATTGGAAATATGCTCGAGAATCTTGATGCCTAAAACTTACGAAATTGATTCGCAATTTAAGAAAATTGCCGAAAATTATTTTCTAACTTTAATCGAACAGTTTAACGAAGAGAATAAAGAAACTGTTTTGAATTCCATAAGAAATTCTATACAGAAAACTTTGAAAAGATCTACGAATTTCAAATTAGAGGAAAATTTCAAATGTTCGTTATTGATGATAGCAGCAAATTTTAACTACAAATGGTTTCTACCCTTTAGTGAATATCGTTCGGGTCTGTATGATTTCTATATTAGCCGAGATTGTAGCAAATCCGTGCCCATGATGTTGGACAATGAAATGATGGTGAAATTTGTGGAACTTAAAGAATTAGATGCTCGAGTTGTGGAATTGCCTTTTGAACATGATGATGACTTGTCTATGCTATTGATTTTGCCCAACAAAAGAGATGGCTTAAGGGAATTGGAATTCAAACTAAAGGATGTTAATCTCAGTTCTCTTACCGAACAAATGCAAATGGAGAGTGTACAGCTTTTAGTGCCTAAATTCAAAATCGATTTTGAATATAATTTGAAACTGTTATTGGAGAGAGTAAGAGATAGCATAACTCTCATAACTCTTAATTGAGTTTCCCTTATATTTCTTTATTTAATTTCAGATGGGCTTGACGCTTATATTCAGCGAGGAATCAAACTTTAAAAATCTTTTGGCTCTTAACACCACGAATAAGGTTTTATATTTTAGCGAAGTCTTGCATAAGGCCAGCATAGAAGTAAATGAATCTGGATCAGAACCTGCCAAAATTGAAGGTTTTCGCTTTAATTATTTATTTCATTGATCGAATTTATTTATTTATTTTTATTTATTTTTAGCCTGCAAACCCATAGTGATAAGCAATTCGATTGATACACGACAAAAATTCTTTCGGGCCGATCATCCATTTTTCTTTGCCATACGCAACAGAGATGCCACATTTTTTATGGGCCATGTTAAGAAATTTTAATTTGTGTGTTGAATTTATTTTCAAAAAAATTTTTAATAAACAGGTGCTTCCCCATTTACCCTCAAATTATTTTTAAATAATTTAAGCACTTACTTACCGTTAATAATTTATTAATATTATTATTTTCTTAAAAAAAAATAAAACTGCATTTAAATTTTTTTTTTATAACAAAGATTTTTGAAAATTTTTATTGTGTGTGTGTGTATGTGTGTGTTTGTGTTTGTTAATTCAATATTATTTAAAATATTCCAAAAATGTTTTAAATTTAAAGAGTTTTGATTTAAATTTATTTTATTATTATTTAAATTTTTATATGTTAAATGTTGTTGTTTTTAGTTGAAATTGTTTGTTGCTTTTAAAACTTTAAACTAAAGTTAGTTTTAGGAAATACTTTTAAATATTTAATTTACTTTACTTTTTTTTAAATAATCTATAATTTACATAAATTCTTCTTTAAGTATTTTTATATTTATTTCATTTATTTTTTATTATTATTTTCTAAATATTTACACAGTTTTATCTTTCTTCTAACTATTAAAATGCTAATTATTTTTGATTGATAACACACACTTGTTTTGATAACAAATTCAATATTTACACTTATAATTCTAATTTTGTAAAGAAAGGCTCCACAGTTTTAGTATCTTTCCAAAGCTATAAATTTAAATTAGGTTTCTCCCAATATTTATTTTCCAAAAAAAATTTTTTTAAATTTCAGAAGTATATTTTTTTAAATTGTTATTTCTTAATATAATTTTTATAAAATTGAACTTCTAAAATTGACACCCCTTTTAAAAAATAATTCCTTTAAAAAGTTTTTTTGGAAGACTACTTTTTCAAGGAAAAAATTTGAAAAGGTTATTTTGGTTAACAGTAATATGAGGTGATACTTTCACTAAAAGATTTTGTATTTAAATTTTCTTAAAAAGAAATTTTCTAAAAAGCCACAAAGCTTCCACTGAAAAAAATTTTTTTTAATCAATTTACTTAAAAGTATTTTTTACAAATATACTTTTTAAATATATAATTTTTAATACATTTTTTTTTATTTTTTAAAAATGTACTTTTTAAAAATGTAATTTTTAAAAATACATACTGTTTAAAAAGGTACATTTTAAAAAGTCCTTTCTAAGAAGGTACTATCCAACACGTACTTTTGCTAAAAATACTTTTAAGACATATTTTCTTAAATGTCATTTTTTTAATAGGTAACATCTTCCAAAGGTTCTTTTGTAGAAGAAATATTAAAAAAGCTATTTTAATATGCAGTTATATATTGTAAATCTGATTGTTTTGCTAAAAGGTACTTTTTGTAATATTTTGAAACAGCAATATTATAAAAAGTGTTTTTTTTATATCCGTTTAAGCTGATTGTATTTTAACTTTGTACTTTTTAAAACTTTTAAAATTAATTGTTAAAAAGGTACCTTTTAAGAAGTACTTTCTGAGAAGGTAATTTTAAAAAAATTGAATTTTTTGGTTTCTGTTTAAAGAAGATTGTTTTTTCTTAAAAATGTATTTGAAAAAAAGTACTTTCTGAAAAGGTACCTTATACAAAGGTACTTTGAAAAAAGTACTTTTTCCAAAAATAATTTAAAAATTTATTTTTTTTTAAAACCTGGCTTTTTAAAGCATCTATCTTTTTTTAAATACTTCTTAAAAACAAGTTTTTGAAAAGGTACTTTTGCTAAAGATACTTTTAGTATTTAAAAAATGTTTTTTAAACATGTAATTTTTTCAAAAGATTTTTATTTAAAAGGCTATTATTTTAGGCAGAATTTAAAACAGTTACTTTTATAGACAGTTTTATTTTTTAAAAATGTTACTTTTGCTCAGAGATACTTTTTTAATAAATCATATTAAACCATAATCAGAGATACTTTTTTAAAATGTCATATTAAACCATAACCTTTTAAAAAGTTTAATTTTTTGGTTTCTGCTTAAACAAGATTGTTTTTTCTTAAAAATGTATTTGCTTAGAAGTACTTTCTGAAAAGGTACCTTTAAAAAGGTATTTTGAAAAAAGTACTTTTGCTAAAAATAATTTTAAAATTTATTTTTTTTTAAAAAGCTGACTTTTTAAAGCATCTTTATTTTTTTTAAATACTTCTGAAAAGTTTCTGAAAAGGTACTTTTTCTAAAGATACTTTTAGTATGCAAATAATGTTTTGTAACAAGGAATTTTTTCAAAAGATTCATATTTAAAAGACTATTTTTTAAGACAATCTTTAAAAAAGTTACTTTTATAAGCACTTTTATTTTTTAAAAATGGTACTTTTGTTAAGATCTACTTTTTTAAAATATCTTTTTAAACCATAACTTTTTAAAAAGTTTAATTTTTTGGTTTCCATTTAAAAAAGAAAGTTTGTTCTTAAAAATGTCTTTGTTGAAAAGTACTTTTTGAAAAGGTACCTTTAAAAAGGTATTTTGAAAAAGGTACTTTTGCTAAAAATAATTTTAAAATTTATTTTTTTTAAAAAGCTGACTTTTTAAAGCATGTATCTTTTTTTTAATCCTTCTTAAAAACAAGTTTCTGAAAAGGTCCTTTTTCTAAAGCTACTTTTATTAGTAGGCAAAAAATATTTTGTAACTTTTTTAAAAGTAATTTTTTCAAAGGTACTTTTTTGAAGGATTGTTTGGTCTGTAGTTCTGCAGATCTGAAAAGTTCTGTTGAAAAAGGTATTCCAATTCTATTCCGGACTCTATAGCTACAAAATTCCAAGCAGATGACAAAAAATTTGAGTTTTGAAAAGGTCTCGCAGTGGATGTACCTTTAAGCGTGCCATGCTTTAAGGTCGAAGTTTATAACACCACTGATAGCCAAACAGCTGTTTAATGTTGAATTCCAAAACTGTCGCAGAAAAGACTGAAGACTCGCTTTTTTGGGATTTGTAAGATAGAGACAGAGAATTGACCTAGAGAAGATGACCTAGAAAGATTGAGGATTATCTTAAATACACCAGAAGAATTAGCTCGTGTTGATATGGCTTTAAAAATAAGGTGAACTCCGCGAACAATGACTATAGGCTAAAAAACGCCATTTGCTGAGAATTCGAAAAAAATTTCTTTTTGTGTTTCCTGTCGAATCTCAATGCATTCTGTATGATGCACAGACGGACGCTCTTATTAACCAAACTTTACATAAAGGTTGCTTTAAATAAACTAGTTTTAGAGGTACTTTAAAAAAAGTTTTTTTCTCTAAGGGAAGCTTTATTTCCTAAAGGTACTTTTTACGAAATATGCCTTTTGTAAATGGTACTTATTGTTAAAAAAAATACTAAGGGAAGCTTAGTACTTGCAGGTACTTTTACTTAGCTTAGCTTTACTTAAAAGGTACTTAAGTTGAAGGTACTTTTTACAAAATATACATTTTACAAATGGTACTTTTTGTAAAAAGATATCATCAAAAAGACGATGCTGTTGACAAATAAATAAAAAATGCCAAGTGGCTTAAACTCGTTCACAGCATTAATTTTCCCTGCTCTTTGAAACTTCTTTACAAAAAAGTAATGCCAAGTTTTTAAGAAAAAAAAACGATTTTAAAATGTCTGTGGAGCCTTTTCTAAGCGAAATTTTTTTTTTAAATTTTTCTTCTTTTGTATTCGTAACTGTAACTCACATTTCTTCTTATTCCGTATTTACAAATATTTAGCTGCCTTAAGAAAAAGAAATTATTGAATATAATATTAATCGAATACTAAAGAAAGGTAAAGGAATATAAATTTATTAATTTTATTTTAATTATACAATGTAAACATGATCATGTATTTTTGATATTCGACATTTGAGTCATCAATAATTTTAATATGTACGAATATGTGTTGTTAATTAATTAATTAAGCAAAATGTTTGCAAAAAGAAATATTTTATTTAAATAATTCAAAATATTTATCGAATAATTTAATCTCTTAGTTATCGTATTTACACTTAACAACCTTTTGATTTCTTGTTTTTGTGTTTTGTTGCAACACTTAACAAACCCTGTGTTTTTTCTAGTGATTTTAAACGCTTAATTCTTGTTTTAAATATCTTGTGTTATTTAGTTTTACAGTTCATCCTTTTTGAAAATTACCTCTGCACTTCCCAATTCCGTAGAGGTTATTGTTACCGTTGGTGGTCTAGGAGGCGGAGGTATTTGATCATCTTCGGCTCCATTTAGCAAATAATTAAGATCATGCGTTATACGATCCAACATTTCACTGGGATTCTCAACCATTTTTTGGCTGTCATTATTTTTATTTTTACTTACATTTTCCTCCTGACACTGTGCTATATTTTTTGTTATTGTTATTATGGGCAAGGGCTGTTGTTGTTGTTGTAAATTCGAAGAGGCTGTGGCAGTATTGGCTCCTGCCAATGCCACCATCGTTGGCAGTAATGGATCAAATGTTTGATTTGTGGTGGGTTCCATTATTGTCACTCGTTTTTGCGTTTTAGGTGTTTGTGTCGTCACAGATGTGGTTGTTATTATGGTCGTTGGTATTGTATAATTTATTGTTCCTATTGGAGCAGCTGTATTATTTAAATTACCTATTGATACTATGGCGCCGGCAGCTGATAGCAATTGTGTGGCTGGTACGGGATTATTAATGTATGAACCTAGAGCTGCATTTGTATAGTGAACCCCGCTAGTGGGATGATATGATGTTAGAGAGGAACCTATAGTAGCGGGATTAACACCAGAGCGTATGCCAATTAGCGCATCTAAAAAGCCGAAAAAATATTTTTTTTTAAGAAACGTAAACAAAATATTTTTATTTATTTCAAAAGTTTAAAAAATTTTTAAAACGTGTTTTTTTATAGAGGTATAGAACCTATTGTTGGCTACACTTTTTTAACTGGCACTCATTTTATAAGCTGTCAAGTGAATAAACTGACGTGAATGAACAACGCTTTCAAATTGAGCAGATTTTTTTTTTGATAGGACCAGCACTCAGGGGATGACCCCTACCTATGCAATGCATTGTGCCAGAACTAAGAAATTTGGTTACGGGAAGGAGGAAAGAGGGAGCAGTGTCTGTGGACATTTGATTTGAACTTTCTCAGATTGAAAGTGACAGGAAAGATCTCCGGAGGGATCTTATTCCACATACGGACCGTTCTGCTGAAAAACGAATTTTCCCTGTAATGTGTAGTGCAATTCACTGGCTCTCATCGAAAATCGAGTTAAACGTGAAAACGTGCGAGTGTCAGGAACAAGTTCCCTAATTTCATTAGAGCACTTACCATTGTAGTAACGATAGAACAGTGAAAGGCACTCCACATTGCGTCGATGCTCTAGAGAATCAATAGAGTTGGATACCCTACTGTCAGCAATGAGCCTCTTGGCCCTCTCCTGCACGCGATCGAGTAACCCCAAAATAGACTTTGGAGCGCCGGCCCATACATGAGAGTTGTATTCTATTTTCGGACGGATATAGGTGGTATAGATAGTACAGAGATCGAATGGGATGAAAATCCTGGTTCTGTTTCGAATAGGTATCGCACAGTCCATTTAACGGTCAACATAATTGTACATCAGATTAGTTACTTCGATGGAAGGTTTTCACACCATGTTCACTTTGAATGATAATACGCATGTGTGTGATAAGATTTACATCAGCAGCGAACCATGGGGTCGTAAGATGATGGTGGTCTTACCATTGGGTGTAGAAAAGCAGCCAGCTCTGCCCTAAGAAGCAAATACACTAGGTGCATATAAGTCTTAGTAGGATGGTAGCAGGGCCCTGTCCCCACTCCTTGCCAAAGAGTTGGGGACTATCTAACTACTACTTCTGTTACAAACGCAACTAGGATATTTATTTGGATGTTAACCCACCTCTTCGGAACTTTTTTCAAAGCCTGATTAAACCACAGCCATCACGTTGCTCCCCGAGGGGCCTCACCAACAACCAGAACAGGGCCATAGCCCGGCTATAATAAGTCACTGGCCGGAGTTCGAGAGTCCTATGTCTCTTCCAGTCTCCTGGGCTCCTGCTGGCCCAGGAGGAGGAGATAATATGCATGCGTGATAAGATTTACGTCTGTACCTAGCTGTGTAAGCCATAACCAGACGGTGGATCATACCGCTGGGGATGAAATGTAGCGTCATCCTCGCCCTAGAACGGCTTCAGATACGTATATTATACAGTCACTCCTAGTTGTAACTTCAAAAGCCCGGAGCAGGCCGCAGCCTTCACTCCTTGCTGAAGAGTTGGAGACTATCCAACTCCTGGTCTAGTACGCATGCAGCTTTATAAAATTTAAGAACACAACCGCAAACATGCTCACTGAACCTGGACCGTTTATGGTGTTCATTGTAAATGATCCGACTCACAACGAGGGACTCGAAACCACAACCACCACGATACTCCCGAAGGAGCAACCTCAATAATCAGTCAGAGAACAGCTAAAAGGCTAAAAAGACAAATAGCTGAACTCTGGGGCTTTACTGATTCCAGTGGAAATATAGTGGAATTGTCCAGTTGGCTGCTGCTAGCCTTGAAGGGTACTGGGCTCCCGTTTTTCCCCCGTTGACTCATGTAATGAGGGTGGATTTTCATCAATATATATCAATTTGCTTACGGGGAGGGAGATAATACGCATCAATAGAGACTATCTACAGGACATAGAGAAGATTGCATTGGTCCTGTAGAGCGTAATGTAGTGGAAGACGCAAATCAGTCTATCCACCATTGTGCCACTTTATGCAAACGTTTGAGGATAGATCTTGGTTTGTGTGCTAACGAAATCCACTCAGTTCGTTCGTGAAGTGATAATAATGCTTCAGTTTATATTGAGACACCGTTACCTCCAGAAAAACTGACTGTTTGTGAGGGTTTATAGGCTTTATGGTGGAATCATTGATACGTACTTCTTTAAAATCGATGCCGGTCAGAACGCTACAATCAAGGGTGCCCGCCGCTTTACAGCCATGATTAATGAATTTTTAAATCTTCAATTAAACAACCATGATGTGCAGGAGCTGTGGTTTCAATAAGACGGTGGAAGATATTACATAGCTAGTGCCATATATAACTTACTAAAGGAAACGTTTTGCAACCGCATAGTTTTACGTTTTGGAACCCCAAAAATTGACCTCCAAGATCGTTAACTGCTGATAAACAGCCATAAATGTTGGAAAACAATCATCGAAATATTGACAACGAACTAACGAAACTGTCAACGTTGGCATTTCTAATAGGGATGGAAATCCCTCACGACTTCAAAGAGTAGTCCTGCAGGAAATGTGTTATCTAGTTTTTGACCAAGGCTAGAAAGAATTTGTATAACCTAAGACAGATCGCTTAATTTTCATGTATCGATTAAGAATTTTAGTCATTAATACATGAAGATGACCTCCATTTTTTGAAACCCTTCTTCTTTTTAATCTAAAATTATCCAATTTCCAATAGCACAACATGTTTGTTTTTCTATTTATTTAAATTACTTAATTCAAATAACAAACAAGAAAATTGTCCTACGTGCACTTTAGGAACATTAACATTTTACATGCTCGCCCTAAGCCATTTTATCCATAAAACAGTCGACATTAACTTTAAAAAGAAGAAGACAGAACAAATAAACTAAAATATTTAATATTCAGCCTGAAGCGTCTGTTTAATCTGACAAAATAATATGTGTTCTTAGGCAAAAAAATTATGGCACACATTAAAGCAATAACAAAATTCCATGGCAAACAAAAAACAAACCAACAAACAAGACATACAACAAGAAACATTTTGTAAAACATTGGCAACACTACAGCAGTCTAGTCCCCTGTTGACATTCCATAAAAGTTATATTGTTTGCTGTTGTACATTTAACAACAACTGAAATGCTTTGAAAGCACTTTACAACCAAAAACATTGTAGTGGGATAACAACAGAGAGAGCGAGAGAGAAAGAAAGAGAGTGAGTGAGAATTAGAGGAGAAAAGAACTTGTTTTTCCTTTTTTTTTGTAGTCGCTGTTATTAAAACCATAAACATAAGCACCTTAGTTGTACTATTTCCGGCTTAGTCGACCAAATAACTACTTTGCAAAGAAACTGAAAGGAAATAGATAAAATAAATAAGAGAAGATAAAACTAAAAGACAAACAAAATTATGTTTATAATATAATTAACAGTGCTGGACAAAATTAATTACACCTTTCAATGCAAATTAAAAAGAAACAATTAACTGTTTTAAAAAAGAGTTATTCTACAAGGTACGAGCCGGGAAGGTATTGCGTGATATGATTTACATCTGCGCCTGGCAGTGAGCCTTAATCAGATGGTGGTCAAACCACTTTGCATAAATAGGAACGTCATGCTCGTCCTAGGAAGCCGAAGACTAATTCTAGCAACAGGTTTTTCCTAGTTGCAACTTTAATGATTCCAGAGCAGGGCTGCAAATCAACACTCCTTGCTGAAGAGTTGGAGACTTTCCAACTCCTGTCCATGTCTAGCATGCTCACTGGATTTAGGAACATTCCACCAGGTAGGTGCTATTAAAGGTGAAATGAACCTGGCCACCATAGAAAACTGACCTGTCTGTTATGGAGCCGTGAAACCACAACCACCACGATACTCCCGAAGGGCCAACCTCAATAATCAGTCAGAGAAACAGCTAAATGCCTAAAGAGACAAATAGCGGAACTCTGCGGGCTAACTGACTCCCGCGGAAATATAGTGGATTGTCCAGTTGACTCCTACTAGCCTTGAAGGGGACTGGGCTCCCTTTTGCCCCGCAAGACACAAGTATAGAAGACTGTTGTAGGATCCATAAAGACTATCATGTGCCCCCGGGTGGACGCGGGGAAGGTATGCGTGATAAAATTTACGTCGGTACCTAGCGTGTGCATGCCATAACTCAACGATGGTCAAACCACTTGGGCGATTTTATGCGCGCACCGCGGTCTGGGAAGCCGAAGTCTAATCTCTAGCAACAGATTATTCCTAGTTGCAATTTCGGAAGTTTCGACGCAAGGTATCCAACCACCATTCCTTGTTGAAGAGCTGGAGACTATCCAACACCTGGTTCAGAACACATGACAATCATGCTCACTGGATCCGGATCATTCACCCATTGTTCTAAGTAAAGGTGAGATGATCCTGGCTTCTTAATCAAAGCTCATGAGGGCCGCGAAACCACAACCACCGCGATACTCCCGAAGGGCCTACCTTAATAATGAGACAGAGAACAGCTAAAAGGTTAAAGAACATATTAGCTGAACTCTGGGGCTTACTCATTTCGGTGGAAATAACGTCGAGCTTCCAGTTGACTCCTTGCCAGCCTTCACGCGGTATTTCATTAATTTCATCACGAAGATTTTGTTTGAGTTGCTCAAGCGTTTCTGGTGTGTTTTCATAAACCTTGCTTTGCAGGTATCCCCACAAAAACTAGTACGGAGCAGTCAGATCAGGCGACAGTATAGGCCAATCAATATCACCACTTCTTGAAATAACTTGTTGCAGACAGAGATCTCGCAATAATTCCATTATAATTCTGGCTGTATGCGATGCGGCACAGTTTTGTTGATACCACATGTTAATCAAGTCCAGAGCATACAGTTGTGACGTTAAAAAATTTTCAATCACATCACGATGTCGGTCCCCGTTCACAGTTACCGTTACGCCGTTTTCATTTTCAAAGAAATTGCATACCAGACTGTCACTTTTAATGGATGTGACTATTGAATAATTTGAGGGAGTCCCTTTCCCCAAACCGACTATTCTGTTTATTCTTATATCCATTCAAATGAAAATGTGCCTCGTCACTCCTGATGATTTTTTTATGAAAGTCAGAGTTGTCATGGGCGAGCTGTAACATCATATTGCCATATATACGGCAGAGTAAATGGCCTTGTGGAAAAAGTTCTTCTGTCAACTTAATCTTATATGGAAACAAATGCAAATCCTTGTGCTAAATTTTTATCAAGCTCCTGAGTATGACCTTGAATTGAGGTTTATGGAGTGTTTTGAAACCCTTTCTTGAGCAGTAGTAATGTCTTTAGCCAGTCTTGCAGTACGTTGTGGTCCATGCTTGGGCCTATCACCTACAGACCATCTTTTTTCGAAATCATTCATGGCTTGGGAATACCTAGAGCCATGGGTGATAAGATTTACATCTGTAGCTAGCTGTGTAAGCCATAAGCAGACGGTGGATCATACCACTGTGGATGAAATGTAGCGTCATCCTCGCCCTAGGAAGCCTTCAGATGCGTATTTTTTTTTGTTTATAAAGAGAAGTAGCACCTCAGGCAACAATGCATATTTAGTTAAGTACCGTGCTACATTCTTTGGGAAAGGGATAGAGAATAGATGAAACAGGTGGTGAAAGTAGAAGGATAGTCGGAAATTAACTGCCGTATACAAGATAGCACAGCGACCAGTGACTATGCCTTCATCGCTGAGGAGCCCCACCGACAGTCAATTTTTATTTTTGAAGTGAAAAAAACCAAGGTCTTCGTTGGGAATCGAACCCTTAACCCCCATATTTACAAGCTAGTACAGTACCTACTAGCCTACAGTGGCACCTCCAGACACTTCTAGTTGCATCTTCAAGAGCTCGGAGCAGGCCGCAGACCCTCACGCCTTTGTAAAGAGTTGGAAACTACCCAAGTCCTGGCCCAAAACGCATGACGCTTAATAAAATATAAGAACACAACCGCAATCATGTTCACCTGGACATGGATCATTCATTGTGTTCATTGTGAATTATTCGACCCACACAACTCAAACGAGGACCTCAAAACCACAACCACCACGATACACCTGAAGGGGCAACCTTAATATTTAATCAGAGAACAGCTAAAAGACTAAAAAGACAAATAGCTGAAATCTGGGGCTTTACTGATTCCCGTGGAAATATAGTGGAATTCTCCAGTTGGCTCCTGCTAGCCTTGAAGGGGACTGGGCTCCCCTTTAACCCCCGTTGACACATGTAATGATGGTGAGATCCCATCGAAACATATCAATGTGCCCCCGGGGGGGATATTTACAGTTTTTTTCCGACAGGAAAGCCAGCAAATGGCCCATAAAGCGCCCCCTACAGAAACTATGCTGTCGGTTGCTAAGTAAGTTGTTGGACTCCACGTACCTCATAAGGTGAAAATTAATTATACTTACGTCACATACAAAGTTCTTACCTGGTGCTACCCCTTGTAGAATATCTAAGGTATCGACGCCCATGCCATATTCATGCGTTAATGACGATTGTGGTTGCTGATGAAGTGCTGTATTAAAATGATTTCTGCGGCTTAAACTGCCACTCATATTAAAAGAGTTTGATAGTGTCGTTTGAATGCCCATTGTTGCCCCATAGGCATCATAATAACCCACTGAGCTGCCAGAAACAACTTGAGGCATAGCGTTAAGTTGATGTTGCGATTGTTGTGACAAAGCATTGCTAGCACTGCCTCCACCTAGCCCCACGCCACCCAATATATTGCAGCATCTAGTGGCTGGTGAATTAATGGCTGTTGCTGCTACTGATGTGTGTAAATTTTGAAATTGATGTTGTTGTTGTTGCTGTTGTTGGTGTTGATGTGGTGCCATACAAGCTAAATGAGATACATTTTTACGTTCCAGTGTAGAGTTTTTGGTGCCTGTTTCTCCGCTGGCTATAAATGTTTCAATATTTGCCACGTGATCTTGTTGTTTTGATGTTGATGTCGTCGTCATTAATGGCAACATTTGACAACGTGGAGCTGTTGAGATTATGGTTAAGCCCGGCATTTGACATGTTGCTGCTGACATTTCCAAATGTTGATGTGCTGGCGATGGTGGGGTTTTATGCATTAATGCTGGTGCTGCTGTACAACTTTCTATTTCTTTTTCATGATTTGTATAAACTGAAAGGAAAGCATGTTGCCATTGATTACGGAAAAAAATATTTAGAAATTATTTCAATTGAAAATTATTTTATTCGTTTTATTTATAAGGAAAACTTACAATTTATTGGCGCATTAATTGCCCCTGTACAATAGTTGTCATCTAAACTGGTTTTACTGGAACTTAATTTCTTCTTTACTCTATTGCCCCCTGAAGAGAATTTCGTTGTCGAACCGCTTGTGGAACGTAAAGAAGATTCGGGTTTTAAAATAAAACAAAAGAGAATGGTGAAACCCTAAAACGATTAAAATATATAAAACGGCATGAAAATATTTTGAATGGAAAAAAGGTTTATTATAAGAAAAGGTATCATTATAAAAAGTATCTTTAAAAATAGAGATCCTAAGAATTGGTCCTTTCTTAAGCCCTTTAACAGTTATTTTGAAGTATTAAATATTTTTTAAAGCATCTAACAAAGATCTTTTCAAAAACCACAAACTTCTTCTGAAGTACGTACCTTTTAAATTGTTTTTTTTTAATACTTTTTCAAAACAACAAGTTTAAGAAAAGTACTTTTAAGAAAACTTCTTAAAAAGGTGCTTAACAAATTGCAAAAAACTTTTTGAAAGGAACTTGATTTAAGTCCTTTTGTAATAGTATGTTTTTTTAAAGATGCCTTTAAAACTACATACAGACATTTTTAACTTAAAAAAGCGTTTTTAAAAAGTACTTTTAAAAAATATAAAAAATATTGAAGAAGTACCTTTTAAAATAAAGCATTAAAGAAACTATTCGTTTGAAACAATTATTTTTTGGAAAAGTTGCTTTCAAAAAAGTACCTTTCAATTTTTTTCTACAAAAGTACCTTTTAAAAAAGTTTTTCTAAAAAAATTATTTTCAACAAATTATTTTAAAGGGGTTTTCAAAAAAATTGTCCTAAGAAAGATTAGATTTTATAAATGACCTTTTATTTCAAACTAGCATTGTATGGAAAAGTTACTTTAAAAAATTAAAAACAATTTTTTTAAAAAGTACTTTAAAAAAAGTACTTAAAAATAACTAAAAAAAGTACATTTAAAAAAGTCCTTTTTTCAAAAGAGCGCTGTTACCGAAAGTTACTTCTAAAAAAGTTTCTTAAAAAAATTCAAAAGAAGAATTCGGAAAAACGTATATGTTCAAAAAGTACCCTAAGAAACTTATAACTTTAAAAGAATCCTTTTTTATAAATGACCTTTTATTTCAAACGAGCATTGCTAGAAAAAGTTACTTTAAAAAATTAAAAAATTAAAAAAGTACTTAAAAACTAAAATAAGTACATTTAAAAAAGGTTTTTTTCCAAAAGAGCATTTTTAGAGAAAGTTATTTTTAAAATAGTTTCTTTAAAAAACTTCAGAAAAAGAATTTGGAAAAACGTACATATTCAAAAAGTACCCTAAGAAACTTATAACTTTAAGAGAATCCTTTTTTATAAATGACCTTTTATTTCAAACGAGCATTGTTAGAAAAAGTTACTTTAAAAAATTAAAAACATTTTTTTTAAAAGTACTTTAAAAAAAGTACTTAAAGAAAACTAAAAAAGTACATTTAAAAAAGTACTTTTTTCAAAAGAGTGTTTTTTACGAAAAGTTAAAGTTTCTTTAAAAAAAATTCAAAAGCAGAATTCGGAAAAACGTATATATTCAAAAAGTACCCTAAGAAACTGTTAACTTTAAAAGAATCTTTTTTTTAAATGACCTTTTATTTCAAAAGAGCATTGTTAGGAAAAGTTACTTTAACAAATTAAAAACAATTTTTTTAAACAGTACTTTAAAAAAAGTACTTAAAAATAACTAAAAAAAGTACATTTAAAAATGTCCTTTTTTCAAAAGAGCGTTGTTACCGAAAGTTACTTTTAAAAAATTTCTTAAAGAAAATTCAAAAGAAGAATTCGGAAAAACGTACATATTCAAAAAGTACCCTAAGAAATTTATAAATTTAAAAGAATCTTGTTTTTTAAATGACCTTTTATTTCAAACGAGCATTGTTAGGAAAAGTTACTTTAAAAAATTAAAAACAATTTTTTTAAAAAAGTACTTTAAAAAAGTACTTAAAAGAACCTAAAAAAAGTACTTTTAAAAAAGTCTTTTTTTCAAAAGAGCATTGTTGCGAAAGGTTACTTTAAAAAAGTTTCTTTAAAAATATTCAAAAGATGAATTCGGAAAAACGTACATATTCAAAAAGTACCCTAAGAAATTTATAACTTTAAAAGAGTACTTTCTTTTAAAAAGTACTTTCCTTAATAGAAAAACTCTTTAAGGAATTATATGAGACCGACCGAAAAGCTTTTTTTTTGTATTTGGTACAGTTATTGCTCCTCATCTTATTATATTTAAGAGCTATTCTGACTGCCTTTAGGTAAAAGTCTAGTGACCATATGATGTATCCAAAAAATATTTGTGAAAAATATATATTATTTCTTTGGTTAGAGTCCTTAGAACTGCCAATACTTATTTCCTGTTAAATTATTGCAGCTTTTTATTTTAATCGTAAATTTTGTTTGGTCTTGTTAATAAATGACTGCTTCTCGATAAAACAAATTTATGTTTATTTGCATGGTTGTGTGTGTGTGTGTGTGTGTGCGTCCTTGCTTTAGCGTATTGTTGCTTAATTAGTATAATTTGTTTGTATTCAACTTGTATATGAGAGTACTAATAATGTTCATAGCTTCATTTATTGCATGTTCTTTCTTTTGTAAAGATAAACATTTATGGGCCACTAATAAGTATAAAACAATAGTTTGAATAAATTTATGTGAGTGTATGTACATACATGTGTATGGCAATGTATTGGCATATCTTTGATAAGAAAAACATGTACAAGTATATGTAATATGTAAAATAGTACTACTCATAAATATTTGTAGACTAAAGTTGTTATACAAAAAACATAAAAATCGAGAGTAATAAAATAGTAATAGAATATCAAAACCAATAAATGTTTGTCTTTTTAGTTTTTCACAAAGAAAAATAATTTCTCTCTTTCTCTCTCTCTCCTTCTTTTTAAAAGAGTACCAGGTTAATTGCCATTCACAGCTACAACAAATAACAGTGAAAAGAAACAATAAACAACTTACTGCAGGAAGTAAAATTAATTTTTATAGAAACTAAATGAAAAAGGTACTTTTGAGTGTCTATAAATAATTAAAACAAATGAAAAGATCCCCTACAGCCAGTAATCATGTAGTAGAGCAAACATTTGTTCTAAAAATGGATTTTTACATTTTAATCAATTAACTGAAATTCGATACTTGATACTGTCTAGCAATTTTTTATATTGGGAAGCTATTTTTTTTAATGGTTTAGAAAAGCCCACTAAGTTGAAGGTAGAAATTCCTTCTGCTTAAGTTTGTAGCTTGAACCAACATGCTTTCTTATTAAAAGATTTTTATTGTTGTATTAAGGCCCACCTATAATATTCATAAGCTGGCTTAAGCTAATGTGAAAACTTGAACGAAAAGTTTGTGAAATGCTTAAGCAAATCATTAAAGACTTTTAGGTGGCTGTAATGTACTTATAGAAATTACTATACACAGTTGCATTTTTGTTTATTCGTACTTTTGCAAAAAAATAATTCCTTTGTAAATAAATAAAATTTATTAATTTATTATTATACTATCCTTATACAAATTTATAAATTTTTTTAACAGTTTTAAAAAAATTACGAAAGAAAAATTACACAAATATCACTGTTTGTATTATTTGAGACAAAAGTACTAAAAAATGCAACTGTCTGCATTATTGAATTTATAAACAATAAAAAATTAAATTTTGTTGCAAATTGTGGGCTAAAAAAATGGAAAAGAAATTAAAATGTTTAAAGGCCCTTAAGTCATTAAACTCCAAGGTTGAGTCTAGTTCTTCAACGTTATCACGAGTACTACAAAATAAAGATGCACATTAAAAAAAAAGTAAAAAATATTCAATATAAATGCTTATACGGCCGGGGTGCTTTTAAAAAGCATCATAGGTTACAATAGTGCCTATTCCTCAATATAACCTATTCCACTACCTGGTGGAGCTTCCATCCTATTCATTTCCTTGCGGAAACGTTCCCGGAGTGATTTCCATCTATCAGTATGAAAATGAAAAACGCAAACAAAATTCTTTAAGGTATTCCCTTACCACTTTTACTGAATTCTTCTGCTACTTCTCTCCATGCTCGTTCCTTTGTATTGATGTTATTACGTGATAAGATTTACATCTGCGCCTGGCTGTAAGCCGTAATCGGATGGTGGTCAAACCACTGGGAATGAAAAGCAACGTCATTCTCGCCCTAGGAAGCCGAGGACTAATTCTAGCAACAGGTCATCCCTAGTTGCAATTTCAGCGGTTCCAAAGCAGGATTGCAAACCACTACTCCTTGCTGAAGAGCTGGAGACTATCCAACTCCTGGTCAGAACACATGACTGGCATGCTCACTGGATCCGGATCATTCACCTGTTGTTCTCAGTGAAAGTTAGATGATCCTGGCCCCCTAATCAAATTCATGAGTGGCCGCGAAACACACAGCCACCACGATACTCCCGAAGGGCCAACCTCAATATTCAATTTTTCTTTGTACGCTTGTACGTTTAATAACATTCAGATAAAATATTTTTTCCCTTTCGCCCTCCATCGGAATTTCTTTACTAATGTATCAGTTTTGACATTTGACGAAACTTGATGAAAAGTTTTGTTAAGTACATTATTTGCATAGTTGCTTAAGTTGCCTTAAGCCAGCATATGCATAATATAGTTGGGCCTTTATAAAGAAAATCTTTTAGAACAAGTTTTAACTGATGTAAAATCTTGGTGAGCTTCTCGAAATAGTTTTTAAAATAAATAATTTTATAAATTATTCTTATTTATCTTGTTTTACTTGTTCAAAGAAAATAATTTTCACTTAAGAACTTTAAAATTATCGCTGTATAGTTTTATTCATGTCCTAATACAGAACTCTTAAGCTTTAATACCATCTTTAACTTTGTTTAAACTTTTTACAATTTTTTTTAATATGCGATTATAAAAAATCAACGAGTCTTTTTTGAATTTTCGAAAATGCTAACTATTTTTCATTTCTTACTTAGTTTTGAAAATTAAACTTTTGATTAAATTTAAAAAAAAAAAATATTGGAAAAAAAAATTTTTTTATGCCAGTAATTGTTTTATATATTATTTAAAAAATTTTTTTATTTTTTAAGGGACGTTTTTGTAATATAAGATTTTAAATGTCTGATTTTTAACAACAATATAAAAGCAGTAAATGAAAAAGTACTTTTTTATCGTTTCTTTTTTTAATTAGAAAGGTATTTGTTTTATAAAAGAATTATTTAAAAAAAATGGTTCAAAAAAAAAATAAAAACAAAAAAATAAAAAAAAACACTTCTTTAAAAATAGTACCATTCTAAAAAAGTACTTTTTTCAAAACAGCATTTTTAGGGAAAGTTACTTTGAAAACCTTTAAAAAGCATTCTTTAAAAAACTCAAAAAAAAAAAAAATAAAAAAAGTACACAGTTAAAAGTTACTTTTGAAAAACTTTTCAACAAGTTTGCTTTAAAAAGTACTTTTTTTATTGTTTCTTTTTTGTAATTGGAAAGGTAGTTGTTTAATAAAAGAACTATTTAAAAGTTGTCCTTTCAAAAAAAAAAAAAAAAAAAAAAAAAAAAAATAATAAAAACATACTTTTTGAAAAAGGTACCATTTTAAAAAAGTACTTTTTTTAAAAGAGCATTCTTAAGAAAAGTTACTTAAAAAACTTACTAGCAAACCTTAAAAAAGCATTCTTTAAAAAAATTAAAAAAGTACCTTTAAAAACTTATAACCCTTCAACAAGTTTCTTTTAAAAAGTACTTTTTTTAACATTAAGGTTATCTATCTTTTTCGAAAACATTGTTTTAAAAAATACATTTTAAAAAGGCATCTCTTAAAAGTACTTTTTAAAAATAAACGGTGATAGCTACATTTTTTCCAGTTTCCCTGATTGGCACTTTTTAAGAAAGGTTTTTAAAAAAAGTATTTAATAAAATACATTTCTCCTGAAGATAGTTTTTTATAAATTTTTACAAAAGGTACTTTTTAAAAAAGTTAAATTCTTTAAATGTGCAGTTTCAAAAAGGCAGCTTTAGGAGCCTTTTTGAAACTGACTTTTCAAAAATATTTTTCATTAGGTTATAATTTTAAAAGGTGCTAATATAAGGTACTTTTTAAAAGGCACTTGTTTTTAAAGTTGCTTCTTTAGGAGTACTTATTTATAAAGTATTTCTTATTAGCAATTTTTATAATCGGTATAGAATTTAAATATTTTTGTATAGTACTTTTTATAAAGTACCTTTTGTTAGTCATTTTTATTATAGATATACAATTAAAATCTTCTTGTATAGTACTTTTTTATAAAGTACCTTTTGTTAGTAATTTTTATTATAGGTATACAATTCAAAATTTTTTTTGCACAGTTAGAGAAATGGGCTCAGTTTTCTCTAACTGTTGAAATCTTTGAACGTAAAATTATTTTTTCTGCTCGTTGTTTGTTGTTTAAAAACATTTTTTTGAAAAGTACTTTTCTAAAATAGAGTGTGATAAAAATGAATGTTTTTTTAGTTGTCCTTGATAGACCTTTTTATAAGAGGAGCTTTATTAAAAAAAAATACTTAAGTAAATGGATGTTTTTTACAAAACTTAATAGTTAGTTTTTTTTTTAATTTTTACAATAGGTACTTTTTAAAAAGTTCCATTCTCTAATAGTACTTTTCTTTCAAAATGTTCTTATTTCCTTGGAGGAAGCTTGTGTTTTACTTATTAAAACCTTTAAAGTTATAACTATATTTACTGGTATTTGCGGGATTTTTTAATATTTTTTTTTAAAAGTACTTTTTCAAAATAGTTTGTGACATAAAATTTTTGTTTTCTAGTTTTCCTTGATAAGTTTTTTTTTATAAGAGAAGTTTTATTAAAAAAGTGTTTAATAAAATGGATGTTTTCCGATGTTGTTTGTTTCAAAATTTTTATATAAGGTACTTTTTAAAAAAAGGTTTAACACTTTAAAAGTACTTTTTTTAAAAATGTTTTTATTCTTAAAAGGTACCCTTTTAAATTTTATTAAGCTATTACTCAAAAGGTTATATTTTTAAAAGGTACTTATTTGAGGTACTTTTGAAAAAGTACTTTTTTTAAATAATTTTTTTTTAAAAGAAACCTTTTTTTTTAATAATTTTAGTTAAAGGTATGAAATTCAAATCTTCTTGTGTAGTAAGAGAAGAGCCCATTTTCTTACTTATTGTTAAAACCTTGTACATTAAAATTTAATTTTCTGCTTTTTTTGGTTTACGTTCCCTTAACACAAAAAACTTTGTTGCCTAGTGTTTAAGTTATTAATTGTAACTTTCCAAGTTAATGTTTTTTGTTGCTATTGTTGCTGCTCCATTAATGTCAGTAATTAGTAAACAACAAGCAAATTTATTTATGCAGGCTTCACTGATACAGAGGTGCATAGAAAGAAACCAGTCAGTTTATTTGAATGGCCAAAGTTTAAGTATAATATTATTGTATTATTTGATATTTTTGTATGCTATAAATAGAAAAAGTAATAAAACTAAGGCAACTATAATTACATAAATTAATTTGATGAAATGTTAGAAAAACAGAGTAAAATCGAATAGCGGCCAGCAGATATTAGAAGGATGGTGCAGGAAATAGTAGAAAAGGTCTTAATGGGCAGTGGATCGTTTTATAACTTGACTTTTTTAAGTGTTATATTACAAAAAAGTGGCATCGTTAGTCAAAAATTATAAAAAAATTTGTTTTTCAATAAAGAATTTAAATTAAGAAAATTTAATTTTAAAAAGTACAAATAAATTTTTTGGAAAATTTTGATTTTTAATTACGATAAGGGGATAAATACCTGGACCAGAAATACTGACACCAGTACGAGATAGAACGTGGCTTAAGAATCATTCTCATTAAAATTCACATCGAAAGCGCTCGCCATTCGCGAACAAACAGCCAGGAAAGACGTTATAAAGGGGAGTAATTGGCAACAGTATTTCACTTACTGGCGGTACAAACCCAAACAATTTAGTACCAAAAATTTCTTTGTTCATAAAACAAAATCAAGTTGGGAGAATATTAAAAACGCATAAACTCGTATGTATGTGTGCTTCGAAGTAACCATCTTCCGGTTGCTATTATGCCTGCCATAACATCGTTGAGTTAATTAATTTCTTAATGTAAAAATATCAAATAAAATTATTCAGATTTGCAAAAATTCCATTAAAAATTTTGATGATGTTTTTCTTTCTGGGTAAATGATGCTCCTTTCGTTTGTAGTTACTCGTCAATTTATATCACAATAAAGTCGTGAAGTCTTTAATGCATTTTAACAAATAAAAATAAAATTTATTTTTTAAACAGCAGCAGCTCAAATAACTCAACGTTTCTTTTTATGTTTTACAAGTTTAACCAACTTTCACATGTGATGCCCATTTAGCGGAAAAAATTGCTTTTAATTTATGATTTTTGCTTTTTGTAATGTTACCAAGGGGTGGCTGCAATTTGTTAAGTTTACATAAAATCAAAAATTTTATGCAGTTAAATATTCTCCCTCTCTCTCTCTCTCTCAAAAATAAAGGTTAATGCCATTACATGCCATTTGGAAAAAAAAAATTATTTAAAAATTAAAAATTTATAAGAACCAAAATAAAATTTTAATTTCATTACACCGCATGTCTATTAATTTTGTAATTGTATGTGTTAGTTTGTATGTATTTGTTGGCGTTAGTTATCGTTGTATTTCACATAATGATGACATCTATAATTTTAATTAGAAACAAAATAAATAAAATCTTTACAAAGTAAAAATAAAAAAGTATAAAAATATTCTTGTTTCTAGAAATTATTGTGACACATTTTAATAATGTGATGTTGCTGGTTGTCGTCAATAAACTCGTTGAAGGTTAACATGCAGAGCTTAAATTCATACGTACAACTTACGTGACACACTCTTTTTTAATTAAATATCACAAACATTTAATTAACTTTGCATTTTGCCGTTAATAAGTAACGGGTGTATTTTATACAGGTAAGGCATTTTAAGTTGGCAACCCTTTTTCAAGTGACGACCATATGAATACGCTTCCAAATTGTGCAAACTGGGCCCAAAACAAAAATTCCATTGATTCGCACTCACTTTTGTTTGAATTGATATGTCAGTAAAAACAAGTGATGAATTTGGTGCGATGATAGTCCTCAAGTGTATGCTAAGACACCGCTAAATCCAGAAAAGCTGACTGTTTGATGTGCTTTACAGGCTGCTGAAATCATTACGAACGTCACAACCTTACAGTCAATGATTATCGCTATAGAGCCACGACTACTAAGTTTTTCATTTATTACCTGAACAATCACGATGTGTAGGAGCCGTCAATAAGACCCCGCAGCGTGTCTCATAGCTCGACTTAATAAAGAAAACGTTAGGTAACGACATAATTTCACATTTTTAACCCATAAATTAGCCTCCAAGATCGTGTGATTTAGCATCGCTGGACTGTTTTCTATGGATATAAATAAAGTCACTTGTCTACGCCAGCCGTAGCTGTCATATGCCAGAAGTCATATATAAATTATATCGAAGATTGTTCCCCCCGGGGGCACATGATAGTCTTTATTGAACCTACAACAGCCATCTAGACTTGTGTCTTGCGGGGTAAAAGGGAACCCTCAAGGCTAGTAGGAGTCAACTGGACAATCCACTATATATCCACGGGAATCAGTGAGCCCGCAGAGTTCCGCTGTTTGTCTCTTTAGGCATTTAGCTGTTCTCTGACTGATTATCGAAGTAGGCCCTTCGGGAGTATCGTGGTGGCTGTGTGTTTCGAGCCCCTCGTTTGAGTTTGTGGGTCGGATCATTCACAATGAACACAATAAATGGTCCAGGTCCAGTGAGTATTAATGCCGTCGTGTTCTTAAATTATATTAAGCTTCATGCGTTCTGAACCAGGAGTTGGATAGGAGTGAAGGACTGCTCCTGGCTTTTGAATTTACAACTAGGAGTGACCGGAGGATATACGTATTCCAAGGCCTTCTAGGGCGAGGATGGCGCTAAATACCATCCACAGTGGTAATGGCCACCATATGATTAAGGCCCACGGCCAGGTGCAGATGTAAAATTTATCACGTCATATCGAAGATTGTCTTTCGATTAAAGCAAATTAAACGTCAATTAAAAAAACAATGATAATTGTTTTTTTCCATTTCAAAATTCTATACCTCTTTAGAGACACCTTTTATTTCAAGTTGTAAAAACAAACATGTATATATCTTCCAGAGCAAGAGTTCACAAAAAATTATGTTTTAAAGCAAAATTTTTATGTGAGAATGATAAAATTTAGTGAAAAGCTAAAAAGCGCCGTTAGGTGAAAGTAATTTCTTATAAAAAATTAAAAGGACGCTGTTTTGGAATCTTGCAACTTTATAAAAAAGTGCACTTTCTTAAAAAAAGGACAAAAGGAGACTTTTCGACTTTTGTGAAAAAAGTGACTTTTTGTGAAAAAAGCGACTTTTTGTGAAAAAAGCGACTTTTTGTGAAAAAAGCGACTTTTTGAGAAAAAAGCGACTTTTTGTGAAAAAAGCGACTTTTTGTGAAAAAAGAGACTTTTAAAGCGACCTTTTGTTAAAAAAGCGACTTTTTGTGAAAAAAACGGTTTTTTGTGAAAAATGCAATTTTTTTGGGAAAAAAACGACTTTTTATGAAAAAAGCGATTTTTTGGGGAAAAAAGCGACTTCTTGTGGAAAAAGCGAGCTTTTGTTATAAAAGCGACTTTTTGTGAAAAAAGCGACTTTTTGTGAAAAAGCGACTTTTTGTGAAAAAAGCGACTTTTTGTGAAAAAAGCGACTTTTTGTGAAAAAAGCGACTTTTTGTGAAAAAAGCGACTTTTAGTGAAAAAGGCGACTTTTTGTGAAAAAAGCGACTTTTTGCTTTGCTTCGTCAGACATAAAAATGCAGTTTAAGACGTTTTTATTCTCTGATTTGACTAATCTTCTCACAAAATTCCAAGCGAATCGGGAAGTCTCTTGGGCTCAGTTGGTTTGTTAATTGAATCTTATATGGAAAGAAGTTTAAATCTTGGTGCAAAATTGTCTGCAGTGACTGTTTGCTGACACTTATTTGAGCAGATAAGCTCCTTGTTGAAACTCGAGAATTGGATTGTATGACAGCAGCTGCAGCAGCGATAGTTTCCTACATCCGAACTGAGGGATCTCGATGATAAGGCCGTCGGGTGATTGTGCCACGCTCGGCAAAATTCTTCACGAAACTCGAAACTCATTATTGTCTATCTGCTAGGAGGAGTAACGCCGAACGTGCGCCTATATTCTATTTGGGCGTAAACTACGGTCTCTTAAGGGTGAAAGCAATATTTAAATTCTTGTTTCATTGTCCCAATTCTCCATTTTGGTTAAATTTAAAGATCAATCACTAAAATAAAAAAAATGAAACAGGTTTATTACACAGAAAATAAATTATTAGGTTTTTTTTAGCAGCAGCTTTCATCAGCCACCTTGTATATGCGAAAACCTTTCTAAACACATATATATATGCACCATCTGCTAAGCAATAAAGTCGACAAGTAGAGACAATAATAAAAACGATAATAAAGCAACTTGTAGGCGTTAAAGTGATAAAGTTACCATCATGATCTTTTTTTTGTGTATTAAAATGAATAAATCGTGTAATTTAATTTACAACTCTAAAGTGTTCTGCTATTATTTTGCAATTAAATAACTCTCAATACAACAAAATGTTTATTAAAGTAATAACCGAAACAATACGAAAGATATATTTTTTTCGTATTATTAACAGAGATGGGATTAGAAAACTAAATTTTTAGAAAAAATTTTAGTTGGCATAAAAATGAAACATTTCGGTAAAAATGTAAGACCTTCTGGTTAGAGAAGCTGTTAACTGATGGTTATTTGAATTTATTTTAAAATGGATTTTAAAATAATGAGAAATAATAATTGAAATTAATATGATTTTAACAACACCCTTTAGCTAGAGGGTTTTTCTTTTAAATTTAAAAAAAATTAATGCTGTATCCTTTTAAGTCAATATGCTGCAATATACAGCAGGTGTTACCTTGAACACAAAGTTAGAAGAATCAACATTTATTTTTTTGAAATATTTAAATATTCCAATTATTTTTTATTACAGGCAGCATCATATTTCCCAGAAGTGCCATTTTTTATTTTATTTCAGTTGCGACCTTTTTACACTTTTGCGAACAAATTTTAAACAAATATTATTTCGTAAGTTTTGCTTTTTTTTACTTTTGAAAAATTTCTTTTGTTTCAATATTTTTTTTTGAAATTTTAATTTGTATAGAAAATTTTTCCTATAAGTTTTCTTTGAAACAGTTTTTCTTTAAATTTTTTTTCTTTAACTTTTAAACAGTTTTGTTGTAGTTTTATAAAGAAAATATATTTAAAAAAAAAGCAATAAAAGTAATTTTTGTTGCATACGAGTGAGTACATCATAAGCAGCATGAAATTTTATATTCTTAAAGTTACGCAGAAGTCAAAAAAAAAAGAAAAGAGAAAACTATGCGAAAGAGAGTTACGCTACAACAAAAAGAAAAAAAAGCAAAAAATGTTGTTACTGATACCAGAAGGAATTTTTATTCCACGTTGATGTTGGCACTGCGACAAGGCTTTAAAACAAACACACACACACGCGCACACACGTACACATGCATACACTCTTGGAAAATTTCATTTCACAACTGACTGCAGGGTATTTGGTTTCATACACCGAAAAAAGCCAAAAATATTTTAAGTTCATTGACACGGAATTTTCCTCTTTCAGACAATGTTTTTCCAAGCAACCAATCAAATTGATGTTTTAAGTTCATTTTCAAATTTAAAATTACAAATACAGGGTATCCACCGGGAAGGTATACTACTTTGTTTCGCCGCCATTTGGGTTAACATTAGTCTTGACAGTTCATATTCGGCAGTCATGAAGTAGACTCGAAGCAAATTTATTATGAAAAAATATTCGATAAACCAACGTGTTTTAATCGTTGCAACATTTTATCAAAATAAACATCGATTACTGTGACAATGAGAAAGTTACGTGAAATTTTTGGGAGAAACAACGTGCTAACAAAACTCACTATTTATCGTGTAGTAAATAATTTCGAAGAAAGAGGGTCTGTAGGTGACAGCTCCAAGTATGGACCATAACGTTACTGCTGCTCAAGAAAGTATATAAAACTATCCATCAATCTCAATTTGACGCCGTGCTCAGGAGCTTGGTCTTCAAAGAACAACTTTGGCCACAATTTTGCACAAGGATTTGCAATTGTTTCCGTATAAGATTCAGTTGACACCAGAGCTTCGGCCACAAAACCATTTACGTCACCATACATATGCCAATAGGATGTTGCAGTTCGCCCATGACAACTCCAATTTTCATGAAAAAATTATAATGAGTGACGAGGCACATTTTCATTTGAATGGATGTAAGAATAAATAGAATGGTCGGTTCTGGGGAATGGGAAACCCTTATTATTACTTGCATCCATTAAAAGTGACAGTCTGCTCGGCAATTTGGCAGCAGGAATCATTAGACCTTATTACTTCTTTGAAAATGAAAACGGCGTAACAGTAACTGTGAATGGGAAGCGATATCGTGATGTGATTGAAAACTTTTTAACGCTACACCTACATGCTTTGGGCTTGATTAACATGTGGTATCAACAAGACAGTGCCACATCGCATACAGCCAGGATTACAATTAAATAAATGCGATACCTCTTTCCACAACAAGTTATTCCAAAAAATAGCGCTATTTATAGGCCTTCTCGGTCGCCTGATTTGACTGCATTCGACTACTTTTTGTGGGGATATCCGAAATGTAAGGTTTCTGCAAACAAACCAGAAACGCTTAAGCAACTCCAACAAAATATTCGTGATGAAATTAATGAAATACCACGTGAAATGTGCTCAAAAGGGCTCGCATTTGTGAGGCTAACAGAGGCAGACATATATCTGATATTGTATTCCATATATAACTTGATCTGCTACGAAGATGATTTGAGTTTTAAAATAAAATAATTATCAGTAAAAAAAGTAAACGAAATGACCTATTGTGTGTTTCATAAACTGTGTAGTTTTCTAGGAAATCTTATACATATAAGATAACTATATGCTTTTAAGAAATTCTGCGAAATAAGCTAAACAACAGAAAAACAAAAAACAGCCAACGCTTAAAGAAAAACACACAGCCAAGCTAAGGCGCCTACATGGAATAATAATAATAACAACAACAGTATGGGGTGTAGCTGAAGTATATTCCAGTGGTGTTAAATCACCCGATCTGGCTGGTCACTTAACTGCTGATTGTTGTGAAATTATGCGATAGAGAAATTTGGATTACTATGAAGTGATCGACATTAAATAAAATATTTTTTAATAAAAAATCCATTCTCTTCAATTTAATCAAAGTCCCACTCCCCGGGAGCAAATTGATATGTTTTGACGGAATTTCACCATCATTATATGTGTCAATGGGGGTAAAAGGGAACCTAAATCCCTTCAAGGCTAGCAGGAGCCAACTGAACAATTCCACTAAATTTTTACGGGAATCAATAAAGCCTCAGAGTTCAACTATTTGTCTTTTTAGCCTTTTGGCTATTCTCTGACTGATTATTGAGGTTGGCCCTTGGGGAGTATTGTGGTGGTTGTAGTTTTGAGGCCCTCGTTTGAGTTTTGTTTGTCGGATAATTCACAATGAAAATAATGAATGATTTAGGTCCAGTGACTATGATTGCCGTTGTGTTTTTAAATTTTAATAAGGTTCATGCGTTCTGGACCCAGAGTTGGATAGTCTCCAACTCTTCAGCAATAAGTGGGGGTGTTTGCTTGCTCTGAGCTCTTTAAGTTGCAGCTAGGAGTGACTGGAGGATATACGTATCTGAAGGTATTCTAGGGTGAAGATGATGCTACATTTCATCCACAGTGGTAATGATCCACCATCTGATCACGGCTTACGGCCAGGCGCAGATATAAATCTTATGACGTCATTTCATCCACATAGTGGTATGATCTACCGTCTGGTTATGGCTTAGCCAGTTAGCTACAGATGTAAATCTTATCACACATCAAAAATTATTAACAAGCAAAGTAGAAAGCAAAGTGTTCCGGCGAACACCCTGTATTAAAATTTCATTTAATTTTTTTATTTAATTTAAATTTTATTTAAATTTCAATTAAAAATAAATTCTCGCAGTTTCTACGACACCATTTTGTTTTGTATTAAAAATCATACAAAATTCTAAATGAACTCACCATCAATAGACACGAAATGCCAAATGGATAACACCACCAGGTTGTTTCCATGACCATGGAATTACTATAAACAATGAATAACGCATCCGTACATAATTTGATTAGTAACAGGCAACCCGTTCTATACAATAAACCGATTCTGTAATAAAAAAAAATAAATAAAACATGAGAAATATTTAATTATCAGAGGTGAATTGAAAACAATGGTGATGGAGAAATAAATGAGAAAAATATTTTTGCATTTCTCTTAAATATATTGAATAGAGAAATAATTAAATGCATAGAAAACTAAAAATAAATTTAAAAAAAATTATTTAAAAATACTTTAACTTATTTGCGATAGAGGATGAGCGGACCTTGAATTAAAAATAAAGCTGTAGTAGTAAAGGCCTAGGATAAAAAATAGCAAGAGGTCTTAGAACACCGCCAATGCTGTTGATCTAAAAGGCTGGCTTTACTTGATTATCCGCTATGGGCGTTTAATTTTAGAACTTATCGATTTAAGACATTTAAGAAAGGAAATTTCTTAATCCCAGCTTTGCAGCGTTATTAGTTTTGAATCCGAGCTGTTGCAGGGAATAAGTTAGATTTGTAGATGCTGGTTAAACCTGCGGAATAGTTTTAGACTTCATTATTTGTACACATCTTAGCCGATCAGAAGAACCTGAAATTTTTTATATTAAGGTTTTATAACTCCTCTATAAATCGCAGTCCTGTAGAGAAATCTTTAACGAGCATGGCAATTTTAATTATGAGGACCTCCACAGAAAGTTTTCGTTGTGCATTTAAAACCCTTCTTAGTAGATTCAATATTTTAGAGCCTGTTCCTTTTCCATAGGCGACTGTTTCTCAAGCGTTCTTTAGTGAAATATTTTTCGTATTCCCTATTAGAAAATTTGTGAAATATCTATAGTTTAACCTATAGAATATGGATCAGTGACCTAATAAACTGAAAATCTGTTTGTGAATAGCCATAATGTCGATAGTAGTGGTAAGAAAAATAAATATTCTAGATGGGTGTATATCAGTTAGATCCCACTTTAACATTTTCATTTTCTGCGGCTGTTAAACCTTACGAATCTCCAAATCTTAAGCACGAAACTATTGTACATTAAGTCCTTTATCTGAGTGCATTACAAAAGTAATCGAATCATGTAAACTTTGTCTCTTCAATGACAGTCACAGGCTGGTTAGCTAAATATTGTGTCATTTCCCTTTCCTCTAGAACGTTTACCATGAAATTTTGATTAAAAGTTACTGTTTGATTCCAATGCATCGGTGGGTTATACCTTCTTGCGAATAAAGTTTTTATATTATCACCGTCAACGATCACCGGCTACATATAAATGTAGGCAAACTGAACCATAATAACGCAGATAACATCTGATTCTGCAGCAAGGTACCCCTGTAGGCTAGTAGGCAGTGTGCTAGCTTACAGGACTGGGGTTTGTGGGTTCGATTCCCAACGAAGACGTTGGTTATTTTACTACAAATGAAAATTAACTGTCGGTGGAGTTTCCAGTTGGACCCCTGCTTACTTCAGGGGACTGGGCTCCCCCGTCGATGGGGCTGACCCCCCGGGGGCACATATATATGGTCTTTATAGAACTTCGACTATCTAGACACAGTGCAACTGGGGTAAAAAGGGAGTCCAGTCCCCTGAAGCCAGCAGGGGTACAAATGGAAACTCCACTTTATTTCCACAGGAATCAGTAAGCCGCAGAGTTCATTATTTGTCTCTTTAGACATTTAATAGTTCTCTGGCTGATTATTGAGGTTGGGCACTATATGGGAGTATCGTGGTGGTTGTGGTTTCGCGGCCCCATAACAGTATAATGGTTATTATGGTGGCCAGGATCATCTCAGTGTTAATGACACCCTAAGTGAATGATCCAGTCCAGTGAGCATGCTAGATATATGTTCTGGACAGGAGTTGAAAGGTCTCCAACTCTTAAGCAAGGAGTGATGATTTGCAGCTCTGCTCTGGAATCATCGAAGTTGCAACTAGAAAGTTCTGTTGCATAGAATTATAGCTTCGGCTTCCTAGGACGAGCATGACGTTCCAAATTATGCAGTGGTTTGATCCACCATCTGATTAAGGCTTCATGGCCAGGCGCGGATGTAAATCTAATTACACGTTGTCGGTGGGGCTGCTTAGTGATGAAGGCATAGTCACTGAGCTGTCTTAAACGACAGTTAACTAACTATCCTTCTACTTTCACCACCTGTCGCATCTCTTCTCTATCTCTGAAGTACTACTTCTCTTTAAAAAAAACAAAAAAAAGGTCTTATATGTCACACATCGAGATAATGTAGTTTACTTGGACTTCTAAGGTCCACGTAGGCTAGGGGGGCCTATTTATAACTTTTGCGTCAATTTAAAATCATGATTTTATTCACGTTCTTCCCCTCAGTAAGAGGCGGGGTTTATGTAAAATACCCATCGATCTTAATAACACGCATCCGATTAAAAGGCAACTCCATAGTGAGCATGTGTTATAACCGCTATTTTGGTTCAAACTACGATCACCAAGAAACGCTTTGCATTCGATCTCACAATTTGTATTAAAGATATTTAGAGATGGGTACCAAATAGTCCCCGGAAGTCCCAACAAAATTCCTGAAATAATTTTTTTTTTTTAAATCACTTACAAATTTAGTGACAAATGACGGACATAATCAATTGAGACGGTAAAATGTTTTACAAACGTCCTCTTTGGGGGTGCGTGGAAATGGTAAAACTTTAGGTTATTATATTGCTTTAATAGGGTTGAGAAAGTAGGTGAAAGCAATGCTGAACCAAGTATTCTCCATGCAGTTTCCCTTTCGTCGTTTAAGAGGCCTATTGACAATCACATATTTAAATGGAGAATTTTTTTGGAGCAATGCAAGGAGTAGCTAACCGAGATGGAAGCGATCTAGAATAATAATAAGGCTTTTATGATTAAGGAGAAGGAGTGTTATAACACTAAAAGTTTACCAGAAGGATGCAACTTCCTTATAACAGTTTGTGATAGCCAAAAGCTGAAGCATTAATTTTGGGGCACAACTACGTCATCAAGGCAGAAGCAAGCATCTGTGCTGTAGTATTACATATTACATTACCTTAAGTTGCTAAAAAGAATTACATGAGTATGATCATGGGTTACATAGGAGAGAAGAGAATTGGTGGCTACCAAACTGTTCAGCCATAATACTTAAATGTGGGTACGCAGTTGAATCTTGAGTTTGGAATATTTTTTAGGAAGAGTCTGTTATTGTAGTTGTTATATACGCCGCATCCATTAAAGGTAAATTCGATTGCGATCTAACCTGAAACGTTTCATGTACCCCGAGTAGCGTAAAGATTGCTATAATCACCTACAAGCTAAGCGAAAGTACAAACGTGCCATTACAAGTTAAAGGAGGAGAACAAATAACGGCAACTTATTTATATAATCCTGCTTTGTGCGGGTAGAAAAGTCCTTACGATAAAATTTTCGGTTAACCTTTTCTTTGCTAGCTTATTCAAAATTTCGAAAAGAGAGAAACTCACTAGCAGTTCGTTTATGCTGCGGACACATTTATCGTTTTAGCAGGAATCTTAATATTTCTCTATCTTTCGTTTCAATGTCGTTTTTAGATTCTCTGATCCCTTCCATTATCTGTCTCTCGCTTTTTATCTCTTATTTTTTCCTTTTTATTATTCCCAACCAACTAAGGCTGTCTGACTGGCCTTAGCACTATGAAACTCTAAATTAATTCTCTCCTAATGAAAAGAAAATTCCGTCAGGTCAATCTTACACTCCCAACTTTTTTTCCTTTCTCGAACCAGCACTCAGGGGATGACCTCTACATATGTAGTACATTGTGCGAGAACTGGGGAAATTAGGTTATGGGAAGGAGGAAAAGGGAGTAGTGTTTATGGATATTCAATTTGAACTTTCCTACATTGAAAGTGACAGGAAAGACTTCTCGAGGGAGTTTATTCCACATACGGACTGTTCTGCTAAAAAACGAATTTTCCTTGTACTGCGTGGTGCGATGGAAAATTAATTACAAATGGATGCGCTATCAACAAAAATCGAGTTAAATGCGAAAACCATGCGAGAAACGGGAACAAGTTCTCTAATTTCATTAGAGCACTTCACATTGTAGTAACGATAAAATAGTGAAATACATCCCACATTGCGTCGATGCTTTAGAGAATCAATAGAATTTGATACCCTACTGTCTCCAATGAGCCTCGTGGCCGTCTCCTGCACAGGGTCGAGCAACTCTAAAATAGAGTTTAGGGCTCAGGCCTATATATGAGAGTTGTATTTCATATTTGGATGGATATAGGTGGTATAAATAGTATGAAAATCGAATGGAATGAAGTATCCACTCTTATTTGGGTACGGTTTTTCATCGACCCTCGTCAAATTTGGTTTGTGAACAAATCGCTTTCGGCCGTTTGTCATTTTCAGTGTTCTTTTCGTACTGAGTACGAGAAGAACACTAAAAATGGCAAACGGCCGAAACCGGTTTAGATTTTCCGACGGGGCTAGATTCACTCTTATTTGCGTACGGTTTTTCGTCGACCACTGTCAAATTTGGTTTGTGAACAAACCGGTTTCGGCCGTTGGCCATTTCCAGTGTTTTCGTACTCAGTACGAAAAGAACACTCAGTACGAAAAGAACACTCAGTACGAAAAGAACACTCAGTACGAAAAGAACACTGAAGATGGCAAACGGCCGAAACCGGTTTGTTCACAAACCAAATTTGACGAGGGTCGACGGAAAACCGTACCCAAATAAGAGTGAAACTAGCCTCGTCGGAAAATCTAAGCACATATCGGAATGAAGTATCTCTTACACCGTTTTAGAAAACCGAGGTACTTGAAAGCTTCTTTAGAAGCTTGAAAAATGTGTTTAGTCCATCGAACATCGCACTGAATTTTCATGTGAAGAACATCAAGAGGGTTTGATTAAGTAACAAATACAGCACCATTACCGAACATCGATCTATGGGTAAGCGTATGCAACATTGCGTCTTACGGGCATTAAAATCGACTCATTTACACGAAACCATTCCAAGATTCATAAGATCGTGATTGAGCATATCACTCATAATCCGTCTTTTGGAAGTCATCTCCAACTGGTTTGGTCTGTTCGCAAATGATTACGAATGATAGATGGTACTGCCATCTGTGAAAGAGTATATAGAATGGAAAGTTTGACAAGGAAGGTCATTGAGAGAAATGAGTAATAGGGTGAGAGAAAGAACTTAACTTAAGAGTTTAACTTTATTTCTCTTTAATAAATCTCTTCTATCTGTAATGATTTAAGAGAGAAGGCAAATTAAGAGCATTTTGGTGCAATTGCGAAACTTTGTAGTTTAATTTAATTATTTTTTAAATTATAAAACACAAGTAAAAAAAAAGCGCTACACCCACCTTTCACTCATGATCAAATTGAATTTATCTAATGCCGTATTATTGCCGCAATTATTGTACGTTTGCTGATAGTGATAATGTTGCATTGTTTTGGCATTTGTTGCTGTTACATTTGTAGTTGCCGATGCTGATACTGAGGCCGTTGATGCTGTCGCTGTTGTTGTTGCCTTTTCATTATTTATGTGACGATTTCTATGCCAAAACCATAAGATTTTTTTGATTAAAATCGTAAATAGAGCAAAAAATAATAAAATGAACAAAATATCAACGCATAAAAATAAAATAAAATTTAAAGCTGGCACAGGGGGTGTTAAGGAGCCACCATCACTTTCAGCCAAATTGTCTGCAGTAGAAGTAAATGTGCTGCTGCCCCTGCCATGAATATCATCATTATAAAGAAATGATGTTGAGGTTACTGGGGAACGTGACCAAACTGTAGATGCTAAATCAATTGTACTGTTACTACTATAGCTTAAAGCTCCTGCTGCTGCTGTTGCTGTTGTTGTTGTTGTTTGATGACCTTTAGTAATACTATCTATAGCTGTTGTGGCATTAAATTCCAAAACACTATCACCATTACTCAACAAAGGTGGTTCAGTTGTGAATGGTGTTAAATGCGTACGTATGAAATGTTCATTTAATGGCAAGAAACTATTTGTGGCGGTGTTCATCGAAAATGCGGTTGTTCCCATTGTAATCATTCCATTGTTTGTCGCTATCATTGTGTTGGCAGTGGCTGGAGAATGGCTCATAATTTCTAGCCACCAGTTTTGTGGCCATTTGCCATTAATTGTGCAAATTAAAGGTGATGTTATCGCAAAGAGTAAAGGCAACAGCCAACTAATACCAATTGCTTCACGGACCCCAGATGTTGAGCTGTTCGTTGTTACAAATCTTATGGGAGGTTTCAATGTTGCTGTTATTGCCGTTGTCTGCTTTACTTTACTGTTTTGTTCATTCACAGCAGCCGAATTTAAAGCTAGTGGTGTTGAAATATTTGTTTGTTGCTGTATTGTTGTATTTTCTAATTCCTGCTGCTGTTGTAGTTGCTGTTGTTTTTGTTGGCTTTTTGTTAATGTCCCCATTGCAATTCCTGCCAGCTTAATACTTTCACTATCCTCTGTTTGTGTTTCTGTTGGCATAACAGTGTTAATATTTACGTTCGTAGCAGCTGTTGTAGCTGTAGAATTTCTTGTATTTGTATTTGTGTTTGCGCTTGTATTTGTGTACTTGCTAGTTACGTGCATTAATTTCTTGGGCACTAATTCGGAGTGTATTACTAATGCAATTGCAATTAGTGTAGATATACCCAGTAATAAAAGCGATGCCAGCGAAGAACTAATTATGGGCTGCCAGTTCTACAAAGTAAATGAAAGAAGAAATAAAAAAAATGGCGATTACAGGAGAACATTGTAAATATTTAAAAGAAATTACAGTGAGAAAACTCTTTTCATCCCATGAAGGTTTACTTTCGTGTTGTTGTTTTCAAATTGAAATTTAATTCAATTAGTCGAATTATTCGAATACATATTTAATTGATAATTTAACTTAATAATTAAGACAAACAAGCATTTGTTTAATTGCAAAAAAGGAACAACATTTTTTAATTAAATAAATAATTGTATTCATTAAAATTTTTATTTATTTTCTAGCTAAAAATGAATAAAACTTTTAATCAATTATTTTCAGTTTTATTCGAACTTTTTTTTTTGTCATTATTAAATCTTAATCTTAATCTTTTAGTCAATTTTTTTCTGTGTATAAAAAAAATTAAAACATCATGGATTTTTATTACTTAATTATTGCTATAAAAGGTGTTTGTTATAGAGGTATATAACTTTAAATTGCTAAAACTTTGTTAATTGGCAGCAATTCTGTCAGCTGTCAATATTATTTTTGATGACATAATCTTTTCTCTAAAGAAAAGCTATCGATAATTGTACTTTGCCCTATAAAAAAATTCTGGATAATAAATACTGCCTCTAAAGAAAATTATCAATAATCCTAGCTTTCGCTAACAAAAAGCTATCAATAACTTTAATTTACGCGCAGATAAATTAACTTTAATTTTCTACACAGAAAAGTTATCTATAAAGAAAATTTATCGATACCCCTACTATTTATACAGATAGATTATTAAGGATTTGCTATTTATATACAGCTAAATTAACGATACATTCCCGAATAGAAAAATTATCGATGCCATTAATTTTTTAAACAGAAAAATTATCGATATATTTCTGTATAGAAAAATTATCGATACGATTAAATTTTTAAACAGAAAAATTATCGATAAAAATATTCGTTTTTAGAAAAAAGTTCTCACTTTAGTTTTCTATAATTTTCTTTATAGACAAGTTATCAATAGCTATTCTTCGTTACAGAAAACTTATCAATGATATAATATGCTATGGTGGAAAGCTATAGATACCTCGGCTTTGGCATACCGAAAAGTTATCGATACTTCCACTCTCCATGCAGATAGGTTATCAGCAATTAAAGCAATCAAATTTATATAGAGATAAGTTAACTATATTTTTCTATAAAAAGTTATCGATAACATTAATTTTCTCTACTGAAAATATATCGGTAACATTAACTTTACATTTCTATAAAGAAAAGTAATCGATACAATTGCATTTCTGAAAGAAAAATTATCAATACATTTACTTTTTTATGCGAAAAGTTATCGATACCATTCATTTTCTATATAGAAAAATTATCGGTATCATTAATTTTGCATTTCTATAAAAAAAAGTTATCAATAATATTACTTTTTCATACAAAAAGTTATCGATAACATTCATTTTCGATACAAAAAAACTATAGATGATATTAATTTTCTCTATATAGAAAATTTATCGGTGACATTAATTTTCTATATATAGAAAATTTATCGAAGGCATTGATTTTCTATATAAAGAAAATTTATCGATGACATTAATTTTCTTTATATGTAGAGAATTTATCGATGACATAATTTTCTTTATATATAGAAAATTTAGCGATGACATTAATTTTCTTTATATATAGAAAATTTATCGATAATATTAATTTTCTATTTATAGAAAATTTATCGATGACAAGAATTTTCTTTATATATAGAAAATTAATCGATTAAATTAATTTTCTTTATATATAGAAAATTTATCGATAATATTAATTTTCTATATATAGAAAATTTATCAATGACATTAATTTTCTATATAAAGAAAATTTATCGATGACAATAATTTTCTATATATAAAAAATTTATCGATGACAATAATTTTCTATATATAAAAAATTTATCGATGATATTTATTTTCTCTACTGGAAAATTTATCGATGACAATAATTTTCTCTACAGGAAAATTGTCGATGATATTTATTTTCTGTATAAAAAAAATTATCGATGACATTAATTTTCTGTACAAAAAAATTATCGATGACATTGATTTTCTGTACAGAAAAATTATCGATATAATTTCATTTCTATACGGAAGAGTTATCAAAACAGTTACTCTTGTATACAGAAAAGTTTTTGATACCTTTAGTTTGCTATGTAAAAAAGTTATTTTTACTTTTCTGTATAGACAATTTTTGGATAACTGCTTTTCTCTATAGGAAAGTTATCGAAAATATTATTTTCTATGCTGGAAAGCATACCTTTTGTTGTATATACCGAAAAGTCTTCGATATAATTAGTTTTAAGTGCAGAAATTGTCGGTATTTTTACGTTTGCGTACATTAAAGTTATCGATGAATAGTTCTTTTTTACAAAAATTTTTAACGATAAATTTACTGTTTAAAATAGAAAAGTCATCGATATAGTTCCTTTCAATGTAGAAAATTTGGGGACACTATTTTCTTATTAGTTTCTTTGTTAATGTTTTATTATTCGGAACATGTTCTTATTTTGTTATGAAATTCGGTTGTCATAATCATTTCGTATTTTAAGCCACGTTTTTCTTTTAGCCATTTCCCAACATTTTAAGCCCTTTTAAAAATTTTATTGCTTTTACTTATTTTTTATTTTCTGTTATTTTTATTAGTTTATTGCCTTCCGAATAAATAATAAAAGTTTTTTTATTCGAATTCGCTTGTTAAAAGTCATTGTACCATTAAGAGTTTTTCTCTTCTTTTTTTGCTGCGTTTGTATGTTGTGTTGTTGTTTTTTTAACAGAATGTAGGATTTGGATAGTGAGGCTTTCTAATTTATGTTTTATTTAATATTTTGTAAATCACATGTTTTTATAAAGTTTATTTTCCTTGTTATCGTTTTTATTTCCGCAATTTTACGTTTTTTTTTTTGAAGAGAATAAAAAGAGAGGAAAGAGAAGTTTCATATGAATATGTGTCATAAATTTCTTTTTTTTCTTCCATGTTGTTTTTTAGTTTTGAAAAAGAGAAATGCTATTTCTGAGAAAATGAGAAGTGCTGCCACTCCCATTAATAATAAGATCCACTGTATTCGACTTAATAATAAAATATAAAAAATTTAAACCTGTGTTATATGTGGATAATTGTGTATCTAAAAATATATTTGGCACCCACAGCCTCCAACTAAGTATTCTTCCACACTCCCACACACACATAATCACTATTTGTGCAAGTGTCAAGAAATTCGTGACAGGTAGGATATTTAATGAGTGGGATGTTTAAGGAAACAAAGGCAAAAAATAAACAAACAAAAAATACTAATAAATAAATAAATAACACGAAATGAAAGGGAAGCGTAATTGCGATGACATTTGATTTACTCATTTACGGAAATTTTTACAAGGCATTTCGAAAGGTTTAAATATTTACAAGTTTGATTTGGCTTCATGAAAACTTAAAACACTCACACATACAAACATTTGTCTGTTAAGAAACTTGAGGTTAATTTAATATTTGTTGAGAGGTCAGAGCAACGCCCCCTTCTTCATTTAATCAATTACACACAACTTTTGCAAATTAATGGGAATTAAGAAAACATATTTAATTTGATTATGGCAAAATAAATAATGTTTATCACACGAGGTTCTAATTAATTAATCAATAGCACAGGGTTATTGTTAAAATGTCTGTACTTGTAATTAGTGAATGGTGTTAACAAATTATATAGGGTGTTTTTTTTAATTGTGTCAGCTATCAGCTGACTGACGGCCCCAAATCGGCTCCAAAGCAATACGCGGATTTTCGTATGCGTATTTTGTTTACCGTTCACTTTTAAAAGTGTTGTTTTGGCGGTAAATCATGGTAATCATGGCTCTATAGCGATTACCATTGAGCGCAATATTCTGACCAGCATCGTTTGAAGAAGTACGGACCAGTAGTTCCAGCAGGCCACAAAGCACAGTCAATTCCTCTGGATGTAACGGTGAGAATCATCATCTCTGTAAATATAACAGTTTTGTTTATCAACCTCTCCATCCATTCAAACAAAAATGAACTTTAAAGGCAACTTTTTTTTGAATCCAAATAGCTCAATTTCAAAGCGTTACTCAGGCTTCAGCCATGTACCCATGTCAACGTGCTAAATCAAGTTAAACAGCAACTACTTGCCAGCGGGCCAAGTAACCGTAAGTTAAAAAAACCCTCTTTATATATTCGCGGAACATATCAAAAATACAATTGAAATGTAAAGGGTGTCCTCTTATACACATTACTTTCAGTTACTGGACTTTGTTTCTTTAACGTTTTTTAGGCAGAGAGTTTTTTCACGGACCATCACTCAGGGGACGATCCCTACACATGCAATGGATTGTACCAGAACTAGGAAATTAGTTTACGGGGAGGAGGAAAGAGGGATTTGTATTTGTGGATATAAAATTTTAACTTTCTTACATTGAAAGTGACAGGAAATACCTCTGAAGGGAGTTTAATCCACATTATGCTAAGAAACGAATTTTCCCTGTAATGCGTAGTGCGATTCACTGGAAAATCAAACACAAATGGATGCGCTCTCAATGAAAATCGACTTAAACGCGAAAACGTGAGAGTAACGGGAACAAGTTCCCTATTTTCATTAGAGCACTTAACATTGTAGTAACGATAAAACAGTGAAAAACATTCCACATTGCGGCGATGCTCAAAGGAATCAATAGAGTTGGATACCCTACAGGCCCCAATGAGAATTTTGGCCTATATGCACTCGAGCAACTCCAAAATAGACTTTGGGCCGCCGTGGCGGTTCATACATAAGAGTTATATTCCATTTTTGGACGGATATAGGTAATATAAATAGTACGACGATCGGATGGAATGAAGTATCTCTATCAACGTTTTAGAAAACCTTGAAAGCTTCCTTAGAAGCTCTTAAAATGTGTTTACTCCATCGAACGTCACACTAAATTTTCATGCCAAGATCATCAATTTCGTAATACCTATATCACCCACAGCAACTGATGCAGCACCAATTCCGAGCACAGATCTATGCGTAATGTGTCTGACGGGCATTAAAACGACTTTATTCACCCAACCCGTTTTCACATTGTTGTGAGATCATGAGTGAGTGTATCATTCATGTTCCACCTTTTGGAATTGGTTCGTTGTAATACTAAATGAATACGAGTGACAAATGGTGCTGTCGTCTGGGAAATGGTATGAAACAGTTAAAAGTTTGACAAAGAACATTTAGAAAAATAAGAAATAGGGTAGGAAAAAACGGATTCTTGCGGTACCGCTGAATAATTCTTGAACTCGTCGGAAGAAATCCCATCTATAACAACTCTTATAGTGAAATTTATGAGAAAACTCGATATAAATCTGAAAAAATTATCACCGATACCAAATGCAACAAGTTTTGATAGAAGTGAATCATGCCACACTCTATTAAACGCCTTTTAAGTCTGTACTTAGCTGTGTAAGCCATAAACTGATGGTGGATCCTACCACTGTGGATGAAATGTAGCGTCATCCTCGCCCTCAGATACGTGTATCCTCCAGTCACTCCTAGTGTCAACTTCAAGAGCTCGAAACAGGCCGTAGCCAATCACTCCTTGCTGAAGAGTTGGAGACTATCCAACTTCTGGTCCAGAAAGCATGAAGCTTAATATATTTGAGAACACGACGGCATTCATACTCACTGGACCTGGACCATTTATTGTGTTCATTGTGAATGATCCGACCCACACAACTCAAAGGAGGGCCTCGAAACACACAGCCATTATGATACTCCCAAAGGGCCTAACTCAATAATCAGTCAGAGAATAGATAAATGCCTAAAGAGACAAATAGCGGAAGTCTGGGACTTGTTCCAGTTGGCTCCTGCTAGCCTGTTAGGGGACTGGGCGCCCTTTTACCCCCGCAAGACACAAGTCTAGATGGTTGTGTGGTCGATGGATGGTGGTAACTGTCTTCGAAATTATGTAAGGAGTTGCATCGTTTTTCCGATAGGAAACCTAGCAAATCGCCGGCAGAACGCTGTCGACGGAAACCATACTGTCAGTCGCTAAGTAAGCTGTTGGACTCCAGTTACCTCACAAGATGAAAATTAATCATACTTTCCATTACTTTAGAAAGTGCAGAACAAATTGCAATTGGGCGATAATTTTCAGGGTTGTTTTTGGGGATCGGCGTTACATTAGCAACTTTCCATCAACACTTTAAAAAATTCGCCAGCATGATACAGCGTGCTAAAAAGGGCTGCTAATGGAGGCGCTAGCATCGAAGAGCACTGTTTCAAAACCAGTGCTGGAATTCCATCCCGGCCCGGAAAACTTGTTGATGTTGAGATCTGTTTTGATTTAATACAAGTTTGAATTAATAGGCAGCCATTTAATTTTAAACAAAAATGAATTAGAAATTAAATGGTGGCCCGTACGTGATACGTAAACAAAAATGAATTAGAAATTAAAGGGTGGCCCATACGTGATACGTAAATCCCTTAGTGGAACAGCAAATTACAACTGACTGATTTGTTTAATTTCATCATTTTAACAAATCAGCTCTTATGTCTTAACTTGATCACGTTCACCTTTAGGCTACCAGAAATTATAAAGTCAAATTTATTCACTCTTTAGTTTTATAATCGCATTTACTACAAATGCTGTTTGTTACCTTCCTTTTCTTGTTGTTTTGCTTTCATAAGATTACTGACAATTCTTATGATTTGTTAGCAGATACAATAGGTCATTTCACTATACTTTGCTTTTTAGTGATAATTATCTTTTTATAAGTTAAACTTACATGTTCTTGTGATAGTATTAAATGATACTTTTTTCTTTTAAAAAACATGGACTCAAAAGAATTTTTGTTTTACTTTTTTCGCATTCCCTGGAATAATTTTACTTAAAAAAAATAAGAGTATTTTAACAATATAATAAAAACTTAAGAATTTTTATTGTTTCAGTGGAAAGTAAATTTTGTTTCCTTTTTTTCCTTTGCCAAGTGTTTCAGTGCTTTTATTTTCCTTAAATTTCTTTCCTTTTTCTTTTCTTGATGAACTCTAAAAAAAAAATACCGAAAAAAATTTTCGTAAAAGTTTTTTGGTAAAATTTTTCAGTTACATATTTCCTTGTTTATTTAAGTTGTATAAAGGGTGTCCCCACAATTCAAAGAAGATTTTTATGTTTCCTGCATTTGTTGCTTATAGTGTTGTTAAATCTTAATACGTGAAAGTTTACTTAAAAACTTATATCACTTATATCTCTTATATCGGGTTTTTCTGCAGTAAGATAAAGTAAAGGGAAAAATTAGGAGTAAGACGGCATTAAAGAGAAATTAGTTGTGTCTCTTTTGAGACTTTGAGCCTTGTTTTTATATTAGATTATTTACTTCAAGCTTCTTTGGTCTTATTTTGTTTTATTTTATTTATATTTAGTGGTGTTCATTATTTTGATGAGCTCATTTTGAGTCCATTCGATTATATTGATTTAGGAGATATGTAGTTTCAATAAAATGGCACTAGTGCATGTGATATTACCTGGTATCCTTAATAACAATTGGCTGTTGTATTGTATTGAAACTATTTGATCTCCAAGATCAGCGAGACCAAGCTCGCAACCTCATATTTGGTACTATAAAACGGCTTACTTTGGCCTGCCTAACGACCTCTCTTTGGATCACCTTTATGTAAAAGGGCGAATGAATATTTGTGTATGCCTTAGTAAATCCATGGAATCATTTGACTGTTGTAACTAAGTCTCTACAAAAGCTATTGCAGTAAGTGAAATTACATTTTTTGGCATACCCTTTATCATGCGTAAAGAAACAACTGAAGAAAAAAGCCATAGAAAAACTTTTAAATTGTGATATCTTTTTTCAAAGCGTCATAAAATTCTATTATAAAATGCACAAGAAAAAGGCTGACTCTTTTCTATTCTTTCTTAAACGATGGTTAAGAAACAGGAGGAACCTATTAATTAAAACTCTTTTGTTTTTATGAAGGCCATAAAACCCAGTGATTTGAAAAAAAGAGAGAAACAATAAAGAGAAATAATTGATGGTGATAATTGGAGAGCGTTTTGTGTTCGTTGTCAAGGTCTTTTTAAAAAAATTAAACCAATAAAAATTTATAACTAATTTTTGAATAAAATTATAAATATCGGGTGTTTTTTATAGAGGCGTAGAAGCTTAAATTGCTGTTTTTTTTAACTGGCGGCCATTTTGTTAGCCATCAATTGATTTATGCTTAGTTTGGTTTAGCATTTTAACATGAAAAGTGATTAAGATAAAATGATTAAAACACGTTGGTTTTTCTTATCGCTTAATATAACAGTTTTAAATAGGTTATTTAACTATTATACAAAACCTAAATTAGTTAATTCCTTTTTTAAAAAACAGCATATTTTAATTTTCTTATCAAGTTATTTCATTCTCTTTTTATGTCATTTAATTTTTTTATTTTTTTTTTTTATTTTTTGGATAATATCTCTTATAGCACTTAAATATTTTTTCTTTAGCTCATTAGTACTCATTATATTTTATGCTGAAAATTTATTTATTTTTATGTCACTTTCATGTTGTGGTGCTGCTGCTGCTGATGATGATTTTTCTCGAAATTTTACATAATTTCGAAATGATGGCATATTTCTTTTAAGTTCTTTATGCTCCTTGAGCAAAGTTTTTTTTTGCAAGAGTAGCAAAAATTATTAAGAGTAAAAATTTGCAAAAAGCATTTATTTTTAGAGAAAACTGTAATTGGTTTTATAAAAATGAGAAATTTTTGTCTTAAATCCTTAAGGAAACTAAGAATTTTAGTTATTTCATTCCTTGTAAAATTTAACAAATTCTTAAAATTTTTCAAAACACAATGTAACGCAAGATTCCAGTGGTAACTCAAGCGGAGTGTAGGGTGATAAAAAAAATAAATAATAAACCACCAGATAACCGTTATAATTCTCTTCTCAATGTTCGTTTGTGTGATGATCCAGTATGGGAACTGTTCTCGACTTCTTATTGAAAGTATTACCGCAACGATTATCCCGAGGACTTTTTCGCGTGGGAGTTGGAGAGCGGGGTATTCTCTTTTGCCGATGTCTCCCAATTGAAACCAAATTTGTAATAAATTTTTTAGCTTTTAAAGATTTTATTAGTAGATTTTGCTTTTGTAGTTTTGAAATTTGAAATTATCGGCCATAGATTAAGCTATAGTTAGATAGAGAGTTACGTAATTGAGGAACGCCTTAAGATAGTTAAAGCTTTTTACGTAAATTGGCATTCAAACTAAAACGCATTTACGGCACTTTGTGATATTTTTTTGCCAGCATAATCGGCCAGATTTATCCACAATGGGAGGAATGTTGTAAAAATTTCAGCAAACCGGTCTACAGGCCCGGTGTAAAAACACCTATGCATGCTCGCCAAGTTTGTGCTGCGGAAACCCTTGCTGTTATTTGCGATAGTGTAACATAAGAGTCGTTAACCTCGTCGTTGTCGTCGTGACCAACAATTGTACATCTCACAAATATCACTGATGTGAATTTTCAACACAGATTTGAATTTACACACTTACAAGGTTCAATTGATTGAAGACCTGAGGTCTACTAACTAATTCAAGCATCGTCACATCCAGAGCAGACAGAAGTAAATGGTGACTTCACAAAAAAATAATATTCAGCTTCAAAGCACAAATTCACTTCAGAAAAATCGCCAAATTTTGTTCAAATGAGAATATATCAATAATTGTTCGAAAGCCGATACATAAAGTGAATGCTGTTCACTATCGCAAAATGAGAAGTATGACCCAGGGTATATGTAATACCAACAGAATGGTATCACTTGCCACACAGTGGCTCTGTTGCATGAGTAATTTTATAGCCATGTAGGTTCTTTCTTGGTGATATTTAAAGGAAAAAGTGTACCTCAAGGAGCCAAATAAAATTTAACAGTGAAATAATAATGATATAAATCGGTATATTTATGATATTGAAGCCGAATTATTACTTAGAGTCTTTTTGGATAAACGTACCATGGCAAGCGTTTGTTGGTTCTTTTTGAATAAAGAATAAAAAAAGTTCTAGTCTTTGTCCCAAATATTTTTTATATACTTTAGTATAGTTAAGTATACTTGATTATATTGATTAATATAGTATAATTAGTATAGCTTTATATAAATTATTAAATTTTGCTATACTTCAGTATGCTTTAGTAGATTTAAATAAATTTAGTATTTCTTGGTATACTTAAGTTTAATTTAGTATACTTTAGCAAGCTTTAAAATACTTAAATATACTTTAGTCTAGCTTAGTACTTATTACTTATTAGCTTATTAGTATACTTTAGTATACTTCAGTATACTTTAGTCTACTTAAGTATAGATTAGTATATTTTAGTATACTTTAATATATAGTGCACTTTACGTTACTTTGGTATACTTCAACATACTTAATATTGTTTAATTTAGTATTATTAAGTATACTTTAGCATATTTTAACATACTTTAGTATATATTAGAATATCTTGATATAGGTTAGTATACTTTAACATACTTTAGTATACTGCAATATTTCTTAGTACACTTTAATATACTTAAGTATACTTTAATTTACTTAAGTATACTTCAGTATACTTAATACAGTTTAGTTTAGTGTGACTTAGTATAATTTAGTATACTTTGGTATACTTTATTCTACCTTAGTATAGATTAGTATACTTTAGAATACTTTAATGTACTTTAGTAGAGGGAAGTATAGCTTAGTATACTTTAGTATACTTCAGTATACTTTAGCATACTTTATATAGCTTAGTTTAGTGTAAATGAGTAAAATTAAGTAGACTTTAGCACAGTTTAATATGCTTTAGTATACTAAAGTTGTTCATGGTTATGGACAATATATGTCACGATGACATATATGGAAAAAATCCGTCAGTTTTCCAGTTCGGCGCCAGTGTTGCCATCGTGGCATATATTGTATTAATGAAATATATTAATGTATTAATATATACTGACGTATATTACTGTATACTGAAGTATACTAATGTAGAGTGAAGTATACTTATGTATAGTGAAGTATACTAATATATAGTGAAGTATACTAATGTATGTATACTGAAATATACTAATGTTACTAAAATATACTAATGTATATTGAAGTATACTAAGGTATACTGAAGTATACTCATGTATACTAAAGTATACTTTAGTATATTTAATTGTAATTTAGTATACTTTAGTATATTTAATTGTAATTTAGTATACTTTAGCATAAGCATACTTTAGCATACTTTAGTCTAGTTTGGTATTGTTTAGCATATTTTATTGTTGTATAGTTTAGTAAATTTTAGTATAGCTTAGTAAGTTTTAGTAAACTGTAGTATATTTTAAACATAAAAAAATAAGCTTTTTTTCTTAATATTGTTTTCTTTGTCCACAGTTGCCAAATATATTTTCTTTGCCCTATAAATTTTGCATTAATGCCTTTGAATTTTTGTTTTTTGTTAAAAAAAAGCATTGCAAATGCCAGTAAGCAAAATTATACGTTCGCTTTGTAATAAATTGAATAAAGCCACAAATAACCAAAGTAAAGCACTGAGGCAATGAAATAAAGCTAATAAAGAAAATTAAAAATGGAGAAAATTGTTAAAATATTATTAAACTTACCAGAGGCAACATTTTTAGGAAACCCAATAGAAGTATGACCATTATGCTCGATGTTGAGACACAAAATTGCATTTTTAAAAATGTTATGGCGCACTGGCGATTATACCAAATCGGCAGAAGGATAATAAATGCTGAACACGATTGTAATAAACAACAAACACAACTAATGATGACAAAAATTGGCTGGGGTGGTGTAGAGTAATGATGAGACTGGAATTATAAAATAGACAAAAGCGTTGGTAAGAAATACAAATTATATTTACAAGGATTGTAAGAAAACAATAACAATAACAACAACAGCAATATAAACATAAAATATAGAATAATTTGCAAATTTATTGTTAAAAATTTAAAATAAAGAAAAAGAAATTGTGACTTAAATGTTGATTAAATATACGAAATTTGTTTTACTTTATTTCTTGTTGGCTTTTAAGTTTATTGGAAACGACAAATTAATTTAATTTTTATTTGGAATCAATCAAAGCTTTTGCTTCTAGATATTAGTGTGAAAGTTTAAAAGCTTTAAAGTAAATTATGGATTTTATATCTGATTAAAGAATATCGTGATAATTTCAGTGACTAAAATAAAGACATTAAAAAAGCTTTTAAAATTTAATATTTTTTTGAAAAGCTTTTTTTATTCAAAGAAAATTATGTTAAATATTTATATATAATAATTATAATTATTTGACATTTTTAATATTTAAGCACTTTTTTATAAAAAAATTAATTATTCTTTATTTTTTATATATTTTTTCTCAATATTTCGCCAAATCATTGGTTGGCATCTTCAGGACAAGCAAAAAACGGCTTCTTGTAATCCTAGAGCGATTATTGACAAGCCTTTACATCTTCAACGTGTCATTGGATGGTGCGCTATGTGGTCTGGAGGCGTGATTGGTCCGTTTTTTTTCTAAGGTGAGGCTGGAAATGCGATTACGATAAATGAATTACGGTATCGCGAAATTCTAACATCTTAAGGTCTCAAGGGCACATTATATGGTCTCTATAGAACTTCGACTATCTAGACCTGTGCAACTGGGGGAAAAGTCCAGTCCCCTGAAGGCAGCAGGGGTCAACTGGGAATTCCACGTTATATCCACGGGAATCAGTAGCCCGCAGAGTTTCTACTATTTGTCTTTTTAGGCATTTAGCTGCTTCTTTGCCTTATTATTGAGATTGGCTCTTCGGGAGTACAGTGGTGGTTGTGGTTTCGCGGCCCCATAACAGACAGGTCAGTTTTCTATGGTGGCCAGGTTCATTTCACCTGGTGGAATGTTCCTAGATCTAGTGAGCACGCTAGACATGTGTTCTGGACAGGAGTTGGAAAGTCTCCAGCTCTTCAGCAGGGAATGGTGGTTTGTAGCCCTGCTCTGGAATCACTAAAGTTGCAACTAGGAAAGACCTGTTGCTAGAATTAGTCCTCGGCTTCCTAGGGCACGAATGACGTTTGTTTTAAAATCATTCAAAGTGGTTTGACCACCATCTGATTAAGGCTCCATAGCCAGGCGCAGATGAAAATCTTATCATGTAATCTCAATTTTGAATCCCTCCTAAGAGCACATTGATATGTTCTGATGGAAATCCACCATCAGTACATGTGTCAACGGGAGAAAAACGAAAGCCCAGTCCCCGTGAAGGATGGCAGGGAGTCAACTGGAAGCTCCACGTTATTTCCACGGGAAGCAATAAGCTCCAGAGTTCAGCTAATTGGTTCTTTAGATTTTTAGCTGTTCTTTGCTCACGAGTATTGTGGTGGTTGGGGTTTCGCGGCCCTCATGAATTTTGTTTAAGGAGCCAGGTTGATCTCACCTTTACTGAGAACATAGGATGAATGATCCTAATCCAGTGAGCATACCTGTCATGTGTTCCCCCCCGGGGGCACATTATAAGTCTTTATGGATCACAAAACCATTTAGACTTGTGTCTTGTGGGGGTAAAAGGGAGCCCAGTCCCCTTAGGCTAGTAGGAGCCAACTGAAGAGTCCACTATATTTCCACGGGAATCAGTAAAGCCCCAGAGTTCTCTTAGGCATTTGTCTCTTTAGGCATTTAGCTGTTTTATGACTGATTATTGAGGTAGGCCCTTCGAGAGTATCGTGGTCGCTGTGTTTTTCTAGGCCCTCGGTTGAGTTTGTGGGTCAGATCATTCACAAATAGCACAATGAATGGTCCAGGTCCAGTGAGTATGAATGCCGTCGTGTTGTTAATTAGATTAACTTTCGTGCGTTCTGGACCAAGAGTTGGATAGTCTCCAACTCTTCAGCAAGTAGTGAAGGCAGCGGCCTACTTTGCGCTTTGAAGTTGCAACTAGGAGTGATCGGAGGATATGCGTATAGGAATGCCTACTAGGGCGAGGATGACGCTACATATCATCCAACAGTGGTAATGATCCACCATCTGATTAAGGCCCACGGCCAGGTGCAGATGTAAATCTTATCACGTCACCTGTCACCTGTCATGTGTTCTGGAGTAGGAGTTGGATAGTTTGCAGCTCATTAGCAAAGAGTGGTGGTTGACGAACCTTGCTTCGAAACCTCCGAAATAGCAACTACCAATGACCTGCTGCTAAAAATTCTTCCTAGTCTTCGGCTTCCTAGGCGCACGCATCATATCGCCCAAGTGGTTTGACACACGCTAGGTATCGACGTAAATCATATCATGCATCTCAATATTGGCCTATTATTGACGACGTGGATATCACTCAAGGTCTCAACAAGACGATGCCACATGTGACACAGTAAATGAAACAATCAATCAACGATCAAACGACCAAAAATTACAATCCGGCAGTTAAGTGGCCAGACTAATCGTGTGATCTAATATCACTGGATTATTTTTTGTGGGGCTATCTTAAGGATAGAGTCTATACGTAAACAATTGAATCGATTTCAGCCTTAAAGCTTAAAATCCGTAATATAATTAACGAAATAGGACCGCCATTTTGTCAAAAAAAGATTAAAATTGATTGATGAATGAATCGACATCAGTCAGCGTTGTCATGGTGGACATTTGCCAGATATCATTTTTCATTCTGAATGGTCGAAAGTTTAATCACCTTAATCTGAATTTTTTGTTTTCAACTTCTTGTTGAAAAACCCTTTGTTTGTAATTTCCTTATAAAGCTACACAAAAGGGAATAGCGGGATATTGCGTTTCAAAATACTCGAAATAGCTTAAAAAAGTTTATTTAAAAAAGCTTTATTTTTTTTAAAGTTAAAGTTAAGCTTTCCTAAATGAAAGCTTAAAACTTTCGTTACTGCATACTTAGTTATACTTTTAATTTATTTATTATACTGCACTTTTTTTTTTAGCAATTTATACATCTTTTTTTCTGCTGCCATATTTTAACTTTAATTTGACATTTTAAATGCTTAAATAGGAAAATATTTCAGCTCATTTTATTTAGCGTTTTTGTTGTTGTTGTTTTTTTTGCAAATTACTAAAATTTTATTATGCCAACAACGTTTGTTTGGCATTTTTTCCCTGAAACTTGTTTCCCCTCAGTGAGTGTGTTGTTCAGTATTTTGTAACTCATGGTAGCGGAAATATGCATGGATGTATGTGTGCGTTATAAAAATACTTTCATTTTATTTACTTCATGAAAATTTTCCATTCAACTTTTTTGCCATTAATTTTTTATTTTTTTGTTAAAAGAAAAAAAAACTGAAAATACTTGAGTTAAAAATTTTATATTTCCAAGTATTTTTGTTGTTTGTTTTTTTCTTTTTTTGTTTTATATAATACTAAATGGTGAGTATAACACTAGTATGATATACAAGCCGAGTTATTCGTTTATGTTATAAATTGTGCTTTTATTTAATTTTAAAGTTTAAGTTCGCAACCTTGTCTTTCGATATTAAATGTTGTATGAAGTGCGCTGCAAATTGTTGCTTCAAATTAAAATTATTTTTGCATTAGAAACGTTTTCAAGTATTTTTCTTATTCATTGTTTTTTTCAGTATAATTGTTGTTGTTTATTTATGAATTATACAAAAAACACTTTGTGAATATTTTCGCATTAGAAATATGGTGAATATAATCATTCCTAGAGTTTAAGCCTGTCACTGCTTAAAATTTTAACTAAATTTCGAATCACTATAATTAAGTTAACTTTGATATTCACTGTCTCCAAATATTTGAGGTAGGCAAAAGTTCGCCGATTAAATTCTGAAGTGCTGTAATAGCACGTCCAGGGTCGTGTTGTGCCAAGTTTTAATTAAAAGGCGACTAATTGATTTGGTTTAAATCTTGTGGTCTCTGTTTGCAGCTCACCCTCTTTGTTTCGTATGCTGTGCAATTGTGTGCGGAGTTATCTCTGGGCTAGGTACCACGTATCCGCAGTTAGCGAACGAGGAAAACAGCCATAACGCCGGAAATTGTGCAGGGTAAAAACCACTAGAACAAAATTTAACGCTGCTCTGATCAATCTTAGTAGCCACAAACCGGATTGGGTAAAAGTTATCACACCAGTTTGTGCCCTCACCGGTGCTACTATGACCAGCACCACGGGATAAGAGTTAGTATACGAGAGAAAAACCTAGAACACCGGAAATTGTGCAGGGTAAAAACCACTAGAACACAACTTACCGCTGCTCTGATCACTCCCACTAGCGGCTATATGCACAAACCCGGCTGGGTAAAAACCACTGCACCAGTTTGTGATCTCACACTATTTGCCAAAGTTACTCAGACATATTTTCGGGCGATACTCTCCTGTCAAGCAAAAACTATTTCATCATAAAATGTGAGTTTTATGGGCATTATGATGCTTGATATGGGAATTGAGAGATTTATTTCACTTTTAAAACATTTCTTTTTCAAAGGAAATATTCGGCAGCTATTTTACATTTACTTATTTTGTTAAACTTGTTTGCTGTTAGCATAATAAAATATGTCAGATTTTAAAACTGTTTGATCTTAAAATCTGGGCCTTTTTGGGATTTGTCAAAAATGCTTTGGGAATGAGAAGGCTAATTTAAATTTTACTCTATTTCTTACAGAGATTTGCTGCATTAATTTTAAAAACAATTGCCAACTCCATTGCACGTTATGTATGCCTCAAAACTATTTCATTAAAATGTGGGTGTTATGGGGATTGCGATGCATGATGTGGGAATTGAGCGATTTATTTAAATCTTACTCCATTTTTAGTAGGGATTTGCTGTGAATCAATTTTCTGTATTTGTTAAATACTCGTTGCGCACCATGCAGCATAATATGCGGTGGTTTTTTTTGGGGGGATTTTTGAAAAATAATTTGGGAATTAAGAGATTTAAACAAATCTTGCTATATTTTTCTTAGGTGATTTCTGCATAAAAATTTTTACCATTATGAATTATGAGCTATAAATTTTTCAAAATTTTTTTTTCATTAAATGTAGGTTTTTGGGGATTTTGTTGTATGATTTAGGAATTTGAGATTAATTTAAATTTTACTGTATTTTTTTTACGGATTAGCTGTATAAAAATTTAATCCATTAGCTAATGCATTATGCGGTATAAATTTTTCAAAACTGTTCTATCTCATAATGTGGCTTTTATGGAAATTCTGATGCATGATTTGGGAATTTCGAGAATCATTTAAATTTTTCTCCATTTTTAGTAGGAATTTGCTGTGAATAAATTTTCTGTATTTGTTAAATGATCGTTGCACACCATGCAGCCTAATATGCGGCGGTTTTTTTGTGGGGATTTTTGAAAAATGATTTGGGAATTAAAAGATTTAAACAAATCTTGCTATATTTTTCTTAGGTGATTTCTGCATAAAAATTTTTACCATTATGAATTATGAGCTATGAATTTTTCAAAATTTATTTTGTCATTAAATGTAGGTTTTTGGGGATTTTGCTGTATGATTTAGGAATTTGAGATTAATTTAAATTTTACTGTATTTTTTTTTAGGGATTTGCTGTATAAAAATTTAATCCATTAGCTAATGCATTATGAGGTATTAATTTTTCAACACTGTCCCATCGCAAAATGTGGCCTTTATGGAAGTTTTGATGCATGATTTGGGAATTTCGAGAATCATTTATTTATCATTTAAATTTTTCTCCATTTTTATTAGGGATTTGCTGTGAAAAACTTTTCTGTATTTGATAAATGCGTTGCGCACCATGTAGCACAATATGCGTCGTGGTTTTTGTGGGGATTTTTGAAGAATGATTTGGGAATTAAGATATTTATTCAAATGTTGCTCTATTTTTCATAGGAATTTTCTGCATAAAAATTTATGTGAATTATGCGCTATGAATTTTTCAAAATTTATTTTGTCATTAAATGTGGGTTTTTTGGGATTTTTGCTGTATGATTTAGGAATTTGAGATTAATTTAAATTTTACTGTATTTTTTTTAGGGATTTGCTGTATAAAAATTTAATCCATTAGCTAATGCATTATGCGGTATTAATTTTTCAACACTGTTCCATCTCATAATGTGGCCTTTATGGAAGTTTTGATGCAAGATTTGGGAATTGAGGGATTAATATAAATTTTACTCCATTTTTAGCAGGGATTTGTTGTATATAAATTTTCGCTATTTGCAGAATCCATTGCGCGCTATGCAACACAATATGCGGGTTAGTTTGGGATTGTTGTTGGCTGATTTGGGAATTAAGAGATTTATTCAAATCTTGCTGTGTTTTTTTGTAGGTATTTTCTGCATAAAAATTTATACAATTATGCGCTATGAATTTTTCAAAATTATTTTGTTATTAAGTGTGGGTTTTTGGGACTTCGTCGTATCGTTTAGGAATTTCGGGATTAATTTAAATTTAAATTAATTCTGATTTTTTTTTTGAAATTAGTTTTAATTGTTTTTCAAAATGTCAGCTTTAAAAGAAATAACTTTTATTTAATTGTGTTTTATGTGTTATTAGAAAAAATAAAGTAAAAACTTTTTAATTTCTTTTTTAAAAATAAATTTTATTTTAATGCGGCGATTCTTCGGCATAAAAATAAGATTTCTATAGAAAGAAAAACAAAACGGTAATTATTGCGTCAATAAAGAAGTAACTTACAAATATTAACATATAATGTATTTTTAAAATTTGGGTTAACAATTAATTCTTTTAAGTGACTGTATGCTAAAGTCGGTTATATAGTTATTGAATTCAACTTACATGATTGCTACGTTTCGTTAACATGACCACATAAGTACCAGATACCGGACATATGCAACGTGTTATATTTTCCATTAAATTTTTTGTAATGCATAAATCCGAACGCCAGCTTGACTCAAACGAAGCCTTAAAATCATGACTTAAATAAAAGAAATATAAGAATAAAAAAAGGCTGACAAGAAATATTTCATTTCTTTCTACTGCATCTTACCCACATACTGCTATCCAATCACTATTAATGGGTGCTCTTTCATGTTGAAAAATAATCTCTACATGACCATGTTCAAATGGTAAATCCAAGGGCTCTCTCATATTATCATTAGAACGATTTGATTGAAACAGCCATGTTTGTATAATGCGCGACGCCAAAACATAATCAGACTCTTTGGGATCACTGCCACACATGGAATGGAGAGAAAAGAAATGCACATTAACAGTTTTTTATTATGGAATATTTTTTTCCAGATTAAGGGAAAAATATTGTTACAAAAAAGTTAAAAAAAATTTGTTTAATTGAAATTAATACAGTATAAAAATTCAGAGATGGGGAGAGTAATTTTTTCTGCAAACATTTTTTAAAAATTTTCAGTTGGAGATTGAAAATATATTCTTTAATTATGGTTAACTTTTTAAAAATATATTTATTTTATATTTTGACTAAAAAAGGTACTTTCATTTTAACTAAAAAAAGTACTTTTCGGAAAAGAACTTTTTTTCAAAAGTACTTTTTTTCGAAAGTACTTTTTACTTTTTTGTAAAATTTTATAAAATTATTTTTTTCCAAACAAAAAAATTGTTATAAGAGAATAATTTTGTCTAAAAAATATTTTTTTAACTTAGCTTTTAAAAAGGTACCTTTTGCCTATAAACTTTGAAAAATTTTTTAAATTTATCATGTTAATAAACTTATTTTAATAAGTTATCTAATAGGTTTAATTGGTATTTTATGTAATATCGTTCTTTAAATACTCCTTAATTATTTTAAAGTATTTTTATTTTTATAAGTAAAGGGGTTTTCAACAAGAAGTTTGCTTTTTAAAATAAAATAAAACCAAAAACTTTAGTTTAAGATGATTCAAATTTTTATTGTATTACGAAGAGAAAAGTTCGGCACTTCTGAATGAAAAGTGGAATCTGGCAAATGTCCACCACGACCACGCTGACAGATGTCGATTCTTTCATCAAAGTTTTAAATCACGTTTTGGCAAAATGGCGGCCCTATTTCATTAATCACATCACAGATTTTGAGTTTTAAGGCTGTAAGCGATTCGATTCGCTCCGTATAGACTCTGTCCTTAACATAGACCCAGCTAAAATAAACCAGTGATGTTAAATCACACGATCTGGATGACCACTTAACTGCTGGTTGTTATTAAATTATGCGATCGAGAAATTTATTTTGCAATAAATTGATATTTTCATTCACCGCGTGCCATGTGGCACCGTTCTGTTAGGACAACATGTCGATGATATTCACATTGTCAATAATAGGCCAAAATTGAATTGTTAGCATCTCGCGATAGCGTGATCCATTGCCCGTTACCGCATTTCTAGCCTCATCTTGGAAAAAGAACGGCCCAAGCGCGACCTCAGGCCACATAACGCATCCCACAGTGACAGGTTGAGCATGCAAATGCGTGTCAATAATCGTTTAGGATTTTCAGAAGCCCAAATGTGGAAATCTTGCTTATTGAAAGATCCTGACAAGTTCCCCCTCCCCCCCGGAGGCACATTGATATGTTTTGACGCAATCTCACCATCATTACATGCATCTTCGGGAGTAAAAGGTAGCCCAGTCCGCTTCAAGGCTACTAGGAGCCAACTGGACAATTCCATTATATTTCCACGGGAATCAGTAAAGTCCCAGAGTACAGTTATTTGTCTTTTAGTCATTTAGCTGTTCTCTGACTGATTATTGAGGTCGACCCTTCGGGAGTATCGTCGCGGCTGTGTGTTTCGAGGCCCTCATTTGAGTTTGTGGGTCGGCGGATTTACACGAACACAATGAGTGGTCCAGATCCAGTGAGCATGAATGCCGTCGTGTTCTTAAATTATATTAAGCTTCATGCGTTCTGGACCAGGAGTTGGATAGTCTCCAACTCTTCAGCAAGGAATGGAGGTGTTGGCCTGCTCCAAACACTTGAAGTAGCAACCAGGAGTCACTGGAGAATATACCTATCTGAAGGCTTTCTAGGGCGAGGATGACGCTACATTTCATACACAGTTGTATGATCCACCATCTGGTTATGACTTACACAGCTAGGTACATGCAAATCTTAAATCTTATCATGCATGTCCTGACAAGTCCAAATTGGCTACTTTTGAAAAAATCTGTTTTTTTAGAAAAACCAGCCAGTTGTTTCTGAATGAATTGAGCGAATCTATGGCGAGGTAAATACTCGGTCGATTTCAATTCTTGCATCAGTTGAACCTTGTTAGTCTTCAAAGTCAAATCCTTAGGCAAAATTCGCCATGTGGTGGTTTTGGATAACCCCATTTGTTGAGAATGTCAAGGAATTGACAAATTTGGACTTGTGTGAACACTATGGCTCACCGTTGTGATATTTGCCGTTGAACGACCCGGTTAAACACGTGTTGGTGTTCGCAAATTTTGCATGAAACCATTTCCATAGCGGATTTTAATTATTTTAATGCGATTCTCGTGCGAAATTGAATTATTGTAACAATCGCCAATGGATCTACTACGAAATGGATCTAAACTAAATGTCAAAACTATCATGTTGTTGGTGTTGCCACAATTGAAAAACAAACTTCGTATTGAAAAACCCGCTACTTTTCCTAAACAGCTGTGGTAAAAATATATGTATATCTTTCACAAGGTCCTTTAATAAAATAACTTTATAAGTTGGGTTTTTTTTAATAAAGTTACTATTTTCAAAAGGTACCTTTTCGAAATGTACTTTTTGACAGATTTTTATTTGTCTGAATTGATTCTTTCAATATGTTTTATTTTTAAAAAGTGCTAATTTAAAAGGGCCTTAAGGCATTTGGAAGATATATTGTAAAATACTTCTGGTTAAAAAAAAAAGTATTTAAAAAAGTACTTGTTAAAATATATTTTAAAATGTACATATTTGAGAAATGATTTTAAACAATAACTTTGTGAAAAGTACACTTTTTAATAGCACTATTAAAGAAAATAGTTTTACAATTTAGTGTTTTTTTATTAAAAGTACCAAACTCAATATGCTCAAAAAGACATATTTATAAAGTTGAGCCCTTTTCGTTAAATTAAATTTTTGGCCGAGGTACAAATTTCCACTTGTCTAGAAAAAGACTTGTCTATTGTTTACTGTTTTATTCTCTCTCTCTTTTTCTCTCTCCCTCTCTTTATCTCTTTCACATTCTTTTTTTGTGATTGGTCGAAAACGGGTTATTTTAAAATAATTTATTCCATTTCAATTTATGTTTTCCAATTTGTATTAACCGTGACAATAACTCACCTTCCTCTGCTGTAATAGGTTTTTGGCAAAAAATTTTTTAAATTTTTATACGAAATAACCGAAGCAAATATTGTATTGTTGGCCATAATATTTAATAATTGATTGGAGAGGCCAATATCCATATAAAGTTGATCCGAAAATAAATCGTTGCTGAAAGTAAAATAGAAATCGCAAATATTTTAGATGCCATTTAAAATTTTCTTTAAATTTTAAAATAATAAATTTTAAAAAGTTTTTAATCTATTTTTATACTTTTATTTAAGTAAATTTTAATTGCCCAGCATTAAAAAATTTCTGTGTCTGATAACCATCACAACAATGTGCTTAACTTTGGTAATTTAAAATTTTTTACCCGCAAATTTTGTTTTTCATTAATTAAGAGAGGAAAAATGGAGGTAACAAAAAATAAGTTGGCAACTTTAAAATTATGTTTGTATGTTTAAGAATAGTTTTATTAACTTTTAATGATTTTATTTTAAATAAAAGTTTGTTTAAAAAAGACACTTTTTTCAAATAAGAAAAGAAAGGAAAAGTTAACAAGTAAATGTTAACAACTTACCCGTAGATGCGTAAATTAAAGGGTAAAGTTTTTATAGACGTCATATAGATGCGCAATGAATCAAGACGTTCCAAGGATAAAGAATCTTCATCTACCGTCAAAATGTTATGGCCACTACCATCATTAGCACCTATGGCTGGTGATGAAGATGTATCAACAGCTAAACCGAGACCACCTCTATTAGTGGTTGTGTGCAATATGCCGGCATTTCGCAACAAAGTTTGTTGCAAATTTTCTTTTGCGGCAGATACTGCATTTGCAGATGATGATGATAAAGAAGAGGAGGAGGAAGACGAGTCTGTTGCTGTTGCAGAATAAGATGTTATAATACCGTTCATGTGTGTGGCTGAGACAGGTCTTTCATTTATGCCAGATTGTGTTAATGTTGTTATGTGTTGCGCTGACGATGACGAAGAAACTGAAGACGACGAGGAAGAGGATACTGATGATGATGATGCCTGAGCTTGTGTTATACTTCCTGTTGAAGTTGATGTTGCTAATTGTGATGCTGCAATAGTTTCACGGTTCAATGCGGCTGATTGTGTTAAAAGTTGTAACTTTTTAATTTGCTGTAAAAATATGAATTAAAAACTTTTTCTTTAACAAAAACATTATACGATAGAAACTGTTATGTGTTTCACTTTTTTTTATGAGTTTTCCTTAAAAATACTTAACTTTAATATATTTTCCATTATTATTATCTTTATTACTTGATGCGCTTATTCTAATGAAAATTCTCTTAACCTGGGCACTCGATTTAAATAGATTTTGTTTTATTATCGATGTAAAATGAAAACTGAGTGAAGTAATTTTCAAATGTGTGTGTAAATATGAGAACGAGCTTTTGTAAAAATAATTTCAGCTTTTTAATCGCATAAACAAAATACTGGGTGTAGATTACTTTGTGTTTGGCCGCCATTTTGTTAAACATTAATCTCGAAAGTTTATATTTGGCTGTCGTGAAGTAGACACGACTATTTGATAAACCAACGTTTTTTAATCGTTAAAACATTTGATAAAAATCAATCATCGAGAAGGTTGTAACGTTGAAGGTCGTGCCTTCGTTTTCATCTACACGATATTACTACTTCATTATTACTTTTTTAATTTTAAAATTAATTAATATTACTTTACTTATTATTATTATTACACGTTAAATTAACGTTTGGAAACGTCAGAGCGCCACCTATGAGTCAGGAACAAACATATCAACAATGCAGTCAGCTGTTATGCAGGCCAAAGCCCACAGCTGATAGTTGTCAATCAACTATAACAAATAATGTGTGTGTGTGTGTGTGTGAATGTGCGTGCATCCTCACACAAGTATGAAACGTGAGCAATCGACAAGCAGATCGCCTGCAGATAAGAAGTCCTACTCTGCAATAACTTCTTATCAGCGATATCAAGCAGCTCGCCTACCAGTAAGAGATCTTTTGGAGAAGTTTTATGCTCCGCAATAACTTCTCATCAGCAGATAGCAAGCAGCTCGCCTGCCGGTAAGAGATCTTGTGGAGGAGTTTTATATTCCGCAATAACCTCTTATCGACAGAGCAGCTGCAATTTGTGGAAGTACCAATGACGTGATAAGATTTACATCTGTAACTGGCCGTGGGCCTTAATGAAATGGTGGATCATTGCCGCTGTGGATGAAATGTAGCGTCATCCTCGCCCTAGTCCTCCGGTGACTCATAGTTGCAACTTCAAAAGCCCGGAGACTATCCAACTCCTGATCCAGAACGCATGAAGCTTAATATAATTAAGAACACGACGGCATTCATACTCACTGTACCTGGACCATTCATTGTGTTCATTGTGAATGATCCGACCCACAAACTCAAACGAGGGCCTCAAAACACACAGCCACCACCTTACTCCTGAAGGGCCAACCTTAATAATTAGCCTGAGAAGAGCTAAAAGGCTAAAGAGACGAATAGCGGAACTCTGGGGCTTTACTGATTCGCGTGGAAATAAAGTGGAATTGTCCTGTTGGCTCCTGCCTTGAAGGGGACTGGGCTCCCTTTAACCCCCGCAAAACACAAGTCTAAATAGTTGTAGGATCCATAAAGACTTATAATGTGTCCCCGGGGTGGAAGTGGAAGTACCAATACCATAGAAGTTTATCTTCTACCGGTGTTGGCTTGACCGTGATGCTGTTGCAGAATTTTATATTCTCTCAGTATTATTCACTACCGCCTGAGCTCTAGCCATCTGAACCGCTGTCGCCTGTACCGCTGCTGCTGTTTCTATCGCTGCCCATCGCCTCAACGAGTTGACTCCCCGTTCTTCGGCTACGATTTCTGACCGTCGACTATCAACCATCTACCTTGTAGGAGCTAACTAAATAAACGTGGTGATAAGTTTTATAACGTGTATAAAGCATTGATTATCATTCCATCCATGGACCAAGAGGGTAGGTAAAAAAAAGAATTGCTATGACCCTGGCCTTCGCTGTAGCTATCCCAGCAATCAGCGTAAACGTGTTGTTACAAGGTTACGTGAACATTTTTGGTAGAGACAACGTGCCAACAAAATGCACTATTTAACCTGTAGTGATTGATGTCGAGGAAAGAGGGTCTGGAGATGAGAGGCCCAAGCATGGATCACAATATACGGCAAGAGCGGCTGAAAATATTACTGCTGCTCAAGCAAATGTTCAAATCAATATCAATTCGATCCCGTGCTCGGTAGCTTCGTCTTCAAAGAACAACTTTGGCCACAATTTTGCACACGGATTTGCTTTTGTTTCCATTTAAGATTCAGTTGATACAAGAGCATCTTCTACAAGAACATTTACGCCGCCGTACATATGCCAATAGGATGTTACAGCTTCCCTATGACAATACCGATTTTCATGAGTAACGAGGCACATTTTCATTTGATTGGAAGTGTGAATAAACAGAATAGTTGGTTCAGTCACCTTTCCATCCTTTAAAAGTGACAGTTTGGTGTGCAATTTGGTGAGGAGAAATCAGTGGACCTCACTTCTTTGAAAATGAAAAAGGGCGTACCGGTAACTATGAATGGGGAGCGATATCGTGATATGATTGAAGAGTCACAACTGCATGCTAAGGTCTTGATTAACATGTGGTATCAACAAGTTGGGATCCCCTCTCCCCCGGGGGCACATTGATAGGTTTTCTCACCGTTATTACATGTGCCAACGGGGGTAAAAGGGAGCCCAGTCTCCTTCCAGGTCCAATTAGCATGATTGAGGTTGTGTTCTTAAATTTTTTTTTGAAGTTGCAACTAGGAGTAACTTGAGGATGTTTAGGGCGAGGATGACGTTACATTTTATCTACAGCGGTATGATCCACTGTCTGGTGATCAACAAGACGGTGCCACATCGCATACAGCCAGGATTACAATGGAATTACTGCGAGACTTCCTTCCACAACTAGTTGTTTCAAGAAATGGTGATGTTGATTGGCCTCCAAGACCGCCAGATTTAACTGCTCCGGACTTCTTTTTGTGGGATTATGTTGAAAGCAAAGTTTATGCTAACAAACCAGGAATGCTTGAACAACTTAAACAAAACAATCGTGATGAAATGAAATTCGTGAAATTCGTATACGCTATATTTCGCATGAAATGTGTGAGAATATAATGAAAAATGTTCTCAAAAGGACTCGCAGTTGTGAGACTAACGGAGGCGAATATTTATCTGATATTGTATTCCACACATTATTGCCGACATAAAATAAAACATTTATCAATATAAGAATCCACTCTCCTTCATTTAAACAAAATTTATAAACAAACAAAATAGTATACCTTTCCGGCGGACACCCTGTGTAAACAAAAATTTCAAAAATTATATAAATTTATCGCTTTTGTTACAGTTTAATAAATAATTGATAATAAATGCAGCAGAATATTTGTTATTATTGCTCTCAGCTATAATACTATCAGTCTTCCGATATTCCAGACATTTTTTTGTTAAAATAAAAGAGGCCAAAATAGAATGAAATAACGAGTTAAAAGTTATTTATGGCAGCAACAGTTTTTTTTTTTTTTTGTAGATTTGCCTTTCTGTTGTTATTTTGCCTACAAAATCAACGCCCACTAAATTTTAGTTTTTGTTACCAGCACACACACACATACACCAGAGCAGCAATAAAGTCATTAAAATAAAAATGCCCTAAAACATTGTTGTGTGTGTTGATGTGACTAAATACGGGTGGGCAAATTTCAGGTTAGATAGCAAATGGGCTGTCTAATGCTTAAAGGTCAAGAAGTGAACTGAACTGTCACTGGCATTTATTTAGTAAAAAGTTGGAAAATTTACAGCGTTACACCTTAAAGCAAAAAATTTTTGGTATGGAAATTTGCTATAAAAAGGGTAAAAATTTCAGTATATCATTTCGCGAAATTCAAGCAGCTGTTCTCTTAATGAGGGGCACTCTGAGTTAGCTAAGCGTAATATAATCTTTTAATTCCAGGCCCACTATATTGTTGCTGACACCCGGGACACATTATAAGTCTTTATGGATCCTACAACCATCTAGACTTGTATGTTGCGGGGTAAAAGGGAGCCAAGTTCCCTTAGGCTAGTAGGAGCCAACTGGAAAATCCAATATATTTCCACGGGAATCAGTAAAGCCCCAGAGTTCCGCTATTTGTCTTTTATCCTTTTAGCTATTCTCTGACTGATTATTGAGCTAGGCCCTTCGGGAGTATCGTGGTGGCTGTGTTTTTCGAGGCCCTGGTTTGAGTTTGTGGGTCAGATCATTCACAATGAACACAATGAATGGTCCAGGTCTAGTGAGTATGAATGTCGTCGTGTTCTTAATTATATTAAGCTTCATGCGTGCTGGACCAGGAGTTGGATAGTCACCAATTCTTCAGCAAGGAGTAAAGGCTGCGGCTTGCTCCGGGCATTTGAAGTTGCAACTAGGAGTGACTGGAGAATATGCGTATCCACAGGCCTTCTAGGGCGAGGATGACGCCACATTATATCCACAGTGGTAATGATCCACCATCTGAGTAAGGCCCACGGCCAGGTGCAGATGTAAATCTTATCACGTCATATCGTTGCTGACAATAGACCAAAACAATACGCTCGTAAAACACATAGTCGCTGTACGTCAAAGTATTGAGAATGAGTCTGGTAAATTAACTTGTCCACATTTGTAATGATTGGGCAGCACTAGGAACACTTTGCCTAACATGTTGCTTAAAGATCCTCATCTTTACGCTTATAATGTTTACCATGTTCAACAATAAAAGCCAACCGACCATTGTATGCCTCGAACGTTTATGAATTCGATGTTTGAGAAGTCGAGGGAAAACAAAGCATTTTTTAACCAAGGCATCCTTCGTGTTGAGCCTCATTTTCAATTAGGCCATTGCATGCAGCTGTCGCGTTAAAAAGTTTTCAATCATATCGCGCTCATATCGCTCCCCATTCACAGTGACCGTTATACCGTTTTCATGTTCAAAGAAATAAGGTCCACACCAGACTGTCACTGTTAATGGTGCCCCTGTAGACTAGTAGGTAGTGTACTAGCTTGTAAATATGGGGGTTGTGGGTTCGATTCCCAACGAAGACCTTGGTTTTTTCACTACAAAAACAAAAATTGACTGTCGGTAGGGCTGCTCAGTGATAAAGGCATAGTCACTGGTCGCTGTGCTGTCTTATACGGCAGTTAATTTCCGACTATCCTTCTACTTTCACCACCTGTTTCATCTCTTCTCTATCCCTTTCCTAAAGAATGTAGCACGGTACTTGACTAAATAGGCATTGCTGCCTGAAGTGCTACTTCTCTTTAAAAAAAAAATATATATGAAAAGGTGACTGCTAAATAATGTTAGGGTTTCCCACTTCCCAAAACCGACTATTCTGTTTATTCACATATTCATTCAAATGAAAATGTATCTCGTCAGTCATTGTGATTTTTTTTAAATCGAGATTGTCATGAGCGACCTGTAACATCCTACTGGCATATGTACGGCGGGGTAAATGGTCTTGTAGAAGAAGCTCTTGTGTCAACTGAATCTTATATGGAAACAAATACAAATCCTTGTGCAAAATTGTGGCCAAAGTTGTTCTTTGACCACCAAGCTCCTAAGCATCGCGTCGAATTAAGATTGATGGCTTGTTTTGAACACTTTCTTCAGTAGCAGTAATGTTTTCAGCTGCTCTTGGAGTATTTTGTGGTCCATGCTTGGGCTTATCACCTACAGACCCTATTACTTGGAAAGCATTCACCTACACTATAATTAATGCGTTTTGTTAACACATTGTTTCTCCCAAAAATTTCACGTAAATTTCTCATCATCACAGTAATCAATGATTGATTTTGATTAAATATTTTAACGAATAAAACACGTGGATTTATCGAATATTTTTCCATAATAAATTAAGCACGTGTCTACCTAACAACTGCCCAAATGTGAACTGTCAAGAGTAATGTCAACCAAAATGGTAGCAAAACAAAGTCAACGTGGGAGTATTTCTAACAAAAAAAAAAAAATCATAAATAAAATTTTATTTGCTTTTGTTGTTATAAACACACGTGTGTTGATAACAGTAACTTAACGTGTATATTAACACTTAAGCAAATAACAACATACACATTTCCTGGTGTGTTTGTGTCAGTTTTTCGATGACAAATTTTTTTTTGTCTGCGAAAAAAGAGAAAAAGAAAACACAAAAAAACAACAGTAACAACAAATATCCTCTAAAAACTTACACAAGCAAAACAAAATGCCATAAATTACATCCGTGTGAGTCTTAAGGGATTTGGTTAGGTCTAGGATTTAAATTTTTCTTAAAGTGTTTTCTCTTCTTTGTTTGGCTGTGATTACAGATTTCTTTTTTTTTTTTGTTTTTTCCAGAGAGGAAGTGGCTTAAGACTTGGAAATGGTTTTGATTGAGTGTTTAATTTAAAATATAAAAAAATGAAATAAAAGTTTGTTTTTAAACTGAATCGACTTTTGACTTTAAATTTGATTATAAAAAATTAAATAACGAATATTCGGTTAAGAAGAAAACAACGAATTTTTTGTTAAAAACGATAAAATAAAGTTTCTGTTGGGAACAGGTTGATAGTTGATAGCTTTTAAAGAGCATCAGTTTTAATGGAATCAGAAAAAAAATAAAGGGTGTTTTTGTAGAGGTACAGAACTTTAAAATAAGATAAAACAAAGAAAAATTTTTTAAATTGTTATGAAATTTATTTCATTCGCAAGAAGGCTTTGGTTTTTCGGTGTTAATATTTGTACAGCATATTTTGCCTCCAAATTTACATTCTTAAGAAACACTACTCTCTCTATCCTCCTACTTGTAATCTATTTCCCATGTGCACCCACAATGTTTTATATGAGCAAAAGCCGTCATATGAATGCTAATTTAAATCAGCCTAAAATATGACAGCTCAACAAGTTCCAGTCCTTTACCGGAAATCCTACTAGAGAAGGAGAAGTGTTCAAAGATGCGATAACTAATATTCATCTGCTATACAACACAGGAGAATTGTGAGTAGGATAAAGAATATTAAAATATAAAACCTTAACATTAGCCGAAATACTTGACTATAACGCTTTAATATAGGATACAATAAAGTGACAAGTAAAATATTAAACAACATAATTGATATCATAGGAAACCAGTTAATAGTCACCAAGCGTTATGGAATTGTATAGGGTGTTTTCTTTTAACATACAACTTTTAAATGGAATAAGACAAAGATTAATTTTTTAAATAAAGGGTCCGCCATCTAACGTTTTATTTTCAACTGAGCTTATTTCGTGAATGGTAACACTTAGCTCATGCTTGATTTGGCAGATAATTAGTTTTATTCTTCCGCTGAACGAATATGGTTGTGTATACGCTTGAACAACGCTGGGAAATATTGCCAGACATTACTTTGAAAATCACGGCAATGTTGCAGAATGTGTATGCGAAAATTGCGTACGGATTTTGGAAGAAGAGAAGCACCGTCAGCTCCGTATATTCGTTATTTTGTGAAAACCGAGTGAAAGAAACTGGCATCCTCATCGATATAACAAAGCGTGAAAAGCCAAAAACAGTGCATACATCCGAGAATATTGCTGCTGTGGCAGAAAGTGTGCGTGAAGCGCCATCAACATCAATTCACCGTCGTTTTTAACAATTGAACATATCAGAGACATCATTGAGACGAATTTTGCATAAAGACCTTGCAATGACGACATACAAAGTCAATTGGTTCCGGAGTGACCATCCAATGCGTTTTCACTTCACTAAGTAGGCCTGCGACTTACAGAAGATGCCGATTTCGCCAAAATAAAAATCATATTTTCAGATGAAACTCATTTTGATCTTGGCAGGTATGTAAAAAAGCAAAATTGTCGCAGAAAACCCGCACGCTTACATTGAAAAGCCGACGCACCCAAAACGAGTCACTGTTTGGTGCGGATTTTCGTCCAGAGCCATAATTGGGCCATTTTTCTTCGAAAATGAGCAAGGAGTGAACGTTACAGTCAATGGCGATCATTATCGGGCCATGTTGAACGAATTTTTGTTCACAAAAATTAAAGAGGAGGATATTAGCAACATTTGGTTTCAACAAGACGGCGCTATGTGCCACATAGCTAAAGCTACACTCCATGTTTTGCGCCCTTTTTTTGAAAATCGCATTATCAGCCGCAGAGCTGATGTTGTTTGGCCACCTCAGAGCTGCATTGTGACACCGTTGGACTATTATTTGTGGGGTGCCGTCAAAGATAAGTGTTACGCCGACAAGCCAAAGACAATTTACGCTTTAAAGAACAATATCGGTGCCCCTGTAGGTTGGTAGGTAGTGTACTAGCTTTGTCAGTCTGGAGGTTGTGGGTTCGATTCCCAACGAAGACTTTGGGGTTTTCACTACAAAAATAGAAATTGACTATCGGTGGGGCTGCTCAGTGATGAAGGCATGGTCACTGTGCTGTCTTTATACGACAGTTAATTGCCGTAACTATCCTTCTACTTTCACAACCTGTTGCATCTCTTCTCTATCCCTTTCCTAAAGAATGTAGCACGATATTTGACTAAATAGGCATTGTTGTCTGAAGTGCTACTTCTCTTAAAAAAAAATATTCGAAAAGCCATTAGTGAAATACAGTTGCACACAATCGATAATGTGCTTAAAAATTGGACCGATTATGTAGGCAGCCATTTGAATGAAATTATTTTCTTTTATTTGGGTAAGGTTTTCCGTCGACCCTCGTCAAATTTCGTTTGTGAACAAACCGGTTTCAGCTGTTTGCCATCTTCAGTGTTCTTTTCGTGAGTACGAAAACACAAACCAAATTAGACGAGGGTCGACGGAAAACCGTACCCAAATAAAAGTAATTTTAGCCCCGTCGGTAAATCTAAGCCCATATCCAAATTATTTTCCATTATTAACCGGAAGGTTTGTACCTTCAAATAAAAACAAAATTTGAGAAAATATTCAGTAGTTTTGTTTAAAGCATTTAAAACTAAAAAAAAACTTATTTGGCGGACCCTTTAGTTATTAAATTTATTTTATCCGAAAGAGAATCGTTTGACATTATAATTTATATATGACTTCTGACATAAGACTTCAACGACGTTTGGATGTAATCGGGAGATCTAATTTTCAGTGAATTTTTTTTTCAGGATTCGTGGTCGTAAATCGTCAATAATGGGGAGAACGATGTCCTGCCAGTAGTCTATAATTTCGGGCTTATTGACGTAAACTATAGTCTTAACATATCGCCGCAGGAAATAGTTAAGAGGCCTGAAATCGCTTGATCGTGGAGATAAATTTAAGGAAGCGAAACGTAAAACGTTTATCAAACGTTTCTTGTGACATATCCCACCTTCTCGTTGAAAGTACAGAACATCATGGCTATTCAATTAATCAACGAGAAAGTCACTAATCATGTCCCTATAGCGTTCGTCAGTTACTGTAACGTTCAGACCAGCATAATTTTAAAAGACGTGATAAACAATAAATCTACCAGCCCATAAAGCACATTAAACAGTCAGTTTTTCTGGATTTAAAGGTGGCACAATATGCACTTGAGCATTATCGTCACTGCAAATACGATAGGTTTGTTTTTTTAACGTTTCTATTCAAACAGAAGTGAACTTCATATCTAAAAAAAAATTGCTTATGAAAACCACGATCAATAGCATTGTGGTTTTGGACCCATTCACCGAATCTACTACGCCTTGCTAGGTGATCGCGTGCACGCAAGCCAAGATATTTTATCAAAATATTCCATTAAGTGCCACAAAGGCGGTAAGATTGTTTTGTGTTTTTCTCTACGCTACGCTTTATAATAGAAATGCCTTTTTCTATACGCCGCACTCTATGGCGTATCCGTGTATCTGTAGACCCATGGGTATTCACCGAATCTACTCCTTGCTAGATGATGCGTGATAAGATTTACGTCTGTACCTAGCTGTTTAAGCCATAACTAAATGGTGGATCATAACACTGTGGATTAAATGTAGCGTCATCTTCGCCCTAGAGGGCTTTCAGATACCTATATCCTCCAGTCACTCTTAGTTGCAACTTTAAAAGCCTGGAGCAGGCCACATCATTCACTCCTTGGTGAAGAGTTGGAGATTATTTAACTCCTGGTCCAGACCACATGAAGCATAATAAAATTTAAGAAAACAAACGTAATCATGGTCAATGGAGCTGTACCATTTATTGTGTTCATTGTAAATTATCCGACAAATACATCTTAAACGAGGGCCTCGAAACCACAACCACCAGGATACTTTAGAAGGGTCAACCTCAATAATCAGTGAGAGAACAGCTAAAAGGCTAAAAAGGCAAATAGCTGAACTCTGGGGCTTTACTGATTCCCGTGGAAATATAGTGGAATTGTCTAGTTGGCTCCTGCTAGCCTTGAAGGGGACTGGGTTCCTTTTTATCCTGGTTGACACAAGTAATAACGGTGAGATTCCGTCAACACATATCAATATGCCCCCGGGGAGGGGAGGGGGGGTTGTCCTTGCTTGTTCATGGTCACACAAGCCAAGATTTTTTATCAAAATATTTTATTAAGTGCCACAAAGGCGGCTAGACTTTTTGGACTTTCTGGACTTTCTGGCTGTTAGACTTACATTGATGGACGATTTTCCAAATAAATTTTTAACAATTTGTAAGCGTTTCTTATATTAAAATGCCAAACTGAATTAAACATCAATCACTTGACAGTTAAGAAAGTAGCTGTCAGTAAAAAAAAAGTGTTGCTAACCTAAAGTTTTATATCTCTAATACAACACTCTTTAAGGAACATAATAAATATAAAGAGGAAGAAATTATAAAGAAGTCGAAATTGTAGACATTGTTGTGACCAACTAGTGATAAACTAAAAACTTGATAAACTGAGTGAGAGTTGTAGTCTCAAATTTCTATATTTAAGGCTTCGCTTGCTACAGAGTAAATATGAATAGGAATGATTAAACAAAAACGAAACTGTATGATAGGAAGGGAAACGAAACCTTGTCGTGCTTCTGAATTAATTTTATGGTTTGGAAGGTTTGATAAAAATTTTGGGAAAATAATAGAAATAGAGACAACAACAATACCCCATCAAAGGATTTGGAAATACTAAGTATATAAAGCCAATAAATAGGCTTTCTGTTGGACTTTCTCTACGGCAGATGCCAACAATTTTATTAATCGTTTTACTAATCGTTTCAAGAACCTATTTATTTTCATATTATGTGATGGCATTACTATTGTGCTACTTTGCATATGTAAATGCCAAATCTTACTTTTAATGTTTGTTGGGTTATTGCAATCATATTCTACTTAACTGTTTTATAAATTATTCGATTTTTCTTTAAGATGTATGACTCGAAACACTACTAGAGATGTTACAATATTCATGTGTTATTCTATATATTTTTTTGTTATTCTATTGCTACTACGTGTATCAGCTAAGACTGTTAAGGATACTTTGTTATTCTCTTATGCTTATGTAGATAAAATTTATGGCCCCTAAAGCCCTTTTTCGTTTAAAATTTATTTTATTTTTGTTTCTTTTGTTTCTTGCAAACATTTTCATTTATTTTTTTTAATAAAAACATTTTCAGAAGAACATTCGTAATGAAGGGTTTTCTTACAGACTTTTTGTGCTTAAAGACTTTTGTCGGAAGTTCATGTTGCAAATTTTAGCCTTGAATTTGATAAGGAAAGAGTAAAAGATAGAGTGGCATAGAGAGAGAGAGAGAGAGAGAGAGAGAGAGAGAGAGAGAAAGGAATAAGAGATATGCATTAAGGCAGAGATTGTAAATAAACGTAGTAAAATTGCAGTAAATCATGAGACAAATGGAGTATGAAATATATATTTTCTAAATAATGCTATTGAGCAACATATTTTATATAAAATACTTAATAATAATGTTATAGCAATAAAAGCAAACAGACTAATAAATAAATCAAATACTTAGAAAAAATAAAAGGATGAAAAGGCTGCAACAAATTTTTTTATACAGTGACTTTTTCTAAAATCAAAAATCAAATCATGGCACTGAGTATTAGTATGGTTTTGTTAACAGTAATTAAATGCATTAAGAGTTACTTTAAAGGAATGAATTGTTGAAACAGAAATGCATTTTCTTACTTCAAGTCAGTTTTTTTTTTGTAAAGAGAAGCACGATTTAGAATTTTTCTAAAATAAAAAAAAATAAACATCGAAGAACTTTAATTATCGGGTGTTCTTTTACAGAGGTATAGAAATTTAAGTTCAAGATTATTTTAACGGGCGGTCATTTTTTCAGCTGTCAAGTTTTTAAAGTTTAGCTTGGCTGAACATTTCAATGTAAATAGTCTAACACCTGCGCAACGCTTCGAAATTGTTTTGAAATTATTTTGAAAATTGCGGTTCGCAATACTTATCGCACATTATGCCCATTTTACGGTCACTATAATCGTCCATTAGAACAATTAATTCGATTAAGTACACATCCATCTACACATCCATGGAGACGCCATATAGTGAGGATTTTTCTGCTATAGAGCATAGCGAAGAGGAAGACTTGAATCAGTCTATTTGCCATGGTATCGCTCTACGAAAAGTTCTGCGGCAAAATCTTAGTTCGTGTGCTTAGAAAATCCGTAACGCACACTTTGGCCATTTTATGGTCGCTATAATCGTCCATTAGAACAATTAATTCGATTAAATATGGAATATTTTCGCACCTCCACAGAGACTCCATACAGTGTGGCGTACAGAAAAGGTTTTTTTCTGCTTAGAGCATAGCGAAGAGGAAGACTTGAATCAGTCTATTCGCCATGGTATCTTTCTATGAAAAATTCTGCTACAAAATCTTAGTTCGAGTGCTTAGAAAATCCGTAATGCACACTTGGCCATTTTACGGTCAATGTAATCGTCCACTAGAACAATTAACTCGATTAATACACATCCATCTGCACATCCATGGAGACGCCATATAGTGAGGTTTTTTCTGCTGTAGAGCGTAGCAGAGGAAGACTTGAATTAGTCTGTTCGCCCTGGTATCGTTCTATGAAAAATTCTGCGACAAAATCTTAGTTCGTGTGCTTAGAAAATCCCTAACGCACACTTTGGCCATTTTACGTTCACTATAATTGTCCATTAGAACAAATAATTCGATTAAATATGGAACATTTTCGCACCTCCACAGAGACTCCATATAGTGTGGCGTACAGAAGAGGTTTTTTTCTGCTATAGAGCATTAGCGAAGAGGAAAACCCGAGTCAGTCTATTCGCCATGGTAACACTTTATAAAAAACTCTACGACAAAATCTTAGTTCGTATGCTTACAAAATCCAATTTGTGCATTAAATGGAGCCACAAAATCCCCCACCAAAAACAGATTCGCTAAATAGGCCTCAAACCAGATCGCCTTTGATTCGAATCTTCATAAGCGAGTTTTAGCGTTAAGCGTTACAGCTCACTTTTCTTTGAATGGATACTTCAGTAATGATAACTCTCTGTGATGATAATGCTCATTAACAGGGTGTCTTCCAAGAAGGTATACTAGTTTGTTTTGCCGCCATTTTGAAAAACATTAGTCTTGACAGTTCATATTTGACAGTGAGAAAGGAGACACGTGCGAATTTGTTATGGAAAAATATTCGTTAAACCGAAGTGTTTTAATCGTTAAAACATTTAATCAAAGTCAATCATCGATTACTGTGACAATGAGAAAGTTACGTGAAATTTTTGGGAGAAGCAAAGTGCCAACAAAACGCTTTATTTATCGTGTAGTGAAACATGTCGTAGAAAGACGGTCTTCAGGGGATAAGCCCAAGCATGGACCACAATGTACTGCAAGATGAGCTGAAAACATTACTGTTGCTCAAGAAAGTCTTCAAAACAATTCATCAACCTCAATTCAGGCACGGCATCGCTCAGTATATTGGTGTTGTTTTTTTTATTTCGTTTAAAACCAGCACTCAGGGGATGATCCTTGCACATGCAATGTATTATGCCTGGGAACTAGGAAATCAGGTTATGGGGAGGAGGTAAGAAAAAGTAGTGTTTGTGGACATTCAATTTGAACTTTCCTACATTGAAAGTGACAGGAAAGACCTCTGGAGGGACTGTTCTGCTAAAAAATGAGTTTTCTCTGTAATGTGTAGTGCAATTCTCTGGAGAATCATCCACAAATGGATGTGCTCTTAATGAAAATCGAGTTAAACGCAAAAACATGCGAGTAACGGGAACAAGTTCCCAAATTTCATTCGAGCACTTACCATTGTAGTAACGATAAAACTGTGAAATACCTCCCACATTGCATCGATGCTCTAAAGAATCGATAGAGTTGGTTATCCTATTCCTAATGAGCTTCTTGGCTTTCTCCTGTACGAGGGCGAGCAACTTAAAAATAGACTTTGAAGTGCCGGCCCATACATTATACTTGTATTCCGTCTTTGGAAGGTGGTATAAATAGTACGAAGATCGAACCCCGCGGGGGCACATATATATGGTCTTTGTAGAACTTCGACTATCTAGACACTGTGCAACTGGGGGAAAAAGGGAGCCCAGTCCCCTGAAGTCAGCAGGGGTACAACTGGAAACTCCACTTTATTTCCACGGGAATCAGTAAGCCGCAGAGTTCGTTATTTGTCTGTTTAGACATTTAACTGTTCTCTGGCTGATTATTGAGATTGGCCCCTATATGGGAGTATCGTGGTGGTTGTGGTTTCGCGGTTCCATATCAGGTCTTTTGTTTAATATGGTGGCAAGGATCATTTCGCCGTTAATGACACGCTAGGTGAATGATCCAGTCCAGTGAGCATGCTAGACATGTGTTCTGGACAGGAGTTGGAAAGTCTCCAACTGTTAAGCAAGGAGTGATGATTTGCAGCCCTGCTCTGGAGTCATCGAAGTTGCAACTAGAAAGTTCTGTTGCATAGAATTATAGCTTCGGCTTCCTAGGACGAGCATGACGTTCCAAATTATGCAGTGGTTAGATCCAACATCTGATTAAGGCTTCATGGCCAGGCGCGGATGTAAATCGAATCACACAGTACGAAGATCTAATGTAGTGAAGTATTTCTTACACCGTTTTAGAAAACTGAGGTACTTGAAAGCTTTTTTCGAAACCTGGAAAATGTGTTTAGTTCATCGAACATCACACTGAATTTTCATGTCAAGAACAGCAAGAACTTCCGATTCCGTAATACCTATATTACCCATAGTAACAGATGCAGTAACAGATTGTGTCCGAGATCGTTGCGAAATCATGTTTGAGCGTATCATTTATATTCCACCTTTTGGAACGCCCACTCCAACTGTTGTGATATATTATTAAATGAATACGAATGACAAATGGTGCTGTCATCTGCGAAAGAGTATATAGCGTTGACGGTTTGACAAAGAAGGTCATTAAGAAAAATAAGAAATAGAGTAGAAGAAAGAAAGGAGAGTATAGAGAGAAGACTGAAGATGGCATATAGCCGAAATCGGTTTGTTCACAAACTAAATTTGACGCGGGTTGACGTAAAATCATACCCAAATAAATCAAACCCTGTCGGACAATATACGCACATATCAAAGAAAGGAGCCTCCTGGTAGCCCTGAATTAATCTTGAAGTCGTTTGATGAAGTCCCATCTATAACAAGTCGTATGGTGAGATTCCTGAGAAAACTCGATATAAATCCGGAGAAATTATCACCGACACCAAATGCAACAAGTTTTGAGAGAAGTGCACCATGCCACACTCTATCAAACGCCTTGGAAATATCTGCAGCCACCATTTTACTCTCTCGGAAATGATCTATGGAGATGCATCATAGTTTAGACAGGAAAGCCAACAAGTCATCCGTAAGGCAGCTTCTACGGAAACCATACTATACCATTGCTGATAAGGTGGAAATTAATTATAGTTTTCATTTCTTTAGAAGGAGCAGAACAAATTGCAACTGGGCGATTTAGTTGTCATTTTAAACAACAACTTCTCAAAAGACCAGGTAGAAGGCAATATATCGAATGATAAATGAAAATAAGAAGAAGAAAAAGAAGGAGAAGGAGAAGAATAAGCTAAAAACAAGAATAGTAAACATTCAGTCTTACAAAGCGTGCAAGATCTTATCACTCAGAGAGTAGTACCAGGTTCTTAGCCACAACTCTCTCACGAAAATAAATGATAAGAGAGGAAAGTATAACAGTTTCAAAACTTGTTATTCTCAGCTTCTACGTTCTTCCTTTGTCAGTAATTCAAATTTTATCAGACACAGTTAATAACTATTAACTTCTCATTTTTTTTTAAATTTTAAATTTAAAATTAATTAAATAGTGTGCGATTTTCCTCAATTAATTTCCAAAACCACGTTTTCTATGGCTTAAAGTATAATTTGCTTTTATTTCCTTTTTTTATTGAAACTTCTTATACAGTTTTGTGGAAAGAAAATACAAAAATAAAATAATTACATCGCAACTTTATTGTTTTGCATATTAAAACGGAAATTAAGCAACTTTTGCATTATAAAGTACCAGGAAAAGAAACTTCGAAAAAAAAGGTAAAGAGAAGGAGGTTTAAGAAGCATAAGCTAAAAACAAAAACGGATCCAAAAAGAAAACATATTGTTCGACTTTAAGCTGTTTATTGAAATAAAATGGTAACGAAGAAAATTTCAAAGTATTAAACTGTTCTATAATTTTCATCCAGGCGTTTGTGAGTTAAGGGTGGTTATAAGGGGTTTCTTGATGAACGAAGGCAGCAGAATATTAAGAATACTAAAAGTCAATGCTACTGTGATGAGAAAAGCCTCCTCAGGAGTATTCACGGTAGACGTTTTAAAGCATCATACCAAAAGAATACATTCGCATAAATAAAAATGTAATAAATTTGCAAGAAAGGTACTTTTCAGATGGTATTATTCACAAGAGACAAATAGGTTTTAGTAATAATAGTTCTCATAAAAAGTAAAATGGTTAAATTACAAGTCCATCTCTCTCTCTCTCTCTCTTAAGTTTTGTTTTCTCTTAAAAAATTAATTATTTTTAAATGTAACTTTTACTACAATAAAACTGTTATATTCATTAAGAGTACCTTTGAGTGGAAAAATATCCTTTTTTAAAATAAAATATTTTCTCATAAAAAAATTACTGCTAAATAAAACTACTATTTGTTTTAATCACATTAGTTTTCTGGAACAAGCTTTTTTTATGCTGCTCTGAAAAGTACTATTTATTACTAAACAGTATATTTTTTCGTAAAAAGTACCATTTGAAACAAAAAGTACTTTATAAGAAAAAGCTAGTCTTTTATACAAAAAACTACTATTTTCACAAAAAAACTTACGCAAAAAAATACCTTTTTTGTTAAAAATAATTTCTGTCATTAAAATACAATTTTTATTAAAAAATAATTTTGTAGTTACTTTTTTCACTAGAAATTCACTTTTTTCATTGAGAATCTACTTTTTTCGATTAAGTATTTTTTTTAATTAAAAGTAATTATTCATCAAAAAGGTACTTTTTTCATAATTTTTTTTTTCTCAAAAAGGCGATTTTTTTTTGCTAAAAAAGTTTATTTTTCATTAAAATCTAATCTTTTCATTTAAATACTTTTTTTTTCATTAAAAAGTTATTTTTTCCATAAAAATCTTTTTTTTTATTAAAAATCTACTTTTTTTTTAAAATAATTTTCTTCATCAAAAAGCTACTTTTTTATTTGAAGTTTTTTTAATCACAAAGGTACTTTTATTTCCAAGAAGGTACTTTTATTGAGAATTGTTTTTGGACTGGTTTGTGTTTTGAATAAAAATCTACTTTTTTTATTAAAAAGTCATTGTGTTTTAAAAAGGTACGTTTTTCCTTAAAAGGCTATTTTGTTTATCAAAAATTAACTTTTTCATTGAAGATCTGATTTTTTCATTAAAGTACTTTTTAATAAATACGGTACTTTTTTATTAAAATACTTTTTATTTTATCGAGAAGGTACTTTTTTATTAAAAAGTTTTTGTTTCATGAAAAAACTACTTTTTTCATTAAACTATTGTTTTTTCCAAAAAGATACTTTTTCTATTTAATGTGTTTTTAATCACAAAGATACTTTCATTTAACAAGAAGGTACTTTTATCAAAAGGTGCTTTTGGACTGCTTTGTTTTTGATTAGAAATCTACTGTTTTCATTAAAAAGTTATTTTTTTTATTAAAAAATTATTGTGTTTTTCAAAAGGTACTTTTTGTCCTTAAACAGATAATTGAAAGGTTACTTTCTTCATTAATTTTTTTTTTATAATTAATTTTTGTTTCGTTTTTTAATTAATTTTAATCATGTCTTAACTGAAAGTATAGAAAAATGTAGTTTTAAAAAAAGTACTTTTGTATAAAAAGAAAAATCTGTTGACCATCAAATTTTAGTTTTGCTGTTGAAATAAATTGTTTTTTAAATTATTTATATATTTTAGAAAACATTATGTCTTAATTAAAAAAGGAAACTGAAAGTATAGAAAAATTTACTTTTAAAAAAAGTACTTTTGTGTAAAAAAAGTACTTTTGTATAAAATGTTTGATGACTATTAAATTTTAGTTTTGCTGTTGAAACAATCGTTTTTTATATTATTTATTTCGACGAAAATAACATTTGCACAAAAGTTACTTTATTTCCATAAAAAAGTACTTTTTTTCATAAAAAAATTACTACTGCTTTAATAACAAAAAATGCTGTTTAATTAAAATACACTAGTTTTTACAATTTGATTGCTTACTTCGTAAATGCTAGTTTTTTTATAAAAATAAAAATTACGTTTATGTAAAACGTACTTTTTATCATTTTCTCTTTTTTTTAAATGAAATTTGTGTGTGTTTTTAAATAAAAATAGTAGTTTTTAATTTAAATGTCCTTTGGCCCCAAAAATTACTATTTTCGTTAAGAACGTTTTTTAAAAAAAAATTGTTTGTTTGTAGAAATTAATTCTCTTACGAAAATCTGTTTTTGATAATAAAAACAGGATATTCTTTTTCAAGTAGATATTATTTTTCATAAAAGTGTTTTTTTTTGTAAAAATCTGTTTGAAAAATTTATTGAACAAAATGACACTGTTTTTGTATTGGTAGTAATTTACAACAACATATATTTTCTTTTAATAAAATTAAAAAAAATATTCATTCTATTAACAAAAAAAAAAAAAAGAAAATTTCGTAAACAAAATTGTTGCATTACAGAGCCAATAACAAACATTAACATTAAAAATGTTTATGAAGAAAATTACTTGAAAAAGTTTTAGTTACAAGATTTCTATTATTCCTTCCCCTCTCCATATCCTTTACTTACTGCCATAATGGTAACAAAAAAAAACTTTTTAAAAAGTCATTGCACTGTATTCGAAAAAAAACTTACAAACAACAAATCTCAGTGTTATCCTTTTCCTACCCTTTGTACACACCCATGTTTATGTGTGTATAAATATTAATTTTAAAAGAAATTGAGTTTGAAAAGGATAAAACAAAAAACAAAAAAATCTCTTTGCGAACATTGATATTCCATTATTGACTCAACAGCAAAGTTGGCAACAACTTTGATGTCACATAAGGAAAACTTCTTACTCCAGATAGCGAAGAAACCGGAGAGGAAAGACAAGAGTCTTTTGAGCGAATAAAAAATCGTCTTTGCATGCCAATATGCGAGTATTAGCGCTTGTGTTATAAAAAATAAAACAACTTTTTGTTTATGAAACTTTTTATATTTTGAAACATAAATTTTTAAATGTTCCTAAAAAATCTTAAAAAAGGTTAAGGCGATTGGTACACTGGGTTAAGACATTAATGTTACACTTAATTAGTGTAGAGAAATATAGTTTTATATTTCAATTTTATTTCAAGACTAAAGAAAATATTTTATTTTGTATTGTTGTTACGAACTCTAAATTCAGTAATTCACCTACAGACCCCCTTTTTTCGAAATCATTCACAACACGATAAATAAAGCGTTTCGTTGGCACGGTTTTTCTTCCAAAAATTTCACGGTAATCGATGATTGATTTTGATAAAATATTTTAACAATTAAAACACGTTGATTTATCGACTATTTTTCCACAATAAATTTGCCACGTGTCTACTTAACGACTGCCAAATATCAACTGTCAAGACTAATGTTTACCAAAATGGCGGCATTATACCTTCCCGGCAGACATCCTTATTTTGGTTTTATTCGAGGACTAAAGAAAATAATTAATTTTTTTATTTTGTTACGAATTCCTAATGTTATTTATAAAGGGTGTGCCAAATAACTTTTTTCTTTGTTTTAAATGCTGTAAACAAAACTACTGAATATTTTCTCAAAATCTTTTTTTTTTATTTGAAAGTACAAACCTTCTGGTTAATAATGGATAATAATTTCATTCAAATGGCTACCTCGGCCGGCTATGCAGTAGCCTACACGGTCGCTGCAATTTTTAAGCAAATTATCGATTGTGTGCAGCTATATTTCACCAATGGCTTTACGAATATTTTTTTTTAATTTTTTTTAAGAGAAGTAGCACTTCAGGCAACAATGTCTGTTTAGTCAAATACCGTGCTTCATTATTGAGGAAAGGGATAGAGAAGAGATGAAACAGGTTGTGAAAGTAGAAGGATAGTTACGGAAATTAACTGTCGTATAAAGAAAGACAGCACAGCGACCAGTGACCATGCCTTCATCACTAGGCAGCCACACCGACAGTTAATTTTTATTTTTGTAGCTAAAAAACCAAAGTCTTTGTTGGGAATCGAACACACAACCCCCGTCTTTTAAGCTAGTACACTACCTACTAGTCTACAGGGGCACAAATATTGTCCTTTAAAGCATCAATTGTCTCTGGCTTGTCGCCGTAACACTTTATCTTTGACGGCACCCCACAAATAATAGTCCAACGGTGTCAAATCGCAGCTTCGAGGTGGCCAAAGAACATTAGCTCTGCGGCTGATAATGCGATCTTCAAAAATAGGGCGCAAAACATGGAGTGTAGCTTCGGCTATGTGGCACCTAGCGCCATTCTGTTGAAACCAAATGTTGCCAATATCCTCCTCTTTGATCGCCATTTACTGTAACGGCCACTCCTTGCTCATTCTTGTTTTCTCCTTGTTTTCTGTGCCCCAAATGTGACAATTTTGCTTTTTTAAATACCCGCCAAGATCAAAATGAGATTCGTCTCAAAAGATGATTTTTTTTTTGGCAAAATCGGCATCTTCTGTAAGTCGATCGCAGGACCACTTAGCGAAGTGAAAACGCATGGATGGTCACTTGGCTTCAACTCCTGAACTAATTAAACTTTGTATGGCGTCATACCAAGGTCTTTATGCAAAATTCGTCTCAATGATGTCTCTGAAATGTTCAGTTGTTAAGAACGACGGTGAATTGATGTTGATGGCGCTCCACATAAAATTCTCGCGTGTACGCACAGTTTTTGGCTTTTCATGCTTTGGTTTATCGATGAGGATCCCAGTTTATTTCACACTTTTCACTAGAAAACAAACATACGGAGCTGACGGTGATTCTCTTCTTCCAAAATCCGTACGCAATTTTCGCACACACATTCTGCAACATTACCATGATTTTTAAAGTAATGTCGCAATATTCGCCCTGCGTTCTTTAAGCGTCTACACAACCATATTCGTTCAGCGGAAGGATAAAACTAATTATCTGTCAAATCAAGCATGAGCTAAGTGTTACCATTCACGAAATAAGCACTAGGTGAAAGAAAAAAACATTAGATGGCGGACCCTTTATGAATTCAGAAACTATTATATGAACAAAGTAAAGGGTTTTTCAACAAAAAGTTTGTTTTCGAAAACGCAATAAAACGCAAAATTTAGAATAAGATAAATTAAAAATTTTATTATTTTTCGAAGAGAAAAGTCCAGTAATTATGAACGAAAAATGATAGCTGGCAAATATCCACCACCACGACCACGCTAACGGGTGGAATGCTGTCATCAACGTTTTTAATCACTTTTTGGCAAAATGGCGGTCGTATTTCGTTAATAGTATCACAGATTTTGAGTTTTAAGGCTGAAATCGAGTCGATTGGCTCCTTAACATAACCCCACAAAAAAATAATCCAGTGATGTTAAATCATACGATGTGGCTGTTCAAGCCAAACTTCCCGATCGCATAATTTCACAACAATCAGCGTTAAGTTAAGTATTCAGTCTAATCGTGAGATTTAATACCACTGGATTATTTTTTTGTGGGGTTATGTTAAGGACAGTGTCAATACGCGGCCAATCGAATGGAAGGTTGTTGTATAAAAAATCGACAAGCTATTTGTGAAGGTACTAATATTTGTGATTCCGAACCCAAAACCTCTATCCTTACAAATTTTCAAAAGGATCATTTTTGTTGGACTTTGTCACTGTTTAATTTTGAATAAAATTTGCTGTTGATACTGACTGCGCTATTTAGTGATTACGAATGATACTTAAGTTCCTTTGCTTAAGAAATTGTTTAATCCCATCTCTGGGTTCTATTGTGCTTCAGTTATTTTATTTTTAATATATCTTTTGTACAATGAATGAAATGGAATGGTTGAATAGCAAAATTTGTTCCTAAATATTATTTTTGGTTCATTTATTTCATTTGTTTTGAAGAACATTTATTTCCTAATTTATGCTTAAATAATGTTTAATTTTCTTAATGCCTGGAATTATTTTTAATGGCAAATATTTGGAAAGTTCTAAAGTTGTTAGAATTAATAAAGAAATGCCTGAAGAACATTGCATGTTATTTAATAAAATGTTTTATTTAAATTATTTGTTGTTAAATAGAAAATAGCCTTGAATGTGTTTAAAGTAAAATATTAAAATAATTTGATTTATTTTTCATTAGAAACAATTTAAATAAAATTTTAATTTTTTTTCACTTCGATTGCTAGATATTTAAAAAAAATTAACAAGAGGGTATCACATCGTATACAGCCAGGAATACAGTGGAATTTCGACCACAAGTTATTTCAAGAAATGATGATGTTGCTTGGCCTCCACGATCGCCTGATTTGACTGCTCCGGACTTCTTTTTGTGGGAATATCTGAAAAGCAAGGCTTATGCAAACAAACCAGAAATGCTTGAGCAACTTAAACAAATTCAAACTTTTTATTAAGCCAGCATTTCAACGCTTTACAGGTGCCCCTGTAGGCTAGTAGGTAGTGTATTAGCTTGTCAGTATGGAGGTTGTGGGTTCGATTCCCAACGAAGACCTTGGTTTTTTTTTTCACTACAAAAATAATAATTGACTGTTGGTGGGGCTGCTCAGTGATGGGCGCTGCCTGTCTTATACGGCAGTTAATTTCCGACTATCCTTCTACTTTCACCACCTGTTGCATCTCTTCTCTATCCCTTTCCTAAGAGAATGTAGCAGGGTATTTAACTAAATAGGCATTGTTGCCTAAAGTGCTACTTCTCTTAAAAGAAAAAAAAACAAAATATTCGCAATGAAATGAAATTCGTGAAATTCGTATACACGGTATTTCGCATGAAATGTGTGAAAATATAATGAAAAATGTGCTCAAAACGGGCTCGCAGTTGTGAAACTAACAGAGGCGGATGTTTATCTAAAATTGTATTCCACAAATAATTGCCGACATTAAATGAAACATTTGCCAATATAACATCCATTCTCTTTCATTTAATCGCAAATTATAAACAAACAAAGTAGTATACCTTCCCGGCGTTTACCCTGTATATGGAATATTTTTGCACCAAAACGACGTCGTACAATTCGTGCAGAATAAATCATTGCTTCTGTAGAGCGTAGATTTGATGAAGACCGAAATTAGTTTATGCGCCATTGTGCCAATTAATGAAAGATTTTGCCTAAAGATTGAAATGATGACTTAGCAAAGCGTGAATTTGACCTTTGACCTCTGACCTCAATTTTCCTTAAAGAATTTTATTTAGCGTTGAAGTTCACTTCTGTTTGAATGAACACGTCAATAAACTAAACTGCCGTATTTGAAGTGATGATGTTCCTCAGATGTGTGTATTGAGACATCATTGCATCTAGAAGAAAAAACTGTTTGGTGTGTCACTAGACTATTTCCTGAGGAAATATGTGAGGTCACTAGAAGACATTCGAAGATATTATCTTTGCTATATGGCCACAAATGTTGGAAAAATTCAGCGAGAATTAAAGCTCCAGATTTTTTTTTTAAAGAGAAGTAGCACTTCAAACAACAATGCCTATTTAGTCAAATACCGTGCTACATTCTTTAGGAAAGGGATAGAGAAGAGATGAGAAAGGTGGTGAAATTACAATGACCAGTGACCATACCTTCATCGCTGAGCAACCCCACCGACAGTTAATTTTTATTTGTAGTGAAAAAAAACAAGGTCTTTGTTGGGAATCGAACCCACCGTCTTTTAAGCTAGTACACTACCTACTAGCCTACAGGGGCACCTAATTTAGTTTAGACTACGCTGAGCCAATGCCGGGTCCTGGCGGTCATATGCCAGCAGTAATGTTTAATTTGTAATCCCAGTAGGATATCTTTCGAATAAATTTAATTTAATGTCAATTTAAAGATCCATCTTTACTTTATTCCATTTCAAGGTTCTATTGCTCTTTAAAAAGAAATCATTTATTTTATACAGTGCATGCTTATGCATGTTTGGTTTGTCTCTAAAAACTGCATATATGCAGAATATATTTAATCACATTTGCATTTATAAATATAAATATTCAAAATGCTACTGTTCATACAATCCCTTCATATTATTTATTGTTGCGTATTGTGATATTTTATTTATAAAATTATATTATTTTATGAATATTTTATGTATCACTGACTCACTGCTTATTCAGAAATATGAAGACACTTATCATTTTCTTGAATATGTAAAATAAATGACACATAAACGTACGAATGTTGCATTCAAATTTACATAGAAAATCTGAATCTAATTTAAGTTCGAATGGGAAGGAAATTGAAGTATAAATGACACTAATTCTATTTTATTTACTTGTTGAAAATTTTCCTTTTATTAAGAATAATAATTCTTAACTTAATTATTTTTAATTTAAAAAAAATCCTTTTTGCTTGGGAAATTTAATTAATAATACAGGGTGTCTGCTTGTTTGTTTATAATTTTTAATTTAATGAAAGAGAATGAGTTCTTATATTGATAAATGTTTTATTTAATGTCGGCAATTTGTGTGAAATACAATATCAGATAAATGTTAGCCTCTGTTAGCCTCACATATGCGCGCCCTTTTGAGCATATTTTTTATTACATTCTCTCACACTTCATGGGATATTTTATTAATTTCATCACAAATATTTTTTTTGAGATACTCAAGCGTTTCCAGTTTGTTTGTACAGACTTTGCCTTTGAGATATTCCCACAAAAAGAAGTCCGAAGCAGTCAAATTAGGCGACCGTGGATGCTAATAAAGGGTCCGCCATCTAACATTTTTCTTTTTTTTCAACTAGTATTTATTCCGTGAATGGTAACACTTAGCTCATGTTTGATTTGACAGATAATTAGTTTTATCCTTCCGCTAAGCGAATATGGTTGTGTAGACGCTTGAATAACGCTGGGCGAATATTGCGACATTACTTTGCAAATCATGGTAATGTTGTAGAATGTGTGTGCGAAAATTACGTACGGATTTTGGAAGAAGAGAAGCATCGCCAGCTTCCTATGTTCGTTATCTTGTGAAAAAAGTGAAAGTGGAAACTGGCATTCTCATCGATAAACCAAAGCGTAAAAAGCCAAAAACAGTGCGTACACCCGAGAATATTGCTGCTGTGGCAGAAAGTGTACGTGAAGTGCCGTCAACATCAATTCACCGTCGTTCTCAACAACTGAACATTTCAGAGACATCATTGAGACGAATTTTGCATAAAGACCTTGCAATGACGCCATACAAAGTCCATTTGGTTCAGGAGTTTATAACATTTAAAACAAAAAAAAAAGGTTATTTGGCGGACCCTATACTAATCACCATTTTACAAAATAACTTGTTATGGAAAGAGGTCTTGCAGTAATTCCATTGTTATCCTGGCTGTATGCGATGTGGCAGCGTCTTGTCGACACTACATGTTAATCAAGGCCAAAGCATGCAGTTGTGGCATTAAAATGTTTTCTATCAGATTACGATATCGCTCCCCATTCACAGTAACCATTACGCCGTTTTCATTTTTAAAAAAGTAAGGTCCAATGATTCCTCCTGAACAAATAGCACACCAACCAGACTGTCACTTTTAATAGATGTAAAGGTGACTGTTGAATAATTTTAAAGGTTTCCCATTCCCCATATTCATTCAAATATAAAGTTTTTTCGTCACTCATTATTATTTTTCCATGAAAATCGGGGTTATCATGGGCAAGCTGTAACATCCTGTTGGTATATGTACTGCGGTGAAATGGTCTTGTGGAAAAAGCTCTTGTGCAACTGAATCTTATATGCAAAGAAATGCAAATCCTTGTGCAAAATTGTGGCCACAGTTGTTCTTTGAAAACCAAGCTCCTGAGCACGGCGTCGAATTGAGGTTGATGGATGTTTTTGAATACTTTTTTGAGCAGGAGCACTTTCTTGCTGTATACTGGGGTCCATGCTTGGGCTTATCACAGAGCTTCTTTCTTCGACATCATTCACTATACGATAAATAGTGCCTTTTGTTGGCCCGTTGTTGCTCCCAAAAATTTCACGTATAATATTCTCATCGTAATCGATGATTGTTTTTCATAAAATCTTTTAACGATTAAAACACGTTGGTTTATCGAATATTTTTCCATAATAAATTTTCCACGTGTCTACTTCACAACTAAAAAATATGAACTGTCGAGACTAATGTTTATGATGGTAAAATAATGTAGTATACCTTTCCGCTGAACACCCTGTAAAAAAATTTAAATGATACAAAAATTTTAATTAGGCTCTCATAGTGCTCTTTTTGGCGTCTGAGCTCTTGTCTAGAAATAAAGAATTAATTATTTTTGTCAAAGATCAGACAGCTTTAAAGAGGTTATAGGGCAATAGCGAAACGCTGGCAGGGAAGTGTTTTAACTTTATCGTTAAACATTTGGACTTTTCAGCAATAGAATTGTTTGTTGTCCTGAGTTCAAATCCAAACGGCTATTAATTTATCATCATATACTTGTATATACTGGTATAATTGACACCTTAAGAAGTGTTTTTTGAAGAGGTATAGAACTTTGAAATGTAATAAATGACATAGATTAACTTTATCCAAAAAATAATATTCCAGTACTAAAATTTTCAAAAATGACTTCCGTCATGGGAACGGCATTCCTGGCTCAAGCGTAGTTTAATTTTTGAAGAATTTTTCCCAACATTAGCGGCCACACATCGGCATAAGTTGATACAGTATTCAGTTAGATGCCCCTGTAGGCTAGTAGGTAGTGTACTAGCTTGTCATTATGGGGTTGTGGGTTCGATTACCAACGAAGACCTTGGTTTTTTTTCACTACAAAAATAAAAATTGACTGTCGGTGGAGCTGCTCAGCGTTGAAGGCATAGTCACTGGTCGCTGTTGCTGTCTTTATACGGCAGTTAATTTCCGACTATCCTTCTACTTTCACCACCTGTTTCATCTCTTCTCTATTTCTTTCCTAAAGAATGTAGCATGGTGCTTGACTAAATAGGCATTGTTGCCTGAAGTGCTACTTCTCTTAAAAAAAAAAACAAAAAAATAAAAATATTATACATCTTTAGCCACTGTTTTTTTCCAACTTTCTAGTAGCATATGGATTCCGCGCCAGAAGTGCTATTCCGGTTTTTAGGTAAAGAGAGTCTATAAGGGTGGTGGGACACAATTTCGCATCTACTCTCTTCTAAACAACTTTTGGCCGGTCTTGCAACTTGTGGACGAGCGTTATTATGATGAAAGATTATGCCCTGATATCGGGTCGAAAATTCTAGCTCTTTTTCCTCGATTGCTCTCTCGAATCAATTATTTTCGGTACGCCTGTACGCCTGATTCTATTTCAACAGCTGATAATACAAAACAACCTTCTGATCTAATTAAATATAGAGAATTCGTATTCAGTTATTTTGATTTTTTCCGCCAATAAATGAGGGATGTCTTTTCTGACTGTTGTTCGTTCAGTATAAATAGCGACCACTTTCGATGTGAAGACATCATCTATCTAAACGCGAACTCTGACTCGCAAGTATGGATTAGAACATGGCTAGAAAATGAAAAGAACACTGAAGATGACAAACAGCCGAAACCGGTTTGTTCACAAACCCAATTTGACGAGGGTCGACGGAAAACCGTACCCAAATAAAAGTAATTTTAGCTCCGTCGGAAAATCCAAGCACATAGCGATATATTCACATTGAAAGCGCTCGCCGTTTACACCGAACAAACAACAGCCAGAAAAGACGGAGAAAAATAATAAATAATACCTTGGTGTCATGAATAAGCGACTTCGGTGTTGATTTAGCTAGGCTTGGGATTATCGTGATATATGCAGCTTTTCATCACCAGTAACAATACGTCTAGTTTTTATAGCATTTCAGCATTATTTCCAACATGTGTAATCGCTTTTTAACGTCTCTCGGCTTCAATTCATATAAGTGTTGCCAACTTAAAAATCTATACCTCTATAAAAAAACACCCGATACTTCTTCGCTAATATTTCTTTATATTTAAACATAAAAGAAATCTTTACATCTGCTTCAGAAACAATAATGCACCTACTGAACACTACTGATGTTGGAACGATGTTATTAAAATAAGAAGAGGTATTACTGGGCTGTTTAAAAATTAAGTTTTTCAGCTAAAACTCTGCTCCACTTTCTTCTACACTAACTCTTTAAAGTTCAATTAATTAAAAGACATTATTGGCTGATTGTTAGTGCTCTCTTACATTAAAGATTTAATTATGATCACTGTGCATCAGTAAAAGTTAAGTTGCCATGGGGCTCAGCTGAATTTTACTATTTTATTCGAATTTTAAATGTGCACACTCTCTTAAACAATTATTGATCACAATATTATTTCCTTTTTTCTCTTAAAATATTGTTTTACATCAAATACATTTTAATGCATAAATTCATTTACACGTACAACTATTCGAAACGTGCATGTAAAAGACTCCTCTATCAGTGCGAGTGTATGTGTTTTGGTTGATAGTGCTATTGAATGTAAAGGAAAGCTGCTTGTGTGTGTGTGTGTGTGTGTATGTGTGTGTGCGTGGGCGTGTGTACGAAAAATAATTGTAATCAAGTAATAAAAATCAATCTTAATAAAAATGCTATAAAAAAGTGAAATAAAAAAAATATAAAAAACGAAAATGAAAAAAATACGTTACAAAAGAGGAATTTAAAAAAAAAAAATGTGGCAGCAGCAAAAATATATAAATAATTTTCGGGAATTAATAAAATTATAAATTATAATTAGAAAAATTTAAAACAGATTTTATTTATTTACATAAGCCCTTCTTTTGGTCGCTTTATGATTAAAGCTATTGAGCTGACCTACTTTTAATATAATGTCCGAGGCATGTTAAGAAACTTTCGGCACTTTCTTTCCATTACCTAGGAAACTATAATTCATTTTTATCTTGTAAAGTACCTGAAGTCCAAAAGCTTACTTAGCGACAGGATAGGGTTTCCGTAAAGGGCCATGTACGGACAACTTGCTAGCTTTACTGTGTAACAATTGTGCTACTGCATACATCATTTCGGAGAGAGTAAGGTGGTGGCTCTAGATATTGTTACGAATGTGTCTTGCTTAAGTTTTAAAATAAAATAATTAAGCAATAAAGCCAACTACTGGTTACAAACTGCGTAGAAATTTTATACACACAGAACAACAATTTGGTATGCTGTTTACTAACTGCCTGGCATGCAAGAAAAAAATACATATATGCTGTTTACCATCTAAACGCGCAAGACAGAAACTAATTATACAATAACAAACATGCATGTTGTTCACCATCTGCGTAGTTTTTTTAAGAAAGCGTTTTCTACAAAAGACAGCAACAAATATTTGGAAATAAATCCCAATCAGAAACCTTATCAGCATAAAAACAAAAACAACTATACACACAGACATACAGGCGCTTATACATCGAATAAACAACATACAACAACAAAATGTGATACGAAGGGAGTAGAAGATTCTTAAATCTTCTAGACATTAAATGGACAAATATAAATAGGGCAGTGTCTGTCTGGATAGTCAGTCAGTGTAAAATTAAACCTCATCAAGTAAAGACGTGCATTTTAAGTAAATTGTTCTGAAGTGTCAACTTTGTGTAGTTAAAGTAAATAAAATTGTTATAAATTTAAAAATTCTTAAAACTGGTGTTATTTATTTTGCAATAAAGAACTCACAACAAAACGTTTATAAAACGTATAAACGTAACAATATTTCAAAGGCGTTTCATAGAGTGTGGCATGATGGACTTCTCCAGATTTATGTTGAGTTTTCTCAGTTTTTATAAATGGGATTTCATCAGATGAGTATAAAATTAATTCAGGGATATGTTAAGGACCTACTTTTTATTTTTTAAAATGACCTTCTTTGTCAAACATTCAACGGATGGCAGCAGCATTTGTCGTTCGAATTCATTTTGTACTAGACCGAACTCATTGGAGGTGAGTTTTAAAAAGCAGAACATGCATCATACGCTCAATCACGATCTCGCAACAATCTTAGAATGAAGTCGTGTGAATAAAGTGGATTTTAATGCCTGTAAGATGCGATGTTGCATGCTTACGCATAGAACTGTATTTGAAAATGGTGCTGCATCTGTTGCTATCTGTGATATGGGCATTACGGAATCGAAAGTTCTTGATGTTCTTGGCGTGAAAATTCAGTGTGCTGTTCGGTGGATATGTAGGTTTTTAAAGAAGCTTTGAAGTGCCTCGGTTTTCCAAACCGGTATAAGAGATACTTCACTTGATCCGATCTTCGTACTATTAATACCATCTATATCCGTCCAAAAATCAAATACAACTCTCATTTATGGGCCGGTGCCCTAAAGTCTATTTTGGTGTTACTCGACCGCTTAAAGAGAGCGTCAAAAGGCTCATTGGGGACAGTAGGGTATCCAACTCTATTTATTATCTAAAACATCAATGCAATGTGGAATATATTTCACTGTTTTATGGTTACTACAATGATGAGTATTCTAATGAAATTAGGAAACTTGTTCCCGTTACTCGCACCTTTTCACGCTAATCTCGATTTTCGTTAAGAACGCATCAATTCCTGGTTAATTGGCCAGTGAATCGCATTACGCATTACAGGGAAATTTCGTTTTTTTAGCAGAACATTCCATATGAGGAATAAACTCCCTCCAGAGGTCTTTCCTGTCGCTTTCAATGTAGGAAGATTTACAAACACAATTCCCTCTCTCCTCTTCCCCATAACCTAATTTTCTAGTTCTGGCACAATGCATTGCATTTGTAGGGGTTATCTGTTGAGTGCTGGTCCGAAAAAAACAGAAACTAAGAAAGAGTTTATTCTTAAATTTAAATGTTATTCCAGTGTTTGTGAATATCATCAACACACCCTGCACTGCCGCGTTGCCGTCTTGCAGATGTATTTTCTATGCGTCATCTCTTTTTTATTTCATAGCAATGAGATAGCTTACGATCTTACAGTACCTTGCAGTCCCTGCTTGCGTCTATCACCTAGAGGCACTCTTTCTTATAAATCATTCACTATACAACAAATAACGCGTTTTGTTGGCACGTTGTTTCTTCCAAAAATTTCAGGTAACTTTCTTTTCGTCAAAATAATCGCTGATTGATTTTGATAAAATATTTTAACGATTAAAAAACGTTGGTTTATCGAATGTGTTTCCATAATAAATTTATCGCGTGTCTACTTCACGACTGCCAAATATGAACTGTCAAGACTAATGTTTACTAAAATGGCGGCAAAACACCCTGTACATGAATTATATTTTGACAATAATACGTAACGGTTAAGAAAATAACGCAAAAACTAAAAAGTACGCTAAAGGAAACTATACAAACACTGAAAATACTTTAAAGAACACAACACAACGCAACCACTTAAAGTTCACATGAATAAAAATTTCACTAAAGTACGCTAAAATATAGATCACTACGTTATTTTAGCGTTCGTGTTCATAAGCCAACAGTAGTTGTATACGATAATTGTTTGCGTACACAGGTACAAACGCTCAAAGAATTTGTACATTTTGTACTTCTGTGGAAAAAGGTATGTGTATACTGACTTTAAAAACTACAGCACAAAACACTTATGTAGCGTACATTTGAGTTTTTTCCAACACTGGTTTCTATTGGTTTTGTTTCTTGTGAACAATTTTTTGGATTAATTTAAATTTGTTTGTTAACAATTTTTCTAATATTTCTTGATTTATTAAATTGTTTATTTAGTTTTCTTTTCCTCAAGATACCACCCAAATTGTGTGGTGAACTATTAAAAGTAAAAATCAAATTTATTTAATTAAATTTATTTAATTTTTATATAAAGATCTTTTGCTTGAAAAAAATATTTATAAAATAATTTCATAATTTTCTACATTTCGCTGAATAATTTTATTCACTGTTTTTCAGCCAGTGAAAGAGACAATTGAAAAGAGCTGGCGTGGTTATGACCCCTCAACCTTAAAAATAATATTAATTTAAAATAAACATGTGTATAAAAAATATTTATATTTATTTTGCATAAAATAACTACGGCACCAGCCGCCGAATCGCTTGTGCCTGTTTTGCAAAAAAGAACTGTCACATACAAATTTTATTTAAATATTAATTAAATATTTATTTATATTATTTTTATATTTATTATACTTCAATAATAGTGTTTATTTATTTATAATTTACAACTGATAATTTTCTTTCAACAAAAAATTTTATAAAAAAATGTTGAGTGAGAGAAATTAAAAATATGCCATGAAGGAGATGTGCCTACCTGTTGACTGTTCAAGGAGTGAGTATTTTGCATAACTTTATCCAAAATATGCAAAATTATCTCTGCCGCCATTTCACGTTCCAGTTGAGTGCCTTTTAGTTGCAAATAATTATCAAGCTATAAAAAGTCAAATAAATAAAAATTCCAAAAGAAAAATTTTAATTAAATATCAGCAATTTATTTTTTTATATTTTCAAATATTTCTAGTTTTATTTAAACAAAAAATTTTTTTTATTTAAAAAAAAAATATTTTTTTTTTAAATTTAATTTTCATCTAAAAAATAACGTATTTTTGAGATTTAGTGTCTGTGTAAGTTTTTAATCAATTTTGTGTGATTGGTTATTGACCTCTAGAATAGCTAGACTCTTCAGGGGATACAGAGTCTTGATTTATCCTTCTGCTTTAAATAAGAAATTTAAATCGTCGCTAAGTGTTAACCTTTTAAGCTGTAAGAACTGTCGCTTAAAAAGTTTTTAAGAAACGGTATTTTTTTTATAGACGTGTAGAACCTTAGGTCGGAAACACTTTTTAAGATTTTGTCAGCTGTCATTTCACCATAAATAGACTGACGCCTGAACAGCGTTTTCAATATGTGAAAATTTATTTTGAAATATTCTGGTTCTGTACAAAATACTGCATCTATTTTACGATCTAAACAATCATCCAACAAAGCAATTAATTCGATTAACTATGAAACGTTTTGCGCATCACGTTTATTCTAATAATAATGCGCATGCGTTGTAAGATTTACGTGTGTTCCTAGCTGTGTAAGCCATAACCAGACGGAGGATCATACCACTGTGGATGAAATATAGCGTCATCCTCGCCCTAGAAGGCCTTTAGATACGTATATCCTCCAGTCACTTCTAGTTGTAACTTCAAAAGCTCAGAGCAGGCTGCCGCCCTCACTCCTTGCTGAAGAGTTGGTGACTATCCAACTCCTGATCCAGAATGCATGAAGCTTAATAAAATTTAAGAACACAACGGCAATCATGCTCACTAGAACTGGACCATTCATTGTGTTAATTGTGAATGATCCGACCCACACAACTCAAACAAGGGCCTGGAAACCACAACCACCACAATACTTCCGAAGGGTCAACCTTTATAATCAGTTAATGGACATCTAAAAGACTAAAAAGACAAATAGCTGAACTCTGGGACTTTACTGATTCCCTTGGAAGTATAGTGGAATTGTCTAGTTGGCTCCTGCTAGCCTTGAATGGGACTGGCCTCCCTTTTACCCCCGTTGACACATGTAATGACGATGAGATTCCATCAAAACATATCAATGTGCCCCCGAGGGAGGGGGAGAGGGAGGGGGCTTTAAATATGCTTATAATATGCATCGACGGAAACGTCGCACAGTGCGTACAGAAGCCGTAATTACCCACTGTTGGGCGTAGAGGAACAAACAACTCAGTCTATCCGCCATTGTGCTACTTTTTTTTAGCAAAACAGTCTGTATGTGGTATCAACTCCCTTCAGAGATCTTTTCTATCACTTTCAATGTGGGAAAGTTCAAATGGAATGTCCACAAACACTACTCCCTCTTTCCTCCTCCCCATAACCTAATTTTCTAATTTCCCCATAATGTAATGATGGCGAGATTCCGTCAAAACTTATCAATGTGCCCCCGGGGGGGATGTAATAATGCGCATCCACGGAGACGTTGTACAGTTTCTACAGAAGCAGTAATTACTGCTGTAGAGCGAAGACGTAAATCAGTCTATCCGCCATTGTGCCAATTCACGAAAGATTATGCGGAAAGCTCTTGATTTGCGTACTTAGAAAATCCAATTCGTGCAAAAAGTGAAGCTACATGATCACCTAACAAGCCATAGATTTGGTAAGTAGTTCCAAAAGTAGACTACCATTGATTTCCAAAAGTAGACTACCATTGATTTCGATTTTTATAAACGAATGTTGTTTTACGATGCAGCTCACTTTTGTTTACGTCAGCAAACAAAGCTACCGTAGTTGGAGTGATGATAATGGTTAGGTTTATGGTGGGACATCGAAAAAACTGATTGCTTGGTGTGCTTTAGGAGTTTTTGGAATTATAGGTCCGTATTTTTTTTAAAAACGATGCTGCGCAGAATGTTTCAGTCAATGGTGACTGCTATAGAGCCATGATTAATCAGTATTTACTTTTTGGTTCATTAATTGAACAACCATGCAGTTTAGCAGCTATGATGTAATCGTGCTACAAATGATTTAGTCATGGTAACGTAATGGAATTTACGTTATGGGCTCATGAATTGGTCTCAAAGGTCGTGCGGTTTAAACGTCGCTTAACTATTTTTTATGGTGACATGTGAAGTCGCTAGTCTACATCGATAGGTCCGAAAAGATAGACGCAAGAAATGCTTAAAAAAAGTCAATTAAAATTGGACCTCCAGATTAGCCTATTTTCGAATCTGTAGTGGTGGTTATATTCCAGAACTCATATTATAATTCTAATGCCCGAAGATTATCTTTCGAACAAAGTAAATTTTATAAAAATTAAAAAAAAAATCATCACTGATTTATTCCATTTCAAAGCTTTATACCTCTATAAGAAACACCTTTTAGATGTTTAAAAATTTCAATTGTTGAATACGTATAATAACAATATAGTCTGTGATACAGAATATATTGACGGCTTGATAAATAACCGCTGAAAGAGAAGTATTGCTAATATAAATAGACGATTAGGAGAGGTGGATTATCATTTCATTTTCCTCAAAAAACCTTAATTGAAATGGCTCTCAATTTTTTTAGAAGATCGAGAAAGTGTTTTTACCTAAGATCGAATTTACAAAAAAAAGTTCTAAAATTGTCAACAATTTTATGCTAAAATTTTAAACACAAAATTTAGAAAATTTTTAAGGAGATTTTCTTTAGTATTTAACAATAAAGTATTATACTCCGTATTATTAAATTTTGTTATAGATTTAACTGTGAATTATCTTAGAATATCTAAATATTTAAAATCGATCGATCACTCACGAACTTTACTTTTTCTCTCATTAAAAAATAATGATAATAAAAAAATATAATAAATGCCCATAATTAATCACTAATTAAATATTTATTTTCTTTGAAGTCGCTTGAATTATCTAGCTCTCCTTAATAATACTGTTCAACAATAGGCACCTTACAAATATGCTGTGACATTTCGGGATTAACAATATCATGTGGCGATTCTTGCTTTTGGGCGAGTTAAAAAGTCTAAATTGTTTTAAAATACAACAATCTGGCAGCTTGTTGTAGTTGAACTCTTTTTTTTTTTGTTGTTTTTAAAAGAGAAGTAGCACTTCAGGCAACAATGCCTATTTAGTGAAGTACCGTGCTACATTCTTTAGGAAAGGGATAGAGAAGAGATGAAACAGGTGGTGAAAGTAGAAAGATAGTCGAAAATTAACTGCCGTGTAAAAGACAGCACAGCGACCAGTGACTATGCCTTCATCGCTGAGCAGCCCCACCGACAGTCAATTTTTATTTTTGTAGTGAAAACAAACCAAGGTCTTCGTTGGGAATCGAACCCACAACCTCCACACTGAAAAGCTAGTACACTACCTATTGGCCTACAGGGGCATTGACAGGGAAATGCTGTAACTTCAACGAAAAGACAAAAACTGCATTTTTTGTTAACTGTTTGTTTATGTGTGTACAGGCTATTCAATTTTTTATTTCAGTTATGTAAAGGTATTAAATGTTCATTTAAAATAAAATGTGGCACGCTTGGGTGAGTTGTTTTTTATCTATTTTATAGATTATCAACACTGTGCTTGTGTGTCAAAAATTTTTTTTTGTTAAACCAGATGCTTAAAAGTTGTTTATTTATTTCCTGTAAAATTTCCAAGCTGTTGAGTCCTTAAAGTTTTCATTAAATTTTGTTATAATTCTTCGAGGTCTTAAAAGTAAGTTGTTTGTAAGTTTGTAACATAAAATTGTTTTAAACATCCTTACGAAATCTATAAAGTTGCAGCTTAAGAAAACTGTCACATTTTGTGATAACAACTTAACTCTTTTACAGAATACAAATTTTCAAAAATATTTTATCCTGCTCGTTTCAAGATAAAACTAGAATGTCAAACAAATATATTTCAATTGCACAAATTGTTAAAATTCAAATTAAAAAAAAGAAATTAAAAAATTAAAGATGAAAGAAAATTTACCTCATGCAACATATCGATTAAAAATCCAGCTTCTCCGGGTAAAAAATATTTAAATCTCTTGAGTGTATAATTCAGGCATGATTTAAGTAACTGTGAAGTTGTAGTCTGCTGAAAGCCTGACATCAAGGCACGAAATTTATTATAAATTATTAACAGATCATCTCGTATGCAATTGCTAAAATCTGGTGGCAGCCAGGTAGAATTTCCCTCATCTCTTTTCTCACAGGTACGACGCGAAAAGCCCTCAAAGCCTCTAGGACAATCGGATATAACCGCTAAGCCACCTGGAGCACTAGTAGGCCAGTGGACAGTATAAGTTGTTTCAGCATAACAAACATGTACCGCATTACGATCTATGACAGTGATGTAGACACTCTTCGATACCGGTTTCACGGTATTCGATACCACACACGCATATTCAGCCGATTTTTGTATATTATTAATTTTCAAAATACTACCATCTGGATAGAGATCTTCCCACATGACTGTTTTGGCATCGGATTGAAATAAATTGCCATTACGTGTCCAGCTATAGCCCAATTGGGCATATCTTTTAATATCATCATTGCCGGGCGATAAACAGCGTACTCTTAACGAATCACCTTTATGCAGTGTAACACTCGCTGGATCAACTCTAAGACGGGGAGGAGATTTTATGTGGACATGTAGTGAACGACACTGTTCAACGCCCCAATCAGTGACCTGAAAATGAGCCATATACAAATAAATGATTTGATTAATAGAAAATTTCAAAGCTCTTTTTAAAAATAGTATAGGAATAGATGGACCTGAATTCCCCACTAAGTGGGGGTAAGTGGTTATTAAATGTCATTCAATAAAAGTATTGTCAGCAGAATAAATACTTGTACAATTTTGTTTTTTTTTTCTTTTATCTTATTACAGTTGCCTGCTTTAGGAGCTGCTGCTTTTATCAGCCATTAAATGTCTTCTTCAACCGCCGCTCCCCCTCCCTAACAAATATAAATAAAATAAAGTTTATCAGTGATATTTTTGTGAAATGTGGTTGTTGTTGTACTCATAAAAACAGGAATCGAAAAAGAAAAGAAAATTAATTTGTGTTGACGATGTAAATAAAATTAAACAGGCATGCACACACATGCCTGCACCAGAATGTGCATGTGTTTGTTATTAAAATAATAATAATAATAATAAAAAAAACACAAAGTCTTTCAATTCGCTATAAAAATGAATTGAGAGAGTTCGTGTATGTGTGTGTGTGTGTGTGCGTATGTATGTGTGTGTGTCTATGTGTGCGTATGTGTATATGCATGTATTCCCTGACTATGAACACAATTTGTTTTTAATTATTTACTTGAAGTTTTAATGTCACGTACATTTTTACGCTCGTCTTCCTACTGTTTCCAGTCATGTCGAATTGTTTTGCGAACGAATTTAAATCATAAATTAAATCATTAAATTGTTATTGTTGTTGTAACAAAAACAAAAATCTCATTAAAAAAGTTTGTTTTCTACTTCTTTTCATGGTTTTACTATTTTTGTTTTTTTATTTAATTTTTATGCGAAATTTAAGTAAAATCGTAAAATCAACATGATTTCATTATGTCCCGGAGAGAAGCTTGTTAAGCTCATTTTATTATAGAAATGTTCTTTCGAAAAAAAAACGGCTGTACCGAATATTGTATACCCTTCACCATAGTGGTGTTAAGTACTGCTTTATGCTATTGAATTTCCCTGTAAAAATTTAATTAATTTCTAAAAAATTTTTTTTTTTTAATCGGGATTAAACTCAAGTCCTAAGAAAAAATTCTTATATGAACAAGACTTTTATGATTTTAAGTCAATTATTTATTAAGTTTTTAAAAAAAAATAGTTAAGCTTGGATCTTCTGCTAACTTCGAAATTGTTGATAATTTTGATCCTACAAATTAATAATGTCGATTTGTGTCAGTAACAACAGATATAGTATAGAATTATAATGACAGGTATTTACTATAACATATATAGTAAATATCTGTTACTATAATTCCCTATTCCGTACACGCCAAAGTGTAAAATAAAAGTTTTTTCAATCCCTGTAATAATGACGAATTTTGTGTTAAAGTAAGTGATTGTTGGTAGAAGTTTACGGTCAATATGCAGCAATTCAAAATATATGTGAACGGCAATTTGTGGAATTCAAAAGTAGTGATTTCGACACAGAAGACAAGGAGGAGTCTGGTCAGCTGGAAAAGTTTGAAGATAAGAGATTGGCAGCATTACTCGGGTCACACAAGAAGCCATTTTCCAACGTTTAATGTCATTGGGATTCACTCTAAAAAAAGGATATTGAGTCTCATATGAGTTGAACGGCGATTTCGCATATCAGAAATAATACTTGAACGCTAGAAAAACTAGCAATTTTGCCATCGTATTTTTACTGGCGATGATAAATGGATAGACTACGATTATCCCAAGCCCGGCCAATTAAACAAATCAATGCCAAAGCCACATATCCATGACGTCAAAGTAATGTTCTGTATTTAGTGAAATCAGAAAGTTATTTTGTATTACCTCGGAGGCATATTTATCGGTCTTAATAGAACTTCGACTATCTAGACCAGTGCAACTGGGGGTATAAGGGAGCCCAGTCCCCTGAAGTCAGCAGGGGTACAACTAGAAGCTTCACGTTATTTCCACGGGAATCAGGGGCACGCAGAACTTCCGCTATTTGTCCCTTTAGGCATTTAGCTGTTTCTCTGACTGATTATTGAGGTTAGCTCTTTGGGAGTATCGTGGTGAATGTGGTTTCGCGGCTCCATAACAGGTCAGTTTTATATGGCGGCCAGGATCATTTCACTTTTAATAACACCTATCTGGTGGAATGATCCACATCCAGTGAGAATGCTAGTCATGTGTTCTGGACAGGAGTTGGATAGTCTCCAGCTCTTCAGCAAGGAGTAGTGGTTTGTAGCCCTGCTCTGGAATCATTAAAATTCGTACTAGGAAGGACCTGTTGCTAGAATTAGACTTCGGCCTCGGCATGTCTAATTCTAGGGCGTGAGTGGCGCTGCTTTTCACTCACAGTGGTTTGACCACCATCTGCTTAGGGCTCACTGCCAGGTGCAGATGTAAATCATATCACGTAATTACGACGTATTAATCCCCCCCGGGGGCATATTTATAAGTCTTTATGGATCACACAACCATCTAAACTTGTATCTTGCGGGGGTAAAAGGGAGCCCAGTCCCCTAACAGGCTAGAAGGAGCAAACTGGACAATCCACTAAATTTCCATCGGAATCAGTAAAGCCCCAGAGTTCAGGTATTTGTTTTTTAGGCATTTAGCTGTTCTCTGACTGATTATTGAGGTTGGCCCTTCGAGAGTATCATGGTGGCTGTGTGTTTCGAGACCCTCGATAGAGTTATGTGGGTCGGATCATTTACAATGAACACAATGAATGGTCCAGGTGCAGTGAGTATGAATGCCGTCGAGTTCATAATTATATTAAGCTTTATGCGTTCTGGAACAGAAGTTGGATAGTCTCCAACTCTTCAGCAATGAGTAAGGGCCTGCTCCGGGCTTTTGAAGTTGCAACTAGTAGTGACCGGAGGATATACGTATCCGAATGCCTTCTAGGGCGAGAATGATGCTACATTTCATCCACAGTGGTAATGATCCACCATCTGATATTGGCCCACACGGCTAGATACAGAAAAAAATCTTATCACACGTTACGACGTATTGAAATCGCATCAGACAATTACAGGTGAGCTATACCGAAGACAATTGACCATAATTTACCATCATAATTACCCTCATCCGCATTGTATAGGCCCGGTCAAAAACTATTTGGAAATTTATGGAAGGGAAGTTTTCACTCACTCGCCTTATAGACCACACACTGCTCTTTCTAGCTACCATTTCTTTTGATCGATGCCGAACGCTCTTACTGAAATATGCTTCACTTAAGAATAGGATTTCAGAAATTTTCTTGAAATCATTCTTTACCTTAAAATCGAAGTGGTTCTTTTGACGCTAAAGTGATATCCCCCCAGAAAGATGGGAAAAGGTAGTGGTTAGCGAAGAATACTATTTTGAATAATATAGCAACTCATTTTGTTATTATAATTAAAGCATTTTCAAAACAAAAAATCGATTTTATTTTTTTTTTTTTTGGGGAAATTATATGCGGTTTGTTATAGAGGTTTAGAACTTTAATATGTTATAAAAATGTGATTTTCTTAAATAGCCAGTAAACTTAGGTTATTCGAAACATAATCTTCTGGCATTATAATTTAAATATGATACCAGAGATATAGTCTAGAGGTATAATTTTCGATGACTCATTCGAACCCTTGCGAATGTATATCGGCAATAATATGGCGACTGATGTTCTCCAAGCGGTCAACCGTTTCGAGCTTACTGACATAGACTAGTACCTTATATATATTCCATAGAAACTGGAACTGGACTAGTCTAGACATTAAATCGCATGATCTGCAAAGCCAATTCCTGGGTCCGAAATATGAAACTATGCATAAACCAAACGTTTCTTGTAATAAATTAATGGTGTTACGAGCTATGTGGAATTTTGCGCCATATGTGTTGAAACCATAGCTCCTGAATAGTGCAGTTTTTTGAGTGATCAACGAAAAATCCAGTAATCGCGGCCTTAAAGCTGTTACCATTGACTGTAATACTCCAACAGAATTGTTTTTAACTAGAACTACAATTCCACCAGCCTATAAAGCAGACCAAACATTCAGTTCTTTGGAATGCAACGAAGCTTCAATATGCAATGGAGGTTTATTATCTCTTCTTCCTCTTCCTCTCCTTCTTGGATCAACACTCAGGGGATGACTTCGACACATGCAATGCATTGTGCTAGAACTAGGAAATTGGGTTAATGGGGAGGAGGAAAGAGGCAGTAGTGCTTGTGGACATTGAATTTGAACTTTCCTACATTGAAAGTGACAGAAAAGATCTCTGGAGGGAGTTTATTCCACATGCAGACTGTTCTGTTAAAAAAATTTTTCCCTGTAACTTGTAGCGTGATTCACTAGTCAATCGAACACAACTGGATGAGCTTTCAACGAAAGTTCTGCTAAAAAAAAGGGGCACAATGGCGGATAGATTGAGTTGTTTGTTCTTCTACGCCCAACAGTGGTAATTACGGCTTTTGTACGCACTGTACGACGTTTCCGCCGATGCATATTATCATTTAGAGTACATCCCCCCCTTCCGGGGGGCACATTGCATGTTTTGACGGAATCTCATCGCCATTACAAGTGTCAATAGGGGTAAAAGGGAGCCCAGTTCCCTTCAAGGCTAGCAGGAGCCAACTGCACAATTCCACTATATTTCCACGGGAATCAGTAAAGCCACAGAGTTCAGCTTTATGGTTTTTTTAGCATTTTAGTTGTTCTCTGACTGATTATTGAGATTCGCCCTTCGGGAGTATAATGGTGGCTGTGTGTTTTGAGGCCCTCGTTTGAGTTGTGTGGGTCGGATCATTCACAATAAACACAATAAATAGTCCAAGTCCACTGAGCATGATTGCGGTTGTGTACTTAAATTTTATTAAGTTTCCTGCGTTCTGGACCAGGAGTTGGATAGTCTCCAACTCTTCAGCAAGGAGTGAAGGCTGCGGCCTGCTCTGAGCTTTTGTAGTTGCAACTAGAGGCGACTAAAGGATATACGTATCTAAACCCTTTTAGGGCGAGGATGATGCTACATTTCATCCACAGTGATATGATGCGCTGTATGGTTATGGCTTTCACAGCTAGGTACAGACGTAAATCTAATCACGCATTATCATTTAGAGTAAGAGTGGAGCGAAAAAATTCCCTGGTTAATGAAATTATTGGCTTTGATATACGATTATAAACATCGTAAAATGGACATAATGTGAGAAAATTATTGCGAATAGAACCATGATATTTAAAATAAATTTGGACAACTTGTAAACATTTTTCAGGCGTCAGTCTATTGATGTTGAAATGCCAAACCAAACATAAATCAGTTGGGAGCTCACAAAATAATTACCAACTCAAAAAGTATTGATAGCTTAAGTTCTATGAGAAACACCCTGTAGATTTTAGTTTCACTTCTTAATTTTTAATTTTAAAACAGTTAGGGGTTGCCATTTGCTTTATAGTAGTTCGGATTCAAACTCAGGGAAAATTTTGTTAAAAGTTTGCCGTTTAAAATTTAAAAATTTTAAAAATAATTTTTTTAAATTCTGTTTGTTTCTGAATGTTTTTATCTTATTAGAAGTCATGTGCCTTATATGGGCGATGCACTAGTTAGCTTAATCTAAGAAAATTTTGGAAATGTCCCTCATAACTTGAATAAGTCCCCATCTTAATTAAAAGTTTTCAAAGTAGAAACTTATTTTAATAAATAAAAATTATTTAATAATTTCGGGAGTTAATTTTCATAAAAAATTTATTAAAATTCAAAAAAGTCCTTATCACATAAATTTTTATATTTTTTCATTGGCGGTGTGAGATTTTCCTAAATTTTCATCGCTATTGTTTTTCATAGATTTTGCCAAAAAGATCAATGATTTCCGGTTACACTCGTTAAGGTTTTAAATCAAGAAAAGTCTTGAGACATTAACATTTTTGTTGCTAAAAAAAATTATTATTCTATATTACAAAAACAACAACAATTAAGAAATATATTTTACTTTAATTTATTTAACCAACTCTTACATAACTCATTTGTTAGTGTAACTTGTTGTTTTGGCACTTATTACGTATTTTTGTCATTTGTTTTTATCAGAAATACTCATGTAGTATCTGCGTATGTGTGTTTCTTGTTAACAACACGTTGCTCATACATTATTCAACAACATATTGCAACAAGAATAAATTAATCAGTTGTATGAAAATATTTTGTTATAAGTAGTGGTGTATAGTTGTATATGAAACACGTGTAGAGGAAAGGAAAATAAAAATCAATACGATACAATTACAGCCTGAGGTTCTAAGAATAAAATAGAATGAACCTCTATCGTTCAAATTATTTATTTTTGTTCATAAAGTTTAATTTTAAAAATTCCTCATATTACCTTGAACCCATTTTAAATAATAAAAAAAAGGAATAAAATAAAACCTTAAAAATATTTAATTTTACCTCTTCGCTCAAAAATTTTATAAATCAATTCCAAATTGTCCTAAATGTTTTTTGTCACAAATGCCATTTCTGTTAGAAATGTAACTTGTTATGTCAAAAAGTCTTCTCTGTCCCTAAGAGTCACCTATGTATGCTCCAAAATGGCAAATATCTACTAAAAAGTCTTTCTTGTCCTAAAAAGACCCATTTGTTGGAAAAAGGCAATTTTGTCACAAAAAGTTATTTTTGTACCAAAAACATAGCTTTATTACAAAAAATCTCTATTTTCACAAAAAAAAAATGTTTGGGCACAAAAAGCCACCTTTTTTACAAAAAAGCCACTTTCTTTACAAAAAGCCACTTTTTTTACAAGAAGGCACTTTTGACCCAAAAAGCAATTATGTCACAAAATGCATCTTTTGTCGGAAAAACAGTTTTGCAAAAAGTCACCTTTGCCAAAAAGTCATATTTCTGCTAAAAAAAGACACTCTTGTTCCAAAAAGTCACTTTTGTCCCAATTTTTTTTTAAGTATGCTATAAGAATTTATTACTTCCCAAAAATAATAAAAAATAACACAAACGTGAAATAAAATTTCTTGGCAAAACAAATTTTTTACCAAAAAGTGGTTTATTCCAAAGTCACGTATTATTAGCAAAATATTTAATTAATTTTAGACAAAGATATTTTGGGAATTTTAATGTTAAACAAAAAAATTTAAGTCGAAAAAAAATTTTGTTTATCACAAAACTAGCTTTTGTTAACGAAATTAGCAACTCTAGCAAAAATATATATAATTACTTATTTCCTAAAATAATGTTTATTATAAAATTTCATTTATGTCACTGTACTTATTTAGGCCGAAGGAATTAATTTTTCTCATTACATGAAATAATTATCACTTTTAATTTAAAAAATTTCTTTTTGTCACAAAATTTCGTTTTTGTCACAAAACGCCATTTTTGTCAGAAAAACTCAGTTTTATTTCAACAATTTTGATTTTTGGCACAGAATTTAATTTTTGTTACAAAATGCCATTTTTGTCAGAAAAAGTCACTTTTATTCCAATAATTTTGATTTGCCTTAGAAGGTAATCCTCTTTAGAAAGGAGTATTTTATTTTTGATGGACATTTTCCTTTGCAAAAAGTCACTTGTCGTAATAAGCGCTCATTTTTATCACATCTTACTTCCCACAGAAAGCAAGATTTTCTCCTCAAAGCACCGCTCAGGGAATGGTCCCTAAAATGTATTGTGGCAGAACTAGGAAATTAAGTTGTGGGGAGGAGGAAAGTGGGAGTAGTGTTCGTGGATATTCGATTTGAATTTCTCTTCATTGAAAGTAACAGGAAAAACCTCTAGAGGGAGTTTATTCCACATACGGACTGTTGTGCTAAAAAACGAATTTTCCCTGTAATGGGTAATACGATCAACTAGAAAATCAGCCACAAATTGATGCGCTGTCAACGAAATCGAGTTAAACGCGAGCGAGTAATGGGCACGAATTCTCAAATATCATTAGATCACTTACCATTGTAGTAACGCTAGAACAGTGAAATACATTCCACATTGCGTCGATGCTTTAGAGAATCAATAGAGATGGATATCCTACTGTACCCAATCAGCCTCTTGGCTCTCTCTTGTATGCTCCAAAATAGACTTTAGGACGCCGTTCCATACATGAGAGTTGCATTTCTTTTTTGAAAGGATATAGGTGGTATAAATAGTACGAAAATCGGATCAAATGAAGTATCTCTTACACCGTTTTAGAAAACCAAGGCACTTGAGCGCTTCTTTAGAAACTTGAAAATTGTTTTTAGTCCATCGAACATCATACTGAATTTTCATGCCAAGAACATCAAAAGCTAGTAACAGATATAGCACCATTTCCGAACACAGATCTATGCGTAAGCATGCAACATTGTTTCTTACGGGCATTAAAATTGACTCGGTTTACACGACCCCATTCCAAGATTGTCGTAAGATCGTAATTGAGCGTATCATTCACCTTCCATCTTGTGGAACTCACCTCCAGTTGTTTCGATCTATTACTAAATGAATACGAATGACAAATGGTGCTGTCTTCTGCGAAAGTGTATTTGTGGTTCAAAGTTTGACAAAGAAAGTCCTTTGGAAAAATAAGAAATATAGTAAGAGAACGAACGGAACCTTGCAGTACGCCTGAATTAATCTTGAACTCTTCTGATAAAATCCCATCTATAACAACTCGTATAGTGCGATTCCTGAGGAAATATCGGGAGCTGCCACCTTACGCTCTACAAAGTGCGTGATAAGATTTACATCTGTACCTAGCTTTGTTCGCCATACCTAGATGGTGGATCATACCACTGTGGCTGAAATGTAACGTCATCCGCGACCTAGAAGGCCTTCAGATACGTATATCCTCCAGTCACTTCTAGTTGCAACTTCAAAAGGCTGAAGCAGGCCGCAGCCTTCACTCCTTGCTGAAGAATTGGAGATTATTCCAGAACGCTTGAAGCTTAATAAAATTTAAGAACACAACCGCAATCATGCTCACTGGACCTGGACCATTTATTGTGTTCATTGTAAATCAGCCGACCCACAAACTCAAACGAGGGCCTCGAAGCACACAACCGCTACGATACTCCCGAAGGGCCGACCTCAATAATCAGTCAGAGAACAGCTAAACGACTAAAAGACAAATAGCTGAACTCTGGGGCTTTACTGATTCCCGTGCAAATATAATGGAATTGTCCAGTTGGCTCCAGCTAGCATTGAAGGAAACTTGGCTCGCTTTTATACCCGTTGACACATGTAATGACGGTGTGCCCTCAGAGGGGGACGCTCTCCAAAATGATGTATGGAGTAGCATCATTGTTTGGATAGGAAAGCCAGCAAGTCACTCGTAGAGTGCCCCCTACGGAAAGCATATTGTCGTTCGCCAAGTAAGCTGTTGTACTCCAAGCACCTCACAATAGTGCCTGGGCGGTAATTTTCAACGTTGTTAGCCTCATCCTTTTTGGGGATTGGCATTTTGTATTTGTATTCTTTTAACAAAAAGTCAGCGTTGGTACATCTTAAGTAAAATAAAGTAAAATTTGGCACAAAATGTCACTCTTCACTTGCTTATTGTCACATAACAAATCATTATTTCCTCAATTTCTTTCATTATATGTTATTTCCGCTTTATACGTTTTAGAAATTATTAAAAAAATAAAAATTGCAAAAGGAAATAATAAAAAAAATATTAACAATTTGCAGCTTAAAAACGACAGGATATACCCGCCTCAAGAATAAGAAAAGTAAATTGTTTCCGTTTGCATTTGTGATGATGATTTGGGGACAACCAGAAATTGCAGCAAATTATTTGTTGCAAGACGTGAATTTATTTGTGCGGAATATTACAGAAATATATTGAAAATTATGATTAAGAAAAGGGAAAAATAAAAAAAATAAATAGAGAACTTTTATTAAGGATATAAATGGTTGAAAACAAAGTCTGTCTTTAAGTCAGTTTGTTGTGACATAGAGGAAACAGGAGAATGTTTATGAGCATGACCGCAAGCATACAAGGAAATAATCATTATTTGTACATGGCTGCAGTCTTTCGGTTTTGAATAAATATTTTTTTTACAAAATTATATAAAAGAAAAACGAGTCGACATAACGTAAACAGGGGGCGTGGTGACACAAAGAAAATTTTTTACTTGAATTATACTCGGTAAGATTTTAACAATTTTTGTAGATAACTTAGTGGATATAAATGTGGATATAAAAATGATCTAAGTAGAAATGTGGGCGTGGCAACAGCTAAATAAATCTACCATTTACTACTGTATAGCTGTATAAAATTTGTTTAGCTAGAGTTTAAAACTATTCACAGCTACATTGCTAAAATCAATTATAATAATGGGCGTGCCATCACCCATCACGGTATACTTAAACCCCTGTAATAAACGAAATTTATAAATTATATGAAATCATCAGTAAGTAAGTTGGTTAGTTGGGTTAAAATAAGTCAAATTTATATTTTGGGCGTGGCATGTCCAATTCAATAATCCTGTTATGTGGCCTTCATATGTCTAGAATATAATACATACTGGGTAAGTTTGTTAAATTATATGTGAGTAACTTTGTTAGCAAAGAATATATTGAACTTTATAAATTATTGAAATAACAAAATGGGCGTGGCCACTTCTCTGAACACTAAAAATTAACCATGTTATAGCTAAAGAATTTTTATAGGAAAAGGTTAGAAATTGTGTGAGTTTGGAGAAGTATAAATAAAACTTGAAAAGTGGGCGTGACAACTCGCAATACCATATAACTAATTATTTATAATCCGGAACACCTTTATATTATGTGAAAGTAACTCTGTTAATAGACAGCTTAGTTTGGAGAAAATAAGTGAAATTTATATTGAGAAGTTGTCAAATCCCGTTCGATGTGTTATTTGCCACAACAGAAGCCGTTACGATTGCCAAAAAACTCTCTGCTGTTGTTTTTTTGAAATTTCGCACTTAAGTGCCCATTGTGCCAATTTGGGTACACCCTTTTAATTCCTTTACAACTATTTTTATTTTATTTTTATTTTTGTTTTTTGCTTATTAATATTGAATTTAGTAATAAAATAGAAAAATTTTGAAATTTTTCGCGGTAGTTTTTATTTGGGTCCCAATGGGTTAAACAACTCAATACAACAAAACGTTTACTGAAAGGAATATTTTTATTTTTTATAAAGATTTGTTTGGTAAATAAATTAAATTAAATAGAATTGAATTTAATTTTTTTGCCATAATTAAATTGTTATTGTTTTTGTATTTTTCTCTTTTTAAATTTGAGATATTTTTTTATTTAAATATCAGTACAAATACAATATTTAAATTAATTAAATTGAGTCCAGAGTCTCCTTAAATTACACGCTCGCCTGAGTTGCTCTTTATTTGCCAACATCTTTTTCACTACATGTTTGGGTTGGTTGTTGGTTTTGTTTTTTTTTTTTGTTTTTTTAACACAAACAAAAAAAACATTTTTCCATACAATTTTTATATTTTGGTTGTTAGGTGGTACAACGATTTACTTTTCTAACTTTGTGATAAAAAAGATTTATATTTGGATTTTAGTTTTAGTTTGTTTTTCTATTTTTAATTTTGTTTCCACATTTTTATTAAGGATGGGTTGGGGGTGTGGGTTTGTTTGTTTGTTTGTGCTATTCGTTTGTTGGTTCATTGATCTTCTAGGGTTGATTGGTTTGTCAAGTCAATAACGTAAAATATTTATTTTTATTTTTATTTTTTTTTTGGCAAAATGTCTGGTCTAGTATTTAACTATGGCAATCAATTTGAAATATTTTTATATTTACAGGAATAGCTGTAGTATTGCCGGTATCCAATAAATGTAAATGTTTTATAAGCTTTTGTAACTAATGATGTTGTCAAAGTGCTTCCTTTTTGGTCCCTCTGACTTGATAGTGCCAGTGTTTGTTTTAAAATTTGTAAATCAAATGTTTTGGCTTAATGTAAAAATATAAAGAGATTAAAATTATGTTGAGAAAAGGCAACTTTATTTAAAATGATAATTAAATAAATTAATACATTACAATATTTAGAAAAGGAACATAACAAACTAAATATGTAATTATCACTTTATATTAAATATAGAATACGATGTAAAGAGGCTTAGAAATAACACTGTAATACACAAAAAAAAAGGAAATAGTTCAAAACAATCCATCAACCTCAATCTTATCTGATATTGTATTCCATACCTAATTGTCGACATTAAATAAAACATTTAGTCAAAACTTATAAACAAATAAGGAAGCATACCTTTCTCGCGCACACCCTGTTAAAGATTAACTGAATTCCTTTATACAAAGACCTAAAGCTTAAATAATAAATCAGGTCGGGTTTTCCTTTCTGACGCTATAACTACAGAACTCACAAACCGATTTCCACGGTTTTGAATTAGTTGGAAAGGTCTCGGACTCCGTGGGGTTTATAGCAAAGACAATTCAGGAAAAATTTCAAGAGAAAATCAGGTAAAAAGGGAAAATCAATTTTTACATACAGCGCCATCTCTGTGTAAGTATCCCTCACGAAAAAAAGTACGTTTCATTTTAAGTAGATGACGCCGTGCACTACATAGGTCGCATGTATACTGTTCATCCTAGAAATGATGAATGTTTTTATTTGCGACTGCTGTTGGTAAATGTACGTGGACCAAAATCATTTGCGCATTTGAAAACTGCGAATGGCCACCAATGCCAAACATATCGAGAAGCATGTCAACTATTGGATTTGCTGGAGAACGATTCTCATTGGGATTTAAGACTTGCGGGTTCAGTTGTTCCATCAAATGCGTACCAAATACGAACGCTGTTCACTATTATCATCACCACATATTTCCCTTCGCAACCAATTCAGTTACGGAACAAATACAAAGACGACATATGTGAAGATATCTTGCATCGCCTGCGCATTCGGACGAATAATCCCGACATGCAAATAACCGATGAAATATACAATTAAGGATTGATTCTGATTGATGATCAATGCTTGACTATTGCAAACAAGCTACTGATTGATGTAGGAATGATCGATCGATGCACGATGCATTCAAACAAGAATTAAATCGAGAGCTGCAATACAATATTGATACATTGCAGGAATTCGTTCGAAATAATGTGCCGTTGCTGAATGAACAGCAAAGACGAGTATACGAAACATTTATGCAAGCGGTGAACAATAATACTGGTAGTCTATTCTTCCTGGACGCACCTGGAGGAACCAGGAAAATATTTGTCATTTAATTGATTTTCGCCACATTTCGATCAAGATGTGACATAGCATCATCTGGAATTGCAGCGACTCTTCTGGATGGCGGTCGTACTGCACATTCTGCGCTTAAGTTGCCACTAAATTCAAACACAATTGATACTCCAACATGCAATATTTGCCGATCCAGTGCAATGGGAAAATTGTTGATGCAATGCAAGCTCACTGTTTAAAATGAGTGCCCAATGGCACATAAGAACACTGAAGGATCTTCAGCGAAATAACAACATCTTTGGCGGCTTGATGATATTGTTGGCAGGCGATTTCAGGCATACGTTCCCAATAATTCCCCATACATCGCCTGCAGATGAATTGAATGCTTGCCTGAAGGCATCACCTTTGTGGAATAACGTAAAAACATTATCGCTAAGTACTAATATGAGAAAGTTAAACTTCAAAATGATTAAAATGCTGCACAATTTTCCAAACAATTGTTAGCTGTTGGAAATGGAAAAGTCCCAGTTGATGCGACTGATGGATTAATTACTCTTACCAACGATTTTTGCCGATTTGTAGACTCTCTTATTGAAAATGTTTTCCCAAACATTAGTGAGAATAATCAGAATTGTGCTTGGTTAAGTCAACGAACAATTCTCGCCCCAAATAATAATGATGTTGCACGTGCACTGAATTTCACCATTCAATCAAAAATCGATGGCGATTTGATGACATACAAATCCGTTGATTCCATAACAAATCCCAATGATGCAGTAAATTATCCAACGGACTTTTTGAACTCTCTGGAGTTACCAGGATTTCCACCACATAACTTGCAACTCAAAGTTGGTTCAGTTATTATTATATTGCGTAATTTGCAACGGTACTCGATTTGCGGTGAAAAGACTTATGCCGAATTTGATGGAGGCAACCATAATTAACGGAAAGTACGCAGGTAAAAATGTATGTATTCCTCGAATACCAATGATTCGGACTGATCTTCCGTTTGACTTCAAACGATTGCAATTTCGCCTTGCCTTCGCAATGACAATTAACAAGTCGCAAGGCCAATCGCTTAGTGTTTGCGAAATAAATTTAAAAAATCATTGTTTTTTAGATGGACGTATTTATGAGTTTGTGTTATCGTCAGATCAAAAAACAAAAAATGTGGTTTACCAAAGAGCACTTCAATGACAGGGATACTTTGTGGACACGTATAACGGTTCGATTCACTTTCATTTTTTACTTAGTGAAGTAAATCAATTACATATTTAATTAATGAAAAAGTAAAAAATTCTCTAATAAAATAAATAATTTATACTAAAGCATACACTGAAGTATACATATACTACATTTTAGATGTAGAATCTGTTGTATGATTTATGCGAAATACCACAAGCAACTCTTTGATAACATTTGATCAAATACTCTCTTTAATTGATATTATAAAACTAAAAGCTCTCAAAGAAGTCTTCAGTATACTGAACTATATGCTAAAGTATACTGAAGTGTATATTACATTTTAGATGTAAAATGTGTTTTCTGTTTTGTGGGAAACACTACAAGTAATTATTTTATGAAATTTGATCAAATGCTCTCATTAATTGATATTATTAAAAACGCTTTCTCTCTCTCTCTCACTCTTTCTCTCTCGTTTCTTAACCCAGCTGTCAGAGAAGTCACCTCTATGTTAAGTGTGTTTGAAAAAAATGGATGTTCTTTCTTCGACTTCAATTATTTAGAATTAAAAAAAAATAAGTTTTGCAAAAGAAAAAATATTGGCTTTTAAAAGTAATTAGACAGATAGCCGCTGAACCGGTATTAGACGTTCTTCAAATTTTCATTTGTCGTTCTTAGTAATTGTTGCTGTAGCTACTAAATTTTAAGTGTCTATTATTATGTTGTTTATAATTTTTCCGCCAATAAATGTAATAGTGTTGTTCTCTTGAACTTAATGGCGAGCGCCTTCGATGTAAAAATATCATTGTCAAGCCGCGATGTAATTTGTACTGGTGAGTTAGTGTTTAGGTAGTTCTGTTGTTAAGGCCGCATTTATCCATGTAGACAGAATTCTAGCCACCTGGCACTTTATGCAAAGTAAATCTCTCAATACCTTCGTCTTTTATTATTATCTAGGCACATGTGTACGTCTGAAGATGTTTTTCGTTTGTTCGTGTGCATGAGTAGTTGTAGTGGTGTGAAAATTGTGTCTGAGATTGTGTTTAACTGTTTGATTATAATGTCACCCTTAAAAGTAAATTTTCATGTTTTCAAGAATGTCTAGTCTTTGTCCTTTTTTGCTAGAATGTATTAATGTCATACATTCATCTATTTCCCTTGGTGTGTGTGTGTGTGTCCGTAAGTGTCAAGGGTTAATGCAAAGTTGGAATCTTCACTTTTCCATTTGTATGAGCGTATGTGTTCTATAAACCTTGTTTTTAGTGTTCGTTCAGTTTGCCCTAAATAAGTTTGTTTACAGGTACAAGTAAGTCTGTATAACCCGCTGGAACTAAATTTGTCAGTTGTTTCTGTTTCTGTTACTGTTCTGAGATTATATTTTAGAGTGTTGCCTGTACTTAATGCTGTGAGTATTCCTTCTTTGTGAAAAAGGTTAGTTAGTCTGTATATTTCTGGTCCTGTGTAAGTAAAGGCGTGCCGTCTCACTGTATCGGTTGTCTCTTTGTCTTCTTTATTCCTGTTTTTAGTGTTGTATTGTCTAAAAAGTTTATCGATGGTAGTGACCTTGTAGCCATTATTTATAGTTATGGTGTAAATTGTGTCGACTTCTTTGTTGTACTTATCTGGCGTAAATTCGATTATCTTAAGTCTGTGTATCATATGTCTGCTAGTTTATGTTGGTTAGGGTGATTCGAGGTGTTGTGGATGGTAGTGTTCGTCGTAGTTGGTTTTCTATAGATGTCAAGTGTTAAACAGTCACTTCCTCGTGTTATAGTGATGCCAAGATAATGCAAATTGCAGTCTTGTTCTTTTTCCATGGTGTTTGTAGTCTTATTATGAATTGTACTAAAGTTTGCTAAAATTTGTACGCCGTTGTCTTGTTCGAGGATGCATATAATGGCATCTACGTATCTATAGTAATGAGTTATTTAATATTTTTCCATGAGTGTTTTTATGTATAGTGATGCGAGATGTTGCATAAAAATTTCCATAAAGATTGCAAAAGTTGGGTTTTCTATACCGAGTCCGTCAAGTAATTTTTAAAAGTGGTTATTAAATCTTAAGTATTTCTATTTGATTATCATCTTTATAATATCTATTATATCGATGATGTATTGGTTTTCGTATAAAATGTCTAATGTGTAGCATTGGATATCTAATGTTTCATGTGTTGGTATTGAAAGAAAGATATAGATCCTTGATATCTATTATTGTTCAAACGATTAAGCCATATAAGTCAAAAGCGCGTTTCTATTAAGCCACCCTTACTTGTAGCTTCTTGTTGTTGTATCGGTTGTAATGAATATAATTAATTTTAGTTTAGGTGTTTTCTGTAATTTTCAAAAGAGAAAAGTCATATATGACAATATAACGTTTTCAATGGAACACCCTTAAATTTTAATTTTACATTTTTTTTGGAAATTTAAATGCCAGAAATTGTAAATTTTTAATTCCACTACGTAAAAAAAAGTAAAAATGATAAAAGTGAAAATTTGATATTTAAGGACACATCGTATAAGTTTTATCCTTTTTTTCTATAGTGAATATAAAAGCATACAATTTATGTTTACTTTTTTGGCCATTTCGGTTTAGAATACAAAATTGTCAACGCCAGCTTTAAATGGAAGCACCCTCTGATTTTGAAAATTATTTTTTAATTAATTTTTTATTTAATGGAAGGCCTATTTTACTAATGTTAAGTTATACCCTGAATCTTATAACGATTTATAAAAAGAATTTAGAGTTCTTTAAAATTTTTACCCTAAAGACGGACATTTTTTGTTGATACCTAATGGAAGTAATTTAAAGATAAATTTGCAACTTACTTAGAAATTATTTATTTAAAAAGAAAAATATATTTTTTTATATTTTTTCTCTCAAATATTTCTTTATATTTTAGAATAACATGAATTATTTCTTTAAAAAAAATATTTTTTTTTTTTTATACTTTTCTCAAGCATTTTGTATATGTGTCACAATAAAAGTAAAAGAAAACACATGTGACTGGATGCATATTTCTTTATCTCAATTTATAGTTATAATAATAAAGTAAGAAACTTGAGCGAATTTGAAAGGATGTGAAGGCAAAAAAATATGAAAGTGACATATTTAAACAAAAACAAAAAAATTATGCAAAATATATCAACATATTACACTTTTACATAAAGCCATACACTCACCTGCAGTCATACACACACACACATGCACGCACAAAACCAGCAATTTGTAGAGATAAAAATATAAAAATGTTTGTAGAAAAACCAAACAACAAGGACAACAACAACAAAAAAAAAAGTATTAAAATAGTTTGAATGAAAAATATTCAAGTGTAACGAATGCATGCACTCACTTGACTTGATTGCAATTGCCAGCATACAAATAAAAGCAACAACAACAATAATGGCATTTATTGTGGGGTGAATTTAAATTTTTTATTCTTTTTTTTTAGTTTTGTTGTAACGGCATGACATGACGCTTGCAAACATCCATACACTTATAAACGACTCATACAACTTGCACTTTGTGTTACCAACATATTTGCCAATGTTGTGTGTTTGCATCAATTTGTGAAAGGCTGTGTGTGTGTGTCAGTCAACAATGTTGTAAAATTTTAAAGAATTCAACATCAACATCTCCAACATGAATGAATACGCATTGCAATTTATAATTCCTAAAAACAATGCAAAACACCCATAACGGTTTGCGTATTAATAACACAGTCTGCAGAAGAGTGCTGAGAGAGAGACAGAGAGAGGCAGTGAGAAATATTACATTGTTTGTGCTAGTCTTGATTTCAATGCGTAGTTCATGTAAATAAAAATCTTAAAGCAAATTTGGTTGAGTTTAAAGGCTTTTTAATTACATGTGTTGTAACTTACACAAATAAAGAAGCAGCAGCATCAGCAAAAAAGTATGCAACACATCTTATTATCTTCAAGCTATTACCGTCTGTTATTTACATGATAATGTTAAAATAAACGACTGAATTTATAACTGAAGTGCATTTGTCTTTTTATAATAATTGTTTAAGGACTTGGCTGGCTTGATTGTCGAAAAAGGATGCCGAACGTTTAAAACTTAATGTTTTCAAAATTGTGAAGGGTCAATTACATGTAAAAAAGTAAAATTTTTAAAGAAAAAAACCCACACTTGTTAAAAAAAAGAAAAATTATTTAAAGGGGTTTTCAACAAGATTTTTGTTTTTTCAAAGAAAATAAAATAAAAAATTTAAATTGTATATAATAGTTATAATTTTTTTGACCTTTTTTAATATTTTTTAGTAATTAATTTTAAGCACAAGGTCTTATTTAATAAAAAATTTTTAAAAAACTTTATTTTTTATTATATTTTCGATATTTCGCCACACCGTTGGTTGGCATCATCAGGAAAAACAAAAAATATTGAAAAAAAAAAAAAAAAAAAAATTTTTTATTAAATAAGACCTTGTGCTTAAAATTAATTACTAAAAAATAAAAAATTTAAATTAAGATGATTCATATTTTTATTTTCTTACGAAATGTTCGGCAATTATGAGAGCAAAATAATATCAGGCGACCACGCTGACAGATGTCGATTCTTTTATCAAAGTTTTTAATCACTTTTTAGCAAAATGGCGGTCCTATTTCATTAATCACATCACAGAATTTGAATTTAAAGGCTGGATTGGCTTCATATAGACTCTGTCCTTAACATAGCCCCATAAAAAATACTCCAGTGGTGTTAAATTGCATGACCTGAGTGGTCACTATCATAACTGCAGATTGTCGTAAAATTATGTGATCGGTAAATTGATCGTTTCATTGGTTGTGTGACATGTGACACTGTCCTGCTCAAACCACAAGATGTCAGTGATATCTACGTCGCCAATAATAGACAAAAATTGAGTTGTTAGCGCTTCGCGAGATCGTGATCCATTCACCTTTGCTGCATTTCCAGCTTCAGCTTCGAAAAAAATGGCCTCCAGACCCCATATAGCACACCACACAGTGACACGTTCAGCATGCAAAAGCTTCTCAATGATCGCTCTAGGATTTTCAAAATGCGCCCAAATGCGGCAATTTTGGTTGTTGACACAACCTGACAAATGAAAATGGGCTTCGTCTGAAAAAATAATTTTTGAAGAAAAACTATCCGGTTGTTCCTGAATAAATTGAACGAGTCTACGGCGATGTAAATAGTCGGTCAGCTTTGATGGTGCAAAATTCGTCATGTGGTGGTTTTGGATAATCTCAATTGCTGAGAACGTCGAGGAATTGATAAATTTAGATCTGCTTCAACACTTTGGCTCACTACTGCAATGTTTTTAGTTGAACGACCCGATCGACCCGAAGCGTATTGCTTTGGTGAGCCTGTTGACTCAAATTTATAGACCAAATTCTTAATAGCTGTCTCATAAAAGACAATTGATTATGTTGCTCGAAAATATTACGAATTTTACGAAAAGTAACTTTAACACTTTAATTATTTTAATGCGATTTCCGTGCGAAAGTGAATTCATTGTAACAATTACCACTGCATCTACTACGAATACGTCAAATAACTAAATGTCAAAACTATTGTGCTGTTGTTGTTGCTGCAATTGGAAAGCAAGCTTCTTATTCTAAATAAACTATACAAGTTATTCTATAAGACGAAATTGAAATTGATTTCGATTTTCAGAAAGCCATAGTTGTTTAATTTAAAACTTTTAATTAGAAAATTTTCAGACATTATTCTGAGCCAATAAATTTAAGGCCGCCACTCACATACATAAACACGCACATATTGATTTTTCACAACAGTTTTAGAATTTTTTTGGTGATAACAAATCCATAATTTGTTTCCATACTTTCTCTGGCTAAAGTTTTTATCGATAACTTTGCTTTATTAAATTTTTACGGGGGAATTATTATGTAATTGCTTATCGATAAATTTTTGATTTAATGGAGACTTCTTGTCTAGTAAAGCTATAATTAAAAAAAAATTTTTAGAAAATTTTCTATCCATAAAGTTTTGTTTCATCAAAAAATTTTTTTAAGTAAATTTTTCGATAAGTTTTTTTTAAAGTTTTTTTTTATATTTTTTTATTCACATATTTTTATCGGTTAATTTTCATACACAAATTTTGTTCGATAAATGTTCTTTACAAAATGTTTTATCTGTAATTGTTTAGCATTTGTTATCTATTTACCTTTTTTAGATATTTTATATCGATAAATTTTTTAAAAAAAATGTTTTTCATATAATATTTTCTCAAGCAACTTTTTTTATTAATAAATTTTTTTAACTATTTTTTTATCGCTAAATTTTTTAAATCAAAAATTTTATTGATAAGTATTTGATGGAAATTATATTATCAAAAAAATTTCTTTAGCAATTTTGTTTAGGAAATTTTATTATCGATATATTTGTTTATGTAATTTTTTTACGATAAAGTTTATTTAGTAAACATTTTTAGCGATACATTTTCTTAAGCAAATTTTTTTAGATAAGTTTTTTTTTCAAGAAAGTTTCTATCGGAAAAGTTTCTTAGGAATATTTTTATCCAAATAATTTTATATCGATAAAATTGCTTAAGTAAATTTTTTGAATAACCAAATTTGTTAAAATATTTTTTTGTCTAACTTTTCTTAATAAAATTTTGTGTGGCGATAAATTTTTGATGCATAATTTTTTGTCGTTTTATTTATTTTTTTAACAATTTTATCGCTAAAATTCTTCAGCAAATTTTTATCAATAAATTTTCTTAAGAAAATTTTTTATCGATAATTTATTAAGCAAATTATTTATCAATAAATTTTTTAACGGAATTTTTTTTTGGTTAATTTTCTCAAGCAAATTTATTATGTATTAATAAAATTTCTTAAGTACATTTTTTTTTGATAAATTTTCGTAACCAAATTTTTTGTGCCGATTATTTTGATGGAAATTTTATTTTCGATAAATAAGTAAATATTTTATATTTTTTAAGTTTCTTAATTGATTTTTTATCAATATATTTTCTTTATATTATTTTTTAATAGCGAAAAAATAATTTTTATCGAGAAAAATTGTTTAGTTAATTTGTTACCGGCAAATTTTCCTTAATAAATTTTTAGCTGAAAAATATTTTTCATTTAAATTTTTTTAAGAAAATTGTTAATAATAATTTTTTAATCCAAGGGTTCTGCCAGAGGATAGTTTTTTAAACAATAAAAATTAACTTTTAAACATTATATAAATATATTTTTGGCTCATTAAAGGCTTTTAAATATTCAAAGTTATAAAGTCAATGGTCTGGTTTCCATTCAAACTCAATAAGTAAAATAAAAGAAAGAGCAGGAAAAAACACCAAAATTTTGGATATTGTTTAACATTCTGGTATTAAACAATTTCCTTTTGTTTGCCATTAACTGATTATTAATTCAAAGAAGAACCAAAACTTTAAATTTTAATTCAATGTATAGTTCTTAAATACATTTTCAATTTAAGATGTTTTTAAAAACAATGAAATATCCATTAAGTAATGTTATAAGATAAATATCTATTCTATGATATTTTGCTTATAATAGTTTAGTAAATAAGAAATTATTTAGTCCAATTTAATGTAAAAATATTGGATACACACAAGCATTGAAATTTATACTCTTAAGGCAGCAAGGTAAAGGGTTTGTATGATGATTTAGAATTAAAGTTTCCTTGGCGTCATTAAAGAAAGTTTTAATATTTTTAGTTTTATTGTTAAGAAGAATCTTATATATTATTTTTAATAAAATATAATACTTTTGGCATTTTTAAATCAATGTTATAAGAAATAAGTTTTATATTGCACTATAAGGATGAACAAGACTGAATATTCGATTCCTTTTTTTTAAGAATACATGTAAGCTATTAATTTTAAAATTTAAATTAGAAAAAGTTATTTTTGTTTTAAATTCTTATATGTTCTTCAATTAAGATATTTTATTTCTTTGTTTTTTTTTATTTTACTTGCTCTTGAGTATTGTTTTCTTTGATATTATTTCAATTGTATTGAATTCCTTTAATTGGAATTCTCATTTTATTCTCTCTTTGTTCTCTTACTGCCTTATCGACTTTGAGTCACAATAAATTAACTAAATTTGATTTATTTTACAAATAAAAATCTTCACAAATATCATTTGCAAAACATTTTTTTTGGTAGTGTTTTTCAATACAAATATCATGGGTGTCTTTTGTAGAGGTGTAGAAATTTAAGTTGGCTGTACTTAATTAACTGACGTCTATTTTGCCAGCTGTCAAGTGAGTTATTTTTGTTTAGTTTGTTTTGGCGCTTCAGCTTAAATAGTCTGGCTTCTAAATAAAGCTCTCAAATGGTGCAAATTGGGTTCCAAACAAGGTTTCAATTGATCCCTATTGTCATAACAATATTTTGTTTAGCGATGAAGCTTTCTTTTGTCATGAATGAACGGATATGTCAATAAACCCAAAAGGTTCTGTTTGGAGTGATAATAATCTTAGAAGCATTATGAGACATTTTTAGATCCAGAAAACCACACTGTTCGGTAATTCTCTACGGGCTGGTGGTAGTTGTTTAAAGGCGATGCTTATCAGAACGTTACAGTCAATGGTAACCGCTATAGCACCATAACTTCTGACTTGCTCGTTTAACAATTACTCACTTATGATGCGCATGAGATGTTTCATTTACACAGTGAAAGATATCACCCTGCTCGTGCTGAACATGCGATTAAACGCCGTTAAACTCTTTTCTGTGGTGGTATGTGAAGACGCTATTCTATGCCGATACGATCGAAACGGTTGATCACTTGGAGAACAATTTTCGCTGCGTTATTGCCGATATATATCGGAAAAAAAATTGTGAAAAAATGTTATCGAAAATTCAACCTCCGGATTAGGTTACGGTCAACCAGCCGTGGCGGTCATATTCCACAACTCATATTTAAATTATAATGAAAGAAAATCTCATTTTTGTTTTATTCCATTTTAAAGTTCTACACCTCAATAAAACATACCCTATATTATAGAAAATACACTTCAATCAATTACTTATGTTTAACTTTACTCAATGTTATGTTACAAATGATGCCAATTAGTCTCAAACACCGTAAATTATATGAATGATTAAAAAGTGATATAGAAACTTTACTCCCTTGTAGCCTAAGGAGGTAAAAATTAGATAAGAGTAAAGAGACTTGACATTCTATGGCCATAAAGATTTTAGCGCTCTTCCTTAGTGTAGTGATTTTCCTTCTGCCTGTCTGTCTCTGTCCAAAAAATATATAAAAAATATCAATAATAATCAAATAGCATTTTTTTAATGTTTTATTTTAAGCTTTTTAGGGTTTCGTACCCATAGCCTAAAAATGTAACCCCGTTATTAATGCTGCCATACCTGTCGGTAGCGCTATTGTTCAGGAACCGAAATGGAAATTTTTATATGATGGCCGCTACAATACAAAAATAATAAATTTATTTCATTTTCATTGCGTGGCCTATCAAAAGAACAGGTTTAAAAAAATTAAAGGGTGTGCCACTATTTGTGCATATATTATTTTTCGTTTTTAAACATCATAGGTTCGTAGCTTAAACACAAAATATAAAGTTCTACCTATATTTGCTAGAAGGACATATAACATTTGAAAATTAAAGGGTGTGGCACTATTTATGCATATATATTATTTTTCCTGTTTAAATGTCATAAGTTCATAGCTTAAACACAAAATATAAAGTTCTACCTATATGAGCTATAAGGACAAATATAATATTAAAAAATTAAAGGGTGTGCCACTATTTGTGCATATAGTACTTTTCCTTTTTAAAAGTCACAAGTTTATAGCTTAAATACAAAATATAAAGTTCTTAAAGCTTAAAAACAAAATTAAAAACTAAAGGGTGTCCTCTTAGGAATATGATTTTCATGTAAATTGTGTCATCCTTTAAACCAATATAGGCAGTCGCCTAAAACTTTTATAGAGTATGTAATTCTATAGTCTCTAAAGAGACAAGTATAAACAAAGAATTAAAGGGTAATCCCATAAAGATTTGATTTTGCCGTTCATATTTTTATCTTTTAAATTGTTGACGTTTGCAGCAAATTATATTCATTTAAAAGTAAATCTTCGTGTGATTCAGGATATCAATTTTTATGTTTTAATGCTAAAATTCAAAAATAATTCTTTTTAAATTTTTTTCCAGTGTATTTTTTTCAGCGCCATATATTTTCATACCCACCTTGCATGTATAAATTCCCTCATCCAGACGATTTGCTTTCGAAATCCCAAGTATTGCAGTAAAGACATCTCTTGTCTCCGGTGGCAATACAGTAGTCCAGATTTCTCTGTAAATAATTGCAAAATAATTAAATAAATTAGATTGAATAAATTATAGTTAAATAGTTAAAAAAATAATAATTCTTATTCTTAATTAAAAAATATTAATTCTCTGTTTTCAATTTCCCTTAAGAAAAATGATCATTATTAAACTCTTTTCTCTTCAAAATATTATAAAAATTATTAAACAAAAAAAAAAAAAGGAAATATTTAAATAAAACAAAATAAAAATTTTTAATTAAAAAAATAACGAGTAGATAACTCATAATTGAAACCAACTATTGTTCATAAAAATATTATAATTTTCAATAGCAGCCACATAACAGATGTGTGGTCAATTTTACTCTCATTAGCAGTTCATACACAAAAATAAATTTACTCACACGCTCATTTATCTTGGTGTTTGTATTTATTTATTTTCCCTTTTCTTTATGGATAAATAGAGCAACCCGCCTTTTTTAATAATTTAGTTGCACTTGAACTTTGGGGGAATGAATTCAGTCATATTTTACAAAGCATCATTAATTTTCACACAGTTATGCTAAGTTGTTCGTAGGATAAAAAGTGCATCATTAATACTAAAATTGTAATACGAAAACAACCCAGCGAACATTTTAGGCTGACTTGGAACGTTTGCAAATTTTTAATATTTCAAAAAGTTTTTTATTTTATTAATTTCTGTATTTCTATTCTGTGTAGGCTCTCATGTTTGCGGAAAAAGAATCTAAAGAATCTAAGATAGATTATAAGGGCTTAACTGTTCGCCTTCCATTATGCATATTGGTGTAGTTCTTTGTAAAAGAAAAAAAAAAAAAAAAAAAAAACATTCACAGGGAGTTGTTTGATAAATGCTTCAAACATATGTGTATGTGACTCTTACTTCAAACAAATGCACACAAACAACTTGTTTGAGCCCAGCAGTTTGAAGAAGTTTGCTTGAGAGAAACTATTATCCCGGACTATTCATATGATACAAATGAAACTAATAAAGAATTTGTACTTTTAGAACTTTTCTACTTCTATTTCATTTTAGAGTTGCATTTAGAGTTGCATTTTTTAAGATCTTGCAACGCAGCTCTGGCGACTTAACTATTATATTTCTCCACTGAGATTTGAACCTATGAACTTTTTCTTATCTATTTAAGCATGTAAACATGGAAGTGTAGCTGGGATTTTAAAGGGATATTGTATATGGATGCATTTGTCACTAAGCCTACTACAGCCCGAGAATTGCTCATGCTTAAGAAACACTTTCTCAGATATCATTGAGCTCGACTCCTGTAAGGATATTACCATAAGGTGCTCCTGTAGGGTAGTGGATACCTTGCCAGTATGGGGGTTGTGCGTTCGATTCCCAACGAAGACTTTGGTTTTTTTCACTACAAAAATAAAAATTGACTGTCGGTGGGGTTGCTCAGCGATGAAGGCATAGTCACTGGTCACTGTGCTCTCTTATACGGCAGTTAATTTCCTACTATCCTTCTACTTTCGCCACCTGTTGCATCTCTTCTCTATCCCTTTCCTAAAGAATATAGCACGGTACTTGACTAAATTGGCATTGTTGCCTGGAGTGCTACTTCTCTTTTTTTTTAAAAAAAAGGGACTGAGATGCCTTCTTACATAAACCTGTCAACGATGCATCAGGGCTCGAGCAAATATTTCGGGACACCTCGATAGTTGCGAAATTGCTCGTAGTCAGAGTTTCTTCCAGAATCTGTTCCCATTTCTGGTTATGCTCTTCTTCCAATTCTGGTTGATGACAACGGCAAGCAGCAAATCAGCACCCGAATTACCTACGTCTGGCCTACGCAGTATAGCTGACACTGGCTGAAACATTCACGGAAAGGGTCAAAGGGTGTGATAGCTTTGCTGCTCTTCTTTTTTGCCTACTTTCCAGGATCTTCAACTTTCTTCTTGCTCTACAAACCCGCTCTTCTCGCTCCTTTTGCTGCTACGCCTAGCACCAGTGAATACTTTTTCTTCGAGTTTACTAGGTGGACTCCTTTCAAGCAGAGCAAAGTCTCTGAGATTTTTCGCTTCTCTCCTCCCTTTTCGGATTACTTGTTCAATAGGAGAGGGGCCTGACCTCATAAATGTTTGCTTGTCGTTGACTGCCGAGAAATGGCTCTTTGCTTTGTACAACATTTCAGGAATGGTGAAACTGGCATTATAACCTCCCTGTTAAAATTCTTATTTTAAATTCAGGTCTCATGGAAATACCTTTTACAACTGCTGCTGCCGCAGGTAAATTAGTTTTACTGCCTCCAGCAACTTTTAAGCAAGTCTGTCGTGGAGGTAAGCTTCACCTGCTCCGGTCATCCAAAGCTTAGTATGGGCAATATGCCTTTGAAATATATTTCCTTTCATAGTTGTTCGTTTTCCTAATAAAATCCCGGAACTGATAGGGTCCTGAGGTCCATTATGCTATATCGTTATCTAGAATTGTTGACTCTACCTTTACTTCGTTAGGCGGATAGTCATGAGTAGCATTCCTCTGTAACACAGTTTTATTCTGAACACTTTCTTGAGCAATAGTAATGTTTTCAGCCGATCTTGCAGTATGTTGAGGTTCATGCTTTGGCCTATCATCTACAGACCTTCTTTCTTCGAAAGTCTATTTTGGGGTTACTCGACCAGAGAGGGCCAAGAGACTCATTGGAGACAGAAGGATATCCAACCCTATTGATTCTCTAGAGCATCGAAGCAATGTGGGATGCATTTCACTGTTCTATCGTTACTACAATGGTAAGGGCTCGTGTTCCCGATACTCACACGTTTTCGCGTTTAACACGATTTTCGTTGAGATTTTATCCATTTGTGGTTGATTGGCGAGTGAATCGCACTACGCATTACAGGGAAAATTCTTTTTTTTTGTAGAATAAATTTCCTTCAAAGGTCTTTCCTGTCACTTTCAGTCTGGAAAAGTTCAAATCGAATGTTCACTCCCTTTTTCCTCTTTCTGGTAGCCTAATTTCCTAGTTCTGGCACAATGCATTGTATGTGGGGGAGTCATCTCCTGAGTGCTGGTCCGAAAAAAAATCGTTCATGGCGGACATCCTGTATTTGCATCTGTTAGCTTTCGCTCTGTAACTCTACAGTAGACATGATAATATTTACATCTGCTCCAGGCCGTGGGCTTTAATTAGATGGTGGATCATTACCACTGTGGATGGTATAATGTGATGTGATTTACATCTGCACCGACTAGGTAGTCATAATCAGATGGCGGTCAAACCACTTGAATGATTTGCAAACGTCATTCACGCCCTAGGAGGCCATCGAATACGTATATCCTCTGGTCACTCCTAGTAGCAATTTCGAAAGCCCGAAGTAGGCCGCAGCCTTCATTCCTTGCTAAAGAGTTGGAGACTTTCCAACTCCTGGTCCAGAACGCATGAAGCTGAATATAATTAAGAACACGACGGCATTCATACTCACTGGACCTGGACCATTAATTGTCTTCATTGTGAATGATCCGAACCACAAAATCATATGAGGGCCTCGAGACACACAGCCACCACGATACTCCCGAAGGGCCTACCTCAATAATCAGTCAGAGAACAGCTAAATACCTAAAGAGACAAATAGCGGAACTCTGGGGCTTTACTGATTCCCGTGGAAATATAGTGGATTGTCCAGTTGGCTCCTGCTAGCCTAATAGGGGACTAGGCTCCCTTTTTTCCCCGAAAGACACAAGTCAAGATGGTTGTGCGATCCATAAAGACGTATGATGTGCCCCCGGGTGGGAACTTTAGAGTAGCATAGTACTATATTTAATGCTAAATTGTTTATAACACCCTTTTTAGTTTGATTAAATTCTGGAAATGCATTTGACTGTTTATTCCGCCTTGAAAAATTTAAATGTGCAAAATTTTTAAAAATCTTAAGTCATCATCATCAAAATAACCTCTAATATAGTTTCTTAATGTGTGTTATCATTATTCTATTTTACAAATATGTTTGCCGGAATATTTTATAATTATGTTTTATGGGTTTTTGAGATAATAATTTCATTAGCGGCATTTATCTAACAACCAGTTCATTGAAAATGAATTTCATATACAAGCAGCTCAACCTTTTTAATGTAACCACTACATATTATCCGGTTATTAGTAAAGGAATTTGGTTTAAGTACTAAAAGAAAACAAAAAAACACTAACAATGTTAAAAATATATGCTAGATAAATAGCGCATATTGTAGAAAAACCCCATTAAAGAAACTTAACATTTAACATGCTGTGGAAACAGTAAAAAATTTTTGCTTAATACTCGCATGCGTAGTTGCTGCAGCAAGTCTTGCCATTTGATAACAATGAAGGTAACAGCAAATAAATAATAATAGTTTATTTGAAAAAATAGTTTAAAAAAGCTTTTACTTTACAATATTAACAAGTACTTGTTTTATTTAACTTTATTTAAAATAAAATAAAATATATAAAAATGTTTAACAAAAGTATAATAATTTTCTCTCAGTGTTTTAGTGTTAGTTCACTTGAAACAATTATTTATGATGATGAAAAGTCAATTAGCAGCTCTTAAATTCTATTTCAGTTAAGTTTAATATCTCCTCTTTTCCTCTTTGCCAATCTCTTTCTTTCACACTCTGTCTCACTCTCTCCCTCTTTCCGTTTTATTTTTCTTGCATTAATTGTTTTTCATATCTCCATATCATTGACCATAAAATGTGTTTATGTGTGGGTGGGTGGGTGTGTGTGTGTGTTATAAAAGATAATTAATATTTTTGTTATCACAGTTGTATGGCATCCTGTTGTTCATCATTATTTCAAGGGTTGAGTTATACGAATAAAAGAACAACAGCAAATTAAAGGAACTAATTTCAAGCAACTCAACCATAATTGTTATTATCTGCATTGTTAGGAAGTATAAAAAAGGTTATATTCTCTTCTTTTTTGTATGCTTAAAAAAGTTGTAATGAAAAAATAATAAAATAAAAAATATTTTTTACATAAAATTCGCTAATGAGTGCCCATTTAATTAAGGAAGAAATTATACCTAAAACGAATTTTAGATAACAATCGAAGTTGAGTTTAAAATGAGGTTACGGTGAGGCCAAAATTTGTCAAAAAGTTCGCTAAATTATTGATCCTTATCTCTTAAGTTCTTTTTTTTATTGGTTACTAGATTTAAGTACAATCATTGTTCGAGAAATAAAACACTAAATTACGCAACGCAAGTGATCTGTAGTGTAGTTTTTGAGATCAATACACAAACAAAAATTTTTGTAAGTATTTGTGTATGTGTACGCAAATAAAATACCCCACATTACGATTCTTGGCTAATAAATAAAAGCACTAAAATAACGTTGTCAATCTTTTCTGTCTTTTCTTGAACGGCGAGCCGTTTAAAATTATGTCGGCTTGAAAATGATGTCTTCACATCGAAAGCGCTCGCCTTTCATATTAAAGAAAAAGGCAGAAAACACAAAAAAGTATGGTGTTTCATTCACTGTCGGAAAAAAATCAAAAATAGATACAATAACGTACTGATCATTTCTTAGCGTACTTTAGTGAACATTTTATGTTTGTGTACTGATCTTTAACAATTAACATAATAAAATTTTAGTGATTGTGTTATGTTCATTAATATATTTTTAGTATTTGCGTAGTTTCCTTTAACAGACTTTTTAGTGGTTGCGTTGTTTTCTTTACCGCATTGTTTAATGATCTTTAGCGTACATTTTTAATGACTTGCATGCATTCTTTATTACGAGCCTTGTCAAATGCTGTCAATTCGAGGGACCAAAATATTTATTCAGCACGCAAAGACTGCCTGAACTAAATCCTAGGATATTCATACACTTATACAGCAGATGGATTTTCTCTCTTAGTATAGGGTGTCTGCCGGTAAGGTATACTACTTTGTTTATAATTTTTGATTAAATAAAAGTGAATGGATCTTATATTGATTAATGTTTTATTTAATGTCGTTAATTATGTCTGGAATACAATATCAGATAAATGTCCGCCTCTGTTAGCCTCACAAATGCAAGCCCTTTCGAGCACATTTTTCATAACATTCTCGTACATTTCACGCGGTATTTCATTAATTCCATCACGAGTATTTTGTTTGAGTTGTTCAAGCGTTTCTGGAATGTTTGCATACGCCTTGCTTTTCAGATATTTATTGAAATAACATGTCGTGGAAAGAGGTCTCGCAGTAATTTCATAGTAATCCTGGCTAAATGTGATGTGGTAGTTGTGGCATTAAGAAGTTTTCAATCATATCACGATATCGCTACCCATTCATAGTTACCGTTACACCATTTTCCTTATTACAGAAGTACGGTCCCATGATTCCTCATGCCACAAGAGTTTTATTAAGGCAATCGTTTGGTAACTGCACAACTTCACGTTTTGGAGCTGTGAGTTAGCCTTCAAGATCGTGCGGTTTAACGCCACTGGCCTAAATTACGTGAATTTATTTGAAGTTGTATGTTGAAGTATACGCCGCTAAGCCCGAAACGATTTTTTGTTGTTTTTTTTTTTTGTTTTTAAAAGAGAAGTAGCACTTCAGGCAACAATGCCTATTTAGTCAAGTACCGTGTTATATTCTTTTAGGAAAGGGATAGAGAATGGATGAAACAGGTGGTGAAAGTAGAAGGATAGTCGGAAATTAACTGCCGTATATAAGACAGCACAGCGACCAGTGACTATGCCTTTATCGCTGAACAACTCCACGGACAGTCAATGTGGGGAATCGAACCCACAGCCCCCATACTGACAAGCTAGTACACTACCTACTAGCATACAGAGGCACTTGATCACTTACAGATTAACATTTGATGCATTGTTTCTGATATGCTTCCACAAATGTTACAAAAAGTCATCGAAAATTGGACCCTCAGATTAGACTACGTCTAAGCCAGTCGCGGCGGCCAGAATTTTTCTTTCGAACAAATTGAAGTTAATATCAATGTAAAAAGCTCTGTTTAACATTTCAAAGTCCTATACAATTTAAAAACACCCCCCACATGTAGTGATGGAAATCCATCAACACTACATGTGTCAACGGGCGAAATAGGGGAGCCCAGTCTCCTAAAAGGCTAGCAAGAGCTAACTAGAGAATTCCACTTTACTTCCACGGGAATCAGTAAATGTCCAGAGTTCAACTTTTTGGTTTTTTAGCCTTTTAGCTGTTGCCTAAGTGATTAGTGAGGTTGGCCCTTCGAGAGTATCGTGGTGGCTTTGTGTTTCAAGGCCCTCGTTTCAGTTGTGTGGGTGGGACCATTCACAATGAACACAATGAATGGTCCAAGTTCAGTGAGCATGATTGCGGTTGTGTTTTTAAATTTTATTAAGCTTCATGCGTTCTTACTGTGTCTTCTGCAAGGTTTGAGGGCTGCGGTCTGCTCCGGGCTTTTGAAATTTCAACTAGGAGTGACTGGAGGATATATGTATCTAAAGGTATTCTAGGACGAGGATGACGCTAAAATTACCCACAGTGTTTCGGCCATCATCAGGTTAGGACCTACGGTCAGTACTGGTGTAAACCTTATCACGCATCACTATAAAAATCCCACCGGGGGCAGATTGATATGTTTTGACGGAATCTCATCGTCATTACATGTGTCAGTAGCCAACTGGACATTTATACGGGAATCAGTAAAACGCCAGAGTTCCGCTATTTGTCTTTTTAGCATTTAAGCTGTTCTCTAACTGATTATTGAGGTTTGCCCTTCGGGAATATCGTGGTGGCTGTTTGTTTCGAGGTCCTCGTTTGAGTTTGTGGGTTGTATCATTCACAATCAACGCAATGAACGTATCTGAAGGCCTTCTAGGGTTCGATGATGCTACATTTCATCCACAGTGGTATGATCCATTGTCTGGTAGTTGATGTGATTTGATTTACATCCGCACCTGGCCATGAAGCCTTAATCAGATGGTGGACCAAACCACTGCATAATTTGGAACGTCATGCTCGTCCTAGGAAGCCGAAGCTATAATTCTATGCAACAGAACTTTCTAGTTGCAACTTCGATGATTCCAGAGCAGGGCTGCAAATCATCACTCCTTGCTTAAGAGTTCGAGACTTTCCAACTGCTGTCCAGAACACACGTCTAGCATTATTAAAGGTAAAATGACCCCGGCCACCATTAAAAACTGACCTGTCTGTTATGGGGCCGCGAAACCACAACCACCACGATGCTCCCATATAGGGGCCAACACCAATGATCAGCCAGAGAACTATTATAAGTCTAAAGAGACAAATAATGAACTTTGCGAGCTCACTGAACCCCGTGGAAATAAAGTGGAGTTTCCAGTTGAACCCCTGCTGCCTTCAGGGGACTGGGCTCCCTTTTTCCCTAGTTGCACTGTGTCTAGATAGTCGAAGTTCTATAAAGACCATATTTATGTACCCCCGGGGGGAACTGTCTGGTAATGGCTTACACAGCTGGGTACTGATGTAAATCTTATCACGCATCACTATAAAAATAACCATTTGGTTATTAATCAATTTAGGGCATGCTGCATAGCAGTTTGCTAAGTGTGTGTTCTTTAATGTGAATAGTATAGATAATTTTATTGTCAAATATTTGTGTTATATGTCATTGCTATTATTCTTTGTTTAGTGATATAAAGGTATTAAATATTCTTTCATAACATTACTAAGAAAAGTACCTCCTCTTTATAATGTAATTATTTCACAGATGATAAGCTGAGTACGATACTCTCATTATACTTCCAAAGGAAACCTTTTGTTAACTTGTGAATTATTCTCTACATTTCCGTTCAATGTTTCAATGTTGCTGGTTGGCAATAGGGGGATGGGTCTGGTGTTTGGTTTCGTTTTTCAAGTTACCTGCAAGCCAACAATGCAAATTAAAAATTCTTTGCCTAAAAGTTATATATCGCTTAAGCTGGAATGCATCTAAAGGATTTTGTGGTTAATAAACATGTGCCGGGAGTAAAACGTAATGGAATTTTTTTTTAGCTGTTCCAGTTGTTGAAGCTGATACTTTTGGAAGCAAAAAACATAAACAAATCGAAATGGAAAATAAATGCCATTAGCTGTTGAAAAACAATATGCATAAATGCTTTTTGCAATTAAGTAGACAAACACATACTCACAATAACACACACACACCCCCACACATGCTCACTAAAGTTTTTAATAGCATTTAGTTGACATACGATACGTTTTATAACATACAAGTGCAATAAATACTTTTAACAATGCCAGCAGATAGAGTTACACAAAACGATGGTTGTCTTAAAAGGTTTTTAAAACATGTATGACTTCTGTAGATTTTAGAATTAAAAAAAAACAGTAATTTGTCATTTTAAAAGGAGGAGAGAATAAATATTTCCAGGAGAGAATAAAAGTATCATGTATTTTATACTTTGCTAAAGTAACTACGAATAGAGTTTGCTTAAAAGAAATATTTTAAAAATTAAAAGCAACTTAAAAGGACTTCTCTGTGGTCGATGTAAAAATATTATCAGATTAACACAATATCTTAGAACTTGACTTAGTAACTATGAGTCCTGATAATAATTGAACATTAAAAGCACGATCTTTAAGCTGACTTCACGTAGCCCCGCCACAAATAATCCTGGGGCTGCAAATTCATGACTTTGGAAAATGCTAGTCGAAGAGCGCATTTCTCTAAATCAACTTGTTGCCATTTTAAGTAGTTGAAGTCGCCGTATGATACATGGTATCCATGGTAGCTTTCGAGCCCCAAAAACGGTATATTTTTTAGACATAACGAATTCTGTAGGACTTGTTGTGGATTTTTTTGAAATCCACATCACCAATTTGGTATACTCATAAACATGTGAAGTCTAAACTGAAAATTATAACTAAAATTTGTGATAATTTTTAAATTAAATTGACGATTGATTTTCAAAATATATAGAGATAATTTGGTAGCAGTATTTAAGCCTAAATCTATTCATTTATAACTGCTTTCCATAGTCTAATATTTTTGTTTAGCTTAATGGGTTCAGCTGAGTATAAATAAATTATATAAAAAATTTAAATATAAAAGAGTTAAGACTAAAAAGCTGTTTTATAAAAAATATAATATAAAAAAACTTAGTATAAAAAATTAAGTATAAACAAATTAAGTTTAAAAAATTTAAGTATAACAAAATTAAGTATAAAACGATTAAGTAAAAAAATATATAATATAAAATAATTAAATATAAAAACTTCAAGTACAAAAACTGAAGTTTAAAAAGTGAAGTATAAAAAACTTAAGTAAAAAAATTATAATATAAAATAGCTAAGTATAATAAAAATTAAGTATAACAAGATTAAGTAGAAAAATATATATTACTAAACAACTAAGTATAAAAAATTAAAGTATAAAACTTTAAGTATAAAAATTAAGTATAAAAAGTTAAATATAAAATATATAAGTACAAAGCTATTTAATATAAACTGTTTAGTATAAAAACTAGCAAGTATAAAAAAAGTAAGTATCAAAGAATATAGCATAAAAAAATTAATTTTAAAGAATAACTTATAAAACCTCGAAGCATGAAAAATTAAGTATATCAAATTAAGTGCTGAAAAGAATATTTAAAATAGTTAAGTATAAAGGCATTAAGTGGAAAAATGTTTGTTATAAAATAGTTAAGTATAAAGAAGTAAATACAAAAAAAAAATAAAGGTAAAACCTTAATTATAAAAAGTTAAATAAAAAAGTTTAGTATTAAATACTAAGAAGAGAGAAAATTAAGTAGAAAAATGTTTATTACACAGGAATTAAATATAAAAACTTTAACCATAAAAAATAAAATTAAGTATAAAAAAGTTTTGTGTAAAACAGTTAAGTATAAAAACATTAAGTATAAAAATGTTTATAATAAGAAAGGCATGTATAAAACTCCAAACATAAAATTAAGTGTGTAAAATTAATTATAAAAAAAGTTTAGTATGTAATAGTTAAGTAAAAAAAATGAAGCATAAAAAATTAAGTATATCAAATTAAGTGTTAAAAAGTATATTTAAAAATAGTTAAGTATAAAGGCATTAAGTGGAAAAATGTTTGTTATAAAACAGTTAAGTACAAAAAAGTAAATATAAAAAATAATGTTGTTTGGTTGTCCTCCGCCAGTAGATGAAATAATATTGCCATTTCCCGTCGTAACTGGCCGGTTTGTATTCGATGGCGAGCGCTTACAATGCGTATGCTTGGTTTAGCTTGGCTTGAAAATGATGCATTCGCATCGAAAGCGCTCGCCATCGAATACAAACCGGCCAGTTACGACGGGAAATGGCAATATTATAAAAAATAAATGTAAAACATTACATATAAAAGTTTAGTATAAAATAGTTAGGAAAGAGAATATTAAGGAGAAAAATGTTTATTATAAAGCAATACTAAGTATAAAAAAATTAACCATAAATAATAAAATTAAGTTTAAAAGAGCTTTGTAAAAAATATTTAAGTATAAAAAGATTAGGTATAAAAATGTTTATAATAAGAAAGTTATACATAAAAAATTTAGCACAAAAATTTAAATGTATAAAATTAATTATAAAAAAGTTTAGTATACAAAAGTTAAGTAAAAAAAGAAAGGTATAAAAAATTAAGTATATCATATTAAGTAATAAAAAGTATATTTAAAAAGGCATAAACAAATTAAAAAAAAAAAATATAAAAAAGTAAAGATTTAAAAATAACTGCAAAAAATTAAGTATAAAAACTAAAGTATAAACAGTTTAGTATGAAATAGTTAGGTAAAAAAAATTAAGTAGAAAAATATGTTATATATAACAGTTAAGTATTAAAAAGTTAAGCATAAATAAAAAAATTAAGTTTAAAAAAAGTTTAGTTTAAAATAGTTAAGTATAAAAAATTATGTGTTTACAATTAAGTATAAAAAAGTTTAAAATAAAATAGTTAAATAAAAAATGTTGAGTAAAAATATTAAGTATATAAATTCAGATATAAGAAAAAAAAAAAGAAAAATGTTTTTATAGGAAACTTAAGTATAAAAATGTTGAGTACAAAAAATGAAATAAATAATAAATTTTATTTGGGTACGGTTTTCCGTCGACCCTCGTCAAATTTGGTTTGTGAACAAACCGGTTTCGGCTGTTTGCCATCTTCAGTGTTCTTTTCGTACGAAAACCGTACCCAAATAAAATTGATTATAACCCCGTCGGAAAAGCCAAGCACATATCGAAATAAATAATATTAAATATAAAAAAGAATAGCATAAAATAATTGAGTAGAAAAACGTAAAGGATAAAAATTAAGTTTATTAAATTCAATACAATAAAGTTAAGTATAAAAAATTAAGTATAAAAAATTAAGTATAAAAAATTAAGTATAAAAAATTAAGTATAAAAAATTAAGCATAAAAAATTAAGTATAAAAAATTAAGTATAATAAAATGCAGTTTAAAAAAATTTCTTATAATAGCAATGTAGTTTAGCCACAAACATTTTTCTTCCTTAAGGATTAGAAACTCGTTAATAAAACTAGATAGTTGATAAGAGATTGAATAAAATAGTAAAGTATAAAAAGATTAGGTAGAAAAGTGTTTATAATACGAATGTTTAGTATAAAAAATTAAACATATAAATTTTAAGTTCATGAAAAGTTTAGTATAAAAAAGTTTAGTAGAAAAAAATGAAGTATAAAAAATTTAGTAGAAAAAAGTGTAGTATAAAAAATTAAGTATAATAAAATTAAGTTTAAAAAAATTTGTTATAATTTCCAATAAAAATTTTCTTGAAAAGCGATGTAGCCACAAGAATTTTTCAGCTTTTGGCAGTAGAAGCTCGTTAATAAAACTAAATTGCTGATACGGGATTGAATAAAATAGCTAAGTATAAAAAGATTAAGTAGAAAAATGTTTATAATAAGAAAGTTAAGCATAAAAAATTAAGCATATCAATTTTAAGTGTATAAAATAAAATGTCTAAAATTAAGTATAAAAAGTTTAGTATAAAAAAGTTTAGTATAAAACAGTTTAGTATAAAAAAGTTTAGTATAAAAGTTTAGTAGAAAAAAGTTTAGTAGAAAAAAGTTTAGTATAAAAAAGTTTAGTATAAAAAAGTATAGTATAAAAAAGTTTAGTATGAAACAGTTTAGCATAAAAAGTTTATTATAAAAAAGTTTAGTAGAAAAAATTTTAGTAGTTTTTACGAAAAGTAAAAAGTTTTAGTATAAAAAAGTTTGGTGTAAAGAAGTTTAGTATAAAAAAGTTTAGTATAAAAAAATTTAGTATAAAAAAGTTTAGTATAAAAAAGTTTAGTATAAAAAAGTTTAGTATAAAAAGTTTAGTATAAAAAAGTTTAGTATAAGAAAGTATAGTATAAAAAAGTTTAGTATAAAAAAGTTTAGTATAAAAAAGTTTAGTAGAAAAAAGTTTAGTATAAAAAAGTTTAGTATAAAAAAGTTGAGTATAAAAAAGTTGAGTATAAAAAAGTTTAGTATAAAAAATTTTAGTATAAAAGCGTTTAGTATAAAAAAGTTTAGTATAAAAAAGTTTAGTATAAAAAAATTTAGTATAAGTTCAGTAAGTGACAGTAGCAACTCGTTAATAAAACTAGTTGTTTGACTTGTGATTAATTAGAATCCAAATTGCGGTATTTCCTTGTTTAAATGGGGCTAATAAAATACTTTGATTAATGTGTGTTAAAATCCCATAATACATGGAAAAAGTTGAACATAAACATCTTCATATAGAGACATTTATTAGTTAAAATATTCGTTGCTTCGTTTTTCTTTGTTCGTTATTTTTTTTTTTTAATTATGAAACATTGCTCAATGAAACAATATTTACCGAGAAATAAAATCTGGAAGATTGATATTGTTTTTACAGTATTTAAGTTGACTCTTTTCTTTTAACTAATTGTGTAACGACCCTCGTGATATTGTGATATGATTGCATAAAATCTTTAATGATTTGACTGACTGGCGGTGTGTGTCAACATGAGTGTTTATATAACGAATGAATTTAACACTTTAAATGTTTTGCTGCGCACATACTATTTTTTGCGAAAAGAAAAATTCTTTCCTTTTCCATGTTTGGGCCTTAACTTATTAATGAACGTAAAGCTTGTAACTGTTGTTGCGCATCAAACGGTTACCTTGATTGATTTGTGAGAAAGGAAAAACAAATTTAATTCAATTTTATTTTAATGCAGTTCATCTTCACTTTGCAATTGTTTTCGTGAATGTTGCCTGCTAATGAATTCAGTTTTCTCTCTCTCTCTCTTTTTATTTGCTCAGTAACTGTTCTTTTCAAACGTTTGTAGAAAAGTTAACTTTTATAGTTGCATTAATGCAATTGTTGTTGCATTAATGTGAATTTAGTCTATATGTTTTGAAATAAGCGTAATTGTGCTTGGGAGAGTTATAACATGAATGTGGCAAAAGTCCATTAGTGGTTATCAGCCATGTAATGCTCATGGATTTTTTTGTTTTGTAATCTATTTGTGTTAAGAGTGTATGTGTATGTGTGAGTATGTGTGTGTGCGTGGGTGTGTGTGTAGGAGAATTGTTCATATTCAAAGGGGCAAATTTTTAAATGGATTTGTGACAAGGCCAGGTTAATATTATCTTTATATGCAAATAAAGATAACATTAACATTACCTTTTGTTGTTGTGTTTGTTTTTGGTCATTAGCAAGTAATAAATGAAATTTGTTATTTAAATTTTTAATTAAAAAAATTTGTTTCTCCAGAAAATTGCACAAGAAATTTAAATGTGAGAAGCAAAAGCGAAGGAGATTTTCTGTTTTAAAAGAATTTAAAAAATTTATATTGATGAATAAAGAATTTTGTCCCAAATCGTAGGAATAGTTCTCGGAACAGCATTAAAAACACTTCCTACATGAGTGACGTAGAAATTTTTTGCACAAAAAGCAAATAGAAATTTTGTAAAATTATTTTTTTTAAAGTTATAAAAATTTTTAGTATTAGTAACATTTTGCAATTATATATAATACAAGTAATAAAGGTATTATATTATATTATATAAAACAAGTAATGAAGGTATTATATATAATTGCAAAATGTTACTAATACTAAAAATTTTTATAACTTTAAAAAAAATAATTTTGCAAAATTTCTATTTGCTTTTTGCGCAAAAAATTTCTTTAAAAATTTTTAATTTTTTATAAAAACTAAAAGCATTTAAAACAAAGACCTGTTTTGCCTAACAATGAGTATACTATTTAAAATTTACTATTTAGAAATTTTTTATTTCCAATTTTTCTGGCAAATCCCCCCACTGTGAATCTTTAACCGAATAGCAACACTGTTCTGCAAAATAAAAAATTTTTCTTTTTTTAAAGAAATATTGATAAGTATTAGAAAATTTGTAAACTAAGAAGATAGTTTTAAGGTCGACTAATGTTAATCAAGAAATTCCCAGAAAAATTATAAAAATTTCCAAAAATTGTAAGATAAACATTTTTAGCTGCATTTATTAAGGTTAGAAAATAAATTGGCTTAAAACACAGTAGCAGATAGATTTTAATTCTTGAACTAGTTGAACTTTATAAGCTGGAAGATGAAGTTATCCAACTGTAGCGAACGTTGGCGAGATTTGATGTTTTAGGTTCATCCTCAATATTTTGCACTACAGCGACTATGATTACAATACTATGGGCGCTATGAGTGTATCATTTTGGTCTATTATCAATGCAATTAATACCGTAATCCTCGAATTTAGCGATTAAATTGCACTCAGAGTTCCCGAAAGTTGCCTGATTGATTTTCACAATTAATATCTTCCTTCATTTGCAGGCAATTTACTTCCTAAACTCAAATTTGGTTACCCAATATCGAATTTTATATATTAAACTTTAAAGCAAAAAATTTTAAGGTTAATTTATGTTGATTACACAATTCCTACAAAAATTTTAAAAATTCCCAAAAATTGGTATATGAAAATTTTTGCTGCATTTATTCAAATAATATCTCGATAATATACTAGAGTATTTAAAAGCTTTTATTATAATTTTTTTTCCTTAAGTCTATGGAGATTTTGGAAAGTATAGGAATCGATTGAAAGAGGTGGTAAAGTTTTCAAAACATGTTGCGTTTTAATAGTTTCAAAATAGTGTTCGCCGGGGAAGTATACAACTTTGTTTATAATTTTCTGTTTAATGGAATAGAATGGATTCTCTATATTGATAAAGGTTTTATTTAATGTGGGAATACAATATCAGATACATGTCCGCTTCTGTTAGCCTCACAAATGCGAGACCTTTGGAACACATTTTTCATTACATTCTCACACATTTCATTAATTTCATAACGAATATTTTGTTTGAGCTGCTCAAGCGCTTCTGGTTTGTTTCCATAAACCTTGCTCTTCAGATATTCCAAAAAAAAGAAACCCGGAGCAGTCAAATCAGGCGACGGTGGAAGCCAATCAACATCACAATTTTTTGAAATAATTTATTATGGAAAGAGGTCTTGCAGTAATTTCATTGTATGCGATTTTTTTTTTTTTAAAGAGAAGTAGCACTTCAGGCAACAATGCCTATTTAGTCAAGTACCGTACTACATTCTTTAGGAAAGGGATAGAGAAGACATGAAACAGGTGGTGAAAGTAAATGGATAGTCAGAAATTAACTGCCGTATAAGACAGCACAGCGACCAGTGACTATGCCTTCATCGCTGAGTAGCCCCACCGACAGTCAATTTTTAATTTTGTAGTGAAAAAACCAAGGTCTTCGTTGGGAATCGAACCCACAACCCCCATACTGACAAGCTAGTACACTACCTACTAGCTAACAGCGGCACTGTCTTGTTGATACGACATAGTAGTCAAGCCTAATGCATGAAGCTGTGGCGTTATAAACTTTTCGGTTATATAACTCTATCGCTTCCCATTTGCTGTTACTGTTACGCTATTTTCATTTTTAAAGAGGTGAGGTCCAATGGTACCTCCTGACCAAATTGCACACCCTCAGAATGATTTGATGGTTTTCCATTCCCCAGAACCGACTATTCTGTTTGTTCACGATATCCGTTTATCACATATCCGTTCAAATGAAAATGATGTCTCGTCACTCGTTACCATTTTTTTTTTGAAAATCGGTATTGTCATGGATGAGCTATAACATCCGAATGGCATATGTACGGCTACGTAAATGGTCACATATTAATCAAGTCCAAAGCATGCAGTTCTGGCGTTAAAAAGTTTTCAGTCATATCACGATATCACTCTCCATTCACAGTTACCGTTACTCCAATTGCACACCAGACTGTCACTTTTTGCGGATTTAAAGGTGACTGACTATTCTGTTTATTCACACATCCATTTAAATGACAATGTGCCTCAATGTCACTCATTATGATTTTTTCATAAAAATCGGTGTTGTCATGGGCGAGCTGTAACATCCTATTTGCATATGTACGGCTACGTAAATGGATTTGTGGTAGAAGCTCTGAATCTTATATGGAAACAAATGCAAATTATTGTGCAAAATTGTGGCCAAAATTGTTCTTTGAAGATCAAGCTCCTGAGCACGTCGTTGAAGTGAGGTTGATGGATTGTCTTGAACACTTTCTTGAGCAGCAGTAATGTTTTCAGCCGATCTTGCAGTAAGTTGTGGTCATTGCTTGGGCCTATCACCTGTAGACTCTGTTGTTGGCACGTTGTTTCTACCAAAAATTTCACGTAACTTTCTCATCGTCAGAGTAATCCATGATTGATTTTGATTAAATATGTTAACGATTAAAATGCGTTAATTAATCGAATATTTTTCTATAATAAATTTACCTCGTGCATACTTTACGACAGCCAAATATGAAGACTAATGTTTAACAAAATGGTGGGACAGCAAAGTAGTATACCTTTCTGGCTGACATCCTGTTGTGAATTTTATACTTTAAATATTTTGTATAAAATAAATTTTAGAAAAACATAACGGCAATTTTGGCAACAATTTTTTAAACAGTTTTGTTCGCTACTTATTTCACCAAATTTTTTGTCTGTCTCCCTCTTTCCAGCTGAACATTAAAATACCGAAAGTAAATAAATTTTAGGCGTGTTTAACTCTTTGTTTGCCCTTATCGACAGCATAAAGTATGTTAAGAAAATATTAAACAAATAATTGCCGATTATTTCACTTGATTAATTTTTATATAAAATTAATAAATTTCTGGATAAAGATAGCGCAACCTTGAAGAGAAAAGTGCAATGGCAAGTGAGATCTCCTTAAAGATAAATAAGAATTTTCTTTTATGGTTTGAAGAGAATGTCTTTTGCGCTCAGAGAAATATGTTTTTTTATAGACAAATAAAACAGCTTACAAAGTTGTTATAAATGTAGGTAGGCGTGTATATGTGTGCATATTTGTATGCTTTGAGTATATTTTATCCTGCCCAGTGTATCCTGCTTTAGTAAATTTAAACTACAAAAATTTTTAAGCCGAAATTTATTTTATTTTTCAGTTCAGTAATGACGTTATGGCAACTCATGTATGATTTTTGGCTTATGTTTATTTATATGTTTGTAATGTGGTGTTGTTGCTGTACTACAAATATTTATTTAATTTTGATGGTTATCTGTGGTATTTGGTTTCTTATCACTACAAAATAAAATGAAAATAAAAAATATTTTTTTTTCATTTTTGTTTAACATTTCAAATTACTTTTTGTGTTCTTTGTTTGTTTTATTTGCCAGGAGTTATCATTAATTCATAATACATACAAGTGTTATTATGATGCTTTGATTGTTTGTGTTTCCTACGTCCATATCTGTTTCATGTTAAACTAATTTCAAATATTATTTAAGTTTTAGATATTTTTTATTTTAATGTTGTTTTGATGCTTTTGACAACGATGAAGTTTTAATGGAAATTTTTATTGCTGAATAACAATTCTTATAATTTAGCACTTTGTGTTGTTATGCTTTTGCTTGAAAATAATAAAAAGTTAAATTTAAATTTAATGCAAGAAATTATATAAAAGAAAATATCTTAAACATCATACGAAAAGTCATTATTTATGACAATAATAATAAAGAATGCGTGTTAAAGTGTTCTGCCTTCTATTTATAGTTTTTACTTTTGCTAATAAATAACCGCTTTTAAATATCCCAAGATTTAATTGAAATTTTTTTTTTAAATTAAAGAACTTAAACCATGAACTTTAGCACGGCTTAAGTTCACTTTTACAAAATGAGAAAAATTTTTTATTTTAACGCTTATTTTTATTTTCCACGATTTAAGCTGCCTATATTAAGAGCAAAAACACGTCATACTAGTAAAGTTATACACCACTGAACTTGGTGGTTTTGCTTGATCTAGCCTCCTGCAAGCTGATATTTCCTAATAAAATTACAAAATCCTTCTAAACTGTGCTTCTTTTGAAGCTATATAGATGTACAGTAACGATAGACACCACTGAACTTGGTGGTTTGCTTACCTAACCTCTTGCAATTTAATATTTCGTAATAAAACTACAAAATAAATTTAACGGGACATAGTTTTACAATTTTTTATGAGTTTTACAAACATTTTTGCTGGTTTATCTGCAATAACGCAGCGAATATTGCCCTCCAAGTGATCAAACGTTGCGAGCTTATCAGTGTTGTAACGACACGGTTTCTCTGTTTGCTGGGGTATGCTTAACCGTGTCCAGGGTCGTATTGTCTCTATGTTGAATTAAAAGGTGGCTGGTTGATTCGGTATAAACCTTCAGCCCTTATTTGCCATTAATTTCCTTAACGGCAGCTCATCCTCTTTGCTGTGCCGTGTGGAAGTATCTCTGACGGTAGACGGTAGACACAATCCAGGCTGGGTAAAAACCATTGCTACACTTGTTTGTGACCTTACCGATGCTGCAATGACCAGAACCACGGGATAAGAGTTAGTATACGAGAGAAAAAACTAGAACATCGAAAATTGTGTAGGGTAAAAACCACTAGAACACAACTTACCGCTGCTCTGATCACTCCCACTAGCGGCTGTAGGCACAAACCCGGCTGGGTAAAAGTCCGGCTAGGTAAAACTGCAGGCGATAAGCTCCTGTCAAACAAAAACTATTTCATTACAAAATGTGAGTTTTATGGTCATTATGATGCTTGATATGGGAATTGAGAGATTTATTTCAATTTTAAAACATTTCTTTTTCAAAGGGACCGTTCGGCAACTATTTGACCACGAGATAATAGTTAGTATACAAGGGAAATAACCAAAACACCAGAAATTGCGCAGTGTAATAACCACTAGAACACAATTTAACGCTGTTCTGGTCACTTCCAGTAGCGAAGGTAGACACACACCAGGCTGGGTAAATACCACTGCACCAGTTTGTGACTTCATTGTATTTGCCAAAGATACTCAGAAATATTTTCGGGCGATACGCTCCTGTCAAAATATTTTTTGTTATCTGTCGACCGGTTGCGCACCAACTGCCCTCTTTGTTCATAAAGTTCTTCTTTATATACCCATTTGGCGCCATCTCAGCTGATGTATGAAGCAGCTGCGTTCATTATCAGCCGACAGTTGTACCACCACGTAAGATGGCGCTGCCCGGCGAACTGCTGTTAAACACAAAATTATAATTCAAAATTCATTCGACTTAAAACTACAATTATAAAATAAATATAATTATAAACTAAAATAATAATTTTTTTAATTATAAAATAAGTTGCCTGTGTCGCTAAAAACGACCATTAGGACTTTTAGCGTTATAATGTAGACTGGCGACTTTGCATATCCATGCAGAAAATAGTCTAGCGGCATTAAATCGCAAGATCTTGGAGGCCAAATCATCGGTCCGAAACATGATGTTATGGCGTTACCAAAAATTTCCTTTAATAAATTAATTGTGCTGACAGGTTGCACCATATTGTTGAAACCACAACTACTATAAATCAAGTATTAATGCCTCTGTAGTGGTCAGCATTGATGGTAACATTCCGAATAGTTTTTAACAAAGCATGAACTAATGATTCTTCAACCCCATAGGGCACACCAAACATTTAGCTTTTGTGGATGTTTTAACAAACATCTGAGGATTATTATGCCTCCAAATATGGCAGTTTTGTTTATTGCCTTCTTGAGCTTCTTCACTTTACAAAACTTCTGTAATGTGACTTCAATTTTTATACGAGCAAAATTTTACAAATACGCAATCTAAGATTTTTCTATGAAATCTTCCATAAAAGGGATGGACACATATCCAATTGCTGTGCACAATGGAGGATAAACTCCATTGTGCATTGATAGACTCCATAGATGCAGGACTTTCTCTATGCTACGCCTTACAACAACAATGACGTTTTCTGTATGCGGTGTTTTGTTTCTCTGTGAATGCTTGGAGTAAATGTGTTGGGAGAAAGTTCCACAGTTAAGCGAAGTAATTGCTTTTATGGACGATTTTGCTGACCATAAATGTATGTAGTGTGCGGTACGTATTTCGAACAGAATTATGGTTTTCATAATAAATTTGCCTAATCTGGAAGCTTTGCTTAAGGGCCAGTCTTATCATGTTGGAATTCCAAGCCAAACTAAATATAAATCCTGCTGTTAATTCCTTCTCCATGTGACGTCTTTCCTCGCTGTTTGTTCGCAATTGGCGAGTGCTTTCGATATGAATACATCATTATCAAGCCATATTCTATCACGTGTTGCTGAGTCAGTATATCTGGTCCTTTATTTAGCCCATAATCGTTGTGTCTACCTACGTAGTTAGATATGTCAGTCATCTGGCATTTTTTGTGGGAATTAATCCTAATATTTTCGTATTTTATTGTTGTCCAGGTACGAGTGTCTCTCTTAGGGTGTTATTCGTTTGTTTTAGTTTATGATTAATTTTGGTAGTGTGAACATTGTGTTTGAATTTGAGTTTACTTGTTTAGGTTGTTGTCCAGGTACGCGTGTCCCTCGGAGGGTGTTATTCGTTTGTTTTAGTTTATGAATTATTTAGGGAGTGTAAACATTGTGTTTGAGGTTGAGTTTACTTGTCCATTTAGAATGTCGCTGTCAAAATTTTTTTTTGGATTTTCAGGTTTTCAAGTATGTCTAATCTTCGCCCTTTTTGCTAGGACGCAGTAGAGTCATATACTGATTTTTAAGGTGTAATGCAAAGTGGGAGTCTTCTCTTTTCCATTTATATTACCGTATCTGTTCATTATCACATCATTTGCCATCTGACAATATGGTGAGCAGTTAAAAAAATCGTTGTTAAATTAAAGTTCTAATGTTTCTGATGTATCGACAGCCCTGTTAGGTTATTGGTACGGCTGTTTTTGCGGGCGTGATACTTCCATTATAGCTTGAACTACTTCTTTTTGCATTTCAACAACAATTCTTTAAGCCGTATGAAGTAAACTTGACTGCAAGGAAACTTTAGCAAACGTCTCATTTAATGTTAAACCCTGAGGTCGGCATTTTAATTTTGCGTCTGTAATTTTGGATAAATATTGCAGTTTCTTGATTTGGTTTCGTGGCGTATTGCATTATATTGTTCTTTTGAAAAATTTGTATTTAAGAAGGAAGCTAAAGCTTTATCCGCAGAGAGGGGATTTGTTTTTTTTTTTGTATCTTGATAGCACATTTTTTGCATTTTTGTTAGCCTTGGCGGGCTTTTGATACTTTCTCTCAGGACTGCAGCCAAATTGAAATCATCTTATTTACGAGCCACTGTTGCTGCTGCACGAACGAGAAGATTAGTATCAGCTTTATCAGTTAAAAGATTACTTTTCCTCTTCTGTTCTTGTTCCAAATTCTGATTTGGCGCTGAATGGGATTGCTGGTCATTTTGTATTAATTGGCCACTTCAGAAATTTTATGTTTTTGATTTCATAAGCTTTAGCTAATCAGGCCTAATATATTTGTGCCAATAAAAAACAGTTTTTTATCTCACTTTTGCCCAACGTTTTGTCAATTTTTTGTTGACTTCCTCAAGGGCTTCGTCTATTTAAAAATTAAAATCTTAATTTATTACTGGACGTCCAATACCGATAGAAGTAGATTTTTTTGAAATGTCACAATACCACAAAATGGTATTCAGAATTCAGCCACGTTTGATTTTGATCCTTAAAGACATTTATTTTTCTGCGACATATATCCCACGTTTGAGCCAATTTTACGCAAAAAAATGTATTTTTTGCTTTATATTTTTATCAATTTTAGCGAAAATAGTATTAAGTTTGAAAACTGCATCAATGTTGTCTTTCTTATTACATTCTTTTCGACATGTTTCAAACAGATCGTTTGTTTTTTTTTTTTGATAACAGGTTATCTACAAGAAAATGCAAAACTCAGAAAGCGCAAATAATCGCAATTTGTCACAAACCAAAATTAAGTCATCTTTATATATAAAAAATGTCGGGTTTTCTTTCCTGACGCTATAACTCCAGAACGCACAAACTGATTTCCAAGTTTTGCATTGGTTGGAAGGGTCTCGGGCTCCGTGAGGTCTATAGTAAGGAAAATTTCAGAAAAATTTCAACAGAAAATCAGGAAAACAGGGAAAATCATTTTTCACATACAGCGCCATCTCTGATACATAGCATGTACTACAACGGCACCAATACGTGGTGTGTGAGCATCCCTCACGAAAATAAGTACGTTTCATTTTAAATAGATGGCACCGTACGCTAGGTCACATGTACTCTGTTCATCCTAGAAATGATGAATGTTTTTATTTGTGTCTGCTGTTGGTAAATGTACGTGGACCAAAATCATTTGCGCATTTGAAAACTGCGAATGGCCACCAATGCCAAATATATCGAGAAGAATGTCAACTATTGGGTTTGCTGGACAACGATCCTCATTGGGATTTAACACTTGCGGGTTCAGTTGTTTCATCAAATGCGTACCAAATGCGAACGCTGTTCACTATTATCATCACCACATGTTTCCCCTCACAACCAATTCAGTTTTGGAACAAATACAAAAAAAAAAACAAAGACGACCTATGTAAAGCTATCTTGCATCGCTTGCAAATGCATTCGAACGAATGGGAAATATTTATCATTTCATTGATTTTGGCAATTTTTTGATCAAGATATGACATAGCTTTAGCGTTAGCATCATCTGGATTTGCGGCGACTAGATGGCGGTCGTACTGCACATTCTGCGCTTAAGTTGGCACTCAATTTAAACACAATTGATACCAAAACATGCAATATTTTCCGATCCAGTGCAATGGGAAAATTGTTGATGCAATGCAAGCTCATTGCTTGGGATGAGTGCACAATGGCACATAAGAAGTCACTTGAAGCACTTAACTTCACACAGAAGGATCTTCGGCGAAATAACAACAACTTTGGCGGCTTGATGATATTGTAGGCAGGCGATTTTAGGTAAACGTTGCCAATAATTCCCCGTGCAACGCCTGTAGATGAATTGAATGCTTGCCTGAAGGCATCATCTTTGTGGAATAACGTAAAAACATCGCTAACTATTAATATGAGATTTCAACTTTAAAATGATCAAAGAGCTGCACAATTTTCCAAACAATTGTTAGCTGTTGAAATTGGAAAAGTTCCAGTCGATGTGACAGCTGGATTAATTACACTTACCAATGGCATTTGCCGATTTGTAGACTCTCAATCAGCTCTTATTGAAAATGTTTTTCCAAAAATTAGTGAGAATCATCAGAATTATGCTTGGTTAAGTCAACGAGCAATTCTCGCCCCAAAGAATAACGATGTACACGCACTGAATTTCACCATTCAATTAAAAATCGATGGCGATTTGGTGACATACAATTCCGTTGATTCCATAACAAATCCCAATGATGCAGTAAATTATCTAACGGAGTTTTTTAACTCTCTGGAGTTACCAGGATTTCCACCACATAACTTACAACTCAAAGTTGGTTCAGTTATTATGATATTGCGTAATTTGAAGCCACAGCGACTTTGCAACGGTACTCGATTTCCGGTGAAAAGACTTATGCAGAATTTGAGTGAGGCAACCATTATTAATGGAAAGTACGCAGGTGAAAATGTATGTATTCCTCGAATACCAATGATTCCGACTGATCTTCCGTTTGACTTCAAACGATTGCAATTTCCGGTTCGCCTTACGTTCGCAATGACAGTGTTTTTCACATATACGCAGCTATACGTTGCGTGTTCTTGAGCTGGGAAACCATCCGCTTTATTTGCGTTAACGTCAGACCAAAAACAAAACTGTAGTTCACCAAAGAGCACTTTAATGAAACGGATAATGTGCGGACACGTATAATGCTTTAATTCAGTATTTAATTTGAATTCACTTTCATTTTATACTTAGAGAAGTTCAACTAAATTCCACTTCATTTTTGTAATCGAAATGAATTCATCACTGTTGTGCAATGAAATAAAATTTTTCCTTTTCATATATAAAACAAACAAAATAATTTTTCTTCATCTTTTAATATCCAAACGAAATGTTACAAAAAACGAAGCCATCTGGTGGCGAAACACAGTTCGCTAGAGTTGTTTGTTATATTATAAATAATCCACTTTATCAATTTGAAAAAGTTCAGATGGCGACAAAATTCTTAAACGCTTACGGAATGTAAAAGTTAAAAAAAACACTGAACCCTTTTAAGGTGAGGTTGTGTAATGAGTTCTTTTCAAGTATATCGACATAAATATAAAGCAGTTATAATTAAAAACGGTAGTACTTATCCGTGTCTTTATTTTCCATTTAAATTAACATTATTAAAATAAACACAAATCGAGCAAAAACATACTTAAAGTTGGCCTTGCACTTGACTTTGACGTACAAATGTGTCACGGTGATTTTTTTTAACGCAAAAAAATATTACAAACATATGCCTTGAAGCATTTCTAATTAAACAACAACAACAATATTAAAAAGTCACTTTGATTTACATCAATTTAGCACAGAAAAAGCTGTCATTTGACCTACAGGGCGATGTGAGCCTTTTAGTCATTTGTTAAAATAAAGTATTGATTTAAATTTAATTTAATATTTAATTCAATTACACATGCAATTTGCCAGCAACTCCTATAATTTTGTAAAGAACTAAATTTATTACGTTTAATAATAATCAAAAAAGGCACGTATGCCTGAAACGTTTAGTATTGAACTACCAAAATATATGAATCGGCTAAAAATGTGTAATGGAGAAAGGCACATTCTATCTTTTCTTATTAAACAAAATTGAAAATAAGCAGAAAATTTCAAATGATAAAATTAATGAGCTTAGAAAAGAAAAGAATAGGAAAAATATGTTGACAAATTTTATCTCAAGGCCATAACAACTGCAGGGACAGTTGAAAGATTGACCGAATGAAAAAGTAAACAAAGAAAAATATTGAATACTTTAACTATCTACGTGTGCAGGAGTGTGCTCATCACAAGAAATTTCAAAAGGATTAAGTTCTTATTAATATGTCGTCTTTAATAATCTATCTCTCTCTCTCTCCTTTTCGTCTTCTTATAAGAACAAAAGCTTATCAGCCTAAATAAAAAAAGTTATGTGGGCCCATACTCATGTATTTAGGTATGTTTGTGTATGTGTTTGTGTGTGTGTATGCATATAAATTTGCTTAATCCAATTGCAAATATTAATTAAATTAAAAGCTTGAGGTTTGGTTAATTATTTTATACAAATAAAACTGATTATTTAATTCCATTTTAATAACATTTAATAGTTAAAAGGACAGAAATAAGGTGTGAATAAATAGTGCGTCAATATTTACAGCACTATTAGGCTGCTCCAAGCAGAAGGTATTATAAAAATATATCATTAGAGACATAGAGCTTTAAGTTAGCTGCACTTATCTAACTGGTAGCCATTTTGACAGCTGCCAAATTATTTATGTTTACTTTGGTTTAGCATTTTAACATGAATTGACTGACGCCTAAACAACGCTTGCCAATTGTGCAAACTTATTTTAAAAATCATGGTTCTGTTTGAAACACATATCGCCCATCAGAAAAATAGAAGCCACAAGAGATCCTAACAAGGCACACATTCAGTGAATGGGCACAAAGCCAGATTGCAGTTAATATCGATTTTCCTAAACGATTTTAGCCATGATTTAGCTCACTTTTCACTTGAATGGTCAAAAAGCAAAACTGCTTATTTGAAGAGATGATAAACCTTAATTGTATGTTGAGATACAGGTACCCCCAGTAAAACTAACTATTGGGTGGACTTTATGGTCACTGGCACGCACTTCTTTCAAAACGATGCTGGTCAGAACGTTACAGTTAATGCTGTAGAGACATGATTATTGGCTTTTTGGTTTGTCACCTGAACAATCATTTCAGTACGACGGTGCGTTATATCACAGCTCGTGATATAATTGCATTATTAAAATAAGCGTTTGGTAGCAGCATGCTTTTACCTTTGAGAACTAAGAATTGTTTGCTGATTTAAAGCCGCGCTAAACTATTTTCTTTAAGGATACGTCAGCGACTTCACGTATCCTTTAAGAAAATAGTTTAGCGCGGCTGTAATATAACGCACCGTCGTATCTACGCTTTTGAGTCCGAAACGATTGACCACTTGGAGGACAACATTCACCGCGATATTGTAGATATACGGCCCCAAATTTTCGAAAAACTCATCGAAACTTGGACTTTCAGGTAAGACTACATCTAAGCCAGCTGAAGCGATCATATGCCAGAAGTCACATTTAAATTATAATGCCGGAATATTTTTTTTTTCTTTCGGACTAGCACTCATGCAGTGATCTCAACATATGCAATGCATTGTGCCAAGACTAGGAAGTCAAGATGGGGAGGAGGAAAGAGGAATTAGTATTTGTGAACATTCAATTTGAACTTTTCTACATTGAAAGTGACAGGAAGCACATCTGGAGGGAGTTTATTCCACATGCGGACTGTGCTGCTAAAAAAACGATTTTTCCCTGTAACTTGTAGTGTGATTCACTAGCCAATCGACCACAAATGATCGAGCTTTCAACGAAAGTTCTGCTAAAAAAAAAGTGGCACAATGGCTGATAGATTGAGTTGTCTGTTCTTCTACGCCCAACAGTGTTAATTACGGCTTTTGTATGCACTCTACGACGTTTCTGCCGATGTATATTATCATTTAAAGTACCCCCCGGGGGTACATTGATATGTTTTGACGGAATCTAATCGTCATTACAAGTGTCAATGGGGGTAAAAGGGATCCCAGTTCCCTTCAAGGCTAGCAGGAGCCAACTGGGCAATTCCACTATATTTCCACGGGAATCAGTAAAGCCATAGAGTTCAGCTTTATGGTTTTTTTAGCATTTTAGTTGTTCTCTGACAGATTATTGAGATTCGCCCTTCGGAAGAATCGTGATGGCTGTGTGTTTCGAGGTCCTCGTTTGAGTTGTGTGGGTCGGATCATTCACGATGAACACAATGAATAGTCCAGGTACACTGAGCATGATTGCGGTTGTGTACTTAAATTTTATTAAGCTTCATGCGTTCTGGCCAATCGACCAATCGTTTTAGAAAATGAGCCACTTGGAGGCTTCTTTAAAAACCTAAAAATTGTATTTAGTCCATCGAACATCATACTGAATTTTTATGCCAAGGACATCGAGAGCTTTCGATTACGTAATACCCATATCACCCATAGTAAACGTTGCAGCATCATCTTTCAAATAAAAAAAATTCTTTGACATGAATTCCTATACCTCTACCAAAAACACCCTTTTTTAATACGTAAAGATTTATGGTGTCAGTTTTTTTTCAATTTAAGGTATTTAAAAATTTAAATTTTAAAAATAGAAAAATATCATCATAAAATTTAAGTTGAAAGCGAAATATTTAATAAATTTTTAAAAATATCCACTTTTTTGTGTACCAAACCCTTTTTTTGCAAAAAATGCTCTTCCATACAATATATATTTTCATTAAAAACGATTTTTTTCTAAAACGATTTTTACAAAAACCACTGTTTTCGTAAAAAAACTCTGTCTTTCAAAAAAAATTTTTTGTCATTAAAAACGCTTTTTTGCATTAAAACGCGTTTTTTTCATTAAAAAAACCTTTTTGCATTAAAAAAACCTTTTTGCATTAATACGCTTTTTTCATTAAAAAAAAACGCTTTTTTCCATTATAAAAAACTTGTTTTTCTTTAAAATAATGCTTTTTTCCATTAAAAGAACTATTTCTTCATTAAAATCGCTTTTCGTATTAAAAAATTCTTTTTTCATTAAAAAACGCTTTCTCCATTAAAAACACTTTTTTCCATTTAAAAACGCTTTTTTCATTAAAAAAACACTTTTTTCATAAAAAAAAATACTTTTTTTCATAAAAAAATACTTTTTTTTATTAAAAAACGCTTTCTCCATTAAAACCGCTTTTTTATTTAAAAAATGTCTTTTTCCTTAAAAAAAAACTCTTTTTCTATTAAAAAAACGCTATTTTCATTATGAAACCCCTTTTTTTTATTAAAAAAACGCCTTTTTCATTAAAAAACGCTTTTTCCATTAAAAAACTCCTTTTCCATTAAAACGCTTTTCGCATAAAAAAATCTTTTTTTTTCCTTAAAAAACGCTTAAATAACAATTAAAAAAATCTTTTAAAAAATGCCTTTTTCGATAAAAATCTTTTTTCACATAAAAGCAAATCTGTTTGTTTATCAAAAACGTACACATTTTTTCACAAGAATCTCCTATTTAAATCAAATATTTAATTTAAGAAAAATTTATTTATTATTCATAAAAAAAATTGATGCATAAAGTCAATTTAGTCAGTAAATTACTTATTGGACATCTGGCGATGTTGTTTTTATTGTGTTTTATAGTGTTTTTACCTTCTTTATGGAGAATCCGACAATTAAAACCATTTTTTTCACCTCTTTTAATAGAGTTATGCTCCAATAATACGTTTAATATGTTTTCGAAATGCCAACTTTTTAACAATTTAACTAAAAGCTAAATTTAACACATTTAAATCAATTAAATGAGAATTATATTATTTTAAAATGCTCTGTAAAATTTGTTTTTATTTATTCATTTCCCATTTTTAAAAATTTGCTTAAACATTAAAACTGCTATTAAAACTACTTTAACTATTTTTAAAGAAATTTTTCTTAATACTAAAAGATTTAAAAATATCTACGACTTTGTTTTCAGAACGTTCTGAATAGTTTCACTACGATTTTTTTTATATATTTTTTTACTCTGAATGTGCTTTTAAGCATTTTGAAAGCTGCTTTCTATTTTGTCAAGTGCGAGGATAATTTTTTAAAGAGAAATTTTTTCCCTTTCAACTTTATAATAATTAACAGTGGGCTTTAAAAAATTGTTTTCTCCAAATTTCCAAAAATGTTTATGTTCCTTTAGAACATTCCTATTCTTCTTTTTCTTGCTTGCCATCTTCTATAGCTCTACTTTTGCTCGCGTCTTCCTCTGAGCCAAAATAGGTTTCTGTACTAATGATTTCAATTTCTCTTTCGACATCATCTAACGTTGGAGGTGCTGGTACTGTGATGCTGATGATGCCATCTTTCGATAGAGTAGCCTTGGCTAAAGTGGCATCATAGTTCCTTGGCAGTTTATATTTACGTACAAATGAATTGGTAATACACAGGGCTGGCAATTTGTTAGCTCTTTCATCCCTATGCTGGCCTTCTAATATGAGAGTGTCGGTATTTTTTACTTTTAGCTTCAACTCTTCAGCTCTAAAATGATGCACATCAATGACAATTTTGTAGGTGCCTTTGCCACAGCTATCCTCTTCATCACCTGTTTCCACATACACCCGACCCGTTAGGCAAGATCTATGACACCAATCGGACATTTTGTGACAGCAATCAAAATGATGATAATCCCAATCAAAATCAATCAAAGAAGACCAAAACCTTTTACGTAAAGGACATTTGTAATGATAACGATATGTATCCCATGGCCTGTGCCAGTAATGATCATAATGCCAATCCCAATCCCAATGCATTTTAACACCTCCTCTTAAACGTTTGCAGCAATTAATCTTAAAATTAAATTTATTTCGTCGTTTGTCGTTCGTCGTTTTGCCAACGTTAACGTTTGTGACAAACGTAATTATTTTTGGTGAAAGAACCAAAAAAACTGTTGTCTCCGCACGCGGCTCTAGCCTAAATTGTACTAATAACTTTTTATCTTGTTAAGTTATTAGGAAAACCCTTTCGCTAGCAACTTCTAAAGGTTTAAGCAATAAAACAATTTGTACGACAGCAACGATGGCAGCCTTGACAACCAAAGTTGTTGGCTGAAAGTGGAAAGTGGAAGCCATGGATATTTGTTTTTGCGTTTTATTTAATGGAAATTATTTGTCTGTCTGTTTGTTTATTTTTTATTAGCATAATTTTTTTTCTTTTTTGTGGACTTAATAAACTAAAAATAAGTTGAGGATTTTAGCAAGTTGCCATGTGTATTTAAGGATCTTATATAATTGAGAGTTTTATTGTTCCAAGAAAGTTTTGTAAGGAGATTAAAGGATTTCTTAGATGGCCAATACAATCTAAACTTTTGGGAGTATAATTCCTTTTATCCTGCTGCTGCTTATAATATCCAGGAGGGAAGCTGGTATCTGGGAGGAGAAAGCAAGAAAAAGTGCATAAGACAGCTATAAAGGACTTTACGTGGTATAAATCAGAAAACTATTAAAGAGTTCTTCAAAAGACTTTAGTTTTCAAAGGACTTTAGATACGAGCGATCCAGCAAAATACTTTATGGGTCCTGAAGCCGCTCCAAGCAAAAAAGATGAACCACCACGCAGTCTGACAAGTTTTGTAAGGAGATAAAAAGATTTCTATGGTGGCCAACATAATCCCAACTTTTGGGGGTATAATTCCTTTCATTCCTCTCTTAGTAAAACTGTGAACTTCTGCTTCTGGTCATATTAGCCCGGAGGGAAGTTGGGTACCTGTAAAAATCTATTTAAAAGTTAAAAAGTGAATAAGGCAGGTATGAAGGACCTTACGTGCTATAAAACAGAAAACTATTAAGGAGTTGTTGTTAGTTCTTCAAAGGACTTTAGATGTGAGCGATCTGGCAAAATAGTTTATGAGTCTTAAGGCAGAAAGTTTGAAGCCGCTCCAACCATAAAAGATGAATTAATGCATGAGTCTGAAAGGTACTCCACATATGAAGCTAACTAGAAAGTAATAGTCATCCCTATGCAGATAATATCCAAGATAAACTAGAAGACTTTCAAGGATACCAATGCTAGCTGGATATCAATGGTACAAATTTCCTTCACTTGCGGAAGGCGAAGTTAGAGATCAACAGTCTCGAGTGTATGGACTGGATGATATTTTATTTAGGACTTTAACCTAAAATTAGAGGGCGACTGGGAGATGTTGAGATGGCAGGACACATCATGTATGTGTCTAGTGTTCACTAATAATACACTTTAGATACTGTGGTAGTAGGGTGGTATTGAAAAATAAATTTTGGATTTTTCACCGGCTCTTCCCCAAAAATGTGCCAATTGACTAGAAAACGAGATTGAACTGCAACGGAACACCGGGTGATCTGGTGAAAAATCAAAAAAATTTTTTTTTGTAACTCACCCCACTGTGACAGGCTTCAAAATTATATGACACCCTGTAATCAAAACAGTATTCAGTGTGTAAACCGGACGGTATTTTGTTTGTGACTTGAACAGATGTTGCAATAAGCGGACAAGTGAGACGGATGGTTAGTTCAGCATTCACTATTCACTTTATATTGTCGTTAGATGTCGTGGCAGGCTTCAAAATTAAACGAGACCTTGAAATCAAAACACTTTTCAGTGTGTAAACTGGACGGTACTTTATTTGTGCCATGAACAGATGTGGAAATAAGCGGCCGAGTGAGAAGGATGGTTATTAAAATTGCAAAGACGTCAGAGCATAATATCATGTGTAAGTGACTAACAATATACTTTATAATACCGGTAGATGGCAGACCTAAAAATTTTACGTGACTCTGCTATGAAAACACTTTTGAGTGTGTAAAGTGGATGGTATTTTATTTGTGACTTTAATACGTGTGAAAATAAGCGGACGACAGGGAGGAAGGTTTAGTAAAAGTGCTGATATTTACTAAAAATTTACTTTATATTGCAAGGTGTCCCTGTAGTTTAGTAGGTAGTGTACTAGCTTATAAGACTGGGGGTTGTGGGTTCGATTCCCAACAAAGATCTTGTTTTTTCACTACAAAAATAAAAGTTGACTGTCGGTGGGGCTGTTCACTGATGAACGCATGGTTACTGGCTACTGTGCTGTCTTTATATGATAGTTAATTTCCTTAACTATCCTTCTACTTTCACTACCTGTGTCATCTCTTCTCTATTCTTTTTCTAAAGAATGTAGCATGGTACTTGACTAAATAGGCATTGTTGCCTGAAGTGCTACTTCTCTTTAAAAAAAAATAGTAGATGCCATGGGAGCCTAAAAATAATGCGAAACTCTGTAATGAAAAGTAATTTTTATTGCAAATTACTGCTCCACAGCAAGTTTCTGTTAGGTGCTCTTTGATATGGCAGGGAAAAGGAGGATCCCAATTGAGAAGTCTTTCAACTGATTACAGAGCAACAAAGGTGCTTAGAAACAAGTGAAAGTGAGTTTTATTTGTAAAAAGTTAATTATCAAGAGAATGCTAAAAGAAGACTACTAGACGGAAGAAATTCAATATATTTGGAAAAAAAACATGCAGTGGTTTTGGTGATATGTAAGTGGGGTATTGTTGAAAAATTGAACTCGATTTTTATTCAAAATGGTCTAAAAATGGCATGAAAGAGTTTCACTTTAAAATTATGTCTAGAGAATGCTTACAAACCCTTAAAGAAAACTATTAGACTTGCAAAGTTCAGTAAATTCGGAATAAATCCATACAGAAGTTTCGGAGATAACTGGGGCTTGTGAAAGAGAGAGCTAAAGACAGTAAAAGAAGGAGAGCAAGATATAGTGAAATAATGAAGAGAGAGATGGTGAAAGAAAAATAAATAGAGAGAGCGAGAGAGAGAGCTAGTGATTGAAAGTGTATAACTTTTCGCTGCATTTTGGGCATTAAAAAGCACTAAATGGGAACACTTTTTATTTGTTTTCCTATTTTTCTCCTTTCAAAAATTTCATTTAAAGTTTGATCGATATTTTTACACAAACAACTACAAGTTAAAATTTTTAACCTTTTAGACATCGACATGCTTGACACACAATACAAATATAAATATACGAGAGGTATTAGGAAAATTAAGAAAAGTTTAAGTTTATTTAAAAAAAAAATCTTTTTTAATGCTTAAAGAATATTTAAAAAATAATTTTGTATTCCCAGTTATTTTCATTTGCAAGGAATGTTAAAGGATTATTTCCTATTTTTTAGCGACTACCCATCGTATATTAAAATATAGCTGGCTACAACAAAAAGTAGTTGCATGAATATAATAAATTGTATTGTATTTCATGATGTTGCTGTTATACTTGGTAGAAAAACAAAAAAAATAAGAAAAAAAGTTTAAGAATAAAAAATTATTTGACATAAAAAAATATTTACTTTTTATTTTATTTTATTTTATTTTTAATTCTGTTTCTCAGTTTAACTTTTAGTATTTTATTACATGTTATGGAAGTTGAAAAGCATTACAAATAACAGCACCAAAACTAAAAGAAAAAAATATTAATGAAATTCGTGACCTTACGCTGCTGTCGTTGTTGGTTGTCAGCACTGTGACAGCTTGTTCACTATATAGAAACTTATATCAAATTACGGAAAAAATATAAAAAATTATGTTGTATTTGTTTTTGTTTTTTGTTCATTAATAAAATTTTTCAAATAAATATGAAGCGTTTGCACCATGGAGTTTATAATAGAAATTATGCTGGAGAAAATTGTTCTGAAAAACATTTTATACACAAACTAAACACAAGCACATTTTAAATTCTTAATCTTAGTGTAACACAATTTATAGCGGTGCATTTACTAACACATAGAGGAAAATTATGCTAATGTAGTGGTGAGTTATAAACCCGCACATAAATTTTACACTAAATAAAACTGATGGCTTTACGAACGGAAGTGTTTATCGCTGTTCAATTAAAATTAAATGTCCTGTTGGGAAATACTTCTTTTGTTGGTGACGTTTAAATACAGGGTGTCCGCTGGAAAGGTATACTACTTTGTTTGTTTATAATTTTGATTAAATGAGAGAATAGAACTTATATTGATAAATGTTTCATTTAATGCTGACAATTATGTATGGAATACAATATCAGATAAATGTCCAGCTCTGTTAGTCTCATAAGTACGAGTCCATTTTTCATCACGGTCTCATACATTTCACGCGGTATTTCATTAATTTCATCACGAATATTTTATTTGAGTTGCTCAAGCGTTTTTTATTTATTTACATAAACCTCGCTTTGCAGATATCCCCACAAAAAGAAGTCCGGAGCAGTTAAATCAGGTGACCTGGGAGGCCAATTAATATCACCATTTGTTGAAAAAACTTGTTGTGGAAACAGGTCTCGCAGTAATTTGCGATATGGCACGAAATGTTAATTAAGCCCAAAGAATGCAGTTGTGGCGTTAAAAGGTTTTCAATCATATCACGATATCGCTCTCCATTCACAGTTACCGTTACGCCATTTTGATTTTCAAAGAAGTCCAATGATTCCTCCTGACCTCACCCCAGGGGGCACATAATAAGTCTTTATGGATCACACAACTATCTAGACTTGTGTCTTGCAGGGGTAAAAGGGAGCCCAGTCCCCTAACAGGCTAGTAGGGGCCAACTGGACAATCCACTATATTTCCACGGGAATCAGTAAAGCCCCAGAGTTCCGCTAATTGTCTTTTTAGCCTTTTAGCTGTTCTCTGACTGATTATTGAGGTTGGGCCTTCGGGAGTATCGTGGTGGCTGTGTGTTTCGTTTGAGTTTGTGGGTGGGATCATTCATAATGAACGCAGTGAGTGGTCCAGGTCCAGTGAGTATGAATACCGTCGTGTTCTTAATTATACCCCCCGGGGGCACATATATGGTCTTAATGGAGAGCTACTATGTAGACCTATGCAACTGGGGGGAAAATGGAGCCCAGTCCCCTGAAGTCAGCAGGGGTACAACTGGAAACTTCACTTTATTTCCACGGGAATCAGTAAGCCGTAGAGTTCATTATATGTCTCTTTAGACATTTAACTGTTCTCTGACTAATTATTGAGGTTGGCCTCTATATGGGAGTATCGTGGTGGTTGTGGTTTCGCGGCCCCTTAACAGTATAATGGTTATTATGGTGGCCAGGATCATCTCACTGATAATGACACGCAAAGTGAATGATCCAGTCCAGTGAGCATGCTAGACATGTGTTCTGGACAGGAGTTGGAAAGTCTCCAACTCTTAAGCAAGGAGTGATGATTTGCAGCCCTGCTCTGGAATCATCGAAGTTGCAACTAAAAAGTTCTGTTGCATAGAATTATAGCTTCGGCTTCCTAGGACGAGCATGACGTTCCAAATTATGCAGTGGTTCGATCCACCATCTGATTAAGGCTTCATTGCCAGGCGCGGATGTAAATCTATTCACACGTTGTTCTTAATTATATTAAGCTTCATGCGTTCTGGACCAGGAGTTAAATAGTCTCCAACTCTTCAGCAAGGAGTGAAGGCTGCGGCCTACTCCGAGGTTTTGAAGTTGCAACTAGGAGTGACCGGAGGATATACGTATCCGAAGGCCTTCTAGGGCGAGGATGACGCTACATATTATCCGCAGTGTTAATAATCCACCATCTGATTAAGGCTCACGGCCAGGTGCAGATGTAAAGCTTATTACGTCATTGCTCCTGAAGAAATTGCACACCAGAATGTCATTTTTAATGGATGGAAAGGTGACTGTTTAATAATTTAAGGGTTTCCCATTCCCCAGAATCGACTATTCTCTTTATTCACATATACATTCAAATGGAAATGTGCCTTGTCACTCATTATGATGTTTTTCTGATAACTGTGATTGTCATGAATGAGCTATAACATTCTATTGGCATATGTAGGACGGCGTAAATGCTTTGGTGTCCACTGAATCTTAAATGGAAACAAATACAAATCGTTGTACAAAATTGAGGCCAAAGTTATTCTTTGAAGACCAAGCTCCTGAGCACGGCATCAAATTGAGGTTGATGGATGTTTTTGAATACTTTCTTGAGAAGCAATAATGATTTCAGCCGATCTTGCAGTACGTTGTAGGCCATGCCTGGGCCTATCACCTACAGACACTCTCTTTTTTTCTCTTTTTTTGAAATCATTCACTACACGATAAATAGTGCGTTTTGTTGGCGCGTTGTTTCTATCACAAATTTTACTTTCTTTTTCTTTTATAAAAAGAGAAGTAGCACATCAGGCAACAATAACTATTTAGTCAAGTATCGTGCTACATTCTTTAGGACAGGGATAGAGAATAGATGAAACAGGTGGTGGAAGTAGAAGGATAGTCGGAAATTAACTGCCGTATATAAGACAGCACAGCGACCAGTGACCATGCCTTCACCACTGAGCAACTCCACCGACAGTCAATTTTTATTTTTGCAGTGAAAAAAAAACCACAGTCTTCGTTGCGAGTTGAACCCATAACCCCTAGTTCCCCTGACAAGCTAGTACACTAGCTTGTCAGGGGAACCTTCTTATTGTCACAATAAGCGATGATTGAGTTTCACGAAATGTTTTAACGATTAAAACATGTTGGTTCTTCGAATATTTTTCCATAAAAAAATTTCCATGTGTCCACTTCACGACTGCCAAATATGAACTGTCAACAGTAATGTTTATAAAAATGGCGGCAAAGCAAAATATTATACTTTCCCGACGGGCACTCTGTATTACTGAATAAAATTCCTAATCGATGCAAAATTGTCATTATTGTGAGAAATAGCCTTGGTCAAAAACTAGATAAGACATTTCCTACAGGACAATTTTTTGAAATCGTTAGACATTTCCATCCCTATTAGGAATGCCAACATTGGCAGTCTCGTTATTTCGTTGTCAATATTTCATAAATTGTTTTCGAACATTTGTGGCTGTCTATCAGCAATTAGCGATCTTAGAGGTGAATTTTTGAGGGTCCCAAACGTAAAACTATGCGGTTACAAAACGTTTCCTTTAGCAAGTTATATATAGCACTAGCTGTTTAATATACTGCACCGTCTTATTGAAGCGACTGCTCGTACACATCATGATTGTTTGATTAATGATTTAAAAAGTCATTAATCATGGCTGTAAAGCAGCCATTTTTAATTGTAGCGTTCTGACCGGCATCGATTTTCCTTCCCGGTAGACTTCATGTACAATTTGTAAGCGTTGTGCAAACGTTTGCATATTTATATTGAAATTGCAAACTAAACTAAATATAAATATTTTGCCAGCTGAGAAATGGCAGCCTGACCTAAGTTGGCAACTTAAACTTCTATAAAATCACCCCTTAATTGTTTAGTTTTTAATTAATACCACTCATACGTGATGGAGCTTATTATCTACCTCAGAAACCCATATTTATCAAACCAATCTCTCTCCGTCTGCCCCTCTCTCTTTAAATATTTAATTACTTCTTTTCTATTTCCTTCAAGGATAAAATTTGCTTTAACAAAAATTCTTTACTTAAACTGACTTTAATTTTCGTATTTCAATCTGTTTCAAGTCAATTCTTGTGCTTAATCAAGTATTAAAAATTCGGTTATTTCCGCTTATTTAAACTTTTTAGCGTTAAGTATGGAATTTTAATGTTCTTACAATTGTTTTCACTTTAAAACACAGAGAGAGAGAGAGAGAGAGAGATAGAGAGATAGAGAGAGAGCTAGTGAGTAAAAATAACAAATGTTGCAAGTTTGGTCAGCTTTAAAACATGTGAGTAGCATGGTTGGTTAAATGGTTTTGGTTGATTGTTTAGTTGCTTGGCTGCATGGTTGACTGGATTATTCAGGCACCACTATATTTGATATGAAACATATTACTTAACTCAAGTTCTGCTTATTGAGTACTTTTCGAATTTTAATGGAAAGTTCAAACTTAAATATGTTATACTACAAGTAGTGGTTTTTTTTTTATTGAATATATCAAATTTTAGTTAAGACAATAACTTATTTTAAAATGTTTTATAGATTTTTTAAATAACTTTAAAAATTAAATAGACTTGAAATTTTATAACGTTTAAGTGTTATAAAGTTTTATTAGTATTTTTAATGCAATTCCAAAAGAGATAATGCTTTTTTTAGAAGGGCAACTATTGAAAGGGATTCTCTTCAAGCATTTTATAATTAATGTTAATTATACGCCACCATGAAAAACTTATTCTTTAAATTATAATTATAAAATATTCAAAAAAATTTCATAGGAAATTCGTGTTAACATTAATAATTTACAAACTATCATATCAAAAATTAATCTCAAGATTTTTCAACACCCCAATTGCAAGTAATGGTGATTTTAATTGGCCTCCACGATCGGCTGATTTGAGTGCTCCGCACTTCTTATGTGGGGATATCATAAAAGCAAGGACTTACCAGAATTGCTTGAGCAACTTAAACAAAATATTCGTGATGAAATTTTATGAAATAACGCGTGAAATGTGTGAGAATGCAATGAAATATTTACTCAGAAGGGCTCGCATTTGTGAAGCTAACAGAGGCGCATATTTATCTGATGCTGTATTCCACATATAATTGCCGACATTAAATAAAACATTTATCAATATAAGATCTATTATATTTCATTTAATCAAAAATTATAAACAAACAAAGTAGTATACTTTCCGGGGGGCACCCTGTACAAATTTATATTGAAAGTCCTGGTTCTGTTCGAAGTACATATCACACATTGCAACCGCATTACGGTCAACATAATCGTCTATTAAAATATGATCACGTTTACTCTCTGATATTATTACTGATATTATGCATCTACGGAGATGTTGTACAGTGCGTACAGAAGAGGTTATTGCGGCTGTAGGGCGTAAATTAGAGGAATACCCGTATCAGTGTGTCTATTTTATAGAAGATTTTGCAAAAAAAATCTCGCTTTACTTGCTTAAAAAATCCAACTCGTATAAGAACTGAAGCTATACGATCACCTTATATGGTGTAGATTCGCTGAATAAGCTCAAAACCAAATTGCCGTTGTTCGCGATATTCATAGCAAATTTTATTTAGCGAGGGAACTCACATTGTTTTGAATTGATGCGTTAATAAACAAAACGGCCTTATTTCGAGTGATGATAATCCTCACGTTATATCTACAACAACGGGCTGGTGGAGGCATTGTTCCATACTTCTTTAAACGAACGTTATAGGTAATGGCGACTGCTATATAGAGCCACCATTAATGACGTGATAAGATTTACATCTTTTCCTGGCCATGGGCCTTAATCAGATGGTGGATCAAAAGCCCGGAGTAGGACGCAGCCTTCACTCCTTGCTGAAAAGTTGGAGACTATCCAACTCGAGGTACAGAACACATGAAGCTTAATATAATTAAGAACACGACGGCATTCATTCTCACTGGACCTGGACCATTCATTGTGTTCATTGTGAAAGATCCGACCCACAAACTTAAATGAGGGCCTCGAAACACACAGCCACCACGATACTCCCGAAGGGCCAACCTCAATAATCAGTCAGAGAACAGCTTAATGCCTAAAGAGACAAATAGCGGAACTCTGGGGCATAACTGATGCACGTGGAAATATAGTGAACTTTCCAATGGATTCCTACTAGCCTTGAAGGCGACTGGGATCCCTTTACCCCCGAAGACACAAGTCTAGATGGTTGTGTGATCTATTAGGCTTATAAATGTGTCCCCGGGGGGAAAGAGCCACCATTAATGTTGTTTTCCTTCATCAATGAAACTAGCATGATGCGGATCTGTGGTTTCAACAAGACTGCACAACGTGTCACACAGCTCGCGCCACAATTAAATAATTGAAGAAAAAGTTTGACAACCGGATAGTTTCACTTTTGGACCCAAAATTAATTAATTGAAGGAAACGTTTCACTTTTTGGACCCACAATTGATTAATTTAGGAAAAAGTTTGATAACCGGATAGTGCCATGTTTTGAACCAATGAATTGGGTTCTAAGATCATGCGATTTAATATCGCTAGGCTATTTTCTGTGGGAACATGTGAGGTCGGTAATCTACGCCAATAATCCGAAAACCATTAACCACTTTAGGACAATATCAATCGCCTTACTGCGATTATCTTAAGTCGGGATTTCCTTCCTGACGCTATAACTCCAGAACGTACGAACCGATTTCCACAGTTTTGCATTGTTTATAGCAAAGAAAATTCAGGAAAAATTTTAAGAGAAAAGCAGGAAAACAGGGAAAATTATTTTTCACATACAGTGCCATCTCTGATATATAGCATGTACTACAACGGCACCAGTACGTGGTGTGTGAGTATCTCTCACGAAAATAAGCATGTCCGACATGCAAATAACCAATGAAATATACAATGAAGGATTGATTCTGATTGAGACTATTGCAAACAAGCTACTGATTGAAGTCCAGAATTAAATCGAGAGCTGCAATACAATGTTGATACATTGCAGGAATTTGTTCGAAATAATGTGCCGTTGCTGAAGCTGAATGAACAGCAAAAACAAGTATACGAAACATTTATGCAAGCGGTGGACAATAATACTGGTGGTCTATTCTTCCTGGACGCACCTGGAGCTACCAGGAAAATATTTGTCATTTCATTGATTTTGGCCACTATTCGATCAAGATGTGACATAGCTTTGGCGTTAGCATTATCTGGAATTGTGGCAACTCTTTTAGATGGCGGTCGTACTGCACATTCTGCGCTTAAGTTGCCACTCAATTTAAACACAATTGATACTCCAACATGCAATATTTGCCGATCCAGTACAAAGGGAAAATTGTTGATGCAATGCAAGGTCATTGTTTAAGATGAGTGCCCAATGGCACATAAGAACACTGAAGGATCTTCGCCAAAATAACAACATCTGTGGCGGCTTGATGATATTGTTGGCAGGCGATTTCAGGCAGACGTTGCCAGTAATTCCCCATGCAACGCCTGCAGATGAATTGAATGCTTGCCTGAAGGCATCACCTTTGTGGAATAACGTAAAAACATTATCGCTAAGTACTAATATGAGAGAGTTACACTTCAAAATGATTAAAATGCTGCACAATTTTCCAAACAATTGTTAGCTGTTGGAAATGGAAAAGTCCCAGATGATGCGACAGCTGGATTAATTACTCTTACAAACGACTTTTGCCGATTTGTAGACTTTTAATTAGCTCTTATTGAAAATGTTTTCCCAAACATTAGTGAGAAATTATAGAATTATGCTTGGTTAAGTCAACGAGCAATTCTCGCCCCAAAGAATAATGATGTACACGCACTGAATTTCACCATTTAATCAAAAATCAATGGCGATTTGATGACATAAAAATCCGTTGATTTTGTAAAAAATCCCGATGAAGCAGTAAATTCTCCAACGGAGTTTTTGAACTCTCTAGAGTTACCAGGATTTCCACCACATAACTTGCAACTCCAAGTTGGTTCAGTTATTATGATATTGCGTACCTTGAATCGACATGCGGTGAAAAGACTTATGTCGAATTTGATTGAGGCAACCATTATTAACGGAAAGTTTCAGGTGAAATTGTATGTACTCCTCAAATACCAATGATTTCGACTGATCTTCCGTTTGACTGTAAACGATTGCAATTTCCGGTTCGCCTTGCGTTCGCAATGACAATTAACAAGTCACAAGGCTAATTGCTTAGTGTTTGCGGGATAAATTTAGAAAGTCATTCTTTTTCACATGGGCAGCTATACGTTGCGTGTTTACAAGTTGGGAAACCATCCGCTTTGTTTGTCTTAATGTCAGACTAAAAAACAAAAAAAGTGGTTTACCAAAGAGCACTTCAATGAAACGGATAATTTGCGGACACGTATAACGCTTTCATTTTTTACTTAGAAAAGTTCAACTAAATTCCACTTCATTTTTGTAATCGAAATGAATTCATCACTGTTGTGCAATGAAATAAAATTTTTCCTTTTCAAATATAAAACAAAAAAAATAATTTTTCTTCCTCTTTTAATCACCAAGCGAAATGTTACAAAAAATGAAGCCATCTGGTGGCGAATGTGAGTTCGCCGGGTTTGCTAGTACGGCCAAAAAAGTTGGAAACAATCGTCGTGAAATCGACCTCTAGATTTCAGCAGATTTCATTTCAATTTCAAAAATTTACAGCTCTATACCTCTATAAAAATATCATTTATAGAAGTAATTCCTTATTTAAAGAGAGAGAGAGAGAGGGATTGGTTTGATAAATGTTTTCTTAGCTAAATAATAAACGCTGTGGCGTATGAGTAATATTAATTAATAAATACACAAATATTTATGAGAAATAAAGGAATCAAGACTAATGCTGATAATTTGATTATTGCAAGGACTAAGCGAGTTTTATTTCTTAATTTACAAATATTAAATTTAACGTTCCGATGTACGATTAATTTAAGTATTTTATAAGAAGAAAATAAGGAAAGCATAGTTGAATCCCCTTAATAATCTAATATTTACTATTCATCTCTATTTGAAATAATTTTGCATATTTATAACCGAAATCAACTAATTGAAGCAATTTATACCCAAAACTTTTCCACTCAATCATTTTGTATTTTCTGCAAAAATATTTTGAATTTAGTTCTCTACGATGAACTTAACCAACAACAATACAACACCAAAATTTGTAAAGTCTGACAACTAAAAAACATTATTTTACAAAAACTAACAAGTTGCGAAACGTTATTATTTGATGTGATTTGATAATACCACAGACAAGTGTTTTTGTAAAGACAACAAATAATGTTGTTATTGTTGCTATTATTGTTATTATTATTACAAATAGATGTTGGTAACATTCTGAAACATGGTCAGACAATAGCAAGTTAAAGTGTTAAATAAACACAATTTTTTTTTTGTTTTTATAATTGTAATATAACACATTGTAACGAATTGTATAATGTATTTGGGCTGTTGAAGTATAAGTATAATTTGAAAATAGATTATGTGAGCATAATCAGCTATTACGAGTGCAGAAGTGATGTTGTAATTTAAACTAGTTAAATGTTAATTATATCTCTATTAAATTTTATATCCAACACTAAAATCATACAAGTGTTAATTATAACTCAATAGCATTCGATTAGGCCTACTTGTGAATAATACAAACGGTTTGAAAAAGTTTTTCTTAATCACATTTTATATTTTGCTAATAAGTTTTTTTAGAAGCTCTATGCAAGCAGCTTTCTAAAAGGATAATTTTATGTAACCAATGTGATAAGTAGTAATCAAATTTTTATACTAAGAAATCCTTTTACATTTAACCCAAAATAACGTTAACGTAACATTTGAGGACCCTATGAAGGTTAAGCAATTTAATTATGTTTTTGGAATGTGATTCTAGAGACAATAACATACTTTGATAAATATGTTGTTTTTCTAATTCTATTAATAATTTTATTAAAATCTAGATCTTTTATAAATATTTAATTAGAAACGACTCAAAGTATACTGGAAATTTACAAAAGTCCCTGATTGTTGTATTTTATTTTGATTCCTGTCCCTTGAATTTTAAGGAATTTCTCTTAATCTCTTTCTTTTCATTTCTTCTTAAGAGCTTAAGGACAATGTCCATGAAGGTTCATTGAATACAATTAATTTTTAATTTAAATTAGCACCTTGAACTTTGTTAGTTTATTGAGTGCGCAACCCAGCAAACTTTTTATAAAGGGAATTTTTATTCAAAGACTTTATTCCAACTTAAAGAAAACAACCAAAAAATAAAATTATATAAAAATTATAATAAGGAAATCGGTTTAAACATTATTACATATATTGACAATAAGTGTGTTGTGACAATTTGTTTTTCAATATCTGGTACTTTTAAAAAAAGTACTTTTATGATGGGTGTTTTTTAATGCACCTGCAGTTTACAGAAATTTGCTTTAAAGTTTATATATAGAAACACTTGGTTTTGAGATTAAAAATGTACTCAAAGTTCTTAAAGGTACTATTTTAAATGGTACCTTAGTAAATGGTTTTAAAAAAATTTTTTAGTTTTTGAAAAAAAAAAAGTTTAAAAAAGTACTTTTTTTGATATTAATTTTGATGGTAATTGTGAAAATTTTTTTTGATACTTTTAAAAAGAACTTTTCTGGCTAGTACGTTTTAATGTTTCGGCAGTTAAAAGAAGCTTGCTTTACAGTATTTTTTTTTGTAAACACTTGGTTTTGTGAGTACAAATTTACACATAGTGTTCAAAGGTAATTTTTTAAATGGTACTTTTTCGAAAGGTACTTTTATAAGTGGTGCAGTTTTAAAAAAATCTTTTTACAAACAAGCCTAATCAAAATTACCATAAAGAAATTTTAGTTTTTGAAACAAACCTTTTGAAAAAGTACTTTTTTTGATATCAATTGTGGCAATTTTTCACCATATATGATACTTTTAAAAAGAACTTTTCTGACTAGTACGTTTTAATGTATCGGCAGTTAAAAGAAACTTGCTTTGCAGTATTTTTTTGTAAACACTTGGCTTTGCGATTACAAATTTACATATAGTGTTTAAAGGTACTTTTTTAAATGATACTTTTATCAATGCTAAATAGTACAGTTTTAAAACATTGTCATCTTTAAAATATCTTTTTACAAAACAGGCTTAATTATTAATTATTAAGTACTTTTTTAATAATAATTTTTTGTGAAATTTTTTTTCAATATATAATTAAAAAAAAACTTTTCTGAGGGTACTTTTTAATGTATCTGCAGTTTGAAGAAATTTGCTTAAAGTTTATATTTGCTTCTAAAAATTTACACCTGACTTTTGAAAGTATTAAAATGGTACTTTTTTGAATATTACTTTTATAAATGGTCCTGCTTTAAAAATTTTTTATCTTTTAAACAAGCTTAATCTTAATTCATAATAATGAAAAAGTATTATTTTTGATAACAATATTTTGTGAATATTTATTTTTTTAGTATATGGTACTATAAAATTTCTGGTTTTCTTATGGGTACTTTTTAAAGTGTATTAAGTTTAAAAAAAGAAAACTTTTAAGGTATATTTTTATAAACCCTGCTTTTGCGTTTAAAAATTTACATATAGTTTATGAAGGTACTTGTTAAATGGTACTTTTTTAATGGTGCTTTATTAAATAGTACTGTTTTAAAAATTGTCCTTCATTTAAAATCAACTTTTTTAAAAAAACTATTGTTTTTGATATTTTTTGTGAAAATTTTTTTTTATTATATGGTACTTTAACAAAGTGCTTTTCTTATGAATACTTTTTAAAAAGTATTAAGTTTTAAAAAATATACCTTAAAACTGTATATTTTTATAAGCACTTGCTTTTGCGATTACAAATTACATATACTTTTAAAAAGGCAGTTTTTTATATTTTACTTTTTTCAATGGTACTTTTTGATGGTACTTTTTTGAAAGGTACTTTTTAAAAAACTTCCAATCTTTAAAAATTTTTTTCAAAACAAGCTTAATCAAAATTCTTTTAGAATATAATTTTTTGTAAAAATTTATTGTATTTTGGTATGTGGTACTTTAAAAAAACTGGTTTTCTTAAGGGTACTTTTTAAAAATTACTAAGTTTAAACAAAAAGGTAACTTTTAAACTATATATTTTTATACACCCGTGCTTTTGCGCTTAAAAATTTACATATAGTTTATAAAGGTACTTTGTTAAATGGTACTTTTTTAATGATGCTTTATTAAATAGTACTGTTTTAAAAATTTTCTTTCTTTTAAAATAAACTTTTACAAAAAAAAATTATTTTTGATAATAAATTAGTGTAATTTTTTTTTATTATATGGTACTTTAGCAAAGTACTTTTCTTATGAGTACTTTTTAAAAATTATTAAGTTAAAATAAAGTTAAAATCTTATACTTTTAAAAAGACACTTTTTAAAATTTTTCTTTTTTAAGTGGTACTTTTTGAATGGTACTTTTTTTAAAGGTACTTTTTTAAAAACTTCCAATCTCTAAAATATTTTTTTACAAAACAAACTTTAACCAAAATTCTCTTATAGAACTTGTGTTTTTTATAAACAAAGTTTTCAGAAAAAGTTTTTTTTATTAAACGCCTTGTTAGGAAAGGCTATTTTCTCTAAAGGACTTATTTGAAACGATTTCTCTTTGCAAAGTTAGTTTTTGAAATTATAGTACTCTGAAGAATTATATGTTTGGAGAGTTCACTGTAAAGTAAGTACACTTCGTTCAGAAAATTCAGGAAAAGCGTAAGTAAAGTACTTTTAAAAGGTTTAGTACCTTTTTTTTATTAGAAAAAAGTACGATTATTTATCACAATGATCAATTTGTGTGTATTAAAGCCTACTTTGGGGTAAGCATAACAATGACAATAATTTAGAACTTTGGCACACAAATAGGTCGCTACCTTATAGTTTCACACAAGTCCATTAAACGAATCGTGCAAAATTTTCAAAATAAGTTTTATAAAATTATAACGTTAAAAATCTTCAAATGCTCTTAACATAATTATGTGGGTTCCGTATTAAGTGAAGAAAATGATGTAAGTGTAGTTGTTGTTGTGGCTGTTCTTTACAAAATTAATTATGTTTAATAAGTTGAAAATTAGTTGAATATTTTTGATTGATTTCAAAGGAACCATCAAATTCTTTAGCACTCAAAAGAAGAACAAAGCTGTCAAGTGCCTCTTCTCTTTGATATTTTTTGTTTCAAATATAAATATTTGATTTTAATATCCTCTATTGAAATAAGATGAAAGTAAAAGGGTTTTTATGTTTTGCTTAACCCAAAAATATAAAAAAAATAAGTTTTAAGATGAAAAATTTTAATGTTAAGACGCGATAATGTTTAAGACACGCAAAAAGTGTACTTCAAAAATGCTGATGAAATTTTATTAATTAAAATTAAATTGTGCGTAAAATAACATTTTATAGCAGTAATAAAATTCTTTCTCCTTTTATAAAAAAAAAATAGTTTTTAGTTATAAAGCAAAAAGTATAATAAAATATTTTTAGAACATACCGAGTTGCCTTGGATGCATTGACGATGGTGCCATCTTTATACCATTGGAACTGCATACGTGCCGATCCCTGTGCTGTACAGGACAATATAAATTCACTACTCTCACGTATTGTTTGTTTTTGATTAACGCTTAAATCCTTAAAATAGAAAAAATAGAAAATATTCGTATAGAAAAACAGGACAAATAAAAATTTGATTAAAAAAAGCTTCGTTGCAAAAAAAGCTCTTTCTTATAAAAATTTTGTTCGAAAATTTCCTTAAATTTAAAGAAAAAAAATCTGTGTGTTTATCTTTTTTTAAACAAATGCAAGTTTTTAGGGAACCTATATAAGCATGTTAAAAGGGTACTTTTTTAAGATAATTTTTGAATATAATGGAGCTTTTATTTAAAGCATAATTTCTTATATGTTACACTTTGTCATATTGCTGTATTTTAAATATATAATTTTATAATTAAAATTTAGGTTTTATAAATTTTGTAAAGGTACTTTTATTTTTTGTAAGTGGTTTAAATGAATTTTTTAAAAGTTCATATAATATTTTTTGAAAACATGATTTTCTACTACATGCAGCATGTGATTTTTTTTTAACATGTTTTAAAAATTGAAGTATTGAAGTAATTTTTTTTAGTTACATTACTTTTTATGAAAGGTACTTTTTGCAGATGGTACTTTTATATTAAGTACTCTTTTTAAAACAATATTTTTACAGAGAGTTCCTCTCAGTAAAAAATCCTTTCACAAAAGCGCATTTTATAAAAAGTACTTTAGTTTTTGGGAAAAGTACTTTTTGAAACTAGTCCTTTTTTTTGGCGAAATACTTTATTTTTGTTTTAGCTATTTTATTGTATATTATATTATTTAATAATAAAAAAACACTTCACAAGAAGTTGTTTTCAAAATAGTACTTTTCAAATAAGTACTTTGAAAACAAAAAACACTTGCCACTTGTAAAAAAAAAGTATTTTTAGGTATTGATATTTTTATAAATTAAATCTTTTCAAGAAAAATTTTTCTGGTATAGAAAGTACTTTTTGCAATAGCTAATATTTTTATAAGTGGTACTTTTATCTAAAATTAACTATGCCATGGCATCAAAGCTTTACATATGACTGTTCGGGTTTGGGATTATCGTTATGTATCCATCATTTTTATTACCAGCAACAATACCATGGAAAATTGATATTTTTAGAAGGGTCCAAGCATTATTACAACGTCTCTGGCTCCAAATGTCTTGCTTTTGAATGATCCTTTTGAAAGAATTTTTCAAAAGTTACCCTTTTTGCAAAACATGGTTTTCTACTACATGCAGTATGTTTATGTTTATCTTTAACGTATTTTTACAATAAAGAAACCTGGTTTTGAGTTTTATTTTTATTTATTTTCTTTTTAGGCAAAGTACCTTTACAAACAGTACTTTTTGTTTAACATACTTTTTATAAAAAATATATTTTTAAGTAGTAAAAATTTTTTTGAAACCAGCATATTTTATAAGATATATTTTTTTTGGGTAAGGTACTTTTTTATAAATGGTACTTTTTGGTAATTGGTACTTTTTATATATTTTGTTATATATTTTTTATATATTTTATTATATATTCTTTTATTTGTTTAAAAAAAAATTTTAAAAAAATTTAAAAAAAGTACCTTTCAAGAGGTACTTCTGAAGTGTTTTTCTTAAACATATTTTTAGTTTGGTATTATGTTGTTTGTTTGTCCTCCGCCAGTAAATGAAATAATATTGCCGTTTTCCGTCCTAACTGGCTGGTTTGTATTCGATGGCGAGCGCTTTGGATGCGAATGCATCATTCTCAAGCCGCGGTTTAGTTTGTTCTCAGTAGGTTTTTAGGTAGTCGTTTTTTATAAATTTATTCTAGTAATTTTTACCTAGTATTGAGGGTAATTTTTGCAATAGGTTTTTTTTTATAACTAGTACTTTTACTTAAAAGTACCTTTTTAGATGAATTCTTGCCATATTATTTTTGAGGATAATTTTCCCTGTTTGTATATATAAAATTTTTGTTTTACAAAATTTGTTTTGTAACTTCTGTGTGCATTTCAACAAAAAGTATATTTTTATGTTTTTCTTTTATTTGGGTACGGTTTTTCGTCGACTCTCGTCAAATTTTGTTTGTGAACAAACCGTTTTCGGCCGTTTGCCATCTTCAGTGTTCTTTTCGTACTCGGAAAACCGTACCCAAATAAAAGTATAACTAGCCCCGTCGGAAAATCTAAGCACATATTTTTATGTATTTACTTAAGACCTAAAAAGTACTTCGTTAAATGCTCTGTTTGAAAAATAATACTCACTATTAAATTCAGGGGTGGATTTTCATAAAATAAATGAAAATTGGAGACTAAAGTCAGATTTCCAATTTTTCCTCTTTCAACCATTCTAGTGATGGCTTCTCTAATGCGATTTGAATCTCCTTTTATTCCAAAGAAATGAAAGGTTATATCTAAACGATCGGTGGTATTGGAGATAAGTTCTAAATCACTTATTTTGGTTATATTAAAATTGCGCAAAACACGCATGAGCTGAAAAGATCAAAAATATTAAAATTATTTTTTATAATAAAATAAAGTGTTTTAAAACAAAATGGCTGAAGATGCTACAGCGTATGATTAATATTAATTAAAAAAGAACATAATTAAATATCTCCTCTAAGAATTATTTTTGAAGGGGGCATAAAAAAGAGTCCTTTAAGCAAGTTAATGATGAGGAGCTTAATTAAAGTTTAAAACTTAAATATTTATTTTATATTTCTTTGCAAATTATGAGCGAAATTTGAATTTAAATTCAGTTATTTGAATATCATTCAACCAAACTTGTTTAACATATTTATTAAGGCATAATTTAAGGCGGTTAAAAAAAAATTAATTTTTCTCCTGTACTCAAACTGTGATATCAACTATTTATTTACATATTCAAAATATTTAATCCCTTTTAGTTTAAATAATAGCTGATAATTTGTAAATAAATTAATTTTTAAGAAAATTAATTCGATTTAGGCATTTTTATTAAAAACAAAGTTTTAAAATATTATTTGTTATACATTTAAAACACATGCAAAAATATTAACACAATATATTTAAGTATACAAATAAAGAAACATGAATTTTAACTTATCTCCTTAAAGACATAATAAAACTTTTTTACTTATACTTGAAATTTATTAAATTTATTTTTTTATTCTATTTTCCTTACAAGTTTCTGTCCTGAATTGATTTTTCATATTTTTCTATTTCCCAGAAAATTAATAGAACACAATTGATTATATTGTTTTTCGCATAAACAAATAAAATTATTATAATTTTTCTTTGCTTGAGTGGATGTACGTTCATGTCAGTATTTATTGTCGTATATGTGTCTTAATCTAAAATCCTATTTAATATTATATTCCGTATTTATAAGTTTATTATGCATAAAATCCTTAACAATAAGAAATATTTGCGTAACATAAAAAATGTGTTATTAAAAACATTCGAAGAAAATATGTTTTTTCTTATTGCTAAAGATTTATTGGTTGTTTCTTTTATTGAAACAGAAAGATATTTACAATGACGAATTTCTTCTAAAGGCAAGTGGCATATGTATGTATGTAAGAATAGAAATAAAGGATAAGTATTCATTTCTGATAATTTTCACAACCAAAAAATATTTTAAAAATAGTACTTTTAAAAAAAGTACTTTTATGTACGGAAAAGTACCTTCGTAAAATGTGTTTATTTTTAGTATTAATTTTCCTAGAAAAATATATTTCAAAATATAATTTTTTTTAAAAAGTACCTTTGAAAACGTGCTTTAAAAAAGAAACTTTTCGAAATACCTTTCACCAGGTGCTTCTCAAAAATGTAGCTTTAAATTTTTTTTTAGTCTAAACGGTGCCGGGTGATAGTGTGTAATTTTCATGAGGCCGTAAAATTTCCAAATTGTTTGTAAGGCAAATCTGCACATGAATAATTGACGAATTTCCTCTAAAGGCAAGTAAGATATGTATGTAAGAATAAAAATGAAGGAAAAGTATAGATTTCGGATAAGTGTTACAAAAAAAAAATTTTTAAATGGTACTTTAAAAAAAAATACTTTTATATAAGAAAAAGTACCTGCATATAATTTTATTATTAATTTCCTAGAAAAATATCTTGCAATATAAATTTTTCAAAAAGTTTTTTTTGTAAGTACTTTTCGAAAGATACTTTTCACCAGGTACTTCTATGTACCTTTTGAAATGGTGTTTTTTATTCTAAATGGAGCTAGGGAATAGTATATAGTTTTTGCTTATATGTATAATCTTTATAAGTTCGAAAAATTTCCAAATTGTTTGTATGGCAAATCTGCACATAGTTCCTCTAAAGGCCAGTAGTGACACAATAAAAATTAACAAAAAGTATAAATTTTTGATAATTTTGACTAAAAAGGAAGTTTTATTAAAAATAGTACATTAAAAAATGGTACTTCTGTGTAAGAAAAAGTACCTGCATAAAATTTACTTATTATTAGTGTTAATTTGCTAGAAAAGTAGTTTGAAAATATAATTTATTTCTAAAAAGTACTTTAAAAAAAGTGCTCTTTTAAAAGGTACCTTCTAAAAATATACCGTTCATTAGGTGCTTCTCAAAAATGTACCTTTTTTTAGTCTAAATGGAAAATTTTTTGAGTGTGAAAAATTTCCAAACTGTTTGTTGGGTAAATCTACACATGGATGCAGTGACGAATTTGCAATAAGAATAGAAATAAATAAAAAGTATACATTTTTAATAATTTTTACTAAAAAGAAACTTTTTTAAACATGGTACTTTTAAAAAAAACTACTTTAAATAAAAGCATTTTCAATAAAAGTACTTTTATGTAATGAACGTAACTATGTAATGTAAACTTAGTGGCACCAACTTTTGAGAAAAATATGTTAAAAAAAATAGTATTTTAAAAATTTACTTTTAAAAAATAAGTACTTTTTAAAAAAATACATCTAAAAGGTACCTCTCAAAACGGTATTTTGTAAAAAATGTTTTTTTAGTCAACCTTAAAAAAAGTATATTTCAAAATGTGTATATATTTTTAAAAGTACCTGTGGAAAAGAGTTATTTTAAAAGGTACCTTTAAGAAAGATACCTTTAACCAGGTACTTATAAAAAATTTACTGCTAAACTAGGCATGTTTTTTTTTCAAAAATACTTTAAAAAAACAATTATTCAAATGGGTACCTTTTACAAGGTGTCTCTCAAGAAAGTTACCTTTTTAAAAAATTTAAGTGAAATGAAATTTCTTCTAAACTCCTAGTCTCGTAAAAATTGTTTGTTTGTAGTTTTTGGCTTCATAGGCAAGCCTAAAATATATCTATCATTTGCAAGTACCCATGTTCCAAAAGGGGTACTAAAATAGGTACTTTTTTCCGAGGCCCAACTCTAGTATAATGCCATTAAAACTTTCAGAAAAGTTTTAATTTTTGTTTTATCGTCCAGAAAATTTCCGTTAAGAATAGAAACGAATAAAAAAAGTATTTACGAAAATAGTACTTGTTTGAAATTACTCCTTTTTGTAAAAATAAATATAAAAAAAAATTTTTTGGGAAAAATTAAAAAAAAAATATCTTTTAATATAATATCGCTGCAAAATTATTTTTTTGCTATTAAAAATGTCCGATTTGATTAAGTACCTGATTGAGTAGCTGTTTAAAAATATTAAATTGTTAAATTCCGTATAAGTTTTCTAAACTATTTTTAATAATATGTATATTAGTTCTTTTTTAAAATTAACTTTCGCAAATAAGTACTTTTCAAAAAAGTACCTTGTAAAAAAGTACATTCAAAATTTTTCAAATTAATATTATTTTTTTATATTAGTTATTTTTTAAAAATAATTTTGCCAAAAAAAGTACTTTTAAAAAAAGTACTTTTAAAAGTACCCTAAACAGATATATATTAGAACTACTTTTACAGCAGTTAGGTTTTAAGAAGGATACCCTAAGGATTACTTATTAAAAAGGACATACAGAAAAATACATATTAAGAAAAAAAAAATTGGAATAAAATATATTATTTTATTTCAATATTTATGAAAAATTTAAAATTTAAAACTAAAATTTAATAATTTCTAGAATTTTTATTCTGCAAAATTGTAAAAAAAGAATTTTTTGAAAAAAAAAAATAAAAAAAGAATTTTTTGAAAAAAAAAAGAATTTTTTGAAAAAAAAAAGAATTTTTTGAAAAAAAAAATAATTTTTTTCGACAAATTAACTTTTAAAGGCAAAAAAGACAACTTTTTTAAGCCATAATTTAATGAACTTAACTTGAAAACATCTAAGAAAGCACTTTTAAATGTATTTTATAAAAGTACAACACGTTTTTTAAGAAAAAGTACCGGTCCAAGTGCCTCCGAAAAATTTAAATAAAGTACAGGGAGTCCGCCGGGAAGGTATACTATTCTGCTTTGTTGATGTTTTTGGTAGACATCAGACTTGACAGTTCATATTTGTCAGTCGTGAAGAAGACATGTGGCAAATTTTTTGTGGAAAAATATTTGATAAACCAACGTATTTTAATCGTTAAAATATTTTATTAAAATCAATCATCGATTACTGTGGCGATGAGAAAGTTACGTGAAATTTTTGGGAGAAACAATGGGCCAACAGAACGCACTAGTTATCTTGTAGTAAATGATTTTGAAGAAAGAGGGTTTGTGGGTGATACGCCCACAAGCATGGACCACAAGGTACTGCAAGATCGGTTGAATATATTACTGCTGCTCAAGAAATTGTTCAAAACAATCCATCAATCTCAATTCGACGCCGTGGTCAGAATCTTAGTCTTCTAATAACAACTTTGGTCACAATTTTGCACAAGGATTTGCATTTGTTTCCATTATAAGATTCAATTGATACCAGAGCTTCTTCCACAAGACCATTAACGCCACCCATGACAACCCCGTATTTCATGAAAAAATCATAATGAGTCACGAGACACATTTTTCTTTGAATGGATATGAGAAAAAACTGAATAGTCGGTTCTGGGGAATGAGAAACCCCTTTGCCTACATTAAATCTGAGAGTCTTGTGTGCAATTTGGTCAGGAGGAATCATGGAACCTTAATTATTTGAACAGGAAAACGGTGTAACAGTAACTGTGAATGGAGAACGATATCGTGATATGATTGAAAACTTTTTAATGCCACAACTGCATGCTTTGGGTTTGATTAACATTTGATATCAACAAGACGGTGCCACATCCCATACAGCCAGGATTACATTGGAATTACTGCAAAATCTCTTTCCACAACTAGTTATTACAAGAAATGGTGATGTTGATTGGCCTCCACGTACTAATTTGACTGCTCCGGATTTCTTTTGGTGGCGATATCTGAAAGGCAAGGTTCATGTAAACAAACCAGCAATGCTTGAGCAACTCAAGGAAAATATTCGTGATGAAATTAATCGTGTGAGAATGTGATGAAAAATAATCTCAAAAGGGCTGGCTAACAGAGGTGGATTATGTGATGTTGTATTTCGACATTAAATTAAACATTTATCAATTAATCAAAAATTATATACAAACAAAGTAGTATACTTTCCCGGCGGACACCCTGTATTTATTTGAGAATTATTATTTTATAAAGTTTCTTTTTCTGCGAAAGTACTTTTTGCCTTTTGGTTAATTGAAAAGTATTTTTCTATTAAACGAATTCTGTTATCGATTTCTATTCACAATTCAGCTAACAAACATTTAAATTTACAATAGTTGTTGTTGCGTTGGTTTTACATATTTTTTGTGGTTTCAATCCCAAACGCACAAACGTGGCAACATGTCACTAACAAACAGGAAAAAAAGGTTAAATGAAAATATAACAAAAAAATAATAAAAGTAATAAAATTTTAGCATCAATGAACCCATAAATGAAAATAATAATAAAATGCAGATATGACAAAAGCAATAAATAATACGCATATCAATAACAACAACAACAAAAAGTATTGATAACAATAAAACAAATTAAAATATGACAGAATTATATTTAAAACTAAATTTAGAAAATTAAAAATAAAATTAGAAAATTATTTGGCAGCTGCATATTAAATTTGAAATTTAACTGAAATTTAATTTTATTATTGTTATTATTATTAGTTAGTATTTAGTGCTTTTGGCAAATTGTATTATAAATAATTTAAATGAATGATTATTTAAAAAAGGGGATAAAAAAGGAAAGCTCTGCTTAAAAATAAAACAACTTTAAAATAACTCACGAACTCTCAACTTGGAACTATAAAAACAAAAAAGGATCACAAGCAAAAAATAACAAGAAAAAACAAATTCATAACAAACAAAAACAATGAGTTAACAATCAACAACAATTAAGACAAAACTATTGAGCAGCATTATGAACTATAATCTTTGTATTAAAACAACGAGCCTTTATCCGAGTAAATTATGTCAGTATCCTTCGAAGCCAGTCAATCTACCAAAGAGGGATACCCAGCCATCCAAACAGCTTCCAAATCAGGCGACGCAAAAAAGCACTTCCTCACTAAGAAGCTCCCCTCAGCTTCATAGCCATTTCCACCATGTAGACATCCAACCCCATAAAATCAGTTGCACTGTAGACTGATGTACACGATGGCCTGTGAAACTCTTAATTTAGTCTCATAAAAGGCCTCAGCCCAAAACAAGCAACCAAAACAAACCTCTCCCATCTCCTAATTCTCTATACCGGGTGAAAAAAATTTAAGGTGGAAATGCGTAGAAGATGACAGGGCGAATTATTTGCTGGTATACTACAGGGTGTCCGCCGGAAAGGTATACTACTTTATTCCTCTATAATTTTTGATTAAATAAAAAAGAATAGAACCTTAAATTGATAAATGTTTTATTTAATGTCGGCAATTATCTATGGAATACAATATCAGATAAATAACCGCCTCTATTAGCCTCACAAATGCGAACCCTTTTGAGTACACTTTTCATTACATTCTCACACATTTCACGTGGTATTTCATTAATTTCATTGCGAATATTATGATTGAGTTGCTTAAGCTTTTCTTGTTTGTTTGCATAAGTCCTTGCTTTTCACATATACCCACAAAAAGAAGTCCGGAGCAGTTAAATCAGGCGTGCATGGAGGCCAATCAACATCACCATTTCTTGAAAAAAACCTATTGTGGAAAGAGATCTCGCAGTAATTCCATTGTCAACCTGGCTGTGTGCGATGTGGCACCGTCTTGCTGATACCACATGTTAATCAAACCCAAAGCATGCAGTTGTGGCATTAAAAAGTTTTCAATCATATCAGGATATCGCTCCGCATTCACAGTTACCGTTCCTGTTCAAAAAATTAAGGTTCAATAATTCCTCCTGACCATTGCACACTAGACTGTCAGATTTAATAAGTTGACTGTTGATTAATTCGAGGGTTTCTCATTCCTCAAAACCGTGTATTCAATTTATTCTCATATCCGTTCAAAGAAAAATGTGTCTCGTGACTCATTATGATTTTTTCATGAAATACGGGGTTGTCATGGGCGTCGTATATGGTCTTGTGGAAGAAGCTCTTGTGTTCACTGAATATTATATGGAAACAAATGCAAATCCTTGTGCAAAATTGTTTTCAATCATATCACGATATCACTGCCCATACACAGCCACCGTTACGCCGTTTTCATTTTCAAAGAAGTAAGATCCAATGATTCCTCCTGAACAAATTGCACACCAGACTGTCACTTTGAATGGATGCAAAGATGACTGTTGAATAGTTTGAGGGTTTCCCATTCCCCACAACCGACTATTCTGTTTACTCACATACCCAATCAAATGAAAATGTGCCTCGTCACTCATTTTTCATGAAAGTTGGGGTTGTCATGGGTGAACAGTAACTGTTAGTTGTCTCTAAAGACCAAACTTAGTATCAGATAAATATCCGCCTCTGTTAGCCTCACAACTACAAGCCCTTTTAAATATTACTTTGATTACATTCTCACACATTTTGCGCGTAATTTTATTAATTTTTTCATGAATATGGATGAAAATGTGCTTCGACACATTTTATGAATTTTTCATGAAAATTGGGATTGTCATGGGCGAGCTGTAATATCCTAGTGTCAAATGTACGGTGGCATAAATGGTCTTGTGGGAGAAGCGCTGTCGACTGAATCTTTTATGAGAAAAAAGCAAATCCTTATGCAAAATTGTGACCAAAGTTGTTTTGTGAAGATCAAGCTTAAGGTTGATGGATTATTTTGAACACTTATTTGAGCAGCAGTAATATATTCAGCCGATCTTGCAGTACCTTGTGGTGCATGCTTGTGGCCCTATCACCTACAGACCCTCTTTCTTAGTAATCATTCACTACACGATAAGTAGAGCGTTTTGTTGGCACGTTGTTTTTACCAAAAATATAACGTAGCTTTTTGGTCGTCACAGTTATCGATGATTGGTTTTGATAAAATGTTTAAAGGACTGAAACACGTTGGTTTATGAAATATTTTTTCATAATAAATTTGCCACGTGTCTACTTAACTGTTGCCGTATATGAACTGTCAAGAATAATGTTTACCAAAATGGCGGCAAAAGAAATTAGTATACATTCGCGGCGGACATTCTGCAGAAGGATCACTTCTCTTTCACAACTCAGTCTATATTTAGCAGCCCCTTGAAATGGCAATTTAGTGCTTTGGCTTCGCAGGAGAATATCCTCAATGTGCCGATAAATTTTAAAGTTGTCAAGGAAGGAGTAAGCGAAATATGCGTGATAAGATTTACGTCAGTACCTAGCTGTCTAAGCCATAACCTGACAGTGGATCATAGCACTGTGAATGAAAGGTATCGTCATCCTCGCCCTAGGAGGCCTTCCTCTAGTTATTCCTAGTAGCAACTTCAAGAGCTCCAAGCAGGCCGCAGCCACTCACTCCTTACTGAAGAGTTGGAGACTATCTAACTCCCGGTCCAGAGCGCCCCAAGATATTTAGTGATAAGATTTACATCTGCACCTGGTCAAACCACTGGAAATGAAAAGCAACGTCATTTACGATAGGACGCCGAAAACTAATTCTAGCAACAGGTCATTCCCAGTTGCAATTTTAGCGAATCCAAAGCAGGGTTGCAAACCACTACTTCTTGCTGAAGAGCTGGAGACTCTCCAACTCCTAGTCCAGAACACATGACTTGCATGCTCACTGGATCCGGATCATTCACTCGTTGGTGTGATTAAAGGCGAAATGATCCTGGCCACCATAATCAGTTCATCTTTGGGGCTCTAAAACCACAACCACCACGATACTCCCGAAGGACTAACCTCAATAATCAGTCAGAGAAACAGCTAAAAGTCTAAAGAAATAATAAGCGGAAAATCTGGGGCTTACTGATTCCCGTGGAAATAACGTAGAGCTTCCAGTTGACTTTCTGCTTACCTTCAGGGGATTGGGGTCCCTTATACCCCCAGCAGCATACGTCTTGAAAGAAAAGTATTCTATAAAGACCGATAAATATGCCCCCGGGGGAGGGCCCGAGATATTAAAGCCTGTCCGCAATCCTAATCAATTCTCTTCCGATAGTTAAACAACAAGTTTTGTACGATTTAAAATTTGGTTAAATATACTTCTGCATTGAATTAAACATTACCACCATCATGGTTTTCGTAATGTTTAAGGTTAGACCCTCTTTTTTTTTAAAAATTGACAAGCAGAAATTCAGTCGGTCGTTAGTGGTTTTTACTGTAGCACCTGAACAGGCTATAAGAATATCTTCACCATAAATAAGTTAAAGATCCTCCCTCGGCGGTTGTGGTATGTTGGAGACAAAAAATATTGTAAAGCAGAGCAGCCACCAATCATCGCTGTGCCAATCTAACGGAAATCACACCATCTTACGTTTAAGAGCTTTAGGAGCTTTAACAGCTTTAAGACTTCAATGTTCTAGTAACTCTAGTTGTAAATCGTGAAGACACCTTAAATAATTTTTTATTATTAGAAAATTTATTTCCTAATCACACAAAAAGGTTTCAGTAAATTTTTCTAATTTCTCTGGTTTCGTTTTTTGTTTTCTGCTTAAAAATTTATTTTGGTTGAAATAATTTTTTTTTAATTTTGTGTCTGTTTTTGCTACAGAAAAATAGAATAAATATTTTTTTTTTCTATTTTGGCTTTTATTATAAATATTTGAAAATGTTGTTTATTGCTCATTGTATTAATGGCAAAAACGTAAAGCATAAAGAAAGTGCTACAAAGATGCCTTAAAGGTTGGAGGTACAGTGGTAATCGTAGATAAAAGTTACAAAAATTCTGTGATATTTTTTTCTATTAATTTTCAGACTTTAGACATTTAAAATGAATAAGTAAAAATATCGCCGTTAAGATATTATGAAAACTATAACAAATATATGTCGCCCATAATTTTAGCAAGTGTAAGCTTCTCATGCGTTTTTAATGTGATATTTATTTCTATTTCTGAATAGCGCCATCTGTTGATCCTTAATGTATTAAATCTCCACTCTGTTTAGAGCATCGATGAACTTTTATTGTAAACAGGAAATTGTATTTAGCTTGACAACAAAAACCTAGAGAAATTACTTACGTTGCTGTATCGGCATCACAGTTATGCCTTGTTATGATGATGGTATGTCGTTGGAAGTTTATTTTTCTCACATGATAGTTTTTCACTTGTAATTGATAAAAAAACAGAATACCCATTTATAAGACTTTGCAGTACTATACCATGACATCTCCTTATTATGTGTCTCATCTCCTTGCAGTCTTTGATATTTTTAGCAATTTGATTTAATACCAAAACCTTGGACTGCCGGAGTTAGTTTAAGATATTATTACGAAGGTGCTTAGTTCAAATCATATTATTATTAATAACAGAAAGACTTTATTTAATACATTTCGTTCTAATTCTTTCTTTAAAAATCTAATCAGGAATGTGTTACTCTTAAAGAATTTGTGATTTTTTTTTTCCAATTAAAAAAAGGATTGAGAACCAGTGAAGGAGGTACTTTATTACATTGTTACGAAAATGCTTAGTTTAGGTTAATTATTACTAAAAAATAAAGTAAAATAATTTATGGTGTCTGTTAAAAAATCTAGCAGTTTCTTATAAACATAAAATAATAAAAATATGTTACATTGAAATCCCATGAACCAAGATTAGCAATAAAAAAGTAGGCACAGAACCAAGAAACATCTAAACTAAATAATGATAACGACATCTTGTATAGTAAATGCGATTAAAGTACTATTCAAATATGGAGACTGAGGGTTTTTAAGTTAATTCTAGAACCACTGAAAATAGTATATAAAGGCTCATTTACTTATGAGTCAAAGAATCTAATGAGGAATTAAAGAATTTGTGAATTTTTTTTCAAAGTAATTTTAATTCAGGAATTAAGAAAGAGATTGAGTGAAGTTAGTACTTCTTTATATTGTTACGAAAATGCTTAGTTTCAGTTAATTATTACTAAAAAATAAAGTCTAATAAGCTATGGTGCCTGTTTATAAATCTAGGAGTTTCTAAAAAATCTTATGAACATAAAATAATAAAAATATGTTACATTGAAATCCCATGAACTAAGATTAGCAATAAAAAGAAGGCACACAACCAAAAACACATCTTTTTTAAATAATGATAACGATACCTTGCGCAGTAAATGCGATTAAAGTACTATATGGTGACTAATAGTTTTTAGGTAAATTCTAGAACCGCTCAAAATTGTATATAAAGGCGCATTTACTTATGAGACAAAGAGTCTAATAAGGAATATGTTTCTCTTAAAGAATATGTGAATTTTTTAACAATGTAATTTTAATTCAGGAATTAAGAAAGAGATTGAGTGAAGTTGGTACTTCTTTATATTGTTACGAAAATGCTTAGTTTCAGTTAATTATTACTAAAAAACAAAGTCAAATAAATAATAAAAATATGTTACATTGAAATCCCATGAACTAAGATTAGCAACAAAAAGAAGGCACACAGTCAAACAACAGGTATGCTAAATAATGACAACGATAACTTGCGCAGTAAATGCAATTAAAGTACTATCCCAATATAGTGACTAAGAGTATTTGAGTAAATTCCAGAACCGCTCAAAATAGTAACCACAGGCTTTTTTACTTCTGAGTTAAGGAGTCAAATGATGAACGTGATCAAGTGAAGAGACAGAGATTTCATCGGTTAAAATGGTAAAGTTACCATGGAATATTTTTGTGTATAAATGCGAGGGGTCTAATGAATCGTTTAATTTAATTAAATCTCGAAAATATAGGAATCCTTATTAAAGAAATCAATAAACTAAGTTTTTATTAAAGGAATAAACGTAACAATATGAATTTTAAACCAGTTCCAAAAAGCCAAGTAAAAGTGGGATGCATACAGAGGTACTTTATATGAATGTGGCACCCCTTAAATTAAAATTTAATATTATTATATTTTATTTTATTGAGGAAAATTTAAAGTGCCAAACTGTATTCTGCGTTGAGAACAGCTTGGCATTTTACCACGAAAGTAAAAATGACCCCTGTTTTAAAATACATTACAAACTTTTGTGTTTGCTGTCATAATGGATATAATGCAGTGTTCTTTGTATAAATCTCTAATATCAGCCAATAATGATTCAATAGTGTATCGTATGCTTTCAGTATAATTTGTGCGATCAAATTAATTATGTTGCTTATCACAGACAGCTGCTTTAGCCCACTGTACAATATTTTCAAACAAAAATTTTCTTGCATTTATTTGCTGCTGCACAATATTAGGGGAACTAGCTAACTGCATGTTTTGTTAATAAGGTTTCTTGTGTGCAGTTGTAATAACCATAAAGTGTTAAGCGATAACCATGAAAAAAACTTTTAAGAATCTTATAAATTTTATTTATATTTATGATCGTTTTAAAAAAAAAAAAAACTCTTTAAAAAGGTTCCTTGGGGATGTCTAAAACATAAGGAGAAGCTGAATAAATATAAATCATACGTCCTGTGTAAGAAAAAGAAACTTGAGAATAATATTATTCATACGCCCCTATTAGTTTCACTGCTTTTAAATAATATAAATCATACGTCATTCAGTGAATTATAAATTAAATCCCACAAAAAAAAACCAATATCACAATTTTGCTTTCTTTCCCTTTAAGCTGTTGCTAAATTTGCTACTTAATTTTAATGTTGACTAATTACTGCTGCAAATAATACAACAAATGCCATAAAAACAACTTCTGGCTGCTGCTTAAATAAAGCCAAAGTTAATGGCTGGTTAGTTTATACATGAAGACGAAAAAAAAGAAAAGAAACATAAAAAGCTCAGCATGGATTAATAAAAATAGTAAAAGAAAAAAATATTTTTTTTCCAGTAGTTGCAAATAAAAATATGGAGCTAAAAAAATTTTAAATTATATTCTTGTTGTTTTTAGAAAGAAAAATATTTCATGACAATATGTTTCAATTTTAATTTAATCTTAAAAAACAAATTTAATACACCCAGAAAAATTTTAAGTCGAATTGTTAATTTTAATATTTTTAACCTTTTCATTTCAGTATTAAAGGAAAAATTAGTTAATATATAAGCAGTGATAAATATCATTTCCCCCTGAAGTAATGTAACTGATTCTAAGCAGCTGAATAGAATTTATCTAATTTTTTTAAATAAAATTTTATGTAAATAATGACGAAATGATGTAAAAATTTCCATATTTTTTTTATATAATGTATGTAAAATATGTGTAAACTTTGAAGAGGTTTATTATTATTAAGCTTTTACTACATTTAATATAAAAAAAGGAAAATTTGTTATTAAATTTAAAAAAAATAAAAGCAAATATTAAGCTCTCACTTTTTAGTTTTAGCTGCAAAAACACAGCTTAAGGAAATCAGGAATTTATACTTCTTATAAATTTTTAAATTTTAAAACTAAGTTTGCTTCTGCCTGTCTTACAGCAGAGTATTGATAAAATGTTTATTTGTTGCCATAATTAAAATATTAAAATATAAAATTAAAATAAATAATTTGTGTCACAGTACAAGTGAATATTTTTTTCTCTGTGTGTTTGTTAAGGACTTCATTTTATTTTAAAAACTTTTAATTCAAGCCCTCAGTAAATAATCTTCAAAGATTTCTTGTCATTTTTTTGAAGAGAAACTGCATTTTAGACATTAAAAAAGGAAATAAAAAGGAGATAAAATTAAAAAAAAGAAAACAAAACAGACTCTTTAACAAAGAAAAATAAAAGATTTTTTTTCACATACCTCAGTTAATGAAATATTATTTGCAAGATTTAATTTTAAACACAATTGACGTCAATGTACTGACATTTACGTAACAAAATGACTGTGTGTTTTTCTTAACTATAGCCAAACATAATGGGTGGGCAAATTTAAGGTTGGCAAGTAAATTGGCTTAGAACACACACATTTTGTTAACTACTCTGGTTTTATTGATACCAATATAAAGTAGAAGTATGGAAATTATTAAAGTTATATAGTGTTGGACGAATGTCCACCTCTAGCACAGCACCAGATGTCTGTTCATTTTACAAAATTTCGCAGCTTATTTTGCAACAAAACTTTGGTTATCTCGCCAAGGCAGCACCGAATTTTATTCTTCAGAGTGTTTGATATTTGTGGGTTATTTATATGAGCGTAGTCTTTGAAATGGCCCTAGAACAAATAATCCCACAGCGTCGAACCACAATAAGAAGCCGCCCAGTTGTCAAAGGCAAATGCTAGTATTAAAATTAACTGGTGAATAAATTTGAGGTTAGAAAGTAAATTGGCTTAAAGAACACACGACAATTTCAGTTTTATTAATACTGATGTAAAGTTAACATATGGAAAAAATTATATGGTCTAATATCGGGTACATTTTTACCTCTCGGACTTTGTCAGACGTTCGCTTTTTTACAAAACTGTGAAGAACATTTTGCAGCAAAGTTTTATTTCTCTCTCTCTCTCTCTTCAATGAATTTCATCTTGCAGGGCGTTAGTTGTTTGTGGGTTGTTCGAGTAAACTCGGCCTTTAAAATGGTTCTACAGAAATAAATCACCAGAACGAGTCGTCATATTGACATCGCCGAATCGAGAAAGTACGTCAGCGGGAAATTTCTTATGCAATCACAGTTTTTTAGATGTTGTGTGGCTTGTGGTGCCGTTTTTCATAAACCAAGGATCACTGAGGTCAACATTAGCCTTATTTCAAGGAGCAGAAAATTTACGGTGACGGAATTGCAAGTACGGGCCGATAATGTCGCCAGACCACAATTAATAACATGAGGTCATGTGCGTATATTTTCCGACGGGGTTTAATTTATTTTTATTTCGGTATGGTTTTACGTCGACCCTCGTCAAATTAGGTTTGTGAACAAACCGGTTTCGGCAATTTGCCATCTTAAGTGTTCTCTTTATAAAGAAAACACTGAAGATGGCAAATAGCCAAAATCGGTGTTCACAAGCCATATTTGACGAGAATCGACGTAAAACCATAACCAAATGAAAACATGAGGCCACTTTCTTTGGATGTAACGATTTTTAGAGGACAGTAAGTGGACTTAGTAAAACCCAAATGTGTTTAGTTAAAAATCTAATTGAAAATAAGTCTTATCACTAAAAATTATTTTGTTGAAAAATACCTTGTTTTCGCTGAGTTTTTCAAACAGTCAATTCACAAACGTTCGATGCAAACAATGCTCGGTCGGCCTTAATGAGAATGAGCATCCTTATACAGAATTTTGCGCCATATGCCTCTCGTAATCCCCAACTGCAGACTTTAACAACAGTTGGGGATTACGAGAGGCATATGGCGCAAAATTTTGTACTAAGATTAGTTAGTTGTATTAACTTAATACAACTAACTAGTCTTAATACATAAGTTTTAAGGTTTCGGTCTCATTCTCCACACTTTGCTGTACAACTATGCTTACATCATGCTACAGCTATATTTGCCTCAATGCGGCCACTATGAGCATTATGGTGTGGTCTATTGTTAGCAGCAATATCATGAGCTTTGAATTTAAAGATAAAGTTACTTTTCACTGTCTCAGAAGAAGCCTGATTATAAGGAAAAGCTTTTCGAATTCTACAAAGTGATACAGTGAAATTTTCACCATTTTGATAGTAAAGTTTTACAATTAAAATATTTTGCACTAAAATCAAAGGTTCCATGCTTAAAATTTCCCATATATTTACTAAATAAATATTAAAGACTGACAGCCCAATTCTTGGCATTTAATGATTTGACAGGCAATTTACTTTCTAACCTCAAATTTGTCCACCCGTTACTGGCTGCTTTTTTTTTAACATTTTACTTTTATTTCAGTTTAATAATTTACTTGGCAGTTTTACCTAAAACATGTCTTAGTTTTTTGTCTATTGTTTAGCACATTTTAATTAGCAAAAAAAAATTTGAAGTATCACACAAATAGAACAAATGCTAGAAACTGCATCAGCAGTTTGATTGCAACAAGAGACAATTGTTTATGAGATCTTAACTCAATAACATTTTTGCATTTACCTGTGTATTTTACTTAAGATTCAGTGATTCATATATTTGTTAAGTGCTTCAGTTTTGTTTTATTATTTTTTTTCACAATATAATTAACAGATTTTAATTAACATGTCAATAATATATTTTTTTTTGTTTTTATTCTTTTTTGTCATTTTTTGTTTTTCGGCAAAAATTTTGCAAATATTTACAATTTCTTTTGTAAATATTTTAACTAACTCTGCTTTAATTTAGATAAACAAGAGCACTTAGTAGGATTTGTGGTGTTTCTTTGAGAGGAACTAATAAAGTGTATTTAAGTAAAGAATTTATTTTTATATAAAAAAAATGTTTTTTAAATGATTTATTTTTATCTTAAACACAACTCAAAGTGAGTAAAGGAATTTAATAAATGTTGCCTTAAAATGAGTAAATCAAAAGGAAGTATAGTGTCTTAAGTAGATAAAATACAGCAGCGTGGGCTTGCCTTAAAAGTGACTTTTTATTAAGAAAAAATGGAGAAAAAAATTACTATTTAATTTTTAATTTTTATGCACTCGAAATAGTGAAGAGATTTTAGGTAATAACTCCCGCAATGTGAGTGTCCTGCCTTTTTATACAATTTCGTGTTTATGTTGCAGTGGTATTTTGAAAGGCATTATAAGATTGTTGTTGTGAAAAAAATTTTGTTTAAAGAGTCAAAGAGTCAGAGCAGGAAAATAAGATCTCTGTATTTAAAAATATTGTCCACCATTAGTCACTAGAATTTCTGGTGGCAGAACTGCTTCGCCAAAAGAACTGCTGCTGCCTTAAGTTAAGTAATGAATCAAGTCAATTCTTTTATCCTGTTCTGAAGTGAAGCGTATTCAATTGAGGGCGTTCTGTATTGATGGAAACAAATTAGTCAGAAGGAGCAGAGTTTGAAGTATGAGACGGTTGAGTGTGATTCGTTTTACATCCGTGCCTGACTATGTAGTCTTAATCAAATGGTGGACAAACTACTTTGTATAATTTGGAACGTCATACATGCATCCTAGATAGCCGAAGACATAATTCTAAGCAACAGAACCACCTAGTTGCAACTTGAATGATTCCAGGGCAGGTCTGCAAACCATCACACCTTGCTAAAGAGTTGGAGACTTTCTAACTCCTGTCCAGAACACATGTCAAGCATGCTCACTGGACTGGATCATTCACTTTGCGTGTCATTATCAGTAAAATGATCCTGGCCACCATAATTTTCATACTTCCCTTATGCGGCCGCAAAACCACAACCACCACGATGCTCCCATATAGGGGCCAACCTCAATGATCAGCCAGAGAACTATTATAAGTCTAAAGAGACAAATAATGAACTCTGCGAGAACACTGATCCCCGTGGAAATAAAGTGGAGTTTCCAGTTGACCACCTGCCTGTCTTCAGAGGACTGGGCTCCTTTTTTCCCCAGTTGCACTGAGTCTAGATAGTGGAATATTCTATAAAGACCATATTTATATGCCCCTGGGGGAATGAGACGGGTGAGCTAAAATATCACACAAACTCTTTTTCAAATAGTTTTCAATACAGCCGCGCTTTGTTATGATAGGAGATGGCCTTATATGCTTTGGCCATTTTCCCTGATTGCTTTCTTTAAACAAATCAATTGTACAGGTCACCTGTGATCGTCTGAACCGATTTCAATAAGCTCATAATATAAAACACTTTTCTGAACCCACTAAAGGTCATTACATTAACGTCATGCGTATTTGGCTTCGGCGCTGATTTAGCTGGTTGACCGGGCTTAATTTTCGCAATGCTACTGTAGTGTTGCGACATCTAGGTGTGAATTACATTGCAACACCATTAATATGTTATTAAAGATGACCTGTTAAACTAGTTATTAAGCCTGAATTGAAATAATAAAACCGACTTCTTATTCAACCACCCAACACGATACATTAACAACAGTGAACATAAAAACAATTTTTTTTCTTTTAAAGAATACATTTCGAAGAGCTTTTTTTCTGTGTAAAATAAAAGAATTTTGGTGGTATTATTTGTTTAATATGCCAAGTCCAGGTGATACATCAATAGCTCACAACGAGAGTATGTTTACAACATCCATAGCAATTGGTATAAGAGAGTTCCGGCCGATTGTGGACAAGTAGTGTCAATTGCATGGGGTGAAGGCGGCGGTGTAAGAAGATTGTACAAAAACGTCAACCTTATTGAAGACTGTTGGCCTTAAAGCGTATGGCTTGTTGAGGGAATTGTGTTTCCCTGGTTTACCTGCCAAGAAGAAGTATAAAGAATTATGCGGCATGCTAAACCAGCATTATTTACCGCCAGTAATAATTTTTCAGGAGCGTAGAAAATTTTTTGACGCAAAGAAAAGGTATGAGAAACCAGTATCCTTGTGGTACGCACGTCTAAAAAAATTAGCAATGGAGTGCAAATTTAGAGTACAGCTGGAAAAATTTGTGTTTAATAAATTTGTCACTGGATTTGAAGTCAAAATTTTTGAAAGGCTGTGTGTGAAGAACAAGAAATCCTTACTTTAGAAGCGGCGTTAAGGAAGGCGTTAACTATAGAGACTAAGAGACTAAGATGTGTGCCCAAAAGAATACAAATTAAGAGGTTAATTATGTGCAAAGAAAATATGCACGAAGACCTAAAATGTATGACAGCAACAACAGCAAAGATGAAACAACGAGCAGCAATAAAAACAACACACAATTTAAGATATACGAGAATAACGGGTATGGAAAAATCACGCAAGCGATAAATATTAATACAAAAGCAGTGTTGTAACGACACGCTTTCCTGGTAGCTGAGGTATGCTCAGCGGCGTCCAGGGTCGTGTTGTGTCGATTCAAAAAAACAGACGAAGCCTTGTTCACAATCTGGTTCTTTATTCAGGAAAGGGGTATCCCTATTCCTGGTTCTCTGCTTGACTGCAGCTCGGGCTTCGTAGTGTATGCACTGGTGTGTGTGTACAGGCGGCTTCGGTAAATCTCTTTTACGTCATGCGGTCAGTATTTGACGAACGTCACTGTCTAGGTCGACTGCGGGCACAAACTCGGCTGGGTATTACCACGGCTCTGTTTGTGATCGCTCCGTCGAAATAGGTCTGTACGCTGCAAGCACCAAGGCACTGGAGGCTAAACTGGGTATTACCACGGTGCAACCGTTCACTGCCTGGTCCCTGTCGGTGGCGAATGCGGGCACAAACTCGGCTGAGTATAACCACGGCTCTGTTTGTGATCGCTACGTCGCAGTTTGTCCTGTCTCAAAATATAAATTCGGCTGGATATACTCTGACTACGGCTCTATCTATACTCTGACTACTAGTCCAAAAAACTAATAAAAATAGAAGTAGATATTTACCTTTGCTCCTGCTGCCGGTCGCACACCAATTCATTCGTTTTCACTGATGTTTGTGCTTTTGTACTCATCTTTTTCCTACACACCCATGCACAAACACACCTAATTTATTTCGGCAGTAGATACACCACAGCCGACGGCTGTTTTCACCACCGAGCTGCAGCCAGTTTTACAATGTAATTTTAAATAACTAAAATTAATCGTATGCCTTCGTGGCTAATTATTACAATAATAATCTTGCACTACAACTAATTCTTACTTTATTTACTTAACTAAAATTCCTATTCCAGGTTTCTTATGTAATAAGTCTGTCAGTACATATGTTGTAGATATAGAATATTTAAGCAAGTAAATTAACAAAATAATGGAAATAAAGCAATTCAAGTAAATACATTAAAGGAGAATATACAAATTTAAACATTAATGCTTATTCTCGTAAATATAATATATAGCAAAAATGTAGATATTGACACGCGACTGTCGATCGACAGGTCGCGGTGTGAGCAAAAACGATAGTGAACTTTTGGTCGTTACAGTGTTTGTAACAAATTTTACAAGTTAGAGCATTTGGATGCCATGCAAAAATGTCGTCTTTTTGTAGCGTTCAAGCATCATTTCCGATATGCAAAATCGCCTCTTAGCGTCCTCTTATTATCATTGCCTAAAAAGAGTTAATCTTATAATTAAATGTTATTAACTGAGCTATGATCCTTTGATATTTATTTAATAAAATGTTGGAACATGTTAAGCATGGAATGTTACACTCTAAACCAAAGAATCTAAATTGGGAAAATTTATTACAAAAATAATAAAAATTTCACTGCATTACTTTGCAAAATTCGAGCAGCTTTTCTTCATAATCAGGCTCCTTCTGAGAGAGCTCAGCGAAGCTTAACTGCAAAATTCAAGGCTCAAGGTATTACTGCTGACAATACATCAAAACATGGTGCTCGCCGTGGACGTAGTGATGCAAACATTGCCGCTGTACAGCCATTTTTTAGTAATAATTAACTGAAACTAAAAATTTTCGTAACAATATAAAGAAGTACCAACTTCACTGGTTCTCCATTCCTGTTTTAATTCCTGAATTAAAATTACTTAAAAAAAGAATAAAAATAACACATTCCTGCTTACGTTTTTCAAGAGAGCAATAAAAAGAAATAAGCCTGGAACCTTAATTCGTTAACGTTCCGTAGATACAGCCAGTTTGCACATTTTGCATAAAGATCTTCACGCTAATAAAGTGTACCTTGTTCCAGAATTAAAGCCGACCGATCATTGTTTGTTATGAACGTTTGTGAAACTAAAGGAAAACAAAGCATTTTTCATTAAAATCATCTCCAGTAAAGAAGCTCATTTACAATTAGGCGGTTACATAAACTAAAGTTATTGTCAAGTATGGGGCTCACAAAATCCACAAACAGTCCTCGAAAAATCATTACATCCAAAGAAAGTGACCTCATGGTAACCCCCGGGGGCACATTTATCGGTCTTTATAGAATACTTGACTATCTACAGGTGCCCCTGTAGGCTAGTAGGTAGTGTACTAGCTTGTAAATATGGGGGTTGTGGGTTCGATTCCCAACGAAGACCTTGGTTTTTTTCACTACAAAAATAAAAATTGACTGCCGGTGGGGCTGCTCAGCGATGAAGGCATAGTCACTGGTCGCTGTGCAGTTAGTTTTCGACTATCCTTCTACTTTCACCATCTGTTTCATCTATTCTTTATCCCTTTCCTAAAGAATGTAGCACGGTACTTGACAAAATAGGCATTGTTGCCTGAAGTGCTACTTCTCTTAAAAAAAAAAAGTCTAGACCTGTGCTGCTGGGGTTATAAGGGAGCCCAGTCCCCTAAAGTCAGCAGGGGTACAACTGAAAGCTCTACGTTATTTCCACTGAAATCAGTGAGCTCGCAGAGTTACGCTGTTTGTCTCTTTAGGCATTTAGATGTTCTCTGGCTAAATATTGAGGTTGGCACTTTTGGGAGTATCGTGGTTTTTGCGGCCCCATACAGGTATTGTTTTATGGTGGCCAGGATTATCTCGCCTTTAATCACACCTACCTGGTGAATGATTCAGATCCAGTGAGCATGTTAGTGATGTGTTCTGGACAGGAGTTGGATAGTCTCCAGCTCTTCAGCAAGGAGTAGTGGTTTACAGCCCTGCTCTGGAACGGCTAAAATTACAACTAGGAAGGACCTGTTTTTAGAATTAGTCTTTGGCCTCCTAGGGCGTGAGTGGCGTTGCTTTTCACTCACAGTGGTTTGACCACCATCTGATTAGGGCCCACGGCCAGGTGCAGATGTAAATCTTATCATGAAATGACCTCATGGTATTGAGGCATTATCGACAAATATTATATGCAAAATGAGATCATCGGGATTTCCCTGCACTACCAAACCATAGCAACCACTTTCGTTGCTACAATTAACTAATGTTGACACCAGTGATTTTGGTTTTAGCAAGGTGGCCTCACAAAGAATTCAGTTATGATATGAGAAATTACCCAGTCGCCCAATTTCTAATTTTGGCGATATTAATTATTTTCTTATTTTCGTTGGGGGTCACATGAAAGGCCATGTTAACATGAACAACTCATAAACAGCTGATGCTGTGAAAGATGAATGAGGAGATAAGTAAAGCTTGGCTGCAAATTATGCTTGGAAATTTTATGAATAGAATGAACATGTTCCGATATACTAAAGGGGGACCTTTGCTCGACTTCATATTTCATTATTAGTGCCCATATTTCTACTTCAGTAAAATTAAAATTGTTATTATAAAGTGTGTTCTTTAAGCCAATTTATTTCCTAACCTTAAAAATGTTCCACCCTTTATTTCTATATTAAAAAAAATGTATGAACACATCTTTGGCAGAAAGCACTGTGCTACTTAAGGAATATTAAACCAGAAAATAAAAGAAGAAAAAGAAGTTTCTTTTAAGAGAAATATCAAATTTTAATGCTGCAATAGCTTTAGCTTATTCTCTATGTTTTTCAACATAAATATACTTAAAAATAAAAATAATTATTTTTACTTAAGTTGACAAGACTTTTCTGGTCTTAACATCTTTGGGTTAAGACAAAAGAAAAAAATTCAGCCTACACAAAAATGTTACCAACAAAAACAAAACTATTTTTCATTTTTTCAGCCACATGTGTCAGCTGCATTAGTAAAGTATACACTACACTATTATACTAAATATATAGTATACAACAAAAATAATAACAAAATAAAAATTAAGGAAAAAAATAAATAAATAAAAATATGATAAATTTATATCATTTGCAGTAACATTAACACATCATTTCCTTTTCCCTCTGCCCCCACTAAAACAAAAGAAAAAGTATTAAAAGTATCTTAAGCAAAAAACTTAAATAAAAACAAAACAAAATAAAATAAAAACAAAAATGAAACTATGCCAACAATTTGGAAGAATAAATTAAAAGAAAATAAAATAAAATAATAAGTTTCGTTACAAAATATCTATTTTACTTATAGAGAATTATGAAAAAAAAAACTGAAAAACTAAAATATTGTTTTTGCTTAACAAAAACAAACTTAAAAACATTTTAAGCAAAACACAAGGTCGACTTGGAGAGTAGATAAGTCACACAACAAAAGTCTTTTAACTTTTAAAGAACACGATTAAGACATAAATTTTTTTATACTTAAATATTTGGCAGGATTTTTTAAAAAAATTATACTTATTAAACAAAAAAAGCAAATCAAAGTATACTTAAAGTCTAAATATTATAATACATGTTGTCTTTAAAATAAGTTGAGAGCCAAATTTTAAGTACAAAATGTATTAAAGATATAAAATCATTAGAAGCAAAAGACATTTATCCTTGGCACAAAACTGACAATATCCTTCCTTAAATTAGACGAAATTTAAAATTTTTTCTTTTGAAGAGATTTTGTGAAAAGAAAATTATTTCCATTATTTAAGTTTATTTTCGTTGTAGTTTTATCATAATTTTACTACATTTACGATACTTTTAAATGCACATACTCTTCCAAAAAATATTAGGGTTTTTGGTCATTTGATAAATGATCTCGTGTTAAATGTGTATTCCTTCAACAAATCTTTTGTGGCAAGAGCTATATGACACCGTGAAAAATATCCTCAGAAGGATAATAATAAATAATAGAAATATTAAAACTTAGTTGGGTATGATTTACGCGATCCCGCGTCAAATTCCCCCCGGAGGGCCGAATCCCACCGTCATTACATGTGTCAACGGGGGTAAAAGGGAGCCCAGTCCTCTTCAAGGCTAGCAAGAGCCAACTGGACAAATCCACTATATTTTCACGGGAATCAGTAAAGCTTTTTGTCTTTTTAGTCTTTTAGCTGTTCTCTGACTGATTATTAAGGTTGGCCCTTCGGGAATATCGTGGTGGTTGTGGTTTCGATGCGCTCGTTTGAGTTGTGTGAACACAATGAATGGTCCAGGTCCAGTAAGTATGATTGCGTTTATGTTCTTAAACTTTATTAAGTCTCATGCGTTCTGGACCAGGCTGCGGCCTGCTCCGGTCTTTTGAAGTTACAACTAGGAATGCTCAGAGGATATACGTTTCTGGAGGCCTTCTAAGGCAAGGATGACGCTACATTTCATCCACAGTGGTATGATCCACCATCTAAATATAGCTTACACAGCTAGGTACAACTGTGTGATTAGATTTACATCTGCACCTGGCCATAAAGCCTTAATGGTGGATCAAACCACTGCATAAATTAGAACGTTATACATGCGTTCTAGGAAGCAGAAGACATAATTCTAAGCAACAGAACCACCTAGTTGCAACTTTAATGATTCCAGGGCGGGGCTGCAAACCATCACACCTTGCTAAAGAGTTGGAGACTTTCCTACTCCTGTTCAGAACACATGTCTACCATGCTCACTGGACTGGATCATTCACTTTGCGTGTCATTATCAGTGAGATGATCCTTGCCACAATAAGAACCATTATAACTGTTATGGGCCCGCGAAACCACAACCACCACATTATTCCCATATTGGGGCCAACCTCAATGATCAGCCAGAGAACTATTAAATGTCTAAAGAGACAAATAAGGAACTCTGGGGCTCACTGATCACCGTGGAAATAAAGTGAAGCTTCCAGTTGACTCCCTGCCTGTCTTCAGGGGACTGGGCTCCCTTTATACCCCCAGTTGCACAGATCTAGATAGCTGTTACGTACTATAAAGACCATAAATGTGCCCCCGGGGGGGAACAGCTAGGTACAGATATAAATCCTATCACGCTTCAAATTTGTAAACAGTATAGAGAGAAGAGAACACTGAAGATGGCTCATAGCCGAAACCGGCCTGTTTATAAATCAAATTTTACGCTAGATGACGTTAAATCATACCCAATTAAATCAAACTCCGTCGAGCAATATACGCACATATTAAAATTTAGTCCTGCATAGCTGGCGGGCATTTCACCTACATGAGTATATACGACCTTAATGAAAGAATTATCTAAACCCAAACACTGATTCACAGTTTAGAGCACGATTTGATAACAATATCATCACATCGAAAGCGCTCGCCATTCATACCGAACAAACAGCCAGCAAAGACGGAAAAGAAGGACAATAATACTGAACCTTCTTGTTTAAACTACTGCTCCTGCATGTAATAGCCGTTCAATTTATGAAGGAAAAAGTTAGTAATTAGGACACTGTAGTAGTAGCCATTGACTGTAACGTACTGACTACCATCAGGGCTCTAAGCTGTCATCATTAACTACAACGTTCAGGATGGCTTTAAAGAAGTACGGATTACCGATTCCACTAGTTCATAAAGGACACCAAACAGCCAGTTTTTTTTTTATTTCATGATGCTTCAATCTACACTCTGTGATTATCAACACTCCGAATAAGGAAGTTTTATTAGTTGACGTATCTTTACAAACAAAAGAGAACTTCATTGCTAAATAAAATTCCCTTATGAAAATGGTGATTAATGGCAATAACGTTACGTAGTTAATTAAACTAATTGCTCAGTTGGACAGTTATGTAGAACGTAAAATGGATGTAGCGGTTCGAACAAAACCAGGATATTTTAAACTAAATTTACAAAATTTTGGAAGCGTTGTTCAGGCGTCAGTTCATTCATGCTGAAATGCCCTACCAAAAACGAAAGACGTAAATCATTTAACAGTCGATAAAATGGTCGCTAGCTAAAATCGTGTTGCCTAGTTAACGTTTTTTATTTAATTCTATTACTCATATTTATTTCGAAACGAAAATTGGGCCCCAGAGTCTATTTGGGACTTTCTCGAACTCATACTAGAGGGGAACAAAAGGCTCATTGGAGACAGTCGGGCATCCAACTTTATTGATTCTGTAGAACATCGAAGCAATGTATAATATAATTCACTGCTTTATCGTTACTAAAATGGTAAGCGCTCTAATTAAATTAGGGAACTTCTTCCCGTTACGTGCACGATTTTGCGTTTAACTCGATTTTCGTTGAGAGCGCATTCATTTGTGATTGATTAGCCAGTGAATCGCACTACTAATACTACAGAAAAAATTCATTTTTTAGCAGAACAGTCCATTTGTGTAATAAAATCCCTCCAGAGGTCTTTCCTGTCACTTTCAATGTAGGAAAGTTCAAATTGAATGTCCACAAATAGTACTCCCTCTTTCCTCCTTCCTATAAACTAATTTTCTAGTTCTGGCGCAATGCATTGCATGTGTAGGAGTTATTCTATGAGTGCTGGTCCGAAAAAAAAATTAAAGGAAGTGATGCCTATACATTATATAAAAATTAACTATTTTACAAACATTTTCAAGTGACATTTGGATAATTGTAATTTCCATTACATCTTTATCTTCACCTGTAAAAATGCATTCATACGAGTTAGAATATGAGATCAACGATAAAGAAAATTCTTGTTACTAAATTATTTCCTGTTTTGTTTTTATCGTAGAAGTTATTACATATTCACATTCTCCTTATTTAAAGCTTTCTTTGTAAATTAAAGAGTTTTTTGATAGTCTACAATCCCCTCATAAATATATGCACAGAAGAAAAAAAAAGAAAAAAAAACAAGTTGCCAGATAATTTCATATTAGAATAACCTAGCAGTTTAAAATCGCCTATTATTAGAAAAAATCAGAAGAGAATGACATGCCTGTTATTTGTACATAGTTATTAAGTGCAGGCTATCTCAAAATATTATTAAGATTGGAAAATATATTGGTTGCATATGATATAACAATTGCCATATTTTATTTTCAATTAAATAAAAATAAACAATAATGATTATTAAATTTATTCAACCTTTTATATCTTAAATTAATATGTATTAATCTTTTTAACGGTCTTTTTAATTAAATTTAATAATATTTTTTTTTCAATATTTCGCTTTCCTTTGGAAAGCTTCTTCAGGAAATTAATTGTCATAAAATCAAAAATTATGAACAATAATTAAACAATAGTTTTATCCATGACTTTATTCATTAGATTATTATGTGGAAATCATTTTGATGTATTTGATTTAATATTTACATTTTTATATCGATTTAAAACTTCTTCTTCTTTTATTTAAAATTTATTCTTTATTTTTTTAGTTTTTGTTTGATTTTCAATTAATTTTATTCTAATTTTTTATTGCAAATTTTTCATTTTGCATTGACCCTCAGGCTTGGCGACTTTTTTCTCATTTTGCTATAAGAAATATTAATTAATTTTAAAAATAAATTGTTTTAAATTTAATTATTTTTTGTGTTTTAAATATATTTCTGAATACTTTATTTTAATAGAAAATAAATTTATTATTTAAAACTTGTCTTAACCAAATGGGAGTTACAAAAGTTTACGTCCTAAAATCACTAGCAGTTTGACCACTCTGTATACGTCATCATATAACATAATCATTAAATAGCTGTTACTAATTTTAAGTTATTATATGTCGTTAGTTGGGAGGAGGCGCCAAAAAAATGTTTCTAATAAACACATGGGAACAATTAATAGAAATGGGACCTGTTACTCACTCTCTTTTTTTCATCGTAGGAAAACTAAATGTGTTGTAATTAATGTCCAGCAATTAACAATTTGAAGAGATTTTTTTACATATTTGCGTGCTTGTGTAATTTTGTTAATCGATGTATTTAATATTCCCTGTTCGTTCATTTCATCGTATCAATGCCTCTGGCCATTTCAATGTAAACTTTAATATAAATCTCTTTTCTTCTTTTTGTTTTACTGTATACAGATTAATCTTAAAGTCTATATTGATGCCAACGCGATAATATTAATTCTTATCCGTGTACATCTTAATGTGTATATAATTGTAATAGCTGACACTTATGTGTCTGTAATCATATCTATCACTTTGAATATTAACGTGTATCTTTATGTTTTCGCCTAATTTCGCATGTGGTTATGAAACGTAGTTGTTGTATATTAATGTAAACAAACACGCGTGTCTATGTTCATGTTCACGTTATATATTTTTCAGTGTCTATATGGAGATGCCTATGTTCATATTTATAAGCATTTCTCGGTTCGTAACAATATCTAGGTACATTGCCATATTCATGCCATTTTCCCTGCCTATATTCTGCCCAGATGAATGTCCATATCCATGTTCATGCTATGTTAATGCCACATTTAGTATCCATGTTGATGACAGATTTAGTATCCATGTTCACGTTTATAAATTTTTCAATAGACCTGAGTCGATGGGCCTTTCTATCGTCATTGCTATGCCTACGTCGATGCACATTTCGATGTTTATGTCCATGTCAATATCTGTGTGCATCCATGTTCATATCTATTTACTGTCCATGTCTGTGTCTATGTTAGAGTCAGGATCTTTTTTTTTTATTTTTTTTATTTTTAAAGAGAATTAACACATCAGGCAACAATGCCTATTTAGTCAAGTACCGTGCTACATTCTTTAGGAAAGGAATAGAGAAGAGATGAAACAGGTGACGAAAGTAGAAGGAAATTGTCCGGATAGTCTATGTTAGAGTCAAGGTCTATACCCAGGTTTTATAATTATTTTAGTTTCCACGTGCATATATCTGATAATGTTCATGTCCCCATCCATATGCATATACATACTCATAACCATGTCAGTGTCCATTTCTATATCTCTTCGTGTCTGTGTCTATTCACACTCACGTTTATGACCATTTCAAGCGCCGTCTCCATGTATATAGTTACACTCATGTTTATGCCCAAGTCTATAACCATTACTTTAAACATTTTTATGTCTATATTAATGTTTATAATTACGTCTATTATTCTGTTTATATTTTTCTTTATTTTTGTTGTCTGTCGCATATCTTAGATTTATAACCATTGCTCATATCCATGCCAAAGTCCATGCATTTGTCCTGTCTATGTTTGTGGGTATATCAGAGTTAAAGTCCCTGCTCATGTTTATGCGCATTTTAGTCTCTACGTTTATGTGTCCATATCTACATCTATTTAAAACTATGTCTATCTATATTTATGTTCTTTCCATGTCTGTGTCTATGTCAGAGTCAGGATCCGCACTCGGGTTTATGAACATTTTAGTCTTCACATCCATGTCTAAAACTATTGCTTTTAACATTTTTATGTCTATACTAATGTTTGCAGTTAAGTCTATTAATCCATACGCACATAAAACGTATGCCATATCTATGCCCATGCCCATGACTATATCCATGTCAATTACCCTACATTTGTCTTGTCCATGTTTGTGTGCGTATCAGAGTCATGGTCCCTTCTCATGTTTGTGTCAATTTTGATCCCTACGTTCTTGTGTATTCATGTTCATGTTTATGATCATGTCTACACCCACTTAAATCCTTGTCTATACCTATATCTATGTCCTCTCCATGTCTGTGTCTACATCAGAATCCGTACTCAGGCTTATGACCATTTAGTCTCCATGTCTATGTATATAGCCATGTTCATGTTAATGCCTATCTCTCTAAGCATTTCTATAAACATTTTAATGTCTCTATTAATGTTTATATTTAGGTCTATTAATTCGTTAATCCGTTTTAATTATTTGTGTTGTCTAACACGTATGCCATACACATGCCCATGCCCATATTTATGCCAATATCCCAACATTTGTGCTGTCCATATTTGTGTGTATATTAGAGTCGAGGTCCCTGCTCATGTTAATGCCCAAATTAGTCTCCACGTTCATTTTTATGATCATGCTCATGTTTAGGTCCATGTATACACATATTTAAGCCCTTGTCTATGCCCATATCTATGTGTCCTCCATGTCTAAGTCAGAGTCAGGAACCGTACTCAGGTTTATGACCATTTCAGTCCCCACGTCCATGTATATAGCCATTGTCCAACCTAACGTTTGGACACATAATTTTCAAATTTCAACTGCCATAATTACATTTAAATATTTACCTTCATTTCATTTAAATATTTACCTTTGAATTGTTAAGAATATTGTGAATTGAATTAGACTTAGCACGTAACGTAAGAAAGTGGAGAGTTTTCCACACGTTTTGAATTATATAAAGATTTCCCTTTTTAAGAATATTGTGAATTGAATTAGACTTAGCACGTAACGGAAGAAAGTGGAGAGTTTTCCACATGTTTTGAATTAAAAGAAAGATTTCCGTTTTAAGTTTTTTATTGAGTTACTATCAACGCTCGGAACACACACGAGTTTTCTCCCCAACCAGTGAAAATTAATTTTTTTATATTAATAAATAATTTTTTTTTTATCATCAACTATTGCATTTATTTAATTGCCAAATCCAGAGCATAAACACACAGGTTCTATTTCTATTCTGTAACAAAAGCCCTAAATTGTTCATGGTCCTATTCGTAATCGGCAAAAAACCAGATCGAAGACAATAGCAAGATTCTCTTAAAAACTACAAGAAGAAAAAGAAGAAAAAAAAAACAGTATGAGGTAAAGTTCAACAGTTGAAAATAAAATCGGAGTGAGTAATACCTAAAAATTGTGCATGCACTTATAATTGGAAAAATAAGAACAAGAATAAAAAAGAAAAAATTTGTTTTAATTAAAAGGAAAAATTTACAAAAGGAAATAATATAAATTGTCATAATTAATCCACAAATAGGAAAATTTCAACTACAAAAAAAAAAAATAGAAAAAACAAGATCTTACGCTTATTTGATTTCATAGTTCAAACTAAAAATCAACCACCAAACGCGATTTATTCTCTTTAAAATTTTACTCAAATTCCTATAAGTATTAAATATACTAAGTAAAGCGCAGAACTTTTGTAAGTAACTGTAAATCCCTTTAATATAATTGCATTTACGAAGAGTTCAGTGATTACCAGTGTTCAAAAAATCTCTACATCAAGATTAACAGGTATAACATTATTTGATTTAGTATTATTTTATTATGGACACTAAAAATTGGAAATTTTAAAAGCATAGAATAAATTTACTTAATACACATTTATATTAACACCACTATCATTAAACAAATAAATAACCAATTAATTGCATAAAATAAAAAGAGAAAATAAATTAATCACAGCGAATAAAAAAGCTCTTGATAATTATTGAACAAATAAATTACTCTTATTCCAATTAATTGCATAAAATAAAAAGAGAAAATAAATTAATCACGGCGAATGGAAAAGCTTTTGATTTATTTTGTATCATATTAAACTCTCTTTCTCTCTCTAATACAGTCCGCTAAAGAAATAAAAATACCCGAAAATTTTATAAGCAATTTCAATTTTAAATTGTATTAAAATCATTAGTACATTTAAAAATGTACTCTCATATAAAACCAAATTTAATAAATTAAATATTACACTTATGGGAAATGCTGTTAATGCCTGGATGGATAATTATCAATAAGTAACTAACTCTCTCAATTAGTGTTACGATTAATGTACCCAATTATTCCTAGCTTATTAGAAATTTTTAATTCTATGGATAAAGCTCAATAAAAAAAAACTCTCGAATTAATAACAAAATCAATTATATAAGTGCTGAGAAAGATCCTAGGCTACAAATTTAGTACATACGCCGGCAACTCCTTTCACAAGTTTTTGTTTTATCCCTCTAAAACCCCTAGTATGTATGTAAACCCTTAATTTTAGCAATAAGTGACCAAGAATTCGAATTGAAACACAATTTTTCACGGATAAGTTTGAGTTTGCGCTACAACTCGTTATTTTACAATTAGGAATCAATATTTACAACGAAATCCTGAATTCTGTTTAAATTTCTACACACTGCAACTTTATACTAGAAAAAAAGGGACAAATTTTTTCTAGTGCTTTAACCCAAAAGCCCCGATCTTATGAAGTTGTAGAAATAAGCAACGGAATTCTTTTATATTTTCATTGAAATACAACTCGTAGGTCATCCTTCTAAAACACTCCCCTTTACTCTAAAATAATTCTATATAAGTTCGAACTACGTAATTTACGAAAATGCCCAATACACCCCGTGAGGAATATAATCCATCTCCTAAAGACCATTTCGAATTCGATTTCAATCGCGTATTGAAGTTTTATGATAGGTTCAATGCAATTCCAGCAGAGGAACAAAGTGAGTCTATTTTGGAGGTCAAGCTTAAGGACTTAGATCAGAGATGGGCTCGGCTAGATGCTTCTTACGAAGGTGTCATGTTGTCCAGCAAGATAACACCCGAATACAGACAGGAAGCCACAGAGAGATTTGAAGATTGCACAGAAAAATATTATCAATGTACCTCCCAAATTTTAGATTTAATGAAGATAACACGATTGGATGACCCAGGCAATCCGCGATTTCGATCAACATCCAGATATTCCGCGCAACATCAAAATCTTGGTCAGACTATTATGCAAGACGATGTAAATAGTTGCGTCAAACTACCTCCCTGTGATACTGAAGTATTTAAGGGTAGTTACGAGCAGTGGCCTTCGTTTCGGGACATGTTTACGGCAGTTTACATAAATCACACAAAGCTGTCTCCAGTGACTAAACTATATCATCTTCGCAATAAAACTACAGGCGAAGCAGGTGCCATTGTTAAAAGATATCCCCTTTCTCATGACAGTTTTGATTTGGCATGGAATGCACTAAAAACTAGGTACGAGAACAAACGCGTTCTGGTCGATAATCAAATAAGAATTCTCTTCGATATATCACCAGCAACCAGGGAAGATAGTGAACCAATTCGTAAGATCCAATCGTCAGTAAATGACTCTTTAGCAACACTCAGAACTCTAGGCGTGGAAGTAGATAGCTGGGATCCTATTCTAATTCGCTTAATTTCAACGAAACTACCCGATTTAACTCTTTCGCTTTGGGAGCAGTCCTTAACATCTCCTCGGGAACTCCCAAAGTGGTCCGAAATGTCTCAATTTCTTATCAATAGGTATGAAACACTAGAACGCCTTACGAATATTAAGACGTCAAAGAATCGCTTCAGTCTCACAATGCCACAACAACCCAATATTCATGTATACGCATCCCAAGATAATCTCAGTGAATACTCTTGTAAATTGTGCAATGAAAATCATTCCTTAAGAATTTGCCCAAAGTTCAAAAGTTTTTCTGTGCAACAAAGAGTCGATTTCGTTTATAAGAATAACTATTGTAATAATTGTTTAGCTCAGTCTCATCTTAAGGCAAATTGTGGTAGTAAACACTATTGTCTTCATTGCAAAAAATCCCACCATACACTACTTCATATGGCACAAAAATTCCCGCAAACAGGCCAAAAAATAGAAAACATGCAACAGAAAGAAACAAGGAATGAAACGCATGACACAAATCACAAAGATGTGTCTAAAACAGCCCAGTCTCTAAACAAAAGAACTCAGAATGATCTCCCTCACACATCGAAACAAGTTCAAGCAAATTGTTTCACAGGCAAGGAAAACGTTCTCTTAAGAACAGCGTTGATGCAAATAGAACATGGGAATCAACTTTTTACTATTCGAGCTTTTATTGACCCTGGCTCGCAACGTACTTTTTTAACCGAAAGAATTCGAAGCCGACTCCAGTTGCCGTACCAATAATCACATTTCGAAATAGTAGGAATTGGTGGTCAAAGACAAACCAGTACTAAAGAGTGCGAACTCGTTTTATATGCGAAAAAATATAATCTTAGAGTGCCAATTAGAGCCATAATATTGCCAAAAGTAACCGAGCGTTTGCCAGCATATAGCTTTGAGATCCCTTGCTCAACCAAGCTAGCAGAATTGGATTTAGCAGATCCTACCTTTAACAAATCGTCTCAGATAGATCTCATACTAGGCAATGATTATGAAAGTTTTCTCAATATTGAAGGCATAAAAAAGAATGTTTGTGGTCAAACCACGGCTTATAACACGATATTCGGTTGGGTACTCAGTGGTCCCATAGAAACAAACACGGTTTAATCACTTACCACTTCGGTAAAAATATCCGACTCATCGGAGTTGATTGATATGTTAAAAAAGTTTTGGGAACAGGAAGACATACCTACAGCCCGCCCAAAATCAGCCGAAAAAGAAATTTGTGAAAAGTATTATTCTCAAACCACAACGCGTAATAAAAACGGCAGATATGTCGTTAGATTGCCATTCAAACCTGAATTTCCCGAAAAGGTTTTTCTAGGCTCATCGCGCTTTATAGCTTTGGCTCAGTACTGTCGAATGGAAAAAACTCTAAGCAAAGATCACCACCTTCAAATGGAATATCAATCGGTTTTGAAAGAATACGTGTCGCTGGATCACATGGAAGAAACTTCGGCACAGGAAATCACATCTCAAGGTAAATGTTACTCATACTATTTACCACATCATGCAGTAATTCATCCAGAACACAAAACGACTAAAGTCAGAGTTGTGTTCAATGCTTCAAGAAAAACAAAATCTCAATTTTCACTAAATGACATTCTCTACTCAGGTCCTACGTTACAAAATGAATTGATATCCACAATACTTAATTGGAGGAAGTATCAATTTGTATTTAGTGGAGATATACAAAAAATGTATCGTCAAATCCTGGTACATCCTGATGATCGACCCTTCCAACGAATTTTATTTCAACCTCAACCCAATGACCCCATTAAAGACTACCAATTAAAGACTCTTACCTTCGGAGTAAACTCTGCTCCTTATTTGGCAATTCGAACCCTGCATCAACTTGCGTCAGACACCGAATCTCTATTCCCCAAAGTATCACCAATCCTTCGAAATGAAACCTATGTTGATGACATTCTGTCCGGAGGTAACACAATATCAGAAACACTCGCCACTCTAGTACAGCTCATGGAGGTATTAGATTCAGCTGGATTCCCATTAAAAAAGATTACCGCCAATGATCCTCAATTGCTTTCGCATTTTCCAAAGGAAGATCTTTACGACTCAAAGATTCTTCGATTCCAAGAGCCAAGCTCGATTAAAACTCTTGGAATTAATTGGAATGCATTCAATGACTCATTCTCTTATAACTTCACGCCCATGGAACCATCTACACACATAACAAAACGAAAAATTCTCTCATCTGTAGCAAAACTGTTTGATCCCGCTGGATGGATTGCACCCATCATCATCAGAGCGAAAATTCTAATGCAACAGTTATGGCTAGAAGGATTGCAGTGGGATGAAGATATTTCACTAGATTCTCTCGAAAAGTGGAATAGTTTGGTTCAGGATCTCGCCAAAATTGAAATTATTTCTATACCCCGATGGATACAATATACTCCATCAGACTCTATTCAAATTCATGGGTTTTCAGATGCCTCAAAAATGGCATATTGTGCAACAGTGTATATAAGGTGTCAAACGAATAAGTACACCACTTTCTCGAATTTATTAATGGCAAAATGTAAAGTTGCCCCCATACAAACAGTTTGCCTGCCACGCTTAGAACTTAATGGCGCTGTTTTGCTAGCAAAACTCGTAAATTATGTGAGATCATCTCTTAATCTCAATCCCAATGAAATATACCTATGGACTGACTCATCAATAGTATTAGGATGGCTTTCCAAATCACCATCATCTTGGGAAACATACGTTGCTAATCGTACTGCTCAAATTCACCTCTTAATACAGAATGCAACTTGGCGGTATGTCCCAACTCATGATAACCCAGCGGACCTTGGAACACGGGGCTGCAAGTCTCAAGATCTTGTTCATAATTCCCTTTGGTGGCAAGGACCACCATGGTTAGTAAAACCATCATCAGAATGGCCGAAACGAAATCCTTTGCAAATACATAAAACGACGGAAGATAAAATTCACTCGTTACACTCAGTGCTGCAGGAAGATGTTCTTAACAGGTTCTCATCATATAGCAGAGCTTTACGCATCCTATGTTATATCTTCAGATTTTATAACAATACTGTAAAAAATATCAGACCCAATGATTATCACTTTGATTCACATGAATTAACACAGAGGGAGATGAAAAATGTGAAAGTTAAACTGCTAATTATAGCTCAAAAAACATTCTTTGCAGAGGAATACCAATATTTGTTAAACTCTCAAACTATTCCTAATAAGAGCATATTAAAATCTCTCAACCCATTTCTTGACTCCAAATTTATATTACGCGTCAATGGAAGATTAGCTCAATCATCACTTCCATATGACGAACGTTACCCAATTATATTACCCGGCAACTCCCGCTTTTGCCAACTGTATCTCACCTATCTGCACGAAAATCTCTGCCATGCTGAATGCAGTCAAATGTGCCGAATGGTACAATCGGAATTTTTCATATTCAGGCTAAAACCCCGTGTAAAAAAGATAATACGAAATTGCAAAACCTGCACTATTTACAAACAGCAGGCAGGGTTACAGATAATGGCTCCCTTACCTTCAGAGAGATGCAGCCTATCTCATCCTTTCCAGGTTACAGGTATTGACTTTGCTGGACCTTTTCAAATAAAACCATCACCTTTAAGGAGATCACCTGCAGTGAAAGGATATGTATGTGTTTTCGTTTGTTTCAGCACGAAAGCTATACATTTAGAACTATGCTCAGACTTGACCTCGGCTGCATTCCAAGCCGCATTCCTTCGCTTTGTAGGGAGGCGGGGGCTTCCCCAAAGGATAGTCAGTGATAACGGCCGAAATTTCTTAGGTGCTAGTAGAACACTGGAGCTCGAATTTTCCACCTTCGTAAATAACGCAGCTCGAGACTTAACCCAGAAATACCTTACGCATGGTTTCGAATGGAAATTCATACCACCATACGCTCCTCACATGGGGGGCTTATGGGAAGCCGCCGTGAAAAGTTTCAAGTTTCACTTGAAACGTACTACTGGTTCTCAGAGATTCACATTCGAAGAATTCTCCACCATCCTAGCCCGCATTGAGGGTGTACTTAACTCCCGCCCAATATCTGCGTTATCTGAGGATCCAACAGATTTAAAAGCTCTAACACCCGGCCATTTTCTTAAAGGGGCTCCTTTGATGGCGTTTCCCGAATACACGATTGAGAACATATCTCTCATCAATAGGTGGGAAAGGCTAAAGGCCATTCATCACCAGTTTTCTATTCGGTGGAGGGAAGACTATCTCAAATCATTGCATAAGAGATACAAATGGAAGAACTCGATTCCAAATATGCAAGTAGGGGATTTAGTGGTTGTGATGGATGACTTACAACCCCCGTATGAATGGCGATTGGGTAGAATAGAAAAGACCTATCTCGGCACGGACTGCAACGTGCGTATTGCTGATGTCCGCATAGCATCGGGAACAATAACTCGGCCCATTGTCAAACTTTGCTATCTGCCAATCCTGAATGATAAAATGTCTGACCCATCGTTAGACGTTGCTGCATAGTATTTTGCCGCTGCGCAAAATACTCATTTAAGCTCCACTCATGCATTCATTTCAAAAATTAACTCTGTCCTTATATTGCTATTACCCATATATTGTCAGTACTGGCATGTTTCCCTATTTAGTAGAATTTAAAGCAGGGCGCTATAGAGCAACCTCTACCTTCTTCAAATTTCAATTATTAATATGTTACCTTTATTTTTAATAGAACCAACAGAAGATTGGCCACAACGCGACCAAGCGCAAGTCGTACAACACAACGACGTTTGCAGCACCGTGATCCGGACATCTACAAATGTGTGCTATGCAACCGATATCATCCCCTGCGATTTTGTCTAAAATTTCTAGGCATGACTACTCAGGAAAGAGAAGAAGTGGTAGAGGAGCATGGATACTGTGTGAACTGCCTCGCCAAAAGCCACGACCTACGAAGCTGCACATCCCTGGATACGTGCAAAAATTGCGAAAAGTTCCACCACACGCTGCTTCACCAACGAAGTCTGCCTCCCAAGAAGACGAAGGTTCTTACACCCAAGACAAGACAGAAACGAAAGAGAGCAAAATCGTCAACGGTACAGCGGAAAAAACCGCAAGGGTCTTCGGAGTCGGTCACCCCAGACACCAAAATACTGGCGGAGGCAATTAGGTCCTTGGCGAATGTTCTTTGTGCCTCGGATAAGGCGGCATCTGTTGCCTGACGGCAAGGCCGGCGCCATGTCCAACCTAACGTTTGGACACATAATTTTCAAATTTCAACTGCCATAATTACATTTAAATATTTACCTTCATTTCATTTAAATATTTACCTTTGAATTGTTAAGAATATTGTGAATTGAATTAGACTTAGCACGTAACGTAAGAAAGTGGAGAGTTTTCCACACGTTTTGAATTATATAAAGATTTCCCTTTTTAAGAATATTGTGAATTGAATTAGACTTAGCACGTAACGGAAGAAAGTGGAGAGTTTTCCACATGTTTTGAATTAAAAGAAAGATTTCCGTTTTAAGTTTTTTATTGAGTTACTATCAACGCTCGGAACACACACGAGTTTTCTCCCCAACCAGTGAAAATTAATTTTTTTATATTAATAAATAATTTTTTTTTTATCATCAACTATTGCATTTATTTAATTGCCAAATCCAGAGCATAAACACACAGGTTCTATTTCTATTCTGTAACAAAAGCCCTAAATTGTTCAGCCATGTTCATGTTAATGCCTATCTCTATAACTGTCTCTATAAAGATTTTTATGTCTATACTAGCTGTATGACCCGGCTTCGCTCGTAAGCTATTTGCTAATGATTAATATTTCATATTAAGTTAGAAAAAAAATTTCAGTACTAAGAAGAAGAAACGACACAAATTTCTCTCAATGTATTGTTTAAATAGTTCTTAATGTTATTTATTAAAAAATAAGCAAACAAAAATGGTAAGCGTATATATAGTTAATTTTAAAGCTTGATAGTAAACAATATTCCTTGTTTTTTTGTTGGGAGAGAAAATAAACAGTGCTGACGGTGTAACAACTATAGAGGCATACAACATACAATTGCCCGTGGGAAAAACATTAGGATTCTAGGTTTAACCCACACACTTTTAGCGATTGTCCTTGGAATTTATTAATGGTCATTGTGAATGCAAAGCGAACGGGAAATTGGACACGTTTAAACTTAAATGATAAATCACTTAGTATGATAGGTACCCTTGGAATAAGCAGCTCTTCACCTACAAACTATCCTATAATTATTATTGTTTTACTCGCGTTTGGCATCAGCGTTTTAATAATTAATCTAGTGCCATTGCATAGTGTTGGCTGATTCAGGTTACGTAACATGACTATTACCGCTCCAACCTATAGCTTCAAGTTATGTGGTGGCATTTACGGTAAATCTAATGAATTCAGGAACTCTACGGGGTAGTTAACAATATTATCAAGATTGATAATGGTATCAATCGGTTTATACGAATACAGTTCGCCATTAATTAAGGTTTGGATTTTTAAATTTATTTCATCAACGTATTTTTTGCAGCTAAAATAGCTCTTTCACTAAACCAAGGGGTAATCGCTGTAATTTTGAGTAATACGTGGGAACACTTTTGCAATTAGTTCGCCGTTAGACGTTGTGAATTGACAAAAGCCCATTGGAAAGGAAATCTGGCCTGTTGTAGAGTCAGTCGTTATTTTTCCACTGCCAATGTCTAACAATTGATTTGAAAAAACATAACCTATCATTTTATTATGAATTTTAATTTTCCCCAAAATTGTGACGGTATCATAAATAAAAAATCTGGCAGCTATGTATAGTAATGAATTAAAAAAAATCTTCAAACAAAAAAATACATGCATGACTGTTGACATGTAAGAGCAATTTTCAGTTTGGCCGAAGTTGAAGATGTTGCCTCTCTTAATTTAGTCTTAAATTTTTTTTTTTTTAATTTGATCTACGCGTTTTTTTAGCGTATGCTAAGAATGTATAAGTGTGTTTGCACGTATACAAACTTGTATAAACAGTAAAATTAAAAGAAAAAATGTACAACTTAAAACCACATGGCTTCGTTAAACCAGTTCGAACTATCATGTCGAGTCGTGAATAACTAATTTGTGTTTACAACAATAAAAGCAAGAAGAAAATAAATAATTGAGCTTTTTAAGTTTTCCGGAAAATTTCATTTGTTTTTTTCATACAAACCATCTTTTGTAAATTTCAAATCGAATAAAAAAATCAGCCAAATCGCTCCAGACGTTCTCATTCCATTACAAATCATACGTGGATCATTTCATTTTTATATATATATGGATTAATGTTTATAATTAAGTATATTAACCCGTTTATAGTTTTGTTTTATTGTGTTGTGTGTCACGTATGTCATATCCATGCCTATACCTATGCCCATATTCATGTAATGTCCCTGCATTTATCCTGTCCATGTTTGTGTGCGTATCAGAGTCATGGTCGCTTCCCATGTTTATGCCAATTTTAGTTTCGCCCTTCATGTGTATGACCATGCTTATGCCCATGTCTATATCCATTTAAGTCCTTTCATCGGTTTATATTTTTGACTGTGTTGACTGCCATAGACCATATTTATAGCAGTTTCCATATCAATTGTTTATGCCCCTGAACTTGTTGTCACTAGTATGCTAATGTCAGCTCTTTTGTAAATGGCTGTGTAGTTTATAAGAGCATATCTCCCTATCTTTGTAAAATACCCACGTTAACTTGGAAAAACATTATTTTTTATTTTTTGGTTTAATGCTTATATGTGTTCTGTATAACGGGTGTTTTATGTAAGAGGCACAGAACTTTAAGTTCGTGTCACTTTTTTAACTCGTGGCCATTTTGTCAGCTGCCAAGCGATTAAAGTGAAAAGGCTGACGCCTGAACAATGTTTCTAAATTGAGCAAATTTCATTTAGCGATAAAGCTCACTTTCATTTTTTTTGGATACGGTTTTCCGTCGACCCTCATCAAATTTGGTTTGTGAACAAACCGGTTTCGACCGTTTGACATCTTTAGTGTTCCCTTCGTAATCACACATCATAAAGCTCACTCTTGTTTGAATGGATGTTTGATGTTTGACTAAGCTGCTGTATTGGTGATGATGGTCTTAAAGCGTATGTTGAGCCCCAGTTACATCTAGAAAAACTGACTGATTTTCATGCTTTATGGACTAGTGGAATCATTGGTCTGTACTTCTTTAAAACGTTATAGTCAATGTGACTGCGAAGAGTCGCGATTACTAACTTTTTCGCTCATCAACTGATCAAGTATGATGTGCAGGAGCTATTCCGTAATTAAATTATTGAGGGAAACGTTTGTTAACGCCATTGTTTCATGTTTCAAACTCATGAACTTGCGTTCACTTTGGTGTGATATAACACCGCTAGTCTATTTTCTGTGGAGATAGGTGAAGTCGCTAGTGAGCTTCAATAAAACTGAAATATGGCCCCAAATTTTGAAACAAGTCTTTAAAAGTTGAACTCTTAGATTAGACTACGTCCAAGACAGTCGTGGACGCCATATGCCAGAAGATTATCTTTCGAATAAAGAAAACTTCCACACAATTTAAAAAATTTCATTTTTGATTTATTCAATTTCCTCTATACAAGATACCCTTTATTTTTTGCTTTAATATGCTTCATGGTATTGCCTTCTAAGGCCACGTTCAAGCAATTATCTGTGTCATAACTTTCAACTTTAAAGACTTTTAATTGTTGCAATTTATTGTACAACAGAATTTATTTTAAATTATTTTTTGTTTTTCTTTTTTTTTTGGTTGTTGTTGTTTGTGTTTTAGCATTTTATAACAAAACTTTTATTTCTTGTTTATTCTTCTTTCGAAGTATTTTTTGGAAATGTGTTCCACTAGGCGGACTTTTCAGCATTTTTGCTAAGTTGCCTTCTTGTCATTTTAAGGGCGGCAGAAAGAAAAGTTCTTCTAAGCACTTTGCATGTTAAAAGCTTTTGACCGACTAAATAGTTTATATGGCATAAACTAACAGTAAATACAACATTATGAACTTATTTATAATTCTAGTTGGTTGTTATCTTGTTGCTAAATAAAAAACAAAAACAAAAAAAAATATTAAAACTATTTTGCATTTTGAGCCTTTTTTTTGTTGATGTAAAACTTTTGTTTTCAAGTCGGGTTAGAGTGGAGTGTTAAGTATTTGGTTGCAAAACATTTGTAAATATTTGAATAAAATATGTGTGTGTGTGTGTAAATGTGTAAAATTCTAAATAAATTTAAAGGAAAATTAAAAAAAAAACAACAATTTTGTTTTGTTAACTGTTTTAGGTTTTTGGCAACAAATTTTCGGTGAACAAAGAAATTAACTCTTTGCAAAGATTTGCTTTATTATTTAGGTTATAAAAGTTTTTCTTTTTTTGTTTTATTTTTAGTATACATTGCACCAAAATTATAATTTTAAATTTTAAATTAAATTGTTAGAAAATATCTTGATTGAACTCGAATAATTTTTTTTAGTCTTTAGTCGATTAAATAATTTAATTTTTATTAAGAAAATAAGAGATAAATTTGAAGCAAAAAGCACAAGGCAATTATATAAGGAACGTAAGGAGTGAAAATGTCACGAAATTGAATATTTTGTACTGTGTAATAGGGCTGTCATCCATTTATAAGGAATTTGTTTTCCTTTCTAAAGAAACATTCTCCCTTTCGTTAATGCCACTGTGTAAAATACGAAAACGAACTGCTAAAGCATTAAAAACGTTGAATATTATTCGAAAGCACTGTATAAGGTTTTAACAAGAAGTGTGTGTTACAATTGTGGCAACATGAACAATATGATAGTTTTGACATTTAGTTTTTTGACGTTTTCGTGGTAAATGCATTGTCAGTTGGTACAATGAATTCAATTTCGCACTAGAATCGCCTTAAAATAATTAAAATCTACTATGAAAATAGTGGTTCTGTTAAAGTTACATTTCGTAAATTTAGTGATATTTTCGGATAACATAACTGTCCTTCTGAGACCGCTATTAAAAATTTAGTCGTTATATTCGAGTCGACACAAAATGTGCGATCACTAATCACAACTAAAATCATCGCAGCCGTAAGACACAATATTGAAGAAGATCCAAATTTGTCAGTTCCCTAACGTTCTCAATAATTGGAGTTATCAGAAACCACCAAAGAATTTGACTTGGAAGTCTTACAAGGTACAACTGGTGCAGAAATTGCAGCCGATTCACCATTCACATCACCGTAGATTCGCTCAATTCATTAAGGAACAACCGACTGGTTTTTGTAAAAAAATCATTTTATCAGACGAAGTTCATTTTCCCTTGACAGGGTGTGTCAACAAGCAAAATTGACGCGTTTAAGCTTCTAAAAATCCTAGAGCGATTCTTGAAAAGCCTTTGCATGCACATCGTGTCTCTATATGCTGCGCTAAGTGGTCTAGAGGCGTGATTGGGCCGTTTGTTTTTCGAAAATGAGGCTGGAGGTGCGTAAACATTCATTGGATCACGCTATCACAATATGCTAACAACTCACTTTTGGTCTATTATTGACGACGGGGATATCACTGACATGTAGTTTCCAACAGGACGGTGCCACATGTCCCACAGCTAATGAAACGATGAATTTATTGCAAATCAAATTTCCCGATTGCATAATTTCACGACAAACAGTCGTGTTAAGTGGCCAGTAAGATCGTGTGATTTAACACCACTGGATTATTTTTTGTAGAGCTATGTTAAGGACAGAAGCTATATGGAGTCAATCAAGCTCCTTAGAACCCAAAATCTGTGATGTGACTAACGAAATAGGAGCGCCATTTTGCCAAATAGTGAAAAAAAACTTTGACGAAAGAATCGACATCTGTCAGCATGGTCGCGGTAAACATTTGCCAGATATCATTCTTCGTAATACAATAAAAATTTCAATTATCCATCGGACACGCATTGATATGATGTCGTCTTCATCACTGGCATTTATCCTTCTATTTTATGTTCATCACAGATACTGTTTTTGCATATATTGCATGCATTTTTCGTCATTCTGCGTTTACTATATGGACAGAGGTGACAAATTTTACGTTTTTTTTCTCCTTTATCAACATTTTCGACACCCTCTTCCGGATTAGGTATTATATTTCAAATTTTTCCCTTAACTGAGGTCTGTAAAGTAGGTGTCTCGAGTCTGCCTTTCAAATATGGAGCCACAAGAGATTCATGAAGGTCTTTCAGGTACTGTCGTCGGTTTTTTGGTTTTTGACCTTTTAAAAACATCTTGTGGTTATATATTACGTAGCTGTTCACAAAAGTAATATTTAAAATTCCAAAAACGGACACATTGGCCATCTATTGGTTTTTCGGGAACAAGAGACAACGCTGCATATTTGGTCAAAAGTGTCGACACCGCCTTTTGTCTGATTATAAAAATCCACTATGTGAGGTTTTCCCGTTTTCGAATTTACGGTTCCTTCTTCATCGCAACTTGATAAAAGGTATACAACTTTATCTGATTTTGGCTTGTAGGGTAATAAAGTAAGTTCATTATCGTAACAAGAGGTAGATATTCCAGCTCTACGGCCTTTTACATTTTCCATTTCCTTTGGAATTTCTCTCTTGTTTGACCGCAAGGTGCCAACAATAGTCAACTTATAGGGTTCCATAAGCAATGACTTCGCCAGGGAAACTGATGTGAACCAGTTATACATTGTTATCTTGCAATTTGTTCCATGAACAGTTCTTGTCAGCTATTTCACGTATTGTTCTCCCAACGAAGTTGTTGTTGGATTACTGCCTTTTCCCAGATATGGACTAGCATCTACCATTTATTTTGTACCACTATCACAAACCATTACCAACTTTAACCCATATTTAGCCGGTTTATTTGGGATGTACATACGAAATGAGCATTTCCCTCTACATATACTAACCAGGCACGTAATTTTGGCGACATTTTGCGATAAAAAGTTCCCAAAATTTTCTTATGGGAGCAAATTTATCATTAATTATTGTCATTCTTAAACTTTTGTCGTCAAAGCGAAGGCACGACATCAAAAATTTGAACCGCATTTTACCCATGGTAGACACGTAACGCGACCCACAATAAGTAGGATCAAAAAGTTCGTCTGTTCTAAGGTGGTTATCTTTCTTAATGGCTGTAAGAACTAGGAGTCCTAGAAGGGCATATAGTTCAGATGCATAAGTTGTACTCATTTGCGAATTAATTTTCGAACGGCTCTGTATCTCAACGTTTGTCCATTTCACAATCTCATCAATAATTTCAGGAGTGATGAACAATTTAAAGCAATTTAGAGGTTCATCGACTCCTTTACATTCTCGTGATGGACCCCTAGCCTTGTGGATATAGGACATAGCCCGGCGATGAGACTTTCCTTTTTTAGTTGACTATTTATGAAAATTTTTCCCTCGCAAATTTTTTTTAAGTTCAAATACTACTCACTGCAAGCTTTCGTCATCTACTAACGTTGTTGATAGAAAGAGCGAAGTTAGATCACTCATAAAAAAGTTATAGAATAAAGAGTGTGTGGTGTTCTTCGATTTGACGAACAGTAACCGTGCAGGGTTAAAGTGCTGCCAAGTTTTTTAAAACCCTTTTTTATAAAATACTACTCTGCATTGTACGAATGCAATGTTTTACACAATAAAAAATGTCTTTCTATTCGTAAACTCTATTTGAAAGGATTATCGATACGAATATAATTACGTGTGACTTATGTAGGGTTTGCGAATCAGGCTTTTTTTGTAGAAATAAATTCTTCCATTTACTTTCTAACTGTATTTGCTAAATATATATAACCAATTCTACCTAAAAAAATTTTATAAACTCTAATTTACTTACTCGCCCCCCCCCCCCTCTCCCCTTTATATTTAAGCTGAGTTCCATTCTTTGTCTTCAATTTTATTTTTAAGATTAATTTCTAAAACCCATAAAAACTTGTTTCAGATTTGTTGGTATTAAAACAACGTTATGCGTTTATTTATGCATAACCTTTTGCTTATTCAAATTAACATACACTGTTCTCTAAGCTCATAAATGTTTTTTGCTGTTGTTATTGTTGGTTTTATTAAATTATCACCTTCAAATGACTTTTTATGCTGATTTTCTTTTTCTTTAAAAGGAACTCGTTTCTTTTTGTCGACTTATTTTTTCTTTTTCTTTTGTCTAAAACATTTTCTATGCAAAAAAGAATAATCAGCTTAAGATTATGGCTTTTAATGTTTCTAAAACACCAACACCTTCCTTCCCACTTGGAAACTCTTAAAAACTTAAGAATTCATTTCAGTTTTGTATTTGTTTTCGAAAGAAAAAAATTAATAAAAACTAAAGAAAGATTTTTAGCTAAAAGCATAATTATAATAATAAATGGAAATAAAATCATAATAACTGCAAAGTAGTAGTTTTGTTTGTTTTATGTTACATCTTTATGTTAATGTTAAACGTAAAAATGTTTAACATTAAATAAATTTCTAGTTGGTTTTACATTTTTACATTTTTACTTTCTTTCCGAGGGTTTTTCATTTCCTTCTAGTTTAGTGCTTTTCCTTGACCATAGTTGAGCATAAAAACTTTTAATGTGAAATAAAAAATTTATTAAAACTAAGAGTTAACAGAACGTTTTCCATTTAACAATAAAAGAAAGTTCTTTAGCTCTTTTATTATGAAAAAAATAAGAAGGAGTTAAGCATAAAATGTAAGATTGTTAAAACAAAACTATACAATAACGCTTTTATAATATGCTGCACATTTATTTTCTAATTAGCGCCCAACTATATGCTTTAGTTTTTAAAAATAACTGTTAAATTAAATATATCTTGCTAAATATTTTATTATATTTTGTTAATTATCTGCTAATTACAAATCTTCAGACATATTGTTATTATCTTGCAGCTGATATAATTTTTATTAGCTTTAACATTCTTTTGCTAACAGTTTCCTGGAGAGATGATACTACTCGTCCTATGATTGAAGTAGCAGCAGCTATACAGCTTTCTTTATAATCAAGTATTGATGTGATTTGATTTACATCTGCACCGACTAGGTAGTCATAATCAGATGGTGGTCAAACCACTTTGAATGATTTGCAAACGTCATTTACGCCCTAGGAGGCCATCGAATACGTATATCCTCCGGTCACTCCCGAAAGCCCGAAGTAGGCCGCAGCCTTCACTCCTTGCTAAAGAGTTGGAGACTTTCCAACTCCTGGTCCAGAACGCATGAAGCTTAATATAATTAAGAACACGACGGCATTCATACTCACTGGACCGAACCATTCATTGTGATCATTGTGAATGATCCGACCCATAAACTCTCACGAGGGCCTCAAAACCACAACCACCACAATACTCCCATATAGGGGCCAACCTCAATAATCAGCCAGAGAACAGTTAAATGTCAAAAGAGACAAATAAGGGAATTCTGCGGGTCACTGATTCCCGTGAAAATATGTGGATTGTCCAGGTGACTCCTACTAGCCTTTGAGGGGCCTGGACTCCCTTTTACCCCGCAAGACACCAGTCTAAATGAAATAGTAGGTTCCAAAAAGACTATCATGTGCCCCCGGGGGGAATAATCAAGTATTGCCAGAAAGTAGTGTAAACTTTACTTATTTTATGTGAGAGATTACTTTTACCGTTGGTCATAATTGGCGCCATTTATGTCCAGACGCCATTTATGTCAAGGCACCATTTTAATATTATTGCACTTATTTTTACCGCTGGCGCCATTAATGTCAAGAATTACCCTTTTAGGTGCCACTTATAAGTCATAAGATTTACATCTGTGTCTAGCTGTGAAAGCCGTAATCAGATGGTGGATTATACCACTTTGGATGAAATGTAGTGTCATCCTAAGAGGCCTTCAGATACGTATATCCTCCGGTCACTCTTAGTTGCAACTTCGAAAGCCCGAATTAGGCCGCAGCCTTCACTCTTTGCCGAAGAGTTGAAGACTATCGAACTCCTGGTCCAGAACGCATGAAGCTTAATATAATTTAAGAACACGACGGCATAACGCAATAAGGTTTACACCTGTACCTGGCCGTGAGCCCTAACCAGATGGTGGCCATTACCCCTGTGGATGGTATGTAGCGCCATCCTCGCCCTAGAAGGCCTTCGAAAACGTATATCCTCTGGTCACTCCTAGTTGCAACTTCGAAAGCCCGAAGTAGGCCGCAGCCTTCACTCCTCGCTTAAGAGTTGGAGACTATCGAACTCCATAACGCATTAAGCTTAATATAATTTAAGAACATGACGGCATGATATGATAAGGTTTAAATCTGCACCGGCAGTGAGCCATAATCAGATGGTGGCCATTACCACTGTGAATGAAAAGCAACGCAAGGCCTTCGAATCCGCGGATTCTCCGGTCACTCCTAGTAGCAAATTCAAAGCTCGAAGTAGGTCGCAGCCTTTACTCCTTGCTGTAGAGTTGAAGGCTATCCAACTCCTGGTCCAGAACGCATGAAGCTTAATATAATTAAGAACACGACGGCATTCATACTCACTGGACCTGAACCATTCATTGTGTTCATTGTGAATGATCCGACCCACAAACTCTCACGAGGGCCTCAAAGCCACAACCACTACGATACTCCCATATAGGGGCCAACCTCAATAATCAGCCAGAGAACAGTTAAATGTCAAAAGAGACAAATAAGGGAACTCTGCGGGTCACTGATTCCCGTGGAAATATGTGGATTGTCCAGGTGACTCCTACTAGCCTTTGAGGGGCCTGGGCTCCCTTTTACCCCGCAAGACACCAGTCTAAATGAAATAGTAGGTTCCAAAAAGACTATCATCTGCCCCCGGGGGGAATAATCAAGTATTGCCAGAGAGATTACTTTTACCGTTGGTCATAATTGGCGCCATTTATGTCCAGACGCCATTTATGTCAAGGCACCATTTTAATATTATTGCGCTTATTTTTACCGCTGGCGCCATTAATGTCAAGGATTACCCTCTTAGGTGCCACTTATACGTCATAAGATTTACATCTGTGCCTAGCTGTGAAAGCCATAATTAGATGGTGGATCATACCACTTTGGATGAAATGTAGTGTCATCCTAGAAGGCCTTCAGATACGTATATCTTCCGTTTACTCCTAGTTGCAACTTCTAAAGCTTGAAGCAGGTCGCAGCCTTCACTCGTTGCTTAAGAGTTGGAGACTATCGAACTCCATGACGCATGAAGCTTAATTTAATTTAAGAACATGACGGCATTCATGCTCACTGTTGCTGGACCATTCATTGTGTTCATTGTGAATGATCCGACCCACACAACTAAAACGAGCGCCTCGAAACACATAGCCACCACGATACTCCCGAAGGGCCAACCTCAATAATCAGTCAGAGAACAGCTAAAAGGCTAAAAAGACAATAAGCGGAAGTCTGGGGCTTTACTGATTCCCATGGAGATATAGTGGATGGTCCAGTTAGCTCCTGCTAACCTAATAGGGGACTGGTCTTCTTTCTACCCCTGAACAGACATATAATGACGGTTGATTTCCGTCAAAATATTTAAATGTGCCCCCGGTTGGGAGACGCCACTTATGCCATGGATTACGTTATATTTGGACTGGCGAGATTTCTGTTCAGCTTTGGGGTGAGTGTTCTCAGGGGGTTCCAATCCTTTTCCCGCAAGCCTCGGGTTCTAAGAGAAAAAATTATGTACCAACTTAACAAACTATATCATTAACAATACAAAACATCACTATAAATAAGGTGATATTCAAAAATTATTTCCGACTGTCCAAACTTGTCGTGGTAGCTGCCTCTCCAGTTCTTTGCATGACTTACTTAAATTGCTTGAGAGCCGTCATCAGTCTACCCAGCCGGCGACTTCTACTTCTTTATATATTTCATAAATTTCAAAAATTAAATTAGATATTGTTATGTTTCTATATATATGTCGATATCCATGACTCTATCTATGTCCTTGTATACTTATTTCTATATCATAGTCTATGACCACGTTCTATGCAGGGATATATGATTTAGGTCTATGTCCTTATTTAGGTCTACACTAATGTCTATATTCATGTCCTTGTCTCTGGGTTTTTACCTAAGACAGTATCTACGTAGGCATCAATGCCTGATGTCTATGTCTTTCTATTCTGTATGGTATATTCTTTTTTAGACCCATCTTTTGCTTACGATCATTATGATGATTTCTATGCCTTCTATGCATTTTTTTAATGTCTATTTCCATATACGTCTTCGTTAATGTCCGTATCTTTTTCTTTGTCTAGATTTATGTTCTCGTTTATTTCCATGCCTGTGTTCTATCAATTAGGAAACAAAATGCAATATTAAGTCTACACCCGTGGCTATTCCATATTCCATGTTTATCACATTTTTTAACGTCTTTGTATTTGTCCATTTCTATGTCGTCTATCTATTTGTCTATCCCTTAATATTTATATATCTGTTATCCATCAATATCATGTGTTTATATTTATATTCTAAAGGGTTTTTCAACAAGAAGTTTGCTTTATAAAACAAAATAAAACAAAATATTTAGATTCAGATTTGTATTGTATTACGAAGAGAACATTTCGGCAATTATAAATGAAAACTGATATCAGGCAAATGTCCCCCACGAGCACTCTGACAGACGTCAATTCTTTAATCACTTTTTGGCAAAATGGCGGTCGTATTTCATTAATCACAAAATTGGTTTTGAGTTCTAAAGCTGAAATTGATTCGATTGGCTCCGTATAGACTTCGTCTTAAAAATTCCCGCAAAAAATAATCCAGTGGTACTAAATTACTCGATCTGGCTGACCACTTTACTGCTGATTGTTGTGAACTTTGGTTTGCAATAAATTGATCGTTTCATTGGCTGTATGACATGTGGCAGCGACCTGTTGAAACCACATGTCAGTGATATCCCTGTCGTCAATAATAGACCAAAATTGAGTTGTTAGCATCTCGCGATAGAGTGCGGAAAAAAAGCCCAATCACGTCTCCAGACAGTGACACGTTGAGTAGGTAAAGGCTTCCCAATAATCGCTCTAGAATTTTTAGAAGCCCAAATGCGGTAATTTTTCCTGGTTGATCGGCTTCAATTCCTGCACCAGTTCGACTTTATAAGGCTTCAAAGTCAAATCCTTACGCAAAATTTGCCATGTGATAGTTTTGGATAATCCCAATTTTTGAGAACATCGAGGAATTGACAAGTTTGGATCTCCTCAAACGCACCTTGTATCGAACATGTCGACTCATAGCGGTCTCAGAAGGACAATTATATTGTCCGAAAATATCATGTATTTTACGAAATGTAACCTTAACAGAATCACCATTTTCACAGTGAATTTTAATTATTTTAATGTGATTTTCGTGTGAAATTGAATTCATTGTAACAATTTCCAATGAATCTACTACGAATACGTCAAAAACTAAAGGCCAAAACTGCCATGTTGTTGCTGTTGCCACAATTAAAAAATGAACTTCTTGTTGAAAAACTTGATATATTAATGATTGTATAAACTTGCTTATGTAAATGACACCAAGTCGGAATATAGGTCCTTTAAAATTTTTATGTTTATATACATATATCCTCATCCATGTCAAGGCTTATGCTTAAATCTATGTCCTTGTAAATTAGTTTAGAACACACGCTTTTTTGAAAACTTTACTTTTATTGATCTATAAATAATAGTGATCTGTTTTAGCATGAATAACACTTATAAGGACATTTAGTATTGTTTGGATAGAAACAGAACTATATAACTGTTGAAGGTAAAGTCACATTCCATGCTTATAGCGGACGGGCAAATTTGAGGTTAGGAAGTAAATTGGTTTAAAATGTACACACCTTTTCGATAACTTTCACTTTATTAACACCAATATAAAATAAGATATGGGATTTGATAATGCAATATTTGGCACCCCTACACTTTAAACCCTTTAACAAAATTTTGAAGCTTTGCTTATCTCTTCAACGCAGCGCATAATTTCAGCTGTCAGAAAGTTAGTTGTAAGTGGTTGGTTCACGTAAACCCGGTCTTTCAAGTGAGCACAGAGTAAATAATCCAGTGGCGCTAAATCACAAGAATGATGCGGCTAATTGGCGATTTTCGAAGTGGGTGATTGAAGTTAAAAAAAAATAAAAATTGTGTGTTTAGAGCTAATTTACTTCCTAACCTCTATTTTGCCCATCTATTATATCAGTTTATATTTTCGTCCGAGCAAATCGGGGCATGTTTCTGTATTTACTTGGAATTATTAATTTTTATTTTTATGCTTCTCTATGACTTTTTTTTGAAAAATAATATCACTTCTCTTTTAATAAAAAATCCTCTTCATAAAAATGTTAAATTATGGTAAAAAAAAAGGTTAAAACAAATAAAAGCCGTTTATGCCATGAACTTTTTTATAATAACGGAAAATGGATCTGCAAATTTACGAATTTTATAATTTTAAAATAAAAGCTCCTCCTGCCTTCTACAATTTAAATTCTTTGAAAATGAAAAGATATGAAGCATCAGGTATTAACGTGGAGCTCAGTTAACGAGAAAAACGGAAATTGTTAAAATTTTATATTTTAATTCTCTTCCCTAGAGAAAACTGTAAAACAGGAGATATATTTATAACCCTAAAATTCAATTAATCGCAAAATATTATACCCAAAATACATTTAAGCTAATGAAGCTAAGAGATATTTGCTCGGATATGGTTTTTGTAATACTCATTTCCGTTTTTTAATTTATCACAGCATAACTTAAGGCGTTGCTGAGGCTTATTTGGAAACAAACAAAACCTTTATTGTTATTGTGAAGTCAAGCAGCCAAAAAAAGAGAGAGAGAGAAACAACAAAATCCGCAAAAACACTATAGGAGCTTGTAAAAATGCCGGGTGTGGTATTTTTAATTGTTGTGCCGACAGCTAATTTTGAACGTGAGCTTATTTATGGTATGAAAAAATTTACAAAAATTAATGAAATATCCTGCCGCACTTGTATCCAATTAATAATGACAACATAAAACTTTTGCTGTCTGTATGTTAGAGATTGTGTTAATGTGTTGTTTTAATTGTTCATTTAGAAAAGATAAGAGTTGAATATAAAAAAGGTACGAAAAAAAGGCAAACAAATTTAAGACCAAAACCTGAAAAGTGAAAAACCTTTAGTTTAAATTTATTTAACACAGCAATTAATTATTGTAAAGCAAAATTAGAATTTTAGCAATTTTTGGTACTTAGGTTAAAAAGTTAGTTATTAATGTAAAATTTTGAAATAAGCTTTCTTTAAAAGGTACTTTTTTAAGCCATTTATTAAAAGTATTTTTCGTTGAATTGTTAAATTTAAAAAAAAATAGTTAATCTATTGAGGTTGAATTTTAAAGGCTATTCTTTCCAAGCTACTATTTTAAATAAAAATTGATGACTTTCACAATTACTTTACTTTGTTTTACATATTTTTGAAAGTGCTTTAAATGATTCTTTTTAAGACTTGATTGAAGCTGTAAATTTTCCTTTTGGAGTTGCCTTTTTAAATAACTAATTTTTCTCACAAAAAAATTAAAAGAGTTTTAAAAGCATTTTTTCAAAAGTACTTTTTTCGAAGTACTTCTTAAAAAGTACTTAAAAAAAAAACTTTTATTCAAAAATATTTTTTAATACCTCTTTTATTATTATCTAAAATAAGTTTTTAAGTAGCCTTTTTAAATATCTATTTGTTCTTTTTTTTAAGTAAAGTAGTTTTTGAAAGTATTTTTTTAAAGTACCATTTTAAAAGGAAAGTAATTAAAAAATATTTTTTTAAATCCTCTTTTCTTTTTATTTAAAATAAGTTTTTTAGTAGCCCAGTTCAAATTAAAAAATTAAAAAAAATTCAAGTACTTTTTGAAAGTACTTTCTGAAAGTACTTCTTTTTTAAGTACTATTTTAAAATGAAAATTTATAAAATAATATATATTTTTAACCCTCTTTTCTATTTATTTAAAATAAGTATTTGAGTGGCCTCGTTAAAGTCAAAATACAAAAAATTAAAGTACTTTTTTTAAAGTACTATTTTAAAGGAAACTTTTATTACAAAAATATTTTTTTAAGCCACTTTTACTTTTATTTAAAATAAGTTTTTAGGTGCTTCTTTAAAGTATAATTATAAAAAATAAAGTAGTTTTTGAAAGTACCTTTTTGTAAAGTACTATTTTAAAAAACTTTTATTAAACAATATTTTTAAAGCCACTTTTACTTTCATTTAAAATAAGTTTTTAAGTACCTCTTTAAAGTCTAATTACAAAAAAATTAAGTAGTTTTTGAAAGTACTTTTTTTAAGTACTTTAAGAACTTTATTAAAAAATATTTTTTTAAACCCTGTTTTCTTTTTATTTAAAATAAGTATTTGTGTGCCTCTTTAGAGTCTAATTAGAAAACATAAAATAGTTTTTGAAAGTACTTTTTGCAAAGGTAGTATTTTAAAAGAAACTTTTATTAAAAAATATTTTTAAATTCTTCGTTTCTTTTGACTTAAAAGAAGTTTTTTAGTAGCCTCGTTGAAGTCAAATTAAAAAAAATTAAAGTACTTCTTTTAGTACTTTTTTCTAAAGTACTATTTTAAAAGGAAGTTTTATTAAAAAATATTTTTTATACCCTCTTTTCTTTTTATTTAAAATAAGTATTTGAGTGCCTTTTTAAAGTCTAATTAGAAAACATAAAATAGTTTTTGAAAGTATTTTTTGCAAAGGTAGTATTTTAAAAGAAACTTTTATTAAAAAATATTTTTAAATTCTTCGTTTCTTTTGACTTAAAAGAAGTTTTTTAGTAGCCTCGTTGAAGTCAAATTAAAAAAAAATTAAAGTACTTCTTTTAGTACTTTTTTCTAAAGTACTATTTTAAAAGGAAGTTTTATTAAAAAATATTTTTTATACCCTCTTTTCTTTTTATTTAAAATAAGTATTTGGGTGCCTCTTTAAAGTCTATTTAGAAAATATAAAGTGGTTTTTGAAAGTATTTTTTTTTTAAATTATTATTTTAAAAGAAACTTTTATCAAAAAATATTTTTTAATCAATCTTTTTTTTATTTAAACTAAGTTTTTAAATGCCTCTTTAAATTCTAATTGGAAAAATTAAAGTAGTTTTAGAAAGTAATTTTTCCAAAAGTATTATTTTACAAGGAACTTTTAATTAAATAATATTTTAAAACGCCTCTTTTCTTTTTATTTAAAATAAGTTTTTGAGTAGTAAAAAATATAATTTAAAAAAAAAGTAGTTTTTTAAAGTACTTTTCTGAAAAGCACTTTTTTAAAAGGTGCTTTTAAAACAAATTATTTTAAGATACTTCTTTTTTTCTTATTTGAAGCGAGTTTTTTGGCCATCTTCTTAAAAGGTATTTTTATTATTTTTTTGTAGTGAAGAGACACTTTTTTATGAAGAGAGTACTAATGAGTACTTTTTTCAAATAAACTTTTTAAAAATTAAAAATGTATATTCAGCAGGAACTTAAAGAGAAATTTCTTTTATCACAAGATATTTTTGGAATACTACTTTACTGTTTTACGGTATTTTAACGGTACTTTTTTGAAAAGTATATTTGGATAATGTAGTTTTTATACCAATGTTTTTTTAAATTAGCAGCAAAAAGTGTCTTTAAAATTATTTTAAAATGAATATTTTTTAAAGCTATTTCTATAAGGGTACGGTTTTCCGTCGATCCTCGTCAAATTTGGTTTGTGAACAAACTGGTGAACAAAGGTACTTTTTTGGAAGGTACTTTTTGGCAGAATACATTTGAATAATGCAGTTTTTAGAAGAGGTTGTTTCTTTAAAGTCACAGAAATTCTCTTGAAAGATATTTTTAAATAGGTACTTTTTCAAAAGTACTTTTCTCAAGGTACTTTTTAAAAGGTACTTTTTTACATTTTACCTAAATCTACATAATTATTTTATATGCCGTAAGGTTTACATATATATCAAAATTTATAGCTGCAGAAATAAAGAAAAATTCTTAAAATTAAATTACTGTAAATATTAAATAAATTTAATTTTGTTTTTACAAAAATCCTCTTAAAACATATTTAATTCCAGAAAAACCCTGCAAGAGTTTCTAATCAACCTAAAGTTCTTTATATCTTTCGACGTTTTACTTTATGTTAAGAACACTTAATCTGCTTTCTTTAGATAAAAAAGTTGTGTTGTGGTTTTATTTGTAAGATTTTCATAAATACACAACCACATTCATAATGAATGATCGTATATTAGCTAAGGAAAAAACCCATTAATCAAATGCTCATTTATTTGTTAGTTTAAGTGTTTAGGCATTCTAAATATGTTGTCAAGTAACTAAAAATCTGAAATCAAAAATCATTTTTCCCATACAAGCCTTAAGCATACCCACACTTACGCCCACACACGTACATTGATTTAACATCATATATCACAATTTAATCTGTAAGAAGTGTAGCATACTTATACGTACACGTCATTATTCTTTTACATGTTTTCTAAAACAAAGAATTGATTTTCTTAAATTTATTATGACACTTGACACAGAACATACCCATGTTTATCATCAGAAACTTTTAATAAAAAATTTCAAAAACATAATGTCGCAATGTTGATTTTGTGTAGTTATTGATGGATATCATTCTCAGGAAACTGTATTTTATTTTAAATAATTTATATTCGGCGTACTTTTTAAAAGAACGTTTTTAGTTTTATTTTCTAGAACTCTCATCCCACATTTCTTCTCTCAAAAAATACTTGCTGTGGTAACATTGTAAAGAGTAAACTATTTTTTATTTGCTCTCTTAAGAAAACAATTATTATTTTTGTTCGTGTTGTTAGTTTTATCTTGTTTGAAATGATGATGATTGATTGTGTTCATGGGGTAAAAGAAAATATTGTTCAAGACTGTATTAATCTTCTACAATGATTAATTAAATAAAACGAGTTTCTAATAAAGACGAGTATTTATAAAAAAATATATAATTTTTTTAACTTTATGCCTTAACGTAGAAACCATAAGTATTTCTCTTAGATACTGCCTGCAGGAAAGTCACATACTTGACGTCCCTCGACCGGGACGTGGAAAATTTTTTTGGCTAATGTAAAATTTTCTATCGAAACATTTTTGACAAATGTAAAATTTTCTATCGAAACATTTTTGACAAATGTAAAATTTTCTATAGAAACATTTTTGACAAATGTAAAATTTTCCATAGAAATATTTTTGACAAATGTAAAATTTTCTATAGAAACATTTTTGACAAATGTAAAATTTTCTATAGAAATATTTTTGACAAATGTAAAATTTTCTATAGAAACATTTTTGACAAATGTAAAATTTTCTATAGAAACATTTTTGACTAAAGTAAAATTTTCTATAGAAATATTTTTGACAAATGGAAAATTTTCTATAGAAACATTTTTCACAAATGTAAAATTTTCTATAGAAACATTTTAATCAAATGGAAAATTTTCTATAGAAACATTTTTGACAAATGTAAAATTTTCTATAGAAACATTTTTGACATATGGAAAATTTTCTATAGAAACATTTTTAACAAATGGTAAATTTTCTATAGAAACATTTTTATCAAATGGAAAATTTTCTATAGAAACATTTTTGACAAATATAAAATTTTCTATAGAAACATTTTTGACAAATGCAAAATTTTCTATAGAAACATTTTTGACAAATGCAAAATTTTCTGTAGAAACATTTTTGACATATGGAAAATTTTCTATAGAAACATTTTTTATAAATGGAAAATTTTCTATAGAAAAATTTTGACTAAAGAAAATTTTTTACAAACAAAAATTTACTGATAGAAATTTTCTATAAAATTATATTTTCCGAAAAAAATATTGACTGGTGAAATTTTCTTAAAAAAAAAATTTTTACTAATAAAAATTCTATAATTCTATAAATTCTATAAAAAAATTTTTACTGATGAAAAATTTTTACTGATAGTAATTTTCTATAAAAAAATTAACTGGTGAATATTATCTATAAAACAATTTTTTCCGATGAAAGTTTCCTATCAAGTAATTTTCTATAGAAAAGTTTTGACTGATATCAAGTTTCTACAAAAAAAATTTTGATATAAAGGTTTTCTATAAAAAATAATTTTTATTGATAGAAACTTTCTATAAAATAATTTTTCCTGCTTAAAATTTTCTGCAATAAATTTTGATTGATAAAAATTTTCTCTAAAACAAATTTTAGTGAAAAAACTTTTTACAAACTTTGACTGATGAAAATTTTCAATAAATAAATTTTGACTGATGATTATTTTCTATAAGAAAATTCAGACGGATGAAATTTTTCTATAAAAAATTTTTCACTGAAAAAAATTTCTTATAAAAAAATTTGAATGATGTAAGTTTTGTACAAATAAATCTTGACTGATGGAAAATTTCTATTAATAAATTTTACTGATGTGAATTTTCTATAAAATAATTTTACTTGGTTAAAAAAAAAAATTTTTTTTTACCGAAGAAAATCTCCTAGAAAATATTTTTAACTGAAGAAAATTTTCTATAAAAAAATTTTTACTGAAGAAAATTTTCTATAAAAAATTTTTACCGCATAAATTTTCGAGAAATAAATAGAAATAAAATTTTACTGAAGAAAATTTTCTAGAAAAAAATTTTACTGAAGAAAATTTTCTAGAAAAAAATTTTTACTAAAGAAAATTTCTACAGAAAAATTTTGACTTTGAGATTTTTTATTTTTTTTTTATATTTGTATTTGTCTTTTTATGTATACAAAAATTTTGAGATATTTTTATGGAATAGTATTTATGGGAAAAACTGTAACTGATGCTATTTTGGAGCAAAAAGTAGTTCAAATAAAACACAATCCAAAAATGATGACTACCCATCTCATTAATTGACTTCTTATCAATGATAGTTTTCCTGATGTCATTAAATATTCAACTCATTAATTGTAGTCTCTAAGAGCTTAGAAAAAGATTTATGTTAAAAAAAGACACATAGAAAATAGAAGTGGAATATAAAGACATTTAACAGATAATACGAATTATGAACCCCTAGTGATGATGATTTAATTAATAAGTCTGATTAGTTTCTGTTTGACTTTTTGTACTGATTATTAAATTAGTTGTCACAGTTACTAAAATTACTTTCAATTTAATTTAATTATGCGCTAACGACACACACTCTTAGATGTCATTAACACATAATTAAACAAATCGATGGTGATTTGAAAACTTTAATAACACACATTCAACAAGAGTTATAAACACAAATCTAATTTAATTGCATGTGGCTAAGAGATTATTTTACAAATCAAGCGACGAACTTAAATCCATTATTCTCGCATAAAACTGTTTGCACACAAGTATATAACACTTAGAGACCAACACTAACATACTTGATAATGTTCTACAGAGAATAAAAAAGCAAATATTTTACTTAAATTTTGTTGTTTGCTGTTATTTTTTCATTATGACCACAAATAAATGAAGGTACTAATAATGAACTGGTACCTGCCTTTGATACTCCAGCTTTAGCAGCTGTAACAGGAATAGCTGGAATTCCAGCCAGTGGGGTTGGCAATAATAATCTTAACATTAATTTACCGGAAAACAATAACGCTATACTAAGACTTGAAGTAGAATTACGTGATAAGAATGCACCTAAATATCGTCGTGCAGCTGGCGTTGGTGTACCTGGTGGAGGTGGACGTGGTGGCCGAGGTGGTTATAAAACAGCTGCTCAAAATCGTCCAGTTAGTGGAGGAGTTATTGCAGGTAGTAATGCAAATGTTCTAAAGGACTTAAAGGGTAACGCTGTAGTACCATTGGAAAAGGTAGGTGAAAATCTTGTTGCTATTTTTGTAAATGCTTTTTTGTGTGTGTGTGTGTGTGTGCAAATTACTCCCTATAGAAGAAATTATTTAACATCAATAAAAGTGTATTTATAAGAAATGAGATGCACTAGAAACGTGAGGGTATTATGGCTGTTATTTTTTGTTATTTTATTATATACATATTGAAGTAATCAAGATTAACTGTACACGTTAATGCAAGAAATCTGAAATACCAAGGAATGTAAATAAGGTCATGTAAAAAATTATATTTCTTATAAAATAAAATTTAGCCAGGCAACAGCAATATTTTTTAAATCAACCTAAAAAATAAGCCTGATTTGTCATTTCCCTAAGGCAAATAAGAGATTGCGATAACCATTCTAATCTTTTATATTTACTAATGTTTTCAATTCCTCCTCTTAACGTCCTTCCCAGCTGTTCCGTATGTTCGTTATTGTCTTGCGCATCTCTAGAGTCCTATTGGTCGGTCTATTTAACATCATTTTAGCCCGACTGGCTATCTCTGGTACTAAATTGTTTGGGTTTGTTCCGCCGCTGCATGAACTAATGTTTTCAATTCCCAAAAGCCAGGAAGGACGTTAAGAGGAGGAATTGAAAACATTAGTTAATTCACTAGCGGAACAAATCCAAACAATTTTATAAAGGGTCCGCCAAATAACTTTTTTTTGTTTTGAATGCTATAAACAAAACTACACAGCTTCGGCTGTGTGACACGTAGCGCCGTCCTGTTGAAACCTCTTCAATTTTTGTAAACAAAAATTCGTTCGCCATTGACTGTAACTGCCACTCCTGAAAAATGGTACATTTATGCCGCTGGACCAAAATCCGCACCAAACAGTGGTGCGTCGGCTTTTCAATGTATGCGTGCGGGTTTTCTGTGCCCCAAATGCGACAATTTTGCTTGTTAACATACCCGCCAAGATCAATGAGCTTCATCTGAAAAGATGATTTTTTTTTTGCAAAATCAGCATCTGCGAAGCGAAAACGCATTGGATGGTCACTTAGCTTCAACTCCTAAACCAATTAGACTTTGTGTGGCGTCATACCAAGATCTTAATGCAAAATTCGTCTCAATGGTGTCTCTGAAATGTTCAATTGTTGAGAACGACGGTGAATTGATGTTAATGGCGCTTCACGCACACTTTTTACCACAGCAGCAATATTCTCGGGTGTACGCACTGTTTTTGGCTTTTCACGCTTTTGGTTAATCGATGAGGATGCCAGTTTCTTTCACTTTTTTCACAAGATAACGAACATACGGAGCTGACGGTGCTTCATTTCTTCCAAAATCCGTACGCAATTTTCGCACACATTCTGCAATATTACAATGATTTTCAAAGTAATGTCGCAATATTTCCCAGCATTGTTCAAGCGTATACACAACCATATTCGTTCAGCGGAAGGATAAAACTAATTGTCTGTCAAATCAAACATGAGCTAAGTGTTACCATTAACGAAATAAGAACTAGTTGAAAAAAAAACGTTTAATTGCAGACCCTATATTTACTATTAATCCCAGTTTGTTCCTTCGTTATTTGCTTTATTGTTGTGTTTAATTTTTCCCTTAAAAAAGTGTATGTTGGTTTGCCTCTTTCCGCAGGATGAGGGTTGAGGGAGGCTTAATTCATTTCTATTGCTTGCATTGCAAGCTATTAGGGAAGCTGTGGATAGAGATATTTTAAAGTACCTCCCTTCCAATAAAGCTCGTGCTTGTTTCCAATTAAATTTTTATTAAATTTTTAATCGTCTCTATTAAATATTTTATTAAAATTCAATTCTTTTTTTAATGAATAATTAATTAAATTAATTGTATATTTTGCTTCTTTTTAAATTGAAATTTAATTAAACTTTTAATCATCTCCATTAAATATTTAATAAAAATTTAATTCATTTTTTTTACTGAATAATTAGTTAAATTAATTGTATATTTTGCTTGTTCTCAAATCGAAATTTAATTAAATATTTAATCATCTCCATTAAATATTTAATTAAAAGTAATTTTTTTTCTTACTGAATAATTAATTAAATTAGTTTAACTGACACTAAAGGTTTTGCTTGTTTTCAAATCAAAATTTTATTAAATTTTCAATCGTCTCCATTAAATATTTAATTAAAATTCAATGCTTTTCTTATTGAATAATTAATTAAATTAATTGTATCTTTAACTAATGAAATAGAAAATAATTTTCTAATTAAATAAATAATTAAAACAATTAAAAATTAAATCAAAATTAAAAATTATTTATTTTGTGTATTATTGTGTTGAAAAAGGTAAGAGAGCAAAATAATCTGTATTAAAGAGAAATGTTCTCCGAGAGTTCTAGATGGCTTTTGTAAAACTTTTTGTAGATATTTTAAATAACGCTTGAACTCGCACATTCTTCTTTCAAACTACTTCTTTCAAACTTTTTACTTATTGTATTTAAAAATAAAACTTAATTTAGTTATTCAATAAAATCAATAAAAGTTTTATATTTTTTTTATTTTCCCTTAACAAAGATTCTTGAAGAACTTTTGGCAAAACTTGAAATTGAGCATGTTACCTGGACCACAAGTAAAAAAGGTTATTTTCATCATGTTGTATTTCCTTTGCAATCGGGTGAGCCATGTGAGACAACATTACACTGTTTGACTGAGTTGGGTATTGGCACTAAACTCAATTCAAGTGTGAGGTAAGTTTGAAAATTTTATGTTTAAAAAAAGATTAGAAGAAGAAAACAAAAACAAAAACACAAATAAAAAATATCATCCGGTCAAAAGGCACAACCACTAGTCATCATTTATTTTCTTTAGTTGTTGTTTATATATTTTTTTTCTGTTTTTGTAAGAAAAATATTAAGTTTAAATAAGGTTGTCTCTTGAGTGGTCATTCTTATCATTTTGTTAAAATGTGTTAAAAGACTTGCTTAACAGTTCGTACTGTACCGTAAGTATGATGACATGAAGGCTAAAGTTTTTTTTGTTTTTTATTTTAGTCACAGCAACTTTGCAAAACTTGAAGAAATGATAAAGCAAATTTTACTCTCATTTATTATAAATAAAATAATAATGTTAAGAATTTGAAACATAGTTGCAGATAAGATGTCTTGTTGCAGTCATAAATATGACATGAAATGTTAGTTAAAAATTACTATAAAACTAAAACTTATTTTTTTTTTAGTTCAAAACTTAAAAGTCATGAAAAAGAAGAAACAAGAAAAATTGATATGGTTGAGGTTATAAAAGATAAGATTTTTAAAAAGAATAAAAAAGCAAAAAGTACCAAAGAGAAGCATAACAGGGAGTAGAAAAAAATCGTTTTAATATAATATATACAAAGATATTTTTTGTATATCAAAAAGAAAATAATGTTTTTAATGGGTTTTATTACTGATAAGTTAAGTTAAGTTTTGCTTAAACTTCAAAAACTAATATTTTTAATAAAATAAAATTGTTTTTTTTTTTAATTAAATTATTATTTTCTGCAAAAAATATTTCTTTTTCTAAGAACATTTTTACAGAAAGTAATTTTTATAAAAGAACACTTCCCCAAGACAGCATATATTTTTTAAATATACCTTGTTCACGAAAGAGAATATTTTCATAAATTTTTTTTTTTTAAATAAAATTTTTAATAAATTTGTTTGTAAAAAAGAATTTCTAAAGCAAAACAATTTTCCCAATAAGAAACTTACCAATTGTTTTAAAAATCCAAATAATTTTATTTAAACATTTCTGTCATTAAAAAAAAAATTTTTCTTAAAAGCACTTTTTATAAAAAGTACCTTTTGTGAAAAAAGTACTTTTTATGAAAAGTACCTTTTATGAAAATTGCTTTCTTAAAAACAAATTCCATTTAATGAACTTACAGTAAAGTCAAATAGTAAACCAAATTCTTTACCAGCCTTAAACAAATTTTATTCAAAATCCACTTCTTATATCGGGATTTTCAACAGGAAATTTATTTTTCAATTGCTGCAACACCAACAACATGATAGTTTTGATATTACTCTTTTGACGAATTCGAGGTACATTGGCAATTGTTAAAATCAATTCAATTTTGCACGAAAATCGCACTAAAATAATTAATATCCGCTATTAAAATGGTGATTCTGTTAAAGTAACATTTCGTAAAATGTGTGATATTTTCTGAGAACGCTATTTGGAATTTGGTCATTAAATTTGAGTCGTTAGGTTCGATACGAAATGTGCGTATAACAACGCGTGTTCGACCAAGTCCTTTAATTGAAAATATTGCAGCTGTGAACCACAGTGTTGAAGCACATCTAATTTTGTTAATTCCTCGAGGTTCTCTACAACTGGGGTTATCCAAATCCACCAAATGGCGAAGTTTGCTTAAGGATTTGATTTTGAATCCTTACAAGTTTCAACTGTTGCAAGAATTGAAGCCGACCAATCATATACAACGCCGTAGATTCGCTGAATTCGTTCAGCAGCAACAAGCTAGTTTTTCTGAAAAAATCATTTTTTAAGACGCAGCCCATTTGCATTTGTCTGGGCGTGACAACAAGCAAAATTGACACATTTGGGCCGCTGAAAATCTTAGATCTTAAGCTTTTGCATGCTCAAGGTGTCACTATATGGTGCGCTATGTGGTCTGGAGGTGTGATTGGGCTGTTTTTTTTTCGAAGATGAGACTGGAAATGCGGCAACGTTCAATGGATCACGCTATAGCGATTTCCTTACAAGTCAATTTTTGTCTATTATTCATGACGTGGATATCACGGATGCGTGGTTTCAACAGCATGGTGCCCATGATACATAGCCAATGAAACGATCAATGTATTGCAAATCAAACTTTTTCACATAATTTCACGACAATCAGCAGTTAAGTGTTTAGCCAGATTGTGTGATTTAACACCACAAGGTTATATTTTACAGGGCTATGTTAAAAACAGATTCTATACGGAGGCAATCGAATCGAGTTCAGCCTTAAAACTCAAAATTCGTAATGTGATTAACGAAAAAGGGCCGCCCTTTTGCCAATGAGGTACCCCTGTAGGCATTAGCTTATCAGTCTCGAGGTTGTAGGTTCGATTCCCAACAAAGACTTAGGCTGTTTTCATAAAAAAATATAAAAATTGACTGTCGGTGGAGCTGCTCAGTTATGAAGGCATGTTCACTGGTGGCTGTGCTGTCTTATACGACAGTAATTTTTTTCTACTAACATGGGGCTTATGGAAATGAAAGCTGCCCCGGTAGTAGGTAGTGTACTTAGCCTACAAATCTAGGGGTGATTGTTTTCACAACAAAAAAAAGCTTGAAGGCTATGTCACTATCCTTCTACTTTCATCACTTGCCTCCTCTCTTCTCTATCACTTTCCTAAAGAATGCAGCATGGTTGTGACTAAATAAACAGTATTGCCTGAAGTGCTACTTCTCTTAAAAAAAAGAAAATGTGACTAAAAACTTTGATAAAATCGACATTCGTCCGTTTCGTCGTGGTGGACATTTCGCAGTTATTATTTTTCATTCGCAATTGCTAAAATTTTTCTATTGATAATACAATACAAATTTGAAACATTTTAATCTAAATTTTTTGTTTTATGTTGTTTTAGAATACGAACTTCTTGTTGAGAAACCCTTTAAATATTTTTACTTTTAGTTTATTATACTCTTCTTGGAGTGTTACTTTTTATAATTATCGTAAATTTTAATTCGCTGTTTGAATTTATTTTCGTTTATTTCTCTTTAGTGTTTTGCCATGCAGTGTAAGTTATGATGCCCTTACCGTTGCCGAGGATTACAGGTAAATGGAAATTTTCTAAATTTTACTTTAACATAAATTATTTTTATAATAACTAACAAAGTAATGAAAAATTCTGCCATTAAATTTACACTTAACCAAAGAGTAGTGTAAAACCAATAAAAAAATAAATAAAAAAAAGAATAAAAATAAAGTTCCTTTTCAAAGGAAAGAAACATAAACACAACCACTTAACCCATACGAATAAAAGTGCAGAAAAAAAATACTATAATAAAATTAGTTTAAAACTAATAAAATGTAAAAAGATATAAAAAAGCGATTTTTTTTATAAATTTCCACTTAATTTCCACTGTAAAATTTAGAATAAAATAAAACCGCATTGCAACATCAAATGGAAAGAATATTAAGGAAACAAGCAATAAAACACAACAACAGTATAAAAGTGGTTGTAGCTTAAGAGAGTCGTATTAATGTTGTAAAAGTAAAATGCAAATTTGATATCAAATAGAAGATTTAAGAAGGTTAACAAATATCAGCCACAACAGGTAACAGCAAATTATTTAGTTAAAAGAAAAATGTCATGCAAAAGAACATTTGTCATCGTTAAAAGCAAAACAACAACTAATCGAGCCAGCAGCCCTTTAGCCAGCAGCACTTAACAAAACCTTCGTCTATTTGCAGTTATTGAAGAGCTTTGTCCTTTTCTCTTTTCTAATAAGAAAAAATGAGAGTTTTTCTTGCCATTGTTTTTATGCTGTTATTTCAGCATAATGTTTCTTGTGTCTCCATTGTTGGCTGTTGTTAATCCGTGGTGCAAGTTGACATTTGAGTTTTATTATCATTGTGATAAATTAAGTGTTAATGCAACAATTTGTTGCCAAGGTAGAGTAAGGATTTTAGAAAAAAAAAAAAACAAAACAAACAGCTATCAGTGACTCTTGTCTTAAATGATTGGGAAAATTGGAAAATTTACATAAAATTTAACTAAAAAATAAAAGGTTTAAAAAGATGCCACGAGAAAAATTCATTTCAAATATTTTGTCTCTTTAGGCATTTAGCTGTTCTCTGACTGATTATTGAGGTAGGCCCTTCGGGAGTACTGTGATGGCTGCGTGTTTCGAGGTCGTCGTTTGAGTTTGTGGGTCGGATCATTCACAATGAACACAATGAATGGTCCAGGTCTAGTGAGTATGAATGCCGTCATGTTCTTATTCATGCGTTCTGGACCAGGAGTTGAATAGTCTCCAACTCTTCAGCAACGAGTGAAGGCTGCGGCCTACTCCGGGTTTTTGAAGTTGCAACTAAGAGTGACCAGAGGATATCCGTATCAGAAGGCCTTCTAGGGCGAGAATGACGCTACATATCATCCAACAGTGGTAATGATCCACCATCTGATTAAAGGCCAGGGCCAGGTGCAGATGTAAATCTTATCACGTCATACCATAACACGATATGGTGCAAAAATGTTTCATATTTGTAACACTCAAGCGTCATTTGTGACATACAAAACCACCTTTAACGTCTCTCGGCTTCTAACGTCTCTCGGCTTCTAACGTCTCTCGGTTTCTAACGTCTCTCGGTTTCTAACGTCTCTCGGCTTCACTTGGTATGGAACCCAATTTCCTTGCTTTTCGATTAATGCTCAATGCTTTTAAGCATAGGGGAATGGTTTTTTGTGGGTTTTTATATTTTGGGTTGGTACATGTCGACTGTAAGCTTCTACCAGCAATGTGGTCAGGTGAAAGGAGATTATCAGACTTCCTCGCAAAACATTGTTTTAAGGCACAAAATTCGACATTATTTTAACGATTGAAACCTTTTTGTGTTTTAGCGTCTATCGAATATTGAATTATAATGACAGATGTTTAACCGCTAAAATATCATATTTGTTGTTATTTACACAAACTACACGTGATAGTTGTGTCATATGTTGTCCGCCATTTAACATAAACTTGAAACACATTTAATTCATAAATTTAAATAAATCTTCATTAATTCAATATATTTCTGAAAAATTTACATTCATCTCTTCCTCGGTCTCTCTCTCTCTCTCTCTCTCTCTCTCTCTCACTAACTTCATTTCTCCTTCATTTTCTCACTCTTTATTTTTTACTCTCTCTTTAGTGATTCTATGGATGGCGAGGAAGCATCAAAATGGAATAATTTTGTAGAATCCATTAAATCGAAATTGACAGTGAAACAAGTTGTTGATGGTGTAAGAGCTGGAGGTTCATTATCTTTCGATTATCTGCTGCTTATAGTAACAGCTGAGTAAGTTTTCTAAAAACACAAAAATCTTCTCTTTTTTTTATAAAATATTTAAAGAATAAAAGCCACAGAATGCCATGACTTTGCAATTAAATATTTTTTTGTTTGTTTCTTTCTACCAAAACTTTTACAATCACAACGAACCACTTGCCAATCCAATGTTCTGACATCTTTATAATAGTGGTGGTGATGTTTAGATTATAAATGTATTAATTAATACCTATAAACATATACCCATTGTGGGTGTGTGTGTGTGGGTGCGTTTACGTGTCTATTAAAATGGTTGTTTAGCAGAAATTGTTGCTGTGCTCATGTGTGCGGTTTATAGACAAATGATTTTCATGTTGATCGTATTAAATGTTGCATTTCTAATTGTTTTTTGGTTATGTTGGCTTAACTGCTACACGTTCTGTGGTTTTTGCACGCAATTTTTTTGTTTTCTTTTTTGTTTAGAGAATTTTCTTCCCATTTTGTATCTGTATCCTGTGCATTTAAGTGTTTTTAGTTTTCTGTTAACTTGTTACATTTTTAATTATGTTTTTTTGGCTTCTAAATTTGTAATACTGTGTAAATGTGTGTGTGTGTGTCTCTGTGTATTTAAAGCTCTTTAGCTGCACTGGGTTTGGTGGAAAATAATGCACCAAATATTACTGCTGCCATGTTGGTCTCTCCATTAATGGGTCCCGTAATGTCGATAACATTTGGCACAATTATATCCGACAGAGAATTGGTGGTGAGTACTGACATCTGCTACAAATTATTTTATATTTTTTTTTATTTAAAATTATTATTTTCTAAATACCTTTTTAATGAGAAAATGGCAAACGCCGGAGGATTATTGTTATCCAGTTCGTATTAATAGATTAGGGAAGGTACTTAATATACAAAATTAGTAGCAGTCAACTAGTTTTGCTCTCAATTTTCAAGAATTGTATATTCCAGATTGTAAAATTTTTTTTAAAGTTTTAGTGGTTAAAAATAAATTAATTTTTAAATTCACAGAAAAACCAATATTTTATGCGTTTTATGTCCTTTCACCAAAAAATTAAAATTGGTTTTACTGAAAAACTCACTCTCACACACGCACACATCATTTATGTGCTCAGTGTCAGTTTAAAAGAAAATTAAAATGGTTTCATATAAAAATCTTAAAAAGTTTGACATTTTATTAAATTTATATTTCATGAATAAAGATTTTGTATCTTTTTATTTTTTCAGCATATAAAAAATGTTGGAATATTTAATAGTTTTATTAAACGAATAATTTTTTACACTCATTCTTACACGTTATTCATTACATATGTTTGTTGTAAATATTGAGTAGGATTTGCACAAAAGTACTTTTTAAAAAACATACTAAAATAAAGTATTAAAAAAATTTTAGAAGTAATTATCATATTTTGAGAGAAGTACTTTTTTTAAAAGAACTTTTTCAAAAAGTACTTTTTTGAAAAATATTTTTTTAAAAGTACTTTTTTTTTAAAACTACTTTATAAAATGTTTTATGTATGCATATCTTTAAAAAAAAAGTGTCTTACAAATATTTTAAAGCAAATGTTTAAAAAAATATTATACAATTTTGATTAATTAAGTTCATTTAAATTAAGGTAACAAAATCTTTGCTTGCAAAATTGCTTATTAAAAAAGTACTTTTAAGTAATAAAAGCTTTATCCTTTAAAATAAGTAATTACTTAATACTGATGTTTTAGAAATATAGAATCTTTTTTCCAGAAATTTTAACAAACAAAAATTATTAATACAGAAGTAACTTTTAAGGGAAATTTTAGTTGAAAAAAGTACTTTTTATCAAAACAGTTAAACACAGAATTATTGCTTATAGCACTAATTACGGTTGATCGTATATATGATAAATATGTTATCAAGGACTAGCTTAGATTTCAATCTAGGCGATAACCTTTCAAAAAGTAGCTTTTCAGAAAGTACTTTTCCAAAAGTAGTTTTCCCAAAAGTACTTTTTCATAAAGTAGCCTTTAGAATGCACCTTTTAAAAAAGTTATCTTTAAAAAAGCACTTTCCAAAAAGTACATTTTCAGAATGTATCAGATCGAAAAGTACTTTGAGTAAACAAATTTAGAAATATTTTAAGAGATATACTTAAAATATTTGAAAAATATTTTTAATAAAGAAAATCTTTTAAAAATAACTATTTAAAAAGAGAACTTGCATTTGTCCTTCCTAAACCTTTAAAAATTACTTTTTTATTAAATATCTTTTCAAAAAGTACTCTAATTAAAAAATGTTTTACGTTTATGATTTGGTTTTATTGTTTTATTATTTTATTCAAAAGTTGAAATGACACAATCAATAAACTAATTATAAATATTTTAAAGAATTTAAAAAATATTTTAAAAATATATGGAAAATAATAAGAAAATGTTTTAAAACTATCTTTTAAAACGTTAACTTTCTTAAACATTTAAACATTATTTTTTTCACAAAGTACATTTTCAAAAAGTACCACTTCGAAGTTAAGAAAAAAAAAAAACTATTTAAAAAAAATTGGCGTCCAAGAATAGATTCGTATTTTTTAAAAAGTACCAGTCCACAAAAACACCATTTAAAAAGTATCGCTTCAAAATGTCGGGTTAATTAAAATACTTCAAACCAGATAATTTAAAGATACTTTAAAAATCATGTGTTTTATTTAAAAAAAAGTACTTTTAATAAAAATGGTTAAACATAGAACGAGCCGTAATTAATTGATGAATGATTGTCAAAGACCAGCTTAGATGTCAGCTAAGTGAGAACTTTTCAAAAAGCAGCCTTTCCAAAAGTAGCATTTTTTCATAAAATAGCTTTTAGAATGTACTTTTTTAAAAAGTAAGCTTTAAAAAGCACTTTTCGTAAAGTATCATCTTATAAACTACCATACCGAAAAGTGCTGTAAGTAAATAAATTTAGAAAAATTTCCAAAAATATTTTTAAATTATTTCGAAAATAAATTAGATAAAGAAAATCTCTTAAAAAACAATATAAAATAAGGTTTTAATAAATACACCTGTGCGAAAGTACTTTTTTATTATATATCTTTACAAAATGTACCAAAAGTCAAAAAGTACCGTAAGTAAAAATGTTTCGTGTTTAGGATTTGTTTTTATTGTTTTATTTTTAATTTTTTGCAAAGAAAATCTTTTGAAATCAACTATTAAAAAGCTAAGTTTCTTAAACATTTAAACATTATTTTTTCACAAAGTACATTTTTAAAAAGTACTATATTAAATATTGACCTAAGCAAACAAATTTGTAAAAATTTACAAAAAATTTTTAAAAAATATTAGGAAATTTCGTTTTATAAAGAAAATAGGCTTTCAAAAATACATTGGTACCTTTAAAAAAGTACCATTCCCCAAAAAACATCAGTTAGGAAATAACGCTTCAAAAAGTTGTCTTAACAAAAATATTTAAAATAAAAGACCAGCTTAGATTTCGATCTAAGAGAAAATTGTTCAAAAAGCAGCCTTTCAAAAGTACTTTTTTCAAAAGTAGTTTTTCCAAAAGTACTTTTTTAGAAAGTTGTCTTAATCAAAATACTTCATACAAGATACTTTCAAAATCATGCCTTTATTGCAACAAAAAAAAAATCGGCCAAAAGTGTCTGTTGTAAAAGTATAATTTTTTCTTTTTATGAAAAAAGTAATTTGTAAAAAAGTAGTATCTGCAATTGAACTTGCTTAAAAAAGAGTCTTTTAAAGGCAGTTTTTGTGATGCAATTTTTCCATTTGCTGAACTTATATTTTTTTTTAATTTTAATACACATGAGCTCTTCAGTGTTCAATAAAAATATTTTTTTATTTAAGTTTTGTTCCACTTTCTGTGCCACACAAATTGTGTGATTTGGTTCAATTCAACAAAAACAATAACAACACAAAAAAAAGAATTCAAGTAAATATTCATTTATTTGCCTCTTTATTATTTTGACAAATTTTTAGTTGAACATCTGGCATTTTCCCCACAATAAATATTTAAAATGTTCAAAATTTTATGGCATAAAATAATTTTTTCTTCAGCTAAAATAAATTTATTTCATACAATTTCGTTTCAATGTAAATTAATTTTGTTGTTTTTTTGTTTTAATAAAATTAATAACATAAAATAAATGCGCAATTTTAAAAATTTATTTTACTTTCGAATGTAACAGACACATGCAGTTTTACCGCATTCGCTTGGCGGTTGCCGTTAAAATTGACTTTTAATTAACAATTTAATTTGCAGCAGGTGATATTCTTTTTAGTTATTTTAATAACTGCAATAAATATTTAAAATTAGTTTTAAAATAAAAAAACTAAATTTTATATTCTATTTAATTGCTTCAATTTGTAAATCTTTAGCAGGATACAAGTGTAAGTCTCTAAAGTGTTAACCTAGATTTTCCTGTTTTAACTTCCCTTTAACAATCATGTCACATGTCACTTGCATCTTGTAGTTTGAATTTTTTAAATATGTGTATTCTATACTTACGGAAAAACATTTCACCTGCTTTAGAGTATAAAGTAAGCAAAAAGTGTTTCTGGTAAAAAAAATTTCCTTTATTTAAGCTGAATAAGAGAAAACGAAAATTTTTGTCTTCTGTGAAAAAAAGTTTTAAAAACAGCTTAAATTTTTTTTTAATTTGTTTTATAAATGGTATAGGTTATTTCAACAAGAAATTTGTTTTTCAATTTTGGCAACACCAACAACATGCTAGTTTTGACATTTAGTTTTTTGACGTATTCGTAGTAGATGCATTAGCAACTGTTACAAAGAATAAAATTTCGCAGAATAATCACAATAAAATAATTAAAATCCGTTATGAAAATTATGGTTGTGTTAAGGTTACATTTCGTAAAATATGTGATATTTTCGGACAACATAATCATCCTTCTGAGCCCGCTATTTAGAATTTGGTCTTTAAGTTTGAGTCGACAGGCTCCATACATTATGTGCGAACACCATCGCATGTTTGAATAAGTCGTTCAACTAAAAACATCGCAGCCGTGGGCCACAATGTTGAAGCACATCTAAATTTCTCAACGTTCTCAACAATTAAGGTCATCCAAAACCACCACATGGCGAATTTTGCTTAAGGATTTGACTTTGAAGCTTTCCAAGGTTCAACTGTTGCAGGAATTGAAGCCGTTCGACCATTTACATCGCCTTAGATTCGCTTAATTAATTTACGAACAAGCGGCTGGTTTTTCTGAAAATTTAATTTTTGCAGACGTAGCTCATTTTTACTTGTCAGGGTATGTCATCAAGCAAAATTGCCGCATTTGGGCTTCTAAAAAATCCTACAGCGCTTATTAAGAAGCCTTTACGGCGTGGTGCGCTATATGGTCTGAAGGAGTTCCTGTACCGCTTTTTTTTGGAAGATGAGACTGGATACGCGGTAACATCAGTGGATCATCGCGAGACGCTAAAAACTCAATTTTGACCTATTACTGACGACGTGGATATTACTAACATGTGGTTTCACCGTCCTCTGCCCCGTGTCATACAGCCAATGAAACGATCAATTTACTGCAAATCAAATTTCCCCATCGGCAATTACGACACCCAGATTGTGTGATTTAATACCACTGGATTATTTTTTTGCCGGGCTGTGTTAAGGATAGAGTCTATACGGAAACAATCGAATCGATTTTAGCCTTTAAACTCAAAATCTGTGATGTGATTAACGAAATAGGACCGCCATTTTGCCAAAAAGTGATAAAAAATTTGATGAAAAAACCAATGTTTGTCAGCATGGTGAATATTTTTTAGACATCATTTTTTATTCATAATTACCGAACTTTTCTCATCGTAATACGATAATAATTTTTATCATCTGAATCTAAATTTTTTTATTTTGTTTTCGAAAACGATCTTCTTGTTGAAAAACTCTTTATTTAAGTAAAAACTTTAGCGTTTTGTTTTTTATATTCTATAAGAAAGTATGAGTGTAAATTTGAGAAAGAAACAGGTGAATAGAAGATGTAAGGATAAGGAGTTTCTAAAACAGTTGGTAAAACCATTTTTTTTAAACATTTTTGTCGTTTTTTACAGCACAAGTACCTTTTTTTAAAAAAGAACCTCATTAAGCTGGAATTTATTTAATTGAAAGGAAAATGCCAGCAGAACAGCCATCTTAAAAACTGCATTTATTTAGTGACAAGTATCATTTTACAACAGCAAACGAAGCCAAATTGGAAACTAGAATTTATAAAAACCATGTTCCACTAAATAAGTGCTGTTATAATGCAAGTTATTTAAAAAAGTACCTTTGAGAAAAAAAATATGTTAAATAAAGTTATTAGAAAACTAAGTAAATTTAAATATTACTTCAAAAACATTTTATTATTAGTTAACACAAAAAGTACCTTTAAAAAAGTACCTTAAAATACTACCTATTAGAAAATTACACTAAAAAAGTACCTTTATAAAAAATTCAAGTCATAGAAAAGTAGCTTTAACAATTGTCTGTCACCTAGTTTTTTTTAATAAGACCTTAAAAAGGGGAACATTTTTAAATCAACTCAATCAATACCTCTACAGAAATACCCTATTAAAAGTATATGTGTACAAAAATAAAAAAACTTTAAAAAATCAGTGTCCTTAAAATTTAAATGTTCAGACCAAAATGTTGGAAAATGTTATATATAAAAATTATATTCTGAAAAAGAACGTTTTAATATACAAAAGTTAAAAGAGCACCTTTAGAATATTTAAATTCAAATTATATTTAAAAAATACATTTAGCAAATAAAATCATAATAATCATAACGTTTAGAAATACTCTATAGAAAGAGCCTTATAAAAATACCTTCTTAGAGCAACTTATAATAAAAACCCTTTTAATGCACCTTATAAAAATATATTTTTAAAACACAGCCGAAAAAGTACCTTTCTAAAGCACCTTATAAAAACATAATCTTAAAGCACCTTCTAAAAAGTACCTTATAAAAATATCTTCTTAAAGCACATTCTAAAAAGTACTTTTTTAGAGCACCCTCTAAAAAGTACCTTCTTAAAGCAGTTCATAAAAAATAACTTCTTAAAGCACATTCTAAAAAGTACCTTTTTAAAACACCTTATAAAATATATCTTCTTTTAGCATGTTCTAAAAAGTACCTCTTTAAAGCACATAAAAACATCTACTTAAAGCACATTCTAAAAAGCATCTTTTTAAAACACAGTCTAGAAAGTACCTCTTTAAAGCACCTTATAAAAAGAACCTTATTAAAGCACTTTATAAAAAATATAATCTTAAAACACATTCTAAAAAGTACCTTTTTAAAGCACTATAAAAGGTACCTTTTTAAAGCACCTTCTAAAAAGTACCTTCTTAAAGCAGTTTATAAAAAATATCTTCTTAATGCACATTCTAAAAAGTACCTTTTTAAAACACCTTATAAAATATATCTTCTTATAGCATGTTCTAAAAAGTACCTTTTTAAAACACAGTCTAAAAAGTACCTCTTTAAAGCACCTTATAAAAAGAACCTTTTTAAGGCACTTTATAAAAAATATAATATTAAAGCACTCTAAAAAGTACCTTTTTAAAGCACTCTAAAAAGTACCTTTTTAAAGCACCTTCTAAAAAGTACCTTTTTAAAGCAGTTTATAAAAAATATCTTCTTAAAGCACATTCTAAAAAGTACCTTTTTAAAGCACTTTATAAAAAATATCTTATTAAAGTACAATCAAAAAGGTACCTTTTAAAAGCACAGTCTAAAAAGTACCTTTTTAAAGCACTTTATAAAAAGTACCTTTTAAAAGCACCTTACAAAAAGTACCTTTAATAAAAAAGTACCTTTTAAAGGTGATTTAAAGAAAAACTTTAAAAAAATCAACTTTGAAATATTAAGATTTTAAGAAAATGCTAAAAAGCATAACAGGTACAATATTTTAAAACGCTGCTTTAAAGAACCCTTTCTGCCAATCGTTTTTAATAAAGTTTTTATAAAAAAATATCTAAAAATATCTATCAAAAACAGCATTTAATTTTTACTGAAACTATAATTGAAACAATTTTAAAGAAAACAAAGGCAAAAATAAAAAGGTACTTTCAAACAAGAGCCTCTTAAACAAAAGTCTTCAAAATTAAACTAATTATAGAAAAGGATTATTTATAAATATTTGTACTCTTTTTTTTTAAACTGAAAAAAAATTACCTTTAATAAATTGCAGCCACAAATGTACTTTTAAAAAAATGTACATTAAAAAACACTTTATAAATTAATAACATTTTTAAAAGAAAACTTTAATAATCAATTAAAGGATTTGTTTAAAAAAATTGTTTAAAAATATCCTTAAAAACATATTAAAACAAGCATTAACTAGACAATAAAAAAAAGGTACCACTTTAAAAGAGGCTCATTTAAAAATAGCTAAAGGAATGTATAAAAGATATCATTTTTTAATAACTTAAAAAAGTACCTTTTTAAAAGTTAAGTTTGAAGAATTAACTTTTTTTTAAAGAATATTTAAAAAAAGGGACTTTTAACAAACAGTTTCTGATAAAAGCTTTTAAAAAATGTTTCTCAAAAAGTACTTAAAAAAATCCGTAGAAAATAGTAGTTTTTATTTTACTTAAAATATTAAAAATCTGTTATTGAAAATATTTTTGAAGTAGTTAACACACATAAGGATTATAAGTATTTTAAAAAGTAAGCAAATTGGAGATGTTTTGTGAGCAGCTTTTAACATTTAAAGGGAGCCAACGCAATTATTTTGTGTAAAATAACAAAAAGTAACACACAATTTCTTAATTAAGAAAAAAATCAAATTTCCATTAAGTAACGTTAAATATAAGTTAACAAATTCCTAGAAATTGTGTTATGAATAGTAAATGCTATAGCGAATTCTAATACACTGATATTGATTTATTTTGTTAAAACTCTGTCTGCCATGAAGTACCTCATGAAGTAGTTTATCATGAAGTAACACTTCACTTTAACTACAAGATATTGTTTTTAACAAATAATTATTTCCTCATTGGCTACCAATATGCAGGGTTCAGTGCTTAGTAATTTAACAACATGTGTGCTAAAACAAGCAACACATTTTATACCCATCATAATGATGATGACGATGATGCTGATGATGAAGTTATGAAAATTATGTTTTAATTAAATTTTAATTGAAACTCCTGAAAGGAAAATAGCAGCATGTGTACTAAAACAGACTTGTGTAAAGATAAAAATGTTAATATTTACAAACAGAGAAGACTTTGTAGTTGAATAGAATAGAATGCGAGTATAGTGATAATGACTTTAACTTAATGCAACAACTAAACTACTACAAGGTACTATAATTTGTAGAATTGATTACTAAGGTTTCTCGTATATGTGATTACGTGTAACTAAGTTTGTTCCTCCCTGTTTCAATACATGCATTTGTAAGTGAACACACCATTAAGTATGTGAGCAGACATTCAAGTATCTTGTGTTCTCTGAAGAGCTGCATAATTGTAAATTAAAATGCACTTATTAAATTTTAGTTTAACATTTTTTTTTATTTTTTAAAAAGGATACATTAAAATTTCAGAAATTGTTATTTTGTTATATTGTAGTGATGTTTTTCAACAATTTTGATTTAATTTACTTTTCGTTATTTAAGTGTTAATTTTTGTTAAGCTTAGGTTCAGTACTATATGTTAAGAATTATAGAAAGAAGCTGTAAGGTTCACATACCAGCAGAATGTAATGAACTCTGCACATTACTACACTGCTTTAGTGCTCGCCGTTTTCAAGTTTCACTTTTTTGGTTTTTATGTTAATTATATACCCAATGAAGAGTCTGCCTTAACAGCTATTTATATTCAAGCAAATGTGTTATAGAGGGTGTCTGCTGGGAAGATATACTACTTTGTTTTGCCGCCATTTTGGTAAACATAAGTTTCGACAGTTCATATTTGGCAGTTGTAAAGTAGACACATGGATAATTTATGGTGGAAAAATAATCGATGATTTAAATGGATATGTGAATAAGCAGAATAGCGAGTCGGCACTGGGGAATCGAAAACCCTCAAATTATTCAACATATGCCAATAGGATATTACAGCTCGCCCATGACAATCCCGATTTCCATGAAAAAAACATAATGAGAGACGAACCACGTTTTCATTTGAATGTTTATGTGAATAAACAGAATAATCGGTTCTGGGGAACGGAAAACCCCTAAATTATTCAACAGTCACGTTTGCATCCATTAAAAGTGATAGTCTAGTGTGCAATTTGGTCAGGAGGAATCATTGGATCTTACTTCTTTGCAAATGAAGATGGTGTAACGGTAACTGTGAATGGAGAGCGATATTGTGATGTGATTGAAAATTTTTTAATGCCACAACTGCATGCTTTGGGCTTAAATAACATGTGGGGTATCAACATGACGGTGCGACATCGCATACACGCAGGATTACAATGGAATTGCTGCGGGATCTCTTTCCATAACAAGTTATTTCAAGAAATGTTGATGTTAATTGGCCTCCACGATCGCCTGATTTAACTGCTCCGGACTTATTTTTGTAAGGATATTTAAATAAACCAAAAACTCTTGAGCAACTCAAACAAAATATTCGTGATGAAGTTAATGAAATAACGCGTGAAATGTGTGAGAATATAATGAAAAATGTGCCTAAAACGGCTCGCATTTGTGAGACTAACGGAGGCGGACATTTATCTGATATTGTTCTCCATACATAATTAACGACATTAAATAAAACATTTATCAATATAAGATCCATTTCATTATCTTTCATTTAATCAAAAACAATAAAGAAACAAAATAGTACACCTTCCCGACGAACACCCTGCACTTGTGTATATGCATTTATGATATATCAGAAAAATTTTTCTAAAATCCAGGGGTTTCTAAACAGCTTATGTTAACATTGGTTTTCTTTAAAACTTAAAATTATTTTGAAAAGAGAACTTTTAAAAAAAGTACCTTTTAAAAAAGTACTTCTTAGAAAAGTATCTCTTAAAAAAGTACTTTTGCATAAAATACCTTTATTAAAGTATCTATGTTAAAGGACCTTTCATAATATAAATTTAAAAAAAAGTACCTTTCAAAAAATTTCTTTAAAAAAAGTACCTTTCAAAAAAGTACTTTTCAACAAACACCTTTTAAAAATGTCTCTTTAAAAAAATATGTTTAAATAAGCACCTTTAAAAAAAGTACCTTTAAAAATTATTCCTTAAAAATATTTTAACAATGACATTATAAACGAACAGGAAAACACGATTTCACACCATTAAAAATACTCATGCAAACGAACAAACGAAAAACACCCTCAGACGGACACACGACCTATTTATTTACTTTGCATAAAAAATTCCAGGTGGCTGGCATTCTGCCTGCCTGAATAGATACAAACTTAACAACAGAACTATCTGAACGCTATCACTGACTCGCCAGTACAAACCACAACGCGGCTTGAGAATGATGCTATCGCATAAAAAGCGCTCGCCTTTGACTTCAAAACAGCCAGATAAGACAGGAAATGACAATAGTATATTTTAAATTGTTGTTTAGATTGGTTTAGCATTTCACCTTGAATAGACTGACGCCAAATTTATTTTCAAAATCATGATTCTGTTTGAAATACGTAACGCACACTATATCGCTTTTATGGACCACATAATCATCAATAGAAATTATTAATTCGATAAACTAAAGAACTTTTTCGCACCACATTTACGCATCCAAGGAAACGTCTTACAGTGCGCATAGAAGAAATTGTTAATTCTATAGAGCCTAGCGTAAAGTAAAATCCAAATTACTCTATTTCCATTGCGGCACTTTAAAGAAGATTTTGTAGTTTGGGTGCTTATAGGAGTGGAAGGAAGCTACATGAAATTAACTGTCGTATAAGACAGCACAGCGACCAGTGACCATGCCTTCATCATTGAGCAGCCCTACCGACAGTCAATTTTTATTTTTTGTAGTGAAACAAAAAAAAAACAGTCTTTGTTGGGAATCGTACCTACAACCCTCAGACTGATAGCCAACAGAGGTACCTATTTCTTTTATGTTTAGCGATGAATTTAACTTTTGTTTGAATGGATACGTCAATAAGCAAAACAGCTGTATTTAGAGAGATGACAACCTGAATTATATATTGAAGCATTACTACATCTTGGAAAACTGACTGTTTAGTGTGCTTTATAGTCCTCAATACGTATCTTCTTGAAAATTCCATGTTGGTCAGAACGTTAAATAATACCATGAGTACTGATTCATTTATGCACTGAACAACTGTGATGTACAGAAATTGTGGTTTCAACAAGATGATGCAACATATCACACAGCTTGTGCCACATTTTATTTATTGAAGGTAAACGTATGGTAGCCATTGTTTTATACTTCGGAGCATGAATTGGCCGTCAAGATCGTGAAACTTAACTTCGCTAGACTCTTTTTCTGTGGAGATATAGGTGGGCCGCTATGTAACGTTTTGTTTTTGTCAACTAGCTCATGTTTGATTTGACAGATAATTAGTTTTATCCTTCCGCTGAACGAATATGGTTTGTATAGGCTTGAACAACGATGAGAAATTTTGCGACATTACTTTGAAAATCATGGTAATGTAACAGAATGTGTGCGAAAATTGCGTACGGATTTTGGAAGAAGAGAAGCACCGTCAGCTCCGTATGTTCGTTATCTTGTGAAAAAAGTGAAAGAAGCTGGCATCCTCATCGATAAACCAAAACGTGAAAAGCCAAAAACAGTGCGTACACTCGAGAATATTGCTGCTGTGGCAGAAAGTTTGCGTGAAGCGCCATCAACATCAATTCACCGTCGTTCTCAACAATTGAACATTTCAGAGACCATTGAGACGAATTTTGCATTAAGATCTTGGTATGACGCCATACAAAGTCCAATTGGTTCAGGAGTTGTAGTCAAGTGACCATCCAATGCGTTTTCGCTTCGCTAAGTAGGCCTGCGATCGACTTACAGAAGATGTCGATTTTGCAAAAAAATCATCTTTTCTGATGAAGCTCATTTTGATCTTGGCGGGTATGTAAACAAGCAAAATTGTCGCATTTGGGGCACAGAATTGCGAGTTTGGTGCGGATTTTGGTCCAGAGACATAACTGGGCCGTTTTTCTTCGAAAATGAGCAAGGAGTGGCTGTACAGTCAATGGCGATCGTTATCGGACCCTGTTGAACGAATTTTTGTTTACAAAAATTAAAGAGGAGGATATTGACATTTGGTTTCAACAGGACGGCGCTACGTGCCACACAGCCGAAGCTACACTCGATGTTTTGCACCCTATTTTTGAAGATCGCATTATCAGCCGCAGAGCTGATGTCGTTTGGCCATCTCGTAGCTGCGATTTGACACCATTGGACTATTATTTGTGGGGTGCCGTCAAAGATAAAGTGTTACGCCGTCAAGCCAGAGACAATTGATGCTTTAAAGGACAATATTTGTGCCCCTGTAGACTAGTAGGTAGTATTTGTGGGGTGCCATCAAAGACAAGTATTACGCCAACCAGCCAGAGAGAATTGACGCTTTAAAGGACAATATTTGTGAAGCCATTAATGAAATACAACCGCACACAATCGATAATGTGCTTAAAAATAGGACTAATCGTGTAGGCTACTGCATAGCTGGCCGAGGTAGCCATTTAAATTAAAATTATTTTCCATTATTAACCGGAAGGATTGTAGTTTCAAATAAAAATAGAAATTTGAGAAAATATTCATTAGTTTTGTTTACAGCATTTAAAACAAAAAAAAAGTTATTTGGCGGACCCTTTATTAAGTCACTAGTTTGCGACGACAAGCGTGACATGTTTAACTACTTGGGGGACACCTTTCGCTGTTTTAGTTCCAATATATAGTCATAAATATTGGATTAAGTCATCAATTAAACCTTCAGTTTAGGCTGCATTCGAGCCAACTGTGACTATGTTCATTTAAGTTTAAAAAATTCCAATAACAATTTCAATAACTCACCCTTTATTATGCAATTCCTTCTTCTTACTTGCTCTTTTAAAATTTTTTATTTAAAATTATTATTTAAAATTATTTAAAAGCAACAATAGATTTTGACACTTAATTTTTGACGTTTTGTTTACAGCGTGTGGGCTTTATTACATTGGCAACCGGCATGTTTATATCGTTAGTTTTTGGTTTCATATTCGGCTTAATATTGGGCACTACCGAAATGCCCTGGGGAAGTGGTGATTGGCCGACAGAGGAAATGCGCGGCAGGTAAGTACCAACTAAGAATCAAAATTAGTATTATAGGGTGTTAAAGGGTTTACCACAGTTATTATGGTTAGTTATAAGTTTCCAGGATCTCCTCTCTGCCCTCGATCCTTTTTGCATTGAATTATAAATTTGAAAGCTGCTGCAGCTGTTTTTACGATTAAATTTTGACCTAAATTTTAATGAAATCATTGAACAATTTAACTTTTTTTTTTGATAATTGAAAATTAAGGAATTTACTAAAAAATAATTTTAAGTCTTTATTTGTTTTTGACATTTTGAACATTGAACAGTGGCATTGAGAACAAAGTACGAGAAAAAATATGAAGCAAACGTATGGTACGTTACAATGCCAGGCACAGGAAAATGTAATGAAAGTGTGTTGTTGAGACTTTAAAGAGTCAAAAAAGAGAAAAAGCAGCAAAAGGCAGTGGAAGCAACACACAAAAAAAAAAGAAAAAAAAGTCCCTTTCTTAATGTTCAACAATAAAAACCATACTCGTTTATGGGTCACATATGTATAGAGATCCTGTAAGTTCCCCAGCAGTTCTAAAAATAAAACTAGTTAAAAAATTCAGTTCGCAATATTTTTTTTACTAATTTTATTTGAGTGATTTTTACTTTTTTTCTTTAAATTATATTTATGCCGATTTTTTTTTTTTGGATCGAAAGAGGGTCAACAGAATTCTTTATATTTTATATGGGAAACCTTCTAGAAATTAATGCGCTGCTTATAGTTAATAAAATATAAATATGTCATTCAATGAATTGGATTGCCTGGGGAGTTTGTTTCCATTTCTAGTGCAGTAGTAGACGCCAGAACTGTGGGGTGTTTGCTTAATTCAAGCTGACCTTTATTTATGTGTATGTACGTATGTGTGTGAGAAAGCCTTTAAACAAAGAACTTATCAAAAAGCTGGGCCATTCTTCTTAAGTCATTTCATTTTAGGAAAAATATCAGTAACATTGTGATTTTCCTAGCAAGACTTAATGGAAGCAACAGCCATAAAGTCATAATACATTGGCATTTATTTGTTTTTTCTTTCTTACATTTACTGTCATCAACATACATACAGCAGCCACTTCAATGGCAACGATAATTTTACATCCATAAATATTGCAAAACAGTTCAAAAACAACTTTGCTGCATAAGGAATTCATTAAAACGTACGCACGACGCACTATGGGGTATTTTGTATCAAAACTAAGGATTAATTCCGAGGCCTCTCAAACTGATATTTTTTGTTTAGAAAAGCTCAAAATAATTCGAAAAAAATTTTATAAAAATTACCGATAACTCGTTTAGTTATCGAGATATCTGAAGTTGAAGTTTAAAAAAACCAATAACTTTTTACTGTTTAATTTTTTTTAGAGAATATCTTAAAATAAATCTAAAAAATTAAGTAAGAATTATCGATAAGTCGTTTAGTTATCGAGATATCTGAAGTTGGAGTTTAAAAAAATCAATAACTTTTTACCGTTTAATTTTTTTAGAGAATACCTCAAAGAAATCGAAAAAAATAAGTAAGAATTATCGATAAGTCGTTTAGTTATCGAGATATCTGAAGTTGAAGTTTAAAAAAATCAATAACTTTATACTGTTTATTTTTTTTAGAAAATACCCCAAAATATATCGAAAAAATTAAGTAAGAATTATCGATAAGTCGTTTAGTTATCGAGATATCTGAAGTTGAAGTTTAAAAAAAATAATAACTTTTTAACGTTTATTTTTTTTAGAGAATATCTCAAAATAAATCGAAAAAATTAAGTAAGAATTATCGATAACTCGCTTTGTTATCGAGTTAGTTGATTTTGAATTTTAACAATGTTAATAGAAAAAATGCACAGCACTATTATAATATATTGTTTTATAAATTAAAATCATAATGATGATTTTTCTCTAACGGATATTCAGGTTCATCGGGCTAAACCTCTACAAAGTTTCACGTACTATTTAACTCTCTATTCAGAGTTCTTTTTAGCTTTCCCTCACGATACTTGTTTACTATCGGTCTTATAATTATAATTAGTTTTACATGGAGTTTACCTCCAACTTAGCAACTTAGTAACGCACTATCAAGCAACACGACTCTTTGGAACTGTCATTAACATTACACGGGTCTGGCACCCTCTATGGGTAAATCGCCTCATTTCAAAAGGACTTAAATCGTTAATTTCTCATACTAGAAGTTTGACACACCATACACTGCATCTCACGTTTGCCAAAAAGATAAAGTGTGTTAGTGCTGAGCTGAATCCTTGTTAGTTTCTTTTCCACCCCCCATTAATATGCCTAAATTCAGGAGGTAATTCCATATGAGTTGAGATTTTGCCAAAATTAAGGAGGGAGATTGTAACATATCCCCAGCAATTTTTGGTAGGCTGTGTAATTTTTTTTCGAGCGATTTTCTCCTGCTTGATATTATTGGATCAGAAATAATCAGCATCATGTTAAAAACGTCTTGATTCGACTTTTCTCGATCCATTTTTCTAGAATAACACTCTCTATATTTTTGGAAATCGTTGCTACTAGCTTCCTGCGCTTCTTCCGACAATTGGCCAATAGATAACAAATCGTACGCTATTCTTTCAGGTCCGTAAATAAACCATTTATGGAGGCATGTAGTACCACGGATAATTTTCTACAAAGATTCTAACGGGGACGGTTGCATATTCCCGAAACTTATGTACATTTACTTCATGGCCACAAGAAACAACAATCAGTATATTATGCATTCTGACTATTAAATTAACGTTAATTTTCGCGATTTCCGCCGATAGTTCTGCATTCTGAAAAACAACCCCTGGCCGAATATCCGTCATCAGAGTTACTGAAATCGAGTTTTGGACGATCAAAAATTAAAGCAGCACTCTCTTTAAATTGTTTTTGAATTTCATCACAGCTCAGAAATATAAAAACAATACAAAACAATTAATAAATATCAACAACAACACAGAAACAGAAACACAAAACGCCAGCAACATAAAACATGCATGGAAATTGATCATTTTTGTCCACTGAGATTATGAACCAAAAGTAGAATTAATCAAAAATGCCATAAAAGCGCGCCTCAATTTTTTACAGAAACATCATCTACAATCCGTAAAATTTAAAAGAAAAAATCACAGCCCGATCTAGTCCGATAATTACCTATATGTCCAACTATATACTCCCAATATGCACATTTTGAGGACTTTTAACAAAAAAAAATAATAATTTAAAATTTTAAGCACCAGGTCATTATTTAATAAAAAATTTTTAAAAAACTTTATTTATTATTATCATTTATTTTTTTGTTTAAATAATAAAAAATAAAGTTTTTTAAAAATTTTTTATTAAATAATGACCTAGTGCTTAAAATTAATTACTAAAAAAAATTAAAAAACGTCAAAAAATTATAACTATTATAATAATTTAAAATATTAAATCACTTTTTTTTTGCTGAAAAATAGTTCAACACCTGAAGTTGAAGGCTGCATACTCAGATTTAAATTTCACTTCTTTTTTTTATCGAAAAAAACACTTTGATAAACTTAAAATATCAATTTTACAGCGAGCGCAAGCGAACAGAGAATAAGAGTATAAATTATAAAACACAATGCAGCTGCACTATACAACTTAGAGCCGTTATTTTTTCGAAACGTTATTTTTTAGTGACGCAGAATTATGTCTAGTTTCTATAGATATTAAGTAATCAAGTGCTATATCAAAATAAATTTTTTAATTAATCCACAGTTTGAATACCTAGTAACCCAGTGTGCGACGTTCAAATGCATTACCAAAAAAAAACAAAAGCCTTCAGCAGACACTTCACATACAACTGGCTGAAACAAAGCCCATAAATATTTCGAGCCAAACAGGCTGCTAAAGGAATTGAATTCATTTATTTTCGCTTTATTGTTTTTTGCCCTTTTTTTTAAGTTCAAACACTTGGATATTTTGTAGGCATTAACAGCAGGGATGAGATATACTGCTGTTATAAAGAAATGGGTTAATTTGGTTTTTTTTTCGTTTTTAGTAATAATTAATTTAAATAATTTAATAATAATTTAAATAATAATTCTGAAAATTTGCTGTCACAGCAGCTTTATCTATTTTAGTGGTTAACAATTTTTGGAAATTATTCAAAATATTTTGGAAAATTTTTTAAAATATTTTTAAAATTATTTTTATTTTATAAAATTAAAAGGGAAAATCAGAAATATTAAAACTGCTACTCTGTTTTTGTCAATCATTTTTAATTAAATTAAAGAGAATGGATCTCATATTGACAAATGTTTTATTTAATGTCGGCAATTATGTATAGAATATAATATCAGATAAATGTCCGCCTCTGTTAGCCTCACAAATGCGAAGCCTTGTACACTTTTACATTCTCACACATTTCACGCGGTATTTCTTTAATTTCATCACAAATATTTTGTTTGAGTTGCTCCTGAGTTTCTGGTTTGTTTGCATAAGTCCTTGCTGTTCAGATATACCCACAAAAAGAAGTCCAGAATAGTCAAATCAGGCGACCGTGAAGGCCAATCAACCCACCATTTCTTGAAATAACTTGTTGTGGAAAAAGTTCTTGCAGTAATTCCATATGAAGCCGCCTTGTTGATACCACATGTTAATCAAACCCAAGGAATGCAGTTATGGCATTAAAAAGTTTTTAATCATATCACGATATCGCTCCCCATTCATAGTTACCATTACGCCGTTTTCATTTTCAAAGAAGTAAGATCCAATGATTCCTTCCGACCAGATTGCACACCAGATTGTCACTTTTAATGGATGCAAAGGTGACTGTTGTATAATTTGAGTGTTTCCCATTACTCAGAATCGAATATTCTCATTATTCACATTTCCATTCCAATATGCCTTGTCACTCGTTATGATTTTTTTTTGAAAATCGGGCTTGTAATAGGCAAGTTGTAACATACTATTGCCATATACGGCGGCGCAAGTGGTTTTATGGAAAAAGCTCTTGTGTCAACTGAATTTTATATGGAAAAATGCAAGTCCTTGTGTAAGTTCTTTGAAAACCAAGCTGCTGAGCACGGCCTCAGATTGAAGTTGATGGACTGCTTTGAACACTTTCTCGAGCAGCAGTAATGTTTTTAGCCGATCTTACAGTATGTTGTAATCCATGATTGGAGTACAACATGCTGCAGACCCTCACTCTTCGAAATCATTCACTACACGATATATAGTACGTTTCGTTGGCACATTGTTTCTCCAAAAATTTCACGTCATTTTCCCATCGTCACAGTAATCGATGATTGATTTTGATAACATGTCTTAACGATTAAAAACACGTTGGCTTATCGCATATTTTTTCATAATAATATTTGCCACGTTTCAATTTCACGACTTGAAATATAAACCGTCAAATTTATGTTTATCAAAATGGCGTTAAAATAAACGAGTATACCTTCCCGGCAAAAAAACTGTATTTACAAAATTTCGGCTTCAGTTGCCTGTGGCTGTCGGTTGCTTCTTCCTTTTTATAATTGCCATCAACATATATCTGCATGCTACCTCCCCCTCGGAGGCACATTTATCAGCCTTTGTGGATTACTCAACCATCTAGACTTCTGCTGCTGGCAGTAAAAGGGAGTCCAGTCCCCAGAAGGCAAGCAGGGTGTCAACTGGAAGCTCCACGTTACTTCCACGGGCATCTGTAAGCCCCAGAGTTCCACTAATTGTCTCTTTAAAATTTTAGCTGTTTCTCTGACTGAGTATTAAGGTTGGCCCTTCGGTAGTATCGTGGTAGTTGTGGTTTCGTGGCCCTTGCATGAATTTGATTTAGAGGGCCTTTAATAACACCAACGGGTGAATGATCCAGATCCAGTGAGCATGCTAGTCATGTGTTCTGGACCAGGAGCTGGATAGTGGTTTGCAACCCTGCTTTGGAACCCCTAGAAATTGCAATTATGAATGACCTGTTGCTAGAATTATTGCTCGGCTTCCTAGGGCGTGAATGACGTTGCTTTTCAGTGGTTCGACCACCAGTTGATTAGGGTTTACGGCCAGGTGCAGATGTAAATCTTAGCACAAAATCTGCCTGCTACCTTAAATCATATACTAGCTAAAAGGGAACATTCTTCAATTACATGCCTTCCTGTCAAAAACTTTTCTTTTCAGTTTCTAATACAATAATTTCACTTTGCATTACCTCTAAGATTCTTGTACTGTCGTTGGCAGTTTTAAAGCTTTATGAATAAATTTAACATCAGGTTGATGCCAACCATCAACGGCTCAAAATAAACTATGTCTTATCAAAGTCCTCCATAAAATTGCACTTCAATCCTAGCTTCCGCAAGGTTTTGAATATTCACTAAATTATATAATTAAAATTTTGCCAGGTTGTAGCTTGGCTTAAGTCGCGCTTTGGATAGCAAAGTCATTTACTTCTTTATCTTTTTCTTTGTCTGTCTGCTGTAAAATCAGTAAGTTGACATATGTGCAGTGACATAAGGGTCCGTTTTACAAATCGCAGAAAAATATTCTTGCAGCTACTTAATAATTTATTTAACTTCACAGTGAAATTATGAATTGATTCAGTTATTTATTTAAATAAAAATTCCTTAAGTTTATTTTTAATTAAATATGTAAATTGAAGAAATTATTTAATAAAAAATTTTTTTTATAAATTTTTTAATTAAATATATAATTGAGCCAATTAAAATTTTAATTAAACTTCCAGCTGACATTGATGAAGATTTTTAATATGAGTAAAAAATTTTTGTATAAATCTATAACTTTTTGATGAAGTTGTCAGCATTCTTTAAACAATGCCACCTTATATCAAGGCCACCTTAGGGTAGTTACAAAATATAAATTTTTGATTTTCCACCAGTTAATGCGGCACGTATTTATAGTAACACGGCAGGTGTTAACATTATCATTATTTTAGGGAGGTGAGCCGAAAGATAGGATAACTTTTATTTTATCTCATATAACTTGGAACCACCCTAATGCGGCACGTGTTAATATTATCAGATTGAACTGAAACTTTGCCAATCTCATTTTCTAGTGAATTGGCACATTTTACGAGGGTGTGTTGGTGGAAAAATTCAAGAATTATTTTTTGTGACGACACTAATGCCACCTGTAAAAACCTTAAATTTTTCTGTTCGCTTAAACTTTTAATAAAAAAAGCATAACATTCGTTTAGGTCTACTGTCTGTATTGAAATTAACTCGAATTCAGAGCTCGATAATAAGCAGAATTTATTCATGCATCCTGTTAAGATTATTTTCTTCTTTTCACCGTATTATGAAGAGTACATACTTGTCGGTCCTTCGCCCTTCTTAGACACTGGCAGAATACATAAAACAATGTAATTGCCAAATATATTTTTATGCCGATACTGTTAACACTTTCGTTAGCGGTTAATGTTTAAGATAATTTTAGTGCCAATTATAAACGAAAAGTTTTATAAAATTATTGAGGCACCTTTTACTTTTGTAATTATGGTATTTGTTGAAAATACAAGGTGTCTAACTTTAACGGTTTAAAGGAGACAATATCGAAACCAGTTATTTTATTTGAATCCCATTTTGCTCTTAATTTTAGTCTGTATATTTTAAGTGTTGCAGGTGCTATATTAATTTCAAAGGGGGTGTCTATCACTATTGGAAAGAAAAAGCTGTATATGTAAAAATCCTATTTCTATAAGGACACTCTTAAATTTTTAACTTCATATTATTATCTATTGTTACAGCTGCCCAGACGTTTTTAACTAAAATTTTACAAAGCAAAAGAGAAGGAGAAAATTATTTCTAAATGTTACATTAAAGGTAAAGAGAAAATAAGGAAAAACAAAATTCTTTAATCTCTTTCTAATCCAGGATTCATTTTTTAAGGCAAAGAGCTTTAAGGAATTTCATACGGAGCTATAAATTAGAGAGAACGTTCTTAATTCAAAATGAATACAACAAAATATTTTAATTTGATTAATGTGATTACTTCATTTATAAAGTTTAAGGATTTATAAGGATTAAAAATGAAATGCTAACAAAATTTCGATTTAAGTCCACACAATCTTAAATTAAAATAAATCATATTTTTGCAATCTCATCAAATCTAAAAATTAATGTGATTAGAAAAAAAGTATATTCGAACACACAGAACTCATTTTATGTCTACAAAAGAAAAAAAAATTAAATTGCGGCTCCCCTAAATAGCAGAAATTATAATAAATGTCATATTTATTACGTTTATTTGCTTATTTATAATAAAGAGCAGCATTACAAAGTGAAAGAAAGAAAGAAGGACCTCAAAAATGTGATTCTGGTGTGCGACTTCTTTTATGTTTGCAAACAGTTTGTATGTGTCCTGTATTAAAGTCGTTGTAGTTAAGAGATGTTAAAATGCTATTTGAAATTATTTATTAAATGGAAAATATTTTCTGTTCCTTGAACATTTTATACCCCTCTTAGTCTGCTTTATTTAAACAAGTTAAATCAACAAAATTTTTGTTACTTTTCAAATCAAATTCATTCAACTTAAATTCATTGTAATTATGATTTCATGTTGATTATATTTCATATTTTTTAAAAGTGATTTTAAAAATAAATTAATGCGACTAAATCAATGTAACGTTAAAATTACTTGAAAATTAAAAAAAATATTTTTTTTCTGTCACGCAATAAATAAACAAACCGCTAGACATGATTTTTAAAAATTATTTCTTGTAAAAATTCAAGTCTTTATATCTCAAATTCATCAAATTTCTAATTTTAAATATAGTATTTGTTATTATAGCGAACTTAACAATGAACATTTTAAAAAAAATTTAAAATTCAATACCTTCAGGGTCACCCTTTAATTTATAGTTTTAAAAATCTATAACTCTTATTACAGCGGTCAAAATAATACATGTTTTAGGTAAATTTTGCATATGTGTTAATAAAGGTTCGAATGATAAATTTATATACGTCAAATTAAGGCAACTATGGTAACCCCCTTCAATTTTTTTCATATTTGTAATTGTTGGTATAGCAGTACCCACTATATTTAAATTTCCAGCAAGTGTCAGTGTAAAATGTTTTAAAATGATAAGGTTCTTAAAGAGTAATGTAACCCATCGCGCCACCTGGTAATCACTATATTAAATTTTATTCTTATTTTCACAACTCCAATTGAATCATCTATGGCACATTTTTTAATTTGTAATTTTCAAAAATTTATAGACACCTTCTCCTGTAATTCTCAAATGTTAAAAAACATATGGGGTCACTTTTAATTTTCTTAATTGCTATTTGCTATTTGGGAGTTATAGGGATATTAATTATGTTAAAGTTTTAATTGGGTATGTGTTACATTTCAATATACAATTAAAACTCAAGATACATGATGAATATGAAGGCACCTTAAATTTTGATTCGAATAAAATAATTTTAAAAAATTTTCAGTACAAAACAAGTTATTATAAAATTTTAACAAGTATATTTTTAGTACAAAAACTCAAAATTTAAAAGATAAGAGCAGATTTTAGTACATAATTTTAACAATAAAAAATTTCAATTGAATTCAAATTTTTTAGTCTAAAATATAAACAATGAAATAATGAAATTATAGCGGTAAATTTTTAAAAAAATATTTAAAATAACTATTTCGTTGTTTAAATTATATAGAAAAAGTTTATAGTCTTAAATATAAACAATAAAATAGTAAAATTGTACTATTTTTAGTACAAAATATTTTATAGCGGCAAATTTGGTAAAAAAATTTAAAACATATGTTTCGTTGTTTAACTTTTAGAGACAAATTTTATAGTCTAAAATATAAGCGATGAACAAGTACACATTTTTAGTACAAAATATTTTATAGCGGCAAATTTGGCCAAACATTTATTGCCCATATTTATAACACAAATTTAATAAACCAAAACTTAAGCAATAAAATTTTGAATACAAATTATGATGCCAGGAAGATTTTAGTACACATATTCTAACCATAAAAAATTGAAAACAAATATTTTTTTGTTTGAATTTAATAATCAGATTTTTTAGTCAAAATATAAGTAATATAATAAAAACAATTTTTAGTTTACATTTTTAGTACACAATAATTTGTAAAAATTTTATTACAAATATTTCGTAACACAAATTTGAGAAACTAAAATATGAGAATTTAAATTTTTAATAAAAATAATTAAGCCAGGAAAATTTTAGTACAAAATTTTAATAATAAAAATAAAAAACAAATATCTAGTCGATTAAGTCTAATAATCTGATTTTATAGTCTGAAACATAAGCAATAAAATTTTTGGCACAAATTTTTAGTACAAAACAATCTATCGGGCCAGACTAATTTTAGTAAAAATTCATATATAAAAATAAAATTCAAATTTAGACATTTAAATTTAAAAACTTTATTAGAAAAAATTGACTTAGAACTTGGTTAATCTTAACGGATAGTATGTATCTTTTTACATAGCCTTTTTTAGATACCCTATATAGTCTCTGAAATAAGTAAGAACGTCATTCCTTTTTATGTTTTTTAATTGTGATATTAAAATAAAAAATTCTTGCTCGAAATCATTAATAATTTATTGCATTGAAATTTTTTGTAAATTTAATAGAATAAAACAAAAGGAGACAGAAAAGAAAATAACATCTCAGATCATTAATTTGTATACATAATTAGTAATTAAGGCTATTTAGCACAAATAATAAAACAAATAGAATTGACAAAAAAGTCCAAAGGAATCTAAAATAATTAATTAGAGTTAATTACCCGCATTATTCATTTTAATACTCCCGCACAAAAAACAACAAATCACGGCTAATGATTTTAAGATAAATACCTTTGCTATTTTTTGTGTGAAAGAAACAAGACAACAAAGGGAATTAGAAATTTTACTATTAAAATAAAATAAATTTAAATTTGAATTTAAGGCACCTTCATTTAAGTGTCAAAATATTTTTTTTTCATTTGTTTGAAAACTTTTTAATCGGCCTGACACCTTGCAAAGGGATGTTAAGGACTCTGCATTAAATTTAATAAGTTAGAATTCAAGTTTCTATAAACTTTTGTTTATATTAGAATCAGATTACTTTAGTTAATAAACATTAACAAATTGCAAGTAACTAAATCCTATTAATGCTTCAGTTAATCATTAAATCGTATCAATTTATTATAATTTATTGCCGCTAGGAAAGTAATAAAAACAAATGTTTAAAGCAGTTAAGGATTTTAGGGAGAAAGAGAAATAGCAGACAAAAGACTTTGTACTGAATATTTTATGCTAATTGCTACGATAACCTAGTAGAACTTCAGCAAGTGTGAGAATGAAGAGATTAATTAAAATTTTTATATGACATTAACTTCTGTAAATATTTCAAAGAATATTTTAAATTCTCGTATCTTAATTATGCTTTTTAACAGAAATGAGAAAAAAATAAGCCAAAATGTAAATTACGCCATAGTCAGAAATAGTACAAAATTGTGCTTTTATACTACTTATTTAACATGTCATTTTTTTTAGGTTAAACAAAAAATAAATTTTCGTTGATTTAAAAATTTTATTTATCCGAGATTCAAAATTTTGTTTGCATTCAAAAGTTTTAGTACAGCATTTAGTATGTTATTATAAAATGAAAATCCGGTTAAATAAATATTATTATTAATCAAAAATAATTTATATCGCATAATTAAAAATAAATTAAAGTAGAAAATACAAAGTTTAGTACAAAAGTGACAATGTTAAAAATACTAATAATAAAATAGTTTAAATAATTAATAACGTAACGAAAACTTAAAGAAAATAAATCAGTATCTTGCACAGCATGGAGACTTACGTAAGTTATTGTTATTTAATTTTTAAACTAAAAAGTTAATTTTTAAAATAAAAAATTTTATAAATATTATTTAATAATTTAATTCAAAATATTAAAAAATTTTTATGCCCATATGCATAAAAAATGAAATATATAGCAAATTTATTTTAGAACACATTTTTTAATACGAAATTAGTTCTAAAATACATTTCTAACACATTTCATTTATCATGTATGTGGGCATTAAAAAATAAAAAAAATAGCTTAATGTGATTTTCAATACTTCAAATTAATACTAATAATTAAATACAAATAAAAAATTTTTAGTACAAATTTAATATATTTTCACATAATATTAAGCAGGTCTAAAATTTAGTACTTAAAAAAATTTCTATAAAACATACAAATAAATTAAAAAGTGAAAATAATAAAAATTTAGTACATAATCTTAAATCTAAAATTTAGCACATTTCAAATTTTTCTTGAAGTTTATTTTTAATTATCACAAAAAGTCACTGAAGTTTTAAAAAATTTTCTTTAATTTAGTACTAAAAAATTAGTACGAAACACAAACGTATATTCAAGATTGAAAAATTTGTCCGCAGTAATAATTTTAGCATAATTTTTTTTCAACGGCAGATATGTTTAGTAGACACTATTAATCTTAAATTTAGTACAAATAAAAAAATATGTTGGAAAAATTTAGCTTCAATTATCAGAACAAATCAGTTTGAATCAAATAACGATTTTAGAATAATTTTAAAATTTAGCTTTTAGTACACATGTATATTAGTCTTGCTAAATTTTTAGCAACTTAGCATGTCTTTAACATAAATTGGATATTTTTTTTACAAAATATTAGGTATTTCAAAAACTTAGTACTTAAAAATTGTATATAAAACACAAACATTAGTTAAAAAGTGAAAATTATAAATGCAGTTATACCTTGAAAAAAAAATTTTTTTTTAAATAATAAAAATTTAGTACACAATCTTAAATCTAAAATTTAGCACATTTAATTTTTTTTGGCGAAACTTATGTTTAATTATTAGAAAAAATAATTGAATTTTTCAAAAGCTGGCTTTAATTTAGTACTAAAAAATTAGTACAGAACATAAACGTCTTTTCAAAAATGAAAAAATTTGTACGTAGTTATAATTTTAGCACAATTATTTTTCTCAAAGAAGTTTACTTTTAATTATTAGAAAAGATCATTGAATTCTTGAAAAGCTGGCCTTAATTTAGTACTAAAAATTAGTAAAAAACACAAATGTTTATTCAAAAATAAAAAATTTGTCCGCAGTTAGTTAGTTAATCTCAAATTTAGTATATATAAAAAAGTTTTTGGAAAACTTAAGCTTCAATTATGAGAACAAATTAGCTTTAATTAAATAACGATTTCAAAAGAATTTTAAAATTTAGTACCGTAGCAAGCTTTTAGTACACGTTTATGTCTTACCAAATCTTTAGCTCTTACTATTATTAAAATACTTTAGTTTGAAAGGATTTTCAGAAGCACAAATGCGGCAACTTTGCTTGTTGACATGCCCTGAATAGTGAAAATCATCTTCGTTGGAAAAATTATTGTTTTTTTTTAGAAAACCAGCCGGTTATTTCTGAATGAATTGAACGAATCTACAGGGATGTGAATGGTCGGTCGGCTTCAATTCCTGCGATTGGGAAATTTGGTTTGGAATAAATTGATCGTTTTAAAAGCTCTGTGACATATTGCACCGTTCTGTTGAATAAACATGTCAGTGATATCCACGTCGTCAATAATAGGGCAAAATTGAGTTGTTAGCAACTCGCGATAGAGTGGTTTATTGTTTTTTTTTTATCATATTTCTAGCCTCATCTTCGGGAAAAACGACCCAATCACGCCTCCAGACAGTGACACGTTAAGCATATAAAGGCTTCTCAATAATCGCTGTAGAATTTTAAGAAACTCAAATGCGGCAATTTTGCCTAGTTGGTCGGCTTCAAAGTCAAATCCTCATGCGAAATTCGCCATGTGGTGGTTTTGGATAACCTCAATTGTTGAGAACGTAGAGGAATTGACCAATTTGGATATGCTTCAATACTGTGGCTTACGGCTGCAATGTTTTACTTGAACAACCCGTTCGAATTCGCCTTGGTGTTTGCACATTTTATATCGAACTTGTCGACTAAATATTTAACGACCAAATTCTTAATAACGATTCAGAAAAACGAATGTGAATGTGATCAAAGAAACCTTGGAAAAGAAGAAAAATTGTTCTGCGCTTTTTATAGACGTTACACAAGCTTTTTATAAACCATCGCATGGGAGTCTTACCCACAAATTAATAATAAAACTACCCATAAACATTGTCACGCTTTTGAAATGTTATCAAAATGAACGAAAATTTAGTTAAGAAGGGGAATTTTCTTAGCCTTATACTTAGCCTTATATTGAAGCTAGAGTTCACCAGGGCAGTGTTTTCGGTCCTTTACTATACTTAATGTATTCCTCTGACCTTCCGTTGAACAGAAACATTAACACGTCTACATTCGCTGATGATACAGCTTTTTTAAGCGTCAACAAACACCCATTAGCTGTTTCTCGTATCTTGTAAAAATGGTTACAGCAATGGCAGGCAAAATGTAAATGAACAGAAATGTGTGCGTTTAGCCTCCGTAAGGAAACATGCTCACCTATACAAATAAATAGTCAGACTATACCGCAACATATAGAAGTTAAATATCTCGGTGTTCACCTTGATCGCCACATTGAAGCTAAGCTGATCCAAATGAAATTAAAAGCAGCACAAATATATGGGCTTATCGGAAAAAGCTCTACACTACTGAGCCTTGATTGTAAACTTCTGTTATACAACTCAATTTTAAAGCCAATATGGTCCTATGGAATCCAATTATGGGGCACAGCCTGGGTTTCAAATGTGGAAAAAAATTCTCCGTTTCATCTAGGCAGCCCCTTGGTATGTCCGAAATGAATGAATCCATAGGGATCTAGATATACCTTTGAAGACTTGAATATACTTATCGTTAGACTAAATTAGAATTGATGATTCAATAAATAAGAATGAAAAAAAGAAGAAGGACGATTAGGTTTTCCGAAAATATCACGAATTTTACAAAATGTAATTTTAACAGAACCATCATATTCATCTACTACGAATAAGTCAAAAAATTAAATGTTAAAACTAACATGTTGTTGTTGTTGCCACAATTGAAAAACCCAATACAACTAGAGAAATTTTGCTTAAATTAATCTAAACGCCCTTAAATAAATTATTGAATAATTTCTTTATAAAAAAATATCCTAAACAAAAATCGATAACAATGATTAAGTTAAAATGCTGGCAAACGCTTTTATTACCTCACAGCAGTAGCAAAATCTGTGTTCTACAATTCATAATAATAAAATCATTACCCATCTCTTCTCTCTTAACATCTGTCTGCTGCAAATAATTTATTTTATTACCAAGACTCATGTTAATTAAAAAAAAAAATTAAATATTAAAATTATGCCAAACAGTTGAAAATGTCTTGGAAAAAATGTCCTTAAGTATAATTTTTATTTGTCTTCTCCTTTTTATATCCTGCAAATTAAAATCATCTTTTATTTGTTTAATAATTTTTCCATTTTGCATTTCATTTAATGTTACGATTACTATAAATTACACGGTTTAAACGGTTTAAGGCAAACACCAGCATAATAAAGTCAAAACAGGACACACAGGCTGACATTAAATTAATAAAATGGAATTTTTTTTTTAAAGAACCAGCTGTGTGATGATATGCAGACAAACAAAAAACGCTGCTTTCTTACTTCAACATATTTTCGTTATTTTATTGTGTTGTTAACGTCTGTTAAGTATTTTAAGTGGAACTGAGACAAAACACTCTTTTTCAGGATAAGTCTTGCAGAGAAGTATAAAGCCATGATGATAAAGAGCGCTATGAAATAAGAAGGTGTTTACTTTATTTACTATTTTTTTCACATGGTTTAATAGAAATAGTTTACACTTCATCATTGTTATGTTGGGAAATTAGAGCATAAAAATAAAAATTTTAAAGACTAGCGGAAAAGGATCTGTTATTTTAGCAAGTGATAAGTTCGGAATTTTATGTCTGATTTGGAATCTTTGTCTAGTTATTGTAAACGTCGGGAATAAAAATGCGTAATAGATGATGAAATTAGTCAAAAAAAGCCTTTAAATTACAGGAAGAGATTTCTAATGAATAAACTGGAGTTAGTAGTATTTAAGACAAGTGTCACATAATTTTACTTGAATCGGTACCATAAAATTAATTAAATATTTTTTGCAACTGATCATTGACAAATGTTTTTAAACAATTTAACAGTATATCAACCAGGATATCACGAAATAAAATCGAATTTAAAAAGACTTTACTGCAGTAATTGTGAGCAGATCAAAATTATAACTGATTTGAAGAAAAAGAGCAACAAATTTGAAGAAATTAAAATTAAAATTTTCATTAAAGCAGTACAGCTGATATAACACGGTACAATACACTACAAATCAACCGCCCTTATTCTGTTTGGCGACTGCAACATCGTCTTCGATTTTGAGGCAACATTACTTTAATACAACATCAATGCTAATTTGGTATTCCCTAACAGTCTTTTGACGATGACGTTGCCAGTTTATCAATCATTTTAATAAAATATAACACACCTATCTAACATTTAAGTCAGGTAATTCATTTGTGTACTATTTGTGATAAAATTATTGTGAAGAAAACATAAACTGTGTGAAAAAAAAAATGTATTTGTTTTTAATATTTATATTCGACTTTTTGTTTCTTGTTTAACAAATACTTATTTATTAAATAAAATCTGTATTAAATTGAACCTAAAATAAATTAAAAGTCAAAATAAAATAAAATCAAAATGTTAAGCAGATTTGCCACAGGTGTTTGCAAGGGGCTCTGTATAAGCTGATTAAATATTCCGCCTCCAGTAGCTTGGCATTCCATTTTGCTTTTTACCATCTTTTTTTACATTAAATTTTAAGACACGCCTAATCTTGAAAAAGAATTTTGTCACACATGTTTTCGTAAAGAACTACATACCATACTTCTTTCCATCAATCACTCATTCTATTTGGTGGGCCAAGAGCGTTTAGATTAGTCGCAACACTTTCCCATTGTTCCTTAAAATTACTAGGAATACTGCCTTTTCGAAATCCCCTGGCAAAAGATGCATTTTTTCACAATTCTTTCACTAATTTTTCAAATTGGTTGGCGTTGTTAATTTTAATTTTTTCCATTTTATTTTTACTTTTTTATATTTTATTTTGTATTTTTAGTTTTTTCAATCATTATAAATTTTTGTTTATAACAGCACGACATCAAGATCACAGACGACAATATCAACGATAATTTAAGACAACATCAACGTCAAAGTGTCTTACAGAATACCAAACATGTATTGCCAGTCATCGATAAATGGCAATATTGCCAACGTGAAAACGGATTTATAATAATAAACGATAAAAAACGACGTCGACTTGTATTGCCGTCGCCAAACAGAATAAGGGTGAATAAATATACATGGAGAGAGAGAGAGTGTGTTTTGATGTTCTAACAAAACAGATATTTTATAATTTTTATTCATTGCAAGATGGTAAGCAGGAGGTTTTTTCACTGGTGCATGAAGTACCATTGCCATGCCTCTCGCTTCTTACTGACTATTTATTGGGTACGGTTTAGAAACACAGTGATAACACCAGCCTGCAGCCAGAATCAAACCATAGTGGGGGATTTAATAAAAAAAAAAATAAGGAAATAATTTTGTAATTCCTCCAAGGGTGGTTCAAATATATTGTAGTTTCACGGTGTTACCCTGCTTACAGAGCTATGATACTTTAGGGTGGCACAATTACCATTGCCAAATTAATAGTTTTCTTAAAATCTAAAGAAATGTTGAATGTGAATTATATTTTATAGTTTGGGTGATAAACAGTTTTGAAAATTAAGAATTTCATTTATCGTCCTTTCTTTATAAAACATATTGCAATTGGCGGGGTTGAAATCTGTATAATCTTTTTTAAATAATCCTTTTTTGAGTAGAATACATTTTTTTACTAAAGGAAAAAATAAAAAAAACCTTTTCTATGTTAAAATTAATAATAATTAAATATTCTTTCAGTTAATTATTCGAAAATTTTTAACCAAGAGCTTAAAGTACTTATAATCCTGTGAAAACTGTTTTTCTTTTATAAAAAATATTAATTTTAAAAATTTTATTAAATCTCGAACCTTAGCCTTCGCAAAAGAGTACAATTTTATTTATGAAAAGTTGACTTTATTCCAGATGATCTTTAATCAGAATCAGAAGATTAGCATCCTGTTGAAATGCTCCATAGGGTCCTTTATAATGATACAATTAGAATTCCTATTGTTTTTTGCTAAATAAAGCAAAAAACTGAAGAATTCGATTTTTGGAGATTTTCTAAACTTCTCTGGGAATGGAAGGTATTTTTTATGGAAGTAAATTTGAAATGGAATAAAACAAAAATAAATTATTGAAATTGACATGATTTAGCCTCATTCAATTTATGTCATAATCTTTTGGCACTATAATTTAAATATGATTTCTGGCATATGCCCGTCAGGCTGGCGTGGACGTAGTCTAATATGGGGTCCAATATTTAATGCTTTTTTCAACACATATGGCTGTATATAAGCAGTGAAGCAGTTAATATGGCGCTGCAAGTAGTCTAGCAGCGTTAAATAGCACAATTGTGCAAGCAATTTGTGGGCCAGAAATGTCTAAATATGTGGTTAACAACCGTTTCCTTCAATAAATCACAGCACGAGTTGTGTGTCATTTTGCGTCTCCTCCTTGAAACCACAACTTCTGCACATCATCGATATTTAATATATAAACGAAAAAGTCAGTAATCATGGCTCTATAGGTGACATCATTGACTCTAATATTTTTACCAGCATAGTTTTTAAAGGAGTATGGAGCAATGATACCATGAGGCCATGAAGGACACCAAGCAGTTAGTTTTTCTGTAATCGTGTCTGAAAACGCACTTAAGGATCGTCATCACTCGAATCATGGAAGTTGTGTTTATCGAAGTATCCGAGCAAATAAAAGTGAGCTTCATCGCTAAACTTATAAAAATCGTAAACAACGGTTAATTTGTTTTGGACCCAATGTGCTGAATTTAGAAACATTTTTCAAGCATCAGTCAATGTATGTGAAAAGTAAATGAAAATAAATATAAATGCTGTTGTAAATTCCTTCTCCATATATTGTCTTTCCTGGTTTTCGATGTGAATATATGATTTTCAAGCCACGCTGTATTCCATATAACTTTTTTCCTGACTATTCACGACCAAACAGTCAGCAAAGACGTGTTATAGAAGAGGAATTGACAACAGTATTTCATTCACTGGCGGAACAAACCCAAACAATTTAGTAATAAATAAAAATGATTTGACTGTTCACTAAATGATTGCGAGTTGAAAGAGTGTTGCCAACTTAAAATTCTATACCTCTATAAAAACACCCTATATATAAATTTTGGTTAGTTTATCCATTTTATATATAAATTTCTAAAAATTTTAAAATTAGATTTTATAAGACTAAAAGACATATTTTTTAAAATGGGGTTTGAGAAGACAACTATATAAATTCAAGTCCAGTTCGAACACTGAATAAGGATTAACAAAAACGATGAAACAGAAGCCTGGTATATTGTTATCTCTGGGTACTATTAGTACTTTTTAAACCTGTAAGTTCTTCCACTAAAAATAAAGTGAATGAAATAAGTGAACGTCGACAGCATTCGATGGAATGCTGTAGAAACACGTACATAGGGAGCGGCACCATCCATTCAAAAGCAGAAAGATTGAAATTAAGACAAAGTAGTCTTATGAAAGGAAAAGTAATGAGTGATAAGATTTACGTTGGTACCTAGCGTGTGAATGCCATAACTCGACGTTGGTCAAACCATTGGGGTGATATGATGAGTTCCTAGGAAGCCTAAGACATAATTCTAGCAACAGGTCTTTCCTACTTGCAATTTCGGAAGTTTCGGAGCAGGACCGCCAACCCCCACTCCTTGCTGAAGAGATGCAGACTATCCAACTCCTGGTCCAGAACACGTGACAAGCATACTCACTAGATCCGGATCATTCACCCTTTGTTCTGAGTAGAGGTGAGATGATCCTGGCTCCTTAATCGAAATCAATACGGCCGCGAAACCACAACCACCACGATGCTAAAAGGCTAAAAAGCCAAAAAGCTGAACCCTGGGGCTTACTGATTCTCGTGAAAATAACATGGATTGTCCAGTTGGCTTCCTGATAGCCCTGAAGGGGACTGGTCTCCATTTTACCTCCGGTGGCACATGTAATGACGGTGAGATTCTGTCAAGACATATAAATGTGCCCCCGGGGGAAGCAAAAGTAATATAAATAAGTTACAAAAGTATTTGCGGAATAATAAAATTTTTTCAATTTTTTTTTAAATTTCTTAATTTTTTGTTTTTAAAGGAATTTTATCAACTCATTAAAAAAATTTCGTTAACGATTAAAATAAAATCGTTCTTTATTCTTTGTCAACGCTTTAAAAAAAAGAGTATAAAATTAAGATTTCTTGTTACTACTTTAGAATTTTTTCAAGAACCATAAGGAAGCTACTTTCCCCTAGAAAAGGAAGTCAATGTTAAAGAAACAAAAACATTGTGGGAGATTGCTGATAAGGAAACATTGTCATTAGACAGAAATTAAAAGTATTAGAATAATTGAGAGGTAAATAGCTGAAAGACAAAAAAAACAGTAGCGGAAATTGTAACGAAAAAAAGGAAGAAAAATAAAAGAAAGAAGGACGTAAAACAACAAAATGTAAGCAGAGACAATAAATACTTGTTTGTGTCGCAAGGTAAAAATGTTGAAAACAATTCATTTTACTATCGCACTTACACGATTACAAAAAAAAATGCTTTAAAAGGAAAATGCTGAGGTTCATTTGGAATATATTCGTAAAATATATAACAAGCCATCATTACATGTATTTTTACTTTTTACGCAGCAAACAATCTAAAATAGCATGTCATCATATTTCGTAATAAATGATGGCTTAATTTTAAAATATGTTTAAAATCACACAGATTAAGGCTACAGCATTCACCATGTTTCCAGGTTCTCCTTAAGGCCAATACAATTCCATCAAGGAAAAAGTGTAAAAATAAAATACAAGGGCAGGAAATTAATTTTGTTACAAAAACAAACTAAAAATATTGTTGACTAAAGCAAAAAAAAAGAAAAACTGGAACATTTTGAAAAATTATGTGTGTTTAGGGTTTTTGATATTAAAATAATTTTATTAATGGCTTGTTATAACATATTTTTCTCTTTTCATCTTTTGCTTATCCCAGCCATAAATTGAATTAATCTTGAATTTAATCACTTTTGTTTTTGTAGAGGTAATGCACGTTCCTTGTGGATGGCTCTTCCGTGGGCTTTAACATCGGGCACTGGTGTGGCAGTGGCATTGTTACAGGGTTTAGCTGGACCCTTGATTGGTGTGGCGATTTCTGCTTCTCTTTTACCACCTGTGGTCAATTGCGTAAGTAATTTTTTTCTTTCATTTTTAATTATTACAATTTTAAAATAAAAAACGTCGTCTAAGTTTTCAACTCATACTGGCGGGAGAAGCCACCGAAAATATTGTAGCAAAAATTAAAATTTTTAATAAACACTTTTTAAATATAGAAAAATTAGCAGAAACTGATTTATAAATATTTTTAATTTTTAATTAAATTTAATTTTCAATATTTTAATTATTAACAATTCAAAAAAAAAATTTTTTTTTTGTTTTCAAAAATTTGTTTTAATTGTTAATAATTAAAATATTGAAAACATGAATTGAATTAAAAATTAAAAATATTTATAAATCAGTTTCTGCTAATTTTTCTATATTTAAAAAAATTTTTATTAAAAATTTTAATTTTTACTACAATATTTTCGGTGACATCTCCGGTGGTTTTCAAAAGTTTTTTTGAATTGTTAATAATTTTTGTGTTTATTTAAAATAATTTTTTGAAGGAGTTTTCCAAGGAAAAGCAAAATATTGAAAAAGTATACTGTTAAATTTAATATATTTTTAGTTTAATTTTAGAACAAAATACAGATTTTTTCAAAAAATTTTGTAGATCTTCTCACAAAATATTTTATTGTCATTAAAAAAAAAAAAAGAAAATTGTTTTTTGGAAAAACAATTAGAACAACAATTAGAACAAAATGCATTTTTTTAGAAATAAATTTAGACTGTTTTGAACCTAATTTTTATTTAGAAAATACGGATTTTTGTTTAAAAAAATGTTTTTTCTCTACAAATGATTTTTTTTATTGTTAATTTTTTTTAGAAAAATGTAGCACTTAAAAAAATTATATTTTTAAGAAAAAATCACTTAGATTTTTAAGAACAACAATTAGGACTTTTTTATAAAAATTAAAATTTTGATGAAAATAAATTTATATTTTTAAGAAAAAAAAACTAGAAAAAGAATTAGATTTTTTGAAATAATTTTATATTTTTAAGAAGAAATTTTAGATTTTTATGGGAATAAATTTAGATTTTTAACGAAAAAAAATTTTTGATTTTTATGAAAAAAAAACCGATTTTGAACAAAATCTAGAGTTTAAAGCAAAAAATGTAAATTTTTAATAAAGAAAAGTCTTTTATATAGTATAATTGCATAATTATTTTTATAATTTAAAAAAATTAATATAGAATTTTCGAATAGAATTAAAACTAAAAATTAGTTTTTTCCTAGAAATAAAATAATTTAAAAATTTAAGAGAAAATTAAAAAGAATTACATCTAGAATAATATCCAATTTAAGCATATAATGTTTAAAATGGAAATTTTATTCCGAAAATATTTTAGTACAAAATCTAGAAATATAAATTTTAGTAAATTTCATCTTAAAATAAAACATACATTTAAAATATATCTTCAGGTGAAATAACTATAATTATTATATTTAATGATATTTATAAGTGTTAAGATTCTGCTAGTTTTAGTACAAGCAAAATACGCTATTGATTAGGGGCTTGGTAAAATAGTTTATAAACTAATCCGCAACTAAAACAAAATACGTTTAAAATGGAAATTTTTCACAAGAAATTATAGCACAAAAAATTTTTACACAAAATTTAGTACACATTTAAATTTCGGTTTAATATAAATTATGTAATAAAAATTTTATTAAAGACATTTAATAGTGTTAAATTATAAAATATAACTTTTAAAGAGCATAACTTTTAGTGAAGACATTTAATAGTGTTGAGGTTTTGCTAGTTTTAGTACAAGCAAAACACGGTAATGTTAATTTTATTAATTAATGATATTTTATTCCATAATACGAAACCAAGCAGGGGCTTTGCAATACGCTTTTTAGGCATAAAATTTTTAAAGAAAATTTTTTTACAAAAAATTTTACTACACAAAAAATTTTTATATAAAATTTATAAATCAAATTTTGGTACACATTTATATTTCAGTTTAATATAAATTATGAAATAAAATTTTAATTAAAGACATTTAATAGTGTTTAGATTTTGCTAGTTTAGTACGGTGTTAAATAATGATATTTTTGATATTTATTTATTAATAATACGAAACCAACAGGAGCTTTTTGAAATGCTGTATGAAATAATCCGCAAATTAAATATAAAATGTTTGTAATGGAAATATTTTTACAAAAAATTTTAGTACAAAAAAATATTAGCACAAAATTTTTAAACTCGAATTTTAGTACACATTTATATTGCAGTTTAATATAAATTACGAAATTAAATTTTTAGTAAAGACATTTAATAGTGTTAAGATTATGCTAGTTTTAGTACAAGTAAAACAAGGTGTTGATTATTTTATTAATTAATGAGATTTTCTGTATTTATTTATTAGTACGAAACCATGCAGGGGCTTTTTAAAATGTTTTACAAATTTATCCGCAACTTAAACATAAAATGTTTGAAATGAAAATTGTTTTACAAAAAATTTAGTACAAAAAAATTTTAGCACAAAGTTTTTAAACTCAAGTTTTAGTACACATTTTAATTCTAGTTTAATATATAATTTTTAAAATATAATTAGGGTTAAAAACATTTAATATTGGTAAGATTTAACCAGTTTTAAGTACAAGAAAAACACCATTTTGATTATTTAGTGAAAGAGATACTCATCATACGAAACTAAGTACGGGTTTGATAAAATCGTCATATACCAAATAATCTATTATTATTTTATATTATTATTTTTAGGAAAAAATATTAGTAGAAAAGCTTTTTAGTACAAAATTCATAAAATTCAATTTTAGTACACATTTAAATTTCAGTTTAAAATAAAAATTAAATTAGAAAATATAATTTTTGGTAAGAATAGAATAATTTAAGCATAAATTATTAAAGATGGAATTTTTTTTTTATTAAAAATTTTAGTACTAAAAATATTTAATAAAAAATATAAATTATAAAATATAACTTTTAGTGAAGAAATTTAAGAGTGTTAAAATATTTCTAGTTTTAGTACAGATATATATGATAATGAGTATTTTGGATGATATTATTTAAATGAAACAAAAATAGAGGTTCTGTATTTTAGAACAATTATAAAACATAATGAAATAATAAACGCACAGGGACGTCGCTTAAATACTTCTGAAGTTAAATTTTTTTTTATTGTCTTATTTTAGATTTCATTTCAAAATCCTATTGAGACTTGAGTGGAAAGAATATTTGTTAAAAGTGGTCACCGGTTATAAATTAGGTGTTAATCTAAACTTACGAAAAAGCTTTTGTGTAAACTTAATATTTGTAGTTATTTAATATTTGCATTAACTAAAGTATTATTTTCGCCAAAAAGAGCATTAAAACAGTTTGGTAAATTTTAGCCAAAAATTTTTGTGTTGTCTCTTAATTCCATTTAAAGCAACTTTTTCTTTGTATTCAAACAACTTTAAGTTGGCTTAAGTCATGAATGTTGTTTTGTAGTCATAATGCAAACTAACTAAATGTTCTATTGTAGTCAGTCAGTGGTATAAACTAATAAACCCAACAAAGCCGTAGTAATAAATCTGTCAAAATATATTTTGTTTTTAATAGAAAACATTAATTTTGTTGTTATTGTTAAAAGCACATAAATGATAAATGGTTACAAATTTGTTGCTGTATGAAATTGTAACAAAAACAAAAAAAAGGACAAAAGGAATTTAACGACTATAACAAAAAGCAATAAATTTTTTTGTACTAAAATTTATTTAAAAGTAATTAAGGTTAGAATATTTTTTAAAATTTTTCTGTTGGAAAATTTCATTTAATATAATAGAAATTGAAAAGGCTTTATAAGCAAAAATGAAAAATTTTACGAAAATTATTTTTTATAACAATCCCCTGTGCTTTCATTTAAGATTAAGTTTGACCAAAAAATAAAAATATTTTTTTTTTTTTGATGTAATTGTTTCAGAGTGTGAAAAATTAAAAAAAATAATGTCTAGTCAAAATGCTATATTTCATTGTTGTTGTTTTTGCGCTTTTCTTTTTTTAATTTCTGAAATATGAGTTATGGTCATAAGCATGGTATTAGCTGACACACTGGCTTTTAGTTAGAAGTAGAATTGTTATTTTTTGTAATCCCCAGTGTTAAATGGCCACAAAGTAACGCGCCCTTTTGGTTTTTATATAAAAATACAAGAAATACAAAAAAGTAAGAATAATATCAAAAACAATGCCTTTTAAATTAATTAATTATGGCGAATATGCTAAGATTTGGGACAACAAATGCTTACAATTTATCACACTATGCACATTTTTCTCTCTAAACAAATATAAATTTTTATAATAATTCATCTACAAAACACCAAAACCAAGTTGATAATGTCGATGTGGACAACATATAACAAGCTATCACATGGTTTCTTTCAATAAGAACAAATAAGGTATTCTTTTCGCATTGGACCAGCATTCAGGGGATGAATTCTACGCATGCAATGCATTGTGCCAGAACTAGAAAATCTAGTTATGGGGAGAAGGAAAGAGGAAGTAATGTTTGTGGTCATTTAATATGAAATTTCTCACATTGAAAATGACAGGAAAGACCTCTGGAAAGAGTTTATTCCGCATACAGACTGTTCTCTCAACGAAAATCGAGGTAAACGCAAAAACGTGCGAGTAACGGTAACAAGTTTAGTAATTTCATTAGAGCACTTGCCATGGTAGTAACGATAAAACAGTGAAACACAACCCACATTACATCGATGCTAAAGAAAATCAATAGAGTTACATACCCTACTATCCCCAATGATCCTCTTGGCCCCCTCCTACTCCAAAATAGACTCATGTATGGAGCACCGGCCCATACATTAGAGTTGCATTCCATCTTTGGACGGTGGTATAATGAGTACGAAGACCGGATGGAGTGAAGTACCTCTTACACCGTTTTAGAAAATCAAGTCACATAAAGTTTCTTTAGAAACATAAAAAATCGAACATCACACTGAATTTTCATACCAAGAACATCAAGAACTTCCGATGCCGTAATACCTATTTCACCTATAGTAACAGATGCAGCATCATTTCCGAACATCTATGCATAAGCATGCAACATTGCGTCTTACGGGCAATAAAATCGACACCACCCCATTCGGAGATCGCCGCGATCTAGAAACCACCTGCAATTGATTCGGTCTATTACTAAAATGGTGAAGTCATCTGCGAAAGGGTTGAAAGTTTGACAAAGACGGTCATTTAGAAAAATTAAAAATAGGATAGGAGAAAGAACGGATCCTTGCGGCACCCCTGAATTAGTATTAAATTCCTCTAATGAAATCACATTTATAACAACTCGTATGGTGCAATTCCTGAGAAAACTCGATATAAATCTGAAGACATTATTATCGACGCAAAATGAAACAAGTTCTGACAGTAGTGCATTATGCCACACTCTATCAAACACCTTGGAAATATCTAGAGCCACCACCTTACTCTCTCTGAAATACGTGATAATATTTACATCTGTACCTAGCTATGTTAGCCATAACCATATCATGGATCATACCACTGTGGATGAAATGTAGCATCATCCTCGCCCTAGAAGGCCTTCAGATACTTATATCCTCCGGTCACTCCTAGTTGCAACTTCAAAAACCCTTCACTCCTTGCTGAAGAGTTGGAGACTATCCAACTCCTGGTCCAGAACGCATGAAGCTTAATATAATTTAAGAACACGACAGCATTCATGCTCACTGGAACTGGACCATTCCTTATATTCATTGTAAATGATCTGACCCACAAATTCAAACGAGAGCCTCGAAACACACACTCACTACAATACTTCCGAAAGGCCGACCTCAATAATCAGTCAGAGAACAGTTATAAGGCTAAAAAGATGAATAGCTAAACTCTGGGGCTTTACTGATTCCCGTGGAAATATTGTGAATTGTCCTGTTGGCTCCTGCTAGCCTTGAAGAGGACTGGGCTCCCTTTTACCCCCGAATACACATGTAATGACAGTGGATTTCTGTCAAAACATATCAATGTGTTCCCGGGGAGCGGACTCTCTCCGAAATGATGTATGGAGTCACACCATTGTTCCAACAGGAAAGACAGCAAGTCACCCATAGAGGGCTCCCTATGGCACCCACACTGTCAGTGGCTAAGTAAGCTGTTAAACTCCAGCTACCTCACAAAATGAAAATTAAGCATACTTTCCATCACTTTAGAAAGTGCAGAATAAATTGTAATTGGGCGGTCATTTTCAGGATTGTTAGCGTCACCCTTTTTGGAGATCGGCGTTACATTAGTAACATTCCTGCATTTTGAAAATTCGTCGGCATACAACGCTAGCATTGAACAGAACTGTTTCAAGACCAGTGGTGGAATCCCATCTAGCCCAGGATACTTGTTGGTGTTGAGATCTTTACCTCTTCGAGCTCGAAAAATTATCTTCGTTATAGTAACGGATACTTTGTCGAACTCAGCCGATGGTTGATTGCTCTCCGGCAAATAAGAATGATTTGTAATATATAATAGCCAAAAGGTTAGCTCTATTAGCCGAATCGGTGAATATTTGGTCATTCTTTAAAAGAGTTGGAATTGAAGAACTAGAATTAACCCTCCCTCTTTTAACAAATGACCGAAAAGTCTAGCTACCTTTAGTAGCGGCAAGAACTTTAACAAGAAGCCGCTCATTGTACAGATTTTTCTCGCGCCTCACGAAGATTTTGCCTTTTCGCGTAGCGAATCAATATATATGTTTTTGTTTGTTTTGAGAGTAAGCACATATCATTATAATATAGTATTCGATAAATGCCAAAGTGGAAACATACACTTTTTCCAATCGCTATAATAATGTCGAATTTGTGCCTAAAAGAATCTGATAACCTTCTTTCATTTGAGGAAAGCGGCAGTAGTTTACTATCACAATGCACCAGCTAAAAAGACTTATGACTGCTGATTTACATGATTCAAAAGTGGTGATTTCGACGTAGAAAACAAGGTCAGCTGAAAAAGTTTGAAGAAGAGATTGTTGTCGAATGCAAGATGAACTTGCATTATCGTTGGAGGTCATAAAACCACCAAAAGCCAAATCTCTAGATTTAAAGCATTGGAATTCATTCAGAAGCAAGAAAATTGGGTTCTATATGAATTGAAGCTGAGAGACGTCGAAAGTCGAATTTGCATGTCGAAAATGATGATAGAACGCTTTAAAAATAAGTCATTTTTGTTTCGTATTGTTATTGGTAATGAAAACCGGTACGAAACGATAACTCCAAGCCCGAAAAATCATATTTAAAGCCCGGCCAACCAGAAAAATCAACGCCGAAGCTGAATATACATGACTCCACAGTAATGATCTGTATTTAGTGGGATCAGAAAGATGTTTTGTATTATGAACTATTCAAATCGGGTCTAACGATAATATCGGAGGCAATTAATTCGTTGGAAGAGATCAATCAACGAAAAATTAAATAGCCAGTCAAAAGTTTTTGGGAAAACACTGGATACAAGACTTTAGCTCACCTGTTTGTTTAATACGATACAGAACACTCTTGCTGAAATACGCTTCTCTTCAGAATAGGGCATCAGAAATTGTCTTGATTCTCTCTTTACCTCAAAACCAAAATATATCTCCAATATATTCAATAATTACTCATATCCTAAGTCTAAAAATTTAAATTAAGTTCAGCCAGTGTAAAACAAAATGTAAATGACGGTTTAGCTGTCATCTGTAGGTCGTCCCTCTTCTGTACGGCTAAGAAAAGCCATATCCCTTCTTTTTAGTCGGATGTAACCAGGTTTATTTAGAATGTTACGCGCCAAAGGATTTAGATGAGTTTTAAGCTTTTTTAAATACGTTACTGCTTGTTTTGCTATTTCTGCTTTGACAGATGGCATGTTTAGATCTTTGTGGATGTTCGAATTCTTTATAGAATCTTATTTTGGTGCTTTTGAATTTTTTTAATATTGCTTTCTGAAGCAGTGCCCCACAATTATATTCCATAGCACCAAATTGGTTTGAGGATCGAATTGTACAGTAGAAGCTGAGGGTTGAGTTCCTGCCAATAAGCCAGTTTAGTTTAGCTACTTTTAACTTCATTTGTGTTAGTTTAGATTTAATGTGACCTCTCCATATAAGGCGGCCATCAAGATGTAAACCGAAGTATTTGACGTCTGAAAGCTGTGTTATCATTTAATTATACGCAGTTTGATAGTTATATGAGTACATTTTTGTTCATTCACTTTTATTCTCAATTTCTTCAAACATTTTTTCAAGTTGAATATGTGATCTTGTAAACATTGTGAAGCTATTTGGGCGATATTGTGAATACCTAAAAAACCTGTGACATCAGCAAACGCTGATGTGTGCATTCGGTTACCAATTGGCATATGTGATGTGTACAGCAAGTATAAAATGGGTCCCAAACTACTACCTTGAGGCACTCCAGCTTTAATAAGCTGAGGCGAGCTTAGAAAATCACCTTCTTTTAGTATAAGCATTCGATGAAATAATTAAATAATTTTTTAAGATCTTATATAAGTTTTCTATTTTGAATAATGTATCGACTAATTTTGATATTATAAAAAATGAATTTTTCATATCCTGGAGGAGCTACAAAATTGCTAAATATTTTTTCTTCTATAGCTTTAGTTTAAGTCCTGAGTTCATGGGATCTAAAATACTGACAATAAGTAATATAAATAATTTCGGAATATTTTATGTTTATTTCCTATAATTTTTAAACTGGAAAGGATTTCACTTTAGTTTGTGTGCATGTGTATATCCAACGAATCTCTTAATCTGCTTTAGTGGAGCATTAAAAAATTTTTGGCATAAATTTATTTTTAAGGCCATAGAATAGTGGGTCATTCTTGTTAAACCTATAGTTAAAAATTTGTCTAGTTGGACCAGGACTATCACACATTTTTATATTACTGCCTGTATTTCCTTTTGGTTCAAATGGATCTCATTAAAGTAACACTGAGAAAGATTTTTATTATAACTCCTTTTATATAGTTCTAAATATCCACTAAATCCATAATTAAGTGCCTCCTTTTATTCTTGAAAAATCTACTACCTGCTGTTGCAATTTCGACCACTGTTGTCGGTTCCGGCAAGCATAAAAAATGACACACTTAGCTATCTAGTGTATGTTTCTTAGTATCTGTAATAAATCATACCAAAAAACCAAAAAACACACAAAAACCGACAACAAACATTATGAAAATACATTAAAAACCAGCTCCTTCTTCTATTTTTTTCATTTTCAGTCCCTTTCTTTCATGAATGTCCTTATTAAAAAGTAAATAAAATGTGCCTAACTTTTGTTCTTTAGCAAAAAAAAAGCAACAAAAACTGAATTGTTGTAACCAGACAATTGTAATATTTTTTTGCTCTAAAATGCTAATATGTTTGCTGGTTTATGTGTGTGTGTGTGTATATGTGTGGATGTGTCTATATATGTGTGTGTATTTATCATTCCAGTATTTATTTATTTACATAAACAGTTTGTGAATATATTTTTTTCTTATCTTCCCTCGCTCTCTCTCTCTCTTTCTCTCTCTCTCTCTCTCTTTCTCTCTCTCTCTCTCTCTGTCTGGCTTAGTGTATTTTTGCTTATAGTTTTTTGTTTAGACTTTTAGCTTTTACTTAAAAATATGTGTGATAATAAATTATGACATAATTTAAGGCCACACAATACTTTGTTTATTAAATAAGTGGAGTAAAAGAGTCTGGTAACATGCGGCCTCTGTAAGCCATCAACTTGGTATGAACATTGAGCAAAACACAAGTGGAGCATGAATTTGACAAAGGAATCATGTTCACCATAAGGTCTACCATCAAATATAACTTTTTTAGTTTTTCTATTTTGAAAGACCTGATGAACAACAAAATCCTAGCATCAACATCCAAAGGATTTAAAAGAGTTGGCAAAGAAGCAATCAGTCCATTTAAAACTGAGAGGACATTGCTTAAGAGAACATGAAACATGAAAATATTTATCGTTTTTGTTCTTCCCATAATTTTAGAATTATACTAATGCATAACTTTCAATAACTTTTATTAAAAATTACTATTTTATCCTTTAGCCACAAGTAAAACATTACAAAAACGATTAATCTTGATGTATTAAGTGGCCAACCTCAATATTTGTATTCCTATTAAAATTTCCAAATATCTAAGTGCTTCTCGCTTTATGGTGTAGATAAGAAATAAAATTAATTACAACTAAATAAATGTGTCCACTTTTTTGTATCATATGACAAAAGACTGTATCTCATTCGCGAAACTGTTATACATCACGCGAATCTGACAGGTGTGCAGGCAGCAGATTGTTAATTATTTGTTACAAATTATTATTTTCTACACAAACAGTCAACTATTTTATGTTTTAATTTATTATTTTTCGATTAAGCGAGTATAAGTAAGAAATAAGTTTTTTAGTCGATTGAATCACAAACAAGTTTTTATTTAAATTCACATTACTTAAGAAGCTAATAAGCTATAAATCGTTAAAATTTTTACTTTACACTTTAACACAGTTACATTTTATTCCTACAAAAAAAAAAAATAAAACGATTAATCGATTAATTTTTTGGGTTTATTCGATTAATCGAATAAATATTCGATTAATTAAATAAATTCATTAGATTTTCTTACTGGCTATCATAACTAAACAGTAATTTTATACTAAAAATTAATTTATTAAGTTTTATTTATTTGTTTTTGCAATTCATGTTTTATGTCCTTGCAGCCTATAAAATTTAATAAATAAATTCAGTTATAAAAGAGCAAAAGGACAATAAAAGCAAATTTAAGACTTAACCCAAAACAAGTTTATACGTAAATTTAAATGACATAACTATCTTAGGGATTAATCGTTAAAATGCTTTGCTCTACACTTTAAAGAGGTAACAATTTTGTTATTCGAAACTTAAAAAATTATTCGTTTAAACGAATGAGCTTAAAAAAATAAACGATTAATCGAATAAACCAAAAATATTTTTTGATTAATTGAACAAGCGTAAAAACTTATTAGATTAATCGAATAAAATTAAAAAAATTAATCGATTAATCAAACAGTCAACCGTTTCATATTTTAATATGAATAAGAAATAATTTTTTAGCCGATTGAATCTCGAACAAGCATTTATTAAAATTCACATTGCTTAAGAAGCTAATAAGCTGTAAGTTAAAATTTTTACTTTTCACTTCAGCACAGTTACAATTTGCTCCTATAGAAAAATTAAACTATTAATCGATTAATTTTTTGATTTTATTCGATTAATCGAATAAATATTCGATTAATTACACAAATTGATTAGATTTTCTTTATAACTATCACAACTGAACAATGTTTGTTTTTACAATTCGCATTTTATTTCCTTGCAGCCTATAAAATTTAACAGTACAAGAGAGAACAACAAAAGCAGATATGAGACTAAGTTTTTACCTAAATTTAAACAACGTAACAAGCTTAGGGATTAATCGTTAAAGTTTTTACTTTACACTGTAAAGAAGTAACAATTTCACTAATCGAATAAACCTAAACAATTATTCGTTTAAACGAATAAGCTTAAAAATTAATCGATTAATCGAATAAACCCTAAATATTTTTGATTAATTATTTAAAAGGTATAAGCTTATTAGATTAATCGATGATATCTAAAAAGAAAAAGGCCCATAAAAGCGAATGTAAGACTAAACCCGAAACAAGTTTTTACTAAAATTTAATTACGTAAAAAGCTTAGGGATTAATAGTTAAAATTATTTATTTGCATTTTAAAGAAATAATATTTTTTAAACGAATAAACCTAAAAAAGTTATTCGTTTAAACGAATAAGCTTAAAAAATTAGTCGATTAATCGAATAAACTCATAAAATTTTTTCATTAACTAATTAAAAAGTAAAAACTTTTTAGATTAATCGAAGTAATCTAAAAACTTAATCGATTAATCGAATAAATTTATTAGATTTTTTTATAGTAGTCACAACTAAACCGTGACTTAAGATCGTAAAAATTAATTTATACAGTTGACTTTGTTTCTTTTTACACTTTGTATTTTATTTCCTTTCAGCCTATAAAGTATAACAAATAAATTTAGTAATAAAACAGGAAAGGGATAATAAAAGCAAATGTATGACTAATGTAATTGAAAATATAAACAACAAGATTAACAATGTTATAAAGAATAAGTTTTTTACAACAGCAAATAAACAGCCTACAGCCATCTAAATATAAAAATGAGAAAAAGCTTTTAAGATTTGTGAAGAAAGGATGTATAAATATTTATGTTTATCAAAATGACTATTCAAATGAAAAAAATCGTTTATTCATATTTCAGTTATGATATTTAATAGCAATTTATCCTGCTAACTTATGGGTTTTGTAGAAAAGAGCTTTTTCAATTGTTTTTGTAATTTCCTAATTTCATTTTAGTTTATTGGTAGAGCAAATATTTCATTTTATTTTCTTTTCTTTAACTCATTCGTAGGGTCTATTTTGGGCTTTGGCTTGTACTTGGCTGATTTATCCCGGCACTCGCATACCCCATTTAAAAGGCGAACAGTATAATGAAACATCCGCATATCCATTTTTATACACAAACTATTTGCCAACAGAGTTTTTGATCAATGGCATTGTGTCGTGTTTGCTGACGGTGGTGAATGTGATTTGCATTTTTACTACCGCTATAATAGTATTGAAAATTAAGGAAGTCTCGGCGCCATACACAGCCAGTCCCGACTTGAAACGGTAAGTTTGTGAAACAAAACAACAACAGCAAAAAAATATTTAAATGTCAACATTTTTAATGAAATCAAAAAGGAAAAGGAAAATAAACTGCTTTTCTTTTCCTTAATCAATAAGAATATTCGTTACATTAAATAACAGACAGGCAACAGGATAGTCTGCCTTGAAAGTATATTTTTTTACGTTTTGATTTGCTTTGATTGCTGCTGTTTGGTTTCTGGCCATAAAATAAATAATATTTTGATTGTTGGCTTAATATCTGCTAAAATCTAATAAGTTATAAAAACCCATAAATCCTTCGAAAACAAGTGTAAATTTTGCAAAATTTTAGAAAAGTGCGAAAACGTTTTTTTTAAAAAAATATTAATTGTGTCACGTACTGTAAGACAAAGCAGCTTAATTAACGACCAAATTCATCAGGATTAGGGTAATAAACATAAATAGAAAAATGTGTTTTATTTTGGGAAATTGAACAAGTAATCCTGAAAGTAGGCAATATAATTTATCATTGCCAGTATTCATCATTAATGCAAAGTATGTCATGCTTTATTTAACAAAGGTCCTCAATGAATAAAGTCTTCTTGTTTAATATATCAGGACTTAAAAAAATGCTTAACACGTTAAACTGATTTTATTTTGTTTTTAAGATTTGATGACTGAAACCCTTAAAATATGCATTGAATTTTTAAATAGTATAATTTGGGTGTAACCATTTTGTTTCGATTTTTAATTTGAAATATTTCCTTTTTCATGAACTTATTTCAGCAAAAAGTTACATATTTTTGGGATTTAAATAAAATAAACCACAATTTGAGTTAGACCACTAGATTTAGTATGAAAAAACACCCAAAAGCAGACTACAAAAAAAAATTAATGCAGAAGCAAGTTTTTAAAAAAATTTAATTTCATTGCAGAATACAGTTAAACCACTTTTATTGTAGAAACTTTTAAACTCTGAAACTTCTGAAAAATTTTGCTGAAAAAAAACAATTTATGCAGGGAGCGAAATAAGAAACTTTTATTTATTTTCTTTTGAAATAATTATCAATATTTAATATGTGATAGGATTTACATCAGCATCGAGCCATGTGGCCACATGCTGATGGTTGTCTTACCACTGGGTGTGAGAAAAAGGTGTACATCCATGCCCTAAGACCTCTATACATACTAGTTGCATATGCGCCTTAGTACGAATTTTTGAGTGCTCGGTAGCAGAGCCGTGCCCCATTGCTTGCCAAAGAGGCCTATTTTGAATGTTAACCTTATCTTTCAGTTAACATTTCTTCGGAACTTTCTTCAAAGCCACCACACAGCTCCCCGAGAGGCCTCACCAACAACCAGTATGTGTATATGTCACTAGTTAGATTTCATGAGTCTCATGTCTCTTCCCAGTATCGAGCTCCTGCTAGCCCAGGCGACTGGTGCCACCTCTTACCCCCGAAACCACATGGCAAGATGCGCGTCGGGGGGATCAATATTGTATGCGTGATAAGATTTACGTCTGCACCTAGCTGTGTAACCCATAACCAGACGGTGGATCCTACAACTGTGGATGAAATGTAGCGTCATCCTCGCCATAGAAGACCTTCAGATACGTATTTCCTCCAGTGGCTCCTAGTTACAACTTTAAGAGCTTGGAGCCAACGGCCCCACTCCTTGCTGAAGAGTTGGAGACTATTCAGTTCCTGGTCCAGAATGCATGAAACTTAATAAAATTTAAGACCACAAACGCAATTGTGCTCACTAGACCTGGACCATTCATTATGTTCATTGTGAATGATTCGACCCACACAACCCAAACGAGGGCCTCGAAACCATAACCACCACGATACTCCCGAAGGGCCAACCTCAATAATCAGTCAGAGAATAGCTAAAAGGCTAAAAAGACATTTGTCTCTGGGCTTTATTGATTCCCGTGGTAATAAGTGAAATTATCCAGTTGACTCCCTGCTAGCCTTCAGAGGATTGGGCTGCCGTTTTTCCCCCGTTGATACATGTCATAATTGTGAGATTCAATCAAAACATATCAATGTGCTCTTAGGCGGGACTGATATTACATTTTGTTATACTGTCCCTTTGAGAGACATGGAGTCAAATAACAACTCCTCACAGAACTGACGGTTGGTAGATAAAAAGTATGGCTCGCCGTTTTTATAATGTGTTCCTAGTAAGGATACTGACTTTATTAAACTGAACAAACGCTAGATATTGATCAATTTATCATATAGACTTGTTCTTTTAAAATATAGACTTGTTCTTCATACTACAAATATTATTTAATTAAAATTTTGAAACTGCAGGGATTTGATAGGGATGTCTCCAAGGAGCCTTGACATGAGGTGTAAAAATTAGTTTTTAAGCGAAACTAAAACCTTGTAGAGAAACTAAAAAGCGAGAGGACAGGAAGCATCCAAAAGAGGGCACAGGTATTGATATTTGAAACCATTACTAAAATGCTAATCCCTCGCCAGAAAGTCTAAAGAGGAGTTACAGCTACAGGTAGCTTGGCCTCAAATTGGATAAGCGCGTTAGTAATGGGTTATGGAAATTTAAAGTATCATCTGGCTATTGAATAGGATGATATTTGTGGGACAAGCACTTTAGCCTTTATTGTGTGTGTATTTACAGCAAAGGCAAAAGTTTAACTGGTGTCATACTATTATAAAACTTGAGTGATATCAGGGATCACAACCAAAGCTTATCATTAAAAACAACTCTATGAGAACAAACGCCAACTGTCGAGCAGCTGTCTAATATCGTTCTATTCTTTGAAAAGTCTAGTCGTAAATTACCAATTGGGTAACAGAAGTCATTACAAAATTAAGGCTATCGGAAATAAACTTAAATAAGCCTAAACCTAGCTTCTATTGTCGTTATATGATATATAGGCTATTTTTTATAGAGGTATAGATTTTTGAAATGAAATAAAATAAAGGTGCATTTTTTCAATTGACATTAAACTTTATTTTATGTGAAAGAAAATCTATCTTCAGGTATATAACCGCCATAACTGCCTTAAATGTTGTCTGATCTGATGTTTATTTTCCCGTAACTTTTTCCGATATTCGTGGCTGTATATCGGCAATAACGTGGCTAATGTTATTCTCCAACTGGTCAATTGTTTTGAATTAGCTACCACATATCCCCGCAGCAAAAAATCTAGCGGTGTTAAATGGCACGATCTTGAAGGCCAATTTAAGGACCCGAAAAGGGGTACTATTTGGTTGTCAAAACTTTTATTCAGTAAATGAATTGTGGCAGGAAGTGTGTGACATGTTGCGACATGTTATTGAATCCACATCATGGAAAAGTCCTTAATCATGGTTTTATAGCGGTTGCTGTAGACGGTAACGTTGTGCTTAGCGTCAGAGGTATGGACCAGGCCATAAAATACACTTAAATACAGTTTTTATAAAAGTAACATGCACTTGAAGATTATCATTACTCGAAATTCGGTACTTTTCTTTATTGACGTATTCGTCGCTAAGCAAATTTTGCTTATAAAATCGGTATGGAGAACCGAGATTTTCAAAATAAATATGCGCACGTTGGAAGTGTTATTCAGATGTCAAACTAAACATGTCACTTTGTTACCTAAATATGTCTAAACATGTCACTTGACAAGTCAAAAAAAAACCCACTAGTCAAAAAAAATGTTGCCACCCTATACAAATATCTCAGCAAGTATTGGGAAGAATATTTTGCGGTTTTTAAAACTCAAAACTCATATTTTACCAGCACCAGAAATAGGTCTGTGCCAAATAAATTTACGTTCTCCTTAAGTTAGTAAATTTAAATTAAATATTTAAATCATGTAAAAAAGTTTTCCCTCTTATTTGCAACAAATTTCTGAAACGTTTCATTACCCTTTTTGCAACAAAGTCTCTCCTTGACCTTATTTAAGTTGCTAAGACAAAACAACTTTTTTAAGCTGATGCAAATAAAAAAGCTAAGAAACCAAAAAATTAACATAAAAACTACATTTGATTAACTTTGATTTTCATGTAAATAAAACAACAACAACAACAAAGACAATAAATTGACATCATTAATTCAAGGTTCTGACAACGAAAAAAGAAAAAAAAGAAGAAAGAAATAGAACACATATCATTTGTTCACCTAAACATAGTTTGCAGTCAAATGGCAAACAACCGCTAAAAAAAACAACAAAATACACAACTACATTCTTATATACACTAACACAAATACAGACGAAATAACTGTTGTAACACGAAAGCAATGTTAATGATGATGTCAATGATATCGACATTGATGATTTTAACGACAACAAAGATGTTAATGTTTCAAAGAGTTGTTGCTTCAAACAGCAAAACCAGAGGAGATAAATAAACTTACAGACCAACAATGACATCACAACTTGTAAATCTGTTTTTTTTTTTGTTTTAGCCTTTTTTCTTTAACATACTAAATGTTAAATAGGAAACAGTTTAATGGTGAAGAAAAACCTCGAACACAAAACCAATTTCTTACACATTTTTTTCTTTCATCGTTTATATTTTGGAAAAACCACATTGCCAGGAGATTTCTTTACGTTTTGTTACTCTTGTTAACCATTTAACCCAACTTAATATATTCGTTTGCTCCATTATCGTTTACTATTTAGTGTTAAACATGAGGTCAGACTAGTTGCCATTAAGTAGAAACTTACATGTGTATTACTTTCAGCCCTTTGATGGATTTATTGCTTTTAAGGAAATTGCAAAAACACAGAGCTGAAGGAAAAATTATTTAACTTTTGTGAAGACATTTCATTTAGAAAGTAAAATAGTGTAAATTTGATGTATAGAAAATGTAAATTAAATATTTTTTGTTATGAAAAAAAAATTATTTTCCTAATATTTTAAAAGATTTTCTTTATTTTCCTCAAACCTATATTAACATAAAATACCTATTTAAAAAATGTTCATTTTTGTAAGATTAAAGGCGGCCTTCGTTTTCATAAGAAACCAATTTTTCGTAAGAAAAACATTTTCATAAAATATGAAGATTTTGCGAAAGATAAATTTTTTTGTTTCAAAAAATTTTTTAGTTAAAAAAGTTGCGGTTTTTTCAAAAAGGTTGCCGTTTTTTCAAAAAAGTTGCCTGTTTTTTCAAAAAAGTTGCCTTTTTCCAAATAAGTTGCCGTTTTTCAAAAAAGTTGCGTTTTTTTTTCAAAAACGTTGCCTTCTTTCAAAAAAGTTACGTTTTTACAAAAAAATTTACGTTTTCTCAAAAAAGTTGTTTTTTTTTCAAATAAGATGCCTTTTTTCAAAAACTTGGGTTTTTTCAAAAAGGTTGCCGTTTTTTCAAAAAAGTTGCGTTTTTTCAAAAAAGTTGCGTTTTTTCAAAAAAGTTGCCATCTTTCAAAAAAGTTGCCTTTTTTCAAAAAAGTTGCCTTTTTTTAAAAAGTGTTGGCTGTTTTCAAGAATGTTGCCTTTTTTTTAAAAAGAGTTCTCTCTTTTAAAAAAGTACCCTTTTTTAAAACAATGTTAACTTTACGCAAAAAAATTGCCGTTATACAAAAATTAAGTTTTTTAAAGTTGCCTTCTCCGCCTTTTTTAAGAATGGCTTTTTTTCAAAAAATGTGGCTTTTTTAAAAAGTTTTCTTTTGTAAACACCGTTAACTTTATGCAAAAAAACGTTGCCTTTGAAAAAAAAGATGCCTTTATTCAAAAAAGTTGCCTCTATGCACAAAAGTAGCGTTTCTTCAAAAAGTTGCTCTTAAAAACATTTGCCTTTTTTCAAAAAAGTTGCCTTTTTTCACGACGCACCCAAAACGAGTCAATGTGCGGATTTTGGTGCAGAGGCATAATTATATTGGCAACATTTGGTTTCAACAGTACGGCGCTACGTGCTACACAGCCGAAGCTGTGTAGTTGTGTTTATAATATTTAAAAAAAAAGTTATTTGGCATCCCGTTTAAAACGTTTTTCAAAAAAATATCCCTTCAAAGTGCCTAATTGCCAATAAGTTATTAATTCCGGTCTTATGTTCCCCTGAAGTTAATGGCGGTAGCCTTCGATGTGAAAATATGCTTCGTGGAAAAATAGTTCCTTTCACAAAATAGTAAAATTGTTTTCAAAAGAGTTTTTCAACTTTTCTAATAAAAGAAACAAAAATCTAAGAAGACCGGATAATATAGTCCTTTTTTAATAAGTCACTTTATTCCCAAACATATCATTTTGAGGTTATAATTTTTTCAACCAAAATAATAAGTTACCCATTTTTAACTTAGATTGTTTTTAAAAATACATTTTTAAAAGCCGTTTTTAGCAATAGTTTGTATTTAAAAAAATTAATATTTAAAATTATTGCCCATTTTAGAAAAAAGTACAAAGTATCCTTTTTTGAAATGTTTCCCTTTTTCTCAAACTTTTTGCCACAAACATTTAATTCTTTTTACAAGAGGAGCTTTGCTTCCAAGAAATTTTTATTTCATTTATTTTTGCACTGCAGTAGTTTTTTGAAAGTAAAGTGTTTAAGTCTGCTTCCTTGCAAAAAAAAAAAAATAATAAATAAAATAAAATAAAGATGCTTCAAGGTCCTTAAGGGTCTTCTTAAATTTATATCAGTTTTTTTTTATAGTCCTTTGCGAGAAAAAGAAAACAAAATAAATGAATAAATAAATTTAAAAGCATCAATATAGTTTAACCGTAAAATGATAATAAATTGAAAGAGAGAAATACGTTAAAGGCAAAAATGATGAAAACATATGTATGTGTGTACAGGGACATGTGTCAAATCTCTTTTTTTTATTAAAGTAATTTAAAGCAAATAAATAGGAGCCTGAAAGTAGGCTCTATAATTTAAAATGTATGAAATGGTTAAACATTTAAAGCAAATTGCTTTAATAAAAAATTATATAAAGGACATCTCACATATAAAGGCAAATAATTTAAAAGAGAAACAAAAACAAAAAGAGAAAGAAAAAAAAGAGAATTTAAATAAGGTATGAGGAATTATTATTGGGACATTTTAGATAACGAAGAGTCCAAAAAGTAGACAGCGATGTTTAAGAAAGTGTAATGATTAAATAATTTAAAATATGTTTTAACTCAACTTAATACTAAAATATGAATAGCAAAGTGTTAAACTTGAATATCCCAAATACAACATAGAGATGCTAAAGTAAAATCAGTTCGAAAAAAATTTATTACTCTGAGATAAACAAATTAATAATGTAATGAAATTAAACATATTCCAGTAAGTTTTCCAAATAGTTTTGATTTTCATCATGAAAGATTATGGCCTCATGTCTCGTCTATAACCAGAAGGTCGTTTTTCGATGACTGCTCTCTTCAAACGAAATAATGGTGTTTGGTACAGACCCCCTGTTCAACAGCTCATAATACAAAGCACCCTTCTGATACCACCAAATACAAAGCATTACCTTGGAGTAATGGCGTTATGTACTATCAAGAGAAGTTAGTAATATGAATTCCTCTTGATAGAGTTTATTTCTGGACAACGTGTGATTAGATTTACATCCGCGCCTGGCCATGAAGCCTTAACCAGATGGTGGATCAAACCACTGCATAACTTGGAACGTCATGCTCGTCCTAGGAAGCCGAAGTTATAATTCTATGCAACAGAACTTTCTAGTTGCAACTTCGATGATTCCAGAGCAGGGCTGCAAATCATTACTCCTTGCTCACGAGTTGGAGACTTTCCAATTCCTGTCCAGAACACATGTCTAGCATGCTCACTGGACTGGATCATTCACTTAGGGTGTCATTAACAGTGAGATGATCCTGGCCACCATAATAACCATTATACTGTTATGGAGCCGCGAAACCACAACTACCACGATACTCCCATATAGGGGCCAACCTCAATGATCAGCCAGAGAACTATTAAATGTCTAAAGAGACAAATAATGAACTCTGCGAGCTTACTGATTCCCGTAGAAATAAAGTGGAGTTTCCAGTTGCACCCCTGCTGACTTCAGTGGACTGGGCTCCATTTTTCCCCCAGTTGCACTGTGTCTAGATAGTCGAAGTTCTATAAAGACCATATATATGGGCCCCCGGGGGGTAGTTTATTTCTGGAGAGACTTCACATTTATTTTCCTCAAAGTTGCAACATAAATATTTTAGTTACCCGCCAATTTTGTTTTTGTTTTTTTTTCAACTTACCCGCAAATTTTATATTTAAAACGTTATATTTTTATTAAGATCAAAAGCAGCAGCTTACCCACCAATTTTTTTTATTTTTTTTTTCTTCAACAAAAGTCAACTTACCCGCAAATTTTATATTTTAAACGTTATGTTTTTATTAAGACCCATTATTATGAAAACAACTCGTACATTTTATTTCTTAAACAATTTTTTTGTTGTTGCAAGTAATTTTCCCTAAGCATTTACTAACAACCTCCAACTTTTAGCAGGCGATTTCTTTACCTTAAAAAAGTTTATAAGGCTTCCCCGCATCTTTTATTCACGAAATTCGACATTCTTATAGCGATTAAAATAAATATGTATTCACACTTTAGCGTCTATTAAATATTTAATTATAAAACAGATGTTTGCTCTCCAAAATACCATGTTTGTTATTATGGACATAAAGCATTTGTGATATATATGCCTTATATTGTCAAAATTGGTATTATTAACTTGTATATCATATAAAATAAATCAGTGGTCTAATAGGTTATGACACCACGAAAAATGTATAGTAAATCAAGGAATTAAACATTTGATTTGAATAAAACTATGTTACCAGAAACTCTTTGTTGGTAAAGGCAGAATATTTCCTGCCTCTTAATTGTTTATGCTTTTGCTTACTTCCATTTTAGTTTTTTCTTTATTTCAATCTCCTTTATTTTCTATTTTTAAAATTTTTAGTTTCTGGGAAACTGATTTACGCGCAGTACGTAAAACAAATCGTTCTACCATAAGACATGGTAGAGGAGGTACTGGTGGTGGTGGTGCCACTGCTGGAGGTCTAGATGCTTTTCGAGATAAACTTTTAAGGTAAGTAGAATTAAGGTTATTTTAAGTAAACTCTTATTTGTTCTTTTTGCAAATTATCAAATTTTAATTATGGTGAAGAAATATTTTAATGAATTTTTAACTGTCAGGCTAAAGTTCAAATATAAATATTTATATAAAGTATTACTTTAACACTCCAACATTTTTCTGCATTAAAGCATGAATACCATTCAGTATCACACCTTTGCAGAATAAAATAAGTGAACTTACATTTAAAGAAAATTCTGAAATATTCCTTTTTTAAGTGACTGTGTGACTCGTTTGTCCAAATTGGGTGTTTGTTAAAATAAAGTTTTATTCGAATCAAAGCAGCTATAAGTTTGAACATAAAGTTAATAAGACATTAGTGTTCATCTCCAGCATTATGCGTTACATTTGAACAAGACTGTGACTGATACAGCTTTAAAAAAGAAGCCACTCACTCCAAGAACGTAAACTGGGTGTTGATTTTATCAAATTCGAATTCTACGTGCATACGAGGTGAGCCATTAGAATAATTTTCTTCGAAGACTTTTTAATGAACCCATCGATGATATTGAAAGACAGATCTTTTTATCCTGGCAGCTGTATCACCAATTAAATACTAGATTTTGGAAGCGCAAAACTCGCACATTATTATTAAGATGACTGCGTTTTCCGATAGTGATAATTATTATCGGCTTTATAATTTTTTTTCTGTGGAAACACAATTTTAGTCAAAGGCGAGTCCTGCAGGCACACAATTATGGCATCTCTACGGTCTGAAGTGAAATATATGAATATGGATAATCTTTGGCTTCAGCAGATTGGCACACTATGCTACAACATTCATTAAATATGCCAGCTTTAGGGCACAATACTCGTTAACGATGTGATCTGAATTGTCAGCTATTAAAAATAGCCTCCTCTAAGGTGCAGTTGAGTTTTGCGAGTTACTTTAAGAAAATATTTTTTGCGAAAAATTTTGAAATTATTTCCGGCCATGGCATTCGTTTGATGCAACTAGAAACAGTCGAAATAAAGCCATAATTCGGAATACTTTTAAACGCATCATACCCAACCAACCAGGGTATGCTTCACCTACTGCAGTGTTCTATGAGACGCTGAAACTCGAATGTACAGGCTTTTTTAATCATATGCTCAAAGAATGTATAATACCTGCCTATTGCTGCAATACAAATTATTTTAGTGTTTCTTAGTGAATGCATTGGTCTTGAATTAGTGCCATACCCAAGTGATGCTGTATGATAATATTTACCTGGGCAACTTTGGCATTGATTTTTTCTACTGCAGCATGATCAAATCCTAGAAGCATGACACGACTAGTGTTGACAGAATGTTGCATATCTTAGTACGGGTCAGAGATGCCACTTACTATAACCCGTTAACGGTCATGCTGCCACTGTTTGGTTTGTCAACGGAATCTTTTCGCTTGTCACCGTCACGGCTATGCCTTTGTCGATTTTATTGCATCTTTTTCATGATATTCCATCTTATATTTTGTCCAACCCTTCCTAGTAAGAACGCTGACGTGGGTTTTTGGGACGAAATCTCCAAAAAAAACTATACAGCTTTACTTCCTTCCAGATATGTTACTTTTGCACTCACCTGGATGCTCGTCCACACAATTGTTAAGGATTACATCTAATCGGTAGTATATGCCGTCAAACTGGAGCTTAATTTTTCCCTTCACGATTATAAATTCTATAACAGGCTACACGAGTTGAGTTAATTCCTCTAGGAGGAATGCGCCACTTACTATTCTCAAAACAATTGAAACTTTTCCCAAGATTTGCGAACGTTTCGGGTATTTCACCGGCAGGCCTTCTGCAGTTTACTGGAGGTATGATAGCATTGCTTAATCTTCTTTTTTTGAAAATGTGACGAAATGGATTTTTTTTTGCAGAGATGATTTGACTGTCATCTCGAATTAGAAAATATAAAAACTAACTTGCGCTAAAAGAAATAAAAATTATTTTACTTTTTAACTTTGTTTCTATTCCCAATTTTAATTTTTTTATGCATTTTACTCGAAGTTGTAATTATTTAGTCAATTGTTCATACAGGAAACAGTTTTCTTATTTGACAGATGTTTTTAAATAAAAAATTCATATTTTGCAGATAGATCGCCCTAAACCTAAATCCTTTATCGTAGCAACTCGCAGAAGTACATTACACAAAACTCCTTTTAAATATTACAAATATAATTTTATTTCAATAAATATGTAAAAATTTTTTATCAATTTTTATATTTTTTTTCCATTTCAAGTAAAAAAACGGGAATCTCTTGTTTCACACAGAAACATATTTTTTATTACAAACAAAAAATAATATTAAAATTGTAGCTGTGTAACGTACAAATACAAGGAATATAATATGACAGCAAATTTTACAATAACATTTCTCGGCAGCGTCTCTTTTTTTTTTCTTTTTTTTTAGATTTCTTTTTCAATAACCAGTTTAATTGGCCTGTTGAACAGTGCGCCTTTCAAATGCATATAAAATTTCTACTTTGATTCGCTGTATTTAAATTTATTACATCACAATTATTAAATTTTATTACTTTGGATAAAAAAAAATAAGTGAATTTAGCCTCGAGTCTCACTGTCTGTATTTTTCCACAAATATTCATTTGATATTTTTATAAAGAAAATTATATGTTTTAATAACACATACACTCACATCTACATTCATAATGTGCTGTAGTGAAATATGCAATGGATATTGTGAGAGTTCTTAAAAATTGTTTCCTTTTATTCGTACAAATAACAAAAATTAATAAAAAAAATTTTTTATCTAAAACCGCTACCTGTTTTTTGTAAAATCATAATTTGTTTTAAACTTCGTTTCCTCCAACAATCCCTGGTTTACCATAAATACACTTTTTCATAAAATGCTGTTTGCAATCAGTTATATTTAACAAAAAAAAATGTTTTTTTTTCAAAATTCCTTTTTTGTTCTATGAAAAAATTTTTTGATTTCACAAAATATCCTTTTTAAAAACCTAATTTTTAAAAAGAATCCCTTCTTTTAAACCTTAGTGTAATCCTCTTTATAAAGGAAAAAGAAATTTTATCACAAAAATATTTGTTTTGTAAAGAACCAATAAAATTCCTTTCTAATAATAAATAATTTCTTTCACAATAACAATTTTTTAAGAAAAACTTGCCTTCTTCAAAAGTAATTATTTTTAAAAAAATTTTTTTACACAAAATTTTTATTTTGTTAAAATCGCTTCTCATGAAAAAATAATTTCTTTCACAATAATAATTTTTTAAGAAAAGTTGCCTTCTTCAAAAACAATTATTTAACAAAAAAAATTTTTACACAAAATTTTGATTTTTTAAAATCGTTTGTCACAAAAACATCCAAAAATATCCTTCTTAACAAAAAAGTTATATTCTTCAAATTTTCCTTTTCACACAATATTTATTTATTTTCTTCAATAAAAATCCTTTTTCCATGGAAAAGTTATTTTCAAAAAAGATCTTTTTACACAAATATAAATTCACGAAAATTTTTGTTAAAAACAAATTTAATTTCTTAACAAAAATCGGTTTTTCATATAAAAGTATTTTCTTAATAAAGGAATTTTTGTTATTTTCTATCGCAAAAATTCATTTTTTTAAAAAGTTATATTCTTCACAAAAATCAAATTTTTACAAAAAACATCTCTCTACACAAATAAGAATGTTTGTTGTTCAAAAAAATTTTAATTTTTTAACAAAAAACTATTTTCAACAAAAATCTGTTTTAAAAAAAAAAACAAAAAAATATTTTCCTAACATAAATTCCTTTTTCAAAACAAGTTAATTTTTTCCTTAAAAATCCTTTTTTTAAAAAGTTATATTCTCTACAAAATAAATTTTCACAAAATAATTATTTAAAACATTATATTAACTAAAATGTGCTCTCACAAACCAAAAAAAAATATATATATAAAAAGTGTTTTTTTAAAAACACAAAATGTTTTACACAAAAATCTCTTGCTCACAAAACAAATTTATTTTTAACAAAAAATTGCAAAGCAAGGCATTTAAAAAAAAATTCCCTTTTTTCAAAAAATAAAAAATACTTTCTTTACAGTAACTATTTATTGCCAAGAATCATTTTGTTTGTTCCCAAATTATTTGCTTGAAAAATCTATTTATTCACAAAAGAGTAAAATTCTTCCAAAATGTTTCTTTTGCACCAAAAAAATTCCTGTTTTAAAAAAATTGCTTTCTCTATAAAAATCACTTATTCACTAAATCCTTTCTGTTTTGTTCCCAAAAGGGTTATTTGTTTAAAAACTCTTTCTTTAACAAAAGAATTACTTTTTTCCAAATTTTAAATAGGTTATATTCTCCATTAAATTAAATTTTCACAAAAAAAGACTTCTACAGAAATAATTTTCACAAGAATTTTTGTTCAAAAAAATTTTAATTTCTTAACAAAAATCCGTTTTCAACAAAAAATATTTTTTTAATAAAAATTCCTTTTTTTAAAGAAAGTTAATTTTTACTTAAAAATGCTTTTATATTCTTTACAAAAATTAATTTTTTACAAAAAAAAATATTTTTAAAGTTATTTTGACTAAAATGTTTTCTCACAAAAAAAAAATAATATAAAAATTGTTTTTTTAAAGATACATAATTTTTTATACAAAAACCACAAAATCACAAAAAAGCATTTAAAAAAATTCCCTTTTCCAAAAAAAAAATAATTTTTTACGATAAAATTTATTCCCAAAAATCTTGGCTTTTTTTCCCAAAAATTATTATCTTAAAAATCTATTTTTTCACTAAAGAGAAATTTTCTTCCAAAATTTTTCTTTTGCACCAAAAAAGTTATTATTTTAAAAAAATTGCTGTATTTATAAAAATCACTTTTTCACAAAAAGCGTTTTTGTTTTATTCCCAAAAGAGTTATTTGCTTAAAAAAATCTGTTTTTCCACAAAAGGGATACTTTTTTCCCAAAATTTCCCTTTTTCAAAAAAAAAAAAAAAATCCTGTTTGAAAAAAAAATTTTTATTTCATAAATATCACTGTTTTACTAAAATTCCTAAAAATTATTTGTTAAAAAAAATAAAATTTTCCACAAAACAGTTATTTTCTTCCAGAAAAATTTCCTTTTTCACTAAAACAAAAATAATAAATATCTTTTATTCTTTTTTACGGTCTTTTTAAATTAAATTAACAATATATATTTTTTTTTCTTTTCGATATTTCGATTTCCTATGGAAAACTTCTTCAGGAAAAAAATTTTTTATTTTTTTTTTCAAAAAAATTTTTATTTTTTTTTTCAAAAATAAAAATTTTTTTTCCTGAAGAAGCTTTCCATAGGAAAGCGAAATATCGAAAAGAAAAAAAATATATATTGTTAATTTAATATAAAAAGACCAAAAAAGAGAATAAGAGATATTTATTAAAAATAAAAAAAGGTCGATTAAAAAAACTACGAAAATTATCAAATAAAACAAAATTATTTTTTTTAAAAACTTGTTTTGTTCACAAATATTAATTTTTCACAAAAATTCGTTTTTCACAAAAAATTTATTTTCGTAAAACAAAAATTACTTTTTCACAAAATATCCTACCTTAGGATATGAAAAATTTTTAAATAAAAATTCCTTTTTCAAAAAAAAAATTATATTTTTCATAAAAAAAATATTGAAAAAAACCCCTTTTCCCAAAAAGTGGAAATTTCTTCTATCCAAGAAAAATTTATTTCATTCATAAAAATCTATTATTTACAAAAACACATTTGCTCTACAAAAATTATAAAAAATTTAATTTTTGTACAAAAAACTCAGTGAATTTCGATTTAGGTTTTAGTCAATGATAAAAAAATTTTCATCCCCTCCCAGAATGTTTTATTACTAAAAAAAAGAAAGTAATTTTCGAAAATATATTTTTCTACTAAAAATAAAATTTTTTTAAAATTGAGTTTTTCTTTTGTTAAATCTTTAAGTGGTTACCAGGGCTTAGAAGAACATCGCAGTCCTGAATTGGATAGTGTGTTGGAGCAGGCTTTAAAAGAAGCGGAGAATGATGTTACCTTTAAGAAAGTGAAACGCATGAGCTATTCCAGTAATGCAGCGGGGGAGGTAAGTATGTGTGTTTTGCTAAATTCATTATTTTTTATTATTTTTATAAAATTCTTTATATTAAATCTTAATCTTAATCTTTTAAACGGTCCTTTAAATTATAACGATTTATTTTTTTCTCGATATTTCGCTTTAAATCGTTATAATTTAAAGGACCGTTTAAAAGATTAAGATTTAATAGAAATAAAAAAAGGTCGAATAATACTGAAAATAAAATTCTTTATTTTATAAAAATAATTTATAAATAAATATTCTTTTTGGGTAAAAATGAAACTGAAGTAAATTTAGCATTTTTGTCTGCCTTTTGCTGTTGGTGAAAATTTGCTTTCACCAATATGTTTTTAATAGTTTCTCTGCTTCCTTTTGTAATTGATATTCAGCAGTTGTTTTTCAGTACAAAAATGAGGATATTTTTTTCCAGAACTTTGTTTCATATTTTCAGTTTGATTTTACCCAGGTTGTGGTCCACCAGAAATTGTGTTTGTTTGTGTTTTTTTAGCATTTCGCTTTCTCTGGACAGCTGCCGACATTTAAGTGGCATTTTATATTTTATAGTTGCATACTCTTTTCTTCCCCCTGTTGCCGCTGTTGTTTGTTCGTGTCATTATTTATATGAAGTTTTTATGGTTTATTAATGAAATCACGAGGCAATTTAATAGAATACATTTTTTTTTGGATTTAGTTTTTTGTATAGGAAAACTTTGTTAAGTAACAGAACAGAGAGATTAAAGGGCAGTTAAATGTAAGTGACTTGTTATGAAAGAAAGTTGCGGGGAAACTAAAATATTAAATAAGGGATTTGATTTTCCTAAAATCAAATGCTTTGAATTAGAAGGCAGGATATTCCTGAAATAACTTTAAGGCATTTAAATTTCATATGAGAGAAAATTGAACGCATCACTATAGGAACACTCTATATATTTTAATTTAATTTTATATTTGTTTTTGTATCGGACATAAAGATGCTTAAACCTCAAACTTCAAGTATCTGCTACTGAAAGTTTACAAAAGCGAGACTGCGTGGTGATATTTATGTCACTATTGGGATACCCTTTAATTTAGACTTTTACTCTTTGCATACCTTGTGCTTTAGCAGAATTCATTTTGCGTAAACCGTGCTGATTGACGGGTGAATATCACTAATCAGAGAATAAAAATATTTTTCTAAATAACACGTCACTGTCGAACTGCCGTGTTTTTTTGGATATTGTTATAGTGACAGCATAAGTATACTCTCTATGAAAATATTGAGTTTACCCATGATAGTTCTAAAAATAGATAAAGGCTGTAAATTATCATGGAAGGACATGGTAATGAAAATAAAGTTTCTGCTTTTACTCCTTCGATGCGAAACCCTTAAAGTAAATAATTAAAATCCTTCATGCTCATATCCTACTTTGCTATACTTGCAACAACCTGCTGTTAAATTTTGCTGGAGGAAGTATCAATAACAGTCGGCACAAAAATTATTGCTCCACTTTTCTTTTTTTTTTTTGTTATTGAAATATCAAAATTGATTGCAGATATTTAGGTTTTTCGAATCAAACCAAAAAACACAAGAGGCAGGTTTCCTCTCACTTTACGTGCAACAAAAAAAAAAAATGTTAGACTGTAATTAACGCTGCCTTGTGCTAACTTTGCCATAAAATCCACATCAAAACAAAAAAAAATTTAACAAACAAACCGTTGCACAATTAAATGGTCTCTTGGTCAGTCAGTCATTTATTCATTCATTCATTAAAGCTACAATTCCCCTAGCAAATTAAAACGGTGCAACTGGCATGATGGTCAAGAATAGATTTATATATTAAAAACAATTTTTTTTTTGTTGCAAGAAAAAAAACTAAAATCCCCCTGGTGTCAACCAGCGCCAGTAAATCAAAAAATCAAAATCTAAGAAAAAGTAAAAAATAAAAAACTTTGGAGACAAAAGACTTTGGTTTTTTCATTTATTGATGCAATAAAAAAAAACGAAAAAACGAAAGCTAAAACAACAACAACAAAAAATTAAGTTTTTTTCAACAGCAGCCTGAAGGCTGGAGCTTAAAAAACAAGAATATAATTGCAACACACATTTCGGCTATCAAAGATTTATTTGAGGCTACAAAAAAAATGGTCACCTAAAAGAGAAAAACCACAAAGAAATAGCAGCGAATTTATAACAAAAAAATAAAAAAGGAATTAAAAAAGAAATTTAATTCAAAAAGGAAGTAAAATACACAAGCGTCTAAAAAACAAAATAAAACAAATAGTGAACATTAATTTTGCTAAACTTTTATTAAAAATGACCACGTTAAGGTCTTTGCAGTCGATAAATACTTTGAGTTTTTGTTTTCTTGCTTGACTTTTATTTCAAAATAATTTAAAACTTTTAAGTTTTTTTGGCAAAGAGAAAAAACGAAATTAAATAATATAAAAAATGGCTGAAATACAAAAACATAATTTATCCTTTTAAGGGTCAATAACTTAAATTATAGACAAACAATTGAAAGGCAATGTCAAAGTTAAAAGTTTTTCAAAAGGATTTCTTCCAATTTTTTTTATTTCCTCATTTCCTTATTTCCTCATTTTAGTTAAAATATAAAGAAAAATGGCAACAAGATTTATTTTAACAATTTATTTTATTCTCTAATTCTAGAGATATAAAATAAGAATTCGTATAAAAATCCTTAGCAGCAACTATTTTTTATCTAAAATAACTCAATAAAATAATGGGTTTTTCCGCAAGAAGTTTGTTTTCTAAAACAAAATAAAACAACTAATTTTGATTAAAATAAATCAAATTTTTATTGTATTACGAAGAGAAAAGTTCGGCAATTATGAATGAAAAATGATGTCTCGCAAATGTCCACCATGAGCAAACCGACAGATGTCGATTTCTACATCAAAGTTCTTAATCACTTTTTTGCAAAATGGCGGTATTATTTTTAAGGCTGAAATCGATTCGATTAGTTCCGTATAGACTCTGTTCTTAACATAGTCCCGCAAAAAATAATCCAGTGGCGTTAAATCACGCGATCTGGCTGGCCACTTAACTACTGGTTGATTCTCAGAAGCCCAAATGCAGCAATTTTGCTTGTTGCCATATTCTGACAAGTAAAAATGGGCTTCGTCTGTAAAAAAGATTTTTCAGAAAAACCAGGCGGTTGCTTCTGAATGAATTAAATGAATCTACGGCAATGTGAATAGTCAATCGGCTTCAATTCTTGTACCAGTTGAACCTTGTAAGACTTCAAAGTCAAATCTTTGCGCAAAATTCGCCATTTGGTCGTTTTGGAATACCCCAATATGTTAAGAACATCGAGGAATTGACAAATTTATATCTGCTTCAAGACTGTGGCTCACGCCTGCGATATTTTCAGTTGAACGACCCGGTCGAACACGCACATTTTCTATGGGGTTTAACGACACAAATTTAACGATTAAATTCTTAATAGCGGCCTTGGTGAAGGTCATAGCTTCCATGTAAATTGAAGCAGACTACCATATTTTAAGATATTTGAGTGGCTCTCTTTCGTTGCTTCTTAAACACTACAATATTCAAATAAAAATCGTATTCCATTCAACAAATATTTTCTCTCTACTTTTGCTTTACTGTCGTTAACTTAAAGCTCTATTACCCATGATCTCTTTGAAAGGTCTTAAATAATGGTTAATTGGTGTGTGTGTGCTGTTATATCTGAGCATTTTTCGATTACTAGCTTTAGCTAGATATGACCAAGCTAGATTAAATCGGAAATATGATTTTCTATCAGCCTGGTAGCTTTGCAGCTCAGAGTATTTTCATTGTATTTAAGTACAATATTCTTGTTTATCCTTAAGGGCTTCTTAATCTGCTTCAAGTTTAAACTTTTAATATTTATGAGGGCTATGTTGTTTATTAAAAGACGTGTATGACGTGTATGTGTGTTAATGTCGCGGATTAATTTATCAAATAAAAAAATGTTTGATAAAACTTTTTTGTGTTAAATTTTTTGCCACATTAATTTGGGCTCGAAGACCCGCCATATTAGCACAGTGATAACAGTTTTAGATGGTTTTAAATCAGTTCTAAAGTATCTTTTTTTTTTAAAGAGAAGTACTTTAAAATGTTTTCTTTTATTTGGCTCCTACACTTACCAGTGGACCAACTATAACGTACGATGCTAATTGAGGTGGCGTCCATCTTAACATTGACATTTCTTGCTTCAAAATTTGACAAATACACAATTAAGTAACCGGTTAAGATTTTTGAAACCTGTTATGAAAATGCTTGTTCAAAATAAAATGCATTTCGTGCATTTTTCTTGGTCAGTATAATCAAACAATGTGCCCACCATCGGGGGAATTGTAGGCAAATTTCTGCAAACCGTGTCTGTAGAAAATATCAAAACTCTTGTGCATACTTGCCCATTTCATTCTGCGGACTGTTGTTTTTCACTATAGCAAGGCAGAAAAGCCCTCAACCACGGCTCGGTGTAGTGCCCAACAATTGAGCATCTAACACATATCACTGTTGTGATCCTCCCGGAGGCATATTTATGGGTCTTTATAGAATACTTGACTATCTAGACCTGTGCTGCTGGGGGTATAAGGGAGCCCAGTCCCCTGAAGGCAGCAGGGAGTCAACTGGAAGCTCCACGTTATTTCCACGGAAATCAGAATGCCCCAGAGTTTGCGCTAATTGTCTCTTTAGACTTTTAGCTGTTTCTCTGACTGATTATTGAGGTTGGCCCGTCGGGAGTATCGTGGTGGTTGTGGTTTTGGCCCCTCGTGAGAGTTTGTGGGTCGGATCATTCAAGTTAACACAATGAATGGTTCAGGTCCAGTGAGTATGAATGCTGTCGTGTTCTTGAGAAAAAAGAGCATCTTGCGTTCTGGACCAGGAGTTGGAAAGTCTCCAACTCTTCAGCAAGGAGTGAAGGCTGCGGCCTTCTTCGGGCTTTCGAAATTGCTACTAGAAGTGACCGGAGGATATACGTATTCGAGGGCCTTCTAGGGCATGGTTGATGTCCAATCAACCAAGTGGTTTGACCACCATCTGATTATGACTATATAGTCGGTGCAGATGTAAATCAAATCACACTCTCCAGCAAGGAGCTGGGTTTGCAATCCTGCTTTGGAACCGCTGAAATTGCAACTAGGAAATACCTGTTGCTAGAATAAGTCTTCGGCTTCCTAGGGCGTGAATGGCGTTGCTTTTTATTCACAGTGGTTTGACAACCATTAGGGCCAACGGCCAGGTGCAGATGTAAATGTTATTACGAAATATCACTGTTGTGAATTTTTAATAAATATTTGAATTTACAAACTGACAAGTCTGAAAACTTCTGGTTTTATATTCAGTTAACATCTTATGTTTTGAATGCAACACCCTTTACTGATCATAATTTTTAATGCATTTTTTTCTTATTTACTTTTTTTACTTATTTTATTTTTAATTTTTCATTCAATTTGAAAAATGTTAATATTTTTAGTTAACACAACGTCTGGCCAAATTGGCTGGCCTTAATAAAACTCATGAACTGCAAACGAATTTTGGAATTGGTGGTAGTCGTACCGGCAGTCGTATGAATTCTATACGTAATTCTCGTAAAGTTGATCTAAAGGCACTGGACAAGTTAGTCAGCAATCTGTTGGAACAGCAGTCCTCAATCCAACCCGAAACTTATAAATCGTCGAGTTCAACAAAACGTAAATCATCCATCAAACTAAGTCGTTGGCGTCCAACATCACGTTCAGCTCATAGTTTCAATGTAACCGAAGGTTCTACAAACTATGGTGCCGAACTAGGAATTGTTAGTCATAGTGGTGGTGCGGCTGGGAGTGTCAATAATATGCCTACAATTATGGAAAGTACGGCAACGGTGAATAATCAACAATCTGTCAAAAATAATAATGACGTTGCATCGTCAACATTGCCACGCTCACAACGTTCATCATGGTCAAGTTCATTGGAGTGTACACCGGGTGCAGTACGAAATGTATTAAGAAATCTAAATAACGGAGCAGTTGGAGGCAGTGAGGAAAATATACATTTAACACAAAATTATGTGCCATAAACAGGGTGACACATTCTGACAAAAAATACTTTATTTTAAATTTATTATAAAGCTTAAATAAATTATTGAAAATTTTACTTTGTTTTACGTTTTTAATTTAAATTTATTGAAATATAATTGAATGTGGAAAAACAAGATGGGAAAAATTTAATTATTTCTCAAATTTTTATTAATCATACGCCCCGTATTAATTTTTAATAAATATTTTTTGAGAACTAAGATTAACTTACGTGCTTCTCTAAAAACGTAGGCAATTGTTCTTTAGCTTTTTGTTCGCCCTCGGTATTGCGATAGTAGGCTGTTAAATTAGCACCCAAACGTATTGTTACTTCGTAGCGAGTTTTACCAAAACGGCCTATTTTTTTCAAAGGAACAAAATTATTAAACCGATCAATGCAAAGAAATTTTCAAGTACATTAAGAAAGTATTAAGGCTTTAAAGCATTTACCTGATGTGCGACTGGTTTTCATTAAGGAAATGCCACCCTGATAGCCATTACCAAAGTCACACTCACGATGACAATTTAAGTCTGAAGAATTACTAGTGCAACCTAGAAATAAAAGAAGAAAAGAAAATTTGTGGAATTCAAAAAAATATTTTAAGGAAAAACTAATTTTGATAAAATTATAACAAATTTTATTTTTAATAAAATTATTAAGACGTTCATATAAAAAAAATTTATTTGCGATTAATTGGGACTACTTTTCTTAACTATAGTTCTAAAGTGGGAACTGTTATATATTTATGATAGTCATAGGCCAGAGATATCTTAAAGGATAACAAAGCATTTTACTATTGAATTTTTGTGTAATAAAACAATTTTTAAATAAAAGTTTTTTTTTTTATTTTAGGAATTTACTCGAGTTACTGCACTTATTATGCTAATAACCAGCGATATTTTATAAGCCGAACATTCTATTGATTGTTATGTTTTTTACTGGTCACTTAATTTAGCTATAGGAAACCTTTAGTCAAATTCATAGAATAGCAAAAATTAAGGGTGTTTTTATAGCGGTATGGAACCTCAAGCTCGTAACACTTTTTTTACCTAACTGCCATTTGGTCACCTGTTAAGTGATTTATGTTTAGTTTGGTTTGAAATTATAATATGAGTAGACTGACGCTTGAACAACGATTTCAAATTGTGTGGGTTGACCCAAAAACAAAACCCCGATTTTCATAATTAAATTTTGTAAAGCCATAGAGCTCTCACTTTACTTTGAATGGATATGTCAACAACCAATACTGCCATATTAAGAGTGATGACAATCCCTAAAATTATATTTAGACCTACTGACTGTTGATGTGCTTTATGGGCTGATAATGTCATGTTGGTCCCCGATTCTTTAAGAATTATGTCGATGAAAACTTTACACTCAATGGTGGCCACTATATTGCCTTGATTACCGAATTTTTTGTTTGATAATTAAACAACCATTATGTGCAGGAGCTGTGGTTTCAATAAGCAGGCGCAATATGTCACATAGCTGGTGCCATAATTGATTTATTAAAAAAAAGGTTTGGTAACCACATTGTTTTACGTTTCGGATCTGTGAATTGGCCGTCAGAATATTTTTTAAAGTCACTAGAATATTTTCTGTAGGGATATGTGAAGTTGCAAGCATACGCTGAAATGGTTAACCACTTAGAGGTCATTGCCATATTGGTAATATACAGTCACAGATGTTGGAATGAGTCATCAACAATTGAAAATCCCGAATAGACTACACCCTACTTAAAAAAAAATCAATCAGAACATTACTCTCAACGGTGGCCACTATAGAGACATGATTACTTAATTTTTCGTCTATCAATTACACAACCACAATATACAGGAGCTATATTAATGATAATGATAATGGATTTATTAAAGAAAACGTTTGGCTACCGCATAGTTCTACGTTTCAAATCCATGAATTGACTTTTAAGTTAAAGCCACTAGAATATTTTCTGTAGGGATATGTGAAGTTGCAAGCATACGCTGAAATGGTTAACCACTTAGAGGTCATTGCCATATTGCTAATATACAGTCACACATGTTGGAATGAGTCATCAACAATTGAAAATCCCGAATAGACTACACTCGAGCCCGCCATCACGCCCATATATAGCAGAAGTCGTATCTAAGTTATACTGCTAAAGGTTTATCTTTTGAATAAAGATAATTTCATAACAATTTCAAAAATTCAGTTTTAAAAATTCTTAGAAGTATGTTGGGATATCGTTATATTCAACAAAACTTACTGTTTGATGAGCTTTATGGGCTGGTGGTTTTACTGATTCCTGCTTTTTTTTTTTAAACAATATCCATCAGAACGTTACTATCAATGGTGGACAGGATTACTCAATTTTTCTTCCATCAATTACACAACCATAATATACAGAAGCTATGCTTTCAATAAACCGGAACAATACATCACACAGCCCGTATTGTATTTTATGCATTAAACAAAATTCTTGGCAACCGCATAGTTTTACGTTTCGTATTCGTGAATTGGCCATTGAGTTAAAGCCACTAGAATATTTTCTGTAGGAATATGTGAAGACCGCTTAGAGGTCACTGCATTTCTAAAAGTACGGTTACAAATATTGGAAGAAGTCATACAAAAATTGGACCATCCGATTAGACTACGCCCGAGCACGTCGTCACGCCCATATTGCAAGTCATATAATAATTTGGGTATGATTTTACGTCAACCCGCGCCAAATTTGCTTTGTGAACATTAGGGTAACTTGGTCGTTTTCCACATGGATTTAAATTTTTGTAAGCATGCTGCTAGTGGGACCATTGCATGTCCATTAGGCTTGTATAGAAGTTTGAAATTAGATTAAAAATATCGTGACTCTCTAAGGTCTGGACACAGTGTAAAAGCCTATGCTTTGCCTGCGCAACCGCAGCATTGATCTTGTTAAGTTTTTTATGCAAATGTTTCTAATTTTGAAGATCAGAGGTGAATCGTACAAAGTATTCTTAATCGCCAAAATGCCCGAACGACTATCAGTGGCTGTAACAAATTTGTTTGGGTTTTTGGGATACAAATTTGGCTGCTGTATGTATAGCTAACGCTTCGGCTGTGAAGTTGGAGCAGTAGTTGTGAAGTAGACCGTGTCCGATGATCATACCAACAGCAAAGGAAGTCATGTTATTTGATTTTGAACTTGATCGGTGAATATAATTTTACATCCAAGATTTCATAGATCATCTGCAGTGTTATAGAAAATTTGTCTATATATTAAGGATGTTGTTGTAGGTTTGGGATAGACAGATAATGTATGCAAGAAGGATGTTTCATTAAGATGCCAAGGTGGTTTGGAAGAACATTTGAGGTAGTGTGGAAAACTTGTAATATTGATCTTATTGGAATATTCGAAATACCTTGCCATAACGGATTCAATTTTGAGAGGTCTATTGCGACTTTTAATTTTGGCAGCTGCTTTAAAGATATTTTTATTATGACATACAAAAATCTTTGGAAATAATTTCAAGGTCAGGAAGAGACATCGATCTTCTACTGATGGCAAGCCAGCTTCGGCTAAAATATTTTTAATTGGGCTGGTTTGGAAAGCACTTTTGTTGCGTCTAATTGCGGTGTGGTATGGAACCTGAATACTTTTTATATTTGATTGGCCATAAAATCTATATTTAGGAAGTTCGTAGTCAATTTTAGAAAGGATAACTGCACGAGTTATATTAATCAGTGTTGACATATGTATCTGAAATTTTATTATTTTCATCTATTGTCGATATTTTTCCTTAACTGCAGGCAGTGTTGTTTAAAGAATTTTTAAATAATCCACAAGTTCGATTGTAAGGTTTTTATATTGAAGATTTAAAATCTGACAGTTGTGTTTTATGTAAATGTAAACCGAGAGTTTTGCGCCTGATGCCTCCATAACATTGGACCTTAGTTTTCTCTAAAAACAAAAATGTTCCTAAAAAAAAAACACTTTATTTAAATGAAATTTTATTTATAAATTTCCAACAAAAAATATTTCATATGATTTATATGGGAGTCATTTTTTTTTTTGTTCTTGAAATATAAACTGTTTCTCGTTTTTTCTATGCATTCAGCTAACCTGCTGTCTATAAAGTACAAAATAAATTGAATGACAAAATTTGTGTGCAACATCATTTATTTCATTGTGTCGAATTTTTCACAGTTGTATTTTATTTTGTGGCCATTTCTTTTATTTTTTCTTTCCTTTTTTTTTGGTAACAAACAGATGCAAATGTAATTTTCCATGTTGTGAATAAATTCTAGAGCAGACCATAAAAAATGTGTCGTTTGGTTTTTGAACAGATGTGTGAGTGACTTAGGTTTCTCATTTGTTGGCTACAAAATTTCAAAACATCATCATTGTCCTCATCATTTTAAGTTTTACTTTTACACATTTCCCTAAGTTTCTTAGCTAAAATTTTTCTAGGTTTTATTTAACTTTTAACGGCAGTAAAAGGTAAAAATATTTCTTTTTTAAAACTTAAAAAAAGTTGTAAGCAATTACTAACTAAAAAAGAAAATTTATACATTTTAAAATCTTAAACAATTTTATTTACTTTCCTTCAAGCATATTTCTACTCGAGTTTTAATTTTCCACAAGTCTTTGACACAGCAGCTAATGTTGTTATACATAATCCCCTACAAAAACAATATTAACAACGCTAAATTTAGCATAATATTAAACCTTCTGAAGAAATAAAACTGTTAAAAATACGATCCCATTTCGATATTATGTGACTCAGACAGTGTCACAAACTTTAAAAGAATTACTTTTCCAAAGTATATTTTCATCATGTTTTGTATACTTCTAATGTGTAGTTTTTTTTTTTTCGTTGTTACTACAACATGTTGCAAGTGTGAACCAGAGTGTATATATTTGCAAAATAGTTTATAGTTGTCTGTCAGTGACTATTTCGTCTTTCTTTTCTACTGTCTCTAAAGTATCGAAAAACCATGCAAATTTGTTAAGTGTCAACGTCTGACAAAGAAAAATTAAATTACCAGAAAAGCTGTGGTAAATTGACATGACACTTGTATATTTTTTATTTTCAACAGATCTACTTTGCTATTTCAGATAAAAGGGATTTTTAAAACGAATAGTTTTAATATTCTTTTTTTTTGTTTTTTTAATTTAAAGTACAAGACGGAATATATAGATTAGTTACAAATAACTTTTTGTTTCTTTAAAATATTTAAACAAGAGTTAAAAATTTTAATAAAAAATTTATAAAATTAAAATTTTATGTTATAATAATGCACAATTATAATTCTCGTAAAGTCTTTAAATTTAGACATTATAAATATCTATAAAAAAGCATACAAATAAGAATATAAAGTTATATAAAGTAAAGGAGAGCCAAGTTATGAAATTATTAAAGTTATTAATAACAATTAAAATTTTTTTTTTTAAAGAGAAGTAGCACTTCAGGCAGCAATGCCTATTTAGTCAAGAACCGTGCTACAGTCTTAAGGAAAGGGATAGAGAAGAGATGAAACAGGTGGTGAAAGTAGAAGGATAGTAAGAAATTAACTGCACCAGCGACCAGTGACTATGCCTTCATCGCTGAGCATCTCCACCGACAGTCAATTTTTATTTTTGTAGTGAAAAAACCAAGGTCTTCGTTGGGAATCGAACCCACAACCCCCATACTGACAAGCTACTACACTATCTACTAGCCTACAGGGGCACCTAATTTGGAAAAATTTTGAAATTCTAAACATTATAAAATTAAATTTTGTTATAAATTTACCAAAACTATGAAATTGCGTAGTCTAAAATGTGTTTAATTAATTTAAGTTAAAAAAAAAAGTTAAGTTATAAAATCAGAAATTGAAATTTTTTGGCCATAAAAAGGTGTCGCCATGTATAAAATTATGCTACAACAATCCAGAATTATAATTCTCATAAAATCTTAAAATTGTGATATTATAAATTTAGAAAATTCTAAAAAAAACATATAAACAAAAATACAATTAATAGGAGAGCCAAGTTTTGGAAATAAGAAATTATTTAAGTTATAGATAACAATTTTAAAATTTTATAAATTTTATAAACATTAAACTGTCTGAAGAAATTACTAAAATTATCAAATTGTGTAGTCTAAAATGAACTGAATTAAAATAAAAAAGTTAAGTTATAAAATCGGAAATTACAAAATTTTTTAAATAACAAAATTTTTAATTATAAAATTATTAATCATAAAATATATTTATTTAGTTACAATATAATTAATGATTTACATTTATAAAATTTTAAAGCTTGCTATAAAAGTATCCAATTAGAAAATAATATGTTATACAATTTTGATTAATAGTGCAAAAATATTATGACACTGTATAATAAAAAAATAAAAAAAAATTTAAGCAACAAAAGTTACAAAAAATATAACTTTAAATAATAAAATTGAAATATTTTTAAAGACATAAAGTTATACGTATAAGGCTTAAAATTTTTAGTTAATTATAAAACTAAAAATGTTTGAACCAGTTGATTAAGTTTCAAAATTGCAAACCTATAAAGATTTCAAGTTTAAAAAATAAAAATTAATAAATTTAGAAAATACAAATTTTAAAATTTTAAATTATATAATTTTAAATTAATAGCATTATATTATAGTAGTATAAAATATTTTATTACAACATAACAAGGTTATGAAATTATAAACTAAACTTAAGAAGCTATAAACTTAGAAATATAAAAGGGTGTTAAGTTTAAAAATATTTTTCGTAATAAAGTTTTATTATAAATTAAGAATTTCGAAATTTTAAAAACATAATAATTTTAATTTGGTTATAAAACTATAAATTTATAAATTAAAAGCTTAGAAAAGTAAAATGAAAACAATTGTTTACCTATAATTTAAATTTGTTTAGTTATAAAATTGGAAAACTAAAAATCTGGAAGTTATAAAATTTTATAGTTGGTTATAAAATTATAAATTTTAAAAATATATATAATTTTCATAATCAAAGTTTTAAGATTTTATATTAAAAATGAGTTAAAATTCGTTAGGTCCTAAAAAGATAATCTAAAATTATGAGGTTATAAACTTAAAATTAATTTTTTTTTGTAGTTATACTATTTTTAGGTTGGTTATAAAACTATAAATTTTAAATTAAGGATATACTTTTTTAGTAGTTAAATTTAAATTATAATAATAAAAAAAAATCTTTAAAAACTTTTAACGCCAACCAACGGTGTGGCGAAATATCGAAAAAATAATAAAAAATTAAAAATAAAAGTTTTTAAAGATTTTTTTTATTATTATAATTTATAATTAACTACTAAAAATATTAAAAAGGTCAAAAAACTATAACTATTAAAGATTTAATATTAATTATAAGATTGCAAAGTTTGAAAAGTTGTTAAGTTTTAAAGCAAAAATCTTAAAACATTCCAAAAGAAGAAGTTCAAAAATTTTAAAGTTGTAAAATTGAAATTATAAAAAATTTATTACGTCAATAAATTATATGATTATAAAGTTACAATCTAAATATAAATTTTATAAAGTTGAAGTTCATATTGAATTTTTTAAAGTTTTTAGAGCTTTTAGTGATAATATTTAAAATTATATTTAAAAGAATCATAATAAACAGCTTTAAAATTAAGCTATGTTGGAGTAAAAGCATAAATTTATAAATATAAAATGCATAACCCCAGATATTAAATATTTTTAGGGCATAAATTCATTGGTTTATAACTATCTTGCAATATGAAGTTTCATTTATTTATTAAGTTATAAATTTATTAAAACTTTAAAGTTTAATAAGCTTAAAAGAAGTGTAATTTTGCTGTGAAATATAACAACATTAAATAATGAAATTATAATACCTGAAAATGAAATTTTTTAAATTATAAAATAAGAAATTTACACATTTAAAATTTCAAAAATATTTTATATAAAAATAATTAAACTTAAATTTAAAAGTATATTTTATAATAAAAAAATGAATAAACTGGCTAAAATAGCTCGTTTAAAAATGTATTAAAAAATTTATAAATTTTAAGCGTGTAACGACGTATCTCATGATACGCTAGGATAAAGTTCGCGACGCGACGTCCAGGGTTCGCTACAAAAATTTTTGTTTCCAATAACACTAGTGACACTTTTTTGCTTTTTTACTAATAATTTTTATTACAGTTCACTCTTAAATTTAGCTTAAAATTATACTAGACGGCACTATTGAGCTCGCCAACGATGATTCACCGTTTCGCGGCCTTCAAGAGTTCTGGCAGGTCGACACCTACTCTTCGCTGGCTAGCCTCCTGCTTCTCACACTGGAGCGAATGAGATTCTGTTCCAGTTTGAGCAGAATAGTTTGCCTGTCCACCAATTTTCGACTAGTTGCGGTTGTCACGAATAAAATTCTGAGACAACCTTTACACGTCTAAATTGGTGTTAGCCTTTTTCACGACCTTGTCCGTCCTGTTCAGCTAGGATGAATAAAATTCTGGCCTGGCTGAACAAAGCGCGACCTTACTCTGTCCTCCGTCACCAGACGAATAAAATTCTGACCAGGTGAAGCAGCGACAAAACTTGCTTTGCCGTAAATCTTAGTTATACGCAATTAATTTAAAGTCGAATGAAATTCTGACTTTGATTAACTGAGCCGAACCTATTCCGAAGACTATTATAATTAAGTTGCATTAAATTCTGACTTACTTAAAAGAAGTCTTGCCTGGTTGCTTGCCCGTGGCTAACTCTTCTTAAATACTCAAGTATACCGCTTTTATAGGTCTCTGCTAGGCACACATATATACCGATACCATTAAACGCAGCTACTTGCGACTGTTTAGGGTTGTGTTTAATGGTATGCTTTCTTACAAAGGTATCCTCTACATTTCAATAGGTGGCGCTTCTTAACGGCTTTGTTTTTGTCTTAAAATTAATAACATTATAACTTAAAGTATTTTATTCTATAATAAAATTAATCAAATAAAAAAAAACAATAAAAGCAATTATAACATACGAAAAGTGTATAATGGCATTCATTTAATAATAATATTCTTTTTTTTTTAATTATGAAATTCATTAGTCAATAGAAATTAAGAAATGTGATTGCCTTATGTGGACCAAAAACAAGCCTGCTGACTTTTGGCCGTCACAAGCGGCAAATAAATATTAGCAGTTTATACACCTAACAATTTGTAAATGAAGAAACAATAAAATTATTTATGTATTTTAATATCTATTATAATTAAAATTATAATAAACCTTATGGACTAAAGCCAATCGGGTACTTATAAATTTATAAATTTTAGTTTTAATTTTAAAATAAGTAAAAAATTTAAAGTTGAATTTTAAAGTAATAAAATTTAAATTGTAAAAAATAGTTTAATTCTGATTTTATTTTGCTCTCATGTTTTCATGTCAACGACTTTTAGCTGAACTGCCTTTTTCAACTTCATATACGACAAGATTATAATACAAAAGCAAACTTAAATAAAATAATTCTATGAATATAAAATTAAGTTGCGTAAGTTGTTGAAAATGCTGTGTGCTGCTACACAAGGGCTGTTTGAAACTTAAATACCACGCATTTTATTTAATTTTTTGTTTTTGTATATTTTTTTTTTTTTTTGTTGCTTGTATTGTTGTAAGTCTATGGAAGCTTTTATTATTATTTACATACAAGAACAGTATAAAAATACTTAATTGTTATCCATAATTTAATTTGTAGTCAAGCTGAAAATTATGTCCGGAAAACTACATGAGAATGTTAAAGGATAAGTAGGAAACGTTTAAATATTCTGTTAAGCAGGTGAATTCCATATTTACGTTCCTTTTTGTTTGCTTATAAACTCTTAACAAAACAATTATTAATAACGACAAGGGATAATAACTTACCCATTGTTATATCGCTGATGTCAGGAATTTCACATTTAGTGCCTTTAAATCCACTTGGACAGTGACATGTGATAGCAGCATCTCCGATGTGTCTGTGAGGAAAACAACAAAAGATATTTTTTAATTGATGATTCTTATTTCCGTTTTATTATTTGAAAATCTGTTCACGTTTAACTGACATAATTGAAAGTCATTGTGATGCAGATTTCCATTATAATGTTTGTATTCAATTATTGAAAATCAATTGTTCAAATTATTTCTACTTAAAGCACCACGTCGTAAATAGTTTATGCCCACTTGTATGTATTAATGCCGCGATTTCATGAATACATATGTGTAAATATACTTTATTTTTTTAAAGATGCCATAAGTGTAAATATACTTTATTTTTTTAAAGATGCCATAAGTCCTACGCAATAATATCAATGAAGGAACAAAAAGTACTTTTCTACAACCCAAGGCAATAATTTGAAGTACAAGAAAAATTATCGAAAAATATATTCTTTTAAGGCTTCAAAAATTGTTTTGAAAATTATTTTAAAAAAAAGTACTTTTATGACCAAAAATTTTTTTTTAAAAAGTACCTAAATACCCAAAAAGACATTAGTACCTAGAATTAATCTAACACAAAAAAGCACTCATACAACAAACACGCAATCCATACCAAAAAACAATTATCATATACAAGAAAAACAAATTAAACTGTAAATATTATTTGGTACCTATCAAAAAGTACTTAAATGAAAAATAGAAAACAAACAAAATCTTTTAAAACATATTAAAAATTTTCAGAAGCAAAAACAAAAAATTTATTTAATAACAATAAGGTCTCTTATAGCGGCAAAAGTTGCTACTAAAAGTTTAATTTCTTTATGAAAGCAGCAGTAATTTTAGTGCCTTAATTATAATTTAGTACTTTTCGCAAATTTTAAAACTAATAAATATCTGTAAAGCCGACTCAGTAAATTTAGCTTATAGCCAATTATATATATAAACAGCGCAATTTTATATTAATTATATATTATATTTTTTTAAGACGTCATAAATCCTAGGTAATAATACCAATGAGGGAATAAGAAGTACGTTGCACAAATAAAAAATTTTTAATTTGGACACCAAAAAAAAAAAAAAAACTATAGAAAAATAAATTATCAAAAATTTGCCTGACAGTTACTTAAAACGACAACAAAAATGACAAAAAGGTAATTTTGTAACCAAATATTTTTTCAAAAAGTACCTTAATATCTAAAAGGACATTAGTACTCAAAACTAATCTGACATAAAAAGGCTTTCATATTACCAACACGAAATGCTATGCAAAAAATAATTATCCCAAAAAAAAAAAAATTAAAAGATATGCAAAATATTATTTGGTACCAAAATGTAACAAAATGTACTTGGGTAAAAATAAAAAAAATACGGTGATCTTTGCAAACTAAAGTTTGTCAAAAGCAAAACTTTAAAATACATTTAATAATAAAAAAAATTTACTAACTGCGTACTAATTGATACTAAAGATAAAATTTTATTATTAAAGGAACAGTAAATTTAGTGCCCTAATTATAGTTTAGTACTTTTAACATATTTCAGAAAATTTGAATTTCTTTAAAGCCGACTCAGTAAATTTACCTGCAAAAATATACTTTAGTATCATAACTATGTAGACACCTTTATTTTGAAGCCCAAAAAGTTCATTTAGTACTATAAATTACATTTAATACCCTTGCACTGAAGAATTAAAACAGTGTAAAAAGTACCATAACTTTTCTCCGGTTTCTAAAAAGTACTTTTGCCTTGCTTAGAAATAATGAATTTGTTTAAAACCCACTTAATAATTTTAGCTGCAAAAATATATTTTAGTATCATAACGATATAGACACCTTTATTTTATAACCCAAAAATTAATTTAGTACCACAAATAAAGTTACGTTCATATGAATGAGTTTGAAGTATATAGGTGTTAATAAAAAAGTTTTTTTGGTCTAAAAATGTAAAGAAGTATATTTTAATGCCCTTGCACTTTAGTACCAAAACTGTGTAAAAAGTACCAAAACTTTCTCCCCGGTATTTAAAAAGTACTTATATCTTGCTTTAAAAATAATGAATTTCTTTAAAATCCACTTAGTAAATTAAGGTGCAGGAATAGGCTGCAGCATCATAACTATATAGACACCTTTATTTTGTAACCCAAAAATTAATTTAGTACCACAAATAAAGTTACGTTCATATGAAAGATATAACTTAAATAAGTTTGAAGTATATTGGTGTCGATAAAAAAGCTTGTTTCGTCTAAAAATGTAATAAGGTACATTTTATTGCCCTTGCGCATTAGTACCAAAACTGTATAAAAGGTACCAAAACTTTTTTCGGTTTTTAAAAATTACTTTTACCGCTTTAGAAATAATGAATTTCTCTAAAATATACTTAGTAAATTTAAATGCAAAAATATATTGTAGTAGCAGTACTATATAAACATCGTCATTTTGTAACCCAACAATTCATTTAGTACCACACATAAAGTTACGTTCATATGAAATATATAACTTTAATAAGTTTAATGCATATAGGTGTCGGTTAAATGTTTATTTGGTCTAAAAATGTAATAAAGTATATTTTGATGCCCTAGCGCATTACTACCAAAATTGTGTAAAAAGTACCAAAACTTTTCTCCGATTTTTAAAAAGAACTTTTACCTTGCTTTAGAAGTAATCAATTTCTCTAAAACCCAGAAATTGCAGAAATGTGGTTGTACTTTAGTACCAAAACTGTGTAAAAAGTACCAAAAATTTTATCCGGTTTCTAAAAAGTAATTTTATCTTGCTTCAAAAATAATGAATTTTTTAAGATCCTTTTAGTAAAATTGGCTGCAGAAATAGACTGTAGTATCATAACTATATAGACTCCTTTATTTTATAAATAAAAAAGTTAATTTAGTACCAGAAACGTAACTTTGTTCCAGGAAATATATTGAAAAATATTTTACAATTATATATAACAATAATTATCACTTACTTAAAAGAAATAAGAAATAAATCTTTTAAATAAAATCTCACTTTTAAGAGACAACATATTTATTGCCCTCTTAAAATGTTATTTAAGAGCCGTCATAATTTTTAAACTTTCACTTCGCAAGCATATCAAGAACCTATAAAAACTTTTGTTATTCAATTAAAATACTTTTTAGATTTTTATATTTCTTATAGCCAAAACTTGCTAAAAAAAAAACTTTTCTAACAAAAAATATCAAGAATTTTTACATCAAAACTCTTTTTACATGTCGTTATTTCTCAAAAACAAACATAAAAACTACATTATTCTGCTTAAAGTAGCAATTCTTTTTGAAGTATTTTAAGTTTGCTTCTCAACAAGCATAACTGTCATACGAATATGAAAACTTATTGATGACCTTTTGATTTAAACCCACATCATCATGTGCCACACATAGAGAAAATATTTTTTTTTTTTAAATACCTTCAAAAACTATTGTCTTCCTTATTTATTTTAGGATGGTGTCAGTGATTATGACATAACTATAACGGTTTTTTACTGCTTTGTTCTGAACTTCTAAATAAAATGAAATCCTTTTCTCTCTACTAAAAGAAATTCCTACAAGTAGATTGGCATTACTTACAAACTAAGTGTCAGTGGAATCCTCATAACACTAACGTCAGCAAAAAGTATTTCAGGTGAAAATTCCAATATACGAGACGTGCATAAAATTTTAAAAGAACACTCTTTTAAGTTAAGTGAAATTTGTGGTAATATTAATATTTCTCTAACATACCTCGTATATTTTAAACAAACAGCCCATGTGTCTTTTTTCAAGTACTCAATAACATGTGGCAATTGGCACATAAAAATGGAAAAGTATTTAAATAAAACTTGACGCAGGGTTTATGCTTAAAGGTTGCAAAGAACTCAACTCAAATCAAATTTATAAGTAAAAGCAAGGACTATAAGTTTACCATTATCTCCTTAAAGCATTTATTATAACAAAAGCTTTTTGCATGAACATAACCTCTCCTTTCTTGAGTGCTAGAAAATGGAGAAAAGTATATATAGAATAAAACTCATTCTTATTGGACCAAAATAGAGAAGATCTTTGGGTCCAACATCAAAAATGTTTTCTCTTTAAATAATTCTCATATGGTTATAATGCGAAAAACCTAGTTCTTCTCCCATCAAATGTTTTTTGCTTTTCCTTCCCCGAAAATCTATAGATTGACTTTAAATGAAAAAACGTCATGCAAGTAAAAAATACAGGGTGTTTTTAAAGAGGTCTATAATTTTAAGTTGGCAACACTTTTTTAACTGATGGGTATTTTGTCTAGTTCAATTATATATTTTTAATTAAAAAATAATTAAAATACAGTGTGTTTTAAAAAGAGGTCTAGAATTTTAAGTTGGCAACACTTTTTTAACTGATGGGTATTTTGTCTATCTCAATTGTATATTTTTAATTAAAAAATAATTAAAATACAGTGTGTTTTAAAAAGAGGTATAGAATTTTAAGTTGGCAACACTTTTTTAACTGATGGGTATTTTGTCTAGCTCAATTATATATTTTTAATTAAAAAATAATTAAAATACAGTGTGTTTTTAAAGAGGTCTAGAATTTTAAGTTGGCAACACTTTTTTAACTGATGGGTATTTTGTCTAGTTCAATTATATATTTTTAATTAAAAAATAATTAAAATACAGTGTGTTTTAAAAAGAGGTCTAGAATTTTAAGTTGGCAACACTTTTTTAACTGATGGGCATTTTGTCTAGCTCAATTATATATTTTTAATTAAAAATAATTAAAATACAGTCTGTTTTTAAATAGGTCTAGAATATTAAGTTGGCAACACTTTTTTAACTGATGGGCATTTTGTCTATCTCAATTGTATATTTTTAATTAAAAATAATTAAAATACAGTGTGTTTTTAAATAGGTCTAGAATTTTAAGTTGGCAACACTTTTTTAATTTAAAACAAAAATTAAAGTACAGGGTGTTTTTATAGAAGTGTAGAAAAACACAAAAATTGTTTAACTGACGGCTATTTTCTCAACTGTCAAGTCTTTTACGTTTAGATTGGTTTCACATTTCTACATGAAAAGGCTGATTCCTGAACACTATCTTAAAATTGTGCGAATTTATTTTGAGAATTACGGTTCTGTTTGTAATACCTATCGAGTATTTTGCCCAATTTACGATCAACATAATCGTCCATTAGAGCATTTAATTCGATTAACTATGGAATCACATTTACTCTACGCATCCACAGAGAAGTCGTCAAGTGCGAACAGATTAAATCGTTGATGCTGTAGAACGTATAGGAAGACCCGAATCCGTCTATCCGGTATCATGATAGGGAATTGAATATTCGTCCATCCACTTCATGAAAGATTTTGTTTGTGCTTAGAAAACACAACTGTTATATTTGAAGTATTGAGAATCCTCGACTGAGACACTGTTACCTCCAAAAAAAATGACTGTTTGTTGTATTTTTTAGGCTGGTAGAATCTTTGGTCCATATTTCTTTAAAAACGATATTGGTAGAGGAAGACCCGAATCAATCTATCTGCCATCATGATCAGGAATTACATATGTGTCAAACCACTTTCTTAAAAAGTTTGCGTTAAGATTTGTGTGCTTACAAAAAATAAAACTGTCATATTTGGAGTGATGAAAATCATCAAGTGAGACACTGTTGCATCCAGAAAAAATCACTGTTTGGTGTATTTTGTAGACTGGTACAATCTTTGGTCCTGGTGGTTAGATTTTGACTGCTATAGAGCCATGATTACTAAACATTTCCTTTATCAATTGAACTGCCATGATTAGTAGAAGCTGTGGTTTCAGCAAGGCGATGCAATATATCACATATCGTGTGACAATTGAATTATTAAAGAAAACGTTTGCCAACCGCATAGTTTCACTTTTCGAAACCGTGCATTGGTCTTCAATGTCCTGCTATTTAACATCCTTTGACTATCTTTTGTGGGGACAAGCCCAAAATGATTGATCACTTGAAAGACAATATTCGCTACCTTATTGCCAATATATAACCGTAAATGTTACAAAACGTCTTCCAAAAGTTGAACATCCACATTAGACTACATCCGGCGCAGTCGTAACGATCAAATCCACATAATTTTTAAAATATAATGGCAGAATAAAGTTAAATAGAAAATTTATTTTTCTTTCCATCCATTTCCTTCATCAGAAAAACACCCTTTAAAACCCTTTATATTAAACAAAAGATATTAAAAGTATTTCTTTTCTCGTAAGTTTCTTTCGATAAGTAAAAATGAACTATTAAAACTAAATGACATTTTTGTATAAAGAAAAAGGTAACAGCCCTAGAATTCTGTCCAGAACCATACTGTAATCAAAATTAATAATTTTGTACCAGAAACTATACATAGGAATAAGAAAACAAGGAGCAAAATACTTTGATCCCAAAAACCTGTTCGAATTACCTAAATCTATAGAATATTTGGAATGCGTTATAAGATTTACGTCCTCGATGGTGGATCAAACCACTTAGGTGATATGTTGCGTGCACTCATGCCCTAGGAAGCCGAAGCATAATTCTATACAAAAGGTCATTCCCAATTGCAATTTCGAAAGCCTCGAAGCATGGGCGCCAACCTCCACTCCTTGCTAAAGAGACTATACAACTCCTGGCCCCGAACACATGACAAGCATGCATGATCGCGATCATCTAACATTTGTTCTCAGTAGAGGTGAGATGATTCTGGCCCCTTACTTAAAATCATGATTGCCTACGCAACCACAACCGCCACGACGCTCCCGAAGATCTAACCTCAATAATCAGTCAGAGAACAGCTAAAAAGCTGAACTCTGGGGCTTACTGATTCCCGCAGAAATAACGTGGAGTTGTCTAGATGGCTCCCTGCTAGCCTTTAGGAGACTGGGCTCCCTCTTGCCCCCGGGGAAGAGTATAAGGGAATCGACATTTCAATAAAAACGGTACAACAACATAAAAACAGATACTAAAGTGACAAAAATTGCTTAAATACTTGAAATAGTATTTCAGTCCTCCATGGTATTTTTTTTGCTCAATTTCAGAAAAATACTAGCCGATGATGCCGTCTCACCACAAACCTTACCAAATAGTCGCTTTCTTTAATTATAATGGTTTTTTGAGCACTGTATATGAATTTTGTGAGTTTCATATGTGACAATTTTGTTTGTTTACATAACTTCCCAATTAAAAATGAGCCTTATGGCTAAAGATGATTTGGTTGAAAAATGCGCGTTTCGGTCAACTTTTTAATTAGCCAAATGAAAAACGTTCGACGTAAAGAATGGTCGGTCGGCTTTAAGGAGTCGAACTTTATAAGCGTGAAGATGAAGACAATGTTTACCGTTTGCTGTACAGTAACTATGTTTGCATCACTACGGCCCTTACAAGCGTTTAGTTGTGATCTATTGTCAATAAGAATACCGCGAGACTCAAGTTCAGCGATTAAATTACGCGCAACTGTCGTCGGTCAGCTTTAACTCTTTAACAAGTTGAACTTTATAAGCGTGAGGATATAGACAATGTTGACACTTTGCTGTACAGCAACTATGTTTGCATTACTAGGGCCCTTACGAGCATGTTGTTATGATATATTGTCATTAACAATACCATGAGACTTAAATGTAGCAATTAAATTACGGTAAACAGTCTGAAAAGAAGCCTGATTACTAAGAAAAGCTGCTCGATTTTTATGTAATGTTACAGTGATATATTCAGCAATTTGATAGTCAATTTTCACTATTAAAGTTCTTTGCTCAAGAGCGAAGTGTTCCATGCTTAAAATTTTCAAATATACAAACAAAAAACATTTGACGGACGAATAATAAATGAACAAATAAACACTGCTTCGGACACAATATTTGAACCAGCTGCACAAGACCAAAGTCATAAAGAACATCATAAACGTAAAATTACAGATTATTATGATCGTAAAAGGATTTAGTTAGGAAGAAAGACGAATGAAAAAGGGTGCGACAAATTAGGTAAAAAGAGACAAACGAAAAAAACAGAGAGAGAGAGAGATGCAGGCAAAAAGGAGAGAAAGTGACGAATGCAATAATACGAAGGGAAACACGAACAAGACGAACTATATAAACACAGCTGACAATAGAACGCAACTAGTACGAGAAGAACACTAAAGATGGCAAACGGCCGAAACCGGTTTGTGCACAAACCAAATTCGACGGAAAACCGTACCCAAATAAGAATAAATCTAGCCCCGTTTGGAAGATCTAAGCACACATCGATTATTAGGTGCCTCTGTAGGCTAGTAGGTAGTGTACTAGCTTGTCAGTATATCGGTTGTGGGTTCAATTCCCAACGAAGACCTTGGTTTTTTTCACTACAAAAATAAAAATTGACTGTCGGTCATTGCTGCTCAGCAATGAAGGCATAATCACCGGTCGCTGTTGCTCTCTTTATACGGCAGTCAATTTCCGACTATCCTTCTACTTTCACCACCTGTTTCGTCTGTTCTCTATCCATTTCCTAAAGAATGTAGCACAGTACTTGACTAAATAGGCATTGTTGCCTGAAATGCTACTTCTCTTTAAAAAAAAAAATTTTGTTCATTGACAACTTAACTTGAGGAAACAATGAAATGTCCTTAGAAACTAGCTTTACTACCATTAATCAATTTAGTGATTTTATTTTAAAATACTTGTTAATTTGGGTTAGTAGCACACTGATAACAAAGATGAAAATAAAAGACATTTTGTGTGTGTACCACGAAAGTGGTTGTATTGTGCATAAAAGTGCTTTATTTGCATGACTGTTATACAACTATCAAAAAGTAACTTAATGACACAATAACTTTAACGATTAAAGTATTAGAAATTTTATTGTTAATAAAAGAAAAAATAGAATGAAAATTTCAAATTATCTTAAATCTTGCTGAACAAAATTATGTCTTAAGAGACAAAATTATTTGTATGCAAAAACTCCCCTTTTACTTTGGCTTAAATTATATTATTTTTTATGGGTTCTCAAAAAAATTAAAAAAAAAAATGTTAATTACAAAATATATAACACTTTTAATATATTTTTAGCACTTTAAATTTATACGAAAATAACACGCATAAATTATATTTGTGCTGTTTGATTTTTACTTTTGTCATGTTTTTTGTTTCATTTGTCTGATATTCTCAAATGATTTCAGTTTATTATTTCATAGGCAATTTGTCGCTCGTATACTTTCGGGGTAAATGAGTGGGAGTTTGTGTTCTCAAAGTTATTTGTGCTGGGGATAAAGTAATTTCATTTATTATTCACACAAATCAAAAATACACATTCCTTTTGTTGGACCTTGGAGTATTATTAAAGTAATACTATTATATGTGTGAGTCAATGTCAATTGACGAAATCAAAGCCAAATGTTATATTTCTTATACTGGCAGAGAAATAATTCTATTTGAAAATTGATGTGGCAAATTATACTTTAGGCATCGTTTCTTTCTTTTTTTTTTTTTTGATTTTGCTGACATCAAGAAATGGCGTAAAATATTAATTTTTGCTGATTTATCAATTGTATCATAAGGATGATTTAACTTTTCCATTTCAGCATGTCAAACGTTGTGTAGTTAATATCCCAGAAGAGATACTTGGGATGGACAATCAATTATTCGTTGCTTTTTCTACACACTTAATTTTATATAGAGATGTGTCTTACAGTTGTTTCTATATAGAGTTGACTGTATAATAATCATTGTTATGTGGAGTAGACTATATAGAATTCGTCTGTAATATAGAGAAAACAGCTTAACAGTCGTCTCTATATACAATAGTCTGGATACAAGTTGTCGCTGTATAAAATAAATTAAATAACTGTCGCCTTTATATAAAACTATTTGTATAAAAGTCGTCTCTGTACAGAATTAATAATGTCGATGTGTGTGCTTGAAAAATGTGTTTATAATAATAGCTAAATGAGTTAATACATTCTTCAAAATATTATCCGTCAGTAGCCACTATTTGTACCTATAACTTTCTGATAGCATATGAAAGATAAAAAATGAATCAAGTTAATTTCTTTTACCCCGAAAGGGCGTTCTACATTGATCGAAAAAAATGATGATCATAAGAGGTAAGGTCTAGGCTATATGAAGGGTAAGACAAAACTTGCCTCTCACTGACTATTTTCCAAAAGGGTTTTTGATCAGTCTATGTGATATGTGATTGAACGTTGGCATGATGGAAGATTATGGCCTCGTTTCTGGTCAAATATTCTGTTTGTTTTTCATTGATTGTTGTCTATAAACAAATTAATTGTCTTCGGTGCAGGTTCCCTGTTATCATCTGACTTGAGTTCAAGAGCTCATAATACAAAACACTCTTCTGATCACACCAAATACAAAGCATTACCTTCGCATTATCAATATTCGACTTCGCTATTAATTTGGCTGGTTATCCTGGTTTAGGTTATCGTTATGTATCCATTTTCCATCACCAGCAATAATACAATGTAAAAATTACTTCTTCTCGTGGCGTTCAAGCATCATTTCCGGACATGGAAAATCGCCTCTCAACGACTCTCGGCTTCAATTCATATTGATCTTAAGTTCCTTGCTTTTAAAGGAATCAAAATGATTTAAAAAATGGCTGTATGAGTTCCAATGATAAGCCAAGTTCTTCTTGGATTTGATTACAATATGCGTGAAGTAATGCTTTCAATTCGTTATCTTCAAACTTTTGCGGCTGACCAAACCTCTTCTTGTCTACTATGTCGAAATGACTGCTTTTGAATCGTGTAAATCATCGTTTATAAATTTTTCGAGTTGATACTTGTTGATCGTACGATTCTGCCAACAAACGATAACTTTCAGGATAAAACGATTTCTTCAAATGAAAACAGATTATCAGACTTCCCGGCAAAATATTTTTATTAGATGCCAAATTCGTTATTCGTTTATTTGCATAAGACAGTAATTTGCATAATCTCCTGTTTGCTCTCAAGCAAGTAGTCGGGGTTATTCTGCTTCTAAAATTGCACCTTGAGGGCATTGATAAGCGCATAGTATTAACTAATTATTCTCAGTTATTCTTAGCTTTTTCTACAAAGTTAACTTTATACAAAGCCGTTTCCATATAACAATCATTGTCAGGTGGAGTAGAATATATAAAAATCGTCTCTATATAGTATAAACAACCCAACAGTCCCCTTTATAAACTGTAGATTATAGAAAAGTAGACTACTATTGGATTTTTTTTTGAAAGAGAAGTAGCACTTGAGGCAATGCCTATTTGGTCAAGTACCGTGCTACATTCTTAAGGAAAGATTTATCTTTTAATTTCTAAACCCGCAAAGCTTTTATGCTTGTCTGCAGGGATAGAGAAGGGATAGAGAAGAGATGAAACAGGTGGTGAAAGTAGAAGGATAGTCGGAAATTAACTGCCGTATAAGACAGCACAGCAAACAGTGACTATGCCTTTATCGCTGAGCAACCTAACCGACAGTCAATTTTTATTTTTGTAGTGAAAAAAACCAAGGTCTTCGTTGGGAATCGAACCCACAACCCCCATACTGACAAGCTACTACACTACCTACTAGCCTACAGGGGCACAGTTCATAACAGTTCATTTAAGGTAAAGCTGTTTTTATAAAAGTCTCTTTTGTTTAGAATTAAGTATACAGAGTGTTTTATAGAGGTATAAAAATTTGAAATGAATTAAAACAAAAATTAATTTTTTTTTAAATTGACATGAAACTTACTTTAATCGAAAAATAATCTTCTGGCATTAACTATGCTTTCCCGAGTATGATCGCAACAATTGGCTTGAACGCAGTCTATTCAGAAGATATAATATTCAATAATCTTTTCCAATATTTGTGGCCGTATATCGGCAATAATATCCTTTATTATTAACTTAGACTAGCAACTTCACACATTCCGACAGAAAATAGTATAGCGGCGTATAAAGGCTCTATTTTAGAGGCCATTGCACGGGTCCGAAATGTGAAACTATGAGGTTTCCTCAATAAATCAATTATGCCATGATCTGTGTGACAAGCTGTGCCGTCTTGCTGAAACTAGAGCTCCTGAACATCATGTTTGTTCAATTGATGAATGAAAATGTCAGTAATCATGGCTCTATAGTGATTACCTTTGACTATAACGTTATGACCAGCATCGTTTTTAATGGAGTATGCACCAATAACTCCACCAGCTCTTAGAGCACAACAAACAATCATTTTTCAGCTGGCTGTAACATTGTCTCAAGATATAGCTGAGGATTATCGTTCAGTCAAACAAACGTGAGCTTCATCTCCAAACAAAAATTCTCTTATGAAATCGGTAGCGGGTAATGCGAAAAGAAGCATTATTTTCAAAATAAAATTGCACAATTTGGAAACGTTATTCAGTCATCAGTTTATTCATGTTAAGGTGCCAATTCTAACTGACAAACTGACTGCAAGTTATAAAAAGGTGGACAACTTAAAATTCTGTAACTCTATAAAAAACATTCTTTGGAACAGTTGCCTCTTTGTGAAATTAACTGCATACACATACACTTATCCCCTGGGTGTAGTGCTGGTGGACACTGTCCCACTCTGACATGTAGATTTTGTAGACAAAAGGTGGCACCAGTCGCCTGGATTAGCAGAATGCTGATACTGGAAGAATTAGACTCTTAAAATTCAACCAATGATTTATCAACTTGTACCACGGGAACCGGTAGCCAACAGAGCTATAGCCTACTACTGATTATTGCAATAACGTGGTGACTGTGATTTAAACTCAAGCCGCAAGAAGGTTTTGCTTTTTTCAAGCCCCTTAAAGCTAGTAGTAGTAGGGTTTGATTCCCAACCAAGACCTTGGTTTTTTTCACTACAAAAAATAAAAATTGACTGTCGATGGGGCTGCTCAGCTGTGAAGGCATAGTTCCTGGTCACTGTGCTGTCTTATACGGCAGTTAATTTCCGACTATTCTTCTACTTTCACCACCTCTTTCTCTATCCCTTTCCTAAAGAATGTAGCACGGTACTTGACCAAATAGGCATTGCCTCAAGTGCTACTTCTCTTCAAAAAAAAAAATTCAATCGTAGTCAATAGTATGTCGTATTAATTGCAGTGAGACAGTAGTTTAAATATTTTTCAGCTCTTAAGGAAGGAGTTGGGGTAGGCCCCTCTATGCTGTTAATCTGAATTTCCTTTCTGCGTATACCGTGCATCTGGAAGCCATTAGTGGACACATAGTAATCACTAAGTGGTAAGACCCGGGCCGTATGACTATGTACCTACGTTAGTATGATACTGTGTGCAGATTGTGATCTGTATCTGTGTAAAGAAATCTGTATAACAATCATCTCTGTGTAGTAATAACATTCTATACAGAGTTTACTAAGAAATAGTCCTTTGTGTATAGAACTGGCTGTCTAACACTTCTATTTCTAAAATAAATTTTCCTGACTGTGTATATTTATTTCTACGTAAATTTAATTCCTGACTGTGTATATTTATTTCTACGTAAATTTGATTGTTTTGTAATCTCGATATAAAATGGGCAGCGAGTAAGAAACATTTTCATACAAAATTCAATTCTAAGATGAACAGACCTCAACATGTTGGTTATGAAATAAACAATTTTATGTGATTTCCACTACTTACTTGCATGTACCGCCATTTTGACAAATATTTGTATGTGGATCTTCACACAATGGACCACGACCACAATCCATGCCACTGAAGCCAGGAAAACAGGAACAATAATATGAACTAAAGTTGAAGAAAAAAAGAAAACAAATAAAACAATTTTAAATTGCATGTAGCAACAACTAGTGCAACTTAAATCTGTAAATAAAAAATATAAATAAAATTTCAACAGGTTTTTAAATCAATTCAAGCCATTAACCACCCTAAATAATTAACAGTTATTTTCGGTTATTTATTGCTGAACAATTTCGTAAATATAAAATAAATATTTTTTGCTGCAGTATTTTTTCTGGTTTCACACAAAATTTCCCCTAAAATTTTAACTCTGTCAGCTTATTTGTCACATTGCATGCATAAGTGTCAAGCTTGACAGGTTGTGGGAAAAGAGTTTAAAAGCCTGATAAAGAAGGATAAAATTTATAAAAATATTTATTTATTTTTTTCAAAATTTGTTCAAAAGTATTTTTTATTCAATTTAATTGATTATTCCTGCTTAAGATTGTTGTTTTATTTTTCCTTTGCAGAAATGTAATGTAATTATAAAATTTGAATAATTGCAATATTGAAAGTTTCCTCTTGTTATCCTTATTTCAAATATTTAACTTTCCTAATGCTTTTGTGTTGTTGTCTATCAGAACTTCAATTTAAATTCAAATACATCCACAGCCATTTCAAGTGCCAAATTTTTGCATTACGACCGGTTTTAATCCTTTTGTTGTGCATTATTCTTTTAGGTTAACTATCGATATAATAAAAAATAAAGTTTTTTATAAGGGAGTTAGTAAAAATAGACAGTTACCTTATTTTGGTGAGCAAAATCTATTTTGAATAAACTCTTTTTAAAAAAACATTTCAAGTAAAATAAAAAATAAATTTTAGCAAATTTTAGTTTGCTAAAATTTGAATGGGAGATGAAATATCAAGTTTTTTTATATAGAGGTATAGAACTTTAAGTTGGCAAATTGTCAGCTATCAACCGTTTTACGTTTACCTTGGTTTGGCATTTTAACAGGAATAGACAGATGCCTGAACACCGCTTTCAAGTTGGGCGCATTGCAAGATGGCCGTTGATGCCAATTTTCATAAGTGAATTTTGTGTTGAGCGGAAGCTCCAAGAGATTTAAAAGCTGGCCATTGATCCCTGCTTCTTTAAAAACGAAAATATTCAAATAGTTACAGTTCATGATGACTGCAATAGAGTCATGATTATTAACTTTTTCGCTCATCAATTGAACAACAATGAGGTGCAGGATCTTTAATTTCAACAAGACGGTGCTTGTGCCACAATTGATTTACTGAAGAAAATCTTTGGTAACTACAAAGTTCCCCGTTTCTAGCCCTTGGCCTCCAAGATTTTGCGATTTCATGCCGTTAGACTATTTTCTGTAAATATAAGTGAAGTCGCTAGTCTATACCGATAAACCCGAAAAAATGGATCCAATTGAGAACAACATTCACCACATTATTGTCGATATATGATCACAAGTGTTTGAAAAAGTCACGAGAAAAGGGATTTTAGGATTACAGTTTCTCCGAACCAGCTGTGGCGTTAATATGCCCGGAAGTCATATATAAATTATAACGCCACAAGTTTATTTTTCCAGTAAAGTAAAGTTCATGTCAATTTAAAAATTTATCTTAATTTTATTCCATTTCCAAATTCTATACCTCTCTAAAAACAGCCTTTACACGGTTTAAGCAGAAGTAAATTTGTGAAGTAAAATTGTCGTCAATCTGTTTAATAAAGCAGCAGGTTGACCAATTTTTCTTATAAAGAAAAAACCTAGCTGGATTGGAGAGCCCTTTAAGACTGTTATCGATAGCTAAGATTGTATATTGTTGAAACAAAACTGCAACTTCTTTAAAGAAACGAGAGACGATGCCTTTTACAAGAGAGTGAAAACTATTCATTAGAAAAGAATTTTCCCTACAGCGTCTTTTTTGAAAAAGGAAAGTTCAACTTTCTCTTTTTGTATGTAAAAGGTATTTTATTAACTTGTTTTATAGAAAGAAATATTTTCATATAGAGAAAACCTTTTTATTGGAGAATTGGTCGTCTTAATAGTTATACAGACGCTTTTCCTGGCTTTTAAAAGGAAATCGATATAAAACAATCCGGGAAACTTTTGACCGGTCCATAGATGATGTGTCATTAGCAAAAAAGAGTATTTCCTAACTTTAGAAAGTTCTTGTTAATGTTATCAGCTGACTCATTATTGGAAAAACAAGGACCGAAACTTCAAAGGATAATATATTACCCAAATGTAAAACTATTGGAATACCAAATGTTTCCTTAAATAAACCAATTGTGGCACGAGCTGTGTGACATGTTATGGCATCTTGTTGACATTATGGATGCTCAAATGATAAACGCAACAGTTGGTATTGGCTCTATAGGGGTCACCTTTGACTGCAACGGCCAAATTAGCATTATTTTTAAAGAAGTATGAGCTATTTATTTCACCAGCCCATACAGCACTCCAAATAATCAGCTTTGCTGGATTAACTCAACATATAATTAAGGTTTACCATAAAAGCAAGTGCAGCAGTTTTGTGTATTAAGGTGTCCATTCAAACAATAGTGAGCTTTATCGCTCGCTTATGAAAACCAAGAAAATTCGCTTTTGAAAACGCAACGGCAATTTTTTTCTTGGCCTCAATTAGCACAGATTGGGACACAGTTTAAGGTTAGAATGTAGCCCTAATCTGGTGGTGGTTTCAGTATAAAGAGAACATTGAAGATGGCAAATAGCGGAAACCGGTTTGTTCAAAAACCAAATTTGATGAGGGTCGACGTAAAACCGTACCCAAATAAAAATCTCTTATAACTGGCTAAAGTACAGTAAGTCTACAAAGGTCCTCGTGATACATAACACACTTCCGGTGGCAATTTCAGAAGTACCACAAGTAGGGCCCTGTGTGTTACTGGTTCCCGTGTTACAAGTTTGTAAGACACTGTTCGAAGCTTGAGTCTAGCTTTACGCTCTTACTAAAATAAGCGACTGGTGCCGCTTTTTACCCCTAAAAGCACGTGAAAATATGGGAAGGTGGAAGAATGGGAAAATATGGGAAGAATGCGCGCACTCGAAGTGGAGCTCAAATAGCACAATCTGGTGCTATTGTTCAGACATCAGTCTATTCATGACAGCTGACAAAATAGCCGTCAATTAAAAAATTGTTTTTTGTTTTTTTTTTTAAGAAGGAGCACTTCAGGCAACAATGCCTATTCAGTGTCAACCATGCTACATTCTTTAGGGATAGAGAAGAGATGAGACATATCGCGAAAGTAGAGGAATAGAAACATAGCTCTTGATTTTTGTAGTGAAAACACTATCCCTAGATTAGTAGGTTAAGTTCACTTCCTACTTGCCTCCCCCCCCCGGGGACACATTTATGGTCTTTATAGTACGTAACAGCTATCTAGATCTGTGCAACTGGGGGAAAAAGGGAGCCCAGTCCCCTGAAATCAGACAGGGAGACAACTGGAAGCTCCACTTTATTTCCACGGGGGCCCGCGGAGTTCATTATATGTCTCTTTAGACTTATAATAGTTCTCTGGCTGATCATTAAGGTTGGCCCCTATATGGGAGTATCCTGGTGGTTGTGGTTTTGCGGCCCCATAACAGTATAATGGTTATTATGATGGCCAGGATCATCTCACTGATAATGACACGCAAAATGAATGATCCAGTCCAGTGAGCATGCTTGACATGTGTTCTGGACAGGAGTTAGAAAGTCTCCAACTCTTTAGCAAGGTGTGATGGTTTGCAGACCTGTCCTGGAATCATTCAAGTTGCAACTAAGTGGTTCTGTTGCTTAGAATTATGTCTTCGGATATCTAGGACGAGCATGACGTTCCAAATTATGTATAGCGGTTTGTCCACCATCTGATTAAAACTACATAGCCAGGCGCGGATGTAAAACAAATCACACTCTGCTTACTAGCCTACCGGGGCAGCTTTAGTTACTAATAGGCCCATGTTATCGAAAATTAACTGTCGTATAAGATACCACAACGACCAGTGACCATGTTTTCATCACTGAGCAGCCCCACTGACAGTTAATTTTGATTTTTTGTAATGGAAACTGCCAAGGTATTTGTTGGGAATTGAACCCACAACGTCCAGACTGGTAAGCTAGTACACTACCTACTAGCCTAAAGGGGCACCTAATAAAGTTAATAAAGTGTTGCCAACTTACAACTATATATACCTCTACAAAAAAAATTCTTAGATTTAAAAATTCCTTTATAAATGTGACAGTTGACTCTGAAGAAATGCTGTTGATTCTTTTGTTATTAAAATAATTCGCCCTTTTATTAGACAAGACGAAATACTTACATAATGTACAACAACAACTATTTACATAAAATTGGAGCTGGTAAAAAACAAAAAACGTCTGCTTATTTTAAAACGTGTAAGTCTTTCAAAGCGACTATTCGTATTGGAATGAATGTATTCTAATGTATTCTAATTTTTAATAGATAATGAGGATTATGATCAGTAAGCTTATGCGAATCCTTAATATAGGATCTGATAAGCGATTTTTATTCAGTAAAAATTTTGGTCCAGTTAATAAACAAAAATATATATTCCCTCCAAAGCCTAAACCAAAAAGGCTTTCTTACCATCAAGTGATGACTTTGTAGATAAAAAACCAAGACTGGGCATGTAATTGATTTTTGACAACATTTAAATTTTATTAAAAAATCCTTCTTCCTAAAAGACATAATTTGTGTTTATGTGTGTCAAATGCATATGCAGAGTACAAGTAAAATTAACCTCAATATATGAAAGCTGACATATTCAACAATCTAAACAAATGTCTTCATACAGAATTATGTAAAGAAATTATTGGCATGTCATGCAGCAGTTATTCAATATAAAATCAACTCATATTCTCTCACAGTTTCTTCCTTAAATAAAATCTTTATTTATTCGAATTTTTTGGGTAAAAAACTTGCAAGAAATTGTCTCTTTTTTTGACAAAAAGCCAAAGTGCATTTTGAATAAATGATGCAAAAGCCACATCAACAGACAGCTACATTAGCACCAGTAACGAGTTTAAGTTTTAATACCAAACAAAGTAGATAAGATAAATGTTAAAAATTACTTTAAGCTCATAATGAGCATAAATAAAGGAAAATATTGTTAACTTTTTTTAGAGTAAATAACATTAAGGAAATAATTGGCATAAATTATTTGGGTCAGAAGAAAAGAAAAACGAAGCAGCAAGAACTGAAGGAATTTATATATTTAACTCTGCCACTTTCATATTTTGAGTCTTAAAGAAGATGAATTTGAATTCAGTTTACGCTGGCGACTTTATCCCCGCAAGGAAGAACGTAAGAAGGAACTCGGAGAAAAGGTAAAATTATTTACGAACGTTTACGTAAAAAACCTTCCAGATGATGTTAATAATGAAAAGTTAATAGAAATGCTTGCGCCATATTTCAAAATTACCAGCTACAAAGTCATGACTAAAGAGTATAGTAAAAGCATGTTGCCTTTGAAATTATTGAAACAGCCGAAGCTGCAGTCGAAGCACTTAATGATAAAAATATGAGTGATCGTAAAACCTTGTATATGGTCCGTGCCCAGATAAAAGTCGAACATCAACAAGAAGTCCGAAGAGTTAAAGAAGAAACGTTAGGAGTCAGCCTTTGGCGTCAGTTAAGAATCTGAATAACACTGTCGACGATCAACGTTTGCATTCCTACATTCCTTCCATTCTTTGGTGAAGAGTGTAACATTTCATGCTTAAAATTTCCTAACTTCTTGCTAAATAAGTGCCAAAGCGTGATAGCTTATTTTTTACATTTAACCATGTGACTTACAATTTACTTTCTAATCTCCAATTTAACCAACTTAAAAACATAATTAAAATTACTCATACGCCACCGTATGCTACTGAAATATTTAAACGCATTGAAGTGTTTAAATTTATTTAATTTATTCAAATTTCATTTTATATAAAATATGAAATAAAAATAAACAAAAAAAAAAATAAATAAATAAAAGAATAACAATGAAAATATCAGTTACCTGACGCTTTGTTTCATTGTGTTTGCTAGCTTTTGTTTTGTAAATATGACAACCTTAACACGAACAGCAATTAATTTTTTTTTACCTTTCCGCTTTAATTTTTTTATTACTTAAACTACTCGTATTACGAAAAATAAAATAGTAAAAAAATAAAATAAAATACACAGACACATGAATTAATATTTGCTGCAAACAAAAAGGTGAGAAAAAAAAGCAAACAGATGTGAAATATATGTCGACAGAGCCTGTAATCTTAACAGGCCATAAAGGGCAGTTTTTTATTTATCACAAATAAATTTGCTGGCAGTGTTGCTGTTTATTATAAAAACAAATTGGTTTAATGCACACTCATTTTTATTCTACATTTTTTTGTTGGCATGTAGCGTAGAGAAATTAATATTCTTTACACTGAAGTGTAATTGGGCTTATCTGAAGACGATTTAAGAGGAATTAGCAAAAACATTAAAGAAGTTAGTCAAGAAGCCTCTTTATAAATTCACTGTAAGCTTAATTATGGGCTTGGTAGGCCTTCTTCTTTTTATTAATATATTTTTAATGGACTAAAGATTATCATTATACTTCACGTGAAAATACCTTATAAAATTTAGGAAATATATACCGGATAAATAAATTTGATTTTAGATATTTTAGAATACATTTTTAGACAGTTTCAGTTTTCTCGATAAAATAATAAAGAATAACAGACGTCCTCCATTTTCACAAAATTATTAAGCCCATTTTGCAACAAAGCTTTGATAATCTTTTTAAAGCAGCTCAAATTTCAGTCTTCAGAGTGTTAGATATTTTAGTGTTGTCCATGTAAACCCAATTTTTAAAATGACCCCGAAGAAAATAACCCAGTGATGTTAAATCACAGGTGGCCAATTCACATCCTAAAATTTGTGATAATATTATTTGTCTACATAATCCCCTAATTGAAACTAAGCCTCAACCGTGAAGAATATTTTTTTTTGTTTGTTGAAAAATCAGTTTTTCAAACAGCTGATTGACAAACGTGGTAACGACACTATTTCCCAGGTTAATGGGGTTTTTCCCAAAGGCTTCCGGGGTCGTGTTGTGCCAATGTTTAATTAAAACACGGCTGGTTGATTCGATGTAAGTTCTTAGCCTTTATTTGCCACTAATCTCCTTAACGGCAGCTCAACCTCTTTGCTTCGTGTGCCGTACAATGGTGTGCGCAGGTATCTCTGGACTAGGTGCTACATATCCACAGTTAGTGGATGAGAGAAATTGTGCAGAGTAAACACTACTAGAACATAATTTTACGCAGCTTTAGCTACTTCCAGTAGCGACTGTAGACACAAATCAGGGTGGGTAAAAACCACTGCATTAGTTTGTGACTTCACTGGTGCTGTAAGACCAGCACCACAAGATAATAGTTAGTGTACGAAGAAAATACCCAGAACGCCGAAAATTATGTAGGATAGTAACTGCTAGAACACAATTTAACGCTGCTCTGGTCACTCACAGTAGCGACTGTAAGCACAAACTAGGATGTGTAAAAACAACTGCAATAGTTTGTGACATCGCCGGTGCTACTATGGCCAATACCACGAGATAATAGTTAGTAAATGAGGGAGATACCCAGAACACTGGAAATTGTGCAGAGCAATAAGCACTACAACGCAATTTAACTCCGCTCTGGTAACTCCCAAAAGCGACTGTATGTACAAACCTGGCTGGATAAAAGCCAATGCACTAGTTTGTGACCTCACCGGTACTGTTTGGCCAGTACCACGAGATAGTAGTTAGTGTACAAGGGAACTACCGGAAATTGTGCAGATTTATAACTACTAGAATACAATTCAACGCTACTGTGGTCACTCCCAGTAGCGACGGTCGGCACAAACTTGGATGGTTAAAAATCACTGCAATAGTTTGTGACCTCACCGGAGCTACTATGACCAGCACCACGAGATAATATGAGTGTATGAGGGAAATACCCAGAACACCGGTAATTGTGCAGATTAATAACCACTAGAACACAATTTAACACTACTCTGGTCACTCCCAGTAGCGACGGTAGACACAAACCAGGCTGGATAAAAGCCGAAGATATTCAGAAATATTTTCGGGCGATATATTCCTATCATAAAGTTCTTCGTTATATACCCATTCGCTGCCGCACACAAGTACACACACAGCTGATATATAAAACAGCTGGGGGATGCGTTCATTGTCAGCCGTAACTTGTACCATTACGTAAAGATGGCGCTGCCCACTGAGCTACGGTTAAGTTTAATATATAAAATACAAAACTATAAATATAATTATTATCTTCTATATACATATATAAAAATAAATCGGGTTTTCCTTCCTAACGTTATAACTCCAGAACGCACTAATAGATTTCCATGGTTTTGCATTGGTTGGAAAGGTTTCGGGCTCCTTGAGGTTTATAGCAAAAATTTCAAGAGAAAAAGCAGGAAAACAGGGAAAATCATTTTTCACATACAGCGCCATCTCTGATACATCTCTGATATCATTTACTACAACGGCACCAGTACGTGGTGTATGAGTATCCCTCACGAAAATAAGTACGTTTCATTTTAAACAAATGGCGCCGGTGAGTGGTGCATTGTTTGACAGCTACTCGTGCGCATGTGAAATCGAGGTTAAAGTTATTTGTTTCCCAACAGTTCAATTGGAGCCATTAAATCAATCACGCGTATTGTGCAAATTTTTATTCAACTTCAACAGCAGGCATTTGTCTTTAAGGTGGTAAGTTGAACTGTGTAAATTATGTGGATCGTGCATTTGAGGTTAAATTCACTAGTCTGTCCATAGTCCAAAATGCCGAGAGGATGACATGCGAACATCGGCCGCAGCACAAGACACGCAAGCCAGCAACAAGTGTATTCGCATAACTTAAGCGAAGAAAAACAAACTATAATAAGAGAAAATGCCCGCGAAGCACGCGAAGATCATTGGCATCGCTTGGCATTCCAATATGATCCCACTGCGTACTACAGTGATGATGACAATTTAGATATTGGACCAATGACGACTGTATGCCGATATTACAATGCGTTAAAGTTGAAAAGAGAAACGGCTGAATTGTGCTGCACAAGTGGAAAAGTCAACCTGGATCCATTACTTACACCACCACAGCCACTGAAAAAAATTGGTCGATGGAACTGATGCCATTTTCTTCAACACATCGTTGAATATAATAACTGCTTTCGCATGACTTCCTTTGGAGCTAATAATATTCGAGAAGGGGACTTCATGCCGACTTGGAAGGTAAACAATTTTATTCAACCAATCACTCACACCAATCACTCACACCAACACAATCAATTGCAACACGTAACAACTACACATACACCACACACTACTTTATCACACGATCAAAAGTCACACGGTATTCAACATCAGACCAAAAAATAAAAATGCGGTTTACCAAAGAGCGCTTCAATGAAACGGTTAATTTGCGGACACGTATAACGCTTCGATTCAGTATTTACTTTGGATTCACTTTCATTTTTTTACTTAGAGAAGTTCAACTAAATTCCACTTCATTTTTGTAATCGAAATGAATTCATCACTTTTGTGCAATAAAATAAAATGTTTCCTTTTCAAATATAAACTGTGTGGTTAGATTTACATCCACGCCTGGCCATGGAGCCTTAATCAGATGGTGGATCGAACCACTGCATAATTTAGAACGTCATGCTTGTCCTAGGAAGCCGAATCCATAATTCTATGCAACAGAACTTTCTAGTTGCAACTTCGATGATTCCAGAGCAGGGCTGCAAATCATCACTCCTTGCTTAAGAGTTGGAGACTTTCCAACTCCTGTCCAGAACACATGTCTAGCATGCTCACTGGACTGGATCATTCACTTAGGGTGTCATTAACAGTGAGATGATCCTGGCGACCATATTAAACAAAAGACCTGATATGGGGCCGCGAAATCACAATCACCACGATACTCCCATATAAGGGCCAACCTCAATAATCAGCCAGAGAACTATTAAATGTCTAAGGAGACAAATAATGAACTCTGCGGGCATTACTGATTCCCGTGGGAATAAGTGGAGTTTCCAGTTGTACCCCTGCTGACTTCAGGGGACTGGGTGCCCTTTTTCCCCCAGTTGCACTATGTCTAGACGGTCGAAGTTCTATAAAGACCATATTTATGTGCCCCTGGGGGGTTTTCAAATATAAAATAAAAAAAATAATTTTTCTTCATCTTTTAATCCCCAAACGAAATGTTACAAAAAACGAAGCCATCTGGTGGCGAAACGGAGTTCGCCGGGTTCGATAGTAAAGTATAAATATAAAATAAATAAAATAAAATAACAATTCATTGGCCTTAAAAGTAAAAAGATAATAAAAATAAGTATAGAATAAAATAATAATCCATTTGACTTTGCCTGTGTCGTTCAAAAAAACGAGCACCGGAACTTTTAGCGTTACAACGTTCGATGCAAACACTGGTCACGGCTAGAGAGCTATGATTTTGTCATTCATTAATTATACCATCATGTGTAGGAGCTGTGATTTTAACAAGCAATTACAATGTGTCACACAGCTCGTGCCACAATTGATTTATTAAGGGAAACATTTGCTGATACATGATACCGACCCATGAATTGGTCCCTAAGTTAGAGCCTATTCACAAACATTCGATGCAAACAATGGTTGGTGGGCTTTTTATTAAATAAATGCCGAAAGACGACAGTTAATTTTTTGGTATTAAACAATTGATAAAAATGTATTTCCTAACCTCAAATTTGCCCAGCCATTATCTTACTGAACATGAACTAAAATTAATTAACTGTCATTTGCTATTAATACGAAAATATTACAACAAATAAATTTTAATTTTAAATTAAAAATATTTAAATTTAAAGAATAAAGTATGTATTTCTTTATTCAAGTTACAAAATGACCATTAAACAATTTGAAAAAAATTTAATAAGTATAAAATTCATTCTGGTCTGTCAAGCATAAAACACAATAATAATTTAATGAATTTTTAAAATTCATCAACAAGAATTAATAAAACAAAAAAGCCCCATATTAATAAAATGTTTACAGACTATCAATAACACAAACTAAAATAAATTCAAGTAAAATAAAATAAAAAAAACTGGTTTATGATTTAATGTTAACATTAAGAAAGCCACCGAAAAGAAAAGCCAAACAAAAGGATATTAAGAAAATCCTTCTTAAATCGATTAAGTCTTTTGTGCAGGAAATGGCATTGAGAAAATAAAATTTAGAAAGTTTTCATTTTCATTGAATATTAAGATTTTTTTCTTGATTATCGATAATTTTGAACATATAAAAAATGTGAGTTATCAAGAAAATAATAAAACAATTTTAAAGCTGTTTTAAATGAATAACTCACTAAACATAAGGAAACACATTTAAACACACAACAGGACTTTACAAACTAAATTAAACCTCTCGAAAAAGAAAAAAAAACGAAATAGAGCACGAACAACAAAGAAAAGCTAAAGAATAGAGAAAAGAAGAAACAAGTTACTCAAGCGAAAAGTAATAAATTGTTAAAGTTGAAGTCCACAAATAAAAAAAGTCTCTTTAATTGCAGTTTCTCTTTCTATTCTTTTTATTTTAACACATGATATCTATTATACAATAAAAGACTTAAAAAAATACACCACAACCACATACTTTACCGCCAATTGCCTAAAGGTCTTTTATAATTGATCAAAAATTGAAATTGAGGTTTTATATTCTTTTTAAATGTAAATCTGTCTGCTGTAATACGAAAATTCATTTCAAATAAAAGAGGCTTAAAAATGTTATTGTTTTTTTCTTCTTCTTTTTCTTATTTTTTACTGTAGTGTAATTGTCTGCAATGTTTTGCCACCAGAAAAAAAAAAAATAAATTGCTTTTTTATGCCTATCAGAAGCAATAAGATGTTTACAAGGAAAAGTCTTAAGACTGACAGCTTTTCTTGGTTAAAATACGTGAATAAAATCTAACATGCACGTGCATGCGCCATTAAAAAAAACATACAAAATATTCGCAAACTTTAAAAAACAGCTGAATTTTTTTTTTCTAATTGTAGGAAATATAAACCAGTGGTCGAACTCAGCATCGCTTTCATCCAAAAAATATAACAAAAATCATATGGCTGTTTGACATCCTTCCCTCAAAATCTAGCAGAACTTTTGATAATATTAAAGTAAAAATTGACGGCAATATTATGGATTTCGTGAACTCTGCATCTAACTTGTGTGTAATTTTTAATGGTAGACTAACCTTGTCTCATAACACAAACACTGTTGTTGGCAGAGTTTACGGAAGGCTTCACACTGTAACGACACGTTCTAGCGATGTCCTAGGTCTACCCTAGGACATCGCGACGTCCAGGGTTCGTTACAAAAATTTTTTGTTTCCAATAACACGAGTGACACTTGTTTTTCTTTTTCACTAATAATTTTTATTACAGTCCACTCTTAAATTTAGCTTAAAATTATACTAGACGGCACTATTGAGCACGCCAACGACTATTCACCGTTTCGCAGCCCTCAAGAGTTCTCGCAGGTCGACACCTACTCTCCGCCGGCTAGCCTACTGCTTCTCACACTGGAGCGATTAAGGTTTCGGTCCAGTCTGAGCAGAACAGTTTGCCTGTCCACCAATTTTCGACTAGTGGCGGTTGTCACGAATAAAATTCTGAGACAACCTTTCGACGTCTTAATTGGTGTTAGCCTTTTCCACGACTTTGTCCGTCCTGTTCAGCTAGGGCGAATAAAATTTTGGCCTGACGGAATAAAGCGCGGCCTTGCTCTGTCCTCCATCATCTAGGCGAATAAAACTCTGGCCAGGTGAAGCAGCGGCAGAACTTTCTTTGCCGTAAACCTTAATTATACATAATTAATTCGAAGTCGTTTAAAATTCTGACTTTGATTAACCGAGCTGAACCTATTCCCAAGACTATTTTAATTAAGTTGAATAAAATTCTTACTTAAAAGAAGTCTTGCCCGGTTGCTTGCCCGTGCCTAACTCTTCTAAAGTACTCAAGTATACCGCTTTTATAGGTTTCTGCTAGGCACACATACATACACCGATACCACTAAGCGCCAGCTGTTTGTGAATGTTTAGGGTTGTGTTTAATGGTATGCTTTCTTACAAAGGTATCCTCTATATGTCAATAGGTGGCGCTTCTTAACGGCTATTCTTTGTCTTAAAATTAATAACATTATAATTCAAAGTATTTTGTTCATTTATAAAATTAAACAAATAAAAAAAAACAATAAAAGCAATTATAAAATATAATGGAGTTCATTTAATAAAAATGTTTTTTTCTTAATTATGAAATTCATTAATCAATAGAAATTAAGAAGTGTGCAAAATGTATACAGTTTAATTGATTGTCTTGTGTGGTCCAAAAACAAGCCTGCCAACTTTTGGTCGCCACAACACGCTATGGGCGATAAAGGATTCTACTCTGTTTGCTATACGCATGCTATTGCCAAACCTTACCTGATCCCTTCATTCCTTTACGGATGTAAAATTTATGCTAATTATGATAGTATGGAGCGACCCAAATTGGTGGTGGTGTACAACCGCCATGATCATATCTTATGCTACCCTAAAATAATTTTTGTAATGACATTCTAAAATCTCCCAAAATGCAAGCTGCCTAAATTACTTGCACATGATCATAGTGTCTCAAGCACCATCATCTTAATATGAATGAAACTGTTCCATCATGGTTAACTACTCCATCATATTAATATGACGATTGTTGAGACACTATGTTCGTGTCACTTTAAAAATTATTTTAGGGCAGGATAAGATATGATAGCGTGGCAAAAAAGCAATCTAGAGAAAATTCAAGAGTCTGCTATCTCAATGAAAATTTCTTTTATACCGCCAGTCTTTGGAGTTCTTTGCCATACTATCGAATTTTTCAATACGAAGTTTGGTTTTTCAATTGTGACAACACCAACAACATGATGGTTTTGACATTTAGTTTTTAACGTATACGCAGTAGATGCATTGGTAGTTAATGCAAATTTCGCGCGAAAATCGTATTAAAATACTTAAAATCCACCATGAAAATGGCGGTTCTATTAAAGTTACATATTGTAAAATTCGTGATATTTTCGGACAACATAATCATCCTTCTGATACCGCTATTAAGAATTGGTCGTTAAATTTGAGTCGATAGGCTGATACAACATGTGCAAACATCACCGCTTGTTCAACCAGGTCGTTCAACTGAAAGCACCGCAGTCGTGAACCACAGTGTTAAAACAAATCCAAATTTTACAATCCTAGATGTTTTCAATAATTAGGATCATGCAAAATCACCACAAGGCGAATTTCGCGTAAGGATTTGACTGCGAAGCATTACAAGGCTCAACAGGTGCAGGAATTTAAGCCTGACGAGCATTGAAATTGCCGTAGATTCGCTCAATTCATCAGGAGCAAGCAGCTGGTTGTTCTAAAAAAATTATTTTTTCATTTTTAGTTGTCAGTGAATGTCAACAAGCAAAGTTGCCACATTTGCGGTTCTGAAAATCCTGCAGCGTTTATTAAGAAGCCTTTGCATGCTCCACATGTCACTGTATAGTGAGCTAAATGGTCTGGAGACGTGATGGAGGCTTTTATTCGACATTATTAACGACATGAATATCACTGACATGTAGTTTTAACAGGACGGTGCCACATGTCACACAGCCAATGAAACGATAAAATTATTGCAAAAATTCACGCATAATATCATGACAATTAGCATTTAAGTGGCCAGCCAGATTTCGTGTTATGATTTACATCTGCGCCTGGCAGTGAGCCCTAATCAGATGGTGGTCAAAGCACTGGGAATGAAAAGCAATGTCATTCACGTCCTAGGAAGGCGAGGACTAATTATAGCAACAGGTCCTTCCTAGTAGCAATTTCGATGATTCCAGAGCGGGGCTGCAAACCACTACTCCCTGGTGAAGAGCTGGAGACTATCCAACTCCTGTCCAGAACACATGTCTAGCATGCTCACTGGATCTAGGATCATTCCACCAGGTAGGTGTTATTAAAAGTGAAATGATCGTGGCCACCATATAAAACTGACCTGTTATGGGGCCGCGAAACCACAACCACCACAATACTCCCGAAGGGCCAACCTCAATAATCAGTCAGAGAACACATAAAAGTCTAAAGAGACAATTAGCGAAACTCTGGAACTCGCTTACTGATTCATGTGAAAATAACGTGGAGCTTCCAGTTGAACCCCTGCTGACTTCTGGGGATTGAGCTCCCTTATACCCCCAGTTGCACAGTTCTAGATAGTCGAAGTTCTATAAAGACCGAAAGGCCAGCCAGATCGTGTGATTTAACACCACTGGAATATTTTTTGCAGTGCTATGTTAAGGACGGAGTCTATAGGCAGCCAATCGAATCGATATCAGCCGCTCGCCATTTTGCCAAAAAGTAATTAAAAACTTTAATGAAGGAATCGACAACTGTCAGCATGTTCGAAGGGTGACATTGGCCTGATATCATATTTCATTCATAATTACCGAACTTTGTTTCCTCTTCGTAATAATAATAATTCACCTGTACGTGTGTTGTGACTGAACTCCTCCTAAACAAACCACAATTTAAAAATCTATTATTTCTGCTCCTGATAGCGGTATTAAAACAGAATTTGGTATTTCGTTTGAGTGAACATGTTTTAAGTTCTGCTGCAATTATAGGCGGAATATAGACGCGTGGTATCTTCCATACAAATCTTTTTTATGTATATAATTCTAGTGTACGTGTGTATGTCAATAAATAACTTTGGGTGCCACCTTGCATGGTTTACATTCACAAACCAGCCCGGCAGATGGCGCTGCAGTTGGTATCCAGGTTGTTCAACTGCACGACTGGATCGATTTGTATACATTTTTGTGTATTCATTCATTCAATGCATTTAATTTTTTTGTGCGCTGTGTTTTGATATTATATGGTATCGGATTTACGTAAATATTTAGTGTTGTTTACTTCAAATATACACACACGCCATAAATTCGTCGCTAGCCATTAAATGCCTCCCATGTGGATTAGAGGATGACGGTGAAAGGTCCAAAGTAACATGAACTCGATTACTGCCGCCGTTAGAACAGTCGCGGTGGGCATCTTTCTTATTTGTTTGCGTTTCTTCTTTGCGATCTCACAAATTCGTTCTCGATGGGTCAAATAGTATAAATAAATAAATAAAATATTTAATACTTTCAGTTTTATTCGACCTTTTTTTTATTTTTATTAAATATTAATCTTAATCTTTTAAACGGTCCTTTAAATTATAACGATTTATTTTTTTCTCGATATTTCGCTTTCCTGCGGAAAGCTTCTTCAGGAAGATACTGATTTGCTACGCAAGAGGGAGAGATCTTCGTGTGCTAAAGTAGTAAGTCTCGAAAAGCATCTGTACCTTCGTGCTAAAGTTCTTGCTACTTCTAGCGGTAGTAAGAACTTTTGGTCATTTGTTAAAAAAGTACGCGACAATGCTAGTTATTCAATTCCGACTCTTTTTAAAAATGATCAAATATTCACTGACTCGGTTGAAAAAGCTAACCTTTTAGCTGGTATATTTGCAAATAAGTCTTTTTTGCCGGAAAGCAGTCAACCACCGCCAGATCTCGACAAAATATCAGTTACTATGCCGAGTATATTTTTTCGAGCTCGAGCGGTTAAAAGGGTTCTTACAGATCTCAACATAAACAAGTCTCCTGGGTGTGATGGGATACCAGCACTGGTCTTGAAGCAGTGCTCGTCGACGCTAGCGCGTCCATTAGCAGCCCTTTTCAGCACATTGTACCTTGTCGGAGAATTTCCGAAGTGCTGGAAAGTTGCTAATGTAACACTGATCCCCAAAAAGGGGGAGGCTAACAACCCTGAAAATTACCGCCCAATCGCAATTTGTTCTGCACTTTCTAAAGCATTTGAAAGTATGATTAATTTCCATCTAGTGAGATACCTGGAGTCCAACAGCTTGCTTAGTGACCGACAATATGGTTTTCGTAGGGGCGCTCTACGGGTGACTTGTTAGCATTCTTTTCGGAACAATGGTGTTACTCCATACATCATTTTTCAGAAAACAAGGTGATGGCTATAGATATTTCCAAAGCATTTGATAGAGTGTGGCAGGATGCACTTCTGTCAAAACTTGTTGCTTTTGGTGTAGGTGATAATTTTTCCAGATTTATATCGAGTTTTCTCAGAAATCTCACTATAAGAGTTATTATAGATGGGATTTCATCAGACAAGTTCATGGGTACCGCAAGGCTCCGTTCTTTCTCCTATGCTATTCCTTATCTTTCTAAACGACCTTCTTTGTCGAGCTTTCAACCCTATATATTCTTTTGCAGATGACAGCGCCATTTGTCACTCATATTCATTTGGTAATAGACCAGGCCATTTGGAGGGTACTTCCAAAAGGAAAAACATGAATGATACGTTTAATCACGATCTTGCGACAATCTTGAAATGGGGTCGTGTGAATAGAGTAGAATTCAATGCTCGTAAGACACAACGTTGCATGCTTACTCAAAGATCTTCGTTTGGTAGTGGTGCTGCATCTGTTACTATGGGTGATAGACGTATTACAGAATCGGAAGCTCTTGATGTTCTTGGTATGAAAATTCAGTATGATGTTCGTTGGACTAAACACATTTTTCAGGTTTCTAAAGAAGCTTTCAAGTGCCTCGGTTTTCTATAGCGGTGTAGAAGATACTTCACCCCATCCGACCTCCATACTATCTATACCATCTACATCCGTTCAAAAATGGAATACAACTCTCATATATGGGCCGGCGCTCCAAAGTCTATTTTGGGGTTACTCGACCGCGTGCAGGAGAGGGCCAAGAGGGTCCTTGCTGACAGTAGGGTATCCAACTCTATTGATTCTCTAGAGCATCGACGCAATGTGGGGCGCATTTCACTGTTCTATCGTTACTACAATGGTAAGTGCTCTAACGAAATTAGGGAACATGTTCCTGATAATCGCACGTTTTCACGTTTAACTCGATTTTCGAGGAGAGCACATCCTCTTGTGGTTGATTGGCCAGTGAATCGCACTACGCATTACAGGGAAAATTCGTTTTTCAGCAGAACAGAATTAGATCCCTCTGGAGGTCTTTCCTGTCACTTTCAATCTGAGAAAGTTCAAATCGAATGTCCACAGACACTACTCCCTCTTTCCTCTTTCCCGTAACCTAATTTCCTAGTTCTGGCACAATGCATTGCATAGGTAGGGGTCATCCCCTGAGTGCTGGTCCTATCAAAAAAAAAAAAAGAAATTCCGTGCAAATTATAACACCCAGCAAACAAGTTTTAACTTAATTTGATTGTTAGGAAAATACCTAAAAATTTTATTTATATTTGAAATCAGAAGTTATTTTTGAAGAACTTAATGCCTAAAGGGTATAGGCGAATCCTCTTATTTATGCTGCCATGTTTCTCCTTTCTTTGACAGACCTCTATCTTTGTTATCGTTATAAATTGAGTTTTGAAACTTTCATAGAATTATTTTGCTGCTACAGCGAGTAAAAAAATAGGCGGTTACAGGTAGATAATTTAAATTTAAATTTTATAATTGCTATAAATTTTACTGCCCACTAAAACAGCAAGCATAATATTTTGACTCTAAAATTTAAGGGTATTCATGGGTGATGTTGTTTGATGTATACCATAAATCTGGCAATACTATATCTGTTTCAATTTTCGTTAAGTTATATGAAGTTATTATGTCTACGTGGTGGTTTTTCGTCCGTCCGTCTGTTATAAAATCAGTTTATTTTTTCAATCAACCAAATTTATAAAATAACTTTTTACGAATATTTTACTGTCTTATTCATTTAGTTAATTTTGCAGCTGATAGCTTAATTAGTTACTTCTTCATTTACATTCTTCTTAGCATTAACAAAAACATTCGCTCTTCTCTTATATTGTTTTCTGTTTTAATTTAAATAAATTAGTTTTATAGAATTTTAATAGACAAAACTTTAATAAAAAAAAGTTATTTAAATGGAAATAAGAAATAAAATGAAACCAAAACAGTATACTATTACGTACTATTAAGCGTAATTGAAAAAAGTAAATTTATAACTCCAGTTTACTTCTTTCATAATGGTTTATTAATAGAATTAAAAAACGAATTTGAAGTTGATATTCGACACAAAAAAAGCAAAAAATTATTTTTATTAAGAGAAACTTGATTAAACCAAAATGACTTAAAAGACTCTTATTTAAATGGCTGCAGTTATTCATTTTCTTAAATGCATTGAATAACAATTTAATTTGCATATTCTTAAAATTGCTGCTTTATCTTTCTTTAAGCAAAGTTTAATTAAAAAATAGGAATTTTCTTTTTCATAAAATAGTGGCCATAAAGTTTTACAACTTTTGAAGTCATAAATCTTATTGGAAAAAAGTTAAAAGCAAACAAAATTTTAATAGACTAAAATAAAGGGTGTTTTTTATGGAGGTTTAGAACTTTGAAATGCATAAAACCAAAGATTAGCCATGAAATTTACTTTATTGGAAAAATAATGTTGTGGAATTGTAATTTAAATATGAATTTCGGTATGTTAAATCTATGGCTGGCTCGAACGTAGTCTGATTTGGAGGTGCAATTTGCATTGACTCTTTTTCTAATATTTGTGGCATGTTGTCCTTAAAGTACTCAAACGTTCTGGTCTCAGACTTTCTAGTCCGTTCAAAAAATCGATTGCGGCACAAGCTGTAACCTGTTACAGCTCAATAATCATAGTCAGAAATCATGGCTCTTTAGTGGCTCTTTTGCATATGATGCGATTTTCATTGAGAGCGCATCCATTTGTGGTCGATTGGCCAGTGAATCGCTCCACGCATTACACAGAGAAATCTTATTTTATAAGAAGAGTTCGTATGTATAATAAACTCCCTCCAGGGGTTTTTCCTCTCATTTTCAATGTAGGAAAGTTTAAATTGAATGTCTACAAACTCTACTCCCTCTCTCCTCCTTCCCATAACCTTATTTATTAAATCGCGTACAATGCATTGCATTAGTAGAAGTCATCCCCTGAGTGTGATTTGATTTACATCTGCACCGACCATATAGTGATAATCAGATGGTGGTCAAACCACTTGGTTGATTGGACATCAACCACGCCCTAGAAGGCCATCGAATACGTATATCCTCTGGTCACTTCTAGTAGCAATTTCGAAAGCCCGAAGTAGGCCGCAGCCTTCACTCATTGCTGAAGAGTTGGAGACTTTCTAAGTTCGGGTCCAGAATGCATGAAGCTAAACAAAATTTAAGAACACAACCGCAATCATGCTCACTTTATTTGGACTATTCATTGTGTTCATTGTGCATGATCCGACCCATACAACTCAAACGAGGACCTCGAAATCATAACCACTACTACACTCCCAAAGGGCCAACCTCAATAATCAGTCAGAGAACAGCTAAAAGGCTGAAAAGCCAAAAAGTTGAACTCTAGACCTTACTGATTCCCGTGGAAAAAAGTGCAATTATCCAGTTGACTCCCTGCTAGCCTTGAAGGCGACTGGGCTCCCTTTTACCCCCTTTAAAACATGTAATGACGGTGAGAATCCGTTAAAACGGATATGTCCCCGGGGGGACATATAAAGTGGCATAATGGTGGATAGACTACAAGCATGACTTCTTTTGTATGCACTGTACAACACCTCCTTGAATGCCTTTTATCATTTATAGTAACTGCGATGCAAAAACGTTCCATAGTTAATCGAATTAATTGCTTAAATAGACGATTTATACTGACCATAATGCGGACGTAGTGGGCGCTATGTATTGCGAACATAATCATGATTTTAAAAATAAATTTGAAAACTTTGGAAGCATTGTTCGGGCGTGAGCCTATTCAGGTTAGAAGGCCAAACCAAACTAAACAGTTAATCATTTGACAGCTGAAAAAAATTTAAAGTTCTATACCTTTATAAAACGCCCGATTTATGTATTAAAGTTTGTTTATAATCAAAAACACTTGTAAAAACAAAACAAAAGAAAATAATTAACTTTAATAATAAACCAAAATATTTAATTAATTAAAATAAACAAAAGATTTTGAGAATTTTTCGCAAAACTTTTTATTTGTTCTTATTTTAGATTTTCTTTTATCCCCTAAAACTATGCGTTAGTTTTAAAAGTATTTCTTTATTTGAGAATGAAATTTAATCCTGTTTGGATTTGTTGAATCGATTTTTGCACACATTCACCGAAACCTGCTCAATTATCTTAATTCAAATCCAAGCAAACATTTTTACATCGACAACATACAAAAGAATAGATTATTTTTACAAATAATTTTCGTTTTTTTTTTCTTTTTTTTTTTGTTCCAACAAAATTATAAAAAACTGCAAAAAAGAAAAACTAACGAACCTCACACAACACAAAATACAAAATGCAGATAAATAAATGACACAAAAACTATAAATTCCTCGGCTCTACATTGTGATGCAAATTTCTTATTTTTTTTTTTGATTTTTTGTTAAAACTTTAGTTTAAATATTAAAATACAGTACAACACCGTGGCGTATGTCTTTGTATATCATGATCCTTATTGCATGTGACATCTATGTTATCTGCATGTGTGTGTGTGTCTGTTTGCATTTAAATTATAATGAAATATTTTGTAGAAGAAAAGCTTGTGAGTAGCGAAAAAAAACTCAACTTTTGGTTGTATTTTCTTGTTTCTTATTTTTTTGTTTTTGCATTTTTCTCTCCTGGGTAACGGAGAGAGATCATAAATGAAATTAAAACTCATGTTTTCGTAATTTCTGTTGAAGGAAAAGGTAAATTAAAAAAAATTGTAGGGCATTACGTTTTATATTTGAATCAAATTTTTCTTTTTAAGAAAAATTAATAAATAAAAAATATTTGTTAAAAATATTACAGAAAATTTTTGAGCAAAATTTTTGCCTAAAAATCCTTTTATTTCATTCATCCATTTTATTTCCAAAAAATTCTCAATTTGTTTTTATAAAGGGTGGGTAAATTTAAGGTTAGATAGTAAACTGGCTTAAGCCACACATCAGATTTATTAACCCCAGTGTAAAGTAGAAATATAGGAATTAATAATGGAATATGTCAATATAAGTCCAGCAAATGTCCATCGCCAGGATATGGTCGGACGTTCGTTTTTTTCATAAAGTTTTGAAACACATTTTATAACAAAGCTTTGCTTATCTTATGAAGGCATCCCAAATTTTTAACTGTTAAAGTGTTGCAACCACCCCCCCCCCCTTCCCCCTTCCCCTGCTGGAAGGATGTAGTCTTAATACTTCTTTTCACCCGCCTGGACTAGCAGGACCACGAAACTGAAAGAGACATAGGACTCTCGAAGTCCCACCAGTGACTTATTTCACGACACAGAAATCAGTTGCCATCAGGACTACGTAGCTGCTCTGTTTATTGGTAAGGCTTCTCGGGGAACAACGTGCAGGCTCCGGTTTAATTGGGCTTTACAGAAGGTTCCGAAGAGAGCTTAACAAAAAAAATGAATATCCATAGTCCTAGCTTGCGCATGCAACAGCACTAGGATTTGAATAGTATCCAACTACAGTCCTGCTACCCTGCTTTCGAAAAATTGCTACTAAGGCGTGTATGCATCTATTGTATATGCACTTTAGGGCGCAGGTGCATCCTTCTTCCTAAACCCAGTGGTAAGACCAGCGTCAGATTAAGAACTCACGACCATATGCTGACGTTAATCCTATCACGTTCTCTCAGAGCGTCAGTTCTTTATGGGTTGTTCACTTAAGCTCAGTCTTTCAAACTACTCTGGCGAAATAATCCAAGAGCGTCAAATCACGAGAACAAGGAAATCAATTAACTTTTATTTGGGTACGGTTTTCCGTCGACCCTCGTCAAATTTGGTTTGTGAACAAACCGGTTTCGGCTGTTTGCCATCTTCAGTGTTCTTTTCGTACTAGTTGCGTTCTATTGTCAGTTGTGTTTATATAGTTCGTGTCTCCCACGAAGGAAGACGGAAAACCGTACCCAAATAAAAGTAATTTTAACCCCGTCGGAAAATCCAAGCACATATCGAAATGAATTAACATCGCCAAATTTGCGACAATTATGTTTATTTACATAACCGCCTGATTGAAATTCATCCCAATAACTAGAGATGATTGATGCAGTTTTGAAAACTGCAGGTTTTCAAACAGCCAATTGAAAAACGTTTCACGTAAACAATGGTCGGTTAGTTTCAATTGAATTTTATAAGCATAAAGAAGAAGATCTATTTGTAGGGTCCGCCATCTAACGTTTTCTTTTTCAACTAGTGCTTATTTCGTGAATGGTAACACTTAGGTCATGTTTGATTTGACAGATAATTAGTTTTATCCTTCCGCTAAACGAACATGGTTGAGTATAGGCTTAAACAACGCTTCGTTAAGTGGGCCTGCATTCGACTTACAGAAGATTTTGTAAAAAAAATCATCTTTTTAGATGAATCTCATTAATCTTGGCGGGTATGTAAACAAGCAAAATTGTCACATTTGGGGCACAGAAAACCCGCACGCATACATACATACAAGCCGACGCACCCAAAACGAGTTACTGTTTGGTGCAGATTTTGGTCCAGAGGCATAATTGGGCCATTTTTCATGAGGAGGAGGAGGAGACCGTTACAATCAATGGCGATCGTTATCGGGCCATGTTGAATAAATTTTTGTTCAGAAAAATTGAAGAGGAGGATATTGGCAACATTTGGTTATAACAGGACGGCGCTATGTGCCACACAGCCAAAGTTGTGTAGTTTTGTTTCTAGGATTAAAAAAAAAGGTTATTTGGCGGACTCTGTACAAAATGTTGCACAAAGTGCCTGCAGTAATGCCCAATTGTTGCGAACTTAGACAAGAGTTGATTTTCCAAGCTTATTTTCAACACTTTGCTTTACAGCGCCTTTGTTTGCGTCACTACGGCCACAACGAGCATAAAAATTCGGTCTGTTGTCAGCTACCATGACAACATGCTATTCGAATTTTACAAAGTGATATAGTGAAATTATTGCCATTTTGATAGTAAATTTTCACAATTAAAATTTCCCAACTTTTTAATAAAGAAATAGGATAACAGCTTAATAAGAATTTAATTAATTTAATCATTTGAGAGATAATTAACTTCCTGCACCTTTATCGAGAGCACAAAGACGATTGTGTAACATGTGGCTTCATCCTGTTGAAACCACATGTCAGTGATATCAACGTGTCCCTATAATAGGCCAAAATTTAGTTATTAATATCTCGCAATAACTTGATGGATGGACCGTTACCGTATTTCCTTTCTCATAAAAAACGGCCCATGCCTCAAAATCACATAGTGCAACATACAGTGTCACGTTGGACATGCAAAGGCTTCTCAATTACCGCTTTAGGATTTTAAGAAGCCAAAATGTGGCAATTTTGCTTGTTGCCATATCCTGACAAGTGAAAATGGGTTTCGTCTGAACAAATGATTTTTTCGGAAAAACCAGCTGGTTGTTCCTTAATGAATTGAGCGAATCTACAGCGATGTTAATGGTCGGATGGCTTCCATTCCCGAACCTTGTATGGCTTCAAAGTAAAATCCTTACGCAAAATTCGTTATGTTGTGGCTTTGGATAACCCCAATTGTTGAGAACGTCGTGGAAATGACAAATTTGGTTCTGTTTCAACACTGTGGCTTACCGCTGCAATGTTTTCAGGTGAACGACCCGGTCGAATATGCGCTGGTGTTTACATATTTTATATCGAGCCTGCCGATCAAATTGAACGTCCAAATACTTAATAGTGGTGTCAGAAGGACGATTATGTCGTCCGAAAATATCACGAATTTTACGAAATGTGACTTTAACAGAACCAACATTTTCATAGTGAATTTTAATTATTTTAATGCGATTTTTGTGCGAAATTAAATTCATTGTAACAATTGCGAAGGCATCTTGAACAAATTTACAATACTGTTGGTGTTGCCAGAATTGTAAAACAAACTTATTGTTGAAAAACCCAAGATAAAAAGCCAATTTTACTAAAAATATATTTTGTAACTTTTTCGTGTGACAAAAAAAATTTTGATTAATTTTGATTAATTTTTTTTTTAATTTCAATTTTAATAATTAATTTTATTGGCAATTAAGGTTGATGTAAAAAACAAAGAAACTATTTTTGGCGAACACTATTTCGCTAGAATTGTTCAAGTTCAACTTTCACATATCAAGAATTCTATTAAGAAAAGTTGATTTTTCTTAAATAAAAAAATAAAAAAAAATAAACACCCAAAAATCTTAAACTTTAAATAAAAAATGTTTAAAGTTTGTGTTTCTTACCTAAAATCAGCTTTAGCATAACAGTGACCCAAAAATCGACACTGCAACGTATTGCATTGATATTCCTTAACAGGCTGCACTACTTCGTAAGTTATATTGAAACCATAAACATCCAATAGACGATCCAAAGCACGCAAATGTGTACCATCTAAGGATGTCATGCGAAAACGTATTTCTAAATATTGTGAATTGAATTGTATCCAGGTCACCTGGGTAACATCGTCTTCGGTGAGTGTAAAGACGCGATGAGCTGGCACCTTATAATCATCCGAATAGTACATGTATTCGGTGAACTTAAGGCCACCCAAAACATACAATTGGGTCAAATACACAACAATCGATATGTTGTGACCAGAATGTGGCATCAATTCAGAAGCATCAATTATCCAAACACATTCAATGGGAATGGAGAATTTATGTGGAAAGTTGGGTGTCTTAATAATACCATGGCGATCCTTTAGCATGCCACCACACTTGTGCGTCGCCAAAGTAGCTGAATGTGTTTGATGTTTATGATTTTGAAAGGCAAAAGCATTCATTGATTTTCCAATAGCAAAGGCATCGCCAGAATTCAATGGCGAAAAATTCAAGTTATTACTTGGAAATAGTGGTGGTGGTGGTGGCAATGCCACAGCTGGTAAACCTAGTTGATGATTAAGGGCAGTTAAATCATTCAAAGATGTCATGGCCTGTGAAGTGGAAGTTGATAGATGTTGACGTTTTGAACGTTTCGTTAATTTAATATCACTTTTCTCTGTGCTGTTTATAATTTTCGTTTTCTTTTCCACTGTTTGTAGTTTAAATTGGATAAAATTCTTGATAGATAATTTGTCCGTAACATTAATTGCTGCTTCATTGTGACTTGTAATTTTATTTCTTTTGAAACTTTGCTTCACTTCTCCATTATTTTCAATATTTTTCAATTGTGTTTTAACGCCACCGAAGTTGTTTGACGCTGCAGACTCTGTTAGCGTTAATAAAAGCAGCATGAATAGCAGCTTTAAAGTCATAAATGTCGTCATCGACATTGACTTTTTATCTTCCCACCTTTATTTATAGTAGACATGCACCTATTGTTGTTGTTGTGGTTAAAGATCTTTGTTAGTTTTTTGGTTTAATTAAATTTCTTTTTTATTCTACTGCGTTGATATGCCGATGGTTTCAACTAGGACCTGGTCACTGATGAAATTAATGACGAAAATGATGAAATGTGGTCTACATGAAATTCTGATGATGCAAACACAATCTGCAAAGATGAAAAATATTAATTAATTATGGCATAATAATTTATTTCTTAATAATGACTAAAGGTTTGAAATTTTCTATTCAGCTTCACAATGGGAATTTTAATGGTATAGATTAGATAAGGATATCAGAGGTGTACATCACATATTACACTTGATTTAGACAACATAGGCAGAAATAAATACAAATATTTTATTTTGCCAAGGCATAGTTTATATTAGATATAGATTAGATATAGACAATTCATAGCAGACAGGTTTGATATTCAACAATTATAGACACAACATTACCCACATTATTTCACTATAGAACAAATATAGGATTAGGAAAACATCTGAGACATGTAAGCAAAATATAAAGCAAGCATTAATGGAACAAAGAAAAGACATCGATTGAACACAGCATTAATAGGGGTACAGACTTGAATGCAAACTTTAAGGCATCGGTACAGGTACAGATATAAAAATACATAAAGAAAACATATGCATCGAAATAGCACTAGAAATAGATAAAGACACAAAGGTAGTCATAGAGAAAGCCTTAGGTGTAGCTATAGATATAGACATGGACACAGATTTAATATTGATATAGACATTACAGACGTAGGTAAAGACCTGTGGATGTAGATAAAGACAAAGACCAATAGGTGTAGATTAAACATAAACATAGAAATAGCACTAGAAATAGATGAAGACATAGAGTTAGTCATAGCCAAAGGCATAGGTGTAAAGTCATAGATATACTGGCGTAGGTGTAAATATATATGATGCAGATGTAATATTGATACAGACAAACGCATAGATATAAAATATGTAAACATATACAGGATGGCTGATGGAAGTTGCAGGGCTGCAAACCACCACTTCCTGCTGAAGAGCTGGAGACTATCCAGCTCCAGTCCAGACAACATGTCTGGCATGCTCACTTGATCTAGGATCATTCTACCAGGTAGGTGTTATTAAAAGTGAAATGATCGTGGCCACCATATAAAACTGACCTGCTATGGGGCCGCAAAACCACAACCACCACGATACTCCCGAAGGGCCAACCTGAATAATCAGAGAAACAGCTAAATGTCTAAAGAGACAAATAGCGGAAACTCTGCGGGCTACTGATTCCCGTGGAAATAACGTGGAGCTTCCAGTTGTACCCCTGCTGATTTCAGGGGACTGGGCTCCCTTATACCCCCAGTTGCACAGGTCTAGATAGTCGAAGTTCTATAAAGAGCGATAAATGTGCCCCCGGGGAGGCACTTCGTGTCACAGTGTAGTGTGTAGTTTCTTCAAGATTCATTATCGGGCCTTATTTTTCGAAGAAAACATTCCTACTGTTACATTCAATTCAGACCGTTACTTAAAGGTGTTAAAAGAATTTTTCTTTCCACAATTACGCCGAAAGAGAATCCTTTTAAACTGTGTTTGGTTTCAACAAGATGGAGCAACTTGTCATATAGCCGCGCCTGTTATGACAGAATTGTGGTAAAAATTCTCCAACAAACTGATTTCAAGAAACTCCACATTCCGTTGGCCTCCCAGGTCCTCTGACCTCACTGCATCTGTTTTTTTTTTGTGGGGTTATTACAAAGAATAAGTTTACAAAAGAAACCCAAAAAATTTAGATGATTTAAAGCAATTCATTCGTACGGTAATTGAGGCAATTCGCGCTCAATACTCCAGGCAGTAATGAATAACTTTTTGATAAAATGTCACACATGGATAACCGAGGGTGGAGGCCATTTGAAGTCATTTCATTTCATGAATTACTTTAATAAAAATTTATTATTTTTCACATGAATTACAAAAAAAAAAAAAAATAAATTACATAAACTTTACAAAAAGTTATTTGAGTTTCTTAACGTAGCAAAAGTAATCAGCCTTCCGATGGATATAGACATAGAAGAAGACTTAGATATAGACGTAGGCATAATATACATGTAGATCTAAACATCAGCGAAGACGTAAACAAAAAAGTAAAAGCTAAAACCATTTATAAATATAAATATGTATGTTAATATACAAGAACATAGACATGAATTTAGACATGAACATAGACATATCGTTGGGCATATTTTTTGTTTTTTCTTTTTTTTTATTAAAAGAGAAAGAGAGAGAGAGTAGAACTTCATGCAACAATGCCTATTTAGTTAAGTAGAGAAGAGATGAAACAGGTGGTGAAAGTAGAAGGATAGTCGGAAATTAACTGCCGTATAAAGACAGCACAATTTTTATTCTTGTAGTGAAAAACACCAAGGTCTTCGTTGGGAATCGAACCCACAACCCCCATACTGACAAGCTAGTACACTACCTACTAGCCTACAGGGGCACCTAAATTTATGTAGACATAAACATTGATATGTATATAGTCTTTCAGATGGTATAGACATGGATATATATATGATATATATCCATGATATATACATATACATAACCATGGAAAAACCGAAGACATACTGACTGGAACCACACCAAACATAGGTCAAATATAGACGTAAAAAACTGACACTGATTAGCTAAACATTAACTTCACCCAGCATTTCTATTTAGGTTTCCTTATTCAATTGCTGTTCACACTATTAATTAATGAAACTTTTAGTTTCTGCATAAAATTTTTTAAAAAAAATAATAATTGAATTTGCATTTTATAAATGTTGTTATTTTGGTTGTTTGTTAACGCTTTGGCGTTGTAGTTATTTTGCAAACTCTTCTCTATTTGCGAATTGTCTGAACTTTGTTGCTTTGTTTTTATACATGTGAATATTGTTTATTTATTAATAATTGACTTTTCATGTTGACACACACAAAAAACAAAAACAAAAACAGAAGAGCAGAAAAGTAATTAAATAAAATAATTTTAAAAAAAAGGTAAATAATAATTGAATTCGCAAAGGGGAATATTATTGTGGGTAGAGAGCAGCGAAGATAAAAGACACAAATTATTTTTTTTAAATGTTTGTTGTCAGTACTTTCTTTTTCATTTGGGTTAGAGAGGTAAAAATTTGTTAAAATAGTTAAATTCTTGTTTATATGATGTGTTATACAGTAATTAAGAATTTCGTTCTATAGGGTTTTTCCACAAGAAGTTTGTTTTTTATTTATGGCAATACCAACAACATGATAGTTTTGGCATTTAGTTTTTTTAAGTATTCGTAGTAGATGCATTGGCAATTATTACAATGAATTCAATTTCGCACGAAAATCACATTAAAATAATTAAAATCCACTATGAAAATGGTGGTTGTGTTAAAGTTACATTTCGTAAAATTCGTGATATTTCTGGATAACTTAATCGCCCATCTGAGAACGTTATTAAGAACTTCGACAGCCTAGATACAAAGTATGCGAGTTCGACTGGGTCGTTCAACAGAAAACATCGCAGCCGTGAGCCACAGTGTTAAAACAAAACCAAATTTTTCCAATTCCTCGACATTCTTAACAATTGGGGTTGTTCAAAGCTGCTATATAACGAATTTTGCCTAAGGATTTAACTTTGAAACCTTACAGGGTTCAGGATTTGAAGACGACCGACCATTCACAATGCCGCTTTTTCTGAACAAAATACATTTTCTCAGACGAAGCCCATTTTCATTTGTCAGGACATGAAAACAAGAAAAATTGCCACATTTGGGCTTCTGAAAATCCTAAACAGATAACTGACAAGCCTTTGGATGCTCAGCATTTCCCGATGCAAACGGGCAAACGAAAAACACCCTCAGACGGACACACATACCTAGATAATAATAAAAGACGGAGGTATCGATAAATTGACTTTGCATACAAATGTCAGATGGATGGCATTCTGCTTACCTGAATAGATATGAACCTAACAACAGAACTGCCTGAACGCCAACTCTGACTCACCAATACAAACTACAACGCGGCTTGAGAATGATGCATTCGCGCTCGCCTTCGACTACAAACCAGCCAGTTAGCACCGAAAATAGCAATATTGTCTTATTTCGCTATATTTGTTGGTTATTTGTATATAACACGATCTGTTTTCTAAATAATTTTTGAACTAAAGCAAAATGTCCCCTCTTATAACGTTTTTCTCAAGTGCTTGAAGGGTTTTATTATAAAAGAGAGAGTGTCGAATGCCTTACTTACTTAAAAACTTTGGTGAAAGAAACGAGGCAGAGTGGCTCAGAATAAATTTTCATTGGCCAAAACCTACATTTTTTCTTGACATGGATACTTAAAATTTTTATGCCATCAGAAAGGAAACAGATCAGAATTTAGGTAGCCAAAAAATTTTGGCAAAATATTCACAGTAGTAGGCGTGGCATGCTGCTAAAAGCAAAGAATTTAAGTTAATTTAAAAATAAAAAAAAAAATTTTAATATCTGATCTCATATTAATTACGACTTCTTGAAAACTATTATTGATAATGGGCTGCGGTTTTTTTTTGTTATGTTGGGTGGAATGTTGTTTTTCACAAATGGTATTTGAGCACCCTGTATAATTTATAGTTAGGGTGTTATGTAATAAATTTGAAACCACCATATATTCGTAAATTTTTAAGTTTAATAGTTTATAACTTTTAAAGGACAAAAAATCGAAACTACCCAAAAAAAGGCAAAAGTGTTTTCTTTAAGCCTATATATACTTTTGCAACCGCCCGGACCCGCCCGTAGAACACTTTTTTTATTTTAATGAAAATACTCAAAATTTTTACAAACAAAATTCTATTAAATTTGCTTGTAAATTTATTTTAAAAATTATTCACTGACATAAATACAAATTGCAGATAGCAAAACGTAGTGAGAAGAGAGGAAAGTTATTAGTGGTACAAATATTTCTTCAAATGGTTGAAAAACTTCCTAGAATTTTTCATGCTTTTTTGCACAGATGTTTCAAATACCTGCTAAAAATTATAGGAAAAAATGTTTAAAATTTATTTCAGTTAAGTACAGATATATAAAGTACAATTTATACCCATCATATCATCACATAACTGCAGCTAAAAAGAAACGTTATCCTCCAAAGAATCTATCAAAAGCATACCAATTTCGGCACAGTTACAACTGCAAGCTCTACTTGATCATACAGCCGAAAGGTTGCTACAATCACTTAAAGGAAGTGAGTTGAAAAAAATCTAAACTGCAATTTGACTCTTTTTTTTTAGTAAATGGGGATGCGATGAATCTTTTGGCCAAAAACAATATAAACAATTTTTATTTGAAGATATTTCTGACACAAATATGTTCCTGCTGTCATTTGTGTCATTGCGATTAATAAAGAACTTAGAAGACTAGAAACCTTCGTCCAGCACAATGCAAACAAATTATATTTGGAAAAACTATACTCCATCGTCTACGAAATACTGTAGACCAATAAAATTGGAGAATAAAATAGAAACTCGTGATATCATTAAGAATGAAGTAAGTGACATTAGAGCTCGAATTTCAACACTAAAGCCATTAGAGTTAGAGATAGATGAACAGAGTATTAAATTGTATTAATTAATAATTTATACTTTCAATGATAGACAGAAAAACTGCCCAGGTTTTGACTGATACAAAAGCTTCATCCAGTTGTATTACTGAAGTACTTGCGTGCAATGAACAAATTAATGCTAGAAATTTTGGTGACTATGCCAAGGAAACCGTTGCTATATATACAATCAAATGCAATTGTAGAAATATGTCAGCAACAGTGCACAAAGTTCTTTACCATGGAGAATATGTCGTTAAGCTCCATTTATTACTAATTGGAGATTTATCAGAGGAAGCCAGGAAAAAAGAAATAAGGATTATAGATTTTACAGAGAACATAATACCAGAAAAATGTCACGAAGTTCTACAGATGAAGATTTATTTCATATATTATTGACAACGTCAGATCTCTAGCATTCGAAGTCAATGGAAAGTGAATCATTCAGACCTACATGCCGAAGCTAAGGCATTGCTACAGGACACTAGTAATGCAGAGTAGAATATAGAATATTTACAGGAAATATTCGAGCAAAATGAATAATAATTATGATTTGCATTTAATATCTGAATGAAATAAAGTATAAAAATATTAATATTAAATATTTATTTATTTATTTACAATCAATTTATGACTATAGATAAATATATAATTATAAATAAACATATAATTAAAGAAAAATTAAGTTACACTGTTTTATTTTAAAATTAACCAAAAACTAGAAAATATGTAAGCATTGTTAAGCATAATTTTAAGTGCAGCGCGCTATACCGACCTTAATAAAATCTTAACTCGATGAAAGCTTAAGATGCTATCTATTGACTAAATAAATAATTTCTAAAAAATCTTTGTTAATTAAAAAGTTGCAGAGTTTTGCCAATGAAATACGGTTCTGAGCCACTGTGCGACGTCTGTCAGCGTGGTTGTGGTAGACATTTGCCAGATATCATTTTTCATTCATACTTGCTGAACTTTTCTCTTTGTAATACAATTAAAATTTGAATATTCTTAATCTTGACATAGATATTCCAGGGGATGTTAAGTGGATTCTTTCTCTAGGACAGAAATTTGCATTACCACTTGAAAAGAAAAATTTTCCTATGATGAAGGTAATTTCAGAAGGAAAATAATCTTAATATAAATATTTTGTTTTACAAAACAAACTTCGTGTTAGAAAATTCTTTACAATAATTTTGGTAGTGTGTTTGTCAATATTAACAAAACTTATTAGTAGCTTTTTAGAGGCCTAAAATGCTTCTTACTGTATCAACAAACAATTTATTTTAATGTTTTAAAAAGGCCGATATAAAAAAATATTTATGCCTTTGTAATATATTTAGCATTAACGTGCATAACAGTGACCATAAGATTATCTCCTCAAATTCCTATTTTTAACTTAAATACTGTTGCAATGATTGATATCTACAAATAACAAATATTTTAATATCTATGCCATTAATAAAAATATTATTATTTTTTAGTAAATAAATTCTTGTTAACATAAAGGCAACGGATCGAATTGCATTGATCATTATCATATCATTTGCATTATTCTTGTTTAACTTTTTACGCAAATTTTCAATTTTGTTCTTCTTAATATCCATCAATTTGATCTCCTAGTCCAGGCTTCTACTAACATCCATAGTGAGTGACTATACAGCGATGTCCTTCTAAAGCTCAAGAGTCCACATTAAATTAAACAGTTTCTTAACTAATGATCCTAAAATCAGTAGTAGAATTCAAAAAACCTAATATTGGTTTTTAATATTGCCATATTGTTATTGTTGTTGTATATTTACAGAAACAATCAAAATGCTTTTTTATTGCTTCCTTATATTCTTCCATTTCTTTATTTCTCTTATGATTCTTTAATTCGCCTTAACTTTATGTCAACATCTTAGGCAATATCGATAAATTAATATCAATATCTATGTCAGTGTCTAGTCAAAGCCTATGGCAATGATTTTATGAATGTCTATACCAAAATTAGCCTCAATCTAGGCATATGTCAAAGCAACTGTTACCCGTAATATCAAACATTTTCTTTATCTATTTGTATGTTGTATAACCTAGTTATGTTTATCTTCAATATTTTTTGTCTTAATATCGTTTTTAATCCTTTACGGTGAAAACCTAATATTTGTCGTATTGATTCATTAAATAAATAATTCCAGGAAACCTTAAAAATATATTCTTGCTGCTTATTAATGCTGCAAGTTTAAGGTTATGTTTATGAGCTTAAATACACATTCGTTTATAGCAGTAACTAGCTCATACATAACTGAAATACGTGCATACAGGTACGCATCGGAGGACAGGTATCATCTTTTGAGTTTAATAAAATCAAAACGACATTTTTACAAAAAAATGAAAAACATTAAAGATCCTTATATAGCTGCAAACATATGTACATACATACATACATAGCCACATGAATATATACATACATACATACACATACACACACACGTACCTACATACATAAATTCATATATTCATACACACATTCAAATGCTAATTTACTAAATAAGTATGAGATTTAATTCTCCTGAGGATTATGTACAGCAATTTGTATCACTCTCATACATATTTGCATTAGTTACCCTTTAGATAAGCCTCACATTATGAAGAGGAGGAGTATAAAAGGGTTTAAAATAAATGAACAGCAAAAAAATTATATAAAATAAAATTAAAAGTAGTACGAATAGGGTGTCTCAATTAGGCCTGATATATTTTAAGAGTCGTAGCGGAATTCTTGTACAGCAAGCACGTTCTTTGTCTTAAGTTAATAATGAAGCGGTATGATCAACAGCATTGATTGTGAATGACTTTATCCAACATTTATGGCCGTGTAACATTGCAAACATTGTCCTGCATATCCACACAGAAAATTGTCTGGCGATGTTAAATCGCACGATCGTAGGACAATTCATGGATTCGAAATGTGAAATTATGCGGTTACCAAACGTTTCCTTCACTAAATCAATTGTGGCACAAGCTGTATGACATGTTGTTCAATTTTTTTTACAACACAGCCCCTGCACATCATGGTTGTTCGATTGATAAAGGAAAACTCTAGTAATCATATGGCATATAGCAATCACCATTGACTGTAACCTTCTTACCATTTACGTTTTAAAAGAAACACAGATTAATGATTCCACCACCCGATTAAGCACACCAATACTCAGTTTTTCTGTCTCAACATACAATGGAGGTTTATCATCGCTATAAAAACGACAGTTTTTGTGGGTTTGAACCAAAAAGAAACATCACAACTGAACAAAATTCTGCCTGTGAAAATCAGAATCAACGGAAATCTCGTTTTGTTTCCAATTTGCATAATTTGGAAGTGTTGTAAAGACATCAGTTTATTCATGTTGAAATGTCAAACCAAACTAAACATAAATCATTATACAACTGATACAAAGATCGCTAGTTATAAAAGTGTTGCCAATTTTTTTTTCGTTTCGGAGCAGCACTCAGGGGATGACTCCTACATTGTGCCAGAACCAGAAAATCAGGTTATGGGGAGAAGGAAAGAGGGAGTAGTGTTTATTTAATTTGAAGTTTCCTATATTGAAATTAACAGGAAAGGCGTCTGGAGGGAGTTTAGTTCACATACGGACTATTCTGCTAAAAAAAGAATTTGTCTTGTAATGCGTAGTGCAATACATTGGCCAATTAACCAGAAATGGATGTGCTCTCAATGAAAATCGAGTTAAACGCAAACATACGCGAGTTTCGGGAACAAGTTTCCTAATTTCCTTAGAGCACTTACCATTGTAGTAACGACAAAACAGTGAAATACACCTCACATTGCTTCTATGCTCCAGAGAAACAATAAGGTTAAATACTCTTCTGTCCTCAATGAGTCTCTTGGCCCTCCTGTATGCGGTCGAGCAACTCCAAAATAGACTTTGGGGCACCGGCCCATACATGAGATTTGTATTCCATTTTTGGACGGATATAGGTGGTAGAAATAGTACGAAGATCATATGGAGTGAAGTATCTTTTACACCGTTTTAGAAACCCGAGGCTTTTGGAAGCTTCTTTAGAAAGCTGAAAAATGTACTTAGTCCATCGGACCTCACACTGTATTTTCAGGCCAAGAACATCAAGAACTTTTAATTCCGTAATACTTATATCACATGCAACACCATTTCTGAACAAATATCTATGCGCAAACATGCAACAATGCGCCTTACGGGCATTAAAATCTACTCAATTCACACGACTTAATTCTGAGATTGTCGCGAGATCATAATTGAGCGTATCATTCGTGTTCTGCCTTTTGGAACTTACCTCCAACTAGTTTGGTCTATTATAAAATGACTACGAAGGACAAACGGCGCTGTTATCTGTGAAAGACTTTAGAGGTTTGAAAGTTTGACAAAGAAAGTCGTTTGAAAAAATAAGAAATAGGAAAGGAGAAAGAACGGAGACTTGCGGTACCTATATACCTATACCTCTATAAAAATATCCAATATATATTGGGTATTCTTTGGATTTGTACACATATGGTTTTTGTTTATAATAAGAAATATGGTATTTTGGAGGGCAAACATCTGTTATTATTATGTGTTATTCAGTGTTCGATAGCACAAAAGTGTAAACAAAATTTATTTTAATCGCTATAATAATGAAAGCGGCTGCTAAAAGTTATCGATTATAACCTTTTAGCGCAGAGCTTGTCCCGTATGACAACGGCTTTGCTGAAATACGCTTTAGTTCAGTTTGCTGATACCCTGCAGCAAATGTTTTGATTCATTTTTTATCTCAAACCCGGAGCAGTTCCATTTTCATCGAATCCATGGATGGACAATAGTTTCAATAATGTTTCAGCTCGTTTTATTATTAAAATAAATGCATTTTTTAAGCCAAGAAGTCGATATTATTAATATGCATACCTAAGCGATACTAAAATAACCAGAGTAGTGAAGTATTCACTCACTGTTCATACATGTATGAATATGTACATTTTATTTTTTAGCCGCTTCTTCTCATACATGTGTGGGAGACTACAAATTATTTTGTGTTTTCTCATTTGTGAATTCGACGATTGATTTTTTTCTTTCTATCCATAAGTGAAAAAATGAGAAACACACAAGTGTTCATTTTTGAATATTTACAATTTTGATAATTTTTCATAAATGAAAAGGTCGTAAAAATATGTGCGTTAAGCATTCGCGTACATAAACGCACATAATTGATAATGCGCAATTGTCGGCGTATGCAGGAAAAAAATAATGTTTTTTTTTTATTTCTTTTAGAATATATTGCAATATTGTATTTTGAGTTAATATGTACCCATGTGTTTTTATTACATTTTACGGTAAACTGCGATCGAAGGTAGAAAATTTTTTCACGTTCATTTATGAGAAATTTTATAAAATTTCAACGTTCATAAATGAACATGTACATTTATAAAAAATAACCTTAATGAGAAGTAGCTAATTTATCATTTATCACATATGAATAAGACTAATAATTCTTGTTGTTCGCATTCATGTATGAAAATAAGCAGAACATTTTTTGTTGTTCGTTTATGAGTGTGAAAAATAAATATAAAATTTTAGATTTCTCATTTATGAAAAATATCATGAATGTTGATTTTTGAATGTTCATAAATGAAAAATTCTGAACCCTGAAAATAACAGCTTCCCCAACACATTAATTATCCTCAATTTATGATGGCCTTAGGACAACACCTCAATAATTTAATACATGCAGGTATTGCACGGCGCACACTGCGGATTTTTGTATGGAGGTGAGGAAAAAAATATATTTATAGGGATTTCATCACAAATTTAGCTTTATTTATATAATAATACACAAAAGTATTCAAAATAACGAAATTTAGAGAAATATGAATCGTTATCTACAATGTAAAAGCCCATTACTAACAAAAAAGATTTAAATTATTTTTTTTAATTTTTAATTTATTATTTATTATTATTTTCAGTTTTATTCGACCTTTTTTTATTTTTATTAAATATTAATCTTAATCTTTTAAGCGGTCCTTTTAATTATAACGATTTATTTTTTCTCGATATTTCGCTTTCCTTAAGAAGCTTTCCACAGGAAAGCGAAATATCAAGAAAAAAATAAATCGTTATAAATAAAAGGACCGTTTAAAAGATTAAGATTAATATTTAACTTATTATTTATTTTAAATCTATTTTTTATTTATTATTCTAAAAGAGCCTTAACTTCGTCGCTTATAACACTATGCTTTTTCTGGCTAAATAAAAGCGTCAAATGTAAAATCATGGGATCTGATGTTACCATCAGTCGGTGCGTAATATCTTCTTCGTTCGTGGCAATTCCACTGCGTTTTCTGGAGTGTCCAAGGCGATAGTTTTTATAGTCTTTGTTACGACCTTCCTGAGTCTCTTCGGATAGTAGGCCTACAGGAAAAATACACTTTTCAATAATGTATTTTCCATGAATCAGAATTTTGTGAAGTGTAGGTGGCATATTGTACCACTCGTACAGTGCAGCAGACTCCTTTGCCGTCTCCAAACAAAAATCAAAAATTTTTTTGAATCATCTACTTTGGTGATTGTTATAGCTTCGAGAATTTTTGAAAATCTTTTGATTATGTTTTCATCTAGATCCGTGATTTCGCAAATCAAAGCAGTATTAGCTAAGAATCTTCGTGACGTATTTCCTGAATTTGTCGTACCAGAGCCTTGCTTAACAGTATCAACCTGTATTCCAATTTTTTCTTTAAGTTCACGCGTAATCAAACATTTTCGGGCTTCTTTTATTTGACGCGTATTTGATTCGACCCACGTTTAACTTCAATTTTATAAGTTACATCATGCAAAAGACATTCCATCCAGCTTAATACCCGCATGAAGTGGTGACACACCAAATTGCAGTGCTTGTTCAGTTGCGGGCAGAGCTTGAACTTCTTCGATTTTATTTATTTTGTATGTTGTGGCTCCACAAATAAAACAAGAAGATAATGCTGGTGTTTTTATTACTGATTGTGCTGTCTTGCCGTCAATCATTGTAAAATATAATTCATGTTTTACTTTAAAGCTACGATTATTTACTGTTAACTAAAAATCTTTTGGTTGAGATATCTCCTCATCGACTCTTGTCTTTCCTCCTCGTATAACATGAGGTAAATCTTTAATATATGCAAACTGTAGTGTTCTAAAATACCCCTGTGGAAAAAGGTTTATTTTTGTTCCATAATAATTTATTTATGTCATTCCTTAATGATAAATTAAGTGGTACAACTGATGTCATATATAAATGAGAGTCAAAAGTCTAATCATTTGAAAACCTCTGGTGGTATACGCTTTGACTAGATGCCCCATTATATCCCCATTTATAGTACATACATTGTTAGACTTCCGCTTTCAATTTTATTTATTTCCTTTACTGATTGGTCTTTCAGATTTTGCAGAGGTACACTGCCTGAATGCCTGCACCGACTTTCATGATTTATATCTCATTTTGTTCATAGGTTATGCGACTTTACGTGAAAGTAATAGGACTTGACACTTTTTTACCGTTTTGGATTTTTTATGAATTAAAAAAAAAATTAATTTTTTAGGCAAAAAATATTTTTTTTTCTTCATACATTTATTTCTAACTGCGAAACTGTTTCTTATGTAGCAAAACGTTATATAAAAAGATGAAAGTAATTGTAATACTTGATTTTTCTAAATTTGTTTAAGCATAATCCGACTAGTGGTTCTTGAGTTATGTTAAACAAAATAGCCCTATCGCGAATCAATTAGCTGAAAAATGTTGTACTGTGTAATGCAACAAAATGAGAGGTGGCAGCTGCTGGCACTTAAAATTAATTAAAAATGTAAAAAGAGCTATGAGACTATGTATTAGTAGTGATTTCCAACTATAGGAAAGTATAGCTTAAATTGCAGGTCCAAATTTGGAGAAAAAAAGGATTTTTTTATATGTTAATAAAAATAAACAAACAAAAAAAACATAAGTCTCTGCAGAGTTAATTTTTTCAATTTTAGTATACTGAAATATCCTATTTTAAACAAAAAATAAAAAGAAAAGCCTTACCTCACTCACATAATAAAATAATATTCGTTTTGAAAATCTTAGGTGTTGGGCTTGAGACGGCTATAAAAAAAAGCAGTCAGATCGGAGTAAATCTTTTTGATTTGATTGTACTATTTACTCTATCATTGCATACTGCATGAAGAGTATGTTGACAATTTGACTTTTGTCCGCAAAATCCCCGGTGTGCGGCGGTCCTGTGTACCTCGTAAAGCGTTGAGCGTGATATATCCGCTAATACTGCATGATATGACTGTGTGAGATTTTCTGGAATCATAGATTTAAACAACAGTCTTCTGCTATTAAAGTTTCTTTAAAGGGTGCGTGAGGTAGACAAGAAAATAAGTCAATTGTGCTGGCTCAAATTGCAAAATAAATATCTTCAATACCTTAAATCAACATCATCCTGGCATTATTTGAAAACCTTTTCTAAATTAATAACGGCTCAGTTGAAGATTATCTGTTCTTAACTTAAATTAAAAATTTTACTAAATAAGTCCATATTCACTTGCGCAAGCACGAATCAACTAACACATGAGAAAATTATCCCTTTTAAAAGTAACATCTTTACCTTGAAACGTAAATCACAAACAACAAAAAAAAAAAAAAACAAAAGGTTAAGAGCATCAGTACACTTCCAGTCAAAAATTCTAAACTCAGCATATTAAAATATGAGTAGGTTTGTGTTAAAAAAAAAATAGCTAAATCATCAGTATAGGAAAACGTCAGGAAGGCATAACATCCGCTTGATGTTATTTTGCAAACGAAGCATTCACAGAGATAAATTTACATAACGAACAACATGCAAACTCTTTGCTTTGCCATGCAAACAATTACACAATTCGCATTCATTTTCCCTTCGTTGCTTTTATTTTTCCCGGTAAACCTGAAGGAAGGTTTGTTATTTGTTATTTTTTTTTTTTTATTTTTATTATTTATTTCTTTTTTTTGTTGTTTTTTTTTATAACAATTGTGGGTTGCTGAAAATTGTTGCCTTGAACATGAGCTTATATCGCTTCCTTTATACTTTCATTGCTGCGTTTTTTTATGGCAAAAGATTAAAAATGTCCATGTTAATATTGTAAAGTGTTTTTGTTGTTGAAAATAAAGTTTAAAGGCTTAAATTCAAACACATTTTATTTTTAGGGAAGTAGCAAATACCATAAGCTCAAGGTGACGAAAAGATATGAGAGCTTGTAAATGAAAGAAGGAAGGAAAAATTATTTTGAATAATCATCCTTAAATATAATGAGATAAATATTGAGATTTTAATAATAAATTAATTTTGCTGTCATAGCAGCCCATCAAAAAATTACAAATTAATGTAAAAAATACTTGTCATATAATGACAAACATATAGCTGTCAATTCTTTGAAAAAAGGTAGAAAATTCTAAACAGAAAACGTTAAAAATTTTAATTGTGAATATTTACTACCAAAATGGTGAAAATGCTTTGCATCGCTTCGTAAAATTTAAGCAGATTTTCTCGTAATCCGGTTTACTCTGTGACAGCTGGCAGAAATTTAATAGCTAAATTCGAAACTCAAGGCCTTCCTGCTGATAATATGCTTATTGTGATCACAGTGATATAAACATAGCCTCTGTACAGCCTGGAACATCACTCGTTGACGTTCAGAACAATTGGGCATCTCTAGTGGCACTTTGCATAAGATTTTCCATATGGATCTTCATTTTCATTAAAAAATTCTCCGGCCGCATAATTTCTCGATTTGGCGATGTCAATTAGACGCTTCTCTCCTGCGATTTAACGGCGCTCGTTTATTCTCCTTACGGGCATTTGAAAGGCCGGATTTATGTGAACAAAATACAAGCTGCTGTCGTTCTGTAAAATGATATTCGACACTGTGTCGACGAAATATGAGCAGCTTTGCTGCAGAATGTGGTTTTGTGAAAAAAACCAATGTCTGGCGACATTTTAGAGAACTATATTAACCCGAAGTTATATCAAATTTTTTAATTCCCATATCCCTGCTTTCCACTGGTATTAAGAAAACTAAAGTTGTCTCAAAAGGGTGAGTGTTTTGAGCAGGGTTCAGAATTTTTCATTTATGAACATTCAAAAATCAACATTCATGATATTTTTCATAAATGAGAAATCTAAAATTTTATATTTATTTTTTACGCGCATAAACGAACAAGAAAAAATGTTCTGCTTATGTTCATACATGAATGCGCACAACAAGAATTATTAGTCTTATTCATATGTGATAAATGATAAATCAGCTACTTCTCATTAATGTTCTTTTTCATAAATGTACTTGTTCATTTATGAACGTTGAAATTTTATAAAATTTCTCATAAATGATCGCAGTTTACCGTAAAATGTAGTAAAAACACATGGGTACATATTAACACAAAATACATACGCCGATAACTACGCATTATCAAATATGTGCGTTTATGTACGCGAATGCTTAACGCACATATTTTTACGACCTTTTCATTTATGAAAAATTATCAAAATTGTACATATTCAAAAATGAACACTTGTGTGTTTCTCATTTTTTCACTTATGAATAGTAAGAAAAAAATAAATCGTCGCATTCATAAATGAGAAAACGCAAAATATTTTTCAGTCTCTCACACATGTATGAGAAAAAGCGGCTAAAAAATGAAATGTACATATTCATACATGTATGAACAGTGAGTGAACACTTCGCTACTCTGGTTTTGAGACAATTAACTTCCTTACCAATATCAATAGGTATTTTCAATTTGATAATAGGATATATCAACAGAAGGAGGGCCTCCCTATGGGCTCTCCAGCATCTCCATTTATAGCTGATATTGTGATGGAGGAATTACTAAATTCATGTATTAGTAAAATGCATATTAAACCTAAGAAAATCACAAAATATGTGGATGATTTATTTTGTATAACTTCAGAAGATGCAGTGGATGATATTTTGTCAGAATTGAATAGTTTCCATCCGGATATTAAATTTACGATTGAAAGAGAATTAGAATCTAGATTTCCATATTTAGATATATTGAAAATAAGGAAGAAAAATAAGTTAGTATTTGATTGGTATAAGAAACCAACATCTTCTGGAAGAATTATTAATTTTTATTCAAAACATCCAAGGAAAATGATAATAAACACAGCGAAAAATATGATAGACAGAATATTGACTATAAGTGATAGAGAATTTCATTTGAAGAATAGGGGTACAATAAGAGATATACTTAATGACAATGATTTTCCAGTAGAATTAACTAACAGATTAATTAGACAATATGGTAGTTATAGGCATAATTTAGGAAATTCTACGGCAGAGCCAAGAAATTTTAAATCGCTAACTTATGTTCCTGGAATATCAGAAAGATTAAGAAAGTGTAAAATATATGACACAGATAAATATAGAATTGCACACAAAACACATAACACATTAAATAAATTATTTAGCAGTATGAAGGATAAAATAGGAAAAATGGAAATATCTGATGTAGTATACAGGATACCATGTGGAGGAAATGACCAGGTGAACTGTGACAAAGTTTATATTGGGACAACAAAAAATAAACTTAAAACGAGATTAGCTGGTCACAGGTGTGACCAAAAATATAGGAATATTTCAACACAGAAGACATCCTTATCTTCACATTGCAAGAAATATAATCATTATTCAAAGTTTGATGAAACATCAGTATTAGATATAGAAAAAAACTACAAGAGACGTTATATGTTGGAAATGTTAGAAATTGTTAATGTCCCAAATGTAAGGAGAATAAATTTTAGACAGACACAGGCAATTTAGCTCAGAATTATAGGTACTTAATTAAAAAGACACATAATTTGTTATAATCATTTCATAAGAGAGAATTTGTTATTTGTTATTTATTTGTTATTTCCGTTTCCTTGTTTTTGTATGTTTGAATATTTGAAAATTTAAAATTTTTGTATGGATGTATGAAAAAATATTTTATATGTTTTTGTCAAATGTTTTGAAACATTTTTTCAATTTGTTAACAATTTTTTTTTTTGTTTTTTTTTTTTGTTTTCAAAAATGTAAAATTTTTTTCCTGTAGAAGCTTTCCAAAGGAAAGCGAAATATTGAGAAGAAAAAATATATAAAAAAGATCTTAAAAAAGAAAAAAGATATTTATTATTATTTCTATTTTTATTCGACCTTTTTTATTTTAATTAAATATGTATTAATCTTTTAAATGGTCTTTTTAATTAAATTTTAACGATTTATTTTTTCAATATTTTGCTTTTCTATGGAAAGCTTCTTTAGGAAAATTAATTTTTAATTTTTTTTTTTTAATTAATTTTCCTGAAGAAGCCTTTCATAGAAAAGTGAAATATTGATAAAATAAATCGTTAAAATTTAATTAAAATGACCGTTTAAAAGATTTATACATATTTAATTATTTTTTTTTATTTATAAACGTTTTTTCTTCGTGAATATTATTTATAAATAAAGAATTAAATATTTTGTTTGAGTTCTATTTTGGTTGAATTTCAAATGAAATGAAAGTCCTATTTCAAAGCAAATTTTCACAGAATAATTTTATCCACAGGCATTTTCTTAACATGCAGAATTTATTTCTTAATTGTCTCCTTTTGCCTTCAATAATTAACGAAACATTCTTTAAGGACCAACCACAATCAAGTTTTCCTAATAAATATATCACCTTCATACAATTTCCTTCTAGCCATAAATACTCCATATTCAAGCAGCGCTTTGACTAGGACTCATTTAACAATCACTAACAAAATTTTACAAATAATTTTCGTACACTTTAAGATTTTCAAATTTAATCCAAAAGCTTTCAATTTCTGTCAACATTATTTATTTACCTTTAGGTTTCATTATGTTTCCTTTGTTTTTATTTAATTAAAAAGAAAATATTGAAACGCTCTTAAACATCTGTTTGACGATAAAACGCATGCACATGGCCAAATTAAATAAATAAAACGAAAGTCTCAAACGTATCACATGTTGTTTAATAATTAAAAATAGTCATTTAAGTATTAAATTTGTTTTCTCAAAATACTTCAGTTTTTACAGATATTTGTTGTTGCTTTTGATTAATAATCCATGTGGCTGTTATACAGGGTGTCCGCCTGTAAGGTATACTACTTTGTTTGTTTACAATTTTCGATTTAATAAAATAGAATAGTTCTTATATTGATAAATGTTTTATTTAAAGTCGGCAATTATGTCTGGAATACAATATCAGATACACGTCCGCCTCTGTTAGCCACATTAATGCGAGTCCTTTTGAGCACATTTTTCATTATATTCTCACACATTTTCCGCGGTATTTCATTAATTTCATCACAAATATTTTATTTGAGTTGCTCAACCGTTTGTGGTTTGTTTGTATAAAACTTGCTTTTCAAATATCCCCACAAAAAGAAATCCGGAGCAGTCAATTCAGGCGACCGTGTAGGCCAATCAACATTACCATTTCTTGAAATAACTTGTTGTAATCCTGTCTGTATTCGATGTGGCATGTTGATAGCACATGTTAATCATACCAAAGCATGCAGTTGTGGCATTAAAAGGTTTTCAATCATATCACGACATCGCTTTCGTTCCGTTACAATTACGCCGTATTCATTTTCAGAGAAGTAGGGTCCAATGAACCCTCCCGGACAAATTGCACATCAGACTGTCACTTTTAATAGATGGCAAAGCTGACTGTTGAATAATTTGAGGGTTTCCTATTACCCACAACGGACTATTCTGTTTATTCACATATCCTTTCAAATTAAAATCGTGACGACACTCATTGTGATTTTTGCACGACATTCGGGGTTGTCATGGGTGTGCTGTAACATCTTATTGGCATATTTATAGTGACGTAAATGGTGTTGTGGAAAGTTGCTCTTTGAGTATGACGTCAAATTGAGGTTGATGGATTTTTTTTTAAACTTTCTTGAGCAGCACTAATATCTTCTAGCAGTACGTTGTGCTCCATGCTTGGGTCTATCACCTACAAACTCTCTTTCTTCGAAATCATTCACTACACGATAAAAAGTGCCTTTTGTCTAAAGAGTCTAAAGAGACAATTAGCGGAACTCTGGGGCTTACTGATTCTCGTGGATATAACGTGGAGCTTTCAGTTGAGACCCTGCTTGCCTTCAGGGGACTGGGCTTCCTTATACCCCCAGCAGAACAGGTCTACATGGACAAGTATTCCATAAAGACCGATAAATTTGCCCCCGGGGAGGAAAAACATTATGACAGAGTGTGATTTGTTTTACATCCGCACCTGGCTATGTAGCCTTAATTAGATGGTAGACAAACCACTATAATATAATTTGGAACATCATACACAGCCGAAGGCATAATTCTAAGCAACAGAACCGCCTAGTTACAACTTTAATGATTCCAGGACAGGTCTGCAAACCATCACACCTTGCTAAAGAGTTGGAGACTTTCTAACTCCTGTCCAGAACACATGACAAGCATGCTCACTAGACTGGATCATTCACTTTGCGTGTCATTATCAGTGAAATGATCCTGGGCACCATAATAACTATTATACTGTTATGGGGCCGCAAAACCACAACCACCACGATACTCCCATATAGGGGCCAACCTCAATAATCAGTCAGAGAACTATTAAATGTCTAAAGAGACAAATAATGAACTCTGCGGGCATTACTGATTCCCGTGGGAATAAGTGGAGTTTCCAGTTGTACCCCTGCTGACTTCAGGAGAATGGGCTCCCTTTTTCCCCCAGTTGCTCTGTGTGTAGATAGTCAAAGTTCTATAAAGACCATATTTATATGCCCCCGGGGGGGATTATGTGGGACAATTAATTTTCGAAGGAAAGTTTTGGTGATAGCACAGTTTTACGTCTCGGGCTCGTTACTTACCCTCCCAGATTATACGATTTTACACCGCTAAAGTATTTTCTTTGGAAATATCAGAAATCTTCACTCTACGCCGGTAAGCCCAAAGCGTTGGATCACTTGGAGGACAACATTCGCTGCGTTATCGCAATAAATTTATTACAAAAAATCATCGAAAATTTAACCTCCAGATTAGACAATATCCGAGACAGACGTGGTAGTCATATCCCAGAAGTCATGTTTAATTTATAATGCAGCATTATCTCTTGCATTAAGGAAATTTCATATCAATTTAAATAATTTATATGTGGTTTATTGCACTCAGAATTTGTATACCTCTATAAAAAGCGCACTTTATTTGTATTTAATAATAACTGCAGCTTAACAAATTTCTTAATACAAATTTATTTAGAAATTTTCCGATATAGAGACTTCTTTTCCTGACTAAATAAAGTGTAGGGGATAGACTAAACAGTTCTTAACTAACTAAGTTCTAACTTTTCGTATTAAGTCAGAGCTAATTTTAAGTACTTTTAAGATTTCGGCGATTGGTAGTATTTTAAGTTGCATAAACTATTGCTGATTGCATAAGGTTCCAAAAACCAATTCTAGATTCAGAGAACAGTAACTTTCTGTAGAGTATCTCCCAACCAAGCAACAAATACTTATGATATGATAAAATAGACACATTCTCCCTACACTTCGGCTTATTATTAGACACTTTTATAGATTAAAATAAATCGTAAATCGTTTGACCATATTTCTTTTAAATTTTGACACATGTCTTAAAGTAGAGATCGGCTGCCAAAAACTACACACAAAAATTTTAAAATTACTTCGGCCAGTTTACTATTATCTGAAAATCGTGAAGTTTCCGAAAATGATATTTTGTTATTTAATTTTATTTCTAATTCTGGCGCAAAAGTATTTCCCAATAAACGATATTTGATTAAAGTTGAACTATTTTTCATACTGCTTTACGTGTTTTGTTTTTATTTAAATAAATTTTCTAGACAGTATTTTTGTATTATTTAAGTGCAGAAGTGCGAGTATTTGCTTGCACTCTTCAGCTGTAGTTGTGGTTGGCCTCGGTTTGTTTTTATTTTTATTTCTTGCTCACCCCGACCAAAAATTTCTCACCTACATGAACACACGTACAATCATACCTGATGGGGTTTGTTATCAGTATCACACACTTAATTTAATAAGCTGAAACAGTTATAAAATGACAACAGCAACAACAACAATAGCAACAGCAAGCACATTAACCACACATTAAAAGTAAAAACGGTAATTTAAAACAAAAACAAAAACACAAAATCATCAACGAAAATAAAAGTAAAAAACAAAAAGTAAATACACAAATACATTAATGAAAAACTAAACACAATTCATTTCTTTTAGTTTTATTTACACTTGTGTCTGTTTGTTCAGAGTTGGCTAACGAAATTTTAAATTGGAACCAACTCATAATTTTTTATATAATTCTACCGTACGTAAACTTATCACTAAACTTGTCCTATTCAGCTTGACCAATTTGAGTGAATTTTTTTGCAGTCCGGCAGATGTCGCTGCAGTCGTTATCTCGACATGAAGGAAATTTTATGTATGCATTCACTTATTGGTCTTAATTTCTACAGTTATTAATGAAAGGAAAGGGGGTGAATGAAGATATATATGTGGCAGCCCTTTTGTGTCATAAATTAGTAACCGGTATTTATTATCATTGCTGACCTAGGACAACTTGCACATGCATTCTGTTTCTTCTTCCTTTTTCTACCCTCTTCCGTTTTGTGCTGTCAACAATGATAGACGTGTTGGCTACGTTTCAAATATTAAATTTTATTGTAATATTAATTTAAGTGAATAAATAGATATAAGAATTCACAAGTTTACATTCTTTTATTGGATTAACGTAAACCAACAATCCAAATTGGTTACCCCGACGTGATCTTGTGAATTTTTTACGATTAAAAAAAAATTCTTAGTGAAACGTGAACGAGACATATTTAATTCAACATTGCTGATTAGAAAATTTGGGTCAACACAACTTCAAAAATGTTTGCCATGACAACCACCGAAGATAACGCATCTTTAGAAGACAAAGACAACGATGGAAATAGTCAAACTAGCAGCACAAATAATAATGCTTCCGTATCCGCAATTTACGCCAGATTACCATTTCCCGAAATGTGCAATACAAACATTGAAGCGTGGTTTGTCACAATGGATTTTTGGTTTGCGGCATCGGGTATAAGTTCAGACAAGCAAAAGGCAGCCACCGTAATTGCAGCATTAAACCCCAACATTGTAGCACAACTGACGGATGTAATTACATCTTTGCTTGCTTCCGATCGATTTGAGTATGTAAAACGTCGCATCATAGATCATTTTGCAGACAGTGAGCAACGCCGCCTCAACCGACTTCTGTCAGAGTTGCCTCTTGGGGACAAGAATTTCTCAGAGCTTTATTACGAAATGAAGCGTGTTGCGGGCAACACATTGGGAGACGCAGCAGTGTAACTTTAAGAGAACCACCATTTTCATAGTGAATTTTATTTTTATTACAGCAATTTTCGTGTTTCCACGAACGTGCAAGCAGGATAAGAACCAGCAACTTATTAGCACCTGAGCCATCTCCATGAAATGTACTTAAATAAGTTTCTTTCTTCTCGCTCTTCTTTTTGTGTTTCTCTTTAGAGTTGAGTGTACGCTCAAGATTTTTTGCTGGATTTCTTAAACAGGGTTATCCCTGCTTGGGAGTTTTATATTTTAAACTTATACCAATCATAAGTTACTAAAGGATTTTAAGAACTCAATATTGGACATTTCGATTCATCGCTATAATATTACTAGTTAAATTTTAAAAGTGTATTTTAATTTTTCCAATTTTCATATTTGTAAAAGGTAAGTAGTAAATTTATAGAAATTTTAATGATCGCTGGTACTTTATGGGATGGTTATATTTATTTCTTTTTTCGCCACATATCCTTTTTAGTATTTAGAAAATCAAAGATTGTCAACTGGGGTAAAGTTTTACTTAAAAAAATTGATTAACTAGTTTCTGCAACTAATCATTTTTTTAATGTCATATTTCGGGTCGTGTACTACTTCATGTTGCTGATTATGACTATTCGTTCCTAGCCTATCCGTATCCTTTTCCTTCAATATTTTAATTAAATTCAACATAAAATTAAAGAACTTTTGTCTAATTTTTGCAAAACAAACTGAAAGAAACTCTAATAAAAACAAGGAGCATAAAATTCTAACGCTTAGAATAATGCTCTTCTAGAAGTCGTTACTTAAGTTATTAAAAAAAATTTTTAAATTTTAATCTAAAAAACTATCAGGATTTTCTATCAAAATTATATAATCTTAAGCAATGAATTATTTTTAATTTGTTTTAGGTATACGTTTGTTTCCCCATTTCCAAATTAATTTAAAAATTATAAATTTTGCTTTCAGTTTTACTTTTAGTTTTAAGCTTTCCCATCCCTGGTTAACTATGTTTCAATTTATTTTTTAATGAACTGAACTGCTTCTTCCACCTTCTTCTGATAAATAAATACATTTTTTTGTTGAAATAAAAAGAAGTTAAACAAAAGTAACAACAACAGCAATAGCAAGCAATAGCAACAACAAGAGTAACAACAAATAGCAAGAAAAATAAATATTCTTGCTTAATTTAATTGCTGCTCTTATATTTATTTTTGTTGTTGTTTGTTGTTATTATTGTCTGTAATTGTAGGCGATAAAAAATATAATTTTTCTCCTCATTCACTGAAATAAGAATTTAAACAGTGGAACTGACAATAGTTTAACGACTAATGAAACAATTAATATTTTTAATATTTTATAGAAAAAAATTAAAATTATATTTTTTCCAACTTTTACTTTAGTTTAAAATAACAGTTTTAACGGGTATTTTTAAATAGGTTTAAGGTACAAAAATAGAATACAACTCCCATGTAAGGGCCGGCGCCCCAAAGTCTGTTTTGCACGACCGCGTACAGGAGATGACCAAGAGGCTCATTAGGCACGGTAGGGTATCCAACTCTATTTTGTCTATAGAGCATCTAAGCAATGTGGAATATATTTCACTGTTTTATCGTTAATACAATGGTAAGTGCTCTATGGAAATTAATGAACTTGTTCCCGTTATTCGCACGTTTTTGCGTTTAGCTCCATTTTCATTAAGAGCTCAACCATTTGTGGTTGATTTTCCAGTAAATCGCACTATGCATTGCAGGGATAACTCGTTTTTTAGCAGAATAGTAAGACCTCCAGAAGTCTTTCCTGTCATTTTCAGTGCAGGAAAATTTAAATTGAATGTCCACAAACTGCCTCTTGCCTCCTCCCCATAACCTAATTTCCTAGTTCTGGCACAATGCGTTGCATGTGTAGGGGTCATCCCCTGAGTTCTGGCTCTTGAAAAAAAATATAGTTTTTAATTAAAAGTCATCTCCATGCCATTTTTAAGTCATTTTGACCAAATCAGTTTTATGGAGGCTCTTCAGCGCAATCGCAAATATTTCTGGAACTACTGCAGAGATTTATTTCGAAATCATATTATTCACTTGGTGTTCATTTTTAAGCTTTGGTGGCACTGTTTAGACAAAATTTATAGTGTTCGAGTAAAAGTCACTTTCATAACATTTTTAAGCCATTTTTAATGAAATCAATTTAATGGTGACTCTTTAATGCAATCGCAGATATCTACAGAAATATTTCACACATTTGTTGCATTCCATAGATCACTGCAATTTTTTGGCAGTTATTCTTCTTTCAGGATGTGTCCGCTTTGTTTACATAAAATTCACAGATTTCAAGTAAAGTCACTTTGCATTGACATGACGTTTTCTACACTCAAAATATAATCTTCTGGTACTAGAATTTAAATATGATTTCTGGCATATGAGCGCCACTGCTGGGTCGGATGAAGTCTAATTTGGTTATCCAATTCTCAATGACTTCTTCCAACATTTGAGGGAGTATATCGGCAGTAGCGTGAAAAATGTTGTTCTCCAAGTAGTCATTAATTTCGGATTTATCGGACATATCTCCATAGAAAATAGCCTATTTCCACGATCTTGGAGGTCAATTCTCGGATCTGAAACCTGAAACTATTCAATTACCAAACATTGCCTTCAATGTGATATGTTGCAGCATCTTGGTGGAACTACGGCTCCAGTGCTCCAATTTTCGATGACTTCTTCCAAAAATTTATGACAGTATATTGGCAATACAGCGAAAAATGTTATCCTCCATAAATTTACGGTTTTATAGCTTTATAGTTTTGAAAGAGACTTCCACAATTACGGGTTGTGAACAACCAGATCACAAAAAGGGCAGGACCACCACTTCATTCCATTTAACTGTCAGTGGGACTTCTCAGCGATGAAGCCATAGTCACTGGTTGCTGTGCTGTCTTATACGGCAATTAATTTACGACTATCCTTCTACTTTCACCACCTGTTTACTCTCTTCTCTATCCCTTTCCTAAAGAATGTATCACGGTATATGAGTAAAAAGGTAGGCATTGCCTGAAGTGCTACTTCACTTAAAAAAAATGTTGTCCTCCAAGTAGTCAATCATTTCGAACTTATCGGCGTAGACGACTTCGATATATCCCCAAAGAAAATAGTCTAGTTGCACGATTTTAAAGGCCAACTCAGGGATCGGAAACGTGAAACTATGCGGTTAACAAACATTTATATATTCACATATCGAGGTGACATGTTTCGGCGTCTTGGTGGAACTATAGCTACTGCACATCATGTTTATTCAAATGATGAATGATGAAGAGTCACTATCGAATGCAATATGTTAACCAGCATCGTTTTTAAAGGTGTATGGACCAAAGATTCTACCACTAAAGTGCCTCAACATATATTCCAAGTAAAATAGTTTTGGATATCGAAGTATCCATTTACATAAAAGTAACTTTTCTGGCTAAACAAGATTTGCTTATGGATATAGGGATCGGATATTTCAAATAGAACCATGATTTTCAAAGTAAAACTGCGCAGTCTGAAATTTTAAACCGAACTAAAGAAAAGGTATTGCCAACTTAAAGTTCTATGTCACTACAAAAAAAAACACCCATTAGAAATATCTGATTTATATGCGTAAAACCGGGCCAATATTTATTTCTTCACACATCTGCTTATCTTGTATTTGCGTTATTTTGGTCCATTTAACATTAGAAACTTGGTCACGTCGAAAGTAAAGTATTCCAACGTGCGATTTTTAACGCATTTATTCACATAAAAGTGAATCATCGGATATCATCGGGATTAGATATTTCGAGCAGTATCATAATTTTCAAAATAAATTTGCACGATTCGGAAGCTTTCAGTTTCATATATCTCTATCAAAAACACCCGTTGCATACGTCTGATTTATATGCGGATAACCAGATCAATATCTATTTATTGGCCCGTCATCTTATCATATTTTGGTTGATTTCGTTCCAGTTGGCGTTTGAAATCTGATCATATCGAAGAGGCTCCACTGTCGACAAATTAGTCAGCCAGTGAATCAGTCAAGACCATAAAACCATGGTTTGGGAATGCATTGATGGCAAATGAGCTTCAATGTCCAGAGCAGATTGCAGAAAAAAAACCAATTTCACCAACTGAGAAGCTGAGGTAACCACCACTGCGGCCGTAAAATATTTACCAATAAAAGGCTAAGCAAACCAATTTACAAATTTGGGAAATTTATAAATTTTGTGTACTTTCTTGGGCACTCGAACCCACTGTTATTTGGTTAACTTTTTAATAGCGCGTTGTACTGCCCGCAAAACTGCTGCTAGAGAAATTTATGAATATTTATATTTTTGAATGAGTTTGTATTTGTTTGCATGTATGTGTGTGTGTGTTTAATTGCTTTACTTAGCGCTTCTTCAAACAACATGATTTGTTGAGTGTGTTGGTAAAAGAATATTTTTATTTAATGTTTTCACTACTTGTAAACTGCCAATTAAAATTGAATGCGTTAAATTAGTTCAGTTATCAGCCTCCAAGATAGCAGGTGTTTAAACTCGATATTTCAATACGGTGTGACAATTTCAAAAATAAAGAAAAAATATTTACTAAATGAAATGGAAATAATAATTAAAATAAATAAAATGAATATCCGGCATAACCTTAATGATATGAAAAAATGATAAAAGAAAAGTATTTTAAATAATTAAGTTAAAACACAAGTGGTTTATGTTAAAGTGTTAAAAATATAATAAAAATATTCTTAATAAATTTTTAATTTAAATATTTAACAACACCAATAGCAATTAAATAAAGAAAAATAACAAATGGTTATGGCCATGGTAATGGCAGATTGTGATTGTGTTCTTTTGATGAGACCGGAAACCGGAAATATGAATGAATAAAAACAGCAACACCAAGAGGGTGAGCGCAATATGTTGTAGTGTTTGCTTCAAGTAATTTCCAATGTGTTATTATTTATTTTTGAAGCTGTAGCAATTTTGTTATTTATTATTTTTTTTTGTTATAAATATTTTTGTATTCTACAAGCCGATAGAGTATAAAATATTTTTTTTTTAAAGAAAAAGGTAATTTTTAATTTCAATTTATTTACGCAAAAAGAAAAATGAAAGAATAATACAATTGATTGTTTAAAGTATTTTTGCTTGTAGATAACAAAAACTTATTTATTTGTCTACTTTTGCAATGAATAAAACAACAGTAAAAACAACAAAACAAAGTACACACCTGCAAAAGTGTTTTTCCATTTCGTTTGTTATTTAAAATCAATGTATTTTTATCTATAGTTAAAATTATTAATAAGATATCAACGGTTATAATTAAATACACCGGAAAAAATTAATTGTAATAAATAATATTCAGATTCTTAAAAGTATCAAAGTTATAGACTATTGCAGCAGGAAATCTAAAACATTTTTCCAAAGAAAATAAAACGTTGTTTTTATAGAGAGAATGACTACGAGTTAAGCATTTTTTGACTTAGAATCTATTTTTAGAGGCCAGACACCAAAAATATTTCCTATAAAATTTTGTAACTAAAATGTTAAGGAAAACCAGGAAAATACAGCTCCGATCATAATCTAATACATTATATATTTATCTCTACAAAGATCTACATAAATAATTTGTGCTAGCAACTTATTGTTAGGTATAGATCTGCTGCAATAAACCAAATTTTTAAAAAACCAAAAATAGCCCTTCCGACAATACTCACATTCAAATGCACATATTCTCTAAGTTAAAAAACTCTCTTGGAGTACAGTGGAGTGACTTCCCTTAGCAATAGTTTTTCGGTAACATGTTAAATAAAATTCTTTTAAATGCTCTCTGCAGTTGTTTTTATTTAGTTAAAACAAGTTGAGAAGCAAAATTTGTGACATAAAAAAAGAAATTTAAATAAACATGTTGCTTAAAAAAAACTCAAGTATAATTTATGTTGCAGCAGTAAAAATTTGTTTTTTGCTTAATATATGATTTATTTAGTTAACTAAAAGTATTTTGATGGCTCCACTATATAGTTACCACTTTTGCAAAACATAAAGTTGCTAACAAAATGTTTGTATACTTAAGCTGGGTTTAAAACTTAAGTCAATAGCCACAAATTTTTTTTAGAAAATATTCATGTCATAATTTTCATATAAAAATACTATTGTTCATAATATTTCTAAAAGTAATTTCATCAGTCGTTATTATGAAAACATTTTTATCAGTCATAATTTTCCTCAGAAATGTTTCGTCAGTCTTTTTTTATCTAACACAAAAATGCATGTCATAATTTAAAAAAAAAAGTTCTTCAATCAAATTTGTTCTTTAAAAAAATTTTATCAGTGATCCTTTTATAAAAATTTTCATTAGTCACACTATTTTCTATAAAAAATATAACCAATCATAATTTTTTCTCTATAAAAATATTTAGATTATAATTTTGCTCCAAAAAAAATTCTTCACTCACAATTTCACTATACAAAATTTTCAACAGTAGTAATTTAAAAAAAATTTAACGGTTTCAATTTTCTTATTAGTCATAAGTTTTTCATTAGTCATAACTCTTCTGTAGAAATCCTCATGTCAGATGTATTTTCCTAAAATTTCATCAGTAATAATTTTTCTTTCAAAAAATTTCAATAGTTATAATTATTCTTTAAAATAATTTTTATCAATCATTTTTTAACAAATTCATCAATCATAATTTTTCTATAAAAATCAGTAATAATAATTTTGTAAAACATTTCTGTCAAACATGATTTTTCTTCATCAAATATGTCAAAAAATTTGAAAAATGTTCATGTTATATTATTTTTTTTGAAAACATTCCATCAGTCATCATTTACATATAAAAAATTTTCATCACTCATAATTTTCTATAAAACACAAAATCATCAGTCTTATATTTTTTTTATAAAATAACTTCATTAATTATAATTTTTCTGCAAAAACATGTCAACATTCCTTAATTTTCTGTATAAAAATTTTTATCAATCTATAGAAAATTCTTATATGTCATAATTTAAAAAAAAATTATCAGTCATAAATTCTCTGTAAAAATGTTCATAACATAATTTTTTTATTAAAAAATAACATCGGTGGTTTTTTCTGTATACAAAAATTTCACAAATTTACACTGTCTCCAAAAAAGTTCGTTCAGTCGTAATTTTTAAATAATAAATAACATCAGTCCTTTTTTTTGTATAAAAAAAGTATATCTTCACTAAATTTTTTTGTTTAGAAGAAATTTAGCAATCATAACTTTTCTATAAAAAAATTTCATGTCATTGTTTACAATAAAAAAAAATCCCGTCATATTTAAAAAAAAAATAAATCAATTGATGAACAACAACAATAATAGTCATAATTTAAAGAAAAAAAAACCATCAGTCATAGTTTTGCTATAAAAAAATTTTCATCACTCATAATTTTCTATAAAATACAAAATCATCAGTCTTATCATTTTTTATAAAATAACTTCATAATTTTTCTGTAAAAACATGACAACATTCCTCCATTTCTGTATAAAAATTTTTATCAATCTATAGAAAATTCTTATATGTCATAATTTTGCTATAAAAAAATTTCATCAGTCATATTTTTTTATATAAAAGTTTCAATAGTCATAAATTTTTTACAATAAAATTTTATCAGTTACAATTTTTCTATAGAAAATTATTAGTAGTCATTAATTTCATCACAGTCATAATTTGAAATAATTTACAAAAAGAAAAATCATAATTTTTTGGTACAAAAATTTCATCCATCATATTTTTCCTATAAAAAACTTTCTTCAGTCATAATTTTCCTTAAAAAAATTTCAGCATAAAAATTTTTTAAAACCGATCTTGTCTATGCGTTAAAAACGGGTGCACCAAAAAACACGCATGATTTGCATTTTATGCCATTTGTGCGGAAAAGAGTTGCCAGCCAAAAAAATAAAATACAACGTGACAATTGACAGTTCAGGGTTATTTAAAATGGAGCATTACACAAAAGAACAAGGCAGTTTTATTGTTGAGCAATATTTTAAAAATAATAAAAGTTTGGTATCAACAGTTCACAATTTTACAAAATACAAAAATATGGTCGGAATTTCGTGATAAGATTTACTTATGCGCTGTAAGCCTTAATCAGATGGTGGTCAAACTAGTGGGAATGGAAACCAACGTCATTCACGCCCTAGAAAGCCGAAGACTAATTCTAGCAACAGGTTTTTCCTAGTTGCAAATTCAGCGGTTCCAAAGCAGGGTTGCAAACCACTACTCCTTGCTGAAGAGCTGGAGACTATCCAACTCTTGTCCAAAACACATGACTAGCATTCTCTGTGGATGCGGATCATTCACCCGTTGATGTTTTAAAGGCGAGATGATTCTGGCCCCTATAATAAAATTCATGCGGGTGCCGCAAAACCACAACCACCACAATACTCCCGAGGGGCCAACCTCAAAAATCAGTCAGATAAATAGCTATAAGTCTAAAGAAACAATTAACGGAACTCTGGGGCTTATTGATTCCCCTTTCAGTTGACAGTCTGCTTTCCTTCAGGAGACTGGGCTTCCTTATACCCAGCACAGGTCTAGAAGGTTAAGTAATCCATAAAGACCGATAAATGTGCCTCCGGGCCAATATGGTCGGAATAGTGATTTAACTTCATCAGTTGTAAAGAGACTAAATAAAAAAAATTTAGAGAGTGGATTCAGTAGTGATCCTTCAACATTCGATCAGTTTGAGAGAGTGTTGCTGAGAGTCCAAGAACAGAATTAGGCATTTAGAAAAGCTCTCTATAGCGTATTCTCACGAACGATTTGCATCTTCATGCTTACAAAGTTCAATTGACTCAAGAACTGAAACCTGCTCACAGCAAAGAGAGATCGTTGTACAACAACAACAACAAAAAGTGGATACAGATTTTTCGAACAAAATCATCTTCATCGATGGGGCTCAATGTCATCTTGATGGCTTTGTCGCATTTGAGGTGTAGAAAATCCACAAGTGATTGTTGGGAAATAAATGCATAGACAACTTGTTACTGTTTGATGCTAATTTTGGGTTAGAGGCATCATCAGACCATTCTTTTTCGAAAATGCAGCTGGTGAGACAACGACTCACCAGCTATCGCGATATGATAATCCAGTTTTTTGTGCCAAAATTGCAAAATATGGATTTGGACGGCATGTGGGTTCAACAAGACGGTGCCACATGCCATACAGCCCGAGAAATAATTCCATGAGTAATTTCTGTTTTGGTGATTGGAAAAAAAATATATAAAAAATATTGATCTTGCGATTTAAGGCCGTTGGATCTTTTTCTTTGGGGTTTCTTGAATTCTAAGGTTCATGTCAACAAGCCTACGACCATCCACGCCTTTAAGGAGGAAATTGAGTGCTGTTTCAACGAAATTCAGCCAGATTTATGTAAACCGATCATGGAAAATTTCAAAAAAGCAGGCCGAATTCCAAAGAAGTGGATGTTAATTACCCGATATGCTATTTCATACACAACCCATTGCTATTAAAATTAATTAAAAATTTACCATTTTTAATTTTAACCCTGTGTTTTCTATCAAAATTATTTATTGCGTAAGTTTTGGGACACAGTAAAACCAGTATTTTTAAAGCTGGCTTCCTCCTCATCTTCTCTCAAGCAATCAGAGAGCAGAATAAATTCATTGTGTTGCTAAACATGATATGTTACCGTCAATGCTTCCATGCAGGTATTTTATTGATTTAAATACTCGCCAAAACATAAAGTTAAAACATATTTCTTAGCAAATAAATATATCATATTTTATCAATTCATAAAAAATATTGAACTGTACTATTACCATGTTATAAATCTAATCAATTATGGTGAACTAATTATTCGAGTGTACTGATAAGAAATAAGCCTTTTTAAACGAAACCATTCAAATTGCTTTCAAATAAATTCAAGTTCAAAAATATGGTAAATAAACAATAAATAAAACTTAAACTTTTGTCAATTTATAAGCGAAATAATTAGAAAGGTATGCGTTAAGATAAGCGCTTAAGCTTATTATTAATTTTGAAACTATTAATGTGTACTCTAATGTTAATTCCTTTTAAAATTTTAATCTAAACTAACCAGCAAAAGATAACAAAATTATTTCTTTATTTACTTACTCCATTTTTTTATTTTTAATTTTCTTACTAATGAAAATATCATTTAAATAACCAAAATACAATAAATTAGTATGAGCATTAATGTTTGCGACTCTTTTTTAATTTTAGTTCATCCTTGATTTGCTTAAATCCTTGTACATGCAACGTTTCGTTTTTTAGTCCTAATGCAATGCCTCTATTGATCTCACCTAACAATACTGTTGAAAATTTGTCAGTTATCATGCCCAAAAGAACTTAAATCTTCATAAGACTATTTAGACTAATTTAACTGCACAAAAAGTCTTTATAAAATTATCACAACATGGCCTGCTTTCCACGATTCAAAATTTACACTCGGCAAAGGAGTAGTTTTACACCAGAAAAAGATGAAAACAAGGAAACAGTTTTAAACTCCAGTAGTAGTACAGTGGTAAGTAAAAACATATTCGTTTTAACTAAATGTTTAAATTAACTAATATTTTAATATTGCAATTTAAGGAAAAAATAACAAAAACAAGTTATATTTTTGGAATTGTTGTTTTGCAATAAATGTTGTTGCAACAAAAGTTGCTATAAATAACGTCCGGGTAAATTTTAGGTTAGAAAGTATATTGTTCTACAACACAAGCTCTTTTCTTGGCAACTTAAGTTTTATTGTTACCAGTGCAAAGTAAAGATATGGGAGTTTAAAATTGCATATGATATTGTGGATATATCCACCTCTGGCATGTCGACAGACATCCGCTCTTTTCATAAAATTTTAAAGCATATTGTGTCACTAAGCTTTGTTTGTCTCATCATTGCAACACTGAATTTTTTCTGTCAGAATTTTAGTTGTTGGTGTTATTATTTTTGTTAGCTTGGTCTTGCAAAAGATCCAAGAGAAAATAATCCAATGGTAAATCATATGAAATAGGCCGTCAATTGCCATAAACAAATCGAGCAATAACTTGTCGTTCCCCCCGGGGGCACATGATAGTCGTTTTGGAACCTACTATTCCATTTAGACTGGTGTCTTGCGGGGTAAAAGAGAGCCCAGGCCCCTCAAAGGCTAGTAGGAGTCACCTGGACAATCCACATATTTCCACGGGAGTCAGTGACCCGCAGAATTCCGTTATTTGTCTCTTTAGACATTTAACTGTTCTCTGGCTGATTATTGAGGTTGGCCCCTATATGGGAGTATCGTGGTGGTTGTGATTTCGAGGCCCTCGTGAGAGTTTGTGGGTCGGATCATTCACAATGAACACAATGAATGATTCAGGTCCAGTGAGTATGAATGCCGTCGTGTTCTTAATTATAATAAGCTTCATGCGTTCTGGACCAAGAGTTAGAAAGTCTCCAACTCTTTAGCAAGGAATGAAGGCTGCGGCATACTTCGGGCTTTCGAAATTGCTACTAGGAGTGACCGGAGGATATACGTATTCGATGGCCTCCTAGGGCGTGAATGACATTTGCAAATCATTCAAAGTGGTTTGACCACCATCTGAATATGACTACCTAGTCGGTGCAGATGTAAATCAAATGACATCAATAACTCGTCGTCTTACTGAAACCAACGATCACTAATGTCAACATTAGGCAATTGTAGCCATAAAAAATTAGTTGTTATAGTCCGATAGCACAAAAAACTCACGCTAACGGCATTTACTTGCTCACTTTCTAAAAAAAGGGGGCCAATAATGCCGCATCACCATAAACTGAACCATACGAACACTTTCTTTGCATGTAATGGTTTCTCGAGCACTGTTTGTAGATTTTAAGACTCTCATATGTGATAATTTCGAGTGTTTACACAAGCGAACAATTGATAATAGGCCTCATTACTGAAGATGATTTTATTAAAAAATGTATTTTTCTTGTAAACCGCCAATTCAAAAATGTTCAATGCACACACAATTATCGGTCGGCTTTAATTCTAAAACGAGTTGAAGCGTGAAGGTAAAGATCTTTATGCAAAATGTTGTGCAAAGTGCTTCTAGTGATGCCTGAAATTTTGCGAATGTCGACGATTTAATGTTCCAGGCTCATTCTCCGCACTTTATTTTACAAATTAATAGTGAAATTTTCACGATTTGGAAAGTAAATTTTTACAATTAAAATTTTTTCTCCGAAATTAACATTTTATGCTGCACCAACATGTTGCTATGCAAAATATATAACAAAAATTTATATTTTCTATATATTATGATACGAGCTATTTACACCGCACACTTTCCATGTGGAATAGCTACACGTTTCAACAAATCGTTAACATAGCTGACTATATATTAGTTTATTTAAATGAACCTATTTGGCAACATGCTGCAAAGCATACAAGAAATGCTACAAAATAGCTTCAACAACAAATTGAATTTTATCTGCTCAATTAATGTTTATGTATTCATAACACACTATATAATATTATCTAGTCAGTGTTTATCAGTAACTGTTGTGCTAACTGCCTAAAAATTTTTATTAAAAATCATATTGACTAAGCAATTTTGATTGAAATGTTAAATGTTTCGCTTCATGCAATGGCTTATTTTTTTAATTTTTTTTTTAGAAGTCAAATTGTTGCTCGTATTTTATATGGGTGAGTGCTAAAAGACATAAAAACTTAATAGCAAATGTTGATGAAATATGTTGCGCATAATATACAAAAATGTTTATTAGAAGAGATAGAAACATATTGCAGGGATAAGTAACTAAGCAACTTGTTGTCACAGAACAAAGTAACATAATTACTATTTGAACTAAGAAAATATTTAAAATATATTTAAATATTTTATATTTTATATTTTAAATATATTTTTAGTTAAAATAGTATTAAGGAGAATGTTGCTTAAAAATTTGTAGGCAACTTCCTGTAATTTTATTCTGTGACAACAAGTTGCTTAGTTACTTATCTCTGCAATATGTTTTACATTTTACATTACATTTTAAAATTTTGTTAAAATGATCAAACTTGATGACTTTCAAATAGCCATGATTATATATGATTAAGTAAATGCAATTAGTTTTACTTAAATTATATAAAAAATTTATTTTTATTTATAAATCAATAATCACTCTATAATGAAAAACACAAGTACCACTTTAACAGCTTCTAGCTAAATCGCTCTGGTTTCAGGAAACCACAATTCAAATTCTAAAAGCTTTTTTTTATATTATTTTGCTGTAACCATGACAAATATGCTCTTCACAAAAAATATCTATTTACAGAGTTATTTGCTGTTGGCTTTTAAGCATAATATCATCAATGGAAATTTCCAGTTAAAGTTGTATTTATAAATAGTGATTTTCTATGGAGGTATAGAGTTTTGCATGCAATCGAACAGGGAGGATTTTTTTAAATTGACACGAAATTTACTTTATTTGAAAGATAAATTTTTATTATTTTATTTTAAATATGACTTTTGCTATATGACTGCCATATGTTGTCCGAAGTGGTTTAACAGATGTTCCAAATTTCGATAACCTGTTATGGTTGTAACATTAATGGCTATATATGGGCAATTATGGGACGAATCTTTCTCTCGAACAAGTCAATCGTTTCTAGCTTACCTGCCTGAGACTTCATACATCCTCAAAGAAAGTGTAGCAGCATTAAATTGGACTATCTTAAATGCTTAAACACTGGCCTGAAATGTAAAACTTTGCGGTTACCAAAAGTTTCCTGCAGTAAATCATATTGACATGACCTACATGGCTGAAACCACAGCTCCTGCACATTATCGTTTTTCAATCGATGAACGTAAAAATTGGTAATCATGGCTCTATAGCGCTCACCATTGACTATAATGTTCGTTAAGGTATAAGGATCAATGATTCGATATGTGCGTATATTCTCCGATGGGGTTTGATTTTAGGTCAACCCATGTCAAATTTGGTTTGTGAACAAACCAGTTTCGGCTATTTGCCATCTTCAGTGGCATAAAAGTGTCTTAACATCCATGAGCATTGTAATCACACCAAATACACTGGAGTTGTTTATTGAAGTATTCATTGAAATAAAAGTGAGCTTCATTGCTAATGAAAATTAGAATCAACGGCGATCTTGGTTTGGGTCCAACCTGCTCAATTTGGAAGTGTTTTTCAGGCGCCTATCTATTCATGAAATAGAAATGCTAAAACATACCAGATATAAATCACTTGACATCAGACAACATAGTCACCGTTTAAAAAGGTGTTGCCAAATTAAATTTCTATACCTCTATAGAAAACACCCTTTAAAAAAAATTTTTTTTTTCTAAACTTTAAAAATCTATAAAAATTGTTTTTATTAAATGAAATAATAAAACCACCAAGAAAGAAAGAAAAGTCTAATAATGGATATTAGGAATTTGTTAAGTGACATCTACTGTGTAAACAGTAGTGGCGGTTTTACATTGTTTTCTATATTTAAAAGAGTTTAAATAAATATTTTATTTCACAAAATCTTCTGCCTTATTTCGAATAGGGGCAAGTACAAAATATTACTCGTATTTATGTTAAGTTGTTGTAAGCAGCAGACAATAGGGAGTTGGCCACCAAAAAATTAAACTATTGAAAGGAAACTGCTTTATACAATATTGTAACCACAAGAAAGGAACTACTGTGACAAAAAAAATCTTATATTTTATTATTTAAATGTGATTTTTAATTTCCTAATGCGATGTTTTGGCTGTCCTTTGAGCGTCATCAATTAGCCTTGCCTAATCGGCTCTAGTGAAGTACTATTTGGAAAAAAAGATACTTTTTATTGCAGTGATAAATGCAGCAAATCTTTTTCGAGCTATGATGACCTTTTTATTATTTATTATTCCTGTTAACAGAAATCTCTAATTGATAGAAGAAAAAGACAGCCCATTTCTTCTCAAGCTCTCCCATTTTCTTTTTATTTAAAAAATGATTTATCTGCTGAAATTTATAATTTAGAAAATATTTTTTTGCGTAAAAAAACAAAAAAAAACAATAACCTTAAATAACTAATTAATAAATGTTTTGTTTAAAATAACGTCTAATTTATTATTCTATTTATTTATAAACAGTATTTCCCAAAAAAATAAAATAAAAAATAAAATAAAAAAACATCAAAACAAATACCAAAATACCAGCAAACTCACAAACAATTAAAAAAGTAACTTTAAAATAAAAGCACTTCAACGTCATTGATAATCAAAAAAAAAAAAAGTAAATAATAGTATATTTTTTCCGTAACTTTATTATCAATGCAACTACAGTATTTTTTTTTTATTGAACAATAATTTATAAACAGTATTGATTATTGCGGTGGAAATGAAGTCTACAGGAATATGATATAAAAAACAATAAATAAATTAATTGAAACAATAACAAAAACAACAAAATTAAATAAAAATTATATATAAAATCACAGCCTTACAATACTTATAAATAATAAATAATTATTTATTTTTTTAATTAAATGAAAGAATTTTGAAAAGAAAAAATTTAAATATTTATTCGACGTCTGTCGAAAAAGCTTCCTTTTTGCCAACAAATTTAAATTTTTAATACGTTTTTCTTATTTCATTTCTTTCTCTTCTTTATATTTTTTTAATTTATTTTTTATCAATTTTCTGGTGAAAAATACAACCAGCAATCACTCTTATGGCGAGAGACAGAAATGATTTATGTGAAGCTTTTTTATATCCAAAGTTAAATAAATTTCTCTGTTTAAACTCATATTTTTACACCAAAGCAGGCAAATTGACAGTCGAGATCAAAACTATTAGAAAAACATTATTAAGTTTTTTTTCCCCAAAAAAAGTTTTGGATAAATAAAAATTTTTATAAATATTCTTGGCAACAGGACTTCTTAAAAAAAATTTGTTTCCCCGAAAAAAAATTTTAGAAATGAAAAAAAAAACACCGGAATTTACAGAAAATTATAGTTTAAAAAAATTTTTAAATAAAACTCCTATAAAAATGGGAGGTAAAGTGAACTTTTCGTGATAATAAACAATTTTTTGTGATAAAATGTAATTTCTGGGGATAAAAGGGACTTATTTGTAATAGAAAAGAGTTTTTGTGTAAAATTAAACTTTTGTGGCAGTAGAAACTTTTCTGTGGTAAAATAACTTTTTGTGATAAAAGATACTTTTCCCTTGGTATGATTTTACGTCATTCCGCCTCAAATTTGGTTGGTAAACAAACCGGTTTCGGCTATGAGCCATCCTCAGTGTTCTCTTCTCTCTAAACTCGCGAGATGACCCAAATTTATACCCAATTAAATCAAATCACGTCGGACAATATACGCACATATACTTTTTTGTGATAAAAGATATTTTTTTGTGATAAAAGAGACATTTTTGGAAAAAAAAGAAAGTTTTGTGATAAGTGTAAATTTTTATAAATACTTTTGAATAAAAAATGGATAAACTTCCTAAGAAAAAATATATTTCCACGAAAAAATAACATTTGGGAAATAAAAACTTTGAGAAAACTGGAAATTTACTGAAAAATACAGTTGAAAAAGTTTTTTTTTTAATAAAACACCTGCAAAAATGGGTTCCTGGAGAGAGATTTTTTATGGTAAAATGAAATTTTTGTTATAATAGAAGCCTTTTTTGATAAAGTAACTTTTCTGTAATAAGATTACATTTTTAAGTAGGTTTTGTTGTGATAAAGTGACATTTAGTGATAAAAGGACTTTTTTTGTGATAAAAGAGAATTTTTGTAATAAAGGTAAATTTTTGTGGCAATCGAAACTTTTATGCGATAATACCAAACTTTTTTGCATTAAAGTAACTATTTTGTGAAAAAGTAACTTTTTGTGATGAAGTACCCTTTTTTGATAAGGCAACTTTTTTATGATGAAAGAGAATTTTTAGGGATAAAAGGAAATTTTCATGGCAGTATAAATATTTTTGTAATAAAGTAACTTTTAATGATAAAAGTGACTTTTTGTGACAAAAGGAAATTTTGTGATAAAATGAACTTTTATGCGACAAAGTAACCATTTTGCGATAATACCAAAATTGTTTGCGTTAAAATAACTATTTTGTGAAAAAGTAACTTTTTGTGATGAAGTACCCTTTTTTTGATAAGGCAACTTTTTGATGACAAAAGAGAATTTTTTGGAATAAAAGGAAATTTTTATGGCAGTAGAAATTTTTTTGTGATAAAGTAACTGTTTTGTAATAAAGTAACTTTTAATGATAAAAGGGACTTTTTGTGACAAAAGGAAATTTTGTGATAAAATTAACTTTTATGCGACAAATACCAAAATTTTTTGCATTAAAGTAACTATTTTGTGAAAAAGTAACTTTTTGTGATGAAGTACCCTTTTTTGATAAAGCAACTTTTTTTTAATAAACGAGAATTTTTTGGAATAAAAGGAAATTTTTATGGCAGTAGAAATTTTTTTGTGATAAAGTAACTTTTTTGTAATAAAGAAACTTTTAATGACAAAAGGGACTTTTTTGTGACAAAAGAGAAATTTTGTGATAAAACAAACTTTTTGTGGCAATAGAAACTTTTATGCGACAAAGTAACCTTTTTGCGATAATACAAAACTTTTTTGCGTTTTTGAAAAAGTAACTTTTTTGTGATGAAGTAAATATTTTGTGATAAAAGAGAATTTTTTGGAAAAAATGGAACTTTTTATGGGAGTAGAAACTTTTTTGTGATAAAATAACTTTTTTAAGATAAAAGGGACTTTTTGTAATAGAACAGAATTTTTTCGATAAAAGACACATTTTTGTGATAAAAAACTTTAGTGGCTTTGGGATATGTTTCGACAAAAAAAGATTGAGTTTTTGGTAGAAAGCTAACTTCGTGAGAGTAACTTTGTTAAGATTTTTTAAAAAGGGGATTTCATGTGAAAAAGTACTTTCCGATAGAAAAACAAGTTTATAATTAAAAAAAATTTAATTCACACAATAAAACTTTAGCAGAAAATTAAAGTTTTATTAAAATTTAGCTCTTTAAAATGTAGATATAACGAACCTATGCTTTGGTGTAAAAACGGTATTTTTTAGAAGAACTACTTTGTCAAAAAAGGTACTTTTTTAAGTATTTAAAAAAAAAAATTTTTGTGTAAAATCTATAGAAAGAAAATTAATAAATTTAAAGCACAAAAAGAAATTTGAGTTTTTTTAAGAAAATCCTTTTTTTTTAAATAAGAAACTTTTTACTTTAAAACACAGTTAAAACGTATTTTTAGAATTAGAGGGAATAAAAAACTTTTACTGAAAAACGAATATTTTTTCCGAAACGATTTTTATGGAAAAATTTTACGTTTAAGAAAATTATTTTTTATATTTTAAAACAAAATCTTTGAAAAATATTGGGGAAATAAGCAAAATCTTCTATAAAAATAAGCTTTAGCGAAATTAGTTAATTTTTTGGGAGTTTTTAACCCAACTTTTGTAAAAAGTATCCTTTTTACAAAAAAAAACCGCGAAATTGTTAAAAGTAGTGTATTCTGAAAAAGTCCAATTTCTGGGAAAATTGTATGTTTCACTAAAGAATGACTTTTGGTGGTAAAAAAAATGTACTTTTAGCCACATGTAAAAAACCAAATCAGTATTTAAAAAAAAATATTTTTTCTTCAAAAAAGATTTTTGTAGGAATGAAGAAGTAGTTTTTGAAAAACTTGTTTCTATATTTTAAATCGATTAAAGAGAATTCATGTGATATTTTCCCCATTGTTGTCGTTTAATTTTTTTGAGTTTTAATTCATTTCTTTTCTTGTTTTTGTTTTTGCTAAGCAAATATCTCAATGTGGTTCGTTCACGCTTTTCTGACATGAATGTTAAGATAAGACAATCAAATAAATATAAAGACAAAAACAATAAATGTTTAAAAGTCTTTTGCTGTTGAGGCAAATAAGAAGGTCGTTTTGTAGTGTGTGTGCATGTGTGCACAAAGGCTACACCCGAAAATTTTATTAATACAAAATCAAAGCCTCATGTTCTATAGACAAAATATTTTAGTTTAAATGGCTTTGCAGCCTTTGTCGTTCAATGCTTATTTTGAAAGTCTTGTTATCATTTCTATTGCTTGCAGTGTATGAATGTTTGTCATGTCTTTTCTAAAACCATCACAACATCAAATTTGATTTTATTCATTTCACCTGCATATTGAAACGGTTTAGATGTGATAAATTTAAATTTTGTTTGACATCCTCTTTACCACTTTACTGCTTAACGCAAATAAGATTGTAGCAAATGCCACCATTAAGAGCCTTATTTTTATCTTGTCATAGAAGAGAAACCGAACGAGATTTTTACATGTTATAAAGCCGCCTTAAATGGTGCCAAAAAAACACCACCTATAAGCTCAATTCATACATTTAATTTTATTTATTTATTTTTATTTCATTTCATTTAATTTCTTTCTTTGTTTTTGTTTAAAAGCAGATTGAGTTAGAAGTCAGAAATTTAAAAAATTATTTACAAATGAAAAAATGCATGTAAATGACATTGAAATTCTCTTACTAAACATTGGATAATCAGAAGTCTAAGGTGACAATTAATTTTATTTGGGTACGGTTTTCCGTCGACCCTCGTCAAATTTGGTTTGTGAACAAACCGGTTTCGGTCGTTTGCCATCCTCAGTGTTCCTTTCGTACTAGTTGCGTTCTATTGTCAGTTGTGTTTATATAGTTCGTGTCTCCCTTCGTGTTATTGCGTTCGTCCCTTTTTGTCTTTTTTGCCTGCATCTCTCCTTTTCCGTTTGTCCCTTTTTACCTAATTTGTCGATCCCTTTTTCATTCGTCTTTCTTCTTTCTTCTTCTTTTTTTTTTTTTCTTCTAACTAAATCCTTTTACGGTCATGCTTGCTGTGCGTTTTTTTATGTGTGAATTGTATTGGGGTTTTTTTTTATTGTGACGATTAAAGTTTTAGCTTAGTCCTTTTCGCTCTACCTTTGATCTTCCTTTTTGTTCGATATATTATTTGTACTCATTTCTCATTTTGCTTTGAATAATATACAACTGAGATCATTAGAGACTTAAACAAAAATATGTAAAATCGTTTTGCCGGCTTTCATATGACCGCAACATATCATTTTTCGAATGTAGGAATGCTTCGATCAGAAATTTTAATCAATTTTTTTTTATTCTTGTTTTGTTTTTAATAAACTTGTTTAATGAGAAGAAATTTAAGCCACCTGCCCACACTTTGTGACCTCGTCTGGAATTCAACTAAAGATATTTTGTTAAGCGTATTATAAGCGTCACATCCAATCATACTTTGTTGCTCTTATACTTGAACTCTCCTTGAACTAACTCCTATTTGTCGATTCTATGGGAACCACTAGTCGACAGGGTTTCGGCCTTTCGGAGAATAGCATAATGGTTGCATTTAAAACTTAAACCGCTGGAAGGTGTGGCGTTTTCCTATCTGAAGTGTTGTGGCATTGCAACAAATTGTCATTTTGCTAGGGGCGACAGGAGTTTAGATAGTCTGTGGTTACGCAGCTTTCTATACTTTTGAAATTGCAACTTGAGATGTATTATGGACCTTGGGGGAACTAGACACATGCTACTTTAACTAGTATTAATAGCACCGTCAGTTTAGGGCGTCACGGCTAGTGCGTGATCTGATTTTCATCTGCACCGACTATATAGTCATAATCAGATGGTGGTCAAACCACTTGGTTGATTGGACATCACCCACGCCCTAGAAGGCCATCGAATACGTATATCCTCCGGTCACTTCTAGTAGCAATTTCGAAAGCCCGAAGTAGGCCGCAGCCTTCACTCCTTGCTAAAGAGTTGAAGACTTTCCAACTCCTGGTCCAGAACGCATGAAGCTCTTTTTTATCAAGTACACGACAGCATTCATATTCACTGAACCATTCATTGTGTTAATTTGAATGATCCGACCCACAAACTCTCACGAGGGTCTGAAACCACAACCACCACGATACTCCCGTATAGGGGCCAACCTCAATAACCAGTCAGAGAACATCTTTGCCTAAAGAGACAAATAGTGAACTCTGCGGCAACTGATTCCAGTGGAAATATGTGGATTGTCCAGGTGACTCCTACTAGCCTTTGAGGGGCCTGTGCTCCCTTTTACCCCGCAAGACACCAGTCTAAATGGAATAGTAGGTTCCAAAAAGACTATGATGTGCCCGTGGGGGGACCTCACGACTAGCAACTGACGTTAATCTCAATCACTCTAATGTTGTTGAACAATTTCAATATGCAGACGCTTTGACTCTCGTTTGTGGTTTTAAATTAGCCGAGCTACACAACAGGAACTATTTTCCTTTTACTATTCTTCGCTGCAATGAGATTTGACTTGCTGCTGACTACTTTACATTATTTACCTTTGAACAACTAGCAGCTATTGAAAAACTATTTTTTTATATACAATGCTTTGTTGGGACTTAAACTTATGAGCCTCAATTTTAACAAAAAACTACACATCCTTTTTAATGTAGCGAGTGATCATATTTTAAGTAGGTTATTTTACTTTAATTCTGCTAGTCACTCCTAATAGTGGTACAACAATAACATTAGTCTCCAGCACTCTTGTTACAGATATAAAATGGATTTAAAATTATAGTTTCGTAACAGTATTTAAGGATATTGTATGGGTGTCTGCAAGGAAGGTATTTTTTTGTTTATTATTTTTGATTAAATAAAAGGGAATGGATCTTATACTGATTAAGGTTTTTCTAAATATTGGCAAAGGATTCAATATCAGAAAAATGTACGTCTCTGTTAGCGTCACAAATGCGAGTTCTTTTGAGTACATTTTTCATTACATTTTCACACATTTCACGCGGTATTTCATCACGAATATTTTGTTCTAGTTGCTCAACCATTTCTGGTTTATTACTTTAAACCTTGCTTTTTAGATGTCCTTCACCAAATGAACTCCGGAGTCATATCTGGCGGCCGTGTAGGCCAATCAACATCACCATTTCTTGAAATAACTTGTTGTGGAAAGAGGTCTCGCTGTAATTCCATTGCAATCCTGGCTGCATGCAATGTGGCACCGCCTTGTTGACACCACATGTTAATCAAGCCCAAAGCATGAGGTTGTAATGTTAAAAAGTTTTCAATCATATACGATATTGATATCCATTCACAGCTACTGCTACGTCGTTTTCATTTCCAAAGAACTAAGATCCAATGATTTCTCCTGAACAAATTTTACACCAGACGGTCACTTTTTATGGATGTGAAGGTGACTATTGAATAATTTGAGGGTTACCCATTCCCCAGAACCGACTATTCCGTTTATTCACATATCCATTCAAATAAAAATGTGCCTTCTCACTCCTTATGATTTTTTCGGGGTTGTCATGGGCGAGCCTTAACATCCTATTGCCATATGTGCGGCGGCGTAAATGGTCTTGTGGTAGAAACTCTAGTGTCAACTGAATCTTATATGGAAAGAAATGCAAATCCTTGTGTAAAATTGTTGCCAAAGTGCATCTGTAGGCTAATAGGTAGTGTGCTAGCTTACATGACTGGGTGGTTGTGGGTTCAATTGCCAACAAAGACCTTGGTTTTTTTCACTACAAATAAAAATTGACTGTCGGTGGGGCTGCTCAGTGATAAAGGCATGGTCACTGAGCCATCTTATACGACAGTTAATTTCCGTAACTATCCTACTTTCACCACCAGTCGCATCTCTTCTATATCCCTTTCCTAAAGAATGTAGCACGGTACTTGACTAAAAAGGCATTGTTCCCTGAAGTGCTACTTCTCTTTAAAATAAAAAATAAAAACAGGTTATTCTTTGAAGACCAATTTCCTGAGCACGACGTCGAATTGAGGTTGCTGGATTGTTTTGAGCAGTAGGTTGTGGTCAATGCTTGGTTTTATTAACTACGGAACCTCTTTTTCGAAATCATTCACTTCACGATAAATAGTGGGTTTTGTTGGCTAGTTGTTTCTTCCAAAAATTTCACGTAATTTTCTCATCGTCACAGTAATCGATGATTGATTTTGATAAAGTGTTTTAACGATTAAAACATGTTGGTTTGTCGAATGTTTTTCCATAATGAATTTGCCAAGTGTTCACTTCACGACTCTTAAATATGTCAAGATGAATGTTTACCAAAATGGCGGCAAAACAAAGTAGTATATCTTCCTGGCGGATACCCTGTATTTAATACAATCCACAGACTTAAGTCTGATATCACAAAAAAAAAAATTGATATTAAGTTGTTTGATTCGTTCCGCCAGCAAATGAAATACTAGTGTCATTTCTTCCGGTGATATCCTTCGTTGCTGATTGTTTTATTTGCTTCGCTCGGCGAGCGCTTTCGACTAATAGAACTAATACTATCTCTCCAATACTATCCAAAATTTAGCGTAATAATGATGTCATTGCATCCAAAGCGCTTGCCGATCATATAAAATATTTCTTCTTTGCCTTTTCATTATCTATGAGAAACTTTTATCTCTGTTCTAGAGCTGCATTTCACAGAATTAATTCTTTTAGAATTATTATTAAAATTTTATAATTTTTTTTTAATTTTGTAAAATATGATTCAAATAAAATTTTATGGATTTTTATTATAAAAATTTTAATGAATAGCGAAAACAATGGAATTTGTTTACTGGCTTTTTAAAATTTATTTAATATTTTTCTGTTTGAAGCATTCGTTGGAATGTGTAGGCTTTTTCAATATTTCTTTTAAATTATTATTATTCCATATCGATAATATCGATAAGTTGCTTAATTTAAAAATAAATAAATAGATATTATTTTTATTTCTAGATTGTCTATTGTGTGTTATTTGGATTTATTTTATAACCATTATTTTTGTTTTAACACAAATGAAAAGCATGTAATGTGTGTATGGAGGATTTAAAGCATTTTTGGATAAAACACGTGTAAATTTAATAATTTTTTTATTTCTAAAATTTATTTGGTGCAGATATTCTATATATTTGCTGTGCGTATAAGAGAATTGTTATTGAAGATGTTACAGCACATCTACAGATTATTTTAATTTATATTTTTAATAGCTTAGATATTTGAGATCCTTAAAAATAGTATCACGGACTTGTAATATTTTTATACAAAAATTGAAATAAATTTCCTTAAGCGAAATATCATTCTTTAATAAATAAAACTCCTTTCAGCAATAAGTAGTAAAATTTCTAATTGCAAATTTAAAACCGAATATCTCTTCCCTTACCTCTTCTAGATTGGCTCTTATAAAAACGCAAGGAACATTATTTTCGCTAACTCTAACATATATAAAACATTTTTGCTTTAACGGAATTATTATAAAAGTATTTAGAAAAATAAAGTAAACTGCACTAGTAAAATAAGGTACTTTTAAAATCAAAAAAATTTATATATAATTTTTACATAATTCTATTGCACGACTGTTTGTCACTTCTTCTGCATAACTGATCTGAATAGTTTTTTTCATGCGTTTAGATGGCGCCTTGGAGGTCCTAGATTCACAAACCAGCCTGGTAGATGGCGCTGCAGTCTATATCTCGACTTGCATGTATTATTTGTATATACATTCATTTATTCATTAGTCTTAATTTCTACAATATTATTGAATAATAGGAAACAGGATAAATCAAGAGACATATGTAATATATATTTAGTGTATCCTATAACTGTACCGAGTACTGTAACTTTTAATGAAAGGCGGTATATGTCAACCGCAATAATATATATACGTATAACTTTGAAAACTTAATTTAGCTTAAAAAAAAGTACTTTCCATAAAAGAAGTTTTTTAAAAGGTACTTTTAAGAATAATTACTTTAAAAATGTACAAAAATCATTTAAAGGAAAATATGTCTTTTATGAAAGCTACTTTTTTTATCCACGAAATGTACTTTTTATAAACTGCACCGTCCACAAGAGTTAATACTTAAGAAATATATTTTTTTTAAAAACATATTTGAAAAAAAAAAGATTTGTAAAAAGTTATTTTGCAAATAGTACTTTATATAAACTTTAGTTTTTACTAAAAATACTTTTAAAGAAAAGGCTACAAAGTATTTTTTAAAAATGTACTTTTTGCGCAAAGTCCATTTTGTAAAATTAACTTATACAAAAGGGAGTTTTCATAAATGATACTTTTACTAAAGAAAGAAAATTACCTTCTCCAATTAGTACTTTATATAAAATTTAGTTTCCACGAAAAATACTGTTGAAAGAGATAATATAAAAGTATTTTTGAAAAAAATGTACATAATTCTTTTGGTAAAACTATCTTTTACAAAAGAGGGTTTTCATAAATTATACTTTTTACGAAAGATAGAAAGTTAATTTCTGCAAATAGTACTTTACAAAAAATTTAGTTTTCAACAAAAATACTTTTGAAAGTAATACTATAAAAGTGTTTTTGAAAAAATGTACTTTTTGTGCAAAGTTATTTTTGCAAAATTAACTAACACAAACTTTAACTTATACTTTTTACTTAAGAAAGAAATTTACTTTCTGCTAATAGTACTTTATATAAAATTTGATTTTCCCCAAAAATACCTTTGGAAGAAAGGCTATAAAATAGTTTTTTTTTAAAACCGTACTTTTTTTGCAAACCCCTTTATGTAAAATTAATTTTTACAAAAGAGGGTTTTTATAAATGATATTCTTAACTAAAGAAATATAGTTAATTTCTGCGAATAGTACTTTATGTAAAATTTGCCTTTCACCAAAAATACTTCTGAAAGAAATGCTATAAAAGTATTTTTTAAAAAAATTTACTATTTGCGCAAAACCCTTTTTGAAATGAACCTTTAAAAAAGGAGATTTTATAAATGATACTTTTTATGAAACAAAGAAAGTTACTTACTGCAAATAGCACTTTATATAAAATTAAGTTTTTGCCAAAACTATTGTTGAAAGAAGTACTATAAAAGTATTTTCTAAAAAAGTGTACTTTTTGTGCAAAATTCTTTTGGTAAAATTATCTTTTACAAAAGAGGGTTTTCATAAATTATACTTTTTACCAAAGAAAGAAAGTTACTTTGTGCAAATAGTACTTTACACAAAATTTAGTTTTCAGCAAAAATACTTTTGAAAGAAATGCTATAAAAGTATTTTTTGAAAAAATGTCCTTTTTGTGCAAAATCCTTTTTGTGAAATGAACTTATAAAAAGGGAGATTTTATAAATGATACTTTTAACTAAACAAAGAAAGTTACTTTCTGCAAATGGTACTTTGTACAAAATTTGATTTTCACCACAAATACCTTTGAATAAAATGCTATAAAAGTGCTTTTTAAAAAATGTACTTATTGTGCAAATCCCTTTTTGTCAAATGAACTTTTATGAAAGAGTGTTTTTAAAAATAATACTTTTACTAACGAAAGAAAGTTACTTTATGCAAATAGTACTTCATAAAAAATTTAATTTTCACCAAAAATACTGTTGAAAGAAATACTTTACAAGTATTTTTTGAAAAAATGTACTTTTTGTGCAAAGTTCTTTTGGTAAAATTTACTTTTACAAAAGGTAGTTTTTATAAATAGTATTTCTTACTAAAGGGAGATAGTTACTTTCTGTAAATAGTACTTTGTATAAAATTTAGTTTCCACCAAAAATACTTTTGAAAGAAATACCGTAAAAGTATTTTTTATAAAATGTACTTTTTGTGCAAAGTTCTTTTGGTAAAATTAATTTTTAAAAAAGGGAGTTTTTATAAATGGTACTTTTTACTACATAAAATATATTACTATCATATGTAATTAATGTAGATACAATTTTTATAAAAATGACTTTCTATAAAAGGTACTATTTGCAAAAGATACTTTTTATAAATGGTTTTTTTTACAAAAATTTTTTTCAACAAAACTAAAATATTACGTAAATGGAACTACACGAAAATTTATATCAATTTTTGATACAACAACTATTGAAATTAAAAATTCCAAACAAATGGCAACAAAAACTTCAAGGACACACAATTTTTAAGAGCAATAAATTGCATTTAAATTGAATTTCCTTTTTAGTTAAAATGACCCTAAAGATATTATTTTCAGTTTAAGGAAATTGTTATAAAAAATACTGTCGTTTTTAAAGTTCAAACTTGATACCAGTTGACGAAATTGTATCTGCAGAGTATGCTCTTTTGATATTTTTAAAGAATTTGCTTTTAATTAAATGAATTGCTGCCAACTTCACACAGTTTTAAGTCATAACATTTCTATGGGCTAATAAAGTTTTTCGTACAAAATATTTACCTTTTGATTCAGTTGTATTTAATTTGAGCAATTTATGCTCCCAACAAGAGTCAAGATAATATTTAAATAGATCGTAAAATAAATTTAGATGTAAAATTTTATTATGCACTGTTGTTAATTGTCATGTTAAATACAGATTTAACAACAAGTTTTTTCCTCTTTGTTTAACAAATAAATTTTTTTATGGCTGATAGTAAATAAAACACTTCCATTTTTATTTTCATTTAAACAAAGAGATAATAAAATATTTTAGGAATTACTAACTTAATCGGAAGCACTATATTGCAATAAGGAGAAATAGAATTTAACTTAGTCATTGACAAGACGTTTAATAAACGCCAGCTAAATAACTTAATACTCATATGAGAAAAACATATAATGTACAGTGGGACGAATCCATAATATACTAAATATTCATTAGATATCTCCCAACGGTATGCAAGAATGGAATTGAGCACTGGACTTGAGGGATTATAGAATAGAAATAGATTTTTATACACAAACTTCTCACAAGACCCAATTGACTGTTCCTGTGATATCTTATGGTAACTCTGTTTAAATAATCTTTTAACACACTTTGATCAGTGTACACTTAATGAACTTTGATCATTTTGCTAAACATTAGCCTTGATTCTTCATTATTGACAGTCGTAAAGTAGCCTAGTGGCAAATTTATTATCAAAATATATTCGATAAACCAACATGTTATAATCGTTAAAACATTGTGGTGAAATCAATCATCGACCACTGTGACGATGAGATCGCAAAACCAGAAATAAATAAAAATTGGTTTTAAATTTTTTATCAAAAACTGCTCCAGTTCAGTTTCCTTGGGAAAAGTTTCGATATTTTTAAAATTTCCTGCATGAATATTACTATTAAAAAGAATAATATTTCGCAATAAAAAATAAGAATACTTTGAAAAAAATTACTTTCATAAAACGTTCCCATAAGACTTACTTTTATAAAAAGTACTTTTATAAATAGTACCCTTATATAAAAATATTTCCATAAAAAGTGAATTTTATAAAAGAACAGTAAAAATTTCTTTTATGAAAATTACTTTCATAAGTACTTTTATAAAAAGTAACTTTTATAAAAAATACTTTTATAAAAAGTAAAGTAAGTACTTTTATAAAAAGTACTTTCATAAGTACTTTTATAAAAAGTAACTTTATCAAAGGCAGTTTCATAAAAACTAATTTTATAAGAAATACTTTCATAAAAAGTATAAGTGCTTTTCTAAACATGACTTCCATAAAAAGTACCATGATAAGAAATACTTTCATAAAAATTCTGTTTTATAAAAGGTACTTTCATAAAAAAGTCTTTTATAAAAATTACTTTACTACAAAACAGTTTTATAAAAAGTACTTTCAAAAAAAGTTCAAAAGGGACTTCAAAAGAACTTCCATAACAAGTTCTTTTATTAAAGGTAGCTTTATTAAAGGCAGTATCATAAAAAACTACTGTTATATAAATGAATTTCACAAAAAGCTTTCAGAATAAATATTTTCTTTTAAAAGTACTTTCATAAAAAGTACCTTAACAAAAAATACCTTAACAAAAAGTACTTTCAGAAAAATCTTATTTATAAAAAATACTTTAATAAAAAGCACTTTTATAAAAAGTAGCTTCATGAAAAATAGTTTTATAAAAAGATTAAAATTTAATAGAAGTTTTATAAAAACTATTTTTTTACAAATTAGTTTCTTAAAAATATTCAGATTAAGAGTTTTTTAAAACGTACTTTCATAAAAAGTACTTTTACTAAAAAATTTTTATAGAAAATTCATTTTAAAAATATTACTTCCATATAAAGCACTTTTATACAAATACTTTTTCGAAAAGCATTTTTAGAAAAAATACTTTCACAAAAAACACTTTCAAAAAACTAATTTAAAAGAAATTATTTGCATAAAAAGTTTTAAAAAGAAGTACTTTTATAAAAATTATTTTCATAAAGAGCTTTCAGGATAAATACTTTTCTAACTTCGGACAGGCTTAAATATCTGGGTGTCACACTTCATGAGAACTTTGAAAGTTATCGGCACATTTACATTTGCTTGTCTTGGATTGAGGCCTTATAGAGGAAGAAGTGGCAAGTTTCGCAGGCCTTCATGTAGATCAATCTACAGCGCAATTGAATTTGCGCGGGTAGATGTGTATATGATGGAAATGGCTGTGAAGTTCCTGGAGGGCGCACGTTCTTTAGGTAACTCCCTGGTTACGGACTGCTTTTCTGCTTCGCGTGATTTGGAGGCTGTTCGGATGTCCCGGTATCTCTGACCGATGGACTTTTTAACTTTGAAAGAGGCTGGAATTCTTTACGAGGATGCATATGGATGAATAAGGAAGTCTTTGGAAAACAATTTTTTTTTATGTAAAGAATATTTTGTAAAATTTTGTAACATTTTTGTTAATTTTTTAAATTATTAAAATTTTTGGAAAATAAACTAACCTCTGAAATTACTGAAATCAATACTTTTCTAAAAAGTATTTTCATAAAAAGTATCTTAATAAAAAATTCTTTTATAGACAATCCATTTTATAAATGGAGCTTTCATAAGCGGCACTTTCTAAAAGTACTTTCTTAAAAAAAATTTTTTATAAAAAGTACTTACAAAAAATGTTCATATGCGATCTCAAAGGAACTTCATAGCAAGTAATTTTACAAAAAGTAGCTTCATTAAAAATTGCTTTTATAACAAGCTGTCAGAATAAGTATTTTTTTCAAAAAGTACTTTCACAAAAAGTACCTTAATAAAAAGTACTTTCATAGAAAATTCATTTTATAAATGCTACTTCCATAAAAAGCACTTTTATAAAAAGTACTTTCACAAAAAGCACTTTTAGAAAAAGTACTTTCACAAGAAACACTTTCATATAAAACTAACTTTAAAGAAATTATTTGCATAACAAGGTTTGAGAAGAAGTACTTTTATAAAAATTATTTTCATAAAATAATTCAAGTATGAGATAAGAGTGTTATCTTTGACAAAATCAAGAAACAGTTGAAAACATGTCACTTTACCAGGGATCGTAAATATTTTTAGCGAATTACTTTTGTAAAAGATACTTTAACGTTTTTTGAAGGATAGCTTTTATAAAACAGCATTTTCCGAAATAATTTTTAAGATTACTTTTTTGCATTATTATAAGTTTTTAATAGTATTTTGTTAAAAGTACTTTTTAAATAAATATATTTTGCATAATTTACTTTTATTGCGGTATTTCAAGAATTTGTTTATAAATAAAGTTTATAATTTTATTTTGTGTTTAACTACGAAAATATATAAAATAATTTTTGTTATTCATTTAAATAATAGAAATTTTATTTTCTCTATAGCAAATTGGCCGCTACATACGTCGTGATGAATCTTCATTTTACACGCCCAAAGCCAGTGAAGTAAGTAATTAAATTTTACTTTTTTATTTCTATTTTTAAATGTTACTAAAATTGTTAACAAATTACTAATGTATTGCTTAACTTAACTATTAACTTTATTTGTTTAATAATAATTTATCGTTCAAATGTTATTTTCTATTATTCACATTTTACTTCTTCTACTCAACTAACAAACGCTACAACAATACTTTTGCATGAAACACACATAATTTTAGCGTTTAAAGCCAGCACTTCAAAGACTAAATATACTAACAAGTCATCTAGATAATAACAATAGCAGCAACAGTCTAAATAACAGCAAAACGACAGCAACACCAGCATCAACACCTACACCTACATTAGCACCATCAACGCCACCCATTTTCGCTAATGGAGGCAGTAAAAAATTCATTACCAAAAAACCACGTTGCATCAACAACAACAACAATGGCCAATCAAATGCGAATGCCTTAACAAATGGTACAGCAGTTGCCAATTTTAAACTTTTACGCCAGCCACAACAGCAATCGCAAAGACAATGCAAATTGAAGCCGGTGAAAGAACGTAGACCCACAGCTTTGCCTATTGAACAGCCAGTAATTGTAAGAAGTACAGAGACAACACAGCAAGCAAAATTCTATATAGGCAGCAATGCCACAGACGATGATGAGGTGGGGCAGGAGGATTGTAGTGAAATTTTGGTAGTGGATTTTGATTATAATTCCGCAGATAGTAAACTCAACTCACCGAGTATTTCATTAAGTTCTAACTTTGATATTTTAAATGCGAAATTGCGCAACAGTAAATTGCCCAGCAACACGAGTAATAAACTGAATAAATTTACGCGAACACCTACTTGTAACTCAACACTATCACAGCATGATGTTATTTTGGAAAAAGAGCTGATACATATTCCAACACCACCACCCCTGCCACCCCAGCCTTTGGTAATGGCCCACTCTTCCACAACATTGTCGCTTAAGGGATTAAAAAGTAAACGCAGTTCAGGTGAAGCGACACAAACACAACAAAAACAGCAGCCGTATGCTGTTGCGCCAACAACACCCACTATAGAAGAAAATTTTGCCGGTAGAAGAATAACGGAAGCGGAAGTGAATAAAGCATCAGCATCATCATCATCAACATCAGGATCAGCATCACAAGCAACTGCAACGCATAGCGGAAGTGCTAAAGTAAGAAATTTTATACATGCAACTTGCAAGCTTTACATGCAAACAAACAATAAATTAATCACAAACATGCACTTTTATACGCTCATAAACATAAACACACACACATACAGAAACACACACATACAACCACAGCCATTCACGTTAAATGCAAAAATTTTTTAATGCAATTTCTGCCATGTTTCTCTAAAAATGGAAATTCTTAACGCTCTTGTTTTTTTTGTTGTTGTTTAACGCATGAATAATCAAGTGGCAACAACAACAACAAAGAGCCAGCATCAACTTTCCTTAAGTTGTGTTGTTGTGCTTAAAGTCATAGAAAATAGTTAAAGTATTCACTCGAATTTTTTAGATATTTTATACATTTTAAGTCCTTGTAAGTTTTACATCGTAACGAAAAGTGTAAAATCCACGTAATCTCGAGACAAAATCTATAAACCCCCCGGGGTAAAAAAATGGCAACAATAATTTTGTAGTATTTTAAGCTTAATTTATCTGTTATGCAGCTAAATCCTTTATTTGTAATAAATAAAATGCACACTTATTTTCGTGTGAGTAAGAAGGAGTCAAGACAATATTCTCATTTGGTAAAATAAAGAGAAAAATATTTAACAGCAAATAACTCAAATTCAGTTTCTCTTCACTATAATTTGAGTGTTAATTTGTGGTTTTAATTTTATGAAAATTTTAAAAATCTTTTATAAAATAAATCCCATCCATCTTGCAAGGATTTAAAGCTGCTCTAATTTCTAGGAAATATTCTTCTGACTGAAATTCTTTCTAAGAAATTTATTTTTTTTTTTACTGTAATAAATCCTGCTCTAATTTTTGCTTTAAAGGTCTTTGTTAACACAAATTGAATTATTGATTTAAAATGTAGGAAAATTTTTTATAAAAAATTAGCTGGAAATTATAGAAATTTTATTAAAGGATTTATTTTTGGCATACAAAATGGCAGCCCAAATTAACAAAAACATAAATTTTAGTAACTTTTGGGGAAATAGAAAAATTTTAATGGAACAAATTATTTATAATAGTTATAGTTTTTTTGACCTTTTTAATATTTTTTATAAAGCACTAGGTGAATTTAATAAAAAATTTTTAAAAAACTGTTATTTTTTATTATTTTTGTTTGTTCATTATTTTTGTTTTCCTGATGATGCCAACCAACGGTGTGGCGAAATATCGATTAAAAGAATATTTTGTAAACATTTCAAATCTATTATAACGAAATGTTGTCATTGATTTAACGAACTTAAAAAAAATCAAAAACTGTATTCCTTTTCAAGAAATTTTTTCCTATAGAAAAATATTTTTTTCCTGTAAAAAAAAAATTGTTCCTGTAGAAAAATATTTTTTTCCAATAGGAAAATATTTTTTTTCTATGAAAAAATTGTTTTTCATATAGAAAAAAATGTGTTTCCTATAAAAAAATGTTTTTCCTATAGAAAAAAAATTTTTCCTATAAGAAAATTGTTTTTCCTATAGAAAACAATTTTTATCTTATAAAAAAATTGTTTTTACTATAGAAAAAAAATTTGTTCCTATAAGAAAATTGTTTTTTATATAGAAAAAAATATGTTTCCTATAAAAAATTGTTTTTCCCAAAAGAAAAGAATTTTATTTCCTATAAGAAAATTGTTTTTTTATAGAAAAAAATTTTTTTCCCATAAAAAAATTGTTTTTCCTATAGAAAAAAATTTTTTTTCTTAAAAAATAGTTTTTCCTATAGAAAAAAAATTTTTTCCTATAAAAAAATTGTTTTTCCTACAGAAAAATATTTTTTTTCGATTCCGAGAAACAAACAACAAAAAATAGGTTTTTGATTGTAGAAAATTCTTCCTAACTTAAAGAAATGTTTAGAAGAAAAATTTAATTAATTTCAAGAAATGTTGCGTATAACAATTGCTGTCATTTTGATGCTACTTTTCATTGGGAACTGTCTTTGATTTGAAGAAACTTTACGAATAAAACTTAAGAAAAATTTTTATTCATCCAGAAGCTTAACAAAGCTTTAAAGAAATATTATATAGAATCATGTTTTTGATCTAAAAGAGCTTTCGTAAAAAAATTAATTTTACAAAAATTACTCAGGATTCGTAAAAAACTGTATTTCATTTTAAGAATTTTTTTCCTTACAAAAATTATTTAAAAAAATTAATAACAATTTTTTATTCTTGCTTCTAGAAAATTTACAAATTATTCTCAATTTATAAAAAATTTTCGTAAAAAAAAATTCTGTTGCCTTGAAGAAACTTTTCATAAAAATTTACTTCTGACTTGAAGAAACTTTTCATACAAATCTTAAGAAAAACTTGTATTCATCCCAATGCATAATGCTTTCTAGAAAAATTAAAATAATTTAAAAATAAATAATAACAAGTTGTGTTTTTTGTTTCAAGAAAAATTTCAGAGCTTTAAGAAAATGTTTAGAAGAAAAATAGTTATCACTTCCAAATATTGTTGCTTACAACAATTACTTTCAATTCGAAAAAACTTTTCGTAAGAAATTATTTTTAACTTGAAGAAACTTTCGTACAAATTTAATTTTTTAATTAAAATAAAAGTATCCTTGTATTAAGAAGCACAAAAATATTGTTTTATTTAGAAAATCCTGGCTTCAGTTGTAAGTAATTTTTTTACGCAAATTTGCCTTTGATTTTTAGAAATATTTCATACAATTGGTTTTGATCTGAATAATTTACTTTATATTTTATGAAAAATTGTTGGGTTTTGTAAAGACTTTTGCATTCGATTTTAAGGACTTTTTTTTAAGGAATTTTGATTTTACTATGCGGAATAATTCACTTGTGATATGAAGCATTTTTTTGTGTTTTTTTTTTTTTGGTTACAAAAGGGTTCATAGAAAACTTATCTTCGTTCGTACATTCTTCGGGGTTTTTCCTTTGAAAAATTATTGCTATTTCAAGGAATTTGATATTGAACAACTTCCTTTGTTTCTTAGAACTTTTTCATAGAAGAAATATTTTCGATTCGAAAAATATTTCCATAGAAAATTGTTTATTTTTTTCTGATCTGCTTTCGATTTGAACAACTTTTCATACAAATCTTGCTTTTATTTCAGAATAAAACTTGCGTTTAACAAGGTTTTTATAAGCATTTTATAATTAAAACAAATCCTTCTTGATGTAAATAATTTTAATGAATTTTTTGTTTTGTAAAATTTTTTAGAAATATAATTTTTCATTGAAATAAAAAATCTTAATAGAAAACTGCTTTCGTTCAAAAAAAAATTGTGTATAAGAAACTTGTCTTTTTTTGGGGACTAATTTCAAAGAATTTCCAAGAATTTCGTTACTTATGATTTGAAAATAATCTGTAGAATCTGTCTCTTTAAAGGAATAAAATTTGAAATAATTTCGGTGGGAAAGATAATTATGATTCCAACAGAATATTTCTGTAGAAATCTTATTTTTAAAATTTTTATTAACATTTAGATAAAGAAAGAATTTTTAATAAAAAATTGATTTTAGTACGAACAGTTTTTCTTTAAACAATTTCTTGCAATCGCAAATATTTACGTAAAAACGTAGTAAAATAATTTAATCATTCATTCTATGAGCTATTGCTAGATTATGAAACGAAAGTTGAAAAAAAAAATATTGTTAATCCAATTCCATTCATCCAAAATAAAATTCATACTAAAAAGTACTCAACAACTCTTTTCAACACTTAATCCTTTAACAATTTTCCTGTATATTTCCTGTTGCCTTACAGAGAAATTTTAATTAACAACTTGCACTTGTTGTAAATGATTTGTGCTTTTTTGTGTTTCTTGTTCTTGTTTTGTAACTACTTATAGATTACTAATTTTAGATGTTGTTGTTGGTTCAATCCAAAAAAATTGTATACTTTCACAAACTACTTTTATTTTTATGTGAGAAGTTTTAAAAGAAAATCTTCTCTTTCCTCTTGGTGGTTACCATTTTTGTTCTTTTTTTTTTTGTTCCATTTTTCCTCTGCTTCTTTTACAGTTTTATAAATCACCTAAATTTACTTTGGAAGAGGTACTTAAACATCCAATTGATGATTTAGCATCACAACCAGATGCAAACACAGCATCAACTTGTTCAACAGCAACAAAATTAACATCAAGTGATTCCACTGCAAGAGATTCTGGTGTTCAAATTGAGGTAAAAAAAAAAACAACAACTGATAAAGGATGCAACAGCAGGATAATGATTTTTGTTTTGAAAAGAAAATAAATTAGAAAAGATAGATGAGCGAACTATGGAAAAGTTAAGGAATTAAAAATTAAGATTTTGAATGAACAAAAATCTAGAAAATCTTTTTAAAAATGATTAATATTTTTCCTTTTTTTTGTCAAGTTTTTGCAGAATTGTACAACACTTTGCAATTATTAGTGCTGCAGAATGAATTCATTTCATTCGGAAAAGCAAAGTTAAAAAATGTTAAAATGAATTATTTTAATGTAGAAAAGCTCTTTTCAATTTTCAATAATTTTCAGCAATTTTTGGAATTTTACAACCGATGGGCAATTTTGAGGTTAGAAAGTAAATTGACCAATTAATGATTAAAGTAATGAACTATCATCCTTTGACATTTATTTAGCAAAAAGCCAAGAAATTAATGCTCTTGAGGAAAACACTTTACTTGAGAAAATTTAGTATCAAAATTGTGAAAATTTCATCGTATCACTTCGTTAAACTCGGGCAGCTTTTCCTCTTAATCAGGCTCCTTCTGAGAGCGCTGTATGGAATTTAATCGCTAAATTTGTGACTCAAAGTATTGTTTCTTACAATAGATCAAAATAATATTCCAGTAGCGATCGTAGTGATACAAATTTAGCTGCTGCACAGCAAACTATTGAGTAAGAGTCTGAAACATCAGCTTGTTGACGTTCGAAACAATTGAACATCACTAGAGACACTTTGTACAACAATATACATAAATATCACATCTTCAACTCGTTCAACAATTAAGGCCGGCTGACCATTGTTTGCGCCGAACGCATTTTTCAAAAAAATAACAAAATGTTATGTAAAGAAAAAAAATTGTCCCATATGGGCCTTACCAAATCTGCAAACAGGAGGGCCATATGATGCGGTTTGCGGTTAAACGACATCATCAGCCTGTATTTTTTCAAAAACGAGCAAATGCCAATGTCAATTGGGGTTATTTAAAGGATAGGGTATAACCCACAAACAGAAAAGGTACATTCCGTAATAAGATTTACATCTGCACCTGGCCGTGGGCCTTAATCAGATGGTGGTCAAACCACTTTGAGTGAAAACAGCGCCACTCACGTCCTAAGAGGCCGAAGACTAAGTCTAGCAACAGGTCCTTTCTAGTTGCAATTTCAGCGGTTCCACAGCAGGGTCGCCAACCACCACTCCGTGCAGAAGAGCTGGAAACTATCCAACTCCTGGTCCAGAACACATGACAGGTATGCTCACTGGATCCGGATCATTCACCCAATGAGATTACTCCAGCCCTGTAATCAAAGTTCATGAGCGCAGCGAAACCACAACCACCATGATACTGCCGAAGGGCCTACCTCAATAATCAGACAGACAACAACTAAAAACCTAAAGAGCCAATTAGCTGAACTCTAGGGCTTACTGATTCCCGTGGAAATAACGTGGGGTTTCCGGTTGACTGCCTGCCAGTCTTCAGGGGACTAGGCTCCCGTTTTTTCCCCGTTGACACATGTAATGATGGTGGATTTCCATCAAACCATATCAATGTGGGGGGGTACAGAAAATATATAGATTAACATTAGTACCTAGCCATGTGGCCCTAATCTGACACTGTTCTCACCATTGAGTGTAATAGTATGCACCTACCAACGCTCACCAAGGTGCATAACACATTTCAGGTGGCAATTTCAGAAGCACAGTAAATAGAACCCTATACCCACTACCGCTCGCAGCAAAGCGACATTCTATTGCAATCCAACTGCACATCAGATAGGAAAACGTCAGGCTTCTCGTGGTTTGGAATTAAGCCATCACGTCACTCCCCGACGTGCCTCAATAATAGCCAGTACCTTTGGACTGTAGCCTTATGGGCCGCTGATTCCCGTGATACAAGTTTTAAGTCACTGATCAGTATTCAAGTGTCCAAATATTCCTGTTTCAGAATCCTGCTTGTTTGGGCGACTGGTGCCGCCTTTTACACCCAGAAGCAGATGTCAAGATGGAAAGGAATCCACTAAGACTGCGTTCATTTTGGAAAAGGATAAAAGATGAAATTCGACGCTGCAATGACAAGATAAGCGAAGCTTTGTTGCAAAATATGCAAAGATCGAGCTTCTTTCGAAGTGCCATAGGTGAACATTTACCTGATGTCATATTTAGTTATTAATATCTATATTTCTAATTCTCTACCCCGGTATCATTGAAACTTTATTTTGAGATAATTTTCTTCCTAACCTCAAATTTGTTCACCATTTTGAATTTTGTATCACAAAATTAAATTAAAAAAACGATGAAATGAATTTCATTCGGAAGAACTGTTACCAGTTTTAAATAATTTTCAGCAAAATTCTTGAATTTTATATTTTGGTAATGAAAATTGTACGTAAACCAAACGTCAAATTTTTTGTATAGAAATAAAGAGAGTTTTTTTATTAATTGTTTCCCATCTGTGAAACTTTTTAGAAAACAATTTTCATTAATTTTCTGATTCATTTTAAAGAATAACTGCGTTTATTATTTGTGCTGCAGGGACAGTTCTAACTGAAAATTCCTTCGCAACATATAACCCTGCAAAGTGTCTCCTTACTATTTTTCTCTTAAATCGTCAACTAGAAAAATTCGAGTAACTTTGAATCAATCTCTTTTATAACTCTCTTAACTTTTTTTGTACTCGCGAACCTTACAGACTCCTTCATTGCATGTGCTCTCATTACTCATAATTAAATTTTCTAGTTCAGGAAAATATTTTTTAACAATTTTTTATTTATTAATTAGGATTCTACGCCGTCTCCCAAAGAAAGTGACAGCAGTGGAGAGTCTCCTAAATCACATCGCCTGGAGGGCGGTCTTATATTTACACGAGCTAATTTACCCTTTAAAAAAGATGTACAAATTGATTACATCGAAAAAGATGAAAAGTAAATTTTTGTTCGCCTTAACGAATCAAAATCAATAAATTTGAGTAATTTTTTTTTAATTCTCTCTTTTGAGGTCACGCAATCTCATACGTAATGCCATCGAGAAGAATGATTTTCTCAATAATTATATGGATAAGGAGCGCAAAGAAATGGTGATTGGTGCCATGGAATTGGTTCACTTTAAACAGAATAGTTTTATCATAAATGAAAATGATGAAGGTTCAGAAATCTATGTTTCTGAGGAGGGTGATTACGATGTCCTAAAGCAGGGTAAATTAATTGGCACTTTCGGGCCCTGCACGGTGTTTGGTGAATTGGCCATTTTGTATAATGCCAAAAGATATGCGTCTATAAGAGCCGCAACAAATGCCAGTGTTTGGAAAATCGACCGAGATAAATTTCGTAAAATTATGGTAATTTCGGGTTCGAAAGAGCGAGAAGAAAACTTGAATTTCTTGAGATCGGCTCCATTCCTAAATGATTTGAACGAAGAAGTATTGGACAAAGTAGTGGATTTGTTGCAAAGGGTAGGAGTAGTTAATACAAATAATATCCAAATTGTTTTCCTATCTCTCTGCATTCGTTTTAGAAATTCTATGAGACAAACAGCTGTATAGTGAAAGAGGGAGATATAGGCAATGAATTTTTTATCATAAGAGGCGGCACAGTGACCATTAAGAAAAAAACCGAAAATGGTGAGGAAAGAGTTGTGGATCGCAGAAAAAGAGGAGATTATTTTGGTGAGCAGGCTCTGCTTAATGCCGATTGTAGGCAAGCGAGTGTATATGCTGATGCTCCCGGAACCGAAGTATTAAAATTAGATAGAGAGTTAGTGTGCACAATAGTCTTTTTATTTAAATACTTTAATTTAAAATAATTAAAAATTTTCCTTTTAGAGCTTTTATTAGCTATTTGGGCACCATACCACAACTGCGTGAATTGCCCACCGAAAATCGAGAAACTCATAATAGAGACAGCAATCGAAAATCTGAGTTCGATAATGAATATGCTCATGTCGAGTTAACAGATTTAAAGAAAATTGCAACTTTGGGCTCCGGAGCTTTTGGCAAAGTTGATCTGGTGTCCTACAAAGAGAAAACATTTGCCTTAAAAATAATTAAAAAAATTGACATCGTTAAACAGGATCAAATAGAACATGTTTACAGTGAAAAGCATGTGATGATGAAATGTAGCAGTTCACCTTTTATAATAGAGTAATTTTAACACCAAGCTTTTGTCTAAAGAGATTAAATATTACAATTTTTTACACTTGCAGATTATTTAAAACATTTCGTAATGAAAAGTTTGTTTACTTTCTTATGGAGGCATGTATGGGTGGTGATGTTTGGACCGTAATGTCACAGCGGCGATTTTTTGATGAAAAGACTGCTCGTTTTCTAGCTGCCTGTGTGGTAGAAGCTTTTGATTTTTTGCACTCTCATAATATTATCTACCGAGATTTGAAGCCGGAAAATTTAATGTTGACCACTGATGGCTATTGTAAATTGGTAAGAAAAACTTTAAAATATTGAAAGCTTTAGATTAATTATAGTCTTATTTAGAATATCAGTTTAAATATTAGCTTTAGCTTTTTAAAATTACAGATTTTTGAAAAGCTTTCAGATTTGGTTATTTAAAACTTAAAAGGTTTCAAACTAAGCTTGAATATATTTTTCTTTAAAGCTTTAAAATTAAGATTTTTATAAACATAATGTTTTTTTATAAACTTGTGAGGTTAAAAGCATTAAAATTTCATTTGGGTCTTATGCAAAAGCTCTTTTTGTTATAAAAAATGGTGTAAATCAAATGCTTTACCTAAAAAGCTTTTAATTTATATGTTTATATGTTTTATAAAAAAAATTTTTGCCTGTCTAAAAAAAAGCTAAAGCCAAAAAAACAAACTTTTATTCAAAAGCTTTAATTTAAAGCTTTGATGTTGTAAATTTATAAAAACAAAAGCCTGAAATACTCTTCCTATTACAGGTTGACTTTGGTTTTGCCAAACACATACCTTACCATCAAAAAACTCATACATTTGCCGGTACCCCTGAATATGTGGCACCAGAAATAATTTTGGATAGGGGACATGATCGTTCTGTAGACTATTGGGCTTTAGGTATATTAATATTTGAACTGTTAGTGGGCAAAACACCATTCCGGGGACAAAATCAAATAAAAATTTATCAACAAATTCTTGGCGGCATAGATGTAGTGCAAATGCCTTCAAAAATACCCAAATCAGCACAGGGTCTAATTAAAGCTTTATGCAAACAATTGCCGGCCGAACGACTGGGCTATCAAAGAAAAGGTATTATGGATATTAAGAGGCATAGGTAAGTAGGCCCAATTATATAAAATAAAGAATAATATGAAATAAATATTTCTTGCAGCTGGTTCGATTCTGTGGACTGGCAAAAGCTGCGCAATAAGCAGTTGCCCTCACCCATTAAACGACCCATTAATAGCAATACCGATTTGCAGTACTTTGTGCCTACGGGGGTGGAGAATGATGTAGATCCTCCTCCCGAAACCAGTGGTTGGGACATTGACTTTTAGTTTTTTAGTTTTTTTTTTCAACACTTTTAATATTTTGTAAATTTTAAGCACAGCTTTTAATTCCAAAGAATTCTTTAATTTTATTTAAATTAATATATTTTTAAGCTTTGAATAGCAATTAAGTATTTTTTTATTATTTAATAACTGTAGCTATTTAGTTGATAACCATAATACATTGTTGACTTAGTTCATAGAGAGAAAATTATTTTAAATCATTAATTATCGATTTTATAAAATAAAATAAAGAAATAAAATTTAGTTATAAAAATTATTTTATAATTAATATTTTTAAGCACATGGTCTTTACATAAAAAGTAAATAAATTATAATTTCATTTAATATTTTACGCCACACCATTAAGTGGCATCTGCAAGAAATAAAAATATATATGCAATTTTTTTTAAATCAATTGCAGAATTTTTGTGAAAAAAAGATTGAATTTAATCAAAAATTGTTTTTCTTGAAAAAACGCCACCTAATGGTGTGGCGAAATATGAGTGGCACCATCAAAAAAAAAATTTATATGCAATTGTGTTAAGTCAATTAAAACTTTTTTTGTGAAATAAATTCAAAATAATTAAAAATTTTTTTCTTAAAAAAAAACACCACCTAATAGTGTGGCGAAATATGGGTGGCACCTTCAAGAAAAAAAATGCATATGCAATTGTTTTAAATCAATTGAGGAATTTTTGTAAAATAAATTCAAGATAAGTAACCTTTTTTTTTTCTTGAAAAAACACCACCTAATAGTGTGGCAAAATATTGAAAAACATTTTTTTTTTAATTTTTATATAAAGACATTAAAACAATTTATTTAAAAAATATTTAAATTTATAAAATTTCTTGCTTGCCTTTGTTAACATACATAAATTTGAAGGACATAACGAGTTGGCCTCGTAATAAAACTAAAACAAATCGATGCTGTTTTGCTTACATGTAAACGTAGTGTTTGTATTTGTTATAAAAAATGTTTACCTTTTGTCAGCATATTTGTTAAGTATTATAAATATTTTATATAAATGCAAATTGTAAACACACACACACATATACACACATTCACACTAACACAAGCTATGTAAATTATATTTTAGATTCAGCAAAAGTTGCTGTAACTTTATGCTGATATTATAGTTTTATGTTTGATGTTATTTTATTTTACTGCTCTCATTCACATTTGTTAACAATGTTAACTATTCTATGAGCATGTTTGTGCTTGGAACAGTCTGCTAGATATTTGTTAATGACATTTATTGTTCACCATTTATTTAAAAGGGTGTTTCAAAAAGTTAAAAAAAATTGTGCAAACAATTAAATCTACTATTTAAAAAAATTTTTATCCCTAAATAGTCCACGGGAGAGATCAATTAAATTATAATGTTAAAAATATTGCAATAACTAGAAATTAATAATTTTATTAATTAAAATATATATTTTTTATTAACAAAATTTTTACATAAAATTGTATACAATATCAGACCCTGTTTTACTTCTTTAACTTTATATAGGCAATAACTTACTGACTATTTGAAATAAACATTCATGTTTTAAATAAACATTCATACACACACACACATGCATTCAAATATGTACAACCAAAACATTTAACAAGTTCAATTATTGTTGTTATTTAACTGCATGTACTTTTCAGTTCCACTTCCTTCACTTTCTATATCTCATAGTTTTATTTGTTTTCAAACAATTCTGTTCATACACACACACACACTTACACACACACCCACACACAAATATTTATGTCATACTTATGTATAATTGCATAGAAATGTCCTTTTAGTTATTTATTTTATAATCAAAGGTTTCTATTAACATCTGAAGATAATTGCAATCGGTATAACTAAAAGCTAAAAAGAGAGAGAGTGAGCGAAAGAGAGACAGAGAGAGAGAAAAAGATAGAGAAAAGAGTAAAATTAAATATTTAACTATCTACCCTGAGATTCTTAAACGATACCAAAAAGCGACTATAAATTTATTGTAGGTAAATTTATAATATCTTTGGAAGGCACCTAACCCAAGATTTGACGTTTCTGTAAAGCTCAGAATGAGTTATAAAGGGTCCGCCAAAACTTGTTTTTATTTTTTATGCTGGAAACAGAACCACTGAATATTTTCTCAAATTTCTTTTTTTATTTGAAAGTACAATCCTTTTGGTTAATAATGGAAACTAATTTCATTCAAATGGCTGCCTCGCCTGGCCATGCAGTAGCCTACATGATCGGTCCAATTTTTAAGCACATTATCGATTGTGTGCAGCTGTATTTCACCAATGGCTTCACGAATATTGTCCTTTAAAGTGTCAATTGTCTCTGGCTTGTCGGCGTAATACATATCTTTGACGGCACCCCACAAATAATAGTCCAACGGTGTTAAATTGCAGCTCTCGGCCAAATAACATTAACTCTGCGGCTAATAATGCGATCTTCAAAAATACGGCCTAAAACATCGAGTGTAGCTTCGGCTGTGTGGCACGTAGCGCCCTCCTGTTGAAACCAAATAATGCCAATATCCTTCTCTTCAATTTTTGTGAACAAAAATTTGTTTAACATGGCCCAATAACGATCGCCATTGACCGTAACGGACACTCCTTGCTCTTTTTCAAAGAAAAATTGCCCAATTATGCCGCTGGATCTAAATCCGCACCAAACAGTGACTCGTTTTGGGTGCGTCGGCTTTTTAATGTATGTGTGCGGGTTTTCTGTACCCCAAATGCGACAATTTTGCTTGTTTACATACCCGCCAAGATCAAAAAGCGCTTCATCTAAAAAGACGATTTTTTTTGCAAAATCGTCGATCGCAGGCCCACTTACCGATGCGAAAACGCATTGGATAGTCACTTGACTTTAACTCCTGAACCAATTGGAGGACTTTGTATGGCGTCATACCAAGGTCTTTATGCAAAATTCGTCTCAATGATGTCTCTGAAATGTTCAATTGTTGATGGCGCTTCACGCACACTTTCTGCCAAAGCAGCAATATTCTCAGGTGTACCCACTGTTTTTGGCTCTTCACGCTTTGGTTTATCGATGAGGATGCCAGTTTCTATCAATTTTTTCACAAGATAACGAACATGCGAAGGTGACGGTGCTTCTCTTCTTCCAAAATCCGTACAAAATTTTTGCACACATTCTGCAACATTACCATGATTTTCAAAGTAATGTCTGGCAATATTTCCCAGCGTTGTTCAAGCGTATATACAACCATATTTATTCAGCGGAAGGATGCAACTAATTATCTGTCAAATCAAACATGAGCTAAGTGTTACCAATCACGAAATAAGCACTAGGTGGAAAAAAACATTAGATGGCGGACCCTTTAATTACAATTTTATTCGCCTCTATTTCACTCATTTCTATTTAGTTTTGTTTCATTTCTGGTAAAGTTCCCTTTCCAATATTGTTCCATTTCAACGCTATACACAGACTAGTTTGGTGAGGTCTGCTTGAATGGACCAAAATTTGTTGTCACTATAACTGCCAATAACATAAAGTAGTAAATCGAAATAAAAGTTCTCCCCCATATTTGACCTAATTTAAATTAGCTTTATCTCTTGATCCCTTCCAAGAAAAGAAAGTAAACTTCCATGTCCACTATAATTAAGAGTAGAAAGATACATAGTGATCATGGATGATTTAGTTTTAGTTTCACGCTTCTTTTAAACAAATATTGCAGTACGATGATAGCAGCAGCAATCAAAATAATAGGCTACGTCGCATGATGTATATGACCTTTGACCTTTTTTGTATTTTTAAGTTATTTTGGTTTTGTGTTGCAAGAATTATTATATTTCACTCTGTTCTAACACATTACTTCCTTTCTTCTATTTACAACTCTGGTTAACCTGAGAGTTCAACTGGTGCCAAAATTAAAGCTGACCGTTCATTTAGGAACAACTGGCTGTTTTTTTTTTCAGAAAAACTCATTTTTCCAGACGCAGCCAATTTTCACATTTTTTTAATTTTTATTTTTTTACAAAGAGAAGTAGCACTTCAGGCAAAAATGCTTATTTAGTCAAGTACCGTGCTACATTCTTTTAGGAAAGGGATAGAGAAGAGATGAGACAAGTGGTGAAAGTAAAAGGATAGTTAGGGAAATTAACTGCCGTATAAGACAGTGCAGTGACCATGCCTTCATCACTGAGCAGCCCCACCGACAGTCAGTTTTTATTTTTGTAGTGAAAAAAACCAAGGTCTTTGTTTAGAATCGAAGCCACAACCCAGTTTTATATTTAGGTATGATTATACGTCGACCTTTGTCAAATTTGGTTTCTGAACCCCGTCGGAAAATATACGCACATACTCAGTCTTATAAGCTAGTACACTTGCTACTAGCCTACAGAGGCACCTAATTTTCACTTGTCAGGGTATGTCAACAAGCAAAATTGTCGCATTTATGCCTCTGAAAAATCCTTGAGCGATTTTTGAGAAACCTTTATGGTCTGGAGGCATGATTGGACCTTTTATTTCCAAGACGAGGCTGGAAAGGTTGGATATAACTGACATGTAGTTTCAACACTACGGTGCCACATTTCACACAGCCAATTAAATGATCAATTTATTGCAAACCAAATTTTCCGATTGTGTGATTTAAGACCACTGGATTATTTGTTTGTGGTCTGGTTAAATTTGTGCCCTAATCTCTCGATTACTAAAAATACACTTTGACACCCTCATGAAGCAATATTCTGAGACAATCCGGATACATTCGATATTCCGTATACTCATTATGAGGATTTTGTACCACAATACAATAGTGGGGCATATTTTGAAATCACAGTCTTTTGTTTAACTAAATAGAACCTTTTTTAACAAAACCACTCTTGGTTATCCCGCATATTACTGTATTATTACACACCTGCCTTGCTAATGCTACTTTGAAGTTTGGCTACACTATTTCTTTAGACTATATAACTATAGAAGCAAATTGACTATCTCAGCGTTTATTTTCGAGAATCCGAAAGATTTTAACATTTGCTTTTTGCATTTTTTGCCATTAAAAACTAAACACCTCACTCACAACAGCCACCTAAATTATCTTTTCTACTCAAGCTACTGTTGGAATACAGATAGCCCTATTGCCGGGGCTGTTCACCACCTGTAAGATAATTTTTCTCTTCGTTTTATTCACATATTTACCACACTTTTTTTGGAGGTGGAATTATTCCGCTCTATTTGCTATAAAATCATAGGAAAAACACTAGTTAAAATTTATTGTTCTTATAGATTTTTAAAAGGTTGCCAGGTTTTATTTTTGCACAATTTTTTAAATCACATTTTAATTTAGTTGTTTTATTGCTGATTTTCAATTCGCTTTTAAAGGCTTTTCACTCAAAAAACAATTTCAATGCAGTTTTTTCATTTCAATTTTAATTAAGTTTTATTATGGTGCTATTAAAGTTCTATTTCAATAGTGTATGTTCAGTGCTAGTTTATGTTTTCTTAATTTTGTTAAGGTTTAAACAAGCCTCATATCTGTAAATTTACTCTGAGCTCAATTTAGATTTATCTATTTGCATTTATAATAAATTCTTTTCCAGTTCTGCTTTGAATTTGGCCTTAATTAAGCTCAAGTTCCGTTTCACCCACGTGTTGCTTTTTATCCAGTATTTTTTTTTTAATCGAATAACTCAGTTTTGGTTCTATTTATCTAGAATTTGAATTAGCAGTGCCTAAATAAGCAATCACTTAATGAATGATGATAAAAAAAACATTAAATTAATTTAATAAATTTTTTTAAAAATTATTTTCATCTTCAGAACTGCAGGGTATTACATTTAAGTGAAGAATTCTATTTTCTTCTGTTTGTTGTATGTGATATGCATTGTCATCATTAAAATTGATTGTTAGTTATTTATTTCTATGTGTTTAATTACATCCATTTAGTGAAAATATTTTAGTTCACAAAACATTCTTGTTGAATGGAATTTGCAGTAAAATAAAAATTAATGTCTTATTGTTTACAATTGAAGAGATTTCACATCAATTATTTACGAATATCATAAATAAAATTCAGAATGTCTAGAATCTGTGAGAGTTAATTTTTTCATAAGTTACAAAAATTCTTTATTTGTTTGTTCTCTTAAGAAAAAAATTTTACTCCAAAGTTATTTCCACTTCGCAGTGGAATTTTTGTCAAAACACTTAAGTAAATCAATTAAACTTCAATTAAGTTTAAAAATGTTTGAAATTATTTTTATAAAATTAATTTTTTTATTACTTTCTAAATGTTATTTTTCCTGCTTTTTGTCACTTCCTTTTAAAAGTTTTTATTTAAATACTTTCATAAAAAAAGAAACGGGTGACACATCTAAAACAAGTCAAATGGAAATTAAATTAGGAAATGGAAACTGTGGTGTATTCACTTCAATAATTTCAATCATTTGGTTTTATTTTTTATATTTCCTCAACTGACAGGTGTAAAAAACAAATACAATAAAAAATAAAAATAATAAATTGAAGAAAAATTTTTTTGACATTAACAAAGAGATATTAAGATAACATATAAGTAAATAGAAATAATTTTTGTTATTGGAGCAAAATCAAGAATTAAAGTTTTAAAATTTATATATTAATTTTTGGTTACCAATATAACCTTTCACTGGAACTCGCCATAAAATTTAATTGCAAATCAAATTTAATTATAAACATAAAAAAAATTTAATTGTTTGTGATTCATTCATGCCATGAACTAAATATTTTTCTAACAAAAACATAAAATTATTTTTTATTAATTCATTATTCCATATTTTTAAAGTATTCCAGCAAAGCGATAAATGGCTATTTGAATACAAATTTTATGCGCACAATATTTATTGAAATGCTATAGTAAAATATGTAAATTTTCAACAGAGAGTTACAAGCGGTACATCGCTAGAAAATATTTCTTTAAAAATTAAAATATCAAATGCTAAAGTATTCACTATTCAAATTAATATTGGCGATTTCGACAATATTTTACATAACATTTAAATATAAATGGTATCAATAACATGATATTTTGGAGGATAATCGTCTGTCAAAATATTTCAGCATTCGATAGACGCCAAAGTGTAAAGTGATTATATTTTCTGACGGGGCTAAATTCACTCTTATTTGGTTACGGTTTTCCGTCGACCCTCGTCAAATTTGGTTTGTGAACAAACCGGTTTCGGCCGTTTGCCATATTCAATGTTCGTTTCGTACTAGTTGCGTTCTATTGTCAGCTGTGTTTATATAGTTCGTCTTGCCAAAGTGTAACCCTTTTTTAATCGCTATAATGATGTCGAATTTTAAGCCCAAAAAAAATGATTTGTGGCCATGTCTGAAAACCAACTTTTATTAGAAGAAAACGGCTGCTGAATATTATCGATTGTTGGTAGAGGCTTAGAGGAAATAAAGATTTTTAATTGAAAAAACCACACACAAAAAATTAAAGACGTGTTTAATAAAAAAAATATAGAACTTTCTTTCATAATCCATCGCCTTCAGTAAATAAATAACGTCCAAAATACCAAATTTAATTTTGCTACTAAAAAACGAAATTGGCGGGTAAGTTGCTAGAATTTAGCTAAAATGTGTATGCTACGTCATCTTACCCAAGGATTTTGTTTTTAGTTGGTATAGTTCATAAGAACAAATCAAAAAGTCTTTCGAGAAATTAAATATCGGATGTGCGCCAGAAAGATATACTATTTTATTTGGTTATAATATTTGATTAAATGATGGACAATGGATCTTATAAACGTTTCCTTTAATATCCGCAATTATGTATGGAATACAATATCAGAAAAATATTATCCTCTATTAGCCTCACAAATGCGAGTCCATTTGAGCACATTTTTCATAACATTCTCACATATTTCACGCGGTATTTCATAAATTTCCTCACAAATATTTTGTTTCAGTTGCTCAAGCGTTGTTGTTTGCATAAACTTTGCCTTTCAGATATCCCTACAAAAAGAAGTTCACAGCAGTCATATCAGGCGACTGTGGAGGCCAATCAACATTACCATTTCTTGAAATAACATGTTGTGGAAAGAGGTCTCGCAGCAATTCCATTGTAATCCTGGCTCTATGTAAGGTAGCACCGTCTTGTTGATACCACATTTTAATTAAGCCTAAATCATAAAATTGTGGCGTTAAAACGTTTTAAATCATATCACGATAACGCTCCCCATTCACAGTTTCCGTTATACCGCTTTCATTTTTAAATAAGTAAGATCCTATGATTCCTCCTTCCCAAATTGCACATCAGACTGTCACTTTTAATGGATGCAAAGGTGAATATTGAATAATTTGAGGGTTTCCACTGAACTGACGGTGTATTCACATATCCATTCAAATGAAAATGTGCCTCGTCGCTCATTATGATTTTTTCATAAAAAAAGGGGTTGTCATGAGCGGACTTTTCACGGCGGAGTAAATGGTCTAATAAAAGAAGCTCTTCTATCAACTTAATCTTATATGGCAGCAAGTGCAAATCCTTTTGCAAAATTGTAGCTAAAGTTGTTTTTTGAAGACCAAGCTTCTGAATTTGATGGATAATTTTGAACAATTTCTTGAGCAGCAGTTAGGTTTTTAGCCGATCTTGCAGTACGTTGTGGTGCATGCTTGGGCCTATCATCTGCCAACCCTCTTTCTTCGAAATCATTCACTTCACGATAAATAAAGCGTTTTGTTGACACATAGTTTCTCCCAGGAATTGTCATTGTCGATGATTAATTTTGATAAAATATTTTAACGATTAAAATACGTTGGTTTATCGAAAACACTGTAATATTTCCGGTGGACTTATATAACGTTTAAAAAAGCAAATTTTTTTTTTGCCAAAAACAAAATTGGCGGGTAAGTTGCTAAAATGTTTATGCTACTTGATCTTACCTAATGATTTTGTTTTTTATTTAGTATTATTAATGAAAAAAAATCTAAAGTCTTTGCACAAATAAAATATATTACGATCGATTCATGTTTTCATCCTCTATCCATTGTATATAGTGTTAAAATAGTTGTAAGAAGACAGTAAATCCCAACTATCCGAATCTACGCAGAAATCGAACATCTCTGACGCCAAGGTAATGTTCCGTATTTAGTGCAATCAAAAGGGTATTTTAAGTTTTGGCCTTTTAAAATCGGGTGAGAGCAATTAACAATAAATGACCAGAATATTTGACCAGACATGGCATGAGAAAGCTTGGCCACATGTTGCAAGTAGGGTTAACAATTATTTCTAAAACAGTGGATAAAAAGTTGTGGCTTATAGTTCGAACCTTAGCCCCTCTGGCTAGCAATTGTTTTGATAGTTACAGACAGCCCTTACTGGAATACGTTTCACTTCAGGCCAGGGTATCAGTAATTGGTATAATTAATATTTTACCTAAAAACCTAAACATTTCTCTTAGTACGGAGTCCATATGACACTAGAAAGATGGAAAATAGTATTGGCAAACGATGAGCAAGATTTTGAGTAATATACCAATTAATTTGTTATTATAATAAATGCATTTTTAAAACAAAAAATCGAAATTACAAACTGGTATAACTATTAGAACTCGAATTTTTATAAACTTTAGAATCATTGCAAGTCTTAATATTTTTTAAAAGCACAATAACGAAAATATTTTAAAAAAAATAAGGACCCACTTGAATACCACTTTGCGGGAATAAAACATAAAATACAAAAAAACAGTGATTTGTATCACAAAAAAATCTTTCAATGAAAAAAAAGCACAAAAATTTCACTGAAATCAATAACTTGTTATAGAAATATCCTCAAATCCTTAACAATTACAAAATAAACTGAAATAAAAAAATAATAAAATAAATAAATATATTTGAAAGCCATCTTCAATTCGAAAATCAATCAAATTTAGTTCAAACACTTTTTATGTCAGTCTAGTCACTGGCAATTTTTTATCTTCTTTTCATTTCTTCTTTTCTTATGTTATACGATTGTCATGTTCTATTGACGTTTAATTTAATTTGTTTTTTTCAATTCTGTATTTAACTTATTATTTGCTTTGGCCTGGCGTTTTATATAGCACAGACATAAGGCAAGTAATACTCTCAGCTATTTTAGTATAAAGTTTGTAAGTTTTTAAAGGATTTTTTAGAGCATTATTTTATTTTTAGTACATAGGCAATGTACTATCGTACTATTCTTTATTTTAAAAAATATGTAAATTTGTTAATTACTACAAGAATTATATTTTTGGAAGAGATCTCAATCTTTCTTAAAATTGAAAGCAGCAAATTGTCGAGGAAATCAATCAAGAGCAAATTATTCAAACGGGAAAATTAATTTTTAAATTATAACAAATAGCAAAAAGTAAATAAATTACAGCGAATTTTTTCTGGTAAAACTAAAAACAATTGTTTTAAAAACCCCAATTATTCGCCTTAATGAAGAGTGTTCAAACTTCCAAGTAGGAATTTTGATTTTTCTTAAATTTTATATTATGGATGATATAAAAGGTGTTTTTTAAGCTAGATAGAACTTTAAATTGTAAAAAGTAACACAAAAAATGAAATATTGATGAAACATTTTTTTTTATTTGTTTCAGTATACTCTGACAAATCATCATGAATAGACTCTCGCTTGAACAACGCTACGAAATTATCCAAATTTACTTTGAAAATCAGTCGTCGATTCGCGCAACTTAGAGACGACTTCGTCATTTTTATGGCGTACATAATCGTGCATCTCAACAAGCCATTCGTCGAACTATCGATAGATTTCGTACCACATACTCTCTAGAGGATGCAATAACACCAACACGTCGAAGGAATGTGCGTACTGAAGATAATATCGCCGCTGTAAACGAAAGTGTGGAAGAAGATCCAAATTTATCAATTCGTCGTCGGTCGTAGGAATTGGGGCTCTGTCCGTCCACTACGTGGAAAATTTTGCACAAAGATCTCGGCCTACACCCGTATAAGATCCAGCTGGTGCAGGAATTGAAGCCACGAGACCATTATATGCGTCGTTCTTTCGCCGATTGGGCTCTAGAGCAGTTGGCAACTGACCCGTTGTTTTATCGCAAAATTGTGTTCAGCGATGAAGCGCATTTTTGGCTTAACGGGTTTGTTAATAAGCAAAATTGCCGCATATGGAGTGAGACCAATCCACAACAGACCCTACAGACTCCATTACATCCAGAAAAATGCACCGTTTGGTGCGGTTTTCACGCTGGTGGCATCATCGGACCTTATTTCTTCAAAAATGAGGCCGGAGCTCGCGTTACGGTCAATGGAGATCGTTACCGCACCATGATCAATGATTTTTTGTTTGAAAATATGGATGACATTGATCCGGACGAGATGTGGTTTCAACAGGATGGTGCTACGTGCCATACAGCGAACGCAACCATCGACTTATTGAAATCAAAATTTGGCGATAAGTTGATTTCGAGAAATGGACCTGTCAATTGGCCTCCAAGGTCGTGCGATTTGACACCACTCGACTATTTCCTGTGGGGCTACGTGGAGTAACTGGTTTATGCTGATAAACCAGCAACAATTGACGCCTTGGAGGACAGCATTGTTCGTGTTATTCGTGACATACGCCCAGCAGTGCTCGAAAAAGTGGCCCAAAATTGGACGTCCAGAATGCGCTTCGTCAAGAACAGCCGCGGTGCCCATATGATCCTTCGAATAAAAAAGAAATTTTGATTACAATTTAATTTTTTGTGTTATTTTTTACAATTTCAAGTTCTATCGGGCTTAAAAAAACACCCTTTATATCTTAATGTTACGGATGTGTCTTGTTTAAGTTTTCAAATAAAATAATTAAGCAATAAAGCGAACTACTGGGTATATTTTTTACGAACTGCGTGGCTTGCTAAGAAAACTTATGGTACAACAACAAACTTACAAACTTCGTAGACATTTTATACACGCAAACAACAACAATTTAATATGCTGTTTACTAACTGCGTTAAATGCAAGACAAAAACAAATTTCTGTTTACTAACTGCGTAGGAATTTTATGCGCACAAGACTACAACAAACATGTATGCTGATTACCATCTGCGTAGTTTTCCAAGAAACCTTTTCTACAAAAGACAACAACAAAATAAATTTCAAAAAGAAATTTTATCAATATAAAAACAAAAATAAAAAAACACAGACATACTGGCGCCTATACATTGAATAAACAACAGACAACAACAAAATGTCATATAAAGGGAATAGAAGTTTCTTAAATTTTCTAGATTGGTAATAGATAAATATAAAAGGGCATCGTCTGAGTGGATAGTCGGTCAGTGTAAAATTAAATCTGGTGAAGTAAAAACTTTACTTAAACTTTGTGTAGTTAAAAGTAAATAAACTTGTTAATAATTTTAAAAAAATCTAAAAACTGATGTTATTTATTTTGCAATAAAGAACTCACAAAAAAACGTTTATAAAAGGTATAAACGTAACAATAATAAGAGAACTACCTAAACGTGAACACTGACTCACCGGTAGGAATTGGATCACGGCTTGAAAATAATGTTTACATATCGAAAGCGCTCGCCATTTACACCGAACGAACAACAGCCAGTAAGGACAAAGAAAAATAACAACAATAAAAAAGTAAACCTAAATATTAAAGCGTATCCCCTAGGTAACATAAGTTGATTTATAATCCGCTTTTTAAACCATTTTTTGAACCACAGGATTGTTTCCTTCGGTTCGCTAGAACAAAAATTAATAGTATTTGCAATAAAAAATGAAAGGATGTCCCCTTGGGTATTAATTTTAGTTAGAAAATTAAAATTTAAACAAAGTATATTTTATAGTTTTTATTTCCTATTCAATGAAGCTCCCTTTGTCCATTTGTCTGTTTGGAAATGGGTTTATTTTTTCAAAATATTGCTTTTTTTACATTAATCCGCTTATTGCTGGTATTTGTTTTGTTATTTGTTGTTATGATATGAAATGTACAATTTCCAAAAAAAAAAATTAAGGTTATTTTACTTTTATTTCTTTTTCTTCTTCTTTTTCTACAAGGTTCACTGACTGACTGTTTTGCTTTGAAAAGTTATTACAAACATCTGTTTGTTAAATTTGCTTTCATTTGAAGGAACAAAAACTGTTGATTGCTTTTTTGTGTTGTTGTTGCTGTTGTTGCGTGAGTCTTTGGAGGCTAAATTAAGCTTCTTGTTGTTCGAAACCAAAAAAAAAAAAAACAAAAAACTGATGAATATAAAATAAAACGGAAGCATGAATTTTCTTTTAATTTTGTTACTTCGTCTTATTACAACAAATTGTTTCCCAGCGTTTTTAATAATAGCAAAGCTAAGAGAAGAAAATAGAACGCAATCTAGCAATTTTTCATTGCTGATTGTCGATATTAGAAGAAAGCGAAGAAAAATATGTTGCCATTGACAGCAATTGATGAAAGACAACTTAGAAGTTGTTTATATTATTTATTGCAACAAAAGGTAAAAAGTAAAAAAAAAGAGAATAAATAAATATTAGAAAATCTAATTCGTTACTTGTTTCTCATAACAAGAATTCTATAAATAAAACATATGGTTGCATAGCAAAAGGTGTGAGTCGCACCTTAACGTCAAGTTTTTTTGCCCAATTTAAGTCGACATTCCTTTGTTTCGGCATTTGGCAAAGTAAACCTTGAGATTAATGAAGCCTTTTACGCAAATGTGGTTTCAAACCAAAATATATATTTAGTGCGCTTAAAGCATATTCGAATAACTGAGTCCACAATCGGTAGAATTGCAGTAAATACAAAAACACCTGCGCTTGCTTGACCAGTTCGTTTTGCGTAGAATATTGCCATGCACTGTAACAATGTGACAAAAGAGCCGTGAACCTTAATTCGTCATCGTGGCCAACAATGCGAATTTTGAATAAAGTTTTAAATTTGTACCCTTGCAAGGCCCAATTGACTCTTGTTGAAGCGGTTACAATACTCCCCATGGTTGGCTCAACAGATACAGATAATGGCTCTTTAAGGAAAATCATCTCTAGGCACAAGGTATGTATACCTTTATCTTAGTGGATTTACTAACAAGCAGAATTTACACAGTTTGGGCCATTCTACAGGGTGTCCGCCAGGAAGGTATAGTACTTTATTTCTTTATAATTTTTGATTAAATAAAAGAGAATGGATCTTATATTGATAAATGTTTTATTTAATGTCGGCAATTTAACCTTAGAAATGTGAGTCTTTTTGAGCACATTTTTCATTACATTCTCACACATTTCACGCGGTATTTCATTAGTTTTATCACGAATATTTTGTTTAAATTGCTCAAGCGTTTCTGATTTGTTTGCATAAGCTTTGCTTTTCAGATATCCTCACAAAAAGAAATCCAAAGCAGTTAAATCAGGCCACCGTGGAGGCCAATCAATATCACTATTTCTTTCAATAACTTAAAGTGGAAAGATGTCTCGCAGTAACTCCTTTTTAATGCTGGTATATGCGATATGGCACCATCTTGTTGTTACCACATGTTAATCAAGCCCAAAGCATGTAGTTTAGGCCTGTAAAAATATTTTTCAATCATATCTCGATATCACTCCCCATTCACAGTTATCGTTACGTCGTTCTCATTTTCAAAGAAGTAAAATCCATTGATTCCTCCTGATAAAATTACGCACCAGACTGTCACTTTTAATGGATGCAAAGAATAATTTGAGGGTGACCCATTTTTTTTTTTTTTTGAAAAGAGAAGTAACACTTCAGGCAACAATACCTATTTAGTCAACTACCGTGCTACATTTTTTAGGAAAGGGATAGAGAAGAGATGCGACAGATGATGAAAGTAGAATGATAGTTACAGAAATTAACTGTCGTATAAGACAGCTCAGTGACCAGTGACTATGCCTTCATCACTGAGGAACCCCACCGACAGTTAATTTTTATTTGTAGTGAAAAAAAACCAAGGTCTGTTGGGAAGCGAACCCACAACCCTCAGTCATATAAGCTAGCACACTACCTACTAGCCTACAGGGGCACAGAACCAGAACCAACTATTCTGTTTATTCACATATCCATTCCAATGAAAATGTGCCCCGTTACTCATTACGAAATTTTTATATAAATCGTCATGGCCGATTTGTATCATCCTATTGTTATACGTACGGCGGCGTAAATAGTCTTGTGGAAGAAGCTCTTGTGTAAACTGAATCTTGTATGGAAACAAAAGCCAAATACTTGTGCAAAATTATGGCCAAAGTTGTTTTTTGATGACCAAGCTCGTGAGTTCGACGTCGAATTGAGGTTGATGGATTGTTTTGAATACTTTTTTGAGCATCAGTATTGTTTTCAGCCGATCTTGCAGTACAATGTGGTCCATGGTTGGGCCTTTCACCTGCAAACCCACTTTCTTCGAAATCATTTACTACACGATAAATAGTGCGTTTTGTTGGCTCGTTGTTTCTCCCAAAAATTTCACGTAACTTTTTTATCGTCATTGTTTTTGATAAAATATTTTAACGATTAAAACATGTTGGTTTATCGAATATTTTTCGATAATAAATTTGCCACGTGTCTACTTCACGACTGCCAAGTATGAACTGTCAAGACTAATGTTTACCAAAATATCATCAAAACAAAGTAGTATACCTTCCCAGTGGATACCCTGTACTTGTTAGTGAAACACATTAGTTATTATTCAAAGGTCGGCGCATCTGTTTGATGGGGTTTATGGGTTGCTGGCCTCATTATGCCATTCTTCATTGAAAATTAGATCGGTTAAGCTATTGTGAATGGTGTTCGCTATTGCGACCTAAAAAAAATTCTTATGGCCTCCGATTAAGGGTATAAACCTGAGGAATAAGTGCTTCGACAGGATAGTTCAACTTGCTACCCAGCTAACGAAACAATGACTCTTATGCGTGAGGTATTTAATAGCCATCTTATTTCACGTCGTGGCGCTGGTTATTGACTACCACGAGCATGTGATTTTGTATTATATTGTTGTGCACTTCAAAGCTGCAAAAAGACATGCGTGTATGCTGGTGGTTCTTTATTGACTGGCATTTATACTCTTGTATATATTACATGTTTTAATATTCTATGTTCTATGTTATAAAGGGAATGATGAGAGAATTAAAGTATATAAAGTTGCTTAATTAGAATTAATATTTCTCTACATCTCCCCTTTTAATTCAACATTTTGTGAGTAGGTCAATTAAATTCAATAACGGCAATGTAAAATTCAATTGTAATTAGAGTAAAAAATAAATACAATAAAAAATACAAAGAATTCATTAACTTTTGTTTTTTGAATATTAACTTAATTCAGGAATTTATGTCTTGAAATAGTTTATAACTTTTGTAAGAGGTTGATAAATCTTAAATTTACTACTTAAGTCATTTAAAAATTTATAAATAAAAAATACACAGAATTCATTAGCTTTTACTTAATTTAGGAAAATTAAAAGCGTTTTCGCAAGTGATATGAATTTCTTCTCAAAATATGACCATCTAGATCTATAATATAAGATCGAGGTGTATTATGTTTTTCTAAAATTTTAGCGGATAGCCAATATTTTCCATTTTTTACCCATACCTTGTCTCCTTTTTCAAATTCAACTTTCTCGTGGACATTTCTATCATAATATTTTTTATTAACTAAATTATTATGATGCAAGATGGGTAAAATTTCATCATTAAACGTACTATTTCTATAAAATTTTAACTTTCCTGGTACCAGTGTCCTAGTTTGTCTGCCAAATATCAATTGAGTTGGCGATAAGTTTGAGTTCTTTAGCGGAGTGTTCCGATATTCAAGCAAGGAGTGCCATAAATTACTATTTTCATCGTTACATTTCATAACTAGCTTTTTTGCAATTTGGACCATTCGTTCTGCAAACCCGTTAGACTTTGGATAGTGTGGACTAACTGTAGTAACTTTTATATCTAATTTCTTCGCCCATTGCCTAAATTCAAAAGATCCAAATGGGACGTTATCTGCTATTATTTCTAGAGGATATCCATGTGTAGAAAAAATTATATCGAGTTTATCGCTAATTGCCCTAGCTGTCTTGCTTGTTAACGGGACAATATCTAAATACTTGGATAAATAATCGCCTATGACTAAATACTCTTTGTTCCCTACTTGCATTATGTCCATACCAATCTTTTCATAAGGAGTTTCCGGTATTTCATGATTCAACATTGGCTCCTTCGTATTTGCTGACCTTAACTTTTGACATATTTTACATTTACCTATCAGTAATTCTATGTCTTCATTCATTGATGGCCAATATAAAAGTTCTTTTGCTCTCCTTTTAGTTTTTTCCATTCCCAGATGAGACGTATGAAGATTTTCTAAAACCATCTGTTTGATAGATTCGGGTATAAAGAGCCTTTCGTTAAAAAATACAAGCCCGTCTTCGCTGTTCAAATTCCATCTTTTGCTCCAAAGAAACTTAACATCACTTGCTACCTTAGTTTTATCATGAGGCCATCCATTTATACAGTAATTCATGACTTTTCTTAAACACAGGTCCTTGTTAGTCTCTTCCCTAAATAACTTTTTTTTCTCATCACTTACATTGATTGTATGCACCATTTCATCCAAATCATTTATTTCAACATCAACAGGATTCCCTTTTGTATAGCTTCTAGATAGCCAATCTGCCAAATACATGTACTTTCCCGCTAAATAAGTAAAATCTAAATTATATTTTTCCAATCTCAATTTCATTCTTCGCAATTTCGCAGATGGTATCTTATGATAGTCTTTCTTCATAATTCCTAGCAATGGTTTATGATCCGTAACGATCTGTATCCTATGACCGTAAATATAATCATGAAATTTTTTACACGCAAATACTACGGCTAACAATTCCTTTTCTATCTGAGCATATCTGGTTTCAGCATCGTTCAAACTACGCGAAGCAAAGCATACAGGTATATCATTCTGCAATAGGGCGCAACCTAGACCATCCTTGGATGCATCTGTTTGTAATACTATTTTTTCAGCCGTGTCAAAAGGTTTTAAATTTGGCGCTTTAAGAATTAATTTTTTAATCACTTCCAAACATTTTTCATGAACTGGTAGCCATTGAAATTCAACAGAGTTTTTCAATAAATCTCTGATCGGTTTGCTAATACTTGAAAGGTTTGGTATGTATTCTCTTAAATAATTTATAAAACCTAACAGCTTCTGAACATCTTTCTTACATTTCGGAGGACCTAAGTCCTCAATACCCTTTAACCTATTTTTATCATGACCAATTCCATCGGCTGAAATTCTATGTCCTAAGAAGATAACTTCCTCCTGTTTCCATTGGATCTTTTCTAGGTTAAACTTCACATTTTTCTCCCTAGCCCTTTCCATTACTAATATTACAGTTTCATCGTGTTCCTCTTCACTGGCTGCTGCTATAAGAATGTCATCAATATACACTGTAACATTCTTAATATCTCCAAAATTTTCCTCATTGATCTTTTGAAACGCTTCTGGTGCTATCTTGATACCGAATGGCAAGCGTTTAAAACTGTAACAACCAAAAGGTGTACTAAATGTACATAAATTCTTCGACTTATGATCAAGGGCAATTTGCCAAAATCCATCTTTAAGGTCAAGCACTGTAAAAATTTTCTTATTTAGTAAATTTGTTCTGAGTCGTTGAAAAGTTGGTATTTCATAATAATTATTCTTAATTGCCAAATTCAGCTCTCTAGGATTTATACAAATTCTCAATTTTTTGTTTGACTTCTCAACAATAACTATATTTGAAATCCATTCACCCGGATTTTCACATTTTTCGATAATGTCTTTTTCACATAATTTTTTTAATTCCTGTTTCAAAGGTTCTCTAAGCACTAACGGTATCCGAGTTGCAGGTCTTGCGCATGGTATTGCATTTTCTTTTAGTTCAATACTAAAATCTTTTTTGAAACAGCCTAAACCCTTAAACAGCTCCCCATAATTTTTTTTCAGTTCTACTAAACTAATTTTCTCAATAGTATGTACGCGTTTTATTAAATCAAACTCTATACAAGAATTTAAGCCTAAAATAGGAATGGAATTTTTGTCTTTTACAATGAAAAATTTAATATTTTTTGTTTTTTGCTTAATTTTGCACAGTAAGTTTACAGCACCCATATTTTGAATAGCGGTACCGTTAAAAGCAATTAACATTTCAGAACTTTTTTCAATTCTCACATTATGAAAGTTTTTTATTATCTCAAATGGAATTATATTAACCATAGCGCCTGTATCTAGTTTAAATTTAATTAATTTACCTTGAATTAGAAGAAATTCATACCATATTTTTACGCTGTTCTCTTTTCCGATTGAATCTATATACAAACTTGAAATACTTTTACTACATGTATCATTAATTTTGATTTTTAATTCATTTACAGGCTTCTTTCTACATACAGAGGAAAAATGATTTTTCTTTTTACAAAGATTGCATATTTTACCGTATGCTGGGCATTTGCCCTTCAAATGTTTTTTACCACAAAAAGTGCAATTCATATTCTTATTAAAAATTTTTGAATTATCTTGTACATTATAGTTTTCATTACCTTTAGTTTTAAGATTACAAAAATTACGTTTAACTTCAGTTTTCTTATTTATTATACTAACTTCTGCTTCACCACCTCTCATCGTGTTCATTTGCTTGTTGCTGATTTGAGCTGATCTTGCCATGTCAATTGCCATCTCCATTGTCAAATTTGGAGTATCCAACAGCTTTTTTTGCAAAGACTTGTCGCTTGTTCCCAATACAATTCTGTCACGCACCATTCTGTCATCATTATCATAGCCGCATCTTCTTACTATCTTTTTTATATCCATTAGGAAATCATCAAATGGTTCACCATTTGCTTGATTCCTATTATTGAAGACGAAACTCTCGTAAACCTCGTTGCATTTTGGTTTACAGAATTCTTCATACTCATCATACTTTCCTCTAGCTGCCTCACTGAGGTTGAAAGAATCAAAAAGTTCCACAGCTTCCGAACCTATTGCATTTAAAAATATTGCCACTTTCACTACCTCCGGCTTTTTCTCCAATTCAATCGCAGTAGCAAAGATTTTAAAATTTTGCCAAAAAACTCTCCAATTTTCCGCTATATTACCAGTAATTCTCAATTCACTAACTTTTTTGACGTAATCCATATTTGTATTTTTAGTTATGTACACGTATTTAACTTTTTTCGGGGGCCTTCCACGTGGTTTCAGTTGTTCAATTTTACTTCTGTTCCCATGTATTATAAAATGAACTTCTTGGAAAAATAAACTGTCTCGTTTTTCACATATCATTTAGAAGTCATTTAATTTCATATAGCATTTAGTAATTTTAATAATCTTTTTTATTTCATAACTGTTAAACCGACTGCGCCATGTATTATATTGTTGTGCACTTCAAAGCTGCAAAAAGACATGCGTGTATGCTGGTGGTTCTTTATTGACTGGCATTTATACTCTTGTATATATTACATGTTTTAATATTCTATGTTCTATGTTATAAAGGGAATGATGAGAGAATTAAAGTATATAAAGTTGCTTAATTAGAATTAATATTTCTCTACAGATTTAACACTGTTTAACTTCTTTCTTTGGGGATATTTAAAAGCAAAAAAGTACGTTAATAAGGCAAGAACATTTTAAAAAAGAAGAATAAGATAATTTGGTTCCATAAAGACATTGAACCACAATTATATCTCAGATTCATTGAAAATATTAATTATCGGCTAGAGGTATATCAATGAAGCTATAGCGAAAATTATCCGCTTTTTTCTACTGCACTTAATTTATTACAATAAGGAATATTAAGAAAATTCTCTGAAAACTTTTAAGCTTATGTATACTTGACCATGTGCGTTTTGGTTGGACTACCTTTTAAATATTTTAAAGTCCTGTAGCTATGTTTAAAATTATAAAAAATATAGAATATATATTATCTACTTTTTTGAATAAAACCATAAAAATTGGTATTTTTTAACTCCTTAAAGTATGCTTCGTATGTAAAACTGTATATTGGCTACCTTTGGGCCTTTAAAAACAATTTAAAATTATGCAAAACAAAACTAATTTAATTTACTAACAAGATTTCTGCCAAATTAGAAACAATATGTCCGTCCATACATTAACACAATAAAAAATTTTGAAATACAATTGTGCAAGGTTTTTTCAATTTAGTTAAGAGAATTATTGAAATTTTACTGGCATAAGGAAAAGGACTGGTTGTTGGCTCACTAAATTTAATTAAAGAAAATCTTTAAAAAAAACTTAAAACTTAGATGATTTTTGTAAAATAACACAGGCATAAGAAAACATGGCAATTGTAACTAAAGAGAAATAAATAAGATAGGAAAAAATGAAATAAAATTTAATGTTTATTTTTGTTCATTTCATGTTGTTTATCCTTTTGCTTTTGCAAACATTATTGATTAAGTTTTCCCTTTCTGTGCCTTGTATTAGCTGGGCTCAAAAGCTTAATAGTAAAGCTGCTAAAGCAAACCAATATTAAATAATGCCAAGAAAACCACAAATTTTGTTAACCTAATTGCAAGAGAAAGTCCATTTTCGAACAAAATTTACATTCCAAAATAAAAGTTGGAAAAGCAAGAAACTGGGTAAATTTTACATAAACAAAAAAAAAAAAAACTTTAAGGCATAAAAATATCGGGTATTTTTTATAGAGGTATACCAAATAAAGTTGGCAACTCTTTTTTAAGTGGCGACCATTTTGTCAACTATCAAGTAGTTCTTATTTCGCTTGGTTTAGCACTTCAACATGAATAGGCTGACTTCTGAACAACACCTGCAATTTTAGAAAATGGACCCCCTCCGGGGCACACACTTTCCCATCTTAACATGTGCCTTCAGGCGTAAGGTGCTCCTCTGGCTAGTAGGTAATGTAATAGCTTGTCAGTCTGGGGGTTGTGGGCTCGATTCCCAACAAAGACTTTGGCTGTTTTTCACTACAAAATAAAAATTTACTGTCGCTGGGGCTGCTCAGTGTTGAAGGTATGGTCACTGGTCGCTGTGCTGTCTTATACGACAGTTAATTTCCGTAACTATCCTTCTACTTTGACCACCTGTCTCATCTCTTCTCTATCCCTTTTCAAAAAAACGTAGCACGGTACTTGGCTAAATAGGCATTGTTGCCTGAAGTGCTACTTCTCTTCATAAAAAAAGGCGGCACCAGTCGCCTGGGCTAGCAGGAGCTCGATACTGCAAGAGACATAGGATTCTTGAAGTCCGACCAGTGGTTTGCAACACACACTGGTATCATGGAAACCTGTTGCCCGCAGGCCACGTTACTGTTCCTTTTGTTGGTGAGACCCCTTGAGAAGCAACGTGGTGGATGTGGTTTAAATCGGCCTTTGGAGAAAATTCCGAAGAGGTGTTAACGGAAAGAAAAGGTTAACATCCAACTAAATCTCCTAGTTGCACTTGCTACAGGACCTGGAGTTGGATAGTCTTTAGCTCTTAAGCAAAGTGTGGGGACACGGTCCTGCTACCGTGCTCTCAAAAATTTCAACTAAGGCACATATGCACCTAGTGTGAATGCGTCTTAGGACGTGGATGGACGCTTTTTCCTACACTCAATAATAAGAACACCATCAGGTTATGGCGACATGACTCGGTTGTGATGTATCTTATTACGTTCGGTACAAATTGGGCTCAAAAATGGATTGCCGTTAATCCCGACTTTTAATATGGAATCTTGTTTAGCGATTAAACTCACTTTTGTTTGATAAGATTTGACAATAAGCAAAACTAACGCGTATGAAGTGATGATAATCCTCAAAAGCATGTTGAAGCACTATTACATCCAGTGCAATCCTTTGTAATATGCTTTATAGACTGTTGGTCCGTTTTTCTTTTTGAAAAGATTACAATCAATGGCGACTGCTATAGAGTCATGATTACGGACTTTTTCGTTTATCAGTTGAGCAACGATGATGTGCAGTAGCTGTGATATCAACCAGATGGCGCATTATCTCCCATAGCTTGCGAGACAATTAGTTCAATAAAGAAAAAGTTTGGTAACCGCTTGATATCATGTATCGGATCCTTGAATTAGCTACCAAGATCCCCCCGGGGACACATTGATATGATTTGACGGAAATCCACCGTCATTATATGTGTTTTCGGGGGTAAAAGGGTGCCCAGTCCCCTAATAGGCTAGCAGGAGCCAACTACACAATCTACTATTTTTTCACGGGAATCAGTAAAACCCCAGAGTTCAGCTATTTGTGTTTTTAGCCTTTTAGATGTTTTCTGACTGATTATTGGGGTCGGCTGTCGGGAGTATCGTGGTGGTTGTGTGTTTGGAGGCCCCCGTTTGAGTTTGTGGGTCAGATCACTCACAATGAATACAATGAATGGTCCTGGTACAGTGAGCGTTAATTGCATCATGTTATTAAATTATATTAAGCTTCATGCGTTCTGGACCAGGAGTTGGATAGTCTCCAACACTTCAGCAAGGAGTGAAGACAGCGGCCTACTTCGGGCCTTGGAAGTTGCAACTAGGAGTGATCGGAGGATTTGCATATCTGAAGGCCTTCTAGGGCGAGGATGACGCTACATTTTATACACAGTGGCTTGATACACCATCTGATTATAGCTTACACAGCTAGGTACAGATGTAAATCTTATCACGTATTAGCCACCAACATCCTGTCGGGATATATAAAGTCGATAGTCGATTTATTAATTATTTCAACATTATTTCGACATTATTTCGGAAGCTGCACTAGCTAATGGAAAAATAAAACAATAATTTGTAATGCTTTCCTTTTGATGACACCTCATAGAGGACAACTTTCATTGAGGCAAGCCGCAAGAGTTCTAGGCCACATATTAAGTGCACTCAGCCGACTGCAATTGTTAGGGCCAGCACAAGGCACTGGTAGAAATCAAATGATTTTTTTGTAACAAAAATAAAAAGTTGGGGGCAATTGCTCCTCTTCTCTCTCTATTTTTTTCTGTTTGTCTGCCTCTCTCCCGCTCTTGCCCTCTTTTTATATCTCTCTCTCTATCTATCTATATTTCCGTCATTCTCTGTTTATTAATTTAAAAAATATGAGAAATTATTTTTAGATTATTTGAGTGATCAAATAATTTTTGTTAAAATACAAAATTTAAACCAGAATAATTATTAAAAAAAAATATCAATAAAAAATAAATTCAATTATAAACCAATATTTGATTGCAAATATTTTTTTACAAACTAAAAATTATTCTAACAAAAAATATATTTTTATAATACTCTTCAAATTGATATCATGAACTAATTTCCAAATAACCTCAATTGCCAAAGTGAAAGTATCTGATATGCTTAAGCAAAAACAACAACAACTCTAACAAATTTAGCCTAAAAATAGCTTAAAAAGGCCTTGCATTGGCATTTAATAAACAAACAAAACTTAAACATAAAAATTTTATTTGTAGCAACAAAAACAAAAACCAAAAAAGCAACACAAATGTAATAAAAGTTCAAATTTATTCTAATACGAAATGACATTGGTAAATGCATATGCTTTTGCTATTTGTTATTTCAATCAACAGAAATATTAAAAAATATGAAAATCGCATGCCTGTGTGTGATTATTTTACAAAAAATTTTTTTTTGTATAACACAAAAATGAAAAATCAAAAATAAATTAAAGAAAAATTTTGGTTTAAAAATTGTTCTTGTTTCCCAACCCAAAACCAACAATTGTTATTTAACTTTGTAAAAATACCCCAGAGTAAAATAATATCACATTCATGTGTACACAGAGCCATGTTTTTGTAAGTAATTGTATGTCAAAATATATGCACACACACAAACACACACACACATACAACGCACACATCCAAACTTTTGATATTAACACTAAAACAATGGCTTCTTCTAATGCAGATTCAAGAATGAATTTTAAATAAGTTCTCGTACACTCACACACACACACCCACCCACCCATACAAGCAATAAAAAAAAATCCAACAACATGTTTCACTGTATGTGTATAAAAGTTTTTTTGTCAAAATGTAGAAACTGTTTATTTGTATTTTTGGCAAATGAGCATGTATTTGTTTTATACTCCAAAAACAAAATGTTTCACTTTTTAAATGCAAATACGATTTCTATCAACTGAAACTAGAAAAATAAGTTCTGAAAATAACAAGAAAATATTTTAAACATTTGCCCTAAATTAGGCTATAGTTATTAAATTTTATACAACAGAAAATAATAATAAAAATAATTATCTACAAAAATATAACAGAAGAAAAATATAACAAAAGAATATTTTATGTAAAAAGCATAAAAACCGAAAATTATTAATTATTTTGAAAAAAAAAAATATAATAATAATTTTATACTTCTACGACCTTAACTTTAAACTTAGAATTAACCTTTTTTATAATTTCATATTACAACTTTCCGCTTTTGTCATTTTATAACTTTAGATTTTGGAGTTTAGAGCTTTAAAATAAAAAAACTTGTAAAATTAGAATTAAACTGCTTTATTTATAATATTGTTACTTTAACCAAAAATTATAATATTATAACTTTACACTCTTATGACTGTATAACTTTAAATTTTGGAGTTTTGAAGTTTATAACTTTAAAGTAAAAAATTTATTAAATTAAAATTAAACTGCTTTCTAACTTAAAATATTATAACATTATAATTTTAATATAATTCTATAATTAAAATTTTGTGAATTTTATAACTTAAAATTAAACAAAAATTTTATAAAAATTATGGTTAAGCTATTTTATAATAATATAGTATTCTAAAATTATAAATATAACATTAGAACTTTAAATTGTTATATAACTTGAAATTTTGTTATTTATAAGTGTATAACTTTAAATTAAACATTTATTAAAATTATATTAAACTGTTTTATAATTTAGTAATATTATAACTTGTAAATTTATAATTTTATAACTTTATATTTTGACATTTTGAAGTATATAACTTTAAAGTAAAATATTTATAAAATTAGAATTAAGCTGCCTTATAACGTTATAATACTATAACTTTATGATTTTAATAATTTTATAATTTAAAATTTTGATAGTTAGAATTTTATAACTTAAAATAAAACAAATTTATAAAACTATAATTAAACTATTTTGTAATGTTATAACATTATAACTTCCTACTTTTATGATTTAATGACCTGACATTTTGGTAATTATAAGTGTATAACTTCAAATTAGCCAATTAATGAAATTAGTATTAAGCTATTTTATAATTTTGTAATATTATAACTTGTACTTGTATGATTTTATAACTATCTGTATTGTGATTTTGACACTCTCGTGATTTTATAACTTTCAATTTTGATTTTTTTTAGAACTTTAAAATAAAAATTTATAAAATTAGAGCTGAACTGCTTTATAACTTTGCAATATTATAAATTTCTACTTTTATGATTTTATAATTAAATATTTTGTTATTCATGAATTTTATAACTTAAAATAAAAAAATTTAGAAAATTATAATTAAACTATTTTATAACTTTACAGTATCACTACCTTCTACTTTTATGATTTAATAATTTATAACTTAAAACTTTGTTTTTAATAAGTGTATAGCTTTAATTTAATCAATTAATGCAATTAGTATTATGTTATTTTCAATTTTTGTAATATTATAACTTGTACTTTTATGATTTTATAACTAGCAGTATTGTGATTTAGACACTCTCGTGATTTTATAACTTTAAATTTTGAAATTTTTTAGAACTTTAAAATAAAAATCTATAAAATTAGAGCTAAACTGCTTTATAACTTTGCAATATTATAAATTTCTACTTTTATGATTTTATAATTTAATATTTTGTTATTCATGAATTTTATAACTTAAAAAAAATATATAAAATTATAATTAAATTACTTTATAATTTTGTAGCATCCCTACTTTCAACTTTTATGATTTTATAACTTAAAATTTTGTTGTTAATAAGTGTATAACATTAAATTAGTCAATTAATGAAATTAGAACTAAAGTCTTTTATAACTTTATAATATTATGATTTTTATGATTTTACAACTTGAAATTTTGTTATTTGCGGGTGTATAACTTTAAATCCGAAAATTAATTATATTACAATTAAACTATGTTATAAATTTATAATATTAAAACTTTATACTTTTATGATTTCATAGCCTGAAATTTTGTTATTTATGCTTGTCGAACATTAAAACAACAATTTTACGATTTTATAATTTTCAATTTTATTATCTATGAGTTAAAATGAAACAAGTTATAAAATTAGAATTAAACTATTTTATAACTTTATAGTTTTACGATTATATAATTAAAAATTTTGTTATTCATGAGCTTATAAATTTATAAAATTGAAATTACACAATTATATTACTTTGAGATTTTGTAACTTTGGAATTTATACGTTTTAAGTTTACAACCTTAAATTAGACAATTTATAAAATTAGAATTAAACTGCTGTACAACTTTAAAACATTATAACTTTATAGTTTTACTATTTTATAACTTAAAGCTTTGTTATTACTAAATATATTTCTGTAATTAAGACTTTTTATAAAATTATCATTAAACTATTTTATAACTTTATTTATGATTTCATAACTTGAAATATTGTTATTTGTGGGTGTATAACTTTAAATCACACAATTAATAAAATTAAAATTATACTGTTTTATAACTTACAACTTTACGTTTATGATTTTATAGATTTCAATTGTATTATTATAAGTAAGTAACTTTAAATTAAATAATGTATAAAATTAGAATTAAACTATATATATATATAAAATATAAGTAGATTTTATTAACTTGAAATTAAACTATTTATGAAATTATTATTTAATTACTTTATAACTTTATAATATTAAAATTTTATATTAAACTACTTTGTAATTTTATAATTATTAGAAATTATACTTTTATAAATTTGTGTTTTAAAATCTTATTATTTTTGACTTTATGATTTTATAACTTATTATTGAGTTAATAACCGTAGATTTATTTATCTTATATCTTTCTAAGTTTAAATTCTACAGCATTAAATTTATACCTAATCTTAAAACTACAATTGTGACTTTATAAATCTAAGTCTACTATTATTAATTTATAACTTTACATTTTATAATTTGATTAATGAATATCTTTAGATAAATTTGTTAATTTTATAACTTTATATCTTTACAGTTTTATAAATTATAACTTGCAAAGCTTAGCGCTTAACAAATTTTCCACTTTTTTAAAAGAATTTGATTTTGCTTTTATAATTAATTTTATTCACACTTTTAATTATAAATTTATGAAATCTATTTTAAAATATTTTAATAAATATTTTATAATTGAAAATAGATATTTCGAAGTTAGAGTGAAAAGTTTAATATTATGACTTTAAGCAATCGGTATTTATTTCTGCTTCAGCAAGTAGTTTACTAGAAAATTGTATTCGTTGTTAAACAAATAGCAAGAATGGATATATATGACGATTATAAAACAAATTTTAACACCGCCCACTGCTGGCCCCTATTGAGAAGAAAAGAATGTGATGAAGATACAATCGAAACTAAAATGACAGGTTAATGGGTAGCCGAAAACAGCCGTAATAATAATATGCTATACTTTGTGTATTATTCCTCGTTTTCTTATTTGTTAAATTTCGATAAGCATAGTCAGTCGTAAACAGAAAAATAATAAATTAATAAATTTTTAGAATTTAAATTTTCAAAATTTATTTAAAATATAAATGCTTCCGCACATATTTCATGGATAAAACAGACTCAAAATAACGCCTAAAATAATAAATAATATAAAAAATAATTTAATATAAATAAAAATAGTATACAGAAACAAAGCACTCAGTCACACAACGTAATACTCAAGGATGATAGTAGAAAATTTTCAATTTGTGATATAAAATTATTTTTATTTTTAATAAAAGAAAACATATAAATTAAAAAAACATGTATGCTTGTGTGTATAATTTTTGCTTTGTATACTTAAGGTTATTCATAAACATATTTTTTTTTTTAATAATTTTTTGAAAACAAATTTTCTTTGAAGAGGGTATAAAAATCATTAGCAAATCCTTAAGCATAGAAATGTGTATTTTTATACTTTAAGTGGAAGCATACAATCACATAATCAAAAATGTATAAAATAACCGAACTCACATGTAGAAGGATGATGAAGTGTAAAGAATTTTTCTGTTGAATGATGTTCAAGTGTAATGAGTTCTAAAGATATTTATTTGTTAAAACAAAAAACACAACATTTTTCAAGAAAATTCCTATCACTTTAAAAATATTTTTCTGATGAATGCTTCCAAGCGTTTGTCTTATTTAAAAGCCTTATTCGTTTTATTTAAAAGCCTAAATACCAGAAAAATTTAATTTACCCTTAAATAAGGAATTTCTTAAGGAAATGCCTTAAATAATTTTAAAGGAAAAATTTTCTATAAATAAATTTACTTCAAAACCTTTTAAACTCACTCAACTAACAAATGAATTTCTTCTATTTTATATTTACTTTCAAATATTTTCATTCACATCCACATATTTCTTTTCTTATTAATTTTATAAAAAACATAAATAACCTAAAAATATTTTCTTTAATTTAAAAAAATTTCATCAAAAGTAATTTTTTTTTACAGTCAAATTTTTTCTTCAAAAATGTTCAATGAAAATATTTTATAAAAAATTTTTAAACAAAAATATTATAATAATAAAAAATTTATTTAAAAAAATGTTTAAAACGAAATCAATCAACCAGACAGATGAATAGAAGCCACATTCATCAAATAAAATCACCTAAGAGACACCCATTATTTTATAATTCGTATAGTTGTTTATAGCAGACACAATAGCATTAATTGTGTGTAAATTTTAAATCTCGTTTTGCAACGAATTAAAAAAAAGAATGGCCATATATATCAAACTACAATAACTATTTGGACACTCTTTAATTTCTAATATAAAATTTTTATGCCTAATTCAGTTATAGTGAACATTCATTCTGTAAAATTTCCAAGAGTTTGACTTTAACAGTTCAAAAGATCAAGCCACATAAATCGAATAATGTTACACCCTTTTAATGGAACACCCTTTATTTTAAAGTATTTTTACATTCATTTTCTGGGGTATGCAGTTGATTTACGTTATTAACATTTTACTTGAGTAAGCATTAATGTTTAAAACAGACGTAAAAAACTTGAGTGTTAATTGGGACACCCTTTAATTACTAAATACATTTGTGATTACTTTCCTGAGAGCTATAGCAATAATACCTTTCATACAATTTTATATTGATGTTTTCTCCGTTGCAATAGATAAATAAAAAAATCATAAGTGTTGCTGGGGACACCCTTTAATTATTAAATATATTTTTGATCATTTTCTTTCACAACAAGCTCTAGTGAAAATAACATTTTTATGGGTGTTTATTAATTTGCAGTTGATATATATATATAAATCAAAAGTGTTGCTGGGGGACACCCTTTAATTTTTAAGTAAATTTTTTATCACATTTTAGTTGTAAGCTATTGTGATACCAAGTTTGTTAGAAAATATTTACGCTTTAAAATACATATGGAAATCATGAGTGTTACCTGGGGTCACCATTTAATTTTTAAATGTTTTTTAATGCCAGCTTTTACTGGGAGCTAAAGTGAGAATAGCTGTATTAAAATTTTATATATATGTAAAAATCATAAGTAATGCTTGGGCATACCCTTTAAATATTAAATATCTGTTTAATAATTTTCTTCTACTGGGATAATAATAATAGTTTGACTAATATTTTATAAAGCTGATTGCTATGTTCTAATAGATATGGACAAATCTAAAGTGTTACTTGGGGACACCCTTTAACTACCAAATACATTTGTGATCACATTATTTCCCTGCGAGCTATAGGAATAATACCTTTCTCAGAATTTTGTATGGGTATTTACTACGTTACCATTAATATGTAAGAATTGTGTATGTTGCTTGGTGACACCCTTTAATTATTAAAAATATTTTTAAATATTTAAATATTTCTAGCGAAAATAACATTGATAATATTTAATATGGGTTTTTGTTCATTTGCTGAAAATATATATAAATCAAAAGTATTATTTGAGGACACCCTTTAATTTTTATATATATTATTATTATTAGAAATGTTTATGATCCATACTGAAGAAATGAGAGTTATATGGGTTTTTGTTTATTTACAGTAGATATAAATAAATCATAAGTATTACTTGGGGACACCCTTTAATTACTTAATACATTTGAGTTTACTTTCCTTCCCTGGGAGCTTTAGTAATAATACCTTTCTCCAAATTTTATATGGGTATTTGCGACGTTACCATAAATATGTTTGTTGCTTGGGGATACCCTTTAATTATTAAATACATTTTTAATTATTTTTCTTTATTGAAAGCTCTAGTGAAAATAACATTGATAATATTTTTTTATGGATTTTTGTACATTTGCTGAATATATATTTAAATCATTAGTGTTATTTGGGGACACCCTTTAATTTTTAAATATATTATTATTATAATTAGATATTGTATATAATAGTTATAATTTTTTGACCTTTTTTTTAATATTTTTTAGTAATTAATTTTAAGCACAAGGTCTTATTTAATAAAAAATTTTTTAAAAAACTTTATTTATTATTATATTTTCGATATTTCGCCACACCGTTGGCGATGATGATGCCAACCAACGGTGTGGCGAAATATCGAAAATATAATAAAAAATAAAGTTTTTTAAAAAATTTTTTATTAAATAAGACCTTGTGCTTAAAATTAATTACTAAAAAATAATTAGTTATTTTTATGATACATATTGAAGTGAGGAGTGTTATATGGGTTTTTTTATTTTTAGTAGATATATACAAATCTTAAGTGTTGCTTGGGGACACCCTTTAATTTTTAACTACATTATTATTACCATTAGTACTTTTTTTTAATGCAAGCTATAGTGGCTAAAAATTGGTTAGAAATTTGTATGATAAATACTAAAACAATGCATGTTCCATGGAGACACCCTTTCAGTTTTAAGCACATTTTTTATAAAATAATATTTTTTTATTAAAAATATTAAAAATTTGTATGATTGCCTGTTATGGCTTAAGAGGGGTCTCCCTTTAATTTTTAATTGCGTTTTTCAATTACTTTCTTTTACTGGGAGCTGTAGTGATAAAGCTTTGACAAAATTTTATATGGATGTTTGTTATGGTTCAAAAGATTTTTAAAAATCATGATTGCTACATCGACACACCCTTTAATTTTTAAGTGAATAACAAAGTAATAAACAAAAATAGTAAAATTTAAAGGTTTTTTGATTTTATTATGGATGCTTTTACGTTTCAACAGATATGATGAATAGGAGCACCCTTTGATTTTTTTATTATCTTTATTTTATTTTCATTTAGTGGAAGCTACAGTAACACACCCACGTTGCTACATTTGTATAGGCGTAGTGATTACTTGGCAATGTAAAATTTAAGATGGCGATATTTGTGAGGGGCCACCCTTTAATTTTTTGTATTCTTATTTTTTTATTTTCATTTAGTGGGAGCTACAGTAACACACCCACGTTGCTACATTTGTATAGGCGTAGTGATTACTTGGCAATGTAAAATTTAAGATGGCGATATTTGTGAGGGGCCACCCTTTAATTTTTTATTAAAAAAATAAAAATTCAAAATATTTTCCGATATATAAAAAAATAAATGCAACAATTCGGGACGCCTCCTCCGTTTTTGAAGCCGGTTAGAAAATAGAAATCCTCTCTCTTTTGAAAAACTATTAGGGCGGCTCACTTCCAAAGATTAATTTTACACGTATAAAGAGATTTAAATTTCGTTTAAGTTTATTATTCATATTATTATTAAAATAATAACAAGGATATTATAATCTTAAGTTAATTCTTCTTTTGTCTATTAAGACTTCTTTTGATTTTTTTGTTTTTGGCTGATTTTAAAAGAAAAACAAAATGTGCTGATACTTTAGTGTTACAAATAAATGAAAGTCATTGTGCCCTGAAATTTTCTTTTCACTAATTTCTTTTGGTTTTTTATTTTTTTTTTTTTATTTCAGTTTAAGTTGTGGGTTTTAAAAAAATAAATTCGTTGCCAGGATTAACTATGTTTGCAAAAGGAAAAAAAAAATAAATATGGAAAAAAGTTGTTTAAAAGTATTTAATTTTTATTTCTTATTTTTCATTTGTATTACAAGGAAAATAACAGGGAAATTAACAACAAGAAAAATTATGAAAAACTTTACGACTTTTGAAAATACCTTAGATATATAAAGATTGCCTTAATGGCTTAAAAACATCTGAACTAAAATTAATCATACGCCTTCAGAAAACAATTTTCCTTTTAATGGTTTTGTTATGAATGTAATTATTTTTTAAATTCCATTGAAAAATGTTCTTAAGTAAGCAAAAATCTTTTGTACTATTTTAGTTAACAGAAAACATTTTTTTTATAATTTTTAAATGCCTTCAAAACAAATCTCTTACTGTGGTTTTTTGCCAAATGCCTCTTTTTTCAATTTAAAAATAAGAGCTCTTTTCGTTTTTACAATTTGTATAAAATAAAACAAAAATTTAATTCAATTGCAAATACCCCATTACGATGTTATTGTGTATATCCTAGAGAAATATATGTATTCTCCAATTTTTGGTAACACACTTGGGTGAAAAGTCCTGCAAGTGAATAACAAATAGTTGTATTCCACACATATTCTAGCAAAAAAAAAAAAAAAACAAAAAGCTGTGTTGCATAAGACATTAAGGTAAGTATATCATAGTTGTAGTATAAATACTATAAGATGAATGAGTTTATTTTTTACAGAAAACTTTTTTGATTCAAAATTTTAAATATATTCACTTTTATTTGAGAATGTGCGTAATAATTGTTATATTTTTAAAAAATGTCTTTTTAAGTTTCAAAGATTATAGTTAATAATGCGACTCTTTTCCTAACTTAATCTTTTTATGATCATGCTTGTTGTCCGTTTGTGTTTATGTGTGAAACTCTTGGGTTTTTTCTATGACGTAATAATCTGTAATTGTAACGTGTTTGTGTTGGTGTAATGTTGGTTTTCTTGTAAAAATGTTTCAACGGTTCAAATATTGTGTCCGAAGCAGTGTTTATTTGTTCATTTATTATTCGTCCGTCAAATGTTTTTTGTTTGTATATTTCCATGTTTTCTAAAACATTTAGTCTTCTTTCTTTTTGCTGTGTATGAAGCAGTTTAACCGTTGTTTTTATATGTCCTGGTGTAGATTTGTTGTTGAATATATCGTTCGCAAGCACATATCAATAAATTTAAGCTTGCCGCCCTCCAGATAATACATCGAGAGGCTTATGTTTTACTTTTTATTAAAGGTTTACCAATTGTATTTTAAAAATTGACACAAATGACAATACAATCATTTTTTAAACACAAAAAAAATTCGCATTTTTCTTGACAAATTATAAAAACAAGCGCAGATTAAATCTAACGGAACTTTTTCGACTCTTCTTTGTTTACATTCGCAATTGGTAAACCTTTAATAAAAAATACAACATAATCCTCTCGATGAATTATCTGGAGAACGGCAAGCTTAAATTAATTGCTAAAACAGTGCACCTATTTATGTGACGTGAGGTGTATGAAAATAGTGATACTGTTCAAGTTATATTTCGTGAAATTCGTGATACTTTAGGACAAAATAATCGTCTTTCTGAGACCGCTAGTAAGAATTGGGTCGTTAAATTTGAGTCGACAGGCTCGACACTATACCGCGTGCTTGACAGGGTCGTTCAACTGAAAACATTGCAGTCGTAAGTCACAACATTGAAGCAGATCCAAAATTGTCATTTCCCCGACGTTCTCAACAGTTGGGGTTGCCCGAAACTACCACAGCGAGAATTTTGCGTAAGTATATATAACTTTGAAGACTTATAAGGTTCAATTTGTGCAGGAATTGAGGTCGACCGATCATTCATATCGCATATCATTCAGAAACAACCGGCTGTTTTTTTTTTGTAGTGCGTTTGACTGTATTGTTATTAGCATGCCTTCTGCATGCAATCGGATATCCCACATTCAGTTGGAACCAAACTCGTATTTTGAATATACAAACGTTGCATATTCCCACCACACACATTTGACAGAATATTTGGTAGTGTATTAGATTGTAGACTTACAGAATAAAAAAAAACACTCTCATTGGATGAAATTAAATAATAATAAAATAAAATTTAAATAAATCAAAACATTTTCTTAAAAAAAATCATTTTTTCAGACGAACTCCATTTTCATTTTTCAAAGTATGTCAACAAGCAAAATTGCCGCATTTGGACTTTTGAAAATCTTAGAGCAGTTATGGAGAAGCCTTTACATTCTCAACGTGTCACTGTATAATGCACTATGTGCTCTGGAGGAGTGATTGTGCCGTTTTTTTTCAATGAGACTGCAAATGCGATAACTGTCAATAGATTACGCTATCGGAAGATGCAAAGAACTTAACGATGTGAATATCACTGATATGTGCTTTCAACAGTATGGTGCCACATACTACACAGCCAATGAAACCATCAATTTATTGCAAACAAAATTTTCCGATTGCATAATTTCACGACAATCAGCAGTTAAGCGGCCAGTTACAACGTATGATTTAACACTACTGGATTATTTTTAGTGAGGCTGTGTTAAGGAGAGGATCTATACGGAGCCAATCGAATTGATTTTAGTCTTAAAACTCAAAATATCTAGGTGCCCCCGTAGGCTAGTAGGTAGTGTACTAGCAACAAAGACCTTGGTTTTTTCACTACAAAAATGAAAATTTACTGTCGGTGGGGCTGCTCAGTGATGAAGGCATGGTCACTGGTCGCTGTGCTGTCTTTATGTGGCAGCTAATTTCCGACTATCCTTCTACTTTCACCACCTGTTTCGTCTCTTCTCTATCCCTTTCCTGAAGGATGTAGCAGGGTATTTGACTAAATAGGCATTATTGCCTGAAGTGCTACTTCTCTTTAAAAAAAAAAAAATCGTTAGCCATTTTGCTAAAACGTGTTCGAAAAGTGTTAAAGCAGCTGTGAACTTGAGTAGCCAAATGTGGTTTCAGGTTTTCGTATTTTACTAAATGCCAAATAAAAGATTATACAGCATATTTCATTGGCCACTAACAAAGTAAGTGGCAGTTCTTGGATTTATAAAACGCTGGGCGAAGGAGTTTAGTGATCCATATCACAAAACATCTTTATACTTCTCTTGTAAGACCTCTTATGGAATACAGCTTAAATATTTTGGGATCCAATTTATAGTAATAGCATGGAATCGGTGCAAAAGCAGTTTTTGTTATTTTATCTTCGCGGTTTACAATGCCGAAGAATAATGGTGAATGACACTTTTTTTTGTAAACTTAATAAAAGAAAATGTCTGTTCAGATTTTTTGATTAGTAATTATGCCAACTCTGACCCGTTTTTAAGAATTTGTGCTGAATTTAATAAATTTTATTTAGCACATTGATTTTTATTTGAATGTTAATATTGCTAAATGTCGTCTTATTTTATATTTAAATTTTGATATTATTATATTGTTTGATTTTTAAATGTCTGTAGGGATCTTGAATCCATGGACTAATTATGAAAAAAAATATATACAAAAAAGAAACTTTGATGAAAGTATCGACATCCGTCAGAGTGGTCGTGGAGGACACTTGGCAGATACCATTTTTTATTCACAATTGCCGAACTTTCTTCTTCGTTATACAATAAAAATTTGAAATTTTAGATTAAGTTAAATTTTTTTGCGTTATTTTGTTTTAGAAAACAGACATCTTGCTGAAAAATCCTTTACATGTCTCTGTAAGAAATATAAAACGGCGAGTCAAGTAAATGCAGCCAGGGAAACAATTTTTTAAGAAATAAAATTATTACTTTGCTTTAAAACAATATTTATGGAATTTATGATGGAAAAAATACTTATGTTATGAAAAACACCATAATAATCCTTTATAATCCTTGAAAGTATCCTGTTAATTATTATTACATTGAAAGAAAACTAAAAACTATTTCATATTTCACAAAATTAAAGCTTTTATTTGATTTTTATTTAACTTCAACCTTAACACACAGCCTTAACATCCTTGATGCAAACAATTTGAAATAACAGCTACAAACAAGATGTTTCAATAACAGAAATTGATTTTTATTACAAAATAAATACAGAACAAACAAAACTTTTATTATGTTGCAAAAAAGCAAAACTCTCTTTGGTTTAACGATTTCTAGTATCATCCAAAATTATCACTTCTATAGTTGAATAACATGTGTGTGTGTGTATGTGTGTGTATGTACTTGCCAATATCAACTGACTGCTAATGCACCAGCAAATGTTTAATAGTAAAAATTCAACAACAATTTTGAAGAAGTTTGCAAAATTATTTTGTGACCATTAAAAAAATACACACACATGCCCTTGCACATTTTCACATGCCAGAAAAACGCTATTAGAAAAATACACACCCATAAAAGTATGATGACATGTGTGTGTGTGTGTATTCTAGTGGTTATTTCTTTTTGAAGTTTGTTGTGTCTGTTGTTAATGTTTGTTTTAACTACTGTTGCAAGTGCTGCTGCTGCATGATTTTACCTGCAATTGTAGCTATTTTATTATTTGTTGTTTTTTTTTTTTGTTCTCAATTGCAAGTTACTCACTCACTCTCCTCCCCCCTGCCCCTTTCTATCTTGTACTTTATTTTTTTATTTTATTTTCAACCTTTTCAATGTTTTTGAAATTTGTTAGAGTTTTTAATGTTGATTTTATAATCCTGTACTGGCACACAAAACTACAAACATTCAGAAATATACACACACATATACACACTCATACACATGTAGTAAGTTTTATTCATTTAAATGTTTTTATGCTTAGTTCTGTTATCAGATCTTTGTTATTGTTTGCTACTGACATTTAGTTGATTTTGTTCAGTGTAGGCTGTTGTTTTTGATTTTATTTTTTTTTTTTGTTAACTATTCCCGATTAAATTTGCTTGGAATTGGCCATTAAAATGATTTATTTTCTTTGATTGTTACAGACACACAAACCCATACATCGGCAATTTTTCGTTCGGAACTAATTTAAATAAAATGCAAATTGAAAAGTTTTAGAATCATATAAAAATATCACTTGATATGCATAAAAAAGTTATTCGTGTATAAACAGGGTGTTTTTCTAATAGGTATAAAACTTTTAGTTCTATTTCCAAAAAAAAACCCCAAAAAGCGAGTCATAATTATTTTATAATTAAAATTTAAAGAAATATGTTAAAACAGAATAATAATTTGTTTACCGCAAACATGTATTAAACATAATATGGTTTCTGGGGATATACTTAAAGCACAGTTTCCCACTAGATACACAAATTTCTTATAAAAAAACGTTGCTCCATGAAATTATTTAAAGAGTTCATTTTCGATATATGTAACAGGTGTTTGTATAGAGGTATATAAATTTAAGTTGGTCGCACTTTCTTATATAACGGCCATTAAGAGATAGATGTTTATTTTGATTTGGCAATAGACGCAACGAAGTTTTCAAATTATGCAATTTAGACCCAAAATAAGATTGTCTGTCATTGATCCCGCTTTTCATAAGCGAATTTTGTTTAGTGATGAAGATCACTTTCATTTTATTGGAATGAATAGTCAATAAACAACACTGCCGTATTTGGAATGGCGATAATCTTGAAGTGTATACCAAGGCATCGTTACATTAAGGAAACCTGACTGAAGAAGTTTATGGAGTGGTGAAATCATGGTTCCCACTAATTTAAAATCGATACTGGTCAGAACGTAACAATGAATGGTAACTGCTTCATAGCCATGAAAAGACGGCGTAATATGTCACACATCTGCTGCTGCAATTGATTTATGGAAGAAAATATTAGGTAACCGCATAGTTTCAAGTCTGGGATGCGTGAATATTTTTTTGTGGATCAGCACTTAGAGGATGCCCCCTGCATATGCAATGCATTGTACCAGAACTACGAAATCAGGTTGTTGGGAGGAGGAAAAAAGCAGTAGTATTTGTGGATATTCAATTTGAACTTTCCTACATTGTAAGTGACAAGAGAGACTTCTGGAGGTAGTTTCTTCCACATACGGACTGTTCTGCTAAGGAAAGGAATTTTCCCTGTAATGGGTAAAGCGATTCAATGGCCAATTGACCACAAATGGATGTGCTCTAAATGAAAATTACGTTAAATACAAAAACGTGCAAGTTTCAGGAACAAGTTCCCTAATTTCGTTAGAGCACTCACCATTGTAGTAATGATAAAACAGTGAAATACAACCCAAATTGCGTAGCTGCTCCTGAGAATCAATAAAGTTAAATACCCTACTGTCCCCAAAGAGCGACTTGGCTCTCCCCTGTACGCGGTCGAGCAACTCTAAAATAGACTTTGACGCTCTGGCCCATACATGGGAGTTGTATTCTATCTTTGGACGGATATAGGTGATATAAATAATATAAAGATCGGATGGAGTAAAGTATCTCTTACAATATTTAAGAAAACCAAGACACTTGATAGCTTCTGTGTACATTCAACATCACACTGAATTGGCCTTCAAGATCTTGTGACTTAACGCCGTATGACTGAAGTCGCCACTTGCGGGGCAACATTATACCCGATATGTAAACATTTCTTGATAAGATTTACATCTGCACCTGGCCGTAGGCCTTAATCAGATAGTGGTCAAACCACTGGGAACGAAAAGCAACGTCATTCACGTGCTAAGAAATCGAGGATTAATTCTAGCAACAGGTCTTTCCTAGTTGCAATTTCAGCAGTTCCAAAGCAAGGTTGTGAACCACTACTCCTTGCTGAAGAGCTGGAGACTATTCAGAATACATGACTAGCATGCTCACTGGATCTGGATCATTCACCAGTAGGTGTGATTAAAAGCGAGATGATCCTGGCAACCATAATCAGTTCATGCTTGCGACCGCAAAACCACAACTACCACGATACTCCTGAAAGGCTAACCTCAATAATCAGTCAGAGAACAGCTAAAAGTCTAAAGAGACAATTAGCGGAACACTGGGGCTTACTAATTCCCGTGTAAATAACGCGTAGCTTCCAGTTGACTCCCTGCTTGCCTTCAGGGGACTGGGCTCCCTTATACCCCCAGCAGCACAGGTCTAGATAGTGAAGTATTCTATAAAGACCAATAAATGTGCCCCCAAGGGGAAACCGATACAACAACAACTGGTTATCAAAATTTAGAACTCCAGAGCTACGTTCGAACCAGTCGTAATGGTCATTGGCTAGAACTCATATTTAAATTATACTGCCAGAAGATTATTTTTCGAATTAAATTTGAATTTAAAAAGTTCATGTTGGTTTTTTTCTCTATTTCAAGGTTCTAAAACTCTACAAAAACTACACTTTATTAAAACAACAACACCAATAAAAACGCGAAAATTTTTCAACTGAAAGAATTTTTTTTATTTCTTGGGAGGGGGAAGGGAAAACTTATAAAAGACTTAAACGCACAACAAACATTAAATAATTTTGTTAATACTCAGGGTTATTTTGGGATCTAAACTTATGGTGCTCTTTTCCAAAAACAAGCAAAATTCTTTTCTAAAGTGGCCGCCATGAATATGTCCGCCACATTTATCACTTTTATAACGTTTGGTATACGAAAAAGTAATTTAAAATATTTTTGTTTTCGCCATATAGCATGCAATGGCTCTGCTATAGTTGGAAAATCTTGTCGAAAGTGTTATTCCAAACCTTATAATATTGCGTTTAATTAAACATCGCACAATAAAATTTTTTTCTATTTATAAAAGACCTTTTTTATTTCCTCTTTCCTTTAAATAGTTTCCAAAAAAAAATTTTTTTCGCCTATACGGCTTATAAATCCCAAATAAACAGTTTATAATACTATATTACTTTTATTATTGCCTTTTGAACAAAAGATTAAGGGCTGCACAAAGGAATAAAAATTTCTTTGTTATAAATATAACAAAAGAACCAGCCAGCACAAGTATACGAATAATGCAGACAAAGTATAACAAAAAAATAAAGAAATTCTTATTAACAAAATTTCAATAAATAAAAAAGGAAAAACAAACTGACCACTGAATTCTCTTAAACGAAAAGCATTTAAGATAACAATCTGTATAAATAAATTAAGTAAAATATAAGAAAACATTTATCGCAGGCACAAAGTATTCGTTTTGGGTCATTTTCACACAACAAGAAATTAAAGCGAATAAATAATAAACACAACATGTGTTTTGTTTTTGTAAAATTATTTTCATAAAATCAACTCCAAACATTGAACACATCCAGATACATGTTGCTTTAACTTTTGCACAACAAAAATACCGATAAACATCTTCTTGTGCAACTACAGGGTGTCTGTAGGGAAGGTATACTACTTTGTTTTTCCGTCATTATGATAAACATCAGTCTTGACCGTTCATATTTGGCAGTCGTGAAGTAGGCACGTATGTGCTAACTATAGGAGCATAAGTCCACTCCCCATCGCTTATAACATCTTGGCCACAATATTATGTGGGCGAATAAAACTAAGCGTCAATAAAAGAATTGGCCCCTACCAATGCGATTTTAGACCGGGAAAATACACCTCCGATCAAATATTTACACTACGCGAAATACGGGTAAAAACGCACGAACAAATCTATACATACCATCTATTCGTCAATTATAAAGTCGCTTTTGATAGCCCGATTAGAATAAAGGTATATCAGGCTATGTCTGAATTTGAAAATTGATAAGACTTCCCGGATGACGCTAACTGTTACAAGATCATCAGTGATAATAGGAAATAGTCTTTACGAATCACTTACCACCTTACGAGGATTCAGACAGGATGACTCTTTATCGTGTGACCTATTTAACATTGCTTTGGAAAAAGTCAGACTCGATAGACATGGGACTATTTTTACCAAGAACCACAGGCTCCTTGCCTATGCTGATCACATCGACAAAATTGGTAAGGCATTGCTTTGCGGGAATTGAGAGGCAATTCCTAAATGGGCTTGACAGCAAAACAAGGTGATGGTTGCAATGAGCAGGGAATCTACTAGATTAGGTAAAACTATGAACGTTGGCAACTATAACTTTGGGGTTGTGAAGGTATATATGTATCTCGGGCCGTCCATAAACAAAAACAACAGCATTAGCCTGGATACACGGAGAAGAATACTATTGACAAACAGGTAGTACTTTAGGCTAAAGTAAAGCCCTCTATAGAATTACGAAAATAACACTGCATAAGACACTCATTCTACCGGTGCTTTTATATGGCGCTGAAGCATGAATACTTACGCCAGCAGATGAAGCTGTACTTGGCGTATGGAAGAAAAAATCCTTTGTATGGACCAAACTGTGTAAGTGGAGATGATCGCCATCGTATGAACCATGAACTGTATCAACTGAAAGCTGACATTAATATTATCAAGAACATAAAACATCAAAGATTGCGCTGGCTAGGACATGTTGTGCGAATGAGTAAAGAAGCTCCGGTAAGAAGAATTTTTGAGTATGATACCGAAGGCGTCCGGAGGAGAAGACCACCAAAACTCCAATGGAAAAATCAGGTCCAACGACATTTCTCAGACCTAAACGTAAGAAATTGGAGAAGAAGCTCAGAAAACCGAATCGCATGGAATGCTATCTTCTCTTCGGCCCCTGTAGTAGGTAGTGTACTACCTTGTCAGCATGGAGACTGTCGGTTTGATTCCAAACGAAGACCTTGGTTTTTTTCACTACAAAAATAAAAATTTACTGTCGGTGGGGCTGATTAGCGATGAAGGCATAGTCACTGGTCGCTGTGCTTTCTTATACGACAGTTAATTTCCGACTATCCTTCTACTTTCACCACCTGTTTCATCTCTTCTCTATACCTTTCCTAAACAATGTAGCACGGTACTTAACAAAATTGGCATTGTTGCCTGAAGTGCTACTTCTCTTTAAAAAAATAAAAATAAAAAACAAAACTCACCAGGGTTGTATATGGCCAATAAAGAAGAAGAAGAAGAAAGTTAAGATGTGGCAATTTTATTATGGAAAAATATACGAAAAACCAACGTGTTTTGCTCGTTAAAATATCTTATCAAAATCAATCATCGATTATTGGACGATACGAAAGTTACGTGAAATTTTTGGGAGAATAAAACAAAATTCGCTATTAATGGAAATGGGAAAACTTTTTCAATAGCTCTCATTTAATCAAAAATTATAAACAAACATAATACTATTCCTTTCCAGCGGTCAGCCTATATCACAACAAAACACTTAAAGATTAAGAAAATTCTTTCCACAACCCTTGAAACGGTGGTGAATGTTCTTTAAACATAAAATATTCGCCGCATACCGCAAAAATTAACAATTTTAATCTTGAAACGATATAATTTATAGGAAATATTAACATAAAATATGCAAATAAATAAAAACCGTTATGGAGATTAAATCACACACACACATTATCATGCATAAAATAATTCTCTTAAATAATAATTCTCCTGCAATCAAACACTCAAGAGCAAAAAATTAACAACCGCAACTCTTTGGCTGTAAATATTTGGTGGGCAATTTTAAGGTTAGCAAATAAATTGTGTGTCATATGATTGAATGTTTAAAATTGAGCTGTCATCCTTTGACATTTATTAATTAAGAAATTTCGGGAATTTTAAGCATGGAAAACTCGTCAGCAAAAAATTTTTATTGTGAAAATTTACTATAAAAATGGTGAAAATTTCCCTAAAACCCGCAAAAAAATCGACCAAATTTTCCTCAAAATCAGGCGCCCTCTTACACCGCTGTGCATAATTTAATAGCTAAATTCTAGCTCACGGTACTGTTGCTGACAGTAAACCATAACAATGTGCTCGTAGTGGCGATAGTGGTGCAAACATAGCCGCTGTACAGCAAAGTGCTGAGAATGAGCCTTAAATTTCAACTCGTCGAGGTTTGCAAAAATTGGGCATCACTACAATCACTTTGGGCAACGATCTTCATCTTTACGCTTAGAATGCTCAACTTGTTTAAAATATAAGCCGATCGGCAATTGTTTCTGTCAAACGTTTGTGAATTGTAGATCACTCTATCATGCTAATAAAACTACGTAAGTTATTTTATTTCTCAAGCTCGGCCTGCAGTCTAATATCCTCCTATCTGATTAACCGATGGCAAATAGTGAGTGCTGATGATAGGAGATCTAATCCACTTATAGTTAGTAGAGGAATACCACAGGGTATTAGGTTCACTTCCTTTCTGTCTCTACATAAATGACCTACCTGACATTTCTAAAAACGGTAGGATGCATATGTATGCTGATGACGTGCAGGTTTATAACAGTAGCTGGATTAATGACGTTCCTATGTGTGTGAATAGGGTAAATAACGATTTACACATGATCAATCGCAGGGCTATGTCTAATGGATTGTATATCAATGCTTCAAAGTCGAAATGTATTGTCCTTTCGAAAGCTGGGAGAACTCTGGTTAACATTAATGTGAGAATTAACAGGAATGTGATCGAATGGGTAGAATCGGCATCTAATTTGGGCGTAATTTTTAACAACAGAATGACCTGGACTAATCACATTACCATTGCCGTTGGCAGAGTTTACAGTAAACTTCGCACCCTATGGTCGTTAACGGACTTCACGCCGTTTGCTTTTCGCATGCTTTTGGCAAAGGCTTATCTAATCCCTTTTCTTCTCACGTTTGTGAAATCCATGCCGATTGTGACAGTGCGGATCAGCGGAGACTGAAAGTCGTATAAAACGATATTGCCCGTTTATATTTAAGAAAGTCTGCCGTAATCATATCTCATCACACTCTTATTTTTGGAATGACATTTGATGATCTTCTCAAATATGTCTAATTTTCTTGCACGGGATCATCACCTCGTAACGACCATCATATCTATTTGATAGGATAGTTTTTGCAAGTTCTCATCGTGCTAAGAATATTATCCAGCAGAAAACAAAAGTCTGTTATCTCAACGCCAGTTTTTCATAAATGCAACCAGTCTTTGGAACTCTTTGCCAAATTCCATACAAAAACAGGGCAACGCAAATTTATTTAAAAAGGAGCTTTATAAATTATTTAGTTCTACCTAACCGTGACTTATGGTTATGTGGCATCATCGGCCCATATTTTTGCAAAAGTAAGCACAGAAACGCCATCACCTTAAATTCTCTGAGCTACCAAATCATGATAAGCAATTTTTTTGTAGCCACCAGTGGCTGATGTTGATATCAATGACCTTTGGTTTTACCAAGACGGTGCTGCAATTGTGGCTTGGCACCCACTTATTGCAAGAGAAATGTCACGATCGTGTTATTTCTCGTTTTGGCGATGTCAAATAGCTGCTTCATTCTTATGATTTAATACCGCTAAATTATTTTCTCTGGGACTGGGTTTACATAAATAACCCACAACATCTCTGAAAAATGAAATTTGGTGCTGTATTGTCGAAATAAGTAAAGCTTTGTTGCAAAACGTGCTTTAAAATTTTTGAAAAGAACGGATATTTACCGACATGCTAGCCATAGACATTTGCCCAATATCATATTCCACTATTACTTCCGATATCTGTATTTTACATTTTTAATAACAAAACTGAAGTTGTCCTAAAAAGGTGTGTGTTTTAAACCAATTTACTTCCTAACCTCGATTTTGTTCACCCGCTATATGAAGAAATGAAATTCTTTAGTTTTTCTTATTGATTGTATTCATTTGATATTCAATTTGTTAGTTTCATTGCGTAGAAAAAGTATTATCGGGTTATCGGCCAAGTGCTTCCCTTTAGATTTTATGAACAAAGGAGACTGATTTTTCCATTTCCAGCGATAGGTTAACGCATTCCTAATAGCTTGTTGTCATAGAGACTCGTGACTTCAAGAATCCCAGTGAAAATCATAAAGAGAGATTAGATGTCCTGGAATTGCAAGAACAAATACTTCGGTTATAGAACGTGCAGTATATGTCGTTCTCTAGTTACAATTCGTCCAGTGAGTATATAAATTTTTTTAAGCATGGCTCATTCGATAAATTTGACAATTTTAAGTTATGGTGACAGCTGCTGCAGGCTTACTGACGCCTCCAATGTAAACATCGCAATATATAAAAACTTTGACCAGGCGTATTATACAAGGATTTTTAGTGACCCACTGATAGTTAAAAATACCTAAATGAGTTTTTGCTTCCCACCACTAATATGTGTGGTGTTCGAATGTGCTAAAATTAAAGGGCGTAATGGTTGTTTGTATATTATACATGGATTTTCAGTGATACACTGATAGCTAAGAATAGATAAATGAGTTTGTAGTTGCCACCACTAACATGTGTGGTATTCGAATGTGGTAAAAATAAAGTGCGTAATGGTTATTTGTATATTATACATGGATTTTCAGTGATCCACTGATAGCTAAGAATAGATAAATGAGTTTGTTGTTGCTACCACTAACATGTGTGGTGTTCGAGTATGTTAAATTTAAAGGGCGTAATGGTTGTTTGTATTTTATACATGGATTTTTAGTGACTCACTGATAGTTAAGAATAGCTAAAGGAGTTTGTAGTTGCCACCACTAACATATGTGGTGTTCGAATATATTAAAATTAAAGGGCATAATGGTTGTTTGTATTTTATACATGGATTTTTAGTGACTCACTAATAGCTAACAATAGCTGAATAAATTTGTACTTCCCGACACTAATATGTGTTGTGTTTGAAAGTGTTAAAATTAATAACTAAAATGAAAGGTTACCTAACATATGTTCTGTAGTTGCAGTGGCCACTTCTCACATGTTTTTAAATAAGAAGACTATAAGTTCGAATCTCAGCGTAATCCTAAATATTTCATTTCATTTATTTCTGGGGCACCTTGTAGTAGAAAATCAACTTACTTAAATTTCTAAACATTTTTTTTTCAAGGAACAGTTTCGCATTGACTTGTTGTCCTTATAAGGTGTGTGTGTTTTTTAGAGGTATAGAACATAGGAGAAATAAAGCTAAAATGTTATAGCTAAAGGCCTCAAAAGGTCATTTATTTTGGGCACAGAAAAAAATCTAACAACGTTCCATTGCACACTCTTAGAACACAACTCTCGGGTCCGCAATATGAAACTAAGTGATTATTAAACGTTTGCTTCCATGAATTAATTAAGGCACGAGCTGTGTGACATTGCGCGCCATCTGCTGCGCATCGGAGTGGTACAACTTTATAGAAACAAAGTCAAAGGAGGAACAGTTACCTTAAATTTAAGAAGTAAAGGAAACAGGTCAAAATGCTTAAAGAAAAAAGTACAAGAAAATGAAGAGACAAATAACAAAGGAAACAAAGAAGAATATGGCAGTAGTGTAATTAAGAGCACAGTGGGGGAGAAAGCAGCCGTGGGAATAAAAATTTTTCAAAAACATTTAACAGGGCGCTCCTTCTAATTTAAGATTTGTATACGCCACTGTTTATCTCTGACGACAAAAAAATACATAACATTATTGTGTGTTAACATCTTAAAGCGTCTTATAAAACAAATTTACTCAATATCCGTAACTAAATAAACATTTATGCAGGAATGTTTAAAAAAAGTAAAGTCTATTAACGAAGAGATAAATAAAAATTCTAATTATTTATGCTTTTAAGTGTACGCTTAAGATTATAACAAATTGTATTATGATAACGAGATACAATCTACAAGAGCATCTTATGGTTGCTTGTCTACTTCAGATGACATTTTAGTAATTAACAATTGGGAAATGGACAGGAAGACAAGTTTAATTGCTTTGGAAGCAAGTACAGTCAAGACAAGAAAAGCTGATGTATACGAATACGAGTACGATTGCGAGTACATTCTTTGACTTTCACTTATTTAGGAAATTTGTAACGTAAACAAAAATAGATATAAAAAGGAAGTTAATTTCTTAAACGTAAAAGATATTTCTTAGACAGCATAAAAAATACTTGACATAATTTGGTATACAATTTGTAACACAATTTGTAGTTACCTTCTTACAGTGATCCAACAATAATACATGATGTTATCTGTTGAACACATCTTAACGTGACGTTCTTTTTTTCGTTCCACTTAATTTTACATTTCTTTGTGAGCTACACAATGGAGTAGTGCCCTAGGGCTTTTCAAAAAAAACGCCAAAATTCATTTTGCTCACTTCGTGATTTTTGTGGCTTGCAACCGGGTATGTAGGCAAACTGGGCACGTTGGAAAAATAAAAACGTTTTCTTTCATATATTAATAAGGTGCCCCTGTAGGCTAGTAGGTAGTGAACTAGCTTGTAAATATGGGGGTTATGGGTTCGATTCCCAATGAAGACCTTGATTTTTTTTCACTACAAAAATAAAAATTGACTGTCAGTGGGGCTACTTAGCGATGAAGACATAGTCACTGGTCGCTGTGCTGTCTTATATACGGCAGTTAATTTCCTTCTACTTTCACTAACTGTTTCTTCTATTCTCTATCCTTTTCCTAAAGAATGTAGCACGGTACTTGACTAAATAGGCATTGTTGACTGAAGTGCTACTTCTCTTTGATAAAAAAAAAAAAACAAAAACCAAAAAATAGAAACACTTCTGCATGTGGAAAATATTGTCCTTGTTCGTGATCATTTGACAGAAGAACATCTGACTGTTGCGATATTTTGTAAAAAGATTTCAATTTACACGCTAACAAAGTTTAATTGACTCAGGAACTTAAATCCATTGACCATTTCAAGAGTCGTTTATAAGCAGAATGGATGGTTGGTTAAGCAAATAGAAGTGAATGATAAGTTTACAAAGAAAATTATCTTTAGCGATGAGAAAAATTTTTACCGCAGGGGATTCGTTAGCAAGTAGAATTGTCGCATTTGGGCAAATGAGGATCTACGAGTGATTGTTAAAAAGCCGATTGTTTGTTGCGGTTTATGGGCTCGCAGCGTCATTTGGTCTTACTTATTCGAAAATGTGGTCGACCGTGAATGGTATGATAATGGACTTCCTGTGACCTTTTGATCACATTGAGTCCCCCCGGCAGCAGAGTCTCACCGTCATTACATGTGTCACCGGAGATAAAAGAGAGCCCAGTCCCCTAAAAGGCTAGCAGAAGCCAACTGGACAATTTCACTATATTTCCACAGGAATCAGTAAAGTCCCAGAGTTCAGCTTTTTGGCTCTTTAGTCTTTTAACTGTTCTCTGACTGATTATTGAGGTTGGCCCTTCAGGAGTATCGTAGTGGTTGTGTGTTTCGAGACCCTCATGGGTCGGATCATTCACAATAAACACAATGAACAGGCCAGGTCTAGTGAGCATAATTGCGGTTGTGTTTTTAAATTTTATTTAGCTTCGTGGGTTCTGGACCAGAACTTGGATAGTCTGCAACTCTTCAGCAAGGAATGAGGGCTGCGGCCTTCTCCGAGGTTGCTAATAGGAGTGACTGGAGGATATATGTTTCTGAACGCTTCCTAGGGCGAAGATGATGCTGCATTTCATCCACAGTGGTATGATCCACTGTCAGGTTATGGCTTACATAGCTACGTACTGACCTTAATCTTATCACACATCATTTTGAGTATATGATACTGGATGATATATGGTTCCAAATGGTACCACTTCTATTTTAAGCAAGAAATTTAATGGCCGTGTTGGCTCACGTTGCTGCGAAGTTAATTCGCCATTTATTTTTGGGGATATATAAACTTAAAACTTGAAAATTCATGAGCGAAAGGTTGAGATATTACGGTACATTAAGGATATTAAATCTAAATTATATCTCTTAGTCATAAAATATAGATCATCGGATAGAGGTACGCCATTGAAGACATGGCGAGCACTTAGCCAATATTATCTTTCATACGTAATTGTCATAGATTCTTCTATCATAATAATAAACATTAAGATAATATTTTGAAACCTTTTTGTTTTTCTTTAAACCACCAACCAAACAACAAAATCAGCCAACTGCGAGTTGGAAGGCTGTTCCATACAATTTATGAAACATTGTTTAATTATACAATTTATAAATATTTTTATTTGTCGAAAAAAAAAATCAAAAAGTGGTTTTTAGATTTTAGGAAATAAGATAGCACACACATATCGAAAACAGGTATCCTATAGGGTGTACCTAAGTTTTTTCTTTCGAAGTTTTATTTTTTTATAATTGTTATTATAGAGAACACACACTATATATGTAAGTTTCAAAAATATGGCTGCAGCCATTTAAAAGGTACGTGATAGTAACGTTACTATCCAGACAGTTTTCATTTAATTTTCAGTTTTGAAAGATAAGTCCGAATTCGTCAAAATCACGCCTTCTATGGAATTACCCCTTAAATTTACTATTTGCACATATTTTTACAAAAAATAATATTCCACATATTCTGTATAAGTTCTATATGTACGTAAACTACGTTTAAAAAAACTAAAGCTTTAAAGGGACGCTCCTTATATTTAAGATTTATTTTTAAAATAATCAACTGCCACTGGTGGCAAGAAAAAGAATGCTATGTACGTGATAACTTCATCACTATTGGAACATCCTTTACTACAAACTATAATTAATTGTACCTGTCACCATATCGCATATAATTTTATTTACGCCATATAAATTTGACATACCTGCCGGTTAGTTAAAAAAAATAATTAGTTTAAGAATAGCACGTCACTTTGGGAAAGCCCTTTAATTTTCAGTATTTTTTATTTTAGCGACTATAGTACTACGTCAGAATTTAAAGATTCTTCCTATTACAGTTCCGGAGATAAAGAGTTGTGATAGGCAGACACAGGCATAGGCGGATGGGCGGTCAATAGGATTACCTTTTTGCCTGGCGGATATGGAATCCCCCAAAAAAATTCAAAATTTTGTTCAGCAATTTATATCATCGTTTATTAGTTAATATTAGATTAACACCAGTGTGACCAAATTCACCCTGCCGTTGGCCATAAACTTACTAATTAAGAGTGTTTTTAGAATATCGTGAGTTTTTTGTCACATTTTTTAATCTTTGAAGTTTCGCTTTAAATAACAGTAAGACTTTTAAAATTAAAAAAAAAAGATCTCGCAATAATTCCACTGGAATCCTAGCTGTACGCGGTGTGGCACCGTCTTGTTGATACCATATGTAAATCAAGCCTAAAGCTTGTAGTCGTGGTGTTAAAATCTACTCAATCATATCATGATATCGCTTCCTATTTAGTAAAGTAAAGTCCTATGATTCCTCCTGACCAAATTGCACACCAAACTGTCTTTATAATGGATGCAAAACTCACTGTTGAATAATTTGAAGGTTTCCCATTGTTTTTTTAAAGAGAAGTAGCCCTTTAGACAACAATGGGTATTTAGTCACAACCGTGCTACATTCTTTAGGAAAAAAGATAGAGAAGAGATGAGACATGTGGTGGGCGCGATTTATTAGCACGTTGTTTCTCCCAAAAATTTCACGTAACTTTCTTCTCGTCACAGTAATCGATACTTGATTTTGATAAAATGTTTTAACGATTAAAACACGTTGGTTTATTGAATATTTTCCCATAATAAATTTGCCATGTGTATACTTGACGACTGCCAAATATGAACTGTCCAGACCAATGTTTACGAAAATGGCGGCAGACATCCTGTACAAGAATAACTTTTAAATACCCCGAGTTTAGCAGAAGTTCAGTTACAATTTACTTTCTCTTATAAAACGCAAGAACAATATTAATTCTAATTTAAAAATAACGACGTTAATGAAAAGTATTCATTTTATTACTTTGTTAACTTTTTTTACTGGCGTGTTATGTTTTACAATTAAAATTAAAACAAAACGTGTTAAACTTTACAAAGCGTGGGTGAGTATAAAGTAAAAAGAATAATTGACTCATGGCAGATAGATTAAGTTTCTTCCTACATCTTCAAACTTTTGAAATGTTCTTCAGCTTTTTTTTATAGAAAAATAATTTAATTTGAAAATGTTCTTTCCATAGCAGCCATTAAAATGAATAAACGCCTTCTGTACATACGATAAGCACATACACATACTCACAAATTTATTGTAAAATTCTTTTGCCATAATATTTGATTGAAAACAATTTTTGTCAAGTCAAGACTTTTTGTTTTTGGCAAAATAATTGGCTTTTTTAACTAAATATTTATGTGCCGGCAGTTTGATTATGCATGATAACAATGTCATCGATTAACAAACAATAAATTCTTAAATTCCAGTCATGCAACTGGAAGCGTACACATTGTTTAAATTTCCATCTTAAGCACCTGATTTAACTCATTGTTGAGTCAAGAATTTATTGAATTTGTTGCCTGTGCATTATATGACAATAATGTAATTAACATTTACATGTGTTAGTTAAAGTATCTCTTCATATTAAATAAATATTTAACACAAATGCATTAAGGAAATTATCTTTGATTGTTTATCCAGCATTCGTAAGCAAAAATTTTTAATAAAACTTCTTTAAATCAATACAACATTAAATTAAGAAATAAATTACAATTTATTCATGCTGATTTGCTGACTAACAGAAATGCTTTTATTTAGACTTGGTAATGAAGGCAATTGAAATTCATTGCCGTAAGTTATGAAAGTAATACAATTAATACAATTATTTCTTGATGCATTAAACTTCATCGTCAGAGCTAAAAAAATTATTTAAGTTAAAAATTATTAAATTTTTCAACAGAAAAATTATAGCATACAAATTTGCGATAGAAAAATTATGACTGATGAAAATTTTTTAGCACAAAAATCACAACTCATGAAATATTAATTATGACATGAAATTTTTAAATAGAAAAATTCAAACTGCAGAAATTTTTGGCAAGAAAATTTTTAAATGATTAAATTTTTGAATAGAAAAACTCTATCTAATAGAAAAATTTTAAATGATGGAATTCAGTCAGATAGAATTCTTTAAAAAAACTATGAATAATATTAAATTTTTTGTACTAAAATTATAATTGATGATATTTTTTAAAGAATATTTACGACTAGTGATTTCTATCTATAGAAAATATATGACTAATGACATTTTTCTATAGAAAAATTACTACTGATGACATTTTTCTATAGGAAATTTACTACTGATGACATTTTTCTATAGAAAAATTACTATTGATGACATTTTTCTATAAAAAATTACTACTGACGACATTTTTCTATAGAAAAATTACTACTGATGACATTTTTTTATAGAAAAATTACTACTGATGACATTTTTCTATAGAAAAATTACTACCGATGATATATTTCTATAAAAAACTTACTACCCATGACATTTTTCTATAGAAAAATTACTACCGATGACATTTTTCTATAAAAAATTTACTACTGATGACATTTTTCTATGGAAAAATCACTACTGATGACATTTTTCTCTGGAAAAATTACTACTGATGACACTTTTCTATAGGAAAATTACTCTGATGACATTTTTCTATAGAAAAATTATTACTGATGACATTTTTCTATAGAAAAATTATTACTGATGACATTTTTCTATAGAAAAATATGACTGATGACATTTTTCTATAGAAAAATATGACTGATGACATTTTTCTATAGAAAAATATGACTGATGACATTTTTCTATAGAAAAAATATTACTGATGACATTTTTCTATAGAAAAAATACTACTAGTGACATTTGTCTCTGGGAAAAATATTGCTGATGATATTTTTTTATATACTGATTACAATTTTCTATAGAAAATTTTTTACTAATAACAATTTTCTGTAGAAAAATTACAACTGATGGCATTTTTCTATAGAAAATTTATTACTGATGACAATTTTCTATAGAAAATTTATTACTGATGACAATTTTCTATAGAAAATTTACTACTGATGACAATTTTCTATAGAAAAATTAGAACTGATGACAATTTTTTATAACAAATTTACTACTGACGACAATTTTCTATAGAAAATTTACTACTGACGACAATTTTCTATAGAAAAATTACAACTGATGACAATTTTCTATAGAAAAATTACAACTGATGACAATTTTCTATAGCAAATTTACTACTGAGGACAATTTTCTATAGAAAATTTACTACCGACGACAATTTTCCATAGGAAACTTACTACTGACGACAATTTTCTATAGAAAATTTACTACTGAACACAAAATTCTATAGAAAATTTACTTCTGATGAGATTTTTCTATAGAAAATTTACTTCTGATGAGATTTTTCTATAGAAAATTTACTACTGATGACAAAATTCTATAGAAAATTTACTACTAATGACAATTTTCTATAGAAAAGTTACAACTGCTGACAATTTTCTATAGACAAGTTACAACTGGTACAATTTTTTATAGAAAGATTACTACTGGTGGATTTTTTTATAGAAAACTTACAACTGATGACAATTTTCTACAGCAAAATTACTACTGATGACATTTTCTATAAAAAAAATTATGATTGTGGAAATTTTTTTTTTGTTAATTATGACATGAAAATTTTTATAGAAAAATTATGACATGAAATATTTTATAGAAAAATTTTAACTGAAATAATTTTTCTGTATAAAATTTCTGGCTAATGTTCTATATAAAGATTATGGCTGATGAAATTGTTTTATTTAAAATTTATGGCTATTCTATATAAAATGTATTGCTGGTGAATTGTTTCTATAGAAAAATGATGACGGATAAAATATTTATTTAGGAATATTTAGACCAACAATTTTGTTTTTCTATAGAAAAATTACGACTGCACATATTTTTCTATAGAAAAATTACGACGGCATATATTTTCCATAGAAAATTTACGACTGCACATATTTTTCTATAGAAATATTACGACTGCACATATTTTTCTATAGAAAAATTGCAACTGCATATATTTTTCTATAGAAAAATTACAACGGCATATATTTTCCATAGAAAATTTACGACGGCATATATTTTTTTATAGAAAATTTACGACAGCATATATTTTTCTATAGAAAAATTACGACAGCATATATTTTTCTATAGAAAAATTACTACGGCATATATTTTTCTATAGAAAAATGATATTTTCCAAAACAAAACAATTGGTATAAAGTTAAGGAAAAATAGGTAATTAAAAAGTATTATTTACTAACAATGTTTTTCGAATAAAATTTATATCCGATAAATATTAATCGAATAAAAAAGGTAATCGATTAAGTAAAATTAGTATTAGGAAATATTAATAGTCAAGTTTTCATTAATTGGAAATACATTTTAAATGCTGAAATATGGTTTTTTGAGAATAACGACTAAAATAAGTTTTGGAAATAAAAAAATACTTTTGCTAATATTTATTCTATGGTGATATATTTAGTAAAAGAAAAAAAAATAATTTAATGTTTAAACATGAATTTTATGAAATATATTTTCTGTTTTACTTTCTTCAATCTTTTACGACATCAATGTGAAATATTGTATTCATAAATGTTTTAAAGCAATATCACAACATTTTTCATTTGCCGCTCCCAACTGTAGAGTTTAATTTTATGGCCAATTTGTTACTATTCGTGAAGGCAGCAAGTATTTATTTTTATCTTCTTTACGGTTCTAATCAAATAACAAAACCCGATGAAAGTGGTGGCAAAGCCAAAAACAACTACAAATAAAATCCACTTGATAGCATGAAGGCTGCTAACTCGGCCTTAAGACATAAAGATAAAATCAAAAAAGCTAGTGAAAGGAGTAGATGAAAGAAAGAAATAAATAAAAAAGAGATCCCCAAGGACGTGCCCAGTCATTCGGATTAATGTGATTGTTGACGAGACACAAAAATCAAGCCACTCGAAGCATTGAAAAATAATAACATCCTCTCAAGTGGCTTGTTGAGACACAGTGCCCACCCAGTTAAGGAAGAATATATTTTTATGCTTTGTGAATTTTTTATTAATTTTTTTTTTAATAAAACTAACTTTGTTAACAATTTTATTGTTAAATTAAATATTTGAACAAACGACCTCCATTTTAAGTCAAATTTGTTTTAGTGACCCTTTTGCTCAAAGATAAATGAATGAATATTCTATCTTAGCCAAATGAAAATACAGGTTAAACCGAATCCCTTTAGACTTCAATTTATTATGTTGATGTTAGAAAATCTAAGCCTAATAATAAGGGTCTCTGCTTGTTGCCAAGGATATGAATTTTTTTTATCACAATAACATTTTGCATCATTAGCAAGTGAATTCTGTTAATGACTTTTCCTTTCCTGTCAAAATTTTCATAAGTTCTTGCAATATGGTTTTTGCAAAAACAACAAATGCCATCAACTGGGGTTTAATTAACACAGAAAATTTTTAAAAAATATTAAAATTTTTATTTCAATTTATTTTCGCCAAAAAATTGAAAAAACAAAATAAATATTTGAAATATTTTTATATCACGTTACTTAATAAAAACACACAACAAATTTGATTAATTTCTTATTCTCCAATTAAATCACAGTCAAATTAAACAATATGAAGAATATTAATTATTCGAATTTGTTTTATTTATTATCAATAATTCACAATCAGAATTATTAATGTCATCAGAAAATATTTTAAAATATTCACTATGACGTCCTTTAAAAATTTATATGAAAAAAAGCCAAAAGACTTAAAATTATAGAAAGAAATTTATTTAACAAATAGCGTAAACTGATATATAAAATTCTTTACAATAAGTGATTTATGGATTTTCTCTTGGAAAAAATATGACGGATGACATTTTTTTATAGAAAAATGACTGAAAAACCATGGCTGACGGTAAATTTTTATTGAATATTTAAATCCGATGCATTATTTCTATGGAAAATTTATTTCTAATGAAATTATTAGAAAAATTATGATTAAAGAAAATGTTCTATAGAAAAATTATGACTAAAGAAAATGTTCTGTAGAAAAATTATGACTAAAGAAAATTTTCTATAGAAAAATTATGACACGAAAATGTTCTATAGAAAAATTATAACTAAAGAAAATTTTCTATAGAAAAATTATAACTAAAGAAAATTTTCTATAGAAAAATTATAACTAAAGAAAATTTTCTATAGAAAAATTATAACTAAAGAAAATTTTCTATAGAAAAATTATGACACGAAAATTTTCTGTAGAAAAATTATGACTAAAGAAAATTTCCTATAGAAAAATTATGACCAAAGAAAATTTCCTATAGAAAAATTATGACTAAAGAAAATTTTCTATAGCAAAATTATGACTAAAAAAATTTTTCTATAGAAAAATTATGACTAAGAAAATTTTCTATAGAAAAATTATAACTGAAGAAAATTTTCTATACAAAAATTTTGACTAAAGAAAATTTTCTATAGAAAAATTATGACTAAAGAAAATTTTCTATAGAATAATTATGCCTAAGGAAAATTTTCTATAGAAAAATTATGACTAAAGAAAATTTTCTATAGAAAAATTATAACTAAAAAAGATTTTCTATATAAAAATTATGACTGATAAAAATTTTCTATAGAAAAATTATGACTGATGAAAATTTTCTATAGAAAAATTATGACTAGAGAAAATTTCCTATAGAAAAATTATGACTAAAGAAAATTTTCTATAGAAAAATTATGACAGATGAAAATTCATCATTGAATATTTGCTACAGAAAAATACAAAAATTATAATTTAGGAATATTTTCTATAAAAAAAATTTATAGAAAACTAGGATTGATAAAAGTTTCCAATATAAAAATTCATACTCATGAATATTTTTTATGGAAAATATAGAATTGATTAAATATTTCTATGGAAAAATTATTGCTAATGAAATTTTGTATGCAAAAATTATGACATGAAAGTTTTCTTTAAAAAAGAAAATAATAAAATAAATAAAAATAAATAAAATAAATAAATAAAATTTTTCTATATAAAATTTAATGACATTATATTTTTCTATACAAAAATTTTACTGACGAAATTTTCTATATGAAAACCTATGACTGATAAAATTTTTTATATAAAATATTATGGCTGCTGAAATTTTTGTATATAAAAAATATTTCTATATGGCTGATAAAATTTTTCTATATAAAATTTAATGACATTAAAATTTTCTATACAAAAAGTTTACTGACGAAATTGTGTATATGAAAAATTATGACTGATGAAATTTTTTATATAGAAAATTATGGCTACTAAAATTTTTCTATATAAAAAAAATTCTACATGACTGATAACATTTTTTATAGAAAAAAATATGACTTATAAAATTTTTCTATATAAAAAATTATGACCTTAAAATTTTCTATACAAAAATTTTACTGGCGAAATTTTCTATATGAAAAATACGACTGATAAAAACTTTTATATATATTATGGCTAATGAAATTTTCTGTATAAAAAATTATGACTGATAAAATTTTTCTATATAAAAAAAAAATTTTATATGACTGCTAAAATTTTTCTATATGACATGAAAAGTTTCTTTACAAAAATTATAAATTTTCAGTAGAGAAAACAGAAAAACTATGACTAATGAAAATATTTGTTATAGTTAGTATTTCAAAGACACTCATAAAATATAAAAAATATATTTGATAAATTTTATAAATGTTTGTTTAATTAAGAAATAGAACAGTAAAACTTTTTCCGGTTTAAAAAAATTTAAATAATTTTCATCAGAAATCAGAAGATAATTTATGTATTAGTGGCATAATAGAAGAAGAAATTATTTATTGTTACTGAAGATATATATTTTAATTATCTAGATCTCTTTCGTCTTAAACCGATTGAAACGGCATACATGTTGCAGATTTAATTTACTTTTTTTTTTTAACCAAAACAAACGAATAATCGCTTTTAAACAGGGATTATTTTTTCAAGATTTAAAAAGAAATAAATAAAAAAAAGCTTGAGTAGCATAACATTTACTACAGTTGATAGGAACTATTTGAAAAATCTAAATGCGAAGCAAATATGTGATCATATTGGCTTTTTTGTGGATTGCAAAATACAAGCAATCAAACATGAAAATAAAACACAAAAAAGAACTTGTGGCATTTACAATTGCTGGGCCATAATTCAATTCAGCAATTTCAACACAATTTTAATTTAGTCCTTAACTTTCGCAAACATTCTCCTACGTAGCAACAAGGCCGCCGGCAAAGGCAAATAACCAATTTCATAAAATTGTTCACAAGATAAGCAGAAGTTCATATCTCTTCATACGCACTCTCACACACTTTCACATGCTTCAGCCACTAACGTGCATGTGTTTCTTGTTACTGTGGAAATAAACGACACAACTTGGTGAGTGCGAGAAAAACAAATAAAAACGAAACCAACCAAAAGTTTGTAAATTTAAGGTTGGTTACATGTAAAAATGCGTTTTTGCGGCGCTACGAAAACGTTTCCCAAAAATGTTAAAGTTTATACCATTATCCAGATGTCTTAGTATTTGTGTTGTTGAAAATACTTTATATACACTTTTTTACGCACACATGCACATATACACACATACAATTTTATTATAATTTATTACAAAATTTTAAATGCAAAAAATGCCAGATTAAATATTTTTACATTTTTTTACTTTAAATACACATCAGCTCTTAATGAAATAATAAAAGACCTAAAGGATAAGGACTAAGATTATTGAAATATGTGAATATTTTTTGTGAAGAAACATATTTAAAAAAACAACTTTAAAATACCCAGAAGTAAGGCCAAAGACATCAAATACAAAATTCTATGGCGGCATTCTTTTACTTTCAATTTATACTCGCTCGCTAAGCAGAGATGGCAACACACGACCTGTAAAAATCTTAACTGCCTGTCAATAATACATCAAATATGTCACCTATGACTGCAGCCTTTCATTTTCATAGCTGTTGTAAAGCAGAAATCACAATACAATCTGAGCTTAATTTTTAAGTGTTTGTCTAAAACAGTTCAAGGTATAGCGGCATCTAAGTCAAATTACATCGTCTATAGGAATACCCATTAATTTAAAATAATTTTTTTATAACTTTCAGTTATTAGGTGTTATAATAACAACCAGCTCGGTTGAATTTTGTATGGATTACACATTTAAAAATCATGAATGTTGAAAGTATGGCAACACCCTTTAATTTTTAAGAGCATTCTTTTTAATAGGCCCTATCTCCAAGCATAATGTTTCAATTAAAAACAAATTACATTCGGTTCAGAAATTACTAATTTCTGCAGGCATTGCACAATACACAAATACTTCTTCTTAGAAGTCAGTTCAAAACCGGCAGCCGACTTAAAGAAAAGTTACCAGATTTTTAAGTGTTACCATTGTATACGCATTTCAGTTGTAAGCAGGAATTTTTTGCTTTCCCCTAAGCAGTACTAATGTGAATAATATTAAAAAACAGGTATTCAGACTTAATACTCATATCGCTCGTAACATTTTTTTGATGGTGCCGGCTTTAAGAGTCTTCTGCAGTGTTCAACCTAAACAAAATACTGTAAAGACTCTTTCGTTCCTCAACTGGCATTTTCAGAATCCATTTACATCCATAGAATGTCTCGCGCATTAACTTTTCGAAAAATGCTGGTTGTAGGGTGTAGCACGTAAATCTTACAGACATTGATTGGCTGGATTAGGGATTTCCAAGGCCTTTAAGAAAAATTAAAACTTTTAAAACCCACCAAAAAAAAACTCAAAATAATTTTTGACCAAAACAGGTCTTTCCTAGTTGCAATTTCAGCGGTTCCAGAGCAGGGCTGCAAACCATTACTCCTTGCTGAAGAGCTGGAGACTATCTAACTCGTGTCCAGAACACACGACTAGCATGCTCACTGGATCTAGGATCATTCACCAGGTAGGTGTTATTAAAGGTAAAATGATCCTGTATGGGGCCGCGAAATTACAGCCACCACAATACTTCCGAAGGGCCAACCTCAATAGTCAGTCAGAGTACAACTAAAAGTCTAAAGAGACAAATAGCGGAAACTCTTCGGGCTACTGATTCCCGTGGAAATAACGTGGAGCTTCCAGTTGACCCCTGCTGCCTTCAGGGGCCTGGGCTTCCTTATACCCCCAGCAGCACAGGTCTAGATAGTCAAGTATTATATAAAGACCGATAAATGTGCCCCCGGGGTGGAATTTTAACCGGTAATGATGTGATTTGACTTACGTCTGCACCGACTAGGTAGTCATAATCAGATGGTGGTCAAACCACTTGAATGATTTACAAACGTCGTTCACGCCCTAGGAGGCCATCGAATACGTATATCCTCCGGTCACTCCTAGTAGCAATTTCGAAAGCCCGAAGTAGGCCGCAGCCTTCACTCCTTGCTAAAGAGTTGGAGACTTTCCAATTCTTGGTCCCGAACGCATGAAGCTTAATATAATTAAAAACACGAAGGCATTCATACTCACTGGACCTGAACCATTCATTGTGTTCATTATGAATGATCCGACTGACAAACTATCACGAGCGTCTTGTAACCACAACCACCACGATACTCCCATATAGGGGCCAACCTCAATAACCAGTCAGAGAACATCTAATTGACTAAAGAGACAAATAGTGAACTCTACGAGCATACTGATTCCCGTGGAAATATGTGGATTGTCCAGGTGGCTCCTACTAGCCTTTGAGGGGCCTAGGCTCCCTTTTACCCCGCAAGACACCAGTCTAAATGGAATAGTAGGTTCTAAAACGACTATCATGTGCCCCCGGGGGGAACCGGTAATATAATTTTCCGAATAAATTTAAACAATTTGGAAGCGTTGTTCAGGTATAATTCTTAACACAGATTACTTCCCAGCTAATAAAATGGCCGCCAATTAAGAAAAGTGTTGCCAACTTAAAGTTATATACTTTGCTAAAAAGCACTGTTAACTTTTTAAAAGTTTAGCAGTTTAAACCTGTTTTTAAGAAATTTTATATGAAAAGATTTACCGCTAAAAGACTAACGAGGACCAGGTCCGAAAAATTTATATTTTAGATTTAAAAGTTCAATTTTTCTAGATAGCTTAAAAGATAACAGATAACTAACATAGAAGTAATTTATAAATCTATTTGGAGGAACAAAATTATTAAAATTAGTTCACATTTGAAAAATTTTAAAGCTCGAAAGAGTTAGTTATTACTCGAGCTTATTAGCTTAGATGCTCTATAAAGCTACATTGTATGGAAAGAGGAGATGTGGAAATAGAATAGAAGAAAAGCTTAGATCCTTTGCTATGTAGCACAATTAGTTTCCAGCAAATCCTGTGAGTATTTTAGAAGTTCCAGATTTTTATACCATTTTTTTTCGATATTTATCCCGCTGTGCTTAGTTGACATTGAACTAAAGCGCGTATGAAATTTTACAAATGGATCCATTCTACCATGCTCTAGTTACTGTGTATAAGTTCAGATATTATGTTTCTTAAAGTATAAATAAATGTGTAAGAAAGAACGATACCTCACCCTGTTTTTCAATTGTTATTTCAATTGCATTATTTGGCATAACCGATTTACATACGCAATACAACCTCTCCCAAGACTCATACACTCGTTAAATTTTTAACAGTAAATCTATTTTAAGCTCAACAAATTACTGTTGCAGTGGGCGCAGGGGTAGGAAGGAGGGTAAATATGCCGATGTATATTTGAGAGAGAGATTGTAGTTGCATTCATCTGTGTATTTAAAATTTCTACAAGTGAGTAATTTCAGTTAAACCTCAGAGAGATTGTTGTTGTTCTTGTTGTTAAATATTGTTACAGTTGCTGTATTTGTATTACAGCTTTTACTTTCCAAATGAAAATTTTTGCATACATCTATGCACCGTATTTATGTTCTGGGAAACATACTATCTCTTCGGCTATGTTGTGCAGTAGGCGTGAGTGTATGTGTGTGTGTGTGTGTATTACTGTAAGGCTGTGTACGATAAACTGTAGTTTCCTTGTAAATAAGCCACTTATTTATGTTGCTTATTTTTGTTTTATTTTTACTTTCTGAAATACTACGCCAAGGTGCCGAGATGTTTAACAAGAAATGGAAGAAAAGGAAACACTACAAATTAATAATTAATTATTTTAAGGTTTTTGGCGTTAAAAGGCCTTTTATAAACAAAAACTCCCTTCATGCTGGCAGTTATATTTATTATAATGTGGATATTGCTACAACACTACAGAGAGAGGGAGAGTAGGGAATTGATATTGAAATAAATTGAAAGACGCACTTGTTTGAGGCAGCAGCTTATTGAAATGTGAACATTTGTACGTAAATGTAAATATTTATAAAGCTGTAAAAGAAACATTTAAAATTAAAAGTAAATTTTGTTTAAAACCTACAAGTTTAAAGCTCAATTAATGGCATGCAAAAGCAATTGTTAAAAAATATTTTCAGCGTTCCGGGGAAAGGATTATAACACGGTACTGCAGCAATAATTCTTCATCTCTTTAAAAAAAAATATAAAGAATGTTAGCTACAGAGTGTCCGCCGGGAGGGTATACTACTTTGTTTGTTTACATTTTTTGATTAAATGAAAGTCAATGGATCTTATATATTGATAAATGTTTTATTTAATGTCGGTAGTTTAATGTCCGCCTCTGTTAGCCGTTAGCCCATTTTTTAACACATTTTTTATTACATTCTCACATATTTCACGCGGTATTTCATTAACTTCATAACGAATATTTTGTTTGCGTTGCTCGAACCTTTCTGGTTTGTTTGCATAAACCTTGCTTTTCAGATAGAAGTCCGAAGCAGTCAAATTAGGCAACCGTTAAGGCCGATCAATATCACCATTTCTTGTAATAACTTGATGTTGAAAGAGTTCTCGCAGTAATTCCATTGCAATCCTGACTGTATGCGGTAACACATGTTAATCAAGCCCTAAGCATGCAAGTTTTCAAATATATCACGATATGGCTTCCCCTTCACAGTTACCGTTACTCCATTTTGATTATTAAAGAAATAAGATCCAATGATTCCCCTTGAATAAATTGCACACCAGACTGTCAGTTTTAATCTATGCAAAGGTGGCTGCTGAATAATTAAAGGATTTCCCATTCTTTTGGGTATGATTTTACGTCAACCAGCGTCAAATTTGGTTTGTGAATATATCGGTTTCGGCTATATGCCATCTTCAGTGTTCTCTCTACACTCAGAATAATCGGTTCCCATTCTCTAGAACCGACTAAATAAACAGTTATTTACATATCCATTTAAATGAAAATTGTGCCTCGTCACTCATCATGATTTTTTCATGAAAATCGGGGTTGTCATGGGCGAGCTGTAACATTATACTGCCACACGTAAATGGTCTTCTTGAATAAGCTCTTGTGTCAACTGAATCTTATGTGGAAAAAAAAGCAAATCCTTGTGCAAAATTGTGGCCAAAGTTATTCTTTGAAGGCCAAGCTCCTGAGCATGATGTCGAATTTAGGTTGATGGATTGTTTTAAACACTTTCTTAAGCAGCAATAATGTTTTTAGCCAATCTTTTAGTACGTTGTTGTCCACGCTACTGACTCCTTTCTTTCTTTGAAAACATTCACTATACGATAAATAGTGCGTTTTATTGGCACGTTGTTTTTTCCAAAACTTTCACATAATTTTCTAATCGTCACTGATAAATTTTGACAAAATGTTTATCGAATATTTTTCCATAATAAATTTGCAATGTATCTACTTGAGGACTACCAAATATAAACTGTCAAGACTATTATTTACAAAAATGGCGGCAAAACAAAATAGTATACCTTTCCGGTGGACACCCTGTATAAATTAAATTAAAATTTGACTTTTTTAAGAAAATAATATTAAAATTTTAAAATGTCTATGTCTCTCAACACAATAAAAATTTCAAGAAAATAAGATGAATTTATAGAACGTTAAAAATTAACTTAAAAATTATATGATGTCACTGTCGGTGACTTAATTTTACTTATTTTATAATATAAAATCAATTTTTTGAATTTTTACAATCAAACTCTTAAACATTACACAGAACGCTTACTCACATCTCCGCTATAAAATTAAGAAAAAAATAAATATTTTTTAAAATTTTTTTGAGCACAAATTCTTATTAAAAAATTTAAATAAATTTCATTTTTATTTTCAATCTATTTTTTAATTGATTATTTAAACAAAAATAAATTTTAAGGAAAATGCCACCCAATAGTGTGGTGCAATATTAAAATTAAAAAGGTTTAAAAAATTATTTTAAAAAAATATTTAAAATTCGAATTGAAAGTGTGTGTATATCATGAGGCTTATGTTTTTAATCATAATGAAGAGACAGGTTAAATCTACACAGGACGTCTATTGTCGTGTCCATTAAATCATAAAATTGGAAATTAAAGAATGTTGCCATAGGTTTTGTTATATGATATACCATGTGTCCTACTTTGAAGTCGAATTTTTATTTTTATTAATCGAGCCAAAAAGTTTGAGGTGACAACATTTCATTTAAAAACTGACATCTTCAATCTGCATTTTAAAACTAATTTCAATTGTACCGCCACCTAAAGAAATTATTGAATTTATATCATGTTTCTTTTGAATATCTACTAGCAAAATAAATATAATAAGCGTTTTTTATAAAAATATAGCACTTGATGTTGGCAACACTTTTTCAACTGGTTAGCATTTTGTCAGCTGTTTAGTTTGTTATTTCAATATAAATAAACTGAGGCCTAAACAACGCTTCAAAATTATGCAAATTAAGTCTAAAACAAGGCTGCCATGGGTGGGCATAACATTTCAATTGGGGATGCTCTTTAATTTTTAAAATTATGAATTTCTCTTTTAAATGAAAACAGTTCTAAAAAGTCTAAATTCTAGTGGTTTAATTATACAAGCAAAAATACAGGCAAATTAATAAAAACTTTTCCTACTTTAAAATCACTTGAAATTCAAACTCAAAAGTAAATTTTTTAATTCCCAAAAATATTTTTAAAAATACCCAAAAATACACAAAAATTTAATTTTAGGAATGTTCAGAAAATTTACATTCAAAGCCAGAAGTTTTTTTTAAAAGCTTATTTAAAGCATATACTTTTTATATCGCTAGAGTAGCTTTAAGCTAAGAGAAATTAAAAAGTTAATAGCGGCTGCTTTTTTAGAGATATAAAATTTTAATTTAACAACACTTTCTTCTCAACAAACAGCCATTAGGTCAGCTGTCAAGTGATTTATATTTAGTTGGCTTTGTTATTTCAACATGAGCAGAACGACGTCTAAACAAAGCTTTAAAATTGTGCAAATTGGGCCTAATACCAGATCGGTTTTGATTCCGATTTTAATAAGCAATTTTTATTTAGCGATAAAGCTCACTTTTTTTTAAATCGATAGGTCAGTATACAAACTTAAGTATCGGTTGGTGACTTCAGAGATCCATACTTCTTTAAAGACGATGTTGGTTAAAATGTTACGGTCAATGGTGACCATTACAGAGCCATAATTCCACTTTTTTGGCGTACCAATTCAACAACTATGATGTGCAGAAGCTGTGATTTCAAGCAGACCGCGCAGCATATCTCGTACCACATCAAAATAAGCTTTACGCTTTGATAACCACCTGGAAATAAGTGTTAACTTTTGTCCCGCGAATTGGCCTCCAAGATGGTGGGATTTAACGTCGCTAGACTATTTTCTGTGGAGCTAGGTGAAGTTGTTGGTCTACGGCGAATACCCCGAAATATGTGATCACTTGAAAAGCTACATTTGTGATGTTAGAAATTGTGTAAATTGAGCCTAAAAGCTCAAAATTGAAATCGCCATTGATTTCAATTTTCATAAACAAATTTTATTTAGCGATGAGTTTCACTTTTGTTTGCAAGGACACGTCAATACGCGGTAATTGGAGCGACAATAATCGTCAAGTACATTTGCGACACCGTTACATAAAGAAAAACCAACTGTTTGTTGTGCTTTATCGTGTGGTCCTATCACTGTTCCATACTTCTTTAAAGGCGATGCTGGTTAGAATGTTATAGTTAATGGTGATTGCTATAGAGCCATGATTACTGACCGTTTTGCTTCACTATAATGTAGAGAAGATGTGGTTTCCAGCAGACCGCACAACATATCTCATGCCACAAAATTGATTTATTGAAGAAAAAGTTTGATAACCGCTTATTTCGATATTTTGGGCTAGCGAAGTGGCCTCTAAAATCGTGGGGCTTAACGCTGCTAAACTATTTTCTGTGTGATTAGGTAAAGCCCTTAGTCTACGGCAAATAACTCGAAACTATTGACCACTAATCATCGCATTATTGCTGTGGTACAACTACAAATGTAGGAAAAGTCATAGAGCACGTTCGAGTCAGTTGTGGCATCCACATATAACAGAATATATTTTTTTTTATATTATAACACCACAAGATTATCTTGCAATTCATATCAATCTATAAAATTCATTTCTGCATTATCCCATTACAAAGTTATATACCTCTATTAAGAACACCCTTTATATATTTTTATCTGCTAAATTTTTAATTTTATTCTATATTTTCCCTTTACATGAAAATTAACTTGGATTTAATAGAAAATAAATTTAAACTATTATCGGCCTTGTGATTAAAATTCAATAAAATCTCTTATAGCTTATGACGATTAAATAAAATAGCACTTTTCAATTTATAGTCTCTCAATTAAGCTTAATTTATGATTATTAAAAATGTTTTCAATCCCTATAAATATTAAGGACTTATCAATAAAATGAAATGGAAAAATTTTGAGATTTCAGATAATAGAAAACAGATAGCAGATAACTCTTGGCACGAATACTCATGTGCTTCATATAATTTCAAAGATTAACGTACCTAAACTCATACATCATAATTTTTTATCTTTTACTATGGCGCAACTTAACTTGAAGAAACTTTATCGTTTTTATTCATTTTTTTTTGTTAAATGCTGCCCCCAAAGTCATAAACACAGGACAAACAAAAGGAGAAAGTAAAATGCTTTAGGATAACAAAAAAGTATAATACCCGCATGCAAAACACGTATCATGAATGAAATGAATAGCTGCAAGAGTTTTGATGGCAGTTGTTACTTTTCATTTCAGTGATAAATTTAAATGATTTTTGGATTTTTGGATATTTGGTTTTCTTCGTTTGTTTTATTCTTAATAGCCAGCACAAGCGTGTGTGTGTGTATTAAATGAATATCAAAGAAGAACAAGAAAATAAAATCCTTAAAGGAAGAGTTTAAAAGGATGAAATATGATGATATTTAGATGTGACAGTTTAGTTACTTAATAACATTTTTGTTTTATTTTGTTCTTCTTATTTCTGTTCTTTTATACTTAACAAGAAATGATAACTGAAGCTAAATATTTTGTTAAATTAAGGAAAATGATTCATTGACAATTTTGTTGATTTTAAGAAGGTCAAATAAGTGTAATTTATTAAGGTTAAGATTTTAAGAGATAATACAAATGATATTAATATTAATTTGAAAGATCTTAATATAAGGGAATGTTATGTATTATAAAAAAATATATTATTACGGTTATTCTTTTTAATAAACATTATCTTATTTGGAAATCTGTTATTGCAAAATAATAACACAGTACTTTAGAGTTTTAAATTAATTTAAACGATTTATTTACTTTCAATACACACACATAATAAACACGATGGTAACTTTGCTGTCTTTACTCACTGCTGGCTCAACTTGAATTCACTCATTTGTCCAGCAAGCGATGCTTATATAGTGGTTTTAAGCGGTTCTCTCAATATACAATATACAACAATATTCTACTTTAACATCACTCCATATTCTTGTTGTTATCATCATTCAGTTAAGACGCCAGCTGTGTGTTTTCTTTTGCTCTGTGTCAGTTATTTTTGTTTTCTGTTGTTTATCTTATTTATAAGAATTTCTTTTAAGCATGTTGTTGTTGTCTTGTGTATATAATATTTTTAAGTTTTGTAAAATGCTTTTAAGTTTGTAAAATGCACAGTGAGTCGTTTCGTTCAGTCTTTTACTGATAATTTTCCTTTAAAGTTTAATAAATCATCTTCGTTACAATATTCAAAATTATATTTTTTCCATTTGAACGCGTTATTGTGAACTCAAAACTTGGGTAATCCTCTGCAAACTAGAGAACAAAAAAACACTTCTATTATTAACAAGATCTACCCACTTGACTTAAGTATCTTTTGCTGCTTTTCGTTCTAAAACGGAGCAACAATTTAAAACTCACAAGTTTTGCCATTGAAAATGTTTACTCTAGCAACCATAAATTTCTCTTAAGATAGAAGATTTTAATGCCTTTAATACCTTCATTGTCATAGAAAGCACAGCCTTTTAAAATAGAGTCAGGCATATTCGCAGGTATTCGCACAAATTATCTAATAAAATTTGTATAGAAGTTCAAAAAATTTAGGGTATTCTATAACAATTGTTCCGGCAAAGTGATCACTTGGAAAACTGCAGCATTATGGGTATTGAACTTTGAAATATAATAAACAAAGTTAAATTTTTTAAAATGACATGAAATTTACTTTATTCGTAAGATAATTTAAATATGACTTCTGACATATGAACGTCACTGCTGGCTGGAACGTAGTCTAATCTGGAGATTTAATTTTTGATGACTTCTTTTTCCAACATTTGTGATCGTTTATCGGCAATAATTGGCATAGACTTCATATATCCCTACAGAAAATAATTTAGCGGAATTAAATCGGACGATCGCAGAAACCAATTCATGGGTCCGAAATCTTAGCGTCAATAAATTAATTTTGACGCGAGCTGTGCGTCATGTTGCCCAGTCTTGTAATGGTTATTTAATTGATAAAAAAAAGTTAGTAATTATGACACTACATTCACGTTAACGTGCTGACCGGCAGAACTTGCGGACCAATAGTTACACCTGCACACCAAGCTGAATATGTACTTGAAGATGGGTGATAATATTTACGTCAGGACCCTGCTATGTAAGCTATAACCTGCCGGCGGATCATACCACTGTGGATGAAATGTAGCATCATCCTCGCCCTAGGAAGCCTTCAGATACGTATATCCTCCAATCACTTCTAGTTGCAACTTCAAGAGCTCGGAGTAGGCAGCAGCCACTCACTTCTTGCTTAACAGTTGGAGACTATCCAACTCCCGGTCCAGAACGCATGAAGCTTAAAAAAATTTACGAATACAACCGATATTATGCTCACTGGACCTGGATTATTCATTATGCTCATTGTGAATGATTCGATACACACAACTCAAACGAGGGCCTCGAAACCACAACCACCATGATACTCCCTTTTTTACCCCCGTTAACACATTTAATAACGGTGAGATTTCGTCAAAACATATCAATGTGCATCCGGAGGGGAATGCACTTGAGGATTATTAATACTCCAAATATTGCAGTTCTGTTTACTGACGTATCCATTCGAGCAGCCAATAAAACACACCAATTACTTACTTTTTCTGGCTATACGGTGTCTCAATATGCACTTGAGGATTGTTATTGCACTAAATATTTTTGGATTTTGGAAATGGTTACTGAGTATCATTGCCAAACGAAATTTGAATCAGCGGCAATATTGTCCTGGGTGCAATTTTTACAATATGAACGCGTTCTTCAGGTGTCTGCCTATTCATGTGAAAATGCCAAAACAAGCTAAACATAAATTTAAACTTGACAGCTAACAAAATGGCCGCAAGTTAAAAAAGTGTTGCCAGCTTAGACTTTTATACCTCTATAAAAACACCTGATAGTTACTTTCGAATTTTTCTTAGCTTAAATACTCAATAAAAAATGTTTTGAAGAAATTTTTAAAAATTTCACACAATACTGAAAACGTCATTCTGGGGTAATTTTAAAATTTTTTTGTGGAGAATGAAGTCACATCGAGTTAAGGAGCTAAAAGAGGATCAATAAAAAAATGTCTTAATTTTTAGAAAAGATCTTTAACAGCCCCCCGTTAAAATTTTTAATAATACTATTAAATCTTAATCTTTTAAACGATCCTTTAAATTATAACGATTTATTTTTTTCTCGATATTTCGCTTGCCTGTGGAAAGCTTCTTCAGAAAATTATTTTTTATATTTTTCAAAAACAAAAATTAATTTTCTGAAGAAGCTTTGCACAGGAAAGCGAAATATTGAGAAAAAAATAAATCGTTATAATTTAAAGGATCGTTTAAAAGATTAAGATTTAATAGAAATAAAAAAAAGGTCGAATAAAATTGAAAATAATTTTTAATAATAAAAATAAAAAACAAAAAGTCGATATGTGACAAAGTTATCGTTTATTTGCTTTCGGAAGCCCTTAAAGAACCATAGGCGTATAAAAAAAAATAAATGTTCAAATTTTAAAATAATTTTTTTTTAATTATTAATATATTTCTTATATTTTGTTTTCATTATTTATTAATTAAAATTGCTTAAAATTAATTATGTAACAAAATATAATTTTATATAATTTAATTACAATAAAACTCATTGTATTCCTTAAAGTATTTATAACACTTTTTATGGTAAATTTAATGAAACTGTATCAAAATTATTTACAGTAATTTAAACAATTCTCGCATACAAATGTCTACACTTACACACACACACACATAAAAACACATTTTAAATTCCTCTATTTTGTCTGTTGTCTTTTTGTCAACCCATATTTTATTTATTTAAAATTTTATAATTATTATGCCTATTGTATTGTATGTGTGTGTATGTGTGTGTTTATATTTGATGTTATATTCATTTGCTGTTTATCAAATATAATTAAATTTAATTTATTCATTAAATTTGCTTTATTAACAATACTTTCTATTAAAAAAAAAAAAAAATAAAAAAATTTTTATGGGGTTAAATAAAGTAAAATGGAGGCCTGAACTAAGGCCCTTCTTGCAAAACTAAAGTATTGAAAATTTTTTTACGAAATTCCATTTTGCATTATTTTACATTAATTTAGCATTTAAGATTTAAAAGGCCTAAGTTTACGCCTATTTAAAATGCTTTAAATGATATAGAGAAAAACATTGAGAAGATAGGACCTTTTTGGTTTTCGACTTACATGTTTTACTAGTCCATCGATTAATTTATTAACACACATAGAGCCAGGTAAAATCAAAAAACACATTAATTAAACCAGTATCTTAAAAAAATTTTATATAATTAAATAAAACAAAAGGAATTAAATTCTTTAAAATGAAAAACACACACAAAATCATTTATTTTTTTTTAAATAAGAGAAAACATTGTCTGCCCATAAAAGGGAAATAATTAAAATAAAATTTAACAAAAAAATTATTTTTTTAAGAATAAAGGAAATTTGCCAAAAAGTTCACACACACGTGGATTGCTGATAGCAGGAGATAGTGGTGATAGCAAATGCCAAAAACTAATTAAAGATAACAACAATAGAAAATTTATTGGCAAACCTTTTTTCTTCAAGATTTTTTAAGTGGTTTATTATTTTTTTATTAAAACAGTATTTATAAAGGGTGTTTTTAGAGAGGTATAGAAGATTAATAAAACGAGGATGTTTTTTTTAGTTAATTTGGATTTCACTTTTTTGATTCGAAAAATAATCTTCGGGCATTATAATTTAAATATAACTTCTGGCCTGTGAAGGTCACGGCTGACTTGGACTTAATCTATTTTGGAGGTTCAATTTTCCTTGAATTTTTGCATTTTTCATTTATGACCGAATGTTGAATATAATGCAGAGAATGTTTTCCTTCCAGTAGTCAATCGTTTCAGCCATAATCCAACAAAAAATTAGTACAGCGACATTAAATCGCACAATCTGGGAAGCCAATTCAAGCGATTAAAGCGAAAAATCGTGGAGGAAGCAAACGTTTCTTTCTTTAAATCAATTGTCGCGTGAGCTGTATGACATGTTGCACTACTTTATTGAAACCACAGCTTCTACACAACATGGCTGTTTAATTGATAATTAAAAAGTCAGTTATCAAGTGAGTGACTTTCCACTTTCACTCAACTTTATTATTTCTATTCTTACTATTAATTTATGTTGGTTTGCATATGTCAGCAACATGCAAGCAGACAGCCACAAAGTAAATTATAAGTGTACTAAGAATTTGATACTTTTGTCCTAATTTACTGTGGTGGTACTTTGCTACACTTCAACAAGTGTAATTCAAGTAGTTGTTGCGCTACAATGTTGAAGATGGTATGTACACACTTACATGTCTCATGACGATATGTGTACACTACAGATGTATAGCATTCCCATTTGCCTGCAAAGTTCCGATCAGCATAATTTTAAAAGAAGTACCATTGATTCCACCAGCCCATAAATCACATCAAAACGTCTCTTTTTCTAGATGTAACGATGTCTCAACCTTGCGTATTTACTTACGAAAATCGGGGTCAATGGTAAATGTTTTTTGGCCCTAACCCGTTTCACCAAATATGCGAGTTGCTAGGTGATCGTATGATCAACTCTTGCAGGCGTTGGATTTTGTAAATGGAAAACCAATAGCTTACCATTAAATCTGCCATAAAATGGATTGACACATAATCTACTCCTATGACGGATAGACGGACTCTAGAACGCTTAGTTTATGAGTAAATTGAGTTTAAAGATTTTCATTAAAAAAAAATGAAATTTGAGCCTTAAAAGATCCATTTTCAACATTTTTTTAAGTGACCCTAAAATGTAGCTACTTAAGCTCTAGGATCTCGAAATAATCGCTTTACATCGTCTTTTTTAATTAATCGAATTAATTGCTTTGATGTACGAGAATATTGATCGTAAAATGAATGTAGTGGGCGATATGTATTTCAAGCAGAACCATGATTTTCAAAATGAATTTTCAGTTTATTTATGTTAAAATGCTAAACCAAACTAAACATCAATTACTGACTTGACAGCTGGCAAAATAGCAGCCAGCTAAAAAAAAGTGTTGCCAATTTAAAATTCTATACCTCTATAAAAGTAAATTTTATATACAAAAGTAAATTTAAAAAAAATAAGCTGAAGAATAATATTTTAATTCTATTATGTGCTTTTTATAATTTTCAAACCTGTCTAATGCCTGTATTTTTATAAAAAATTATAATTAAAAACATAAAAATTTTATAATTAATTTTTTATAGTTCACTTAAAGTAAACTATTGCGTGTTAATCAAATAATTTCAATCAATACTAACAAAACTTGACATGCCCTAAAGCATGCTATATCCCAAAAGTATGCAAGTATGCTCCACTTTTTTTCTATATGTTAACATTTCATAATTATTTATTTACTTATTTTTTTTTTGTTAATAAGTGTTAAAAAAATATATGTGTTAAATGAATATGTCAATGCAATTTTATCGATTAAAAACTTTCTATAATTCGTTCCAATATAACAATTTTTAGACATTTAAAAAAGAGATTTCGTAACTCACACAAAGATTTAAACTGAAATAAAAAATTTATTTAATTTGATAAAAATTAAAATGCTATTAAATAAACAATTGAATATTAAATTATATATTAAGGTCATATTTAATTATTAAAACATTAACAACAAAATAAATGGTTTTTTAGATTTTATTATAATTTTTTTAGACTTAAACGATGCAGTTGACTTATGATGGGTTTTAAATTAATAAATGAATAAATAAATAATAAATAAATAAATGTTGTAAATAATGTAAAATACTAACTTACGCAAAATCCCCCACGGCATTTAAAATGTTCTCAGGGAAGTCCCCAAACAGAATTTTTCATTCCCACTTGGATTGAAAAATCCCCACTTAGGGGAGAAATTCATTAATCTGACAACATTTTGCTGTTATTGTTTTGATCATCGTTAATCATTTTTTTTTTTTTTTCATTTCAAGGGAATTAACTGCTCAATATGAGTTTCTTTAATGCTTAAATTATAACTGACATTGACAGATAAATTAATTATAATAATTTATTTGATTAAAAACCTCCAATTAAATTAAACTATTTCCAATGTGGTCTGTTCTGTTATTCTGTTCTACTCTCCTTTAATTAACTCTAATGTATTTATTTTATTTTATCTTTATTTTTAAATGATCAAACTGTAAGAATAATTTCATTTCTGTTTAAAATATATTCAGTTGCTATATTACATGGAATAGAAAAGACATTGAAAAAAGATAATTGTAATAGATATACAAGTTAATAATGTCGATTTTTTGCTTAAAAAAATGCATTTATAATAATAATAAAAAATGATTCAAAATATTCCCCATCGTTAGCTACTAATTTCTTCCATTCTTCCGGGGTAATTTCATCCCAAAAATAATAAAATACTTAAGCCAATTTCTGATAACCCCTTCCAAATTAAAGAGTTTTCCAAAAAGGATGTTCTGCATCGATCTAAAAAAATAGTAGTCAGAAGTGGCAAGGTGTAGGCTACAAGCTGGATGAGCCAAAACTTCCCATCCACTGTTTTCCTAATAGTTTTTGATCGATCTGGCAATATATACACAAGTGTTGTTATGATGGAAGATTATGGCCTCGAATCTGGTCTATTATTGTGGTCGTTTCTTGATGATTGTATTCTTCAAAACGAATCAATTGTCTACGGTATAGTCTCCCCTGTGATCCTCTGATAGGATTTCAACAGCTCATAATGCAAAACATTCTTCTCATCCCACCAAATGCAGAGCATTACTTTGCAGATTCGACTTTGACGTTACTTTGGCTGGTTCGTCGGGCTTTAAATATGACTATTTGCGCTTAAGATATCGATTTTTTATTACCGGTAACAGTAAGATATTGAAATGAATTATTTTTATAACATTCAAACATCATTTCCGATGTGCAAAATTGCCTTCCAAAGTCTCTCACCTTCAGTTAATATGGGACCCACTTTTCTTGCTTTTGAATGAATCCCAATTTTGTTATACGTGATAACATTTACATCTGTACTTAGCTGTGTGAGCCATAATCAGATGGTGGGTCATATCACTGTGGATTAAATGTAGCATCATCCTCGCCCTAGAAGGCCTTCAGATACGTATATCCTCCGGTTACTCGTAGTTCCGAATTCAAAAGCCCAGAGCAGGCTGCAGCTGTTTCTCCTTGCTGAAGAGTTGGAGGCTATCCAACTCCTGGTCCAGAACGCATGAAGCTTTATATAATTTAACAACACGACGGCGTCCATGTTTACTGGACCTGGACCATTCATTGTGTTCAAAGTGAATGCTCTGACCCACACAAATCAAACGAGGGCTTTGAAACTACAACCACCACGATTCTCCCGAAGGGCCAACCTCAATAATCAGTCAGAAAATAGATAAAAGGCTAAAAAGACAAATAGCTGAATTCTGGAGCTTTACTGATTCCCGTGGAAATACAGTGGATTGTCCAGTTGGCTCCTGCTAGCCTATTAGGCGACTGGGCTTCCTTTTAATTCCGAAGACACATGTAATAACGGTGGATTTCCGGGGATGATCCCAATGCTGTTATGTGACTTCCAATAATAAAGCAAATTTTTTTGCATTTAACAACAATAACAACTATTTGTCATCTTAAAACATTTTCGGCTGAACAGGCCTCCCCTTGTCTTCTGTGTAGAAATCTCCATTTCACAAATTTTTAAAACCTAAGATTCTACTAACAATCGATAACTTTCGGTAGCTATTTTCTTCAAATGAAAGAAGGATATTAGACGTCACTGCAAAATATGTTCTTTAAGCACAAAAATCGACATTATAAAGGATTCGCGATCTAACGTTTTTTTTTCCAAATAGTGCTTATTTCGTGAATGGTAACACTTAGCTCTTGTTTGATTTGACAGATAATTAGTTTTATCCTTCCGCTGAACGAATATGGTTGTGTATACGCTTGAACAACGCTGAAAAATATTGCGACATTATTTTGAAAATCATGGTAATGTTGCAGAATGTGTGTGCGAAAATTGCGTACGGATTTTGGAGGAAAAGAAGCACCGTCAGCTCCGTATGTTCGTTATATTGTGAAAAAAGTGAAAGAAACTGGCATCCTCATCGATAAAGCAAAGCGTGAAAAGCCAAAAATAGTGCATACACCCGAGGATACTGCTGCTGTGACAGAAAGAGTGCGTGAAGCGCCATCAACATCAATTCACCGTCGTTCGCAACAATTGAACATTTCAGAGACATCATTGAGACGAATTTTGCATAAAGACCTTAGTATGACGCCATACAAAGTCCTGCAATTGGTTCAGCAGTTGAAGCCCAGTGACCATCCAATGCGTTTTCGCTTCGGTAAGTGGGCCTGTGATCGACTTACAGAAGATGCCGATTTAAAAAAAAAATCATCTTTTCAGATGAAGCTCATTTTGATCTCGGTGGTTATGTAAACAAACAAAATTGTCAGATTTGGGGCACAGAAAACCCGCACGCATGCATTGTAAAGCCGACGCGCCCAAAACGAGCCACTGTTTGGTGCGGACTTTGGTCCAGAGGCATAATTGGCCATTTTTCTTCAAAAACTAGCAGGGAGTGTCCAATACAGTCAATGGCGATCGTTATCGGGCCATGTTGAACGAATTTTTGTTCACAAAAATTGAAGAGGAGGACATTCAACAAGAGGGCGCTCTGTGCCACACAGCCGAAGCTACACTCGATGTTTTAAGCCCTATTTTTGAAGATCGCATTATCAGCCGCAGAGCTGATGTCGTTTGGCCACCTCGGAGCTGCGATTTGGCACCATTGGACTATTATTTGCGGGGTGTCGTCAAAGATAAGTGTTACGCCGACAAGCCAGAGACAATTGACGCTTTAAAGCACAATATTTGTGTAGGCATTGGTGAAATACAGCTGAAAAATTGGATCGATCGTGTATGCTATTGCGTGGCTACCCGAGGCAGCCATTTAAATGAAATTATTAACCGGAAGGATTGTATTTTCAAATAAAAAAAAGAAATTTGAGAAAATATTCAGTAGTTTTGTTTATAGCATTTAAAGCAAAAAAAAAGTTATTTGGCGGACCCTTTAATAGCGATTGAAAAAATGTGTGTTTATACTTTGGCGCTTATTGTATACTGAATTATAATGACAGATGTTTAAGCTTCAAAATAACATATTGATTATTATTGACACAAATCATATGTGATGGTTAAGCTGTATGTTGTCCAAATTGACATTATTAACTTGTATAGCCAATATTATCATTAAAAGTTGCTTATGGGTTGTCAGACAAGTAACTGCTGCCTTAAAGAGATTTCTTTACAACAATAAAATAACCACACAATTGTACTAAACAAAAATGTCACATATAGACACCGTTCGGTATCTTATTTTATTTAATTTCATTACTCCTTACATTTTTGCCTTACTGTTGCTTAAATTAAATTATACAAAATGGAACATTTCTTGTGTAGCGCCCTATTTGTTTAACTAAAATTATTAATAATTAAATTATTAAATAATTAATTTATCCAGGGGTTGGTTATCTTGAAATATATTATTAATGCCAAGAGCTGTTAATGAATTCTGCATGTATTTATTATAGACATAAATAAATCAAAATTTTAATTAAATTCCTATATTTATATTATCAAAATATATGGAAGAAAGGTTTATACTTTAAGGAGCATTGCATTTATTAAAATCTAAAATAATAAATGTTGTTAGATGGAATAGTGTATTACTTTTAGTTTGTGTATTAGACCACATGCTAAACAATAGTCTTTCACATGCTTAATATTTTTAGACGTAAAAGGAATTTGGAGAATTGTGGAAATAAAGGAAATTCCTACAATTTATGGTTTAAAAATTTGTTGTTGTTCCTCCTATATAAATAATTAAGTAATAACGATAAAATTATTTAAAAATAAAACATTTATTAGTTTGCAAAAATCTACGTTAAGTTTGTTAGAATCCCTCAAACATATGATGTGATATTCTCATAAAATATGAATGGCTTCCAATGAAAGCGAAGACATCCTTTCTTTGTGGTTACTGTGTTAAAGGATTTCGATTTTTTAAAAGTTTTTTAAAAAATTTTTATTTGTGCTTTGTGGGTTAAATAAAAATTTTATTAATAAATTTCTCTAGAGACACAAGATTTTTGAATTTTTTTACGAAATGTGGATAAAATCCACTAATACACAATATGAGCAATAATGAAATGGACATAAGGACATACTTTCCTCACAACAATACATTTAAATTGTTCAATAAAAAATATTTTATGAATATTTATGTTTAAAGGAATCTAGCAAAATTGAAGTAGATTGCCTTCAAAATGATCCCAAATACAAAATATTGTAAAGGGTTTTTCAACAAGAAGTTTGTTTTCTACAACAAAAAAAACAAAAAATTTGGATTAAGATGATAAAAATCTTTATTTTTTTAATAATATCTTTCTGCTTATTAAGAATGTTAAGATCCTGGAGAGAATGTGAAAGTCACTTTTAGTTAAAGGATTAAATGCTATCCAAAGACCATCGCCACATTTGCAGCGTTTTATCCTACTTCTTCAAGGTGTAAAGGATAATGGTGGTCCACTGACCCGACTAAACTAGTCATTTAGACATTTACTGACCAAGCTTTCAAAGGTAACAATAATTTTGCCAAAAAGTCGAGTATTTTTTCAGTCTTAATATTGTAAAAAGTTTTTCAACAAGAAGTTTGTTTTTTAAAATATAAAAATTTAGATTAAGATAATTAAAATTTTTATTGTATAATAGAAAGAGAAAATTTTGGCAATTATGAATGAAAAATGATATCTCACTAATATTCACTACGACCACCATGACAGATGTCGATTCTTTCATTAAAGTTTTTAATACCTTTTCGGCAAAATTGCGGTCCTATTTCGTTAATCACATTTCGGATTTTGAGTTTTAAGGCTGAAATCGATTCGTTTGGCTCCGTATAGACTCTGTCCTTAACATTGTCCCACAAAAACGAATCCAGTGGCAATAAATCACAAGAGTGTCTGACAGCTTAACTGCTGATTGTCATAAAATTATGCGATCGGAAAATTTGGTTTGCCATAAATTGATCGTTTCATTGGCTGTGTGACATATGGCACCATCTTATTAAAAGCATATGTCAATGATATCCACGTCCTCAATAATAGGCCAAAATTGAGTTGTTAGCATCTCGCGATAGCGTGATCAATTGACCGTTATCGCATTTCCAGCCTCATCTTCAAGCAAAAAAACGGCGCAATTACCCCTCCAGATCACATACCGCACCATACAATGATACGTTGAGCATGCAAAGGCTTCTCAATAATCTAGGAATGAGCTGTTGTATAGTATTAGCTAGATATCACACAAGTCGTTTGATCGGCTAGTTAACGACGTAAATCGTATCATGCGTGAAACTTTCAATAATAATTTTTTACATGCGAATTTGTCTGCAAAGTTTCTTGGTTTTCAATTCATGTGGGTCCCAATTTCCTTACTTTTGATTGAATTCTAATGCTTTTAAGCTTAGGAAAATAACATGTAATCGCCATTGATAATGCAAGCTCATCTTGCGTTTGACAAAAATCTTCATCGAGTAATGCTTCGCATTCCTCATCTTCAAGATTTTTCGGCTGACCAGGCCTTTCCTAGTCTTCTCTGGTATCGATATTATTAATTTGGAATCACTTAAGTCATCATTCATAAGTTTTTTGAGTTGCATGTTGTCCATGATAACTTTCAGCCGCCGTTTTTCAAATGAAGGAAGGTTATCAGGCTTCGCCACAAAAGATTTTTAGGCAAAAAAAAAATCAAAATTTTTCAAGCGATTGAAAAAATATGTGTTCCCACTTGGTTGTCTATAAAATACTGAATTACAATGATCGATGTTTACCCTTCATAATTCCATATTTGTTATTATTGAAACAAACCAATTGTGATAGTTATGCCATATCTTGCCCAAATTAAACTTGGGGGATATCAAATACAGTTGGTAATTAATTACACATTCAATTACTGAATTACATGTAATAGTAATTGAAAATTTTCAATTACAATTACAATCAAATTTTGCAAATGTAATTAAGTTTTTTCAATTACACATTAATTGCAATTTGTAATTGAAAAAATACAATTACTTGTAGTTTGTAATTAGAATATTCCAATTAAAATTATTGGTAATTGTGATTGAAAAAAATCAATTACATTTACATGTAATTGAAAATTTTTACTAATGAATACCTTATTACATTTACAAATACTTGTAATTTGTAATTGAACTTTTCTAAATACAATTTAAATTTTTCAATTACGAATTACAAATTGTAATTAATTTAAGTAAAAAGTTTCAATTACAATTACTTGTAATTAGTAATTGGAAATTTTCAATTACTAATTACGTGTAATTGTAAATGTAATTGAATCCCCCATTAACGTAAACCACTACGTTCAGTCAGGTTTTCAAGGTTAAGTGGGTTAGTGAGTCAGAATTTGAAAAATTCTAAGAATTTTTTTGTCAAAATTAGGCGACTGGTTAAGTAAGACATTAAGTTGTTTATTAACTGAAAGTATTTAGCAGTGATATTTGTCGGATAAAACTACATTAAGGATTTATAATTTTTCACAGCCAACTGAAAAAATAGAAAACAAAGTAAAGAAAACTTTTCATGGCATTGATGCAGGGAATTAAAATGCAATAATCCGATATACAAAATATCCTTAATGAAACTCTATTAAAAATTAGCAACGTAAGCTAAGACTTGGTTTAAGTGATACCAAACAAATACACACAAGCTAATTTATGCCTCAGCAGGGCAAATTCTTGATCATAAATTGAAAATTGGATCACAGGACATTCGGATTTATTTAGAGCTGCCCTTTTGCTCACCAATAAGTAAAAGTAGATATTTTTATTACGTCTTCTACTTCATGTTACGAATTATCTATGATATAATATTATCTTTTTGCTATTTCAATTTTAGGATTATGCTATTGAAATATTTTTCATCAATTTTTATTTATTTTGATTTAAATTTTTGTTATTGTATATTTTTTGTTGTTGTTATATTTCTTTTATAGTATTGTATTCCAAAATAACAAAATCTTTGGTTTCTTTAATTTTACATTCTTCTACATTTTTCCTATATTTTATTTACATTTATTTAAAAAAACAAAAACGGACATTTTATCCTGCACTGCTCATATAATTTTATTTGAAAACAAATATTATTCTGCCACAATAATTGTTTAAATCTACAAAGAGCTGCATTATTTTCCTTTTGGTTTACCCAGAAAACAAAATAAAAAATAAAGCAAATAAAAAAAGTATTATAATCCTTGTGCATTTTTGGCCATTATCCTTATAGCCAAAAAAAAAAACAAAAATATTACATAAAATGATTTCTTTTCTACATTTCCTTTGTCCATTCCTTTAAGTTGCTTCAGTTATTGTTCGGCTGCTTTAACTGTTTTTACTGCTGCTGATTAATAAAAAAATAAATATGCAAATGTTTTTGTCCATTTACGTAAATAATTTAAAACCGGAAATGAAAGAGCATTCATTACAAGCCATTGCTTTCACTACGGAAATTATAATTATGTTACACAGTACAAGAAGCTGAAAGATATTAAACCAGACAAGATGTAGAGATAAAAAAAATATGATTATTACAACAACTGGATTTAACGCTGATGTGTTGAGTAATAGACGATAAATTACCTAAAAGCTTTAATGTTGTGCTAAGAAGCATTTTGAAAATTATTTTTAATATTATTTTGATTTTCAATTGAATTTTTTTTAACACGATTGTTAATATAAAATAGTTTTATCCATAAAAATTTAAGTAGCGCGACATATTTTTTAATGTTGAAACGTTTAAAGTAAAACAATTTTCATTTGCTTAATTTTAATTGTGTCAATAACTGCAGTAATGCAAAATTATTCAATCAGGATCAACATTCGTTTGCTGTTCTATAACCGTGTAACTCGAAATATTATACGAAAAAGTTTTAAGCCAAAATTGGATTAAACATAAAAAAATGTTTTTGCTTTCGAAACGTTTGCTGTGTTTTATATAGAGTTTTGTTGTCTTTTAGTTCAATAAAAACTCTCACTTAATCAATTTGGCTTGAGATGTAAGACTTTTGAATTTTTCTATATAAAATTAGGAATAAATTCCACTGATGAGCTGTATAAGCAGTACTGAAAAGTTCAAGAAAAAATAAAATATTCTTAAAAGTAAAAAAATTCTTAAAAAAAAATCCGAAAAGAGTTCAAAGTCATGACTGATTTAATTATAGATAAACCGCTTGTTGACTGTGACTCCACAAAACAACCTCTAAAATTATTGGAATTTGTGAGAAAGTTCTTATCAAGAATAAATAGCAAATATAACATAAATACAGCTAAATTCGAATTGTATGCTATGGATACTTTAAAGCTTCTAAATTCTTTGTATGAGTGGAGAGAACTCACGCCAACAGTAGATAAAGTACTTTGTCACGGTCTTGAGATAATAGACTCCAATCCTTTCCCGATAGGTGAACTTACAGAAGAGGCCCAAAAAGCCAGAAAGCATTTCAAATATATTTTTTAATAATAAATATATTATGAGAATATCATAGAGTGTTTATTTTTAAAGAAATCTAAAACAAATTAACTTAGACAAAATTGGTTTCTGCGAGCACCACCTAAAATTGTTTTAGTTCACTCTATAGGCAAATTACTCACATCCTGCATACCTACTAAATGAAGAACGGCCATGATAGTTTGATCAAGAGGCAAATTATTTAAGTCCTGAGCACCTCATAAAAAACAATAGCCAAGACATGGTGCAGATGTTTTTGAGCTGTAACTGAAATTTATATTTTCACATAAAATGCATATTTTTGCATAGCACAGATGAAATAAATATTTTTACATAAAATTATTATTTTAGCATAAAATGCACGTTCGTACGTATTCTCGAATGAAATTCATATTTTTCATATTTTAGCATAAAATTGATATTTTATTTTATATTTTAACGTAAAATGCACATTTATTGCCTAAAATGCATATTATTGCTTTAAATACATATTGTTGAATGAAATTCATATTTTTACATATTTTAGCAAAAAATGGATATTTTTGCATGAAATGCCTATTTTTGCCAAAATGCATATTTTAGCATAAGACTGATATTTTTGCATGAAAAAAATACTTTTACATAAAATGGATATTGTAGCGTAAAATGTACATTTCAGCCTAAAATGCATATTTTTGCTTTAAGCGCATATTTTTGAATGAAATTCATATTTTTACATATTTTAGCATAAAATGGATATTTTTGCCTAAAAAGCATATTTTTGCCTAAAATGCATATTTTTGAATGAACATATTTTTCCATGAAATAAATATTTTTACATAAAATGGATATTGTAGCGTAAAATGTACATTTTAGCCTAAAATGCATATCTTTGCTTTAAGTGCATATTTTTAAATGAAGTTCATATTTTTGCATATTTTAGCGTGAAATATTTTTCCCTGAAAAGCATATTTTTGCCTAAAATGCATATTTTTGAATGAAAAACATTTTTGCATGAAATACACATTTTTACATAAAATTTATATTTTCGAACGAAACTCATAATTTTGCATATGTTAGCATAAAAAGGATATTTTTGCATATTTTTGCCTAAAATAAATACTTCAGCATAAAACTGATAGCATTGAATGAAATAAATACTTTTACATAAAATGCATATGCATGAAACGCATATTTCTTGCTAATATATTTTTACGAACACCATATGTTTTTACATAAAAATATATACAAAAATTATATTTTTCTATCTATATTGATTTTAGCATAAAGTGCATATTTTTGCCTGAAATGTACATTTTTGTAGGATATGCATAGCATAAATGTATATTTTTGCCTAAAATTAATATTTTTGCATTAAATGCATATATTTAAATGAAATTCATATTTTTGCGCATTTTAGTATACATTGGATATTTTCACTTAAAAATCAGATTTTTGATTAAAATGTTAAAATATATAAAACATGTTGCTGAAATGCATACTTTTCCATAAACCCCAGGTTTTTTCCATATTTTTGTATAAAACACGTACTTTTGCATAAAACGCATATTTTATACACATATTTTATACACATTTTATATGCATAATTCTGCATATATATTGGTTACATATTTTCCATAAAATTAAAATATTTATTTAAGAACCAGATTTATTTTACATCTAAAACAAAACCAAAATATTAAAAATTTTAGCAAATTATTAATATCTTAATTATAAAAAATATAAAAAAATTTCTTTTTCGCATATTTTAAGCCATTTTTTCTAACAAAAAAATATATTTTATATATTTTTAAAAGGCTATTATAATCATTATATTCTTTAACTGTGTATGAATTTATATTATCTAGCGCAAGGATGTGTTTAATATAATAAAATAATGTTTTACATAAAATATATATTTTATTAAAAATTTATACTTCTGTATAAAATAAAATCAAGTCATATATTACAATAGCATATAGCAAAATTGCTTTTAACAAATTAAAATTTTGTTTTCAGGGGCATATGCTATGCATTATGTTTTTTACATTAAATATATATTTTTTAATTTTTAATTACTAGAATCTCGCTGCTTAAAAACATTTTTATTATACCATATATTTTAATTTATAATTTATATAAAATTAGAATAATTGGTTTTTTTACTTTTAAGGTTTTTATACTTTTATAACTTTATCAGCTCATTCTAATTTAATTGCAAAATCTAGGAATTTCACAATATAGTTAAATATATTACAATAATCAACAACAGCTTGCAAAATCGCAAATAATTTTCTCAAATATTAATATTCGCACATTAAATCCCGCAATCGAAATAAACAAAAAACGGTACTAACTAAAATACAAAAACAGTAACCAATAGCTACGATAATCATTTTGATCACTCTAAATATTGGCAAAAACAAACTCCACTAAATTGTAGTAAAAAAATAACCATAAAAAGCTCGTTAAAACTGCATTTTACAACTGGACATTAAAAACGAATTTTTTTAAGAGATGAAAAAATAAAAATATAATTTAAATAATAGAGACCTTTAATAGCTACACTGGATATTATCTGATAATCAAATTCGAAAATTGTATTTGTATTCTGTTAAGGTTCCTAAGGATTCCAAAGGTCGTAAAACAAATAAAAATACGCTGTAAAGTTTGCAAATAAACTCCTTTTGGTTTTTTTATTCCAACAATGGTGTTATGGCATAATAGAATTGAAATAAAACTATTATTATATTTGCAACAAAATTGTTTAAACACAACAAAAAAATTTTAATTTAAAACAAATTAAAATTTGTGATATTTATGCAATTCAATTTTGTTGGCGTATGTTATTGCGGTAGTTCAATTTTGCTTATCATAAAATAAATAATTAATTTCAGGTTATAATGAAATCAATTCAATAATTTATATGTTCACTTACACTATACAACATAACACTCATTCTTCACTTTTTCTAAAATCACAACAATCTAAAAGTTACTTTCAAAACATTAAATTCTCTTATATTATAACCAACCAATAACTGGCTAAAAAAATTTTAAAAAAAGATATGTGAGGATGTGTTTTATAATCAGTTAAAAAATTGTAGTACTAAACTAAAACTTAGCACTTAGCATGATTATTTGGTAAAAGTCTTACACAAATTATCGCTAGTGGCATTGACAATAAATTAATTGCAAAGAAAAGTTATACAAAATAACAATCATATTAAGTCTAAATATAAAAGTTTCAAAAGAAACAACATTTAATCAAGTTTTCAAATAAACAGAAAATAACATTTATCCCATTCACAATCTATTGTAAATTGTATGCTGTATCAACTACACATGAAAAACTTTTAAAAACACTAAAATTATATAAATGCAAAATATAATTTAATAGAAAAAAAACCTCCTTTAACGCCAACAGATCGGCAGAATATATAAACATAAAATTTACAGTACCTAAGGGGCACCCTTTAATATTCAATTGTATTTATTTTTTGTTATAAAGAATATTGCAACCAAACTTGTGTGTAAATTTGCCTTGTGTAATACGTTTCAAAAGATTAAACTTGCGTGAACTATGGGGCACCCTTTATTTTTTACTATACTTGCAGTTATAAAAAATATATCAACACTAGTCGTGTGTAAATTTATTTTGTTATAACTATTCAGAAGATTTAAATTACATAAATTGTGGGGAACCTTTAATTTTTAATTTTAAATAAAGGGTTTCTGAACAAGGAATGTGGTTTTCAACATCAACAACATGATAGTTTTGACATTTAGTTTTTTGACGTATTTGTAGTAGACGCATTGGCAACTGTTAAAATGAATTCAATTTCGCACGAAAATTGCTTTAAAATAATTAAAATCCACGAAGAAAATGGTGGTTGGGTTAAAGTTACATTTCATAAAATTCGGACAACATGACCATCCTTCTCAGGTCGCTATTAAAAATTTAGTCTTTAAATTTAAGTCGACAAAATGTGCGCACACCAGTGAGTGTTTGACCGAGTCGTTCAACTGAAAACATGGCAGCCGTGAGCCACAGTGTTGAAGCAGATTCAAATTTGTCAATTCGTCGATGTTTTCAAAAATATATGACAAGATATTGTTAGTAGTGTAGCAAATGTTTTCATAGATTTTACCAACAACAACAACTATTGCGGAATTCCTACAACTTACGACATTTACAACAGGTTGTGAATAGAGCAAATGTTTTATTTTGAAAATAAAAAGTGGGTATGGACTTGTTGGCCTAGACCTTCGACATCAACTAATTATATTAAAATAGTCACCTTGAATTTCGATTTTTATTACATAAGCAAAGAATATTCGACCAGCAAATTATTTCTGGGTTTGTTAGATTCTTAGCTTCAGATACTAAAGAGATATCCCAGTCGGTATATGAAGATATATCCCTGTTAAAATAAAGAAAAAGTGAAAAAATACAACATGAGCGAAATTCGTATGGCCATTAAATACTTAACGCATCTAATTTGACAATGCGAGTGATGCAGTTTTTAATTTTAATTTTACAGCCACTTTCACCTGCAATTCTCGGAATTTAGTCCCAAATTGGCTGAGAAATGTTGCACTGTGTAATGAAACAATCTGCCTAAAATTTTTGCCACCAGCGATACGGTAATCAAAATTGACTGCTGAAGTAGTTATTAGCATTGACTTATATTTAATTTAAGTGGGCGTAACACTGCCCACGCAAGTTAAATATTTTACATTAGGTATTTTGGAAACTTAAGTACTTGCTACCTCAAGATCTGAGTCCCGAAATTTTTGTACATACAAAATTTAACACAGCATTGGTTAAATTGAATGAGTGGGCATGGTGTTGCCCACGTAAAGTATAATATTATTATTTTAGAAAATTATAACACTTAAAGCTTTAAAATTTTGTACAATTGGCTTTGCTATTCATAAGCATAGTCAGCGTAATACTACCTTGGGATTGTCATAGTGGGCGTGGCATCTTTCGTATATAAAGTGAACTATTATCATCGCATACGTAAATAAATATGAGGCATAGAGGCCTAGAAGATTGTGAAAGAATTTACCTTATCAGTGTTGATTGTTTGGAAAGGTGGGCGTGGCACCGTCATACAAAATTATTATCTACATCTAGATAGTTACAGTGTTCTAATATCTTTTGCAAGAAAAGTTTATATAAACTTATATAGTCCATCAAAAACATGTCAGATTCGAATAGTGGGCGTGGCAACGCTATGAAAAATGTTATTATCCTTTAGCTAAAGAGCTATAATAAGTATAAAATTTATATTTTGTACAAAAATATATATTTTTGTTATTAATATGCATAGTCAAGCTAAATGTTGGCTGAATTGGGACAATCAGCATGTGTGGTGTGCATATGAGGCTTGCGAAACGCCTACCGTACAGAAGGATATTATAAATTTTAAAAATAAACTTAATCAAAAATAAAATATATTTGAAGTATTTTATGTTGTGCATTAAAGGTACTTCAAATAAAGTTACTGCAAGTTCAGATTTACAACGAACCGTTTTTCATTTAAAAACCTTATAATATCACTAAGGCCAAATTCCTTTTTTCTTGTAAGTGAAGATAGTGGGGAAAATTATACTAAAACGACTAATACATAACAGTAATATAATACAAAATAAAAATATAAAAAAAATATTAGCAACCGATCACATTTAAAAAAGTATAAACCGAGTGATAAAAGTCATAACTGGCTTAACATAACATAAAGTTAATACATCCAAAAGCACATTCCTTCATACTTCACAAATATGTTTGCAGAAATTTTTTATATGGTATGTTATGTGGTGTCAACGCTTTTGCTCTCAAATATTATAAGTTAAATTTATAAATTTCATTCTATTATTCCCATATGCTGCATATCATAAACATAATGTCCAATACTCAACATACTCGCAACAAGAAATCCCATGTTGCTACAATTGACTTAATGAGCTTGGAGATTTTAAATAAGCATAATAAATGTATTTATGCTAAAGCCTTCGAACACCCTCATGTGTTTATTTTGAGCATTTATTTGTACAATTTATGCATAAATATTTATGTAAAATCCTTTTAATAGGGATAATGACAACAAAAACAAAATCATTGCATATATTCATTTATTTTAATGCCCATAAAGAAGGCCAGAATAAACCTAAAAACGAGGGGAATTTATTAGGGCCCTATTTAAGCATAAAAATAGACTGTTATAGGAAATTTAAATATTAACTATTGAACTATCAACATGTGTTTAATGTTAAAATCTACAAAGACAATGAAGAAGCTTGTAAATTTTACGTGCAATAGTTCAGACATTCTAGGAAAATGACGCGAGATACATCATTAAAATAAATCCAAGTTTTGGTTATTTTTTCATTCAATTCAATTTCAACTTTTGTCTTTTAATTAATAAATTTCAATGTATCCAACAAATGATTTCTCAATACTAAATACAAAAATCTATTGCTTTTTATTTAATCCATTCACTATCTTTGACCCATTATTTTATAAAATTTTTAAATAATCCCATCTCTGCTCCAATCCAGTATGTCTAATACTAAATAGATTAATTAAGTGCTGGTAAAACACAAAATGCTTTTTTTATACAAGCGATTTAGTATCTTTGGCCATTTCTTATATAAAATTTTTACACAATCCCATCTCTGCTCGAATTTCCATGTATCCAATTAATGATTTCTCAATACTAACAACAAAAATCAATTGTTTTTCATTCAATATATTCACTATCATTGACCCATTATTTTATAAAATTTTCACGCAATCCCACCTCTGCTTCAATCCAACATATCCAACAAATGATTCCCGCTACTAAATACAATAATCGATTGATGAAGCAAAAAGAAAATTCTTGTTTCAATCCAACCATTCTCTATCTTTGCCTATTTATTTAATTATATCTTTAAAGAATGCCATCTCTGCTCCAATTATATATCCGACAAATGATACTCGGATACTAAATAGATCAATTGATTGCTGCTAAAAAATAAAGTAATTTTTTCATTCAATTAATTCTAATATCTTTGGCCATTTCTTACTTCAAATTTTTACTCAATCCCATCTCTGCTACAATTCAATATATCCATCAAATGATGTCCAGGTACTAAATACAATTATCGATTGTTGGAAAAAAACTAAAATACTTCTTCAGTCCAACGTTTCTCTATCTTTGCCCCTTTATTTCATTATATCTTTACACGATCCCATCTCTGCTAAAATTCGACTTATCCAACAAATGATTTCAAATACAATACTAAATACAAAACTCGATTGCCGGTAAAAAATAAAATACTTTTTTCATTCAGGCCGTTCTCTATCTTTGGCGATTTATTTCATACAATTTTTACACAACCTCTGCTCCAGTTCAACTTATCTAACAAATGATGTCCTGGTACTAAATACAATAATCGATTGTTGGAAAAAAAAATCTTTTTTCAATCCAATTCAAATACATTTTTTCAAACCTTTTAATTTTTGATTATCTTTACACAATCCCATCTCTGCTCCACATCCAACAAATGATGCCCTGATACTAAATACAAAATTCAATTGCTGGGAAAAAAGAAATTACTTTTTTCATTCAGACCATTCTCTATCTTTGCCCCTTTATATCATTATATCTTTACACAATCCCATCTCTGCTTCAATCCGACTAATCATTTGTTAATGATGCCCCGATACTAAATACAAAACTTAATTATTGGGAAAAAATAAATTACTTTTTTCATTCAGACCATTCTCTATCTTTGGCCATTTCTTACTTAAAATTTTTACACAATCCCATCTCTGCTACAATCTTACATATCCAACAAATGATGTGCTGGTACTAAATACAATAATCGATTGTTGGAAAAAAAAGAAAATTCTTTTTTCATTCCACCCATTCTCTATCTTTGCCCTTTCAATCATTATGTCTTCTCACGATCCCATCTCTGTTCCAATCCCACTTATCCAATAAATAATGTCCCGATACTTAATACAATAATCGATTGTTAAAAAAATAAAACTAAAATACTTTTTTCAATCGAAGCATTCAATATCTTTGCCACATTATTTCATAAAATTTTTACACAATCCCATCTCTGCTCCAATTCAATATATCCAACAAATGATCTCCCGATACTAAATACAAAAATTGGTTGCTGGAAAAAAGGAAAATACTTTTCTCATTCAATCCATTCTTAAGTTTGCCCTTTTATATCATACAATTTTCACACAATCCCATCTCTGCTACAATTTCAACAAATGATGTTCAGATAAATAATATTTTGTAAATATCCATTGCTGGAGTAGTTCCAGTCCCATAAGCTAATTTATTCCAAGTCCCCTGTATACTCTGGCTGCAGCTAAATAGCACTTCAAAGACGTTTGCAAAAAAGTACCTTTTATCTCTTAGCCGATTTAAATTATTTGGTACTATGTTAGCAATCAACCATAAAAGGCAAACAATTTAAGGGCCTTTACAAATTTCTTTCACCTTCTTATTTTAAATAGAGGCCTGTGTGAGAGTGTGTGTGTGTATTTAAATCTCTTTCGTTTTATGCTTGTATTGATGGCAAAATTGCTGTGGTACCATTTTTAATATTTAACGTGTGAAAATTATACAAATGAAATTTTATACAAAATTCATTTTAATATCCTTATTTAAATAGAAACTTAATTTACTTGTTTGTATAAATCATAAAATAATCTAATTAAAGTGTTATATAAATAAAATAAAATAAATATTTGATTTTCAACTATTTGATATCGGTTGGGGATTAAAGAAATACAAAGTTCATATTTTGAGGGAGGCAACACTTAATAAATAATTATATTTAACAGTAAAACAGGATGTCCGCCGGGAGGGTATACTAATTCCTTTGTTTATAATTTTTAATTCAATGAAAGCAATGGGATCTTATAATGATAACTGTTTTATCTAATGTCGGCAATAATGTATAGAATACAATATCAGATAAATGTCCGCCTCTGGTAGCCTCACAATAATGAGCCCTTTTGAGCACATTTTTCACTACATTCTCCCACATTTCACGAGGCAACCCCACAAACTGCTCACCCTTTTTAAATTTGAATTTGATTTGTATAATTAGAATTTCGATAAAAACACACTAAAATACGCTAAAAAAGACATCGATACGTTACTTTAGTGTTTGTGTACATTAGTCAAGAATCATTGTGTACGGTATTTTGTTTGCGTACACATGCACCAACGCTAAAAAAAAGTTAGAGGTTTGTGTTCTTTGAACAGTAGGCTATGATAACGTGACTTTTTTCCAACCCAGTATTTTATGAAAGTGTATTATTTCTTTCAAACACTGCTATAAACTAAGACACAAACAGCCTTAAATTTATTTAAAAATAATTTTAATAAAAATCTTTTTTAAAAATTTTTAACGACTATTTACCTGAAAACACGTATCGTAATCAAATTACTTTTTGATGGATTTTGTAATAAAAGTCGACGTGTATCGTAAAGTAGTAAACATTTTAAAATGGAAATGCAGCTGCGGTCAATATAATAGCACCAGCTGTAATATTCTAAGTTACTTTGTTTTTTTTTTTTTGAGTGTAAAAAACAGTTACATTTTCTATGCTATGGCAGAGTGCATTTGTAGTCAAATTTCGTAACTGTTAATCAGTTATAAAAGATCTTTCGTCAACACTTTTCGTTTCGAGCAGTTAATAAAATATCGCCAGTAGGTTTTTTTAAAATTGTTTTGCAAAATTTCGTAAACAAAAAGTAAAAACGGAAAGTGATAAAAATTTTTTAATAAACTTTCTATAAAATCGTGTAATAATTTTATAAAAATTATATAGTTATGGGTCGCGAAAAGCATTGTTCCCCTGAAAAACGTGAACTAATAAAAAAATGTTGCCTCCAAAGGAGAAATCATATTCTCAAAAAAGGGAATAGCTGCGCTAATATAATAAAATAAATGCCCTAAATTGTGAGCAAAAAGTTTAATCCCGTGGTAGGAAGCGAATTTTGTCATCCTTCATATTAAAACGGACAACTAAAGTAAATCCATTTTATTTGGATACGTCTTATCGTATTCGAAAAGAACACTGAAGATGGCAAACAGCCGAAACCGGTTTGTTCACAAACCAAATTTGACGAGGGTCGACGGAAAACCGTACCCAAATAAAAGTAATTTTAACCCCGTCGGAAAATCCAAGCACATATTAAAGTAAATCCCTTTATGACAGCTACGGAGCTCAAAAAAAATGGATGTGCCGGCAAGCGTGGAAATTATTCGCCGCAGACTTCGAGACAACAGACTCAACGCTTTTAATCCTCGAAAATTGCTGCTCCTTTCCTTCAAGCATGTTGCTTAACGAATATCTTTTGCTAAAGCAAATCTAAATTGCCCAAAGAAAAAGTAAAGAAATGTGCTATGGACTGACGAATCCAAAATTATTCTTCTTGATGGAAAGGGTTCCAGATGTTTTGTCCTAACAGAGAATACAAACAACAATTCACAGCAAAAACTATCAAATATGGAGATCATAGTATTATGATATGGGGTTTGTTTCTCGTATTAAGGTGTGGGTCCTATATACGTGATAAGATTTACATCTGTACTTAGTTCTATAAGCCATAACCAGATGCTGGATCATGCCACTGTGGATGAAATGTAGCGTCATCTTACTCCTATAACGCCTTCAGATACGTATATCCTCCGGTCAGTATTAGTTGCAACTTCAAAAGCCCGAAGCAGGCCGCAGACTTCACTCCTTGCTGAAGAGTTAGAAAGTATTCAACTCCTGGGCCAGAACGCATGAAACTTTATATAATTTTAGAACACGACGGCATTCATACTCACTGGACCTGGACCATTCATTGTGGTCATTGTGAATGATCCGACTAACACAACTCAAACGAGGGCCTCGAAATACACAACTACCGGGATATTCCCAAAGGGCCGACCTCAATAATCCGTCGGAGAACAGCTAAAAGGCTAAAAAGACAAATAGCTGAACTCTGAGGCTTTACTGATTCCCGTGGAAATATAGTAGATTGCTCAGTTGGCTCCTGCTAGCCTTCTAGGAGACTGGGGCTGCCTTTTACCCCCGAAGATACATGTAATAATGGCGAGATTCCGTCAAAACATATCAATGTGTTCCCTGCGGGGTGTCAGCAATTATGTATGGAAGACAATATTCAATAAATAAATGTCCGTGAGGCTAAAATCCCGTGGAATTATAGTGGATTGTTCAGTTGGCTGCTACTAGCCATGAAGGAGTCTCGGGCTCCTTTTTACCCCCGAAGACACATGTAATGATGGTGGATTTCCGTCAAAACATATCAATGTGTGCCCTGGGGGGTATCGGCAATTATGTATGGAAGACAATATCCAATAAATAAATGCCCGTGAGGCTAAAATCCCGTGGAAATATAGTGGATTGTTCAGTTGGCTCCTGCTAGCCTTGTATGAGACTGCGCTTCCTTTTATCCCCGTTGACACAGGTAATAACGGCGAGATTTCGTCAAAATATATCAATGTGTCCCCTGGCAATTATGTATGGAATCCAATATCCAATAAATAAATGTCTGTGAGGCTAAAATCCCGTGGAAATATAGTGGATTGTTCAGTTGGCTCCTACTAGCCTTGAAGGAGACTGGGGCTCCCTTTTACCTCCAAAGAGACATGTAATGATGGTGGATTTCCGTCAAAACATATCAATGTGCTTCCGGGGGGAGAGGGGTGGGTGTGCAGTTGTGGATTCTATATATTGCATCAAAGCCGTTAAGGACTCATCGGTTTATGTAAAAATCCTTGATGAAATTATACTCCCTACGAAATGCCCCTGATGTGGTTTTTGCAACAAAACAATGATCCGAAACACACCGAGGAAATAGCAAAAAAAATGGTGTAACGATAACTCTATTAATATAACGGAGTGACCTGCACATTCCCCAGATTTGCAACCTATCGAAAATCTATGGACGGATTATCTACAATAAATAAAAGTAAGTTGGGTTTTTCTTCCTGACGCTATAACTCCAGAACGCATGAACCGATTTCCACGTGATTGCATTGTTGGAAAGGTCTCGGGCTCCGTGCGGTTTATAGCAAAGAAAATTCAGGAAAATTTTCAAGAGAAAAGCAGGAAAACAGGGAAAATAAGTTTTGACATACAGCGCCATCTCTGATACATAGCGTGTACTACAACGGCACCAGTACGTGGTGTGTGAGTATTCCTCATTAAAATAAGTACGTTTCATTTTAAGTAGATGGCGCCGGTGCATGATATATTGTTCGACAGGTATTCATGCGCACGTGAAATTGAGGTTAAAGTTATTCGTTTCCTAACAGTTCAATTGGAAACCATTAAATCAATCACGCGTCGTGTTCACGAGTTGGAAAACCATCTGCTTTGTTTTTGTTAACGTCAGACCAAAAAACAAAAAATGCAGTTTACCAAAGAACACTTCAATGAAACGGATAATTTGCGGACACGTATAACTTTGGATTCACTTTCACTTTTTACTTAAATTGCACTTAATTTTTGTAATCGAAATGAATTCTTCTTCATCTTTTAATTCCCAAACGAAATGTGTGTTACAAAAAACGAAGCCATCTGGTGGCGAAACGCAGTTCGCCGGGTTTGCTTGTCTACAATAAAATTAACGAGCATTGGAGAGCTATGAGAGAATGTCTAGAAAATTTGGAGTTCGATTAAATTTAAGAGATGCCAGCATTTAGTGGATTCCGGGGGGCTGTGTGATGCGATAAGAGCAATTAAAGGACACGCGACAAAGTATTATAACCATACAATTAATTTATCTATAAGATATCTGGGTAAAATTCTTGATTTATTTTAAGAAAGATTACTAATTTTTATTAAAAATGAGCTGAAGAGCTATTATTTCGACTGTGTAGTTTTTAAAATTTTTAATTAAATTAATTATCGCAGTAGAAACTATTAAAGAAAACCAAATAATTTTCTTACGATAATAAACCATTAATATCAAAGAATTTATTTTTAGAATCGGCCCAATAGTTAAATAGATGTAAACGGAGTTAATATAAATTTGTGCCTGATGCTATTATATTGACCGCAGCTGTATATGTAGGCTTCATTTAAGCCACTTAGCTTTTACGTGAATAATAATTATTTCAATTTCAAGAGTATAAAACATGAATTTATTCTATTTTTTGTTAGGCCTTTGCTGGTTATTATTTTTTTATTTATTTTATTTTAGTTTAGTTTTTGTCAGAAAAAACATATTGAAATTTATTTGAAATTTTATCAAACAAATTTTATACTTTTTCAAATCAATCCATTGCTAAAGTTTTGTTTGATGAATTATTAATTGTGTTACAATTTTCAAAATTTACATTCAATAAAAATGAGTTTTTAAAAAAAAAATATGTTTTTTACTCGTTATCCTTTTTGTAGAGTTTTGCTTAACGAATTTGGTAACATTTATTAAGCATTCATGTCGACTGACTTTTTCTCTTTAATTATATTCCAACTATAGAAAATATATTTTCATACACAGAACATAAAGTTGCAGTCATTTTGCTTTTGATTAAATAAATGAACAAGGTTTTCATTTTCCGAAAACTAAACAAAAATAAAAAGTTTTTCCTTTTTTGTTAGCGAATTGTATTAATTAATTGATCGATGTTTTATTAAATTAAACTTTTGTTTAGTTTCTGGCAGTTATTGGTTGGTTACTTGATTTAGCTTTGTTTCAGTTTTGCTTGTTTTGCCATAAAAGTCAAAATGAAGCTGTTAAAACTTTATTGAGCTTTCGGCTAATTTTTGCTATTGATTTAAAATTTCATTCAAAAACTTTTCTAAGGGCAGCAAAGATAACAAAAAACCTTTATAAAATTTATAAAATCAAAAAATATATTTTATTAAATAAACTCAAAATGAAATTAAAATGCTAAATGCAGGGTGTCCGCCGGGAAGGTATACAAGTTTGTTTTTCTTATAAGTTTTCATTAAATGAAAGCTAATGGATCTTATATTGCTTAAGGTTTCATTTAATGTCGGAAATTTAGCCTCACAAATGGGAGCCTTTTTGAGTACATTTTTTATTACATTCTCATAGATTTCACGCGGTATTTCATTAATTGTTGCGGCAGCAACTTTAAAACTGAATTCTTGAGCTATAGTAAAACGCGGCTTATAGTTTATTGAATGGTTGGTTTTATTACCTAAAAGATTTATATTACAATTATTTATTTTACTGAATTTATTTATTTTACTGCTCGGCGTTGTTTCTAGTATTGACTTTATTTTAATAAAAAAAAGAACAAATTTCAAACAATTACTTTAAATGTAAAAACTCGATTATCAAATGTAAAGTGTTTTTCCATAAAAATAATAAAATTCCTATTGAACAATTTAATCGAGTTATATAATAAAAAAACAAAAATTCATAATTTCAAATTCATTCTCAACATTAATTTTATCACTAATATTTTGTTAGAGTTGCTCAAGCGTTTCTGCTCGACTTTTCAATTATCCCCAGAAATACTTATACGGCCAACACTTTATCATAAGGACGGATCACTCCGCAGTACGGTGGTTGCTGCAGTTTAAAAACCCCGAAGGGCAGCTGGCACGCTGGATTGAATGTCTGCAGAGCTATAACTTCAGTATTGTGCACAGGAAAGGCGGAAAATACAATAATTCAGATGCCCTTTCAAGACACCCATGCAACGTAGAATGCAGACACTGCACAAAAGTAGAGGAAAAGGAGTCCATCATCGATGTGAGGCGTATCCAAATTAGCACAGGAGAAGACTGGTCTGAGGCCCAAAAGGTCAAAAATTATATCGGCCAAGCTAGAGAACCAGACCGTAACAAAATATCGGCAGATAGCCTGCTGGCAAAATCATACTGGGCTCAGTGGAACAGCCTTAAAGTGGTAAACGGTTGCCTATATCGAAATTGGGAAATAGCAGATGCAAAAATTACAACGGATTTAATCGTCGTGCCAAATTCCCGGATAAGATATATAATAAAGCAGTTTCATAATGGTCCCAGCGGCGACCATCTGGGTGTAACAAAAACACTAGAAAAGATAAGACAGCGATTTTAGTGGGTAGGCTGCCCACAATCTGTAGCCGAATGGATAGCTAGTTGCGAGCAGTGTATTGCGGCCAAGGGTCCGACAAGGAAAAGTCATGGCAAACTACAACAGTACAACGCTGACGACCCTTTCCGGAGCAGTCAAATCAGGTGACTGTGGAGGCAAATAAATATCACCATTTTTTTAAACAACTTGTTGTTGAAAGATGTCTTGCATTAGTTCCCTTGTAATCTTAGCTGTATGCATAATAACACCGTCTTTATGATACCACATGCTAATAAAGTCCAAAGCCTACAGTTGTGACGTTAATCATATCAGGATATCGCTCCACATTCATAGTTACCGTTACGCCGTTTTCATTTTCAAAAAAGTAAGGTTTCCTCCTAAATAAAATGCAGACCGGGCTGTCACTTTTAATGGATTCAAAGGTCACTTTTGAATAATTTGAGGATTTTCTATCCGCCAGAACAGTTTATTCTGGTTATTCTCATATCCATTCAAATGAAAAAGTGCCTCGTCACTCCTTATGATTTTTTCATAAAAATCGGGATTGTCATGGACGAGCTATAGCATTCTATTGGTTTATCTAAGGTGGCGTAAATAGTCTTGTCGAAGAAGCTCTTGTGTCAACTGAATCTTATATGGAAACAAATGCAAATCCTAGCATCAAATTGTGACCAAAAGTTGTTCTTTGAAAATCAAGCTGCTGAGCACGCCCTCGAATTGAGGTTAAAGGATTGTTATAAACACTTTATTGAGCAGCAGTAATGCTTTCAGCCGATCTTTTAATACGTTGCAGGCCGACCATCTGCAGTGCCTCTTTTTTCTAAATCATTCGCTACACGATAAATAGTGCGTTTTGTTAGCATAATTTCGCATAATTTTCTCATCCTCACATTAATCGTTGATTGATTTTGATAAAATGTTTTAACGATTAAAGCACGTTGGTTTATCGAATATTTTTCCATAATAAATTTGCCACATGTGTACTTTAGGTGTGCCAAATATGAACTGTCAAGTCTACTTATTACCAAAATGACAGAAAAACAAAGTAGTATACCACCTTACCGCCGCACACCCTGTATTTGCAAAAAATTTTATTTAAAATTTTTTTTTTGATTTGTTTTTCTAATGCGTCCTTAAAATTACATATAAACCATCCTTTCCTAATAACTGTAAAAGTTTTGTGCTTAAAATAAACTATAAGGAGTGCTGGCTGAAAGATTTTCCTTATTTTTAATTAATAGTTTTTATGCAACGCCCTAAAAGTATGCTTTGAAAAATTTAATTAAACAAAAACAAAATCTTGCACAAAATTTTTGCAAAAACCTTTTGAGTATCTTGCTATTATATTTTTAATAATTGTTAAAACAATTCTTATTATCCATATGCTTGGAAAAATGCTAAGATGGTGGCGAAAAAAAAAAACAAAAACAAAAGTATTCTTTGGTGAAATTAATAGCTTAAGACCAATTTCCTTAATTTCTAATTGTTGGAGAAAATTATTAGAGATAAAATGGATATAGACCTACAGGATTTATATAATCCTCAATAACATTTGATTTTATAAAAGGTAGTTCTACATTTCATGCTCTTCTAAGATTCTGTACTGCTATTATGAATAACTTAAAAGAACATCAATGCACTTTTGCGGGTTCTCTTGATAATGAGAAAGCCTTCGATAATTTATATTATAATCGCATGTTATTTGGTATGATGAGAATCGGTTTTAGTCCATCAAATATTAAACTCTTTAACAGCTCTTTTAATGACAAGAAAATTTGCACTCAAATTGAGAACAAGTTATATTAACATTTCTTGCAGTGTTCCAGAAGGCTCTGTTTTGGCTCCTTTTTTCTACAAAATTTTCATCCCTGATTATACACATGAATTTTTTGGCTCGAAAAGCATATTTTGTAGTAATGACTAGCTTCCTAATGCCGAGGTGAGTATCCTCTTGTAAATATGCTGTTGTTCCAGAAAGTAAAAATTAAAGCTATTATTACAGGGTAATAAAGTCTAATTTGAAAACAGTATAAAATACCTTTTGGCGTAAATTTTAATAAACTCTTGAAATTGAACAATCAGGTTTCTTGCAAGGCTACTCAAGTATAAGGAGCTTTTGCATCATTGTTTAAGAGAAAAAGTTTGCCGGTGAAAACTAAACTTCTTTTACAAAAAGTAAGCGTAAAACCAGTTTTTCTTTATGAATCTACAATATGGTTTAGAATTACGAGAAGAATAATGAAAAGATTAGAAATTTCCGAGAGCCATATTATGCGAAAATGAATAGAAAGGCACCAGAAGACAATAACAAAACCTTTTTATATAAATTTATATCTGAGAGGGCAAAGATATCTTCTATTTCTTTTTACTTCTTCAAATTAATGAGAAATTTTGTTGAGAGGTTGTCTTACTTTGAAGGCAGGGAAATAGAGAACTTAGGATTAGTTAGTTAAAAACCAAATATGGTTCCTCAATTGGCATCTTACATGTATTGGGTGTTTCAACAGGAAAGTGTTTTTCAATTGTGGCAATACCAACAGCATGATAGTTTAACATTGGGTTTTTTGACATGTTCGCAGTAGATTCATTGGCAATTGTTGCAATTAACTCAATTTCGCACAAAAATCGCATTAAAATAATTAAATTCCACTATGAAAATTGTTGTTTTGTTAAAGTGATATTTTCGGACAACGTAATCGTCCTTTTGAGACCGCTATTAAAAATTTTAATCGGCAGGCTCGATACAAAATATGGAATCATCAACGCGTATTCGATCGGTTCGTTCAACTGAAAGCATCGCAGCCATAAGCCACGTGTTGAAGCAGATGCAAATTTGTCAGTTTCTTGACGTTCTCAACAGTTTTGTTATCCGAAACCACGAATTTTACGTAAAGATTTGACTTTAAAGCCTTGCAAAGTTTAAATGGTTCAGCAGTTGAGCTTGAACGCCCATTCCCATCGCAGTAGGGTCGCTCAATTCAATCATTTTTTCAATCGAAGCCCATTTTCATTTGTCAGGGTATGTCGACAAGAAAAACTGCCGCAATTGGGCTTCTGAAAATCCTGGAGCGATTATTGAAAAGCCTTTGCATGCTCAGCGTGTCAATGTATGGTGAGCTTTGTGCTCTGGAGGCATGATTGGGCCATTTTTTGTTTTTTCAAGATGAGGCTGGAAATGTGGAAAAGGGAAATGGATCACGCTATCGCGATATGATGTGATGTGATAAGGTTTACATCTGCACCGCCAGTGAGCCATAATCAGATGTTGGCCATTACCACTGTGAATGCAAAGCAACGCCATTCACGCCCTAGACGGCCTTCGAATCCGTGGATTCTCCGGTCACTCCAAGTAGCAATTTCAAAAGCTCGAAGTAGGTCGCAGCCTTTACTCCTTGCTGAAGAGTTGGAGACTATCCAACTCCTGGTCCAGAACGCATGAAGCTTAGTATAATTAAGAACACGACGGCATTTATACTCACTGGACCTGAACCATTCATTGTGTTCATTTTGAATGATCCGACCCACAAACTCTCACGAGGGCCTTGAAACCACAACCACCACGATATTCCCATATAGGGGCCAACCTCAATAACCAGCCAGAGAACAGCTAAATGTCTAAAGAGAGAAATAGCGAACTCTGCGAGCTCACTGATTCCCGTGGAAATATGTGGATTTTCCAGATGGCTTCTACTAGCCTTTAAGGAGCCTGGGCTCCCTTTTACCCCGCAAAACACCAGTCTAGATGGAATTGTAGTCTACAAAAAGACAATCATGTGCCCCCGGGAGGAAAGCTACCGCGATATGCTAACAATACATTTTTGACCTTTTATTGATAATGTGGACATCAGTGAGATGTGGTTTTAACAGGACGTAGCCACATGTCACACAGCCAAAGAAACAACCAATTTATTGCAAACCAAATGTCCCGAACTTATAATTTCACGACAATCAGCAGTTAAGTGGTCAGCCAGATCATGTGCTAAAACACCACTGGTTTATTTTTTGTGGTGCTGCGTTAAGGACAGAGCCTATACGGAGCCAAACGAATCGATTTCTGCCTTAAAACTCAAAATCCGTGTTAAAATAATTAACGAAATAGAACCACCATGTTGCCAAAAAGTGATTAAAAACTTTGATAAAAGAATCGACATCTGCCAGCGTGGTCGTCGTAGATATTTTCGAAAAAATTGTTTTTCATTCATAATTTCCGAACTTTTACCTTTGAATCATCTTAATATAATTTTATTTTGTTTCAGAAAACAAACATATTGTTAAAAAAAGCCTTTAGAAAATAGCTTTCCCAGTCGAAACTCTAAGCAAGTACTACTCCTGGCATCCACAAGGGGTACTTTTTGTCATTTAATTGTTGTTTAATATTTTTTGTTTTAGCTTAAAATTGAGTTTTTGCAAAAAGTTAACAAATTTGTGAATAAATTACACACTTATATGTATTACTACATTCAATACATGATTGAAATCCTAAAAGTAGGCCACAAAAAAAATTATTTTAATCAGGCCAAACATAAGTTTGCTTTTTTTGTTATAACGTCGTCAACCAGTTGCAATTGTTTACGAAATTGGTAAAATTTTTAATTAATTTCTATTTATTAGGAAGTGCTAAATAATATTTAGTAGTTGTTGCCTAAAAGATATGCTACAAAATATTACTAATTTTTAAAATTAACCCTGTAATTACAGCTAAAAATTATATTTATTCCACTTATTTATTTACTGTAAATTTTATAGTTAAAAAGGCCATGTAATTAAGAATTTTGTGTTCTTAAATAAATGACCGTAAAATAAACTGTCGGTAAAGTCTGTGAAGCCAAGGAATAAAACAAAAAAATAATTGAATAAAACCTAAGAGAAAAACTAAAAAGAGTCTAGTATACTTTATACTTTTGTAAATATCATAACTAACAGCTGACAAAACATTAATAATGAAAGAATTGTTGCAAAAACAGCACAAAGAGGGTAAATGGGCTAAAGGTAGCTCTTAATAAAAAAATAAAAATAAAAATTGAAAACTATTGAAAAAAACCTTAAGGAAGCAATTTTTCACCACATAGCACGTTTATATTTAATGCATTTGCTTTTCTTCCCCTTAAAAAAAAAAGAACGCCTAAAATTATGCAACTATTTTTAAATTATCTTTTAGCTCTATACTTATGCAATTTAAAATTTTAAGAATTTATAAATATCACAGCACACTGATAAATAATTTAAGCCAAAAATTCAATTCTCTATAAACCTAAAATATTCATTAAAAATGCAAGTTGTGGTAAAAAAAAAATATGTTTACAATGCGATTAACAAGATTATTCTGTAATCATTGGGTATTATTAAAAATTAATTGTTATGTTTGTATATTATTAATTAAATTTTAATATATTTGCAGCAAATATTAAATCAACAATAAACAAACAATTTTTCTTTGCATAACAATAAGCTTTACGCTTTTTTGCACAACTAAATATGATTAAATAACTTTATTTTCCAGTCATTATTAACGAATGGGATAACATTTAAAAAAAAAAGTACCTTTCTGAAAGTGTAGATTTTGGAGAAGGAAACTGTATTTTCAGAAAGTAGCCTTATAATCAACTACTTTTGTAAAAAAAAAGTACCTTTCTAAAAAAGTACATTTTGAAAAAGGTACTCTCCGTAAAATAATTTCACTTTCAGAGAGCAACTTTACCTTTTGAAAATGTACCTTACTGAAAAAAGACATTTTGAAAGCGATGATTTCTTTGAAATAAGTGCATTTTAAAAGACTTTCTTTAGGAACAGTAAATTTTGAAAAAAGAGTACTTCTGAAATAAGTACTTTTCTGAACAAGCACTTTTGAAAAACAAATCCGCTTAAAATTATTACAATTTTAGAGTATTTTAAAAATCACTAACTAAATCACCAAAAAAAGGTACTTTCTCAAAAGTACCTTTCTGAAAAAGTACCTTTTTGAATGGAAAATCTATTTAAAATATTTTAAAGAGATGTTTAGATCAGTAAAATAAAAAAAAATAATAAAGCACTTTTTAAGAAAATACTTTTAAAGAAAGTACCATCACAATGATTGCATTTTCATAGATTACGTATTTAAATCAGTAATTTAAAAGAAAATAGTTTTTATTTTTAAATATAAGAGTATCATAATTTTTAATATATATTCCTTAAAGAAAACTAACTAAGCAACTCTAAAAGCATATTTCTAAGAGAGAAAAACTTCTTGAAAAATTATTTTCAGCAAAGTGTCCGTAAGCGAAAAGTATGTCTCCAAGTAAATAAACTTCATTCCTGGGAACTATTCTTTAAAAATATTTTCCTTTAAAATAATATGAAATTTAAGGTGAAGAAATAAATTTGAAAAGTACCTTACCAAGTACCTTAAAAAAGTACCTTAAAAAGTACCTTTGAGAAATACCTTAAAAAGTAACTTAGAAAATGCTTTTCAAGCACCGCAACTGTTAAAAGGTATTACTTTAAGGAAATACCTTTACGAAAACTGCTGTTTAATAATTCGTTTGGAAAGGCCCATTTTTTAATGTGTCTAAAAAATCCCCATTTCCAAGAATGTACCTCTAAACCTGCGTTGATCTAATAACATAACTAATTAAATAATTATTGAAATAAATAATTTTTAAATACAAACCTTCAAAAAGCTACTTTTGAAAATTGTTCAATTCTGTTAAAAATGATACCTAAAAAATAGTACCTTTTGGGGAAAAATATATGATTTGTTACAAATAATCATAATTAAAAAAAAACTTAATTTTAAAATATTTTTTTTGAAAGATGTATACTTCAAAATATTACATTTTTAAACACCTCTCTAAAAAGTTACAAAAAGGTACCTAAAAAATAGTAGCTTTTGGGGAAAAATATATCATTGGTTAAAAATAATCCTATTTTTTTTTTAAATTAACCCTTAATATGTTTCTTTTAAAAGATGTATACTTTGAAACATAACGTTTTTCAAAACCCCTTTAAAAATTCTCAAAGAGGTACCAAAAAAATAGTACCTTTTGGGGAAAAATATATGGTTTGTTAAAAATATTCATGTTTTAAAAAAATTAATGTTTAATATATTTCTTTTGAAAGATGTATACTTCGAAACATAACGGTTTTCAAAAACGCTCTAAAAAGTTACAAAGAGGTACCTAAAAAATAGTACATTTTGCGGATAAATACATGATTTGTTAAAAATAATATTAAAAAAACAATTAAATCTTAAAATATTCCTTTTGGAAAATAGAAATAGAAAATTTTTTAAACAACCCTCCAAAGGATAAATGCTCTAAAGGAGGAAAGGTAATTTAATAAATTATACATAAAAAAGTACCTTTAAAATAAAGGCATTATAAATTACAAAAAAATAAAAAAGAAAAACAATTAAGAAAAACTCTTAAACATATTTCGGAAATCTCTCAGACATAATTGCCTTTTTGCAGGCTGCAGGGCCTTAACATCAAAACTTTTTTAAAGACAGTATCTTTTTCTAGGACCGTACCTTTTTCTAAGACAATACCTTTTAAAAAATATATTTTCTTTAAATTAATTGCCTTTTCATAGAATGCCCTCAAAATCAATAATTTGAAAAGTACCATTTTAAAAAGTACCATTCTGAAAAAGTACCTTTTGAAAAAATGGATTTTTAAGATGGCCTCTTTTAACAATACACTTAAAATGAGGGCTACCCCACATATAATATTTTTTTTTTATATATATTAAAAGTATTTGTTGTAGAGCATAGTGAAATCACCAGAAGAGAAGACAACTTAAATGTTTTTTTAATTTTCTCTTTGTTATTTTTCACATAAAAGTATTTTTAATTTACAAACGAATTTTTCATTGCTTATTTTTGTTTTCATAACAATAATTACTTCCAAAAGAAACCAAGAAAAAATTAAATTATAATAAATAGTAGAGACTAGTGTTGCTCTTCTTTTCCGTTGTGGTAAAAGAAGTATCTTTTTTAATTTAGCAATAATTTTTCCTCTTTTCTATATAATCGTCTTCATATCCCTGTTACACTCTTCAGTGCTTTAACATATCATATGCTTATAATAAGTATAAACATTTTTTTATAACATAAAATATAACAAAAATTGTTCACACTTTAAACAATGTACTTGTAGTGCTGCTTCTTTGCCACTTACAAAATGGAAAGGAAAAAGGGCAAACGACAAATAGAGTACCGTGTCACTTTCAATGGATGATAAATGTGTGTGTGTGTTTGTGTATGTGTGTGTTTTAATATGTTGGGGCCCCTTTAAATACTTCAACTATTTTCTTCAAACAAAGCTCCTAAAAGTATGTCATGCTTTTTCACACATTATTCTTTGCTTACCACACTCCAAAGATACACTAACACACTTGCATGTTTTTGAGTCAACATAGAGCGTTGTGTTTAAAAGTTTTTCGTTTGTTTACAAACGGAAATTGTTGTGTTGGTGGCTTAAAATAATTTTACAACATAAAGTAGGGAAACAAAAATCTTTTTTGCTCTCGTCCTTGCATTAAGGTGGGTATAGTTAGGAAATTGTTATTAAAATTAGAAAAATTAAGTAATTCAGCAGTTTTACACAAAATTTATGGAAAGGAGAAGCCTGAACCCAAAAGCATACTTTGTATCTAAGATATTTAAGTCTTATGCTTTAATTTTAATTAATTTTAAAGACTATAAAATAAGACACAGGAATGCTTGTACTCTATGAATATTCATTTCTTTGTGACAAATATTTTAGTACAATATTTTTTAGTCATAGTTATGTTAAAAACTTATTTAGGACAAATTTAACTTTTAAAATACTGCAGTGTAACAAGAAAGTTTTTTTTTGTTGTACAAAGTAATTTACACAATAATTGTTATAAAAAAATTTATTTAGAGATCCTGCTTATGGCAAATATGTTTGCAGGACAATGAAATTATTTTTCAAATTCCAAGACAATTTTAAAATTATATGTCGTTACAGCCATATTTCAATGGAAGAAATTTTTTTTTTTTAATGTCAAGCTTTTTTGCTAAATTTAAGTTTAAGTTTTTAGTACAAAAATAAAAAAATAATTGTTTTAGCAAATTTTTCATAAGGAACTTTTATAAACAATTTTTTACAGCAACCATTTTTTCGAGCTGTTTTCAAAAATTCATTTTTTTAATTTTTAAGTACAAAAATTTTTGTTAAAGTTTTTAGTACAAAATCTTTCAGATCAACACTCAATTAAAATATTTTAATGGAACAAAAATGGAGGTATAGCAAAATACTATGCTTTGTGCTAACTTTTAGTTTAACTTTTTAGTACAAAATATTGTAGATCGACACTAATTAATAAGAAAAAATTTTGCTTTTCATATTTTTCATAAAGAATTATTATGAACAATTTTTTCAAAAATATTTTTTTCAAACTATTTTCAAACAATTTTTTTTTTAATTTTTTAGTACAGAAATTTTTCTTTAAAATTTTAGTATAAAAAATTTAAATAGAACAAGAATCAGAGCATAGCGAAATGCTTTGTGCTAAATTTTAGTTTAAGTTCTTAGTACAAACTCTTTGAAATCGACACTAAATCAAAAAATTTAGCTTTCACAAATTTTTCATAAGGAATTTTAAGTTTTTTGTACACAAATTTTTCTTTAAATTTTCTGTAAAAAAAACATTTGAGATCGTCTTAACTAAACAATTCTAATTGGACAAATTATTTATTATGACTTTCGTTACAGAAACATTTTCTTTAATTTAAATTGATAAAACTGCTCTCAGAAAATTTATTTTTTTTTATTTTTTTAGCACAAAAAATTTTCAATAAAAAATCATGCATCTTCAAAGAGTTGCAAGAAATACTATTATTTTTAATAAAAAATCAGCTATAAAACAATATCTTTTAGAATTTCTTTTAAGGCTTTTAGTACACAATTTTTTAAATTGATATTTTCTTCGAATCTATTTTTCTTTTTAGTTTTTAAAATAATGTGTAAACAAATTACCGAAAAAATTATATTTTCTGTGCAAATGTTTTAACATATTTTTTTTTATTTTTTAGCACAAAATGTTTAGAATCTACAATTGTTCTGTTTGATGCCAATTTGTATAGTACTACAAAAAATTTTATAGTTTTGTTAGAAACCCAATTATAAATAAATTAGAAACTTTAAGACAGTTTTTTTATTTTTATTTTTAGTACAATATTGTGAGGTTTTCTTAATTGAAAATTGAAATTGTTACAGATAAATTTTAATTAAGAGATTTCGTTTTAGAGAAATATATTACATAAGAAAATATTTTACTCAATTTAATTTTTCTTAGCCTTATTAAAAAACCTTTTTTTTGGGACAATTATTTCAAAGCTTAGTGCTTTCAGAGTAAAGTTAAGCCTATTATAGAGAAAGAAGTCTGTCTTTGGAATTCTTCTTTAAAACAAATTATTGAGTAGCTGTTTGAAAGCAAAAAAAATTGTATAACCTAATTTAGTGCCTACAGAAATTTAGTTTGTCGTAAGGATTTTTGGGACAAATATTTTTATGTCTACTATACTATAATTACTATAATACTATAATTTTTTTTCAAAAAAATTAGCTTATTAGAAACAAGGCCAAGCATAAAGTATAAAAAAAGTTGCAATTAAAATTTTTTTCCCTTGCAAACATTTTGGGACAAATTTTTTCTTAATTTTATTTTAAAAAAATGTCGTCAAAAATTCTAAATAATCCTACTTAGTTTTTTGTAAAAAGCAGCAAATATATTTTATAAAAATTTGTTTACAAAAATATATATTTAAAAGAATTGTTTTTGGGACACATTTTATATAGAAATATACAGCAAATTTGACAAATTTTTCTATATTTATTTTATGTAAACAGCTTTTCTTTTAGAAAAATATTTTTGGATATTGTTTTCTGTGGAATTAGTTCTTTTCGAGAAACTTATCAGGAACAAGTTTTATGTGACAAATTTTTCTACAGAAAAATTCTTTTGGAACAAGCTGTTTCCAAAACAATTTCGTTTAAAGCTGCGAAGATTATTTTATAAAAGAACATGTGTTTTTGGCTTAATTATTTAATGAATAAATTTATGCTATAAAAATTTGAAATGATTTTAGGCACACTTTTTTGCTAAAATTGGGACAAACAAGTAATTATTAATTTTTAATCCACTTTTTATTCAATATAATAGAATGAATTAAACATTAAATTATAAAATATTAATCAAATAACTATTAAACAGATTTTAAAAACTAAATTTCGTTCAAATGTTTTATAGAAACATATGCCAGTAGAAAGTAATTCTGGACCATAATTTTTATTAAAGAATATATTTACGTTAGTTAATTTTCTTTGGGGCAAATTAAAACTAGCTAGAGAAAAAACTTTAATTAAATATTTTCTTTTGCAATAAATTAAGCAAAATTTAAAATATATTTTTAACGAAAATTTTTTTTGTGACAAATTTTTTTTGGGACAAACTTTTTGAAAGAAATTTTAAATTTTTTTTCAATTTTACTAACCGATATTAAGGAGATAAATAATGAAAATATTTAGTTAAGTAGAAGAAATCCTTATGCTAACAACAAGAACTTATTAAAGTGATACAGAAAATTTTTATTAAAAAAATGTAATAATTCTAAAATTGCTTTTTTTTAATAATCCCCCATTTCTAAGACAATAATAAAAATGGCGTTATGCGTCTTTTATATTTAATTAAATGCTTAAATACACAACGGCCTGGCCTGATGAGTTTTGAAAAGTCTTAAGCAAACAATTATAGACATTTAACTGTAACCACACTATATTCAATTGAATTTCCACATTTCAAACCGTATGTGTTTCACCAACTCAAACTTGGTGGAAAAATACCACAACAACGACAACATATTAACACCATAATGTAGTGAATGGCAATTTTGGTGTTTAAGAAGAACGTGCTAAGAATTTTCAACTAACATTCTTTATTCCAAAATTTAGCCTTAAAATATTACCGTCACACTTAATATATCAAACCCTCCTTAAAGTATGCTTCAGTTGAGGTTAAGCTAACATATTATTGATTTTTTTAATCAAAATTTAATGTGTTGATGTTTAGACTATTTGGAATTTTCTTTTTGTTTTGAAACAATTTTTAAGTTGTCATTATTTATCGTTTTGAAATTTTGCAATGTTTTAATTTTTGTGTATTTATATATTTGTGTGTGAGTGTATGTGTGCGTGTGTATGTGTAAATATTTTTGAAATTTTTTATTAAACGACTCAAAAGTTTTTGTTTTCTACACACGTATCCTAAGGGAGCCAGAGCAGTTTATTTTACGTATTGAATAAACAAAAAAAAGGAACAAAAGTTTTGCTGTCTGGTTGGTTGTTGATTTGCGAAATATCAAAGAAAAATAATATTTTTTTCCAGCCTAGGGGTATGCTGTGTTCCAATAATGAAATAAATAACTGTATATGGAAGTCGATTTCTTAAAGGAGTAACAAAACGAACTCAGAAACAAACTGTTCTACGTGAAAAAAAGAAATTTCATGAATTGTTAACAGGTCGCTTTTTTACGAATGTAATAACCTAACATTACCTGCCAGCTATACTCTTTGAAAGAGCTAGCTTTTGTATAGTAGAACAGCCCTTGCGTCCTAGTGTTTCGATTATGTTAAAACAATAAATCAAAATAAATTTTACAGACTTCTAGTAAAATATCTCTAATTCAGTCTTTTTATATAATTCCTATAGCCAAATAAAAAACATGGTTGTGATATGATTACAAGAACCATATTATGTTGCCTGCAAAAAAAATCCTAATTGTGGCTTACAACAATCAATAGGGTTATTAAACAGTTTAAAAAATTTCACACTGCTGCTATGAAAAGTTTTATTTATTTTGAAATTTAAAATTGACTTCTTAATTGATTCATTTAATTATTTAACTAAAAAATGTTTCCTTTTATTTTTTTTATTAAATTTTTAAGTTATTAGATTATAAATAATATACAGTAAATAAATTTTTTAGTTACATAAACATTAGATATTAATTTTGCCTTGTTGTAAGCCGTCTATAAAAAAATTTAAAGAATGGTTGTTATATGATCACAAGAACCATAATATATTTTCTGTAATATAATAAAAAAAAATCAGCAAGAAATTTGTTTTCTAAAACAAATTAACAAGAAATTTTGATTAACATGACTCAAATCTTTATTGTATTACGAAGACGAAAGTTCGGTAATTAGGAATAAAAAATGATATCTGGCAAATGTCCACCATGATCACGCTGACAGATGGCGATTTTTTTTAACAAAGTTTTTGATCAGTTTTTGGCAAAATGGTAAAATAGGGTTAATCACTTCATTTTGAGTTTTAAGGTTAAAATTGATTCGATGAAGCCTCTATAGACTCTGTCCTTAACATAGCTCTAAAAAAAAATAATCCAGGTTAAATCACACAGTCTGGCTGGCCACTTAACTGCTGATTGTTGTGAAATTATGCGATCGGGAAATTTAGTTTTCAATTAATTGATCATTTCATTGGCTGTGTGACATGTGGCATCGTTTTGTTGAAACCACATGTCAGTGATATCCACGTCGTCAATAATAGGCCAAAATTGAGTTGTTAACATCTCGGCATAGCGTAATCCATTGACAGTTACCGCATTTCCAGCTTAATCATTGAAAAAAAAACAGCCCAATTACAGCCCAGACCACATAGCGCACCACAGTGACACATTGAGCATACAAAGGCTTATCAGCAATTCCTTTACGGGTTCCATAACCCCCAAATGCATCAACTTTGCTCGACATACTGTGAGAAGTGAAAATGGGCTTTGCCTGAATAAATGATTTAATTCAGAAAAACCTGTCAGTTGTTCCTGAATGACTTTAGTGAATTTACGATGATGTGAATGGTCGATCGGCTTCAATTCCTGCACCAGTTGAAGCGTGTAAGGCTCAAAGCCAAATTCAAATTTTTGGCATGTAGTGATGTTGGATAACCCCAATTGTTGAGAATGTTGAGGAATTGACAAATTTGTATTTTCTTCAACAGTGTAGACCTGGTCAAACACGCGTTGATGTTCGCAGATTTTAATCGAGCCTGTCGAATCAAATGTAACGACCAAAATCTTAATAAAGGTCCCAGGCGGACGATTATGTTGTCTGAAAATATAACGAATTTTAAGAAATGTAAATTTAACAGAACGATTTTCGTGCGTAATTGAGTTCATTATAACAATTGCCAATGCATCTGCTACGAATATGACAAAAAACTAAATGTCAAAACCAGCATATTGTTGGTGTTGCCACAATTGAATTCCAGACCGTCGAAGCCAACCTACATCCCCACTTCTTGAAATAACTTTTTGCGGAAGGAGATCTCGCAGTAATTTCATTGTAATCCTGCCTGTATGCGTTGTGGCACCGTCTTGTTAATACCACATGTTAACCAAGTCCAAAGCATGCAGTTGTGGCATTAAAATCTTTTCAATCATATCATGGTATCGCTCCCCATTTATTAAAGTAAAGTCCAATGAGTCCTTCTGATCGAACTGCATACCAGACTGTCACTTTTAATGGATGCAAAAATGACTGTTGAATAATTTGAGGGTTTGCCATTCCCCACAACCGATTATTCTGTTTATTCTAATGGCAAAGTGCCTCGTCACGCATTATGATTTCTTCATAAAAATCGGGGTTGTCATGGGCGAGCTATAACATCCTATTGGCATATGTAAGGCGGTGTAAATGATCTTGTGAAAAAAGCTCTTGTGTCAACTAAATCTTATATGGAAACAAATGCAAGTCCTTGTGCAAAATTGTGGCTAAAGTTGTTCTTTGACGACCAAGCTTCTGAGTAGAGAACACTTTCTTGAGCAGCAGTAATGTTTTCCGCCGATCTTTCATTATGTTAAGGGCCTATCACCTGCAGACCTTTCTTTCTTCGAAAACATTCACTGCACGATAAATAGTGCGTTCTGTTGGCACATTATTTCTCCCAAAAATTTCACGTAACTTTCTCATCGCCTCAGTAATCGATGACTGATTTTGATAAAATGTTTTAACGTTTATAACACGTTGGTTTATTGAATATTTTTCTATAATAAATTTGCCAGGTATCTACTTCACGAGTGACTATGAGTATGAACTATCAAGACTACTTATTACCAAAATGGCGGCAAAACAAAGTAGTATACTTTCGCAGCGGACACCGTATATAAAGAAAGCAAAAGAATAAGAAATGCAATGTGAAGAAGTAGAGCATAAAGGCCAGCAATTTTAAAGCCAGACAAACAATTTTTTTTTTTAATTCTGCCACACGCATTTGCGTGTTTTCCATTAATTTTTTTTATTTATTTTCTTTTTCTGTTTTATTTTTAATATTTTTTGTTTGACTTGTTTAAAAGTTGCTTAGAACGCTGTTTGGTATTTGTAGATGTAAAATATTTAATTTAACTTTTTGATTTTCTTTTAATGCTGTAACTCTCTCTCTCTCTCTCCTTCATTAAAATTATTCTTAAGTTTTTATTTGCTTTTGTCCTTGTTGTAGTTGTTGTTCTTGGTCCTTATATCCTTTCTTAGTTTGGGGAAAGCAAAAACCGAACAATTAGAAACAATAAAGATGGCCAAAATACTGATTAGAATTAACAATAGACTGTGTAGATTCCCACTCTCTCTATCTCTATCTCTTTAATATTACAGTTGTTGGTATAAAATTTCTCAACTTGCTTGTTTTATAATTGCTTGCATACTTTTAGGCGTTTAGGAATTTTAATTTTATTTTCTCTATTTTATCTTAACTTTTATTTACATTTTAACACTTTGTTTAAGTTGGAAAACGTTTTTCTAATGCCTTGATAAAAACAGAGTTTTGTATTATTGTCATCTTAAGTTTTATTATTTTGTTTTGTTGTTGTTTATGTTGTTTTCTAAGAAAAACTTAAAATTGTTTCAATTGTTTTGCACGAGTTTTCATGTTTTAATAGAAAAAGTTTTTTCTTCTTCTTATTATTATAATAAGTGTGAGAAATTGCTTAAAGGAGTTTTTATATTTTAATTTTTAATTGAGCGGAATAATTCATAAAATGTATTTAATTGATATAAAAAGAAGATAGCAAATAACCTCCTAATTCAACAAGGAGCACTAAGATTTTAAAACCCAATCACTTTTCCAAAAACTCCAAACAGTGCCAGGACTGTTAGTTTTTTAAGGACAGTGTATATCCTTAAATATTGTAGTACATTTCCAATTTGTGCTGTGATTTGATCGACATTAAGGTAAGTGAATTTAGGCGTGACCTTGGATTTGTTATATTTATTCCCCTTGATTACTTTTTAATTCACAAATAAAATTCACAATAAAATTAAAGGTTAATGGCAACCGTAACCGCATGAGCAATTTGCGACAGGATTCAGTGACCTGAAACCAGAAGAGTAGCAATCATGTGCTCAAGATTTTATTACTTCTTCCTTCCCATTCCGTCAGTAAGAGTAAAGCTAAAAGACTAAAACACAAATAGCTGAACTTGGGGGCTTTACTAATTCCCGTGGAAATAAAGTGGAATTGTCCAGTTGGCATCTGCTAGCCTTGAAGGGGACTGGGCTCCCTTTTTATGCCCATTGACACATGTAATGATGGTAAGATTCCGTCAAAACATATTAATATGCTCAAGCGGAGAGTATGAAGTTGGATAGGCAATTTAGCAAGCCACCCGTCGATCGCTAAGTAAGCTGTTGAACTCAAAATACCTGACAAGATGAAAATTAATCATAGTTTCCATCACTTTAGAAAGTGCGGAACATATTACAATTGGGCGGTAATATTCAGGGTTTTTGGATTCAACCTTTTTGGGGATTGGGATTATATTAGCAGCCTTAAAAACACTTTGGAAAATCGTCGGCATGATACAACGTGTTGAAAAGGGCTGCTAAGGGATGCACTAGCGTCTAAGAGGTGCCCCTGTAGGCTAGTAGGTAGTGTACTAGCTTGTCAGTATGGGGGTTGTGGGTTCGATTCCCAACGAAGACCTTGGTTTTTTTTCATTACAAAAATAAAAATTGACTGTCGGTGGGGCTGTTCAGCGATGAAGGCATAGTCGCTGTTGCTGTCTTTATACGGCAGTTAATTTCCGACTTAATTTTCACTGCCTGTTTCATCTATTCTCTATCCCTTTCCTAAAAGAACGCAGCACGGTACTTGACTAAATAGGCATTGTTGCCTGAAGTGCTACTTCTCTTTTAAAAAAAAAGAGTACTGTTTCTAGACGAGCATCATTTCAAATTGGACAAGTTGTGTTTGTGTACTTCCACTACAGTCACAGTTCACTTGTTGTCTTCAAATTCAAACTTTGTGCTGCACATCTCATTGGAAAAGATTTATTTTTGTCTTCACAAGATTTTTTAAATTAAAAAACAATTAAATTTTTTTATTTTGTTAAATTAAAAATTTTATTTACTTTTAAATTGAAAAACAAGAGAAATTCCTGAAGAAATATTTTTTAATAAACCAACAACAAACTCTTATACTTAAACACACAAATAAACTCAACCACACTAAAGCATTCCCACCTACACTGAGAGACATTGAGTAGGAATTTTTATTTATTTTTACTTCTTCATTATGCAATTTAAAATGAAGCTGCAGGCAGAAATACAATTCATGCAAATAAATGATAAAAATAAACAATTTCCAAAATTAAATATGTTTTTCATAACTTGATCACAGTTGGTTTATGGTAAAAATATTTTTGTATTTTATGTTATGTGTCCTCCTTACAACAGTATTAAATAGAAGAAGAAGACGTTTAAGAAATTATTTATTAAAACAATTTTCTTTAGAAAGTTATTTGATTTACAAGAATTTTCTAATTGTTTGCCATTGTTGGAATATTGAAAACAAGTTAACTATCAAACGATAGTCAAATTATAGTTCAACAAGAATCTCGGTCTCCATTACAATGAAAAGGCAATAAATTGTAAAAATATTTGATTTAAGTCAATAATTTTTGGGCAGAAAATATTTGTGTGTGTGTGTGTGTCTTAACATTAATAATGAAGTGATTGTAGAATTTGTAAGAAATTCTGTACAGCTTTTAGGGAAAATATTTAAACATAATTTAAAGTTGGTTATGGTGAATATCAAGTTTAAGAAATATTTATTTCTTGCAGCTTAACATTTTTAAAATTAGTAAAACTAAAACAAAAACACAATTATTTTAAAGGCGATATGAAATAGAGGGCTACGGAAGCTTAAAATCATTAAAGAACAGAAAGTCAAACACAAAGTAGATACAATTTAGAACTATTTTAGCACAAATTTAGTACTAAATTTAGTACTATTCGACAAGTACCATGCTATAGTTAAGTTATTTACAATTCGATTTATAGCTAAAGGGGTTTTGAATTGGATTTTAAGAGAAAGTAAAATTAAACCGAACTTGCACCTAACTAAAACTCTAATAAAAAGATAATATAAAGGAATTAAAACAAAATTGCAATTAGGAGTAAAGTAAAGCTAAACCTGGCCGTTTTTTTAAAGGCTTTGCATAATTAAAAGACAAACACTTCGGCATATTCTTTATATTATTTTTAGTGAATTTTTAAAATTTTCAATTTTCACTTTAAATATTTTACCACGAAGCGGTTTTTAATTATTTTAAAATATTTCTAATTTCGTAAATGTTTTCTTCGACCTTTTAATTTTCTCTTCATTTCAGGTCCAAGCCCAATCCTTTACACTCCAATAAAAATATTTTTGCTTAATTTATTTTATTTTTGAATTTTTCAAACACTTTCAGTGTTGCTCGTCAGGAATAATGCCCGCTTACTAACAAATTTCAAGGCTTAAGCTTTGAATCCGAAATAGAGAAGATATCAATTTCTTAGTATTGGGTAATAAATTTTATCGATAGTTATAACTCTCTGTTGGCAGACAATATTTTATAATTCATGTTTATAGCAGATGCCCCTGTAGGATAGTAGGTAGTGTACTAGCTTGTCAATATGGGGGTTATGGGTTCGATTCCCAATGAAGACCTTGATTTTTTTTCACTACAAAAATAAAAATTGACTGATGCTCAGTGATGAAGGCATGGTCACTGGTCGCTGTGCTGTCTTAAACGACAGTTAATTTTCGTAACTATCCTCCTACTTCCACCTGTCTCATCTCTTTTCTATCCCCTTCCTAAAGTATGTAGCACGTTACTTGACTAAATAGACATTGTTGTCTGAAGTGCTTCTTCTCCTTAAAAAACAAAAAAAGAATTAGCGTAAAGGGTCTCAGTCAAAAAAATATTTTTTTAAGAATGACAAGGTCAAAGAAATTGTTTACAAAAGAGAGAGTGTAATGAGGGGTACCGCTGACTTTTTGTAAAATGCGAATACCCCCTTTAAATATGCATGTAAAATTATAGTTGAAATATTTTTTTAACAAAAACCATATTATGTTTACTACAACAAACAACCTTTTGAATATAATTAATATAATATAGTATTTCTAACCATAATATTGTATTATAATTAATTTAAATAAGTAATTTATTTATCGGAATCATTTTCAATCTAAGCAATTTTATTATTCGTGCTTGATTCCTTTAAATAAATATTTCATGATATTCTCACGAAATATTTATTATAAAAATTTTTATTAATAAATAAACATTTTATGATATTCTCATAAAACATTTATTTCAATAAAAATTAAAAATATTTGAAATGTATTACTGCGGGGGAGAGCATATCCATATTGCAATTTTACTATTGCTCACATAGCTCATCAGTGAATTTTACCCCAATATTGTATAGAAAAACCTAAAAGTCTTATATCCAAAGCCAAACTGATTCCATGAGAATTTTTTCATAAAATCAACATAGCATAGACAGCAAGACTCAAAAACACTTCTATATAAACACAGCAAAACATTTCAAAACAACAAAAAACATTGTTTATTTTCAATCATTTCATTTTGAGTCTTGCTGTCTATGCTATGTTGATTTTATGAAAAAATTCTCATGGAATCAGTTTGGCTTTGGATATAAGACTTTTAGGTTTTTCTATACAATATTGGGGTAAAATTCACTGATGAGCTATGTGAGCAATAGTGAAATTGCAATATGGATATGCTCTCCCCCGCAGTAATACATTTCAAATATTTTTTATTTTTATTGAAATAAATGTTTTATGAGAATATCATAAAATGTTTATTTATTAATAAAAATTTTTATAATAAATATTTCGTGAGAATATAATGAAATATTTATTTAAAGGAATCAAGCACGAATAATAAAATTGCTTATAATTTATTTAATTTATTTTATAATTAGTCTATGGATTTAAGACCCTTACAGAGATTGGAAAAGTCAAAAAGAATTTTCTTACAAATTTAAATTTAACTATTTAAATATAAAATAAGATGGAGTCCTTTTGCAGTAGAATATGATCAGCGTGATGATTATATGTTCGAAATATGTTCATGTCGTCTACATATAATAGAACATTGGAGTATTTAATGGCATTAATATTATGTTAAGCTTGTTCTTATACAAATATTGTCTAAACAGAGAATTTATGTTATGCCAGAGTAACATTAATAAACTTCAATGAAAAATGGTGAATGAACAAAAAATCAAAGCTTTGCCCCAAAAAGCCGTTAATTTGCTATTCACAAACAAAATTCGCAATTCAGTAGTATACCATACCAGATCTTAAATAGAATAAGTTTCATTAAGTAATACAATTTAGTTAGAAAACTGAAACGTATTTATTTCATTGAAATAGTGATAGTATATTTTACACATAAAAATGATTTCGCCTTAGAAGCAAAATTTTGAACAGAGTTTTTTTCGAATAGAAAACAAAAGAAATTTCTAAAAAAAAAAATTCTTGAATTTAAATAAATAAACAAAATTAAAAAAAATCTGAATTATACACAAATTAGAAATTTACCAAAAGATAAAAACTCAAACTGAAACCGGGAAATTGATATAAAATCAATATTTATAAAATTCACCATATGAGAATTTCAATTAAATTTTTTAAATTTTTAAAATATTAATTTCAATAAAAAATCAAAATTCACGGGAAAACTTAAGTAAGATATTTACTGACATTAATGAAATATATTTTACCATTAAGAGCAATTTACTTTTAAATTCATAAATTCGTCTGAAAAAAAAAATTTTTTAAGAAAAACTAGCCGATCACTCTGAAACTATGGAGCGGATCTACGATGATGTAAATGGTCGGTTAGTTTCAATTCCTGCACAAGTTGAAACCTGTAAGGCTTCAAAGTTAAATCCTTATACAAAATTCGCCATGTATAAAAATAAGAGATTGAGTATAATATGGACAAAACGCTCAACCAAATTGCATAAAAGAAGTATAATTGTAAAATATAAATAATTAAATAAACACAACTTGGTAGCTCTTATCGCCGAGCACTTAACAAAATAACACTAAAATTATTACAATTGCCAAAGAAAAATTTTTGAAGAAAAGAAGAAAAATCCACTAAAATGAAGAAAACTTTTAATCATAATAATAATAATAATAATATACAATAATAATAATCATAAATTTAACTGCAATATAACTGTAAAAAATAATTCTTTCATTTACTATAACAATAATATAATCTAATGTTATAATACTTCAAACTGTTCACACTAAATTTATTTTGAAAACGTTTAATCAAAAATTCCGAAAAATAGTTTGCAACAGTGCAAACAATTTTCGCTATTTTGCATGTATACTTTAGTTCTTCGATCTAAATCTATAGCCTACTTTTCGGCAGATTATTTTTAAATAAATATTTTTCAATTTTCTTTAATTCGTTAAGTAAAATTGCAACTTACCACTGAAATTAATTTATTAACTCGTCGTTGGTTATGTGTTATTTTCTTTATGAAAAAATTATTTTCATTTTGAGTTTTTTGAGTTCTTGCTAATTAATTTTTTATTTTTTTTTTAAGTATACTTATGAATTTTCACAAAATAAATACTTTACACATTAATTTACGTTACATTGTGTATTTTACAAAAAAACATAGTACAAACATTTTATATTTACATATTCAAGTGTAAATATTTTTTATTATTTTTTAAATATCTCCCCTGCACTTATGGCATGCAAATGGTTAAAAGGCTTTTGAATTAAAGCAAACTTATTTTACACTATGGCCTTGAGAGCTGGCTTTTCCAAATGTTTTCACCCGAAATTTATTATTACTTTTTTTTTTCAACTTAAAAACCCGAATCAATTTACATGTTAGAGCTGTAATATTTTAACTGTTAAAACATATTTTTAGAGTTTGGCATGCTTGTCATCTCAATGGGATAAAAAGGTCGGCTGTCAAAGCTTTATTCAACTGGAAAATTCTACAAATTTCCTGCTAAAAGCAAGAGAAAAATTAATTTTTATGGTTTTCCCCTCTTTATTTATTTGTGCGTTTTTTGTTTGTTTTTTTTTTACAATTCTGAAGCACTTCGTTATGGCAATTTTTGCCCTCACAGCTTCTGTCTATGAGGTGTCAATATTTTAATGGATTATTGTTATTTTTTGACCTTGAAGTGATTTATGTTTTTATTTCAATAATAATTTCCCTGTAAGGTTTTTTTATTACTTTATTGTTATTTTTTATTATTTTTTTACTTGTGTTTATTATTAAAAGTTTGTTACAACTTATTTAAGCCGAGTTGTTTTGTTCACTTCGCTTCTAAGATATTAATTTTTTCTGTGACTAAAGTTCACAAGCGCTCTTGGTCTACATAGCTGACAGTCCGCAAGCCACAACTGAAATGAAAACAAATATCGTTTCAATAAATTTTATTACTCCCATAAGAAAATAAAAATGCCAAATATAAAATATGGGATAACACTCATCTCAAAAATATATTTTTGAGTTATAAAGTTTTTCAGAAAATTTTTTAAACGAAAATTATAACTAATGAAGTTATGTATGTTCTATAAGTCTGTAGAAAAACTATGGGTTAATGAAATTTTATCTATACAAAATTTGTTTGGTAAAGAAATTTTTTCTATAGAAAAATTTTGAGGGTAATGAAATTTTTTTCTATGTTTAGTAATGAATTTTTTTCTATAGAGAAATTTTGGGGGTAATGAAATTTTTTTCTATAGAAAAATTCTTTGGTAATGAAACTTTTTCTATTGAAAATTTGTGGATTAACGAAATCGTTTTCTATTAAAAAATTATGGATTAACGAAATTTTTTTCTATTAAAAAAATGTGTATTAACGAAATTTTTTTTGGATTAAAAAATTGTGGATTAACGAAATTTTTTCTATTAAAAAATTGTGGATTAACGAAATTTTTTTTCTATTAAAAAATTGTGGATTAACGAAATTTTTTTCTATGGAAAAATTGTGGGATAATCCAATTTTTTTCTACAGAAAAATTAAGAGATAATCAAATTGTAACCCACGGTTAACGGTCAGCAAAATTTTTTTCTATAGAAAAATTATGATATAATGAAATTTTTTTTCCATAGAAAAATTATGAAATAATAAAAAAAAATTGTTGGGAATTAAATTTTTTCTATAGGAAAATTGTTTGGTAATGAAATTTTTTCTATAGAGAAATTGTGGATTAATGAAACTTTTTCTATAGAAAAATTGTTTGGTAATGAAACTTTTTCTATAGAAAAAATTGTGGGATAATGACATGTTTTTCTATAGAAAAAATTATGGGTTAATGACTTGCTTTTCTATAAAAAAAATATGGGTAAATGACATGTTTTTCTATAGAAAAAATTATGGGTTACTAACATGTTTTTCTATAGAAAAATTTGTGGGGTAATGACACGTTTTTCTATAGAAAAAATTATGGGTTACTGACATGTTTTTCTATAGAAAAATTTGTGGGGTAATGACATGTTTTTCTATAGAAAAAATTATGGGTTACTGATATGTTTTTCTAAAAAAAAATTGTGGATTAATTTTCCAAAAAATCATTGTGGGTTAATAAATTTAATTTTTTCTATGGAAAAATTGTAGGTAATGAAATGTTTCTATAGAAAAATTGTAGGTTAATGAAATTTTCTGTATACAACAATTGTGCGTATTTTTTTTGGATTATGAAATTTGTTATGGGTGTCAAAACTTTTTCGATAGAAAAAATATGCGTATTAAAGTTTTTTCAATAGAATAATTATGGGTGTTAAAATATTGGGGGTAATCTAATATTTTCTACAGATAGATTATGTGTGACGCGATAAAAAAAAAAATTATCACTGATAAAATCTTTCGTTAAAAAAATTATTACTAATAATATCCTTCTATTTTTTATAGAAACATTTTATCAGTGATGATATTTTTCTGTAAAAAAATTTTTCTATAGAAAAAAATTCATTCATAATATTTTCCTGTAAAATAAAAATTACGAAACATGAAATTTTTCTATTCAAAAATTATTTTTTTTTTTGTTCAAATTCTTCTCTAGTAAAATTTATAAAATTTTTAGTTAGAAAAATTATCGCAGATAAAATTATTCTTTAGAAAATTTATCACTTATTTTATTCTTTGTAAATATTATTATTGGTGAAACTTTGCCTTACAAAAATTAACACTGGTAAAACTTTTCAATAGAAAAAATATCACTGCTGAAAGTTTTTCTGTAAAAAAATTTATTTCTGATTAAATTTTTCTATAGTAATTTTGGAGTAATGATATTTTCTGTAAAAAAAAAAACTGTGAATAATGAAATTTTTCTGTAGAAAAAATTATTACCGATAAAATTTTTCTCCAAAAAGTTTCGATAGAAATATTTTATCAGTAATAAATATTTTTCTGTAAAAATAAACTGTGAATAATGAAATTTTTCTGTAGAAACATTATCAGTGATGACGTCGCTGATGAAAAATTTCTTTAGAAAAATTATCACTTTCAAAAAATAATCATTGATGAAATTTTCCTTACAAAAACTAAATTCTGTTTGTAGAAAAATTATGAAATTTTTCTGTATAAAAATAATAATTAAGAGATCTAGGTTGTAGAAAAATTATCACTGATAAAACTTTTCAATAGAAAAATTATCACTTATACAATTTTTCTTATAAAAATTATCACTCATAAAATATTTCTTGGAAAAATTATGACTGATAAAATTTTTCTTAGAAAATTATGATTCATAAAATTTTTCTTAGAAAATTGTGACTCATAAAATTTTTCTTATACAAATTAAGACTCATAAATATGTTTTTCTTTTTTAAGATATTTTTTTATATATATTTTTCTCTTTTCAATATTTCGCTTTCCTTTGGAAAGCTTCTGTTAGATATTGAAATGACAAACAACCGAAGATATATATAAACGATACAAAGTTTTATTGATGAATAATTTTTCTACAAGCCATTAAAGTATAGAACAATTATTGTAACATAAAACAAAGGCTACTACGTATTAGATTTGTTATTATAAGAAAAGTGTTTTACAAACAAGTAATAATTTCAACACTCCTCCTCAAAGCTAATACTATCCATAAAAAAAATTTTAAAATATTATTTCATATTCATAAGTTCAACAAATTTCATATGTTTTACTCTAGGTAAATTCTTTGTCAAAATATCAGCAACCATTTCAGTTGTATTAATGTACTTAAGATTAATCTGTTTCATCTTCACGGATTCTCGTATATGATGGTATTTGATGTCAATATGCTTACTTCGATTATGAAAGATAGCATTTGATGCCAAACTCATAGCACCTTGATTATCCACATATAAATTTATTGGAACATTTTCAACTCCTTCAAGTTCAAGCAGCAATCTCTTTAAATAAATAGCTTCTCTTGCAGCATTCGACATCGAGATATATTCTGCCTCGGTGCTGCTTAAAGCTACCACACTCTGTTTCTTTGACTCCCATGAAATTAAAGAATTTCCGTAGTAAAACATAAATCCAGAGTAAGACTTTCTATCGGTAGTATTTCCACCCCAATCAGCATCAACGTATCCACTCAATTCAGTTTTATTACATTTGTAATGTAGTTTAAATTCAATAGTACCTGATAGATATCTTAAAATATTCTTAGCCGCATTGAAATCCTCAACATGTGGATTCGTATTTTTCTCTGATAATTTTGCTACTGAGTGTAATATGTCAGGTCGACTTGTAATAGCTAAATACATCAATTCGCCCATTATTGCTTGGTATTTAGAAACATCTATTTGCGTACAATGTTTTTCGCAAGCCACTTGAAAACCAGGCTCCAGTGGGACCGATACTTTTTTACATTGCTCCATGTTATATTTTTTCAATAATGTTTTTATGTATTGACTATTACTTATAGTTAGATCACCTTTCTCACCATCTCTATCGATTTCCATACCAAGAAAATGTTGCACTTGCCCTTTATCACATACGCTAAATTCTGTTGATAGCTCAAATTTTATTCTTTCAATAACCAATTTATTCTTGCTTGCAATAAGTATGTCATCCACATATACTGCTAATAAAACATATTCACTTTCAACCACCATCTTATACAAACATGGCTCGTTGTCACAACTTTGGAAACCAATCTTCTTCAGGAATAAATCAAGTTTCGCATTCCACTCTCGGCCAGATTGTTTAAGACCATACAGAGACTTTCGTAAACGCAAAACCTTATTTGGATGATTTTTATTTACAAACATACTAGGCTGTCGCATATAAATTTCCTCGTTCAGATCACCATTCAGATATGCACTCACAACATCCATCTGATCCAAATACATACCTTTGCTCACTGCTATAGCAAACAGAAGCCTTATATTTGAATATCGAATAACAGGAGAAAATGTTTCGGAATAGTTTACTCCGTATTTCTGACTGCACCCTTTTGCCACAAGTCTTGCTTTATAGCGTTCAACCTTTCCGTCTTTTAAAGTTTTTATGGCATACACCCACTTGCAACCAATTGCAATTTTCCCGATAGGTAAATCAACCAATTCCCACGTTTTATTTGCTATCAGGGCATTATATTCAATCTGCATTGCATTTCTCTGCTGCTTGACAAATCTTTTCGTCACATTCTTCAAAAATTTCAAATGAGCTTCTGTTGTTGCACATGTGTGATGTTGCACCACTGTCAACATACCACAAACTCTGGTTAAAGCCCTTTATTGCTGCAGTCATCGCAAATGTTTTTTCATCCACAGATTTTTTTACACGACAGTCTCGTGCATAATGACCTCTACGACCACATGAATAACATCTCCCCATACCTGTTTTATTTTCTCTTCCATTTCTTTCTTTAAAGCCTTTACTATTTTTATTGGAACGTGCACCATATGCTAGCTGTAAACCACTTTCTTCAGTATCTTGACAAATGTTTCTTCTCCGGTCAGCTTCTTCTAACAGCTTAATCTTTAAAACCTGAAATGACGGCAAACTATCTCGTGTCTCCATAGCTATTATGAAAGCCTCATATAATTTCGGCAAACTTGATAGTAGTATTATTGAAATTAATTCCTCTTGAATCTGAATACCTGCATCAGCAAGTTTTTCTATAATTTCTTCGAACTTATTGATATACTGGGCCATCTCTTCATTAGCCTCCATCCTTAGATTCATCAAACGTTTATACAACATAACTTTCTGTATTGGGCCTTTGGGCTTATGCACCTCGGATAATTTATTCCAAGCTTCAGCAGATTTTGTACATTTCTTTATGTAATTCAGCTGGCTCCCTTTAATACCCAATACAATGATAGCAAGCGCCTTCTCATCGTTAGTTACCCAATCAGCTTTCTGTTCGGCACTCCAATCAGGCTCACATCTTAATTGACCATTCGTATATTTCCACAATCCATTATGGATCAAAACGCTTCTCATATGCACATGCCAGGAATCATAATTCCGTTCATCTAGTTTTTCGATTTGCAGAAACGACGATGTCATATTTTATTTTTATTAATCTTTTAGTCAAATCTTTATAACACAAACGTTTTTAACCTTCCACGCCTGGGCCCATAACCAATGTTAGATATTGAAATGACAAACAACCGAAGATATATATAAACGATACAAAGTTTTATTGATGAATAATTTTTCTACAAGCCATTAAAGTATAGAACAATTATTGTAACATAAAACAAAGGCTACTACGTATTAGATTTGTTATTATAAGAAAAGTGTTTTACAAACAAGTAATAATTTCAACAGCTTCTTCAGGAAAAAAATTTTTTATATATTTTTGAGAAGAAAACAAAATTAATAATTAATTAATAATAAAGGAAAGCGAAATATTGAAAAGAGAAAAATATATATAAAAAAGATCTTAAAAAAGAAAAACATATTTATTAATGATAAAAAAGATCGTTTAAAAACTATAAAAATTATCAAATAATTAAGACTCATAAAATTTTTCTTAAAAAATTTAGACTCGTGAATTTTTTTTTATAAAAATTATAAATGAAGAAATATTACTGTAAAAAAACTTATCGCTAATGATTTTTATGTAAAATAAATTATCACTGCTGATGAGTTTTCTATAAAAAAAATAATTAATGATGGGTTTTATGTAAGATAGTTATTAATGCTGAAATTTTTCTTTAAAAAAAAGGGATCACTGGTGAAACTTTTTTTCTTAAAAAAAAAAGTACTACTGATGATATTTTTTTTTAATAAAATTATCACTGGCAAAATTTTTCTGCAAAGAGATTATCACTTTTCTCACAGCTATTGTTTCCATACAGCCCTAAAATTATGTCATAACTAAAAGAATTTACTAGTGTAATTTCAGGTAATATATTTAACTGGAACGGTTGTAGACCACGAATTTAGAATAGAACTTGAGAGCACATTAGAAGGTTCCTGGCGTTGAAATTATTTAATATAATTTTTTATATATAATAATTTATTTCTCGACATATTTAACTTTTAGATCTGGCGATTGTTCGAAGCGTAATAGAACACCAAATATTCCTTTAAAAATACCGCAGGATAAGGTTAATACTCTCTTGTAAGCCAAAAGGACCCCTGACGTTTCTAAGAATCAAGAGATACCATGAGTCTTTTAAAGAATAATCGTTATTCTGCTGCCTTAATTTTAGAAATAAATTATAATATTATTTAATTTTAGTAAATAAAAATAACAACAAAGTAGCAAAAAGAGAACACTAATTAACTGCCTTAATTATTACTACAATTAGGATTTTTAATTAAAAAATTTTGCAAATAATAAATAAATTTTTATTAATTTCAGCTCAAGTGGCTGCAGAATATTTAAACAAAGACATAAGAAACCCATTATTTCATCCACCTAAATCTTGTTTAAATATTAAGGCTAAAAATATGATTGCCATTAGTTTGAAAATATAATGCCTAAATGTATGCTAGGTAAAAAGCAAATAAACATAGAAATGAAAATTAGCTAAACATACGAAGCACGAAACAGATAATAGTAAACTTGACCCAAAAATTACTTTATAATGAGTTTATTGTTGAAAAACGAGCACCACCTGTACACTAATTAAAGGCGCCTAATTAAAAATAATATTACTAACAAACCACCCCTTTCAAAAGATATTTATGCTAAGCATACATTTAGGTGTTTAACAACACTTTATATGAAAGGAGAATGAAAATAAGAAGAAAACGAAACCCGCATGTTTAGAAATTTTACTTTTAAAGAAGACATAGATATGTTTAAGGACCGTAACGTAATTCAACGAACATATTTTCAAAATATAAAACTATAACTTAATGTATGCATGAGTTTATTTCAGGTTTTGTTTACCAAAGACAAATACAATTTTACATTAGCATAATTAAAACGTGCAAATACTCTTAGCAGCCACTTTTCTGTTCAGCCTAGTGAAAATGAAATACAAAAACAACAACAACAACTAGAAAAAAAACAAACAGCATGAAAAGCAAACGAATATCTTGCTTCTCTCTATTTATCTCTTCTAACTAAATGTCTATAAGCTCATCTCCTTTAACGCACATTAAATTTCAAAACAAGCAAAAAAAGGAAAAATATTTTTAAATTTAACACGACAAGCTGTTGCATACTAGAAGGTTTTTTTTTATTTTCTTGCGCTTTCCTCTGCTCATTTAATTCCAAAGCAAAAAAGTAGTTCCTAATACACTCTGGCACTTCTAGTAAAAGTTGGAAAATTTGTTTGCAAAACTATGGACTTGAAAACTAAATCAAATATCATTATTTATCTCTGCTATAATTTTTATGTCAACAATTTGGTATCCACCTAGAACTATGCTATAGTTAGTAAACAATAATTTCAGCCTTGAACTTTAAACTGCACTGTACTATATACAACTGAATTGTGCCACTATGTAGTGCCACTGTGTTGTGCTACTGTGTTTTAGCGACTAGAAAATATTTGCTTAAGGCAAATATGTATAAAAAATCACATAAAAGTTTTAAAAAGTTGACTTTGTAAGTATAAAATATGCAGGTGTTTTATGCTTATAAAAAAAGTACCACTTGCATAAATTTTATAATTTAATAGTTTAAAAGTGTTCTTTGCCAGGATTATTACTAAAGAAGATTTTTAAGTTGAAAATGATAAGAACAATTATTTTAATAATTTTAATATTTTCTTTACCACAAAACCGGAACAGTTCTTTCGATAAGTAATCCATATAATACCAGAAAAATGGGACAAATAAGTGGCTAACAGTGGACAATATTTTGAATAATGCATAAAATCATTTTGTTATTATAAAGGGTTTTTCAACCAGCTGATTGTTTTCTAAAACAAAATAAAATAAAAATTTTAATTAAGATAATTCAAATTTTTATTACGGGGAGAAAAGTTGGACCATTATGAATGAAAAATAGTACCCGGCAGATGTCAATTTTTTCATCAAAGTTTTTAAACACTTTTTGTTAAAATCGCAATCCTATTTCGTTAATTGCATCAAGGATTTTGAGTTTCAAGGCTGAAATCGATTCGATTGTCTCCGTATAGAATCTGCAAAACCGAATTCAAAATTTAAACATTCTTAAACTAGGCAATATTAGTAAGAAAAATATTCCACCTAAAAGTATACTCTACTTTTTATTAAATTCTTAACTAACGATTTTTAAAATTTTAATTCACAAACCTATTTCTGTTCAATTTTTAACTCCAAGAAAAAAAATTAATCAATTGTTTAAAAGTACCAAAATTGGTACTTTATATTTTAGTACCGACCCTAGGTATACATCTAACTATAGTGGTGATTATATAATTTAAAATAAGGCAAACAAATTTTAATTTATTCTTTTAAAAGATAAAATTCCACAAGTTTAACGCAAACTACAAGTTGACGGCGAACTATACACAACCCAAGGAGATAAGTATTGGAATCTTACACAGTGTTGAGATCTTAAGATCTAAAAATAATTCCACCAGAACAGGGCATTAGTATGCTAAAAAAACAGGAAATTTGGCAAAATTTATCAAATATGAAATAAAAATTGTATGCGAAGAAATACGTAAGCAAACCTTTATGTGGTTAACAGCTTGGCCTGGACATTAACAGAAATTGGATTTATTTCCTCAAAAAATTTTTTATTATAAAAAGTTTATATGCATCAAATTATATGATCTATGGGTTATACCCTTTGTAAGGGATACCCTTTGTAACGATACACATATTTTATGTTATTTTCAATTATTTATTTAAGCAGTTTAAGAGATAGAGCCATATAAGTCAATTTACATCAGCTATGGAATACCCCTTAATATTTAAGCTTATATGTTTATTACTTTATTCCTAGGAACTATTATAATAGCAACTTAATATTTTACATAGATGTCCTTAATGGCTACACTTTGGTTTATGGGAACCTCAAACCGCCCTCCCCCCCCCCCCTCCACACCTCTTAATTTAAAAATTTAAAATTGTGTTACAAAATGCTAAATTAAGTGGGAATAAACTTTAACAAATATAAACGAATTGACATTCGGTTATTTAGAAGTGGTTAGAAAAGTATGTATCGCTTGCCCTAATTTTGTTTAATTTAGGACTATTCCCTGGCACCTATTATTTTTTTTCCTTCGAAAGATGAGAGCTTCTGTTTTTAAATGTGCAAAGTTGTTTTATGTAGCAACAAAGTGACTTCTAGTGTTTGGCCCAAAAACCTAAAAATAAAATCTAGCACTAAAAATAAAATGTACCACTTTGGTCCTATTTCGATCTTAAGATCATTTTTGGTTCATATGGTTGATTTGCTTACAGGAATTCATACTATTTATACGAGATATATCCGTTCAAAGATGGAAGACAACTCTCCCATATGGGCCGGCGCCCTAAAGTCTATTTTGGTGTTGCTCGACGGCGTACGGAAGAGGGCCAAGAGGCTTATTGAGGAAGGTAGGGTATTCACGTCTATTGATTCTTTGGAGCATCGATGCAATATGGGGTGTATTTCACTGTTTTATCGTTACTACAATGGTAAGTGCTCTAAAGAAATTATGGAACTTGTTCACGAAACTTGCCCTTTTTTGTGTTTGCCTCGATTTTCGTAGAGAGCTTATTTATTTGTGGTCGATTGGCCAGTGATTCGCACTATGCATTACAGGGAAAATTTGTTTTTTAGCAAAAAAGTTCGTATGTGGATTAAACTGCCTCCACTGATCTTTCCCATCACTTTCAATGTAGGAAAATTCAAATCGAATGTCCACAAGCACTACTTCCCCTTGCCTCCTTCCCTTAATTTAATTTCTAAGTTCTGGTGCAATGCGTTGTATGAGTTGGGGTCATGGGATCATCCTCTAAGTACTGCTGCAACGGAATAAAAAAAGTATTCATTAAATACCGTAGTAATTAAGCAAAAGTATGCGTTTGGTACTTTTTGGTGCCTTTTTTGGCCACTTTTCGAAACTTTTTTGGTACTTTTTTGCAACTTTTTGGTACTTTATTGTTGATAATGCTTTATTTTCCTCAAAAAAAAATCTCTCGATATCGTTTATGTGAAAATAAAAAGCTTAAGGCTTTGCTCTATTATTAAAAAAAATAAGAAGAAAAAGTACCATTTTTCCCATTCCCTCTCTAATCAAATAGTTTAGCCACTTAATTAAGGGATTCGCCACAGTTTTTTATGGTTTTTAAGTTTGAAGCAACATTTTCTAGGACTTTAGTAACAGTACAGATATTTTTCACATTTAAAAATACCTTTAAAAAGCCCTTGAAGCAAAAGTACCAAATTATTCCCTTTGAATTTTAAAAAAATATCCCACATTTATACTGGGGATACAGGCTAACGAAACCACAATATTTTTTAATGAGATAAAAAATGCTTGAAATAACTGCAAACAAATAAAGAGTTGTCACTAACTTAGCACAGAGCAGCCAAATTTAACACTGTATACTTTCGATTAACTTATTTAACGACTAACAAATTAACAAGGAATAGTCTCTTTCCTATAATTATTTTTTGATACAGTGGCCAAAGCGAAACGAGTATAACAAAACAAAACAAAATTAAATAAAATAATTTCTGCCTTAAAATTAAAAATACTCCTTTTGCAATTTCCTCTTTTCAAAATTTAGTGCCTACTTTTAGTGTTAATTAATATTCAACTCTTTTTGCCCTTAAAACTGTATTAATAAAATTGTTTTGTTTTTATTATTTTCTTAACACAAGAACAAACACTATAGCCTGACAAACGTTCAATTGCCCAAAAAACTGAATAATTAATGAAAAAGTTTTTGAACTAGAAAAACCTTGAAAGGCAAAGTAAATTTACTTTTAAAAATAAATTAAAACATTTTTACATTTTACATGTTCTAAGGGCAAAACAGAGTTGAACGACTTTAACAAACAAATGTGGCAGAAGGAAAATAAAAGAACAATAATTGCCAGCAATGAAACTACAACAGATTATTTTTCAAATGCAAAAACGAACTTGTGTTTATTTAAAATCATTGTTATATAACTTTTGTTCTTGCTCTATCTCTCTCTTTCTCTCTGTCTTCATTAGGGAACAGTTTAGTACACTTTTGTTATGGTAACTAGGAAAAATTATTATCACTGGCCGAATTTTTGAGTAATTTTTGCACATAACTTTTGCTTTTATTTCATTCTTTTCTTACTTTTCATTTTCTTTTGCATTTTTACAATTTATTCTGCTATTGACTTCTATTTGGATTTTTGTTTAACCATTATTTTTTATTTTTTGAAGTTTTTATGTAAACTTTACAGTTTTGAGGCAGCAAAATATGAATGACTGGTTCATGTAGTAACGAAAGCTGAGAGAATAGAAATTGGAATAGGTGGGCGTATTGTAAAGATTTAACCTGGTTTAGTTTTACAAGTCTTTTTAAAGTACTTAACGCTGCTAAAGTATTATTTATGGATGGAATACTAAAGCAAAAACGCAATTTAAATCCAAATAAAATTTTAACATAAAAATAAATGTGATAAACTTTAATAAGAAAAACATTAAACATTCCATGTTAACCCCCTTAAGGTATGCTATAAAAATTAAAAATAAATAAAAGGTTAAAAATTTTAGAAATTGATATTTGTATTGTACAAAATAAAAAACACTTTACCCGCAAGCTCATTCAGTTACTAAATAATTCCAGGACTTAATTTGTTAAAAATTTAATTTTTTTAAATTTAAATTACTAAAATCTATGGCATATTTTTAGAAGTCGATAAAAAATAAAAATATTTTTTTTTTCTATTTTGCTATTAAGTTAGACTTTTTAATTTTAACATAAAAATATATAAACAGAAAAAGAAACATGTGCGATTTTTCTCATTTCATTTACATATTAAAAAAATAATAATAATAATAGTACATAATTACCATAAATAATTTAAGTAAAAAACTACAGCATATTTGTAGGCTTATTAATAAATATCTTAAATTTTTTGCATTTTAAATGTCTTATTATTTTTCCGCCCCTCTTCCTTAAAACAAATGTACTAATTAAGCAAAAAACCATATATAAATTTTTTTGTATAAACTTTTTTCTAATTTAATTTATTTTTTTCAAATTTTTTCTATAATTTATGTTAAATTCTACAATTAAAAAAAAAATATCTCTAAAACTTAAGTTTATAGAAAACAATATCAGAATTAAATAATGCTACTTATCTACATAAAAAACCCAATAGTAAAAAAACTTTACAGAAGCAGCTAATTAAAAAACTTAAAACCGTAAGGTATGCTTCAAATTTTTTATTTCTAAAATATGAACTTGAAAATAATGTTTCTGTTTTCCTAACACTAATTCAATAACACTTTTGCGCACATAGGCACCAATAGCCAATAAACCTTAAAAAAACAGGATATTTAATATCTTGAATCCTAAAGATATGCCTCAAAAAGTTCACTTAAAAAATAGGAGTTTAAAAGCAATTCCCTTAATTCTGAAATTAATATTACTTATTTGCAAACATTTTAGTTAGTCAAAAATTTATTATTTTATAGCCCTAAAGTATGCCTTAAAATTTTCATTTCAGAAATATTAGTACAAAAATAATACCTTTGTTTTATAATTTTACGTTCTTCCTATTTTAAGTTTATTTTATAATTTGTAATTATAAGATAAGGAAATGTAAATAAAAAATAATAAATATTATTTTACGTAAATAGTTGAAATTATCGATTTCTGAAAAAAAATATTAAATAAAATTGATCCGCAAAAGTAGGCAGCAAAACTGTAAAAATTGAAAAAAAAACTTTTACATTAAATCGCCCCTAAAAGCAGGCATCTTCAATGCACTATTAAGAATTATTATTTTTCAATTTGGTTCTGCCTGACTAAATAAAATCTTTAAAAATGGCACTGAATTTATCGAATAAAGTGTGACTTTTTAAAACAGCAAAATTTTTTAATTCTATATTTTTATGCTGAATATATGGTGGTTTTTATAGAGGTATAAAATTTTTAACTTTGATGTATTCATTCCAGCAAAGAAAACTTTTTTTGAGGGACATGAAATACTCTTTGTTTCAAAGATAATCCTTTCAAATTATAATTTTAATATTACTACTGGCTTATAACCGCCAGGGCAGCTTCAGATGTACTCTAATGTAGAAATCGAATTTGCGGCGAAAATTGTCTTCCAAGTGATCAATCGTTTTGGTCTTATTGACAAAGCGTAACGCCTTCATAAAATAATCTTACGTTGTTAAGTCTTGGAGGCTAATTAACGAAATTTAAACTAACCTTCAATAAATCAATTGTGGCACAAGCTGTGTTACATATATTTTTTTCAGGCAATAATTTAGTCAGGTACCGTGCTACATTCTTTAGAAAAGGGATAGAGAATAGACGAAACAGGTGATGAAAGTAGAAGACTAGTCGGTAATTAACTGCCGTATATAAGACTGCACAGCGACCAGTGACTATGCCTTCATCGCTGAGCCGCCCTACCGACGGGCAATTTTTATTTTTGTAGTTAAAAAAAAACCAAGGTCTTCGTTGGGACTTGAACCCACAACCCCCATATTTACACTACCTACTACCCTACAGGGGCACCTAATAATATTGTCTTGTTGAAACTCCTGCACTTCATGATTGTGGCTCTAGCGGTCAGCATTGATTTTAAAGGTTTAAGTCAGCCCAAAAAGTGCCAAACCACACTAGATGTAAACCTAAGTGGTTTATAGCCACCAGCTTAAGAAGTATTGCCATCTTTTCAGTTCTATATTTCAACATGATTTTAGGACATAATTCTGTAAACGACAGATAAAATAAGAACTCCTAAATCATGCGTTTTAACAAGTTGGCTGCATCAATTTTTTAATGGCCCCAGAAATTTCTTTGGCTCAAGGAGGATTTTTTTCTATATTTTAACACGACTATTTTTCAGTATATCATTCGGTGTATATGTCTAAAGCAAAGTTAATATGAAGTAGGAGAAGATAAAGCGGTACAAAGCTATCCGAAAAAAGTGAATCGAATGCGTCTTAAAAATCGCAAAAATGCCCATTCTTTCCCCATTTTTTCTCTACTGTTTTATGGTTGTGATAAATCCCAATAAAATGGACGCAAGACGCCATGCTTTTATAATTGATTCCCATATTTTTCACTAAATCTGGGATATTTTAACAGTATGTGAACGTATTTGTTGCGTCGGCGAAATATAATTTCTGATTATCAGCTTGACGTTTTTTTGTTGCGCTGATATTTTGCTCTGTAAGTATTTTGCGCTTCAAAAAGGGGCGTGAATTTTTTGTGATAGTCCCATCTTACCCACAGTGTAATCCATTTCAATTTGTGTTACCGCTTGTGCTCCATTATTTTCAATACGGGGTGTTCAATCTAAATAATTCAAATTGGTCGGATTAGTGAAAATGTATCCAGACTTGCTTGGGCTTAGGAGGATCGCAGATAGCATTGCGTTATCTAACGTAGAAGAAGGCAATATTTTCTTTGATATAATGGATTCTTTACTATTTCTAAATATTTTTTCTGTTACAGCATCCAAGAATACCTATTAAAGACATTGCGTAAAAATTATTTTTTGTCTCAAGTCTTTAAGTCATACAAAAAAAAATATATTTTTGAAGAAACTCAATAAGCTCCTCAAAATAGCCTTAATATCCCATAGACATTCAGCATATTAACATTTAATCATTAAATAAAATTATTCAGACACAAAGCAGACAAGAACTTATGAGAATAAATTACTTTTGTTTTTTTTTAAATGACAAATATTTCCTGAATTACACATTGTCCTGCAAAAGCATAATTTCCAAATAAAAATGTCCTTTTTTTCCAGTTCTTTTTGAAGTTTTAATGTGAATATTAAATATCAATTAACTCGCCAGTTATAAAATGACCGGCATACTTTTTCGTTGCCTATCTTAAGGCTGCATAAAAATATTTTTAATAAATTCCGTGCCTTCAAAGGAAAAATACTAAATGTATGCAATATTAAGTTGTTTTTTTGTAAAACTTATACGGTCACTATTTTAAGGCAGTTCAATGCTTGTAGCGACACATTTTTTTATGGTTTGAGGTTAATTTTATGCACAATTTACTTTAAAGTCTTCACTAAATATTAAACTTAAGCGTAAAATTTCATTTAAATTTTTAAATGAAGCCTGAAAATATGCAAAAAAATTTTAGCATAACTGAAATGCCTTTAGGGATTTGTCAACACAAAATGGTAAAAGAAAACGAACACAAAATCAACAGTGGTGATAAAAACGGACATGAAATTAACAATTTCTATTAACATCAACATTTTTTAAAAGGTTTTTTTACTTTAAAAAATATCAATAAGACAGATCTGTAACACAAACAAAAAAAATTTTGAAAACCCCCACTATAAAATTATTATCTCTCATTCCCTTTCTCTCTCTCTCCCTCTGACTCTAAAATTAAAACACAAGTTATCATTTACCCAGCCAATTGTAGTTGACTAAAATATTTAGTAAAAATTTTATATAAAAAATCTAAATGCAAGAGGAAGAGTTCTTAATGCTTCAAGAAAGAAAAGAGAATTATCCAAATGTCCTCATATTTAAGCAACACCTAAAAATATGCTTAATTTTTTATAATTTACAGATCTATATTCCTCATTTACGCTTTAAACAGATAAAGTGTGATAATGAAACGTGTGGGTGGCAGCTCTTAACGCTGTGGGTGCCTGTTCGCGAAACTCATTCAAATGAAAATGTGCCTCGTCACGAATTATGATTTTTTCATGAAAATCGGGCTTGTCATGGGCGAGCTGTAACATCCCATTATATGTACGGCGGCGAAAATGATCTAATGGAAGAAACTCTTGTGTCAGCTGAATCTTATGGAATATGAAAACAAATGCAAATCCTTGTGCAAAATTCTGACCAGGCCAAAGCTGTTCTTTGAAGACCAGGCTCCTAAGAACGGCGTCGATTTGAGATTAATGGATGGTTTTAAACACGTTGTTGAGCAGCAGTAATGTTGTGGTCCATGCTTGGGCCTACCACCTTCGAAACCATTCACTACACGATAAATAGTGCTTTTTGTTGGCATGTTGTTTCTCATAAAAATTTCACGTAATCTGCTCATCTTCACAGTAATCAATGCTTGATTTTTATGAAAAAATTTTAGCGATTAAAACACGTTGGTTTATCAAACATATTTCCATAATAAATTTGCCATGTGGCTACTTCGCGACTGTCAAATATTAATTGTTAAAACTAATGTTTACCAAAATGGTGAAAAACCACATAATGTACCTTCCCGGAGGACACCGACACATGTTATTTTGTACGTCCAAAAATATTTGCCAAACGATAACAGCTCAATTATTGATATTTAATAAGTTGAAAGAAAATTTACTTTCTAACCTCAAATTTACCCACCCATTATAACAATTTTAATGTGCGGGCACATTTGAGGTTAGAGAGTAAATTTTCTGTCAACTCTTTAAGTATCAATAATTGAGCTGTTATCGTTTGATAGATATTTTTAATAAAAATTTGGAGAATTTTAATCATGAAACGTTACACTGTTGAACAAAATATTTTAATTGTGAAAACTTAATTTAAATTTGAATAGTGAAATTTTCATGGGCGAAATTTGAGCAGTGTTTTTCGTAATCAGGCTCCTTCTGAAACCGCTTAGCGCAATTTAATTATTTATATTAAGGCTCAGGATATTACTGCCGACAATAACCTTAAACCAATACACAGAGATGATGCATTCGTGGCAGCTGTGGAGCAGTGTGTTGAGCCTGGAATGTCCGCAAAAATTGGGCATCACTAGAAGTATCTTCTGCAAGCTTTTGTAAAAATGTCTTCAAATTCATGATTATAAAGTTCAACTCGTTCAAGAATTAAAGGCGACCGATATGACCATTTTTAGGTGGGATGTTTATGAATTTAAAAAACTGAACCATAAGCAAAGCATTTTTTAAGAAGATCATCTTTAGTGATAAGAAGGTTCATTATCAATTACGCGTTTTTAAACGCAAACAAAGAGTCCTCGAAAAATTATTGTATTCCAAGAAAGTGACCATATGATACAATTTGTGATCAGGCGTCATCATTAGCCTGTAAGCTTTTTCAAAAATCAGCAAGAAAACGCTCATTTTTGCCACAATTAACTAATGTTGAAATAAATCATCTTTCGTTTCAGAAAGACCCTGTCACAAACTACACAGCGACTCTAAGCATTCAGTTATTGCATGAAAACTTTCTCAGTCACGTAATTTCTTGATTTGGCGATGTCAGTTGGCTGCTGTGCTGGGTTATTTTCTTTGTTTGAAAGACCAGGATTACGTCAGCAACCCACAAATAACTGATGGGATAAGCGAAGCTCTGTTGTAAAATGAGGTGTAAAATTTTGTAAAAACAGCAGACTTCTAGTGATGTGCCATAAGTTTACATATACCCGCCATGATAATTCCTATAGCTCTACTTTACTTTGGTATAAATAATGCTGAAATTGTCAAAAAATAATTGTGGGTTTTAGGACAATTTACTTGCTAACCTCAAATTTGCCAACTAATTATTTTAGAGATCTTGAATAAAGTCGCTTCTCTCCGAGGAGAAAATTTACATTTTATATACTTTTAGAAACTCCTCTCATCTATTAAATAAATTTATAAAATATTTTTAGGCTGCAGAAGCAGTAAAGATAAGATTTTTCCCTTAAGCTCGTTTTTCGCAATTTCTTTTTGTACCACAAAAGTACTACAATAACAAAAACTTCTTTTATAAAATGGCAGGCAGTGTTTAAGTCTACAAACTGGATTTTAAAAATTAAAAAAAAAACTTCTATTTGCTTTATGAAAAACAAATAACTTTTTGTTTTTATTTAATTTTTTCCAGCAGACATTTTTTATTTGAATGAAATGAATAAACATTTTATTAATAAAGAGCGCACAAAATTCCTTCATAGTTGATGGTGCTCTTGTTCCCAAAAAAAAATAAAAAACAAAAACGAAAGAATTTTTGAAATTTAAGCCACAAACTTTCTATATTTTGTTATTCTCTTTTACACAAAACTTTGCAACATTGCTACAGGCTTAAAACAGAATTTATATTTCTTGCCTAGTTTTGGGCGCTTAACATAAACAATAACTTGTAGTTTTATTAAAATATAATTTCTGTTAGAGATATACGAGTATAAAGAAATATATAATAAAAAAGAGATTCAATAGATAAACAGAAACTAATTAATAAAATTTAAGAGAAAGATTTTCTTAGCAAAAATTAAATAGCGCCTGCTGCTATGCTTTTATTACTTTGCCAAAAAAATAATATAAATTCATAAAATTTATTTTTTTTGTGTACTTTTCACACACAAAGTAATATTTCTTTATTAGAAACCATAAACTCCATTCGTATATGAAATAACACAAACAACCATTTGGCGACAGATATTAAACAAAAAAAAAAAACAGAAGCAAAATAAAAATAAAAAACTTTTTAATATTTTGCTCATAAATTTACAAAAATTTCTTCAAAATGAAAAATACTTAAGATTTAAGCTAAGGACTAAAGAAAGAAGAAGATTACAAAACTTGATTTAGTAAATAAAATAATCATTTAATTAATTTTACTTAAAAGTTCCAAACGAATAGAATTATTTTCTATTCAACTGAAGAAGTTTCTTTTTGTATGGAAAGAAAATCATTTTAAGAAAGAAAATAATATTTCCCAAGATAACACTTGTTACTCGTTACTTGAGTTATTTATTTTCAGAAGACAAAAATTTTTTAAATAATTACTAAATCTTGAATAAAGTTTTTTTTAGTGCGACAAGCAGTTTCTATCCCCGACTAAAAATATACATTTTTTAAGCTTTGACTTTTAAAAAGTACCATAGCATTGTAGTAAAAGTACCAGGTTGTTTTTTATAAACATAAAGTAGTTTAAGCTGACACCACTAATTTAAGTGGCAGCCAGTTTATTGGTTATCAAGTGATTTATTTTTACTTTCGCTTGGTTTTTCCACATAAATTTATTTTTAAATTCATGGCTCTGTTCGAAATACCCGCCCCCAACTTTATAAGCGAATTTTGTTTAACGATGAGGCTCAGTTTTGTTTTTATGGCTACGAGAATAAATATAAATGATAATCCTCCAGTGTATGCGTGATAAGATTTACGTCAGTACCCAGCTGTGTAAGCCATAACCTGACGGTGGATCATATCATTGTGGATAAAATGTAGCGTCATCCTCGCCCTAGAAAGCCTTGATATACGTATATCCTCTGGTCACTCCTAGTTGCAACTTCAAAAGAACGGAGCAGACCGCAACCTCTCACTCCTTGCTGAAGTGTTGGAGACTATCCAACTCCTGGTCCAGAATGCATGAAACTTAATAAAATTTCAAAACAAAACTGCAATCATGCTCACTAGACCTGGCCCATTCATTGTGTTCATTGTGAATGATTCGTCCCACACAACTCAAACGAGGGTTTCGACACCACAACCACCATGATACTCCCAAAGGGTCAACCTCAATTATTAGTCAGAGAACAGCTAAAAGACTAAAGAGCCAAAAAGCTGAGTTCTAGGGCTTTACTAATTCCCGTGGAAATATAGTGGAATTGCCCAGTTGGCTCCTGCTAGCCTTGCAGGGTACTGGGGTCCCTTTTACCCCCGTTGATACATGTAATGACGGTGCGATTTCGTCAAAACATATTAATGTGCCTCCCGGGGGTAATCCTCAGGTGTATGTTGAGCACTATTACATTCATTAACACTCTGGTCCATTTTTCTTTGAAAAAAATGCTGTTCAGAACTTTACCGTCAGTGGTTAACGCTATACAGCCATTATTGCTGACATTTTTCATTCAATTGATAAAACAATCATAATGTTCAGGAACTGTGGTTTTAACAAAACGGCATAATATGTTATAAAGCTCGTGCTAGCTTTGACTTATTGACGGAAACGTTTAAATATCCCAAAATTTAACATTTAGGACCCTTGAATTGGGCTCCACAATCGTGGAATTTAAAGCCGCTAGATTATTTTCTGTTAAGTTATATGAAGCCCCTACTCCACGCTAGTCTATGCTAATAATATTGGAAAAGGTCATCAAAAATTTATTCTCCAGATAAGACAACGTTAACGACAGCCGTGGCGGTTACATGCCAGAAATCATGTTTATATTACAATTCCAAAAGATCATCTTTGGACTAAAATCACTTTTACGTCAATTCTTCTTTGTTTTATTCCATTGCAAAGTTCTACACCTCTATAAAACCACTATTTATGAAGTTATATTTTTAACACAAAACATTTTTTTAAATGCCTAAAAGTATGCACGAAACTGATGTTTGTTTATGCGCCTTTTAAAGAAGAATTTTAAACGTATTTTTCTATATTTTAAAAAAGGTTCTTTTTCTAGAAAGTAAACACTCCTGTGTGTATAAAGCTTTTTTTCATAAGTGAAATTATTTGTTTATGTAGCTTCTGTTCGTCTGTCCGTTTTGGAATTGGTTTTTTTTTTGCCAAAATCCACTCATATCAAAGTATGGTTTACATTTTATTATTTTAGTTGAGATCATCATGGTAGAAGACAAGCTTTTCGAGTGGAAAAAAATAAAACAAAACAACTTGTATTCGCCCCTTTAAATTTTAGTTAGACTAAGGATTACAGCTTGCTTCATTTAAATTTGTAAAATTAAGAAGATATCCAGACTTCTAATAATAATCCTAAATTAATAGACTTAAAGTTTAAGCCTAAAAAAAATTTTTTTTTTAATTATGACTGGACCAAAGCCTTGTTTTATCACTAGATAAGTAAACTATAGCACCATCGCTTTCAAATGCTTAAGTAAAGGCCTTTATATCTTAAGGTTTTATAGCATAAGTTGTAACATTAACAACTGCTGGGAGTATAATATTGCATTCAAACGAAAATAAACATTTCACTCTATCCAACATAATAGCCCTGATATTCAGTTCTTTAGGGAGTAAAGTAAATGAATTTACTAAATAATAATAAATCAGAGATCTTAATGGCATTCCAGTTTTGCAGTTTCAGCTGTTATACATAATTCGAAAATAAACTTCAGTTAAAATCTGGAAGCTTGGCATAGTCATTTTAGAGCCTCTTTCAAACAACACAAAAGGGGTGAAAATGTTATTATGTGAAACTAAATCCGCCATCAGCGATTTCCAATTATAATCCTAGGATTATGTCCTCTATATTTGGGCCAACCTTTTCTATATTTTTTTATAATTTATTATAAACAAAGTTATGAACAAAGTAAAGTCTGTTTAAACGAGTTAAACACTTAGACGTTATTTGTTGTAATCCAAATACTTCTATGGAGTCACCCTTTAAATTTAAATTGAAGTTATAATTTGCTTTATTTTGTTTTACTTTCTTCAAAGCACGCAATCTATGCATATTTTTGGGCTTTGTCTACAAAAAACCTTATGGCTCAAAGTAACATATTGTATGGAGCACCCCTTTAATTTTAAATTTCATTATAATACAATTGTCATAATAATGAACTGGGGCTTTACTTTAACTATTCTAAATATAAAGACAATTGTTGAAGTAATTTTCCTCTTCGTTAAATGCCTCTGCCCTTTAATACCTCTGCTAAATTGTAACGATGATCTCAAAGATCATCTATATATATTTAGAATATTGCTGCTTCTCTATTTTAATTGGCTTTATTTAAAAAATATTTTTATTTAACCTTTTATGCATAAATTTTTTTAAAAATTGGAATCAGGTATTTTAGCTTATTTTACTTTAAAATACATTGCCTACTTTTAGGCCTAATTTGATTGAATTAATTGCAAAAGGCCTATTTTCAAATGTTAGCTACAGCCTTTTAATTAATTAATAATTTTAATTAATTTAAAAAAAAACAAATTTCAAAATTAAAGTACATTCCAAAGATAATTTAATTCGACAGGGCGTTTATTACTTTGGCCGCTTTAAAAAATTAAAAAGTGAACACTCTTTCTTGTAATTTCTTGTTTTAAAATGAAATGTAGCGGCATATTTTTAAAAAGTACCTTTTTTATCAAATACGTTTAGGTACATCCTTACAACAAAGGTAATTAATATAAAGGAAGTTTCCTTTCCTTCCTTCCATTTCTGTTACTTATAAAAGGCTCTTCTGTACTTATGGGATAACATTTGCAAAAGCTTTTATGTTTGGGTACCAAAAAATAATTTACTAACTTATTATTAATTTAGAGAAGCCTTTAGCTCTTAGTCATGTATATAAATATGTTATTTTGAAGCATGGTACTTTTATGAAAAGTCACTTGCTTAAAAGACGTTTTCAAAATTTTTTTTCTTATTAGAAGTTTTAAGTACCACTTTACCTGTTTTAATTATGAACTTAATAACATGCCTTTGGTACTTAGTTATAACGAAGCTTAACGATAGAAGAGATTATTTTTTGTTATGTTATGCTACTATCTTATCTTCATAAGTGAAGTTATTGGTGTATATAATATCAAATTAATATCAGATTCAGATTATAATAAATTAATTATATTTCTGTAGTCTTTAAATAAAATAGAAAATTTAAAAAGATGATAATAAATATCACTCTTTGTCTGAACTGTCGCGATTAAAATTATGAAGTGTAAAGCTTATTATGATATGGCTGGATTTTGGCAAAGTAAACCGGCTACTAAATGGACAGACGAACAAAAGCTATGTACACAAACAACTTCACAGTGGACACATAAGAGTATCAAGAGCACAAAATCCAAAGGAATAACCATCCTATCTTTCAATAAAGATTCAATAGATAGTTCCATACTGGTCGAATTAAATTATCTATGGAACAGTCTTTAATTTTGAAATTTGTTTTTTATTACTTTTTGTTAATGCAAGGTAAAGTAATACTAACACTGATAAAACATGAATACTTGCTACGGTTCAAAAGTCCTTTCCTTAAAAAATTTTTCTGGATCAGTGTCCTAATAGATAATAAAAAAATATAAAAAACATTTTCTTTCGCCTACTGTGCTGAAGCTCTTGCAAAGAAATATTTTCAAAAAGCATGCAATTTTAACAAAATTTAGAAAAATTTTTTAAAACTTTGGTAAAGACAGAAGAGCAAAAAATCGTTTCAACCGACTTTATTAAGGATGTGTAGAGAAAATTTGTTAAGGATTTGTGGGAACATTTGTCTATGAGAGCCTTTTTTATTTTGTTGCTGCGGACTGCGAACAGACTACAAAACACTTTACAAAGTCTATAAATTTTAGAGAATCTATAGGGTATTTCTTTTATAGAAGTAAAGAGTTTTAAGGTTTTTAACTGGCGGCCATTTTGTCAGCTGTCAAGTGATTTATGATTATTTTGGTTTTCAATTTAACATAAATAAACGGGACTGACGCCTGAACAGCATCGATAAATTGTGCGAATTTATTTTGAAGTCATAGTTCTGATCGAAGTACCTGATCCCAATTTATTAAACAAATTTTGTTCAGTGATAAAGTTCACTTTTGCTTAAACGGATACAACAATAACAAAGCTACCATATTTGGAGTATTGATAATACATATGTTAAGTATACATATGTTAAGACAGCGCTAATCCAAAAAAATGCTCGGTGTGCTTTATGAGCTGGTGCTTCCATACTTTTTTAAAAACGATGTTAATCAGAACGTTATAGTCAATAGAGCCATGATTATTCATTTCTTCGTTTATCAGTCAAACAGCCATGATAGACAGAAGCTGTGGTTTCAACAAGACGGTGCAACATGTATCACAGCTCATGCTGAAATTGATTTATTGAAGGAAACAGTTATTGCATACCTTTAGGCCTGATTTAGTTAAATTAATTGGAAAAGGACAAATTATTAATTAATTATTTTAATTAATTTTAAAAAACGAATTTCAAAATTAACGTGTCATCCATAGATAATTTAATTCGAAGCTGAGGAGTTTCCCGTTTGGGATTGATCCATTTAACGGCACTAGATAATTTCCATTAGGAATTTGTGAAGTTGCTAGTCTACGTCCTTAAGCCCGATTGACTAAATAACAACATTTATCATTTCATTATTTATGCGGGCACCAATTTTGGAAAAATTCCTCCAAAATTGCAACTCTAGCTTAAACTTCGTCCGAACGAGTCCTAGCGGCCACATGTTAGAAGTCATTTTTAAATTATAATGCCGGAAGATTATCTTTCAAATAAAGTAAACTTCTTGTCCATTTAAAAAATTTTTTGTTTGTTTTATTCCATTTAAAAGTTCTATGCCTTTATAAAAAATACCCTTTATTGTTCAAGCAATCTTACACCTTCTTTCTTTCTGAGAATTAAATTTATTAGCGTAGCAATCAATAAAGAATTTGTTCATGGACAATTTAAGAGGCCTTATATTGTGGCAAATGCTGGCCTGAGGAAATATAAAGTATTCAGAGTTGATATTCCATAATTGTAGTCCGCTTAGAAATTAGTTTTTTAATTAAAATTTTATTTTTTTAAATTTGCTTTTCTAGTTTTCAATTTGAAAACTTCACTTTTTAAATTTTGTAAAATTTTTATATTATTTATTTTATTCGATATTTTTCAAATTTGTTTAGTGAAAAATATCGACTAATTTTTATTTTAAAAAAACTTTTTCAAAATAAGCCTAAAAGTAGGCATCATATTTTAAAAATAATATGTGCCAAAGAGAACGTATAACATTTTAAATTATTTAAAGTTTTGATAAAACGCTTTAGGAAATCACTTAATAGCTGAGATTAATTCTAAAAATTTTTTACAAAATTTTACCTCCCGTTAAAATGCTTTAAATAATTCGACATAAATATAAGGAAACAGCCTTAAGGTATGCTTAAGTTTTTTCCATTAAATCACGACAGATATTAATGATCTCAACACACACATACACTAATACTTTATTGTATATTAAATTACACATAAACACACTTTTAGTAAAATTTTAATTATAACGGGTTTCGAACATGCATTTCAATTTTTTTTATACTTGATTCTTTTTGGCTCTCCAAATAATGGGCGATATTAACAAGCCGAAAATTTTTAATAAAAACAATAAAAAATGCACTCATTACATTGTTCATAAAAATGTAGTCTAACATTTAGGCGTAACGGCAGAAGTCAAAAACAGTTAATTGCAAAAAAACAACAACTGCAAATAATAAAATTTTAATTAGGTAGTTATTAATTTTAATCTTTAATCCAAAACATGCATTAAGACTGCACTTTAAAAATTTTTTTGTTGCCTATTTTAGGGCTTTTTCAAAATTTGAAATTTTTTACATTTTTTTTTATTTAATTTAATTAAATTCTGTTATTTTTTGATGATAATTAAACGCGCTTATTTTTTAACGAAGCGTTGTTTTTAAAGTTAACAACTTCACGTTTCCGATAGCACGAAAGAACTAAATGCAGCCTCTTCAAGTAAAATCTACTAAATGTTGACATTACTAATTTAAACAAAACATAACATAAACTATGCTTAACATCCACAAAATGTGAACATACAGACACACACAGAAACTTTCACAGCATCCTAGAAAATGTACACACAGTAACACAGTATTTATCCTCTATCACACTACCAATAACAACAATAATGTTGCTAAGAAAAAGCCGCAAATGAATTTTGGATTGTAAAGATGGGATGACACGTTAATAAAAATTCTCACAGACTCACAAAATGTAATACTCATAACTAGTTCTTTTTGCTGAATCTGCATGCCAAAGTAATTCAGAGAAATTGCTCTCTGAGAGTAATCACACTTTACTCTTGTGGATTGTAATATGTCACGTTGCTTTCAACACTAGAGTCAATTTTTATTTACTGTATTAAAGTGCAAGTATTTTTCCTTTACAATGTATATCACTGGGTCAATATCCACTTTGTTTATCCCTTTTTTCGTTAATGTTATTTATGTGTATGCGTATGTGTGCATATGTGTGTATGCGGAGTAGGCTTTATTAACCTCCACATCTGATGCTTTATTGTTTGGCAGCAGGATTATTGCCAATGAAGTTTTTTTTTTTAACAATTTTCTCTTTTTCTTTCAATAGTTTGGTTTCACGTACACGACTTTTAGTTTAGATTTTATTGTGTTATTTTATCAAATGGATTGTGTTCTTTTGATTGTGTTAAACAGAAAAAAAAACATTGTAAAGGTGATTTAGAAATGTTTAATAGACCGACCACAAAACTAATAGATTTTGAAATGAAACCAAAATTTATAAAAAGCGATTTTTGGCCCTTTTTCCAAAATAATATTTATGCTATCAAAAGTGACTTTTGCTGATATGAACTCATTTTTTAAAACTGCGACGCCTAAATGTGAGTTTAAAAAAAATTTTAAATGCTTTAAAAATGTTTGATTTTTCATTAAAAATATATTATTTTTCAAAATCCGTATTTTTTAGAAAATAAATTGTTTGTCAACAAATATAGAGTGTCCGCCAATATTTTGTTTTGCCGTCATTTTGTTAAAAATTAGTCTTGATAATTAATATTTGCTAGTCGTGAAGTAGACACGTGGCAAATTTATTATGGAAAAATATTTGATAAACCAACGTGTTTTAATCGTAAAAATATTCTATCAAAATCAATCATCGATTACTGTGACGACGAGAAAGTTACGTGAAAATTTTGAGAGAAACAACATGCCAATAAAACGCACTATTTTTCATATAGTAAATAATTTCGAAGAAAGAGGGTCTGTAGGTGATAAGCCCAAGCATTGACCACAATATACTGCAAAGTAGACTGAAAACATTACTGCTGCTCAAGAAAGTCTTCAAAACAAACCATCAACCTCTATTCTACACCGTTCTTAGGAGCTTGGTCTCCGAGGAACAACTTTGGCCACAATTTTGTACAAGGATTTGCATTTGTTTCCCTAAAAGATTCAGTTGACACAAGAGGTTCTTCCACAAGACCATTTATACTGCCATACAAATGCCAACCCCAACCAACATTAATCAGAATGAGTCACGCGGCTCATTTTTATTTAAATAAACAAAATAGTCGTGTTCTCAGGATGGGGAACCCTCAAATTATTTAACAGTCACCTTTGCATGCTTTAAAAGTGACAGTCTGGTGTGCAATTTGGTCAGAAGGCATCATTGGACTTTACTTCTTTGAGAATGATAACAGCGTAATAGTAACTGTGAAAGGAGAGCGCTATCGTGATATGATTGAAAACTATTTAACGCCACAACTGCATGTTTTGGGCTTGATTAACATGTGGTATCAACAAGACGTTACGACATCGCATACAGCCAACATTACAATCGAATTACTGCAAGACCTCTTTCCACAACAAGGTACTTTAGAAAATGGTGATCTTAATTGGCATTTACGGCGGCCTGATTTGTTTGTCTCGGACTTCTTTTTGTGGGGATATCTGAAAAGCAACGTATATGCAAACAAACCAGAAACACATGAGCAACTCAAACAAAATATTTGTGATGAAATTAATAAAATAACGAGTGAAATGTAAAAAGTAGTATATCTTCCCGGCGGACACTTTATAGTTGAAATATTTCGTGGGCAAATTTGAGGTTAGAAAATAAATTGTATGTCAAATGCCGAAATGTCAGGAATTAAGCTGATATATCAAAATATTATTACTGAATCGTTCCGCAGCTTTTCCTCGTAATCAAACTCCTACTGAAACCGCTGTGTATAATTTAATTGTTAAATTCCAGGCTAACGCTATAGATGCGGACATGCATGATAAGATTTACATCTGCCCGTAGCCGTGTGAGCCAATATCAGATGTTGGATCATTACCATTTTGGATAAAATGTGGCGTCATCCTCGCCCTAGACGACCTTCGGATACGTATATCCTCCGATCACTTCTAGTTGCAACTTCAAAGGCCCGAAGCAGGCCGCAACCTTCACTCCTTGCTGAAGAGTTGGAGACTATTCATTTCCTGAGCCAGAACGCATGAAGCTTAATATAATTAAGAACACGACGGCATTCATACTCACTGGACCTGAACCATTCATTATGTTCATTGTGAATGATCCGACCCACAAAATTAAATGAGGGTCTCGAAACACTCAGCCACCATGATACTCCCGAAGGGCCTACCTTAATAATCAGTCAGAGAACAGCTAAATGCCTAAAGACACAAATAGCGAAGCTCTGGGGGCTTTACTGATCCCCGTGGAAATATAGTGGATTGTCCAGTTGGCTCCTGCCTTGAAGAGGGTTGGACTCCCTTTTAGCCCCGCAAGCCACAAGACTATATGGTTGTGTGATCCATAAAGACTTATAATGTGTCCCCGGGGGGTATAGCTGCTGAACAAAGACTAAAATAATACGCTCATAGTAGCGATGCAAATATAGTCACTACATAGCAGTGTTGGAAATGAGCCTGGCATATCAACTCGTCGATGTTTACAAGAATTGTACATCAGCAAAAGCACTTTGCATAAAATTTTGCATAAATATCTTTATCTTTACACTAACCGAGTTTAATTCTTTCAAGGAGTAAAGCCAACTGATGATTGTTTGAGTCGAACATTTGTAAATTGGCGGTTTGAAAAATTTAACGGAAGGAACCCATTTTCAACAATTAAATCTTTAGCGATGAGGCACATTTTCAATGAGGCGGTTGTGTAAACAAACAAACTTCTCACAAATAGTCCTCGAAAAACCATTACATTCAAAGACAGCGATCTATGGTGCAGTTTGGGGTCAGCTGGCATCACCGGTCCGTATTTTTTTCGAAAATGAGCAAAACTAACCCCATCAATTTAAATTTTCTGCGCTATCAACTCATGATAAGCAATTTTTGGTGGCCCCATTTCGCTAATGTTGACATCAGTAACTTTTAGTATCACCAAGAAGGTGTCACAATAACGCCTCCCAAGCAATTTAGTTATTGCAAGAGAATTTTTGCGTAATTTCTCGATTTGGCGCTGTCAATTGGCCGCCTCATTCTTGTGATTTAACGCCGCCGGATTAGTTTTTTTGGAGGAAATTTGAAAGGCTGGATTTATGTAAATAACCCACAAAAATAAAAGTCGGCGTTGCATTGATGAATTAAGCGAAGTTTTGTTGCAAAATATGTTCTAAAACTTTGTGAAAAGAGCGGATGTGTGCCGTAGAGGTGAAAATTGTTGCGATATCAAAATCCGCTTTTAGCTCCCATATTTCTGCTTTTCAGTGATATCTATAAAACAATATAAAATGTTAAAGAAAGTATGTGTTTTTAGCTTATTACTTCCTAACCTCAAATATGTTCATCCGTTATAATTTTTTGGTGAAATAGTCGAAATTTTTACGTCTTTATCTATTATATTTATATAACACTAGCTGACCCATATTTGCAGACGTACTTAAAAAATGCACACCAAACCGACGTACCAAAATTTCTTCAAATATTATTGGGAGCAGAAATAATAGATTTTTAATTTGTGGTTTGTGTGGGAGGTACCACGCCCCTTTGTCTAATTGGACCGAAATGTTAATCTAAGCCACCCGGGGCGCCACTCGAATGCATACAAAAAAATAATGCAAATCGATCCAGCCGTTTAGGAGGAGTTCAGTCATAACACACGTACAGTAGAATTATATACATAAAGACATCCAACTCAATTGATTCCCTAGAGCATCGACGCAATGTAGGTTGTATATCACTGTTTTATCATTACTACAATTTTAAATGCTCTAGCGAAATTAAGGAACATGTTTCCGAAACTCGCACGTTTTTGCGTTTGACTCGATTTTCGTTGAGAACGCGTCTATTTGTGAAATTCATTTTTTAGCAGAGCAATTCGTATGTGGAATAAACTCGCTCCAGAGGTCTTTCCTCTCACTTTCAATGTAGGAAAATTTAAATCGAATGTCCACAAACACTACTCCCTCTTTCCCCCTCCCGATAAACCTAAATTCCTAGTTTTGATACAAAGCATAGGGATCGTCCCCTGAGTGCTGGTCCGGGTGAAAAAAAAATAATATATTAAAATTTCGGTTATGAGTCCCAAAACGAAGTGTACAAAGTTATAATAAAAATTCGTTATTTTAGTGATAAAATTTTGACTCATTTGAAAGCTTTAACAATAACTCATTTTCCTTTAATAAGAAAAGTATCGCACTAATTTTTACAAAAGGCAAAATAACACAAAAAAAAATGTTTAAAAAAAAAATTGGAAAATATAAAAGAAACTCTATATAACGGGTGTTTTTACAGAGGTATATATTTCTAAATTGGCAGCACTTTTTCAACAGGCAGTTGTTTTAACAGCTGTCAAGTGATTTATGTTTGATTTGGTTTGTCATTGCAACTTGAATAAATTAATGTTTGAACAACGCTTCCAACTTGTGGAAATTGGGGCTGGGCAAAGAGGATTGTTGCGGACTTATTACTGACTTTTTCGTTCATCAGTGAAACAACCATGGATTTGGTAACGTTTCAGATCCTCCAAGATCATGTGATTTAATACCACTAGTATATTTTCTGTAGGGAAACATGTGAAGTCATTAGTCTACGCAGATAAGCCCGAGGCGTGTGACCATTTTGATGACAGCATTCGTCGCTTATTTGCCAGCAAAAGGTCAAACATTTTGAAAAAAGAGCTATTTGACCTCCAGATTTTAATAAATCTCAGCCAGTCGTGACGGTCATATACCAAAAGTGTTATTTAAATTTTAATGCCAGAAGATTATCTTTCGAATAAAGTAAAATTCATAACAATTTAAGAAACCTATATAAAAACACGCTGTATATAAAATCTCGCAAATAGTCACGTTTCTGCCAATCTCCATTTTTACACACAACTTCCCATTTTAAAGCGTTTGATGTCACTAATGATTCGTTTCAATACTCAAAAAGGGTTCGTCCCTCTCAAACAACTAACAAATTGAAGACATAAAAAAGTCACGTTATAAGAATTCTCTTTAATGATTTATCCTTATTTTTTTTATAGAGAGAACAGCAAGAGAGAACTGTTTTAAACATATAATTTTAGTTAAAAATGCAAAAACAAAATTCATAAATGTTTTTGACATTGTTAAGTGAATCAGAACAAATTTCTGCCATTTTTAACAAAATTCTCGAGATAAGACGTCAACTTAGAACAACAACAAAAAAAGGAATAGAAGGATACTTGAATGAAATGTAAAAATAAATAAATTACAACTTCATTAAAACTTTGGTTTTAAGTTGAAACAAAGACGGCAACAAAAGTGAACTATTAGAAATCACATACACACACACACACACAAACATGAACATAAAGGACGATAGCAAGAAAATGAACGAGGATTATTTAGAGATGAAAAACTGTTAAACAACGATTGCGAAATCTACATCAATCTGTTTCATTACAGTAATTAATGAGATAATCAAGTGAAAATTTTCCCTCTCTCTCCCTCTCTCTTTTTGTTTTTCTGGTTGCCTGTGTTTATTTAAAATACGCTGTAAGTTGTAAGAAAAAAATCTAAAGAAGAAGAACAAGAGAATTAAAAGATAAGTATAAATTTGTATGAAATCTTTAAAAAAGAAGAAGAGGAAGCAGAAAACCTGTTTTAGTTCACACGCAATAAATGTTGCCTGAATGATAAAATCAACACGCAATTAAACAATTGCAATGACTTTTTCTTCGGTCTTCGATGATATGAAAAAGTTTTTCACAAAATAGGTTTCATCATTCTTCATTCTTCTTTCTTCATTCTTCTTTCTTCATTCTTCTTTCTTCTTCTTCTATATATTCACAACCTTCAAGGTAGCTAGAAGTAACAGCGTCAACTTGAAAAGTATGGCTTGTAGTCGTTTTTTAAAATCTTATATCTGGTTGTACAAATCTATGGCCCACTGTAATTGAATATACTGCTGACTTTTAATCACCTTATTGATACCACATGTTAATCAAACCCAAAGTATGTAGTTGTGGCGTTAAAAAGTTTTCAATCATATGACGTATATTGCTCCCCTTTTACAGTTGCCTTAAAGCTGTTTTTATTTTTAAAGAAGTAAGGTTACCTCCTGACCAAATTGCACACCGGACTGTCACTTTTAATGGATGCAAAGGTGACTATAGAATAATTTGAGGGTTTCACATTCCCCAGAACCGACAATTCTGTTTATTCACATATCCATTCAAATGGATATGTCATAATTATTTGTTCATGAAAATCGGGGTTGTCATGGGCGAGCTGTAACATCCTATTGGCATATGTAGGGGCGGCTTAAATGGTCTTACGGAAGAAGCTCTTTTGTCAACTGAATTTTACATAGGAACAATTTCAAATCCTTGTACAAAATTATGGTGAAATTTGTTCTTTGAAGACCAAGCTCCTGAGCACGGCCTCGAATTGAGGCTGATGGATTAATTTAAACACTTTACTGAACAGCAGTAATGTTTTCAGCCGATCTTGCACTATGTTATAGTGCATGCTTGGGTTTATCACCTACAGACCTGAAATCGACGTTTTGTGAGAGCATTATTTCCTCCAAAAATTTCACGTAACTTTTTCATCGTCACAGTAATCGATGATTGATTTTGTTAAAATGTTTTAACGATTAAAAAACGTTGGTTTATCGAATATTTTTCCATAATAAATTTGCTACGTGTCTAGTGTCTAGACTAATGTTTACCAAAAGGGGCATCCTTCCCGGTGGACACCCTACAGTTTTTTCGGTTTTTAAAGAGTAAGCACGTACCCCTACATCTGGCTCAGGCCTATATTTTTTTCTCTTAATTTTGAGATACTTTAAATTTACAATTGTTATTAGTAAAATATACTTACAAACTTAAGAGTATAATTTATATCTTTAAATTCGAAACCATTATACAGAGCCACTTGATATTTCCTGAGAGCCCCTAAATAGTTTCAAAATGAAATGAGATATACTATCGGATCTTCAGGACTGCAGTTAAAAATCAGCTTAAGCTTTCAGAAACATTTTATAAAAATATAAAAAGACAAACATTTTAAATAAAATCACAAGTCAAGGCACCGCGCATTCATAACTATCAATATAAAGTTCGAACTGTACTACTGTGCTGTATAGAAGAAATTAAAATAGAATGAAAATAAAATGGAATTTATTGCTTAACCGAAGTATATTCAAAGACAGCATATAAAAAATATATATAAAGGGTGTATTTTATAGAGGTATATAACATTGAAATGCAATAAAATAAGGAGTATTTCTTTAAAGTGGAATGAAATTAACATTATTCGAAAGATAATCTTCTGGTATTATAATTTGAAAATTAGTGCTGGCATATGACAGCTTAGTCTGCCGGTCGACTTTTCGATCACTTTTTCCAACATTTGTGGCTATAATATGAGCAATAATACGACGATTTTTGCCTCCAGGTGTTCAATCGTTTCAGGCTTATTGGCAATGACTACCGGCTTCTCATACCTCCATATAAAATAGTTATCTATCTATTGAATGATCGTGAAGGCCAATTCTTGGTCTAAAACGTGAAACTATGCGGTTACCAAATGTTTCCTTCAAGAAATCAATTGTGGCATGAGATGTGTCGTTCCTAGTTGAAACTTTGATGATTCCAGAGCAGGGCTGCAAACCACCACTCCTTGCTGAAGAGTTGGAGACTATCCAACTCCTGTCCAGAACACATGTCTAGCATGCTCAGTGGATCTAGAACATTCCACCAGGTAGGTGTTATTAAAGGTGAAATGAACCTGGCCCCATTAAAAACTGACCTGTTCTGGAGCCGCGAAACCACAACCACCACGATACTCCCATATAGGGGCCAACCTCAATAATCAGCTAGAGAACGGCTAAATGCATAAAGAGACAAATAGCGGAACTCTGCGAGCTCACTGATTCCCGGGAAAATAAGGTGGAGTTTCCAGTTGTACCCCTGCTGACTTCAGGGGACTGGGCTCCCTTATACCCCCAGTTACACAGGTCTAGATAGTCGAGCGTTCTATAAAGATCATAAATGTGCCCCCGGGGGGTAGTTAAAAACGAGAACAAGACGAAATTTGAAACTTGTCCAAGAAGTTTAAATATATTAACAATGACATTTCGAATTCACGCTAACCGCGAAGTGGAAGTGTAGCCATGAAACTGACGTAAAGCGTAGCAGCTACGTAACGGCAGTGAATGATTGCTGTGGCAAAGGCGTTTTTACTAATTGAGAAAATCAGAAGATGAGAGCAAGTGATATGCAGCCACCAGAATAGGTACCTGTAGAAAATCGAAAGAGATACAACTTAACATTCATATAAAGAGGTCGTGAATGAGTTGATAAAGAAAGAGAGTGAGAGTTTGAGTCTTTTAACACTTATGATCTTAACGATCTATAAAGAGAGCATAGTTATTATTCAGACTGGTTAATAGCTTAAACATTAACTGACCAAGTGTCATTTCGAAAGCGTCAAACCTTACAAAAATCTTTAAAAGATCAGATGTTTTTGAACGAGATTCATTAAGAACGATAATCAGCGAGCAGTAAATTTTCGCTTAAACTTGATGGCGCATCCTAATTCACAAAATATCTAATTACATGTAAGGGAAGCTTTCTCGCAAAATAACAGCTAAATATGGCATCCAAAGAGATTTATGAGATTTAATATGAAAATGACAACAACAAGCAGCTGTAAAATCAAATGCAAAGTCATCCAATTCTCCTTGCTCCTCAAGAAAAGCCGCTTGTTGTTTTCACGCTAATCAAATATTATAATAAGGCTTTTTCTTAAATTGCATATCGATGATGGCTATCTAAATCCTTAATATTTTTTTGTGAACGTAACGTAGCTGCGCTTGTAAGAACTAAAATATTTCTAAAGTTTTTAAATGTATTTTAACATATTTAACGAATGTTAAACAATATTTAAGAAACTGTCAAATGTAAAGACAAAGTGGCCAAAGTGAATGATTATTTTATACAAATGAAGTCAAATTGAACACAACAAATTGAAAAGAATTCAAAGCAGCTTTTACTGCTTCAAGAATTTTGCCAATAATTGAATTCAAAAATTTTATTTTATTTCTGTTTTATATTCTGTGATATAGATTTTCTTATTTTTTTCCCCCCGCTAACTTATTCCCCAAGTTTTTCTTTCTGCTAAACATTTACCTTTCGTAATTCGTTTCGCTATTATGTTCTCAAACGCCTTAACAATTTGTGTGTGGATTTTTGTCTCTTCAGCTTAATAAAGGTTATTCAAGTTTTTTAAAGTCATCAATCTGAAGGCTAAACTATAATATGCATAAGCTGGCTTAAGCTAATGTCAAAAATTGAACGAAAAGTCTGTCACATGCTTAAGCAAATCATTAAAGACTTTTCGGTGGCTATAATGTACTTACATAAATATAGAAATTACTATGCACAGTTGCACATTTGTTTAATTCGTACTTTTGCAAAGAAATAATGCTCGCACGGCAGAAAAGAAAAGGTTTTTTGCATCGCATTGTCACTGGCGATGAAAAGTGGATTCATTACGATAATCCCAAGCGCAAAAAATCATATGGATATACTGGCCACGCATCCACATCGACCGCAAAGCCAAATATAAATGGCAAGAAGCTGATGCTGTGTATATGGTGGGATCAGCTTTGTGTGATCTACTGGGAGCTGTTAAAACCGAGTGAAACGATCACAGGGGATGTCTATCGACGTCAATTGATGTGTTTGAAAGAAGCAATGCAGAAAGAACGGCCGATTTTCCACGAAAGGCATGAAAAAATTATTCTTCAGCATGACAACGCTCGGCCACATGTTGCTTCGGTGGTCAAAACATACTTGGAAGGGCAGAATTGGGAAGTCTTACCCCACCCGCCGTATTCACCAGACATTGTTTCTTCCGACTACCACTTGTTTCGGGCGATGACTCATGGCCTGGCTGAGGAATGCAAAAAATGTGTGAATTCTTGGATCGCCTCAAAAGACCCCGGGTTCTTCGGACGTGGAATCCGTATGTTGCCAGAAAGATGGGCGAAGGTTGTAGCAAGCGACGGCCAATACTTTGAATAAAATGTATTGTACCAATTTTCCACAATAAAGCTTCAAACTTTGAAAAAAAAACCGCACGAATTAATTCAAAAAGTCAATACTTCATGCCAGTGTGAAAATGAAAAACGCAAACAAAATTCTTTAAGGTATTTCCTTCTCACTTTTACTGCATTTTTCTGCTACTTCTTTTCATGCTCCTTCCTTTTAATTGCGCTTAAACTAAAATCCGTCTTTTTTGTCAAATAACCAATTTTTTCTTTGTACGTTTTCTATTAAATTCAGATAAGATATTTTCTCGCTTTCGTCCTCCATTGGAATTTGTTTACAATATAAAATTAGCTGTTTCCGTACGAAATGTGCGATCAGTTTCGTTGTTTGCTTAAGCAAATGACATTTGACGAAACTTGTCGAAAAGTTTTGTTAAGTACCATTATAGTTTGCCACATATGATTATTAGGTATTTGCACAGTTGCTTAAGTTGCGTTAAGCCAGCATATGCATTATATAGTTGAGCCTTTATTTAAAAGAAAAATATTGTTTTGTTTGTTAAAAGGGCCAGCGTATCAAATTAACTTTAATGACGTAAGTTTTTGGCGTTTTTGTAAAGTGTGTGAAATGTTATTTATTACAATAGCTGAAGCATTAAGTATATTTAGCCCCGCTTAATGAAGCAGCTCTTAAGAAAAATCTTAAATAAAAATTAAACCTTAATGTGATAATTTTCTACAGCCCCTGTTCGGCTTAGCAAAGTTCCTATGGTGTTAATAGAGTTGTCCTTAGTCTCATCAAAACCGTTGAAAAGCTACCAAAATATTTAATACCACAAGTCTTTCCAGCATAGTTGCAAAAATGTTGAACTGTTGAAATTTGGCAATATCGCACTTTCATTTATTTTTACATAATTTAGAGTGAAGCCCACTTTTTCGATTTTTTAGATTATAACTTTATGGTTTGTGTTAATAATAACAAATATGGTATTTTGAAGAGCAAACATCGGTCTTTATAATTCATAATGCGATAGACACCAAGTTATAAACACAAATTTTTCCAATCACTGTAATAATGTCGAATTTTGTGTCCAAACAAATGTTCGGCGCTAAAGTCTGATAACCTTTTTCATTGGAAGAAAACGATTGCTGAAAGTAATCGATTGTTGCTAGAAGCTTACGGTTAACCCTTATTAATAATATTTTGCTCAATTTAAAATACGTAGTTTTTCGACATAATAGGCAAGGAAATTAACCGTAAAAAAATGTTGTCAAACGAAAGATCATTGGAAGTCACACAACAAGCCATTTTCCAAGGTGAAAAAGTCTGCTCGTATAGTGGAAGAACAAAACAGGTTTTTGAAAAAATTTATTAAACGGTGATGCTTACACACTGGGATCGTTTAAAATAAAAATATAATTAAAAACAATAAAGGGTGTCCCCATAAATCACATAACTATTTAATGGTAACAAATACTTTGTTAAAATTTTAGCAAAATAGCGTCCAATAACAGATTGTAGTTATAAAATAAATTAATAAATAAAAGGGTGAACAGCCTAAAGGGTGTCACCATAAATTACATTTTAAGTATCTCAGAATTAAGAGAAAAGAGGTATAGGCCTGAGCCAGCTGTGGCAGCGTTAAAAATAGCGTTACCCAACAAATATTATATGAAAGAGTATGTGGCATCACTGCTTGTGCCAACTGTAAATACTCCCTTTTGAATAACTAAGTTTTTGTACAACTCAAAACAACCTTCTTTTTATTTCCTTTTTTCTTTCGTTTTTGGACTCTAGAAATCGCCACACCTGCTTCAATTAAATTATCTTTATCTTTGTTTTAAATTAAGTGATCATTAATAAAATAACTAGAAGTAAAATCTTTAATTTAGTAATAGAACTACTAAACTTGGTGACCCCGACGACGAACGCTGTATTCTTGGCAAAAATTTCGGCCATTTTCATCCACACTACGAGAATTGTAGGTGTATACATTTTACCACCATTTTGTAACTTTTTTTATAACAACGCACGATGTCTGATAACAACACAACGCCAGGTCGCACACATCGCCTGGAAACGTTTCTGTTGTATACGCCAGGTTACCATTCCCTCAAATGTCGAGCTGCAACATAGAGGCATGGTTCACGATCATGGATTTTTGGTTCACCGCGTAAGAGCAGACAGGCAGAAAAGCGCAACAATTCTAGCAGCGCAAGACCCGAATACAATATCGCAATTATCCGATATAATAGCGACACTGCCTCAACAAGACCGGTACGAGTATGTAAAGTCAAACATTATTTTGCCGACAGCGACCAGCGCCGACTAAACAGGCTCTTGTTAGAGCTACCTTTGGGGGACAAAAAACTGTCCGAGTTGTATTTCGTGATGAAGCGGGTGGCGGGCATCACGATTGGAGACGCTGCTCTAAAAGGGCCGTGGACAAAGCGCCTACCCGAACTAGCACAACCAGTAGTTGCAGCCTCGACGGGCGCTCCAGCTGAATTCACTAAAATAGCAGATTCAGTCGTCGACTTGAAGTTCATCAAGTAAAGGTACGGTCTGAAAACGAAATTACCGAGCTCCGTGCAGCCGTCGTTGAATTAGGTAAGCGACTGGATAAAGTTTTAATACGCTTACGATCACGCACCCGTGCTACTCAACAAAACCACTCAAAATCTCGTCCAACGTATAAAAACGACGGAACGATTTTCGACTGCTGGTACCACAAAAAGTACGGCAAAAACGCTCAAAAATGTCGCAGTCCATGTAGATATCGGCAACGTCGTGTGGAAACACTTAATTCTAATATGCTGCCCACTCAATGACTCAACAGACTGATGGCGACCGAGCGCCATATATTTCACCTTCACGTAACAGACAAATATTCGCATAAAAGTTTTCTTATAGACAGTGGTGGTGATGTTTCCGTGTTGCCTTTGACACCACGATCACTTGACGTCCGTCCTACAACAGTTGTTCTTTATGCCGCAAATGGCTCTTGTATTAAAGTAATAGGGGAAAAACGAGTTAAACTCGACTTAGGTCTACCACGCGATTTTTTTTTTTTGGTCTTTTGTGATCGCAGACGTGACGTCGGCAGCGATTTCATAAAACACCATGATTTATTAATAGACTTACATCGTAACCGCCTGATTGACAACGCTTCGGGTCTCGTAACACCCCTTCGTATAATGGAAGAAGAATAAAAAATAGGTTTTTGAAAACAAACATTAAAAAGGTGATGCTTACACAATGGGATCGTTTAAAAAAAATTATACTAAAAAACAAAAATAAAGGGTGTTCCCATAAATCACATAACTATATAATGGTAACATATACTTTGTTAAAATATTAGCAAAGTAGCCACCATTATTGCTTCCAAAAAACAGAATGTATAAAGTTATAACATAAATAAATAAATAAATAAAAGGGTGAACAGCCTAAAGGGTGTCCCCATAAATTACATAGCTACTTAATGTCAACAAATATTTGGTTAAAATTTTAGCTAAGTAGCCACCATTATTGCTTCCAAAAAATAGAATGTAAGAAGTTATAAAATAAACTAATAATTAAAAGGGTGTCCCTAAAGATGATATGATTTTACTACATATATATAAAGCATAGACTTTTTTAATCGTTATAATCAAACAATAAAAAATTCGACAGAGTGTAAAGGGCTAAGTCCGCTATAAAAAGTAAAATGTTTTTTAATTAGAAAGTAAGGGGTGCCCCCTTAGACCATGTACTTTAACATAAATGATCTTATCTTTTAACTCACTGAACACAGACATTTGATATTTAGACAAGACTTGTATTGCTATATATTATAGCAATAAAAATAAGGTTTAAAGGGTGTCCCCATAGTTTAAGTTTTTTGTTTGTGTTTTTATTTTCTTTAAAGTAGGATTTCATTACAAGTATTTTTTTAGAAATTTTTACCAATAGGCTTTAAATAGTTCTCAGTTTTAAGAAAGGAAAATAAATTTCAAAAATTAATTTCTTAAAAGGCGTGACAACTTTCACTACCATAACCTTCATTAGGTTATCATGACGATTTTTAAAAGAATCTGAGATAAATTAGCAAGCTGTTTTTTTCCTTTCCCATTCTTTTTTGTGATATTGACTCACTCATAATCAAAGTTGTAATAAATCTTAACTATTTTATTTCACAGTTTTTTTTGTCACAAAGTTTTCTGCAATTTCCTCCTACTTTGCCTTTAAAAAACAGAGAAAAACTTAAACAAAACTCATTTCCTTTATTAGCATTTCCGTTAATGTTCATATGTTTATTTTACGCTTTTCATATATTTTCGGCCACGTTATGTTCAAAATGAACTTTTTTTTTAAATTTTTTGACTTTTTGTTTTGTCCATAAATTGTAATGAAAACTATTCTGGTTTTTATAATTTATTTTTATATTTTTCTTTTATTTTCTACATGTTAGAAGAATATTTTTTTTTTTTATATTTTATGTAAATATTAAAAATGTAACAAAAAATCTAAGTATAAAAAGTATAAAGATTCATGTAGACAAAATACACGAACTCAAAATCAAAAAGTTATTTAGGGCGTGGAATGTGAGTAAAGTAACAAAAACTAGAATAAAGTTTATGAATATATTTCGTAGTTATTTGAATTTTAGTCTACTGTGTGTGTGTATTACTACTAAATCTTATAAGCCTGCATTAACAGAAAAAAAAAATTAAATATTTTTTAATAAGTAAAATCGTCCTCTCCACTATTTTCTGTGAAACTAATAAACGATTTGTCACTTAATGGACAATGAACAGCTGTTTTAGTTCCAATGAATTCTCCTATATTCTAAAAATAGCAATTGGTTAAAGAGATTTTATATTTTATTTTACAAAAATAGTTTTAACAAAATTTAGTATCAAAATTGTGCTAAAATTTAGTACAGCCAACATAGCTGTTTTGTCTGAAACTATAATATGAATTTTCTGTTAACAAAGTCATTCAGGTAAATCACTAAATATGAAATCGACAGTACACAGGATATACCCCCTCTACATTGGCGGTACTTAGTCTTGATGCATCTCTTTAGCATCTTGATATGTGCTGTTGGGGATAAAAATGGCGCTATTCACCTGGGCTAGCAGAAGCCCGATACCGAAAGAGACATGGGACTCTCGAAGCCCGAGCAGTGACTTATAAACGACACATTGGTACCACGGGAACTAGTTGCCTACAGGGCAGTGTTTTAGTGGAGCTTACAATAGGGCCAGGAGTTGGATAGTCTCTAGCTCCTAAGCAAGGAATGGGGGCACGGCCCTGCCCCAATGTGCATGCGTCTTAGGGCGTGGGTGGACCCTTTTTTCTATACCCAGTGGTGGACCACCATTAGATTATGGCCACATGGCTTAAATTAAAATTTTTAAACAATTGAAATATTTAATACACATTTTAAATTTTAGTAAAAACTAAAGATTATAGAGCTAAAAATTATAAAACTAAATTAAAAATTTTGAAGTAAATTGAAATATTACTAAATTGAAGTATTACTCTAAATATGAGAATTAAGGGCAGAAATTTATTTTAGTACAAATTTAAAATTTTAGTACAAACTAAAAATTATAGAACAAAATTAAATTTTTTAAATTAAATTTAAATCTTACTAAATTGAAATATTACTATAAATATGAAAATTAAGGGCAGAAATTTATTTTAGTAAAAATTAAAAATTTTAGTACAAACTAAAAATTATAAAATTAAATTAAAAAAATTTTTAACTGAATTTAAATCTTACTAAATTGAAGTATGACTCTAAATATGAAAATTAAGGGTAGACATTTATTTTAGTAAAAATTTAAAATTTTAGTACAAACTAAAAATTATAAAATTAAATTAAAATTTCTAAACTAAATTTAAATGTTATTAAATTAAAGTATAACTCTAAACATCATAATTAAGTACAAATTAAAAATTTTAGTACGAACTAAAATTTATAGAACTAAATTAAAAATTTTTAAATATTACCGCTGGTACAAAATTTTAGTACAAAATACAGGTTATACAAATAAATAAATTGAAATAGATTTTAATATTAATAATTTGAGTATTAAATATGAAAATAAATATAGAATAAAAATTTTATATTTTTAGTACAAAATTGTTGCTTTTTGTTAAAATTAAATAGAACAATTTTTAGGGTTCTTTTTATTCATTTATAAAGGTTTCGCCTTAATTGGACGATTACTGTTTGTGTTTATGTATTGTGTTTATAAATATACTTTGTATACTTTGGGAAATGTATAAAATTAGTAACTTGCAAACAGTAAATTAACCATTTTAATTGATTTCTTTAAAAAAAAAATAATATATTCACTTTCTTAACAATTTGCTAACGATTCCTTTATATAACCAGTTTAATTAAAAGTGTAGTAAAGGTTTTTCACAACAAAACAAAGAATTTGTAATCCTTGTGTAAAATTGCCTTATTAAGGAAACTCACTTTCATTTGAATGTTAAAGCCCTCTTCACCAGAATAACAATATCTTGCCAATCAATTCATCCTGAAAGTTGTTGTGAACAAATAAAAAAAGAAATAAAAACTATTTGAGAAAACACGATACCAAACTTCAAATAACTGCAGCAGTAAATAAACCAAAAAATACTATTTGTAAACTTCACTTGACCAAATTTTCTCACTCAAGTGCACACACTTCACAAACTTGATGTTTAGCACATTTTTAGGGAATCAATTACAATTTTAATTGCCTCTAAAGTTTGTTTATTAGTAACGCTTTTCCCCCCTCTCTCCTTCCTTTTCACCGTGTTTCTAGCAACTATTACACTTACTTTCAATACTACAAAAATAGGGCAGTACAACAATCAGCATACAAAGAGAGAAAAAAAAAGAAAAAGGAAAATGAGAAAAAATAGAATAAAATCCTTATGGAATTTCTACTGAAAAAGGAAATTAGATTTATTTCTGAATTTTCATTACACACTTATTCAGTTGAAGTTAAAAACGGCTGAAAGTAGAGCCATTAATATTTCAAGGTAGTTGAATAGTTGTTGTTGTTGCTGACGTTGTTGTTGTTATTGTTAAAGATTGTAAATCGCATATAAGTAACGATAATATACAACAGTACAACAGATTTTACAATCAATTTATTTTAAATTGTTGAAAGAAAAAGAATTCTACAATTTTTTCTTACTTCTGTGGGTGTGTGTGTGTGTGTGTGTGATGCTGTAGCCTGTTGAGAGGAAAAGCAGATTAACAAACCTTTAACATTTTCTTTACCACAAAATGTATTGATAAGAAAGTTGTAGTTTATTAATTTTATTTTTATTTCGTTACCTTGTTTTCTCTTCTTCTTCTTCTTCTAAAAGGTATTTTTATAGAGGTATAGAACTTGAATGGAAATAAAAGAAACTTGAATTTTTTTAAATTTGATACCAAATTTCCTTTATTCGAAAGATAATCTTCTGGCATATGACCGCCACAGCCTGCTAGGATATAGCGTTATCTAAGTTCCGAGAGAAGAGTTTGAGTCTGGCTTTGTTTTACATGGCCAGACACGGCAGCTTGCTTTGTTGGTGCCTTCTCTCTGGGTGTCAGTTAGTTAGGAGTGATGATCAATAAGTTGGACATGGTAGGTGGGTCTAAAGAACGTTTCGATGTGCAAAGACTTAAAGGCTTTCTAAAGAAACTGGCTTCAAAGACTCAGGACAACCAAACAACATAATACTCAAAGGTATCTTATACACCATGCTTCGGTCTAACCAGCTACTGAAAAAGCTTTGATACCTTGGAATAAAGGACCTTAACTCTTAGCTGTTATAGATAATTTTAAAATAGGTGCCCCTGTAGGCAGTCTAACACTAGCTTAAAAGCCTGGGGATTGCAGGTTCGATTCCCAACAACGGCCTTGGTTTTTTTCACTATAAATAAAAAATTTACTGTCGGCGGGGCTGCTCAGTGATGAAGGCATAGTCACTGGTCACTGTGCTGTCTTATACGACAGTTAATTTACGTAACTATCCTTCTACTTTCACCACCTATCTCATCTCTTCTCTATCTCTTTCCTAAAGAATGTAGCACGGTACTTGACTAAATAGACATTGTTGCCTGAAGTGCTACTTCTCTTTAAAAAAAAAAACAAGAAGAACTTCCACTATTATTGGGAGTCACACAACAAGCCATTTCCCCACAATTAAAATTCATTCAAAAGCAGGGAAATTGTGTGTGATATAAATTAAAGCCGAGAATCATTGAAACGCGATTTCGCATGTCGGAAATAATGCTCGAACGGTACAAAAAGAAATCATTTTTGCTTTATATTATTACTGGTAGTGAGAAATGGATACATTATGAGAATCCCAAGCGCCAAACCAGCTAAATCAGGGCAGAAGCCGAATAAACGTGACACCAAGGTAATGCTCTATACTGAACGTGGTGGAATTAGAATTAGTGTCTTGTATTATGAGTTATTGAAATAGGATCAGAATATAGATTCATTTGAAAAGAGAAATCAACGAAAAACGACCGGAATATTCTTAAAAAAAAGTTGGTGATAGAATGAGATTTACCTAATTAAAAATCCAGAATAAAAGGGATCAGTAAGGAAATCACAAATTAAAAAGTTTCTAAGAAGTATTATATACAAAAAACAACAACAACATGTTGCATTAAAATTCCATGAACTAAGTTTAACAATCAGAAAAAAAAAACAATTTACACAGAAAAGAAAATGGACTGCCAAGCAGTCGCCTACGCTATACAATTTTAACAACATATCTATATTTGAAGCGATAAATTAGAGTTTTCTGGCAAATCGAGTTAAGTATAAAAGTTAATGTTACGGAGTGAAGACCCAAAAGTTGATACAGCAACTTTAAGACGCTAAAATGGTAAAGTTACGATCGTATATTTTTGTTGGTATTAAAGTAAATAACTGGTGTAAATAAATCGTGTAATTTAATTAAAACACTTAAAACCTGTGTGTTATTATCTTTTATAATATAAAAATAAGTCGGGGTTTCCTTCCTGACGCTATAACTTCAGAATGCACGAACCGATTTCCTCGGTTTTGTATTCGTTGGAAAGTTCTCGGGCTTCGTGAGGTTTATACCAAAGCAAATTTAGGAAACATTTCAAGATAAAAGCAGAAAAACAGGGAAATGATTTTTTTACATACAGCGCCATCTACAGCGATACATAGCATGTACTACAATGGCACCAGTAAGTGGTGTGTGAGAATCCCTCACGAAAGTATGAAGTACGCTTCATTTTAAGTAGAGGGCGCCGTGCGATAGGTCGCATTTATACCGTTCATCCTAGAAATGATGAATGTTTTTATTTGCGACTGCTGTTGGTAAATGTACGTGGACCAAAATCATTTGGCCATTTAAAAACTGTGAATGCCCAGGCCACCAATGCCAAAAATGTCGAGAAGCATGTCAACTATTGGGTTTGCTGGAGAACGATTCTCATTGGGATTTAACAATTGTGGATTCAGTTGTTTCATCAAATGCGTACCATAACGAACGCTGTTCACAATTATCATCACCACATGTTTCCCTTCACAACCAATTCAGTTATGGAACAAATACAAAGACGACATATGTGAAGATATATTCCATCGCTTGCGCATTCAAACGAATAATCCCGACATGCGAATAACCGATAAAATATACAATGAAGGATTGATTCTGATTGAGGATCAATGCTTGACTATTGCAAACAAGCTACTGACTCAAGTAAGAATGATTGCGCCAAATCGATCGATGCACCATGCACTTAACCGAGAATTAAATCGAGAGCTACAATACAATGTTGATACATTGCAGGAATTCGTTTGAAATAATGTGCCGTTGCTGAATGAACAGCAAAAACTAAAATACGAAATATTTATGCAAGCGGTGAACAATAATACTGGTGGTCTATTCATCCTGGACGCACCTGGATGAACAGGGAAAACCTTTGTCCCTTCATTGATTATGGCCACTATTCGATCAAGATATGACATAGCTTTTGCGTTAGCATTATCTGGAATTGCGGCAACTCTTCTAGATGGCGGTCGTACTACACATTCTGCGCTTAAGTTGCCACTCAATTTAAACACAATTGATACTCCAACATGCAATATTTCCCAATCCAGCTCCCTCCCGGGGGCACATTTATGGTTTTTATAGAACGCTCGACTATTTAGACCTGTGCAACTGGGGGTATATGGGAGCCCAGTCCCCTGAAGTCAGCAGGGGTACACCTGGAAGCTCCACGTTATTTCCACGGGAATCAGTAAGCCCGCAGAGTTTCCGCTATTTTTCTCTTTAGGCATTTAGCTGTTTCTCTGACTGATTATTGAGGTTGGCCCTTCGGGAGTATCGTGGTGGTTGTGGTTTCGCGGCCCCAGAGCAGGTCAGTTTTTAATGGGGCCAGGATCATTTCACTTTTAATACCACCTACCTGGTGGAATGTTTCTAGATCCAGTGAGCATTCTAGTCATGTGTTCTGCACAGAAGTTGGATAGTCTACAGCTCTTCAGCGAGGAGGGGTGGTTTGCAGCCCTGCTGTGGAATCATTGAAGTTGCTACTAGGAGGGACCTGTTACTAGAATTAGACTTCGGCTTCCTAGGGCGTGAGTGGCGCTGCTTTTCACTCACAGTGGTATGACCACCATCTGATTAAGGCTCACTGCCAGGTGCAGATGTAAATCTTATCACGTAATTTCCCGATCCAGTACAATGAGAAAATTGTTGACGCAATGTAAGCTCATTGTTTCGGATGAGTGCACAATGGCACATAAGAAATCACTTGAAGCACTTTACTTTACACTGAAGGATCTTCGGCGAAATAAGAACATCTTTGGCGGCTTGATGATATTGTTGGCAGGCGGTTTCAGGCAAACGTTGCCCGTGCAACGCCTGTAGATGAATTGAATGTTTGCCTGAAGGCATCACCTTCGTGGAATAACGTAAAAACATTATCGCTTACCACTAATATGAGAGTTCAACTTCAAAATGATCAAAGTGCTGCACAATTTTCCAAACAATTGTTAGCTGTTGGAAATGGAAAAGTCCCAGCTGATGCGACAGCTGGATTAATTACTCTTACAAACGACTTTTGCCGATTTCTAGACTCTCAATTAGCTCTTATTGAAAATGTTTTCCCAAACATTAGTGAGAATCATCAGAATTATGCTTGGTTAAGTCAACGAACAATTCAAGCCCCAAAGAATAATGATGTTGTACATGAACTGAATTTCACCATTCAAACAAAAATCGATGGCGATTTGGTGACATACAAATGCGTTGATTCAATAACAAATCCCGATGATGCAGTAAATTATCCAACGGAGTTTTTGAACCCTCTGGAGTTACCAGAATTTCCACCACATAACTTGCAACTCAAAGCTGGTTTAGTTATCATGATATTGCGTAATTTGAATCCACCGCGACTTTGCAACGGTACTTGACTTGCAGTGAAAAGACTTATGCCGAATTTGATTGGGGCAACCATTATTAACGGAAAGTAGGCAGGTGAAAATGTATGTATTCCCCGAATACCAATGATTTCGACTGATATTCCGTTTGACTTCAAACGATTGTAATTTCTAGTTCGCCTTGCGTTCGCAATGACAATTAACAAGTCACAGGGCCAATCGCTTAGTGTTTGCGGGATAAATTTAGAAAATCATTGTTTTTCACATGGGCAGTTATACGTTGCGTGTGTACGAGTTGGGAAACCATCCGTTTTGTATGTGTTAACGTCAGACCAAAAAACAAAAAATGTAATTTACCAAAGAACACTTCAATAAAACGGATAATTTGCGGACACGATTCAGTATTCACTTTGAATTCACTTTCATTTTTTACTAAGAGAAGTTCAAATAAATTCCACTTAATTTTTGTAATCGAAATGAATTCATTACTGTTGTGCAAAGAAATAAATTTTTTCCTTTTCAAATGAAAACAAAAATAAATAATTTTACTTCATCTTTTAATCCCCAAGCGAAATTTGACAAAAAAGAAGCCATCTGGTGGCAAACGCGGCGACCGGGTTTGCTAGTTTTTCAATAAAAGAGCTCAACAAACTAAAGGTCTGCTAAAGGAATAAACGTATCAATATGAAATTAATAATAGATATTTGGTTAAGTTTTATCAGAAACCATTCACAGATCTCCACCTTTTAGGTTATTAATGCAATTTAAAACTTTCTCGCTTTAGTATACTCAAGTATACTTACCTTTGAGAACTCGATAGCGGTATTGTTTCAGTTCCTCTTATTTGACCAGCTAATTTAAGCAAATTTGCTCTAAACTAAAACTGAATTATAATTTTATCTTTATTATGCAAATAACTTTTCGTCCTTTTTTGACAGGAATATGCAAAACAAACACATGCAGATTGCTTGTTATCTTCTTTAGAGTTCAAAATAAATGTTAAATACAGTTTAGAATTAGTCCGTATTTCCTGGAAAACTTACAAAGATGTTATGAATTATATGTTAGATTTATATCTGGGTATTTATCTTCTTAGCACATGTGGCAAGAAAGTAAATAAATAACCATATTAAATGTGAGATTTCGCAAATATTTTATTTTTTTGTTTTTGTTTTTTTTCTCTTTGTTGAATGAAAAGTAATGTGTTGCTGTTTTGGTATTAAAAAATATACATTTTGGGCATGTGGTTACAGCTGCACGTGTTGCCGGCACGTTTGAATAACTATTATTATGCAGAAATTAGTAGGGAAGGGTAAGAGTAATTTGATATTTTTATTCTAAAACCAAATTTTCATTTATTCCAAATTTAACATCTACTAAAAGTTTTTAAATTAATTTGTTTGTCTGGGATTCGAACTCACAGCCAATGGGCTATTTTAATTTCAAATTTATTACTTTTGTTTGTGAGGCTTCGTCAGGGTTTGAACTCATGATGTGCTTGTTTTTTCTCTTTTACTTTTCTGCTGCTGCTTATCCAATCTTAAAAAATTGTTTACCCAACAGTCGCTCTAACCATTGCAGCCATTGGAATTTCACCGGATCGAAGCAGTCGAAAGCAAAATCTACGTGAACACAGTGGACCTTCAAGTATTCCAAAAATTATATGTGTAAAGTTATTCTCTGTAGGCTCCTTTTTGATATTTTAGACAAGAGTTGGAGTATAAAGAGAACACTGAAGACGGCAAATACCCGAAACCGGCATGACGAGGGTTGATGTAAAATCATATCCAAATGAGTTGGAAATCCTTTGGAAAGCTTGATGAATTGATAATGAGTTAATAAATGAGTTTAAGTCCTAGAGGTTTTTTAAAAGCTGTTTTCATAGAGAAATAGAGCTTCAAAATGGATTGGAAAAGAGATGAATTTCATATTTTAAAATTTATATATGACTTCTGGTATATGATCGCCACGGCTTGCTTGGACGAAGTATAATCTGGTGGTACAATTCTCAAAGACTTTCCAACATTTGTAGCCGTATATCGTCAATAGTTTCGGCGTAGAAAAGCGGCATCACATATGCCCACATAAAATAGTCTAGACGCCTTAAATCACACGATTTTGGAGACCTATATCACGGGTTCAAGATTTGAAACTATGCCTTTACAGAACAAAACGTTTCTTTCAATAAATAAATTATGGCACTAGCTGTGAGACCAATTGCGCCGACTTTGTGAAACCACAGCTCCTGTACATCTTGGCTGTTCAATTGATAAATGAATTGATAATTATGGCTCTTTAACGATCACCATTGACCATTTTTAAAGAAAAGCAGAATAATGGTCCCACCAGCCCAAAATTCTGATGTAATGCTGTCTCAACAAACACTTAAGGATTTTCATCACACCAAATATGACAGTTTGTCCATTATTTTCGTCGTCTTTATTAAAAAAAAGGGAGCTCCATTGCTAAACAAAATAGGCCTATAAAAATTAGGATCAACGGTAATCTTGTCAAGGGCCCGATTTGTCCAATTGGCAAGCGTTGTTCAGGCGTCAGTCTATTCATGTTAAAATCCCAAACCCAACCATCTAGAAATTAATCAACAGCTGAAAATATGACTGCCAGTTAAAACAGTGTTGCCAACTTAAAGTTGTATACCTCTATAAAAACACCCTATATTTTAAATTTCTTTTTATGTAAATAATAAAATTTTGTAAAGAAATAAATGTGAAGAGCTTTGAGTTCACCGGCTTAATTAATCACCGCCGATATTCGTCAGGTTAAAGCAGATGAAACCAAAATCTACGTAAACACAGTGGACTTTCGAGTATTCCTAAAATTAGTTTTCCGAAAAATAAAAGCCTGAAGTCTGTGAACAGCTTAAAACATTAAGAAGAAGTCATCAAGAAGTGTACTAAATATGTTTATAAGCAAAAAGGCAAATTGAAAACATTTTTAACCAAATGAGAATTACAAATGTTATATAGAAAACTTTAGGGAACAGGTTTGCGTTTTTTGCTTGTTAATGAAATTTTCATTTCATCAAGATTTTAAATATGAGAACTTTTAAGAAACTAATTTTTTCCTGCACCAAAACAAGCACTCAAGCATTTTAAGAAAAAAATAGAAGAGGAAGAAAATTGCAAGCATGTGCCAAGGTTTTGTTTTTACTTCTTGAATATGTTCTGCTTATGACAGCTGTTAAGGAAAGAAGAAGAAGAAGAATAAAAAATAAAGTCAAATAAATAATGATATAATTTTTCTAAAACATAAAACTTAAAAACTAAAATTGATTTAAATTTTATTTTCAAAAAGGATTTTTTCAAATAAAATTTATTAAAATGGCCGAACTTAATCGGAAAGTGCATAATAGAAATAAAACATAATTAAAATTCAAGTGTTAGATATTTGGGTCCATTATATCGGTCGGATTTAACAAAATTTCTATGTATCGAATAAGCGGTTTTGTTTAAAAAATTTAAAAAAAAGTACTTTTGCCAATAGTACCTTTTTAAATATTAAGTACTAAAAGCTTATTAATAAAAGAAGGACCTTTAGAAATTTTCTTTTTTTAAGTGCATAATAATTAATAATGAAAATTACTTCATTACTTCGAAGTAAATCCTAAAAAAAAACTTTTAAAAAGTAACTTTTCAAAAAGTACCTAAAAAAATTTTACAAAAGTAAAATATTTTCTTTACAAAAAATTAAAAATTAATAACTAAAACTAAGAAAAGAGTAAAATAAGGTCCCGAAGTATTAAAATACTATTCAAAACAAGTACCTTCTTAAATTTAAAAAACCAAAAGTTCATTATAAATAAAGTACTTTTACAAAATTGCTTTATCAAGTTTATAATATTAAAAATTTATTCATTATTAAGCTTTTTTCACAAAAAGGAACTTTTGAAAAGCCCTCTTCAAAAAAGTACCCAAAACTATTCCGCAAAACTGAAACATTTTTCTTACAAAAAATACTTTTTAAATGTTTAATGATAAAAATTAATTCATAATAAAGTAAATTCCAAAAAGTAACTTTTAAAAAGTACCTTTTAAAAAAAGTACCTAAAAAATCTACAAAAGTAATAAAATTTTTTTACATAAAATTCAAAATTAATAACTTAAACTAAGAAAATGTAAACTAAGGTCCCGAAGGTTTTTTAATAAAAAAATATATTCTAACACTATTCAAAAAAAGTAGCTTCTTGAATGTTAAGTACCAAAAATTTATTATAGAAAAAGTACTTTTACAAAATTGCTTTATCAAGTTTATAATATTAAAAATTTGTTTATTATTAAGCTATTTCCAAAAAAAGGGCTTTTAAAAAGGCCTTTTCCAAAATGTACCCAAAAGTATTCCGCCAAAGTAAAATATTTTGCTTACAAAAAATACCTTCTGAAATGTTTAATGATAAAAATTAGCTCATTATAAAGTAAATTACAAAAAGAGACTTTTAAAAAGTACCTTTACAAAAAGAGTACCTAAAAAATTCAATAAAAGTAATAAGATTTTTTTGCAAAAAACTAAAAATTAATAACTAAAACTAAGAAAAGAGTAAAAAAAGATCCCGAAGGTTTTTCGTTAAAAAAAAAATTATTCCAATACTTTTTTAAAAAAAGTACCTTTTTAAATGTTAAGTACCAAAAGTTCATTTTAAAAAAACTTAATTTTACAAAATTGCATTATTAAGCTTATAATATTAAAAATTTCTTTATTATTAAGTTATTTCCAAAAAACGGACTCTTAAATAGGCCTTCTCAAAAAGTACCCAAATTTATTCCACAAAAGTAAAATAGTTTGCTTACAAAAATACCTTCTAAAATGCTTAATGATAAAAATTAGTTCATTATAAAGTACATTACAAAAAGAAACTTTTAAAAAATACTTTTTCAAAAAAGTACCTAAAAAAATCTACAAAAGTAAAAAGTTTTTTTTTGCAAAAAATTATAAATTAATAACTAAAACTAAGAAAATGTAAACTATGGTCCCGAAGGTTTTTTAATAAAAAAATATATTCCAATACCATTTAAAAAAAGTACCTTCTTGAATGTTAGGTACCAAAAGTTCATTATAAAAAAGTAATTTTACAAAATTGCTTTACCAAGTTTATGATATTAAAAATTTGTTTGTTATTAGGTTATTTCCATAAAAAAGGACTTTTTAAAAGGCCTTTTCTAAAAAGTACCCAAAACTATTGCACAAAAGTAAAACAGTTTTCTTACAAAAAATACCTTCTAAAACGTTTGATGATAAAAATTAGTTCATTAAAAAGTAAATTATAAAAAGAGACTTTTAAAAAGTACCTTTCCAAAAAAGTGTATAATAAAAATAAAAGTGACAGAAAATTTGTTTAGGTTGGTCCATTATATCTGCCAGGTTTAATAAAATTTTGTATGACGAAAGGATTTCGTATATTAATTTTATTTATATTTCTTTCTTATACAAGTACAATGGCACACAAAAGTACAACAACAATTTACAAATTAAGTACAATTTTAGACAAAAATAAAATATTTCTTATTCCTAAATAACTTTCAACTTAAAATAATAAATACTCGTTTTAATACTAAATATTAAAGAAAAAAAAAGGATTCTACGATTTGTTAAGAACATCATCCACACTGAGAGCGGACATAGGTCGGCCAGAATGTAAAAGAGTGGAAAATAAACCATCTGATTTTTGTTTCAATTCTTCCGGTCGGCCATCTTCAATGATTTTGCCTTTATCCAAGACAATAATGCGATCATAGTCCATAATGGTAGATAAGCGATGCTGTAAAGGATAAGAGAATTTATAAAAATTATTTTTTAAAAAATTATTTATAATAAGCAAGCCATACCGCTATAGTTATAATAGTTCTGCCCTCAAAAGCTTTATGAGCGGCATTAAGTAAAGCCTTTTCTGTGGTACAATCTAAGGAACTAGTAGCCTCGTCCAAGACTAAACACACTGAGCCACGTAAAATAGCACGTGCCAAACAGAAGAGTTGCCGGTGACCTAAACTTAAATGAAGACCACCATCCACAATTTCCGTATCTAGAAAAAAGAAAAACTCAACGATTTTTATTAAAAAAGTTTAAGAAATTCAAATAAAATGTTCCTTTCCCCAAAGTTCAGCAATAATAAAATCATTTCCTTGACTACAAATGCCATAAATTCCTTTAAAACACTTTAGAAAACAAGTCAAACACTTGTATGGCATGGAGGCAGAGGCACAGAAAAATAAGAAAAACAAATACAAAATTGCATGAAGTATTTAAAGGGAAATGGAAAAAGAATCAACAATATTAAATAAATACAGCAAAGCAAATGCCAGCAAAGCCATAAAGACCACTCTCGGCATAATAAATCCTTGTATTGTAATGGCAACAAGGGGTCGATTTAAAGGACAAACTATACTCAAGCTTAACCCTCATACTTGAAATTCTATACTCCACAGTTATTGAACCCAACAACAAACAAACTGCATTTTCTTTTTTCATAGATTTAAATACAGGCATAAAATTAAACATAAGTTCTAGTGCACAGTGGGATACAAGTGGAAAATAAGTTATTAACTAAAACTAAAAAAAAGTTAAATTACAACCCGAATAAGCAGTTTTCTTTAAAATTTAAACTATTTTCCAAGGGAAGAAGGCTCTCTCAAAAATATAGTTTAGATTCTTATTAAAAAGTACATTTTGTAAGTACTTTTTAATAAGAATCTAGCTTTCCACCTAAAGGACTTTACATACAAAATATTTGGCAAAAATATATCTAAAAAAACCAAATAAAAAATGTGGTCTAAAAAGTACTTTTTCCAAAAAGTACTTTTTCAAAAAAGCACTTTTAAACAAAATATCTAAATATTTTCCAAAATTATAAATTACTTATTTTCCAAAAATTTACTTAACTTCTAACTTTATTTTTTTAGGTATATTATATTAAAAAGATTTTATTACAAATTAGTTAAAAAAAGTTAAAATTTCTTTAAAAGACCTTTTGGAGGAAATAATTTTCAAAAGCTTTTTAGACGAGGTATTACTTGAAAAGTAATTTCATAGTAAGCCAAAGTATAAAATAGAAATATTCAACAATAATAAAAAGATAATATTTAGGAAACCCTTAACACATTAGCGTTTCTAAAGAGAAAAAAAATGTGCTAAAAATTGTTATAGAAAAGTATTAACTTTAATAAAAATAAATAATTTTTAAAAAAAATAATTTCTAAAAAATTATTTTTAAAAAAAGAAAGATTTTTATAAATTAAACTTTAATCATATTTATTAGTCACTAAACACATTGAGCACAGCAGGCTATACGAACACATGACTACAAAATGCCGTTGGCTGCCAATGTCGCCGTGTAGTCAGCTACTTAATTACTTTGAAAGTGTTGCTTTTCGTTCGTATTTGTACTAGAAAAACGTATGCAGAAAATTTCATAAATTTTGGGCAAACTTTTGCTAAAATAGTGCAAACAACAGCCTTAAACTATGAATTGACAAATAATTTGTATCCAATAAACAATCGATGCTGGTGGGTCGTATCAGTGAATATCAATCGAACATGTGTACGGCAGATAAAAAAAGGATGACGAACATTTTTTAAAGCGACTCGAATGTCTTAATTTATTGGCCAGTCTTTTAAGAGAAAATGAAACGATTTTCCACCAATAGATGTCGAAACGCGTTTGGCGGTAAAAATTATGTAAGAATGCTTTCGAGTCGTGAGTATTATAAAGTAAAATACTTGCGCTTTCAGTTACTTTTTTTTTTAAAGAGAAGTAGCACTTCAGGCAACAATGCCTATTTAGTTAAATACCGTGCTACCTTCTTTAGGAAAGCGATAGAGAAGAGATGAAACAGGTGGTGGAAGTAGATGGATAGTCGGAAATTAACTGCCGTATAAAGACAGCACAGCGACCAGTGACTATGCCTTCATCGCTGAGCAGCCCCACCGACAGTCAATTTTTAATTTTGTAGTGAAAAAAGCCAAGGTCTTCGTTGGGAAACGAACCCACAACCCCCATACTGCCAAGCTAGTACGCTACCTACTAGCCTACAGGGGCACTTGGAGCAAGGATGTAAAATTCAAATTTGGAATATCCACAGTTCGTAAAATTATTTACGATACATGCGAAGCAATTTGGGATGAACTACATGGAGTCTATTTGTCACCTCCGAACATAAATGAATTTGTGAGCATATCCGACAAGTTCTATGTGTAGACAGGGCTGACAAATTGTTTAGGAGCCCATTGATGGCAAACATATTCATATAGTTTGCCCAAGAAAAAGCGTTTCTGCGTACTATAATCATAAAAAGACGTACAAAACATTTCTAAGCACAGCTTTGCTATAAAACACTACAACGACAAAAGCAGCCCAGACAACAACCTGCCGTGCTGTCGTCAAAATAATCATTCTCATATACAAGTATGTATTTTATTTTTGACGTATTGCAGCCCGTAGCTTGCTGGCGTCTATGTGTTTATAGCCTTATGCATCCAAATTTATTTTTACTAATAAAAATTCTTTTCTTAAATCCTTCCTTCAACTTGTGTGTTCCACTGTTCAGCATAAAAAAATCTCTGCATTTCAACCATAAACTCAATTTCATATTTATTTTTTTACATTTGTTTTGTTGCACGTAAAAAGTCTCTTTTTCATCAACTAAAAGAACAATTTTGCAATGCGAATAAACAAAGCAGAAGAAAATCATGTTTTATTACTTCATTTTATAACCACAATTGTTTAAACCAACAACGTTATACGAAGGATGAATAAAAGTTTACTTACCTAAACCCAGTGGCATTTTTGTATTGACAAACTCCTTCAATTGAGCCAACTCAAGACAATTCCAAAGTTCGAAATCCGAATAATAACCAGACGGGTCAAGATTTTCTCTTACCGTCATGCTAAACAAATGAACATCTTGTGGAATTATGGATAATCTTGTACGTACTTCATCGGGATGTATGGTGGCAATATCATTGTCATCAATACGTATGCAACCATGACTGATCTGTAAAACACCAAACAACGACAAGGCCAATGATGATTTACCGCTGCCAGTACGACCACAAATACCAATCTAGACGAAAAATAAAAATGAAACAGAGAAAGAAAAAGAGACAAAAAAAACAACAACAACAAACAAAAGGTATTAAAAGATTAAAGGCAAAATATTATAAAATAGAATTCAGTCAATATAAAAACAATTATTGCAAAATTGAATCGTTTGAACTGAACACATGCCTTTGAAAGTTCATCACAAAAAGGATTAAAGCAAAAAATAATATATAAAAATTCCAATTTATACATAAAATATTTAATCCAAGCTGTTATTCTGTTTTTATTCTCTCTTTTTTTTTAATAAAATCATTTGATTCCATCGTATTTAAGCAATTGTTAGACCATTAGAAATTTAATTGGTTTAGAATAGCCAACATTAAATGTCAAAGAAACAGGCGGCTAACAGTTAACAGGAATACTTGAATAAGGGAAAAAATAAATATATTAACCGGTGTTTTTGTAGATGTATGTACGAATGCTTTTTAAGTTGGCAACACTTTTTTAACTAGCGGCCATTTTGCCAGCTGTCAAAGGAGTTATATTTAGTTTCATCTGCAATTTCAACTTAAATAAACTGAACCGAACACAGCTTCCAAATTACGCAAATTAGTACCAAAACATGTAATGGAACTAGGAAATTGGATTATCAGTAGGTGGAAAGAGGGAGTAGTGTTTGTAGATATTCGATTTGAATTTCCCTACATCGAAAGTGACAAGAAAGACCTCTGGCGAAAGTTTATTCCACATACGAAATATTCTGCTAAAAAACGAATTTTTCATGTAATGTGTAGTGGTATTCACTGGACAATCGATAACAAATGGATGTCCTCTCAAGAAAATCGAATCAATCAAATCGAGTTTCGGGAATAAGTTCCCTAATTTCGTAAGACAACTTACCATTGTAGTAACATGAAACGTAAAACAGTGAAATACACCCCACAGTGCGCCGATGCTCTAGAGCATCATACGTGATAAGATTTACACCTGTACCTAGCTGTGTAAGCCATAATCAGATGGTGGATCATACGACTGTGTATGAAATGTAGCGTCATCCTCGCCCTAGAAGGCCTTCAGTACCTATATCCTCCGGTCACTCCTAGTTGCAACTTCAAAAGCCCGAAGCAGGCCGCAGCCTTTACTCCTTGCTAAAGAGTTGAAGACTATCCAACTCCTGGTCCAGAACGCATGAAGCCTAATAAAATTTAAGAGCACAACTGCAATCATGCTCACTGGACCTAGAAACGAGGGCCTCGAAACCACAACCACCACGATACTCCCGAAGGGCCGACCTCAATAATCAGTCCGAGAACAGCTAAAAGGTTAAAAAGGCAAATTGCTGAACTCTGGGGCTTTACTGATTCACATGGAAATATAGTAGATTATCGAGTTGGCTCGTACTAGCCTCATAGGGGACTGGGCTCCCTTTTACCCCCGAAGACAATAATAAGGGTGGATTTCCGTAAAAACATATCAATGTGGGATAAATTACATTTAATACTCTACCGCCCCCAATGAGCCTCTTGGCCCTCTCCTGTATTCAGTCGAACAACTGCAAAATAGATTATAGGGCGCCGGCCCATACAAGAGAGTCGCATTCCATCTTTGGATGGTTATAGATGGCGTAAATAGTACGAAGATCGGATGGAGTGAAGTATCTCTTACTCCGTTTTAGAAAACCGAGGCACATGAAAGCTTCTTTAGAAACCTTGAAAATGTGTTTTGTCCACAGAACATCACACTGAGTAAATTTTTATGCCAAGAAAATCAGAAGCTTCCGATTTCGTAATACCTATATCACCCATAGTAACAGATGCGGCACCATTACCGAATGTAGATCTATGCATAAGCATGCAACATTGCGTTTTACGGGCATTAAAATCGACTCTATCCACACGGGTGGTAAAGATTGTGGCGAGATCATGATTGAGCGTGTCATCCATGTTCTGAATACGAATGACAAATGTGCTCTCATCTGCAAAAGAGCTTAGAGGATTGGACAAAGAAGGTCATTTAGCAAAATAGAGTATGAGAAAGAACGGAGCCTCTCGGTACCCCTGAACTTTTGCTTCAACATATAAGTGAATAAAATAAAATTGCCGTATTTTGAGTGATAATAATTCTTTAGATAGTATTAAGACACGCCATTACATCTAGGAAAACTGACAGTTTGATGTACTTTATGGCTGTTACACTCAATGGTAACCAACTTTTCTGTTCATTTATTGAATAACCATGTTATGCGAGAGCTGTGGTATCAACCAGACCGTGCAAGCTGTCACACAGCTCGCGCTACAGTTGATTTATTAAAGCAAATGTTTGGTATCACACATTCACCTAAAAGATAGTTCGATTTAATAAAAAAAAAATAAAAATAAGTTCATTATTAGGTAAATCCAAAAAGGGATTTTAAAAAAGTACCTTTCCAAAAAAGCGCCTGAAAATTTCCAGAAATGTATAAATGATATTTTTACAAAAATTACATTCTTAAATATTTAATAATAAAATTATTTCATTATTAAATTAACTCCAATTCCTTTAAAAAGTACTTTTTCAAAAAGTACCCATTTTAAAAAAATGGCTAAAAATTTCCACAAAAATAAAAATATTTTTTTTTATAAAAAATGCCTTCCCAAATGTTTAATAATAACAATTAGTTTATTAGTTTATTATTAAGTTAGTTCCCAAAAAAGGTCGTTTAAAAAGTATCTTTACAAAAAAGTGCCTAAAAATTTCCACAAAAATAAACTCATTTTTATATAAAAAGTGCCTTCTTAAATATTTTATAATAAAAATTAATTCACTATTAAGTACATTCCAAGAAGGGGAATTTAAAAGTACTATTAAAAAAAAGTACCTAAAAATTTCTACAAAAGTGAAAACACTTTTTTATAGAAAATGTCTTTAATATGTTCAATAATTGATTATTAAGTAAATTAATAATTAATAATTAATTAATTCATTATTAAGTAAATTCCAAGAAAGGGAATTTTAAAATGTACCTTTTCAAAAAAGTACCTTAAAATTTCCACAAAATAAAAATTTTTATTTACAAAAAATGGCTTCTTAAATGTTTAATAATAAAAATTAATTCATTATTAAGTACACTCCAAGAAAGGGAATTTCAAAGTGTACCTTTTTTAAAAAGTACCTTGAAATTTCCACAAAATAAAAATTTTTATTTACGAAAAATGATTTGTTAAATGTTTTATAATACAAATTAATTCATTATTAAGTACACTCTAAGGAAGGGAATTTTAAAATGTACCTTTTTAAAAAAGTACCTAAAAATTTCCACAAAATAAAAATTTTTATTTACGAAAAATGATTTGTTAAATGTTTTTTAATAAAAATTAATTCATTATTAAGTAAATTCCAAGAAAGGGAATTTTAAAATGTACCTTTTCAAAAAAGTACCTAAAAATTTTCACAAAACTAAAAACATTATTTTACGAAAAATGGCTTGTTAATGGTTTCATAAAAAAAATTTATTCATTATTAAGTACATTCCAAGAAGGGGAATTTTAAAATGTACATTTTCAAAAAAAGTACCTAAAAATTTCCACAAAATTAAACACATTTTTATATAAAAATGCCTACTTATATGTTTAATAATTAAAATTAATTCATTTTAAGTACATTCCAGGAAAGGGAATTTTAAAATGTACCTTTAAAAAAAGTACTTACAAATTTTTACAAATTAAAAATATATAATCTTACGAAGAATGGCCTGTTAAATGTTTAGAAATAAAAATTAATTTATTATTAAGTGCATTTAAAGAAGGGGCATTTTAAAATGTACCTTTTCAAAAAAAGTACCTAAAAATTTCCACAAAAGTAAACACATTTTTTTTAATAAAAGCCTTCTTAATGTTCAGTAATAAAAATTTATACATTACTAAGCGCATTCCAAATAAGGGAATTTTAAAAGGTTTATTTTTCAAAAAGAACTTTAAAATTTCCGCAAAAGTAAAAACATTTTTGAAGAAAAATTTCTCATTAAATGTTTAATAATACAAATAAGCTCATTATTAGGACGCTAATAATGTCCTAAATATTTAAGTATTTTGCTGTCCGGCCAAAAATAAATATATAAAATAAAAAAAAAAATTTAAGTATAAAGGGTGCTCCTATAGTGATGTGATTTTAAGGTATATATATGTCTTAAGTTTTTCCACCCTAAAAGGCGAATACTTAGAATTTACATGCGGTACATAAGTATAGAATATATAGTCCTATAAATAGAATTGGGACTAGTAAATTTGAAAATTTTAGGGTGTTTCCATAGAGGCCATAATATTGACGAAAGTCGTTTTATTTTTTAAACCGTTCTAGACACAAGTTTGAAATTTTCACAAAGTATATATGTATGCATGCCTAGCGACAAGTATAAAATGTAAATTTTGGTTAATAAATTAAAAAAATTAAGGGTGTTTCCATAGAGGCCACAATTTTGACAAATGTGGCCTTGGTTTTTAAAAACACCTTCAGTTTGCTAAAACTATAGTTTTTGTTCTGCTGTTACGACAAGTTTAAAAATATCTAAATGGAAATTAAAGGGTGTTACAAATGAGATGTAATTTTCACTTGGATAACCTTTTGAAATCCTGATTTTAATTGTAAAAGGCAAAAACCTTACAACTTTAGCAAAAACAATTTTATATTAATTTTCGGCATATTTTGATGGCGTTTTATGACACCAACAACAATTTTCTTTTTTTTGCTGGAAAAATATATTTTAAATATTTTATGCAATATTTTTATATTCCATTTTTTTATTAAAATTAATTTCTGGCCAGTTTTTGCGATATAAATATGCAGTCATGTCAGCGGTGTTTGTAAAAACTATTTCACAATCTATTAAATGACTTAAATAACAAAAAAGAAATAAAATATTTTTAAGAAAAAACAAAAAAATAATAAATTGTTTTTCATTTGGTGAAAAAGTAAAGTCTATTAAAAGGGCCAGCGTAAAGCATTGTGGAGACAATATATTGTTGAATAAACAGCAAAAAAATGTATATATTAAATATAAAATAAAAAACAAGTGGCTGTAAAGCATTAATATTTTAAATAAATTTACTACTTTAAAAATAACTTACAAATCATTTCCAAATAATATAAAATTGTTTATCCCTTAAAGCAGGCTATCACATTGTGTTATCATTAATTATAAAGGAATTTATTTTCCATTTTATTTATATTTATTTTCATTTCTAAGATATAAATTGACATACCTTTTGACCGGCTGGTATGGTTAAATTTAAATTTTTGATAACATCTTCTATTTTGCCTTCATAACGTAAACTGACATTATCAAAAGATATATCGCCACGTTGTGGCCACGAAATTGCCACTGGTTTGTCTGCAAAATTTAAAAACGATAGAAAAAAAAACAAATATTAAAACAGCAAGAAATTTATTTTTGAAAACAAACACACACACACAGACACATAAGTACATTTAGCATGAACAATAAATTAATAAATAATAACAGTCAAAAACAAAATAGCAAAATAATATTTTAACTTGGAAACTGGCATTGGAAATAACCTTGAAGGGTCACAGTTTAACTTGATTTTATGTTATTTGTTCAATTATGTTTCACATTATAATAAAGGTAATTGCAGCTAACTGTTATAAACCAATAGTTACGTATAACTGTTCTAAACTGTCATTTTCAAAAGTCTATTTTTCATACATATTTTACAATTTATTTTCAATTATTAAAACTAAATGCAGCGGCATTTTAAAAACAAGTCAAACATTTAAAATCAATCATAAATATGTGCTTATAAAGGGTGTTTTTTATAGAGGTATACAACTTTGACATATAAAGAACTTAAGATAATTGACATGAAATTTATTTTATTCAAAAGATAATCTTGATATTTAAAATAAAATATGAGTTCTGGTTTATGACCGCCACGACTGGCTCGATCGTAGGCCCATTTAACGATGACTTTTTCCAAAATTTGTGGACTTCATATATTGCCGCAGGAAAATAATTTAACGGCGTTAATTCGCGCGGCCTGGAAGCCCACGGTCTGAAACGTGAAACAAAGCAGTTACCAAACGTTTGGTGGCACGAGCTGTAGGACATGCTGTGCCGTCCTGTTGAAAATATAACTCCTGCACATCATAGTTGTTCAATTGATGAACGAAAAAGTCAGTCATAATGGCTCTATTGCAGTCACCACTGACTGTACCGTTCTGACCAGCAACGTTTTTAAAGAAGTAGGGGCACCAATGATTACATCAGCTCATAAACTACACAAAACTGTCGGTTTTTCTGGAAGTTACGGTGACTCAACAGGATTATCATTACTCCAAAGATGGCAGATTTGCCTATTGATGTAGCTATTCAATTTAAGACATTGGCTTATAAAAATCAGAATCTACTACAATCTTGTCTTGGGTCCAATTTGCACAACTGGAAGCGCTGTTCAGGCGTCAGTGTATTTATTTTGAAATACTAAACAAAATTCAACATTCAACGTATTGGAATTGTTTAAATCGTGCGAATCGTGGCTCGAAAAATTTTTATAACGCAACAGGAGTCCACTATGACCCACTGACTATTCTGTTTATTCTCATATCCATTCAAATGAAAAGTTGCCCCTATAGGCTAGTAGGTAGTGTACTAGTTTACAAGACGGGGGTTGTGGGTTCGATTCCCAACGAAGAACTTGGGTTTTTTCACTACAAATACAAATTGACTATCGGTGCGCCTGCTCAGTAATGAAGGCATGGGTCACTGGTCACTGTGCTGTCATATATGGCAGTTAATTTCCGTAACTATCCTTTTACTTTCACCACCTGTCTTATCTCTTCTCTATCCCTTTCCTAAAGAATGCAGCATGGTACTTGATTAAATATGCATTATTGCTTGAAGTGCTACTTCTCTTAAAAAAAAACTCAGCAGCTAAGTGGCCAGCCTGATCGTGTGATTTAATATTACTGATTGAGGACAGAGTCTATACGGCGTCAATCGAATCGATTTCAGGCCTAAATCTTTTAGCCTTAAAATCCGTGATGTGATTAACGAAATAGAACCTCCATTTTGCCAAGAAGTGATTAAAAACTTTGATGAAAGAAACGACATCTGTCAGCGTAGTCGTGGTGGGTATTTACCCGATATCATTTTTCACTCATAACTGGCGATCTTTTCTCTTCGTAATAAAAGTTTCATTCATCTGAATCAAAATTTTTTGTTTTAATTTGGTTTTAGAAAACAAACTTCTTGTTGAAAAATCCTTAACCCTTTATATTGTTACGTTTGTAACTTTTATAAACGTTTTGTTGCTGAGTTCTTTATTGTAAAATAAATATTACCAGATTTAAGAGTTTTTAAATTTAAATTACAGTTTATTTACTTTAACTACGAACAAAGTTGACACTACACAGCAATTTACTTAAGATACACGTCTTTACTGTACAAGGTTTATTTTTCAACTAACTAACTAACCACTCAGACGCTGCCTTTTTATTTTTGTCCTCTAAAGGGCTAGAAAAATTAAGAATCTTTTGCTCCCTTAGCATCACATTCTGTTGTTGTTATGTTATTCATTATGTATTTTTGTTTTTGTTTTTATACTGATAAAATTTCTGCCTGGAATTTATTTTAAAGTAGTTGTTGTTGTCTTGTGTATATAAGCTTTCTTAGAAAACTATCCAGTTAGTAAACAGCATATCGATTTAATGTTGTCTTGCATGTATAAAATTTCTATGCAGTTTGTAACTAGAAAGTTGTTGTTGTCTTGCGATTTTTTCATGAAAATCGGGACTGTCATGGGCGAGCTGTAACATCCTATTGGCATATGCACGGCGACGTAAATAGTCTTGTCGAAGAAGCTCTTGTTTCAACTGAATTTTATATGGAAACAAATGCAAATCCTTGTACAAAATTGTTGTTCTTTGAAGACCAAGCTCCTGAGCATGGCGTCGAATTGAGGTTGGTGGATAGTTTTGAACACTTTCTTGAGCAGCAGTAACGTTTTCAACTGACTTTGCGGTACATTGTGGTCCATGATTGGGCCTCTTTCTTCGAAATCATTCACAACACGAACATAGTGCGTTTTGTTGACACGTTGTTATTTCCAAAAATTTCACACAACTTTCTTATCGTCATAGTAATCGATAAATGATTTTGATAAAATGTTTTAACGATTAAAACACGTTAGTTTATCGAATATTTTTCCATAAAAAATTTGCCACGTGCTCACTTCACGACTGCCAAATATGAACTGCCAAGACTAATGTTTACCAAAATGTTAGCAAAGCAAAGTAGTATACCTTCCCGGTGCGCACCCTGTATTTCGATATGTACGTATATTCCTTGACGGCGTTTAATTTATTTATTTATTCTCTCTCTACTCAGTATGAGAGAACACTGAAGATGGCAAATAGGTTTGTTCACAAACCAAATTTGACGCGGGCTGAAATCAAACCCAAACCCTGTATTTCCTCCAACACTGCTGGCATTCAATGTCGAGGAGAATATCTTTATTTTCATATTTTTCGACAGAAATTTATTTAACTGAGATTACAGAATTTTCTTTTTCTTTATTCTAATTGACGACAGCCAAATATGAACTGCAAGACTGCAAGAAATGGCGGCAAAATAAAATAGTATACCTTCCCGGCGCATACCCTGTATCGTTGTGCCCTTTTTATACTTTTAGTAAACTAACTGAAGAATATTTTTAACTTTAAATCATTATTTTAAATTTTAAGTTTATTAAGGTTTATGCGACACGTACTTTTGTGCCAATAATTTCTCATTAATTTAAATGCGTTGAATGGCACGCAGCACATTTAAACAAAAACTGTAGACATTAAACTTACCTTGAAACTGAAATCACTTTCTCTTTTAACGCTCTTAATTTAAGAGCTCTAACACACACACACACCCAAAATCATTTATCACTTTATTTTTTATTTTATTTTTTGTATAGCAGAACATGGAAAATAAGTTAAGAGTGATTTTCAAATAAACCTCAAATAAACTTTACACACACACACACACACACATACATACACTAACACCTCTAAATTCATTTTTCATTAACAAACACATCTACAAACAAACAGTAAGATTTTTTGTTGCTGCTTAAGTGTGATAGAAAACTAAAAAGTCGTAGCAACAAAATAGAGGAGAAACATATTAAATTTTTTAAATTTTCGAGAAACATTTTCTGTTTTTTAAAAAAAACTTTTTTAGTATTTTTTTTAACAAAAAAAAGGTTTTTTTATCTCAAAAGGATTTTTGTTTAAAAGTTTTTCTGTAGTAAATAATAGTAAAATTGCTAAAAATGTTTAAGTGATTAATGTGACAATTTTTATTCTTTAGATATCCAGCTGTGTAACTGAGGCGGTTTACAGCAATCACCATGTATTCGACAAGACAATAATTTAAGGTATCAAAGCCTGTCACTCTAGTCTTTGTCCAATCTCTTTCATCTAATTTCGTTTATATTCCTTCTCCAAAAACGAAAAATAAAAAATAAAAAAAATAAAGAAAAGTAGCCTCTCTTAACATATTAAGTTGGTGGCTCACACTAAGACTTAATACAATTTCTGTACTCACATTGTTGTCTGTTCTTATCGAAATATCGAACACTTGCTCTTCGTTCTGCATCATTACGTTCTAATGGCTTCGATGTTGCGATATACGAATTAGAAGTTAAAGAATCCTTTTTATTTTTAATGTTCATCTCTAATGTTGCTGCTGCTGCTGTTGTTGTTGCTATCTTTGTGTTATCTTGGTTAGTAATAGATTGTGCAATTTTATTTTCTGTTGCTATTGTTGCTGCTGTTGCTGCTGTCATTGTTGTTAAAGTTTTTGTGGCAACTGCTGTAATATATCCATCATTAGAAAACAGATAATGGCCATCATCATCATCATCATCAGTCACATTGATTTTATTAGTAGTAGTCGTTGTTGTTGTTGTTTTTGTATCCTCATTGTTGTCAGTTTTAATTTTATTATTTTCCAACAAATTTAGACATTTTTCATTGTTGTCTACACAAGAGCCGTTTGTGTTTGTTGTAGTTTTTAACTTTCTATCTTCATTATTTTCATGCTGACCAGCAGCATATTTTATGTGACTTTCTTTGCTGTTATTGTTATTGCTATTACTCATTTCGTTTGTTAAATGCTTTTTCTGCTTAAATTTTCCTTCCTCTTTTCTTGTTTCTTTAATATTTTCCTTTTCTACGGCTGTCGTTTCAGCATAGAAAGCTACACGTTCCACCGAACCAATATACATTTCCATATCGGCCAAAAGTTTTACAACCCAATTCAAATAGATTGGCATCAGGAGAGTATAGTTAATAGCCAAACCTACTAACGAAGGTGTCGGTGTTAAAGGTAAAAGTGTTGACAATGTTTCTTTGGTTTTACTGCTCATCATAAAATCGTTAATTTTAAGCTGTTTACTATAGTTATTGCTGGCTATTGTGGCTGCCAATAAAGCTGTCACTATGGCAACAAATACTATCACACCACCCAGATAATCCTGTGGTTATAAAAAGTAGAATTATGTAAAAGTACTTTAATTTATATTTTTATGCTTTATAAATAATTATGATAAAATAATAAGGAATTGCTTAAATAATTTGTAAAAAAATTTATAAAAAAATTGATATTTTCAATAACTCAGCTGCAAATAAATTCCTGGTCATAGCAAACATAGCAAGTGTTCCTTCTCTTTACTTTATGTCTTTTTGTTTAATGGCTTAGTGAAAAACAAAAGGCTCTTACCACTAACAAACTTTTACTTTTAGTAAAGAGAGTTATTCACCAGATTTGTAAATTATTCCTCTAGTCAAACATGTTAAACGGTTAACTCTGCTAAAGGCCATACAAAGAAATAGAAAACTACAATCCTTACTGTCCTTGATCAAAATTAAATCGAATACTTCAGATTAATCAAAACTATTCTATACTTTATGAAATTAAATTTAACCTTATTGCCACGCATTATGCAATAGTGCATAACATAATTATAAAAAATAAAAAAAAATTATTATTCAGCTGGCTGAATTTGAATTCTGAGTTACAATTTAAGTAAATTTATATAAATATTACATACTTATAATACAAATATCTTATTCAGCTAGCTGAATATCCTTATTCAGCTTCGGAAAAAATATTATAGTCTATGTCCTCGCTGAAAATTTAATCAAATAATTTAGACTCTATAAAACTATTCAAAATATTTTAAAATTAAATTTCTTTACCGGGATATGCGTGATAAGATTTACATCTGCACTTACGGCCTTAAAAAAATTATTATTCAGCTAGCTGAATTTGAATTCTGAGTTACAATTTAAGTAAATTTATATAAATATTACATACTTATAATATAAATATCTTATTCAGCTAGCTGAATATCCTTATTCAGCTTCGAAAAAAATATTATAGTCTATGTCCTCGCTGAAAATTTAATCAAATATTTTAGACTCTATAAAACTATTCAAAATATTTTAAAATTAAATTTCTTTACCGGGATATGCGTGATAAGATTTACATCTGCACTTACGGCCGTAAGCCGTAATCAGATGGTGGTCAAACCACTGGGAATGAAAAGCAACGACAGGAAGCCGAAGACTAATTCTAGCAACAGGTCTTTCCTAGTTGCAATTTCAGCGGTTCCGAAGGAGGGACACAAACCACTACTCCTTGCTGAAGAATTGAAGACTAAACAACTCCTAGTCTAGAACACATGACTAGCAGGCTTACTGGTTCCGGATCATTCACCCTTTGTTCTCAGTAAAGGTAAGATGATCCTGGCCCCCTAATCGAATTCATGAAAAGCCGCGAAACACACAGCCGCCACGATACTTCCGAAGGCCCAACCTCAATAATCAGTCAGAGAAATAGCTAAAAGGCTAAAGAGACAATTAGCGAAACTCTGGGGCTTACTGATTCCCGTGGAGCTTCGAGTTGATTCCCTGCTGTCTTCAGGGGACTGGGCTTCATTATAACCCCGAACGACCCCCCCGGGGGCACATTTATCGGTCTCTATAGACCTTCGACTATCTAGACCTATGCAACTGGGGGTATAAGGGAGCCCAGTCCCCTGAAGTCAGCAGAGGTACAACTGGAAGCTCCACGGTATTTCCACGGGAATCAGTGAGCTTGCAGAGTTCCGCTATTTGTCTCTTTAGGCACTTAGCTGTTCTCTGGCTGATTATTGAGGTTGGCCCTTTTGGGAGTATCGTGGTGGTTGTGGTTTCGCGGCCCCATAACAGGTCAGTTTTATATGGTGGCCAGGATCATTTCACTTTTAATAACACCTACCTGGTGGAATGATCCTAGATCCAGTGAGCATGCTAGACATGTGTTCTGGACAGGAGTTTGATAGTCTGCAACTCTTCAGCAAGGAGTGGTGGTTTGCAGCCCTGCTATGGAATCACTGAAATTGCTACTAGGAAGGACCTGTTGCTAGAATTAGACTTCGGCCTCCTAGGGCGTGAGTAGCGCTGCTTTTTACTCACAGTGGTATGACCACTATCTGATTAGGGCTCACTGCCAGGTGCAGATGTAAATCCTATCACGTATACCCCCGAACGACACAAGTCTAAATGGTTAAATAATTCATAAAGACTGACAATTGTGCCCCCGGAGAGAATGTTTACCGGGATATACAGTGTACTATAATACGTAAGTATAAAAGGGTGACTATAAAAAGTCCTTAAGTCTAAAATTAAAGTAAAAGCATCATTCAACTAGCTGAATTATATTTCTGAGTTTATATAAAAATTATAGCAAATATAGTGTATTTATAATATAAACTTTTTATTCAGCAAGAAGAAAGCTTCAATCATAAATATCCTAGAACGATATTAAATGGAATATATATATGTATATTTATATGGAAAACTTATTTAAACTTATTTCTTATTCACTCTTTATGTAAAACGGAAAAGTGAAAAACAATATAGTTAAAGAATGACCATGAAATGTTTTTTAACATAAAATTCAATAAAAGCTAAATAAAAAACATCATTCAGCTAGCTGAACTTATGTTCTGAGTTAGAATTTTTGTAAAATTTTAATAACCTTTGTTTTTATAATATAAACTTCTAATTCAGCCAGCTGAATAGCCATAATATGTTCTGTAGAATACCTAAGCTAATATTACAGCTATTTTTAGCTTGCTAAATATGTATATATTTTAGAGGTATGATAAGGAAAACTTACTTAAACTGAATATAAAAATTCTCTTAGCCTAAAATTAAAGTAAAAACATCATTCAGCTAGCTGAATTAGATTTCTAAGTTTATATAAAATTTTTGCAAATATAGCGTATTTGTAATATAAATTTTTTATTCAGCAAAGAGAAAACTTCAATCATAAATATCCTCGCACAATATTAAATGGAATAATTTAGACTTTGTAAAATTATCCCTTATTATAAAAAATACCTTTCACAAGCAGTAAGCAGTTATAAGTAACCCGTAACATAATGGCCATAAAAAGTCTCCGCATAAGATTGAAGAAAAAGCTTTATTCAGCTAGCTGAATTTCAATTCTAAGCTACAATTCACGAAATTTATCCTCAATATCCTTATAAAACCATTTTAGATTTTGTTAAATTAAATTTTTGATGCTGGAATTAAAGTACACTGTAGTAGGCAGGCTATTAAAATCCTTCAACATTATATTCAAAAAAGAGTCATTCAGCTGGGTGAATTTAAATTCTGAGCTACAATTTACGTAAAATTATAATAAATATAACTTATTTAATATATTTATATTATATTTGTAATATAAGCTTCTTATTCAGCTATTGTAAGCTTAAGAGAAATTTACAATTATAAATATCCACGATCAAAACTAAATTTAATATTTTACACTTTGTAAAATTTTTCTGGATTTTATAACACATTCACTCTTCATATGGAGTATGAAGTAAAGCACAATACATAAGACGATGGCCATGGAAACTTTTTAACATAAAATTTAAGAAAAAGCATCATTCAGCTAGCTGAATTTGAATTCTGATATACAATTTACCTAAAATTATAATAAATACAACAGATTTACAATATAAGCTTTTTATTCAGCTATTCGATCGAAACTAAATTGAATATTTTAGATTTTGTAAAATTGTTCTGGATTTTATATAAAAAAATTTTTATATATAATAATTATATAAAAGATGTAATACGATGGCCATGAAGACGATAGCCTTTTAACACAAAATTGAGGGAAAAAACATCATTCAGCTAGCTGAATTTTATTTCTGATATACAATTTTCATAAAATTATAATAAATATAACATATTTATAATATAAGCTTCTTATTCAGCTATTGTAGACTAAAGAGAAATTTACAATTATAAATATCCTCGATCAAAACTAATCTTTAATATCTTAGACTTTGTAAAATTGTTCTGGATTTTATAAAAAAAATGTTTTCATTTTTTATATGCAGTATGAAATAAGACGATGGCCTTGAAAAGTTTTTAACATAAAATTGAAGAAAAACAATCATTCAGCTAGCTGAATTTGAATTCTGATATATAATTTACGTAAAATTATATTAAATATCATATATTTATAATATCAACTTTATATTCAGCTAGCTGAATAGACTTTTTAGAGCACTAAAAGACAATATTGACACTAAACTAAAAATTCAGCAAACAAAAAATTTTACCAAATGAATTTAAAGAGCAAAATAAATGCACAAAACATAAAATCAAAACCGAAAAATCTTACTGCTAACTACCAAATTGTTTAAACATATATTGCATTCTATAGTTGATGTTAAAATATATTTATCTATATTTAAATTACCATCAATGTAAAGTTTTGTCAACTCCCTTAAAAGCTATAAAAAAAACACCAGCGTGCAATTTTACTTTGAAATGAAATAAAAAATAAATAAAATAGCAACAAGTATTAAAATACTTATCTTGTCCTTTTAACACCCTGGCACGTTCCCGCATTAATGGCAGCTGTTACACTAAATTTTACTTCTCTTGTTTATTTTAAGTTAAAAACAAATTAAAAATGAAGCAGAGAAATTTTCAAAACAAACAAAACTTAAAAAAAAAATAAAATAAAAAAAGACAGACAGTAAAATGCAGGAAGATGAACAGTTTGAAAGAAAGAAAAATTTTCGTTATAACTTTTTAACGAGAACAACTCAAATTTAACTTTAAAATATTTGTGAAGGAAACACATGTGTTGTTACTTCTAAGACATGAAAATACACCCAGAATTTATATGTTTGTTATGCTAAAGTAACATCAAGTCATAAAAATATATACAAATCTAAGCAACATTTTAATATGATTTCGAAAAACTTTTTGATGTTTTTTTATATATTTCTACTTACCAACGATATACCCAACCATCGATTGCTTGTATTTAATATTGTAAATGCAATTGTGTTTTCCTCAAGACGTTGAAAAAGTATTTCAGTAAAACGTGCCTCCTGATTGTAGGCACGTATTGTTGTTACACCTTGTATTGTTTCCGATAGATGTGATATCACTGGAGTATTTGTGGCGTTCTCAATACGTTGTAATTCTCTTTATGTAAAATGAAAAGAAAAACAATATAGTTCGAGGGTGGCCATGAAAAATTTCTTAACATAAAATTAAATAAAAAAAAATTTTTTTAATTACATTAAAAACTTCATTCAGCTAGCTGAATTTGAGTTCTGAGTTACAATTTATATAAAGTTTTAGTCACTTTCATGTTTTTATAATATAAACTTCTTATTCAGCAAGCTGAATAGCCATTATAGGCTCTGTGGAATACTTAATGCCAATATTGCAGCTTTTTTAAGCTTGCTTAATACATATTTATGTAGTAAGGTAAGGAAAACTTACTTAAACTTGCAGTACATCATATTTCTTATTCAGCTTTTAGAATTTCTACGATACAAAATCGATAAATATAGAGCAGGGACCCTATAAGGATAACGTAGAAGAAGGCAGCGAGGTGTAGTGATCCATTCCCCCTCCCCTCCCCATCCCCACGACCTTAAGATGTTGAAGACATCATGGGCGTCTACTCTACGCAAAGAAGAATTGGTGTGCAGCCGGCGGCAGGACAACAGGTAATATTATATTAATATTTCGGACTGTTAGGAAAGACATTCAGGTTATAAATAAAGCAGAGGTTTTAACCAGCTGAGTTTATTACCCTGAGACACTATCTGGAGTGACCAAAGCAATAGACAGTTGAGCGGAGGTCTTAACCCAGCCCGGCTTACATTGTTTTGGTTATTTCCGTTGGACACAGGGCCTAACAACTGTGGTTCGGTCACAAACGAAGCGGAGGTCTTAACCCAGCTGAATTTGTATCTACTGTCACCATAGTGGGTGACCAAAGCATTGGACAGTTGAGCAAAAGTCTAAGTTCGGCCTGGCTGACAGTGTTTTGGTTATTTCCCTCGGGCACACAGTCTACTAACCCACCCCCCAGGGGCATATAAATATGGTCTTTATAGAATCTATCCAGGCACAGTGCAACTGGGGAAAAAGGGAGCCCAGTCCCCTGAAGACAGGCAGGGTGTCAACTGGAAGCTCCACTTATTTCCACGGGGATCAGTGACCCGCAGAGTTCGTTATTTGTCTCTTTAGACATTTAATAGTTCTCTGACTGATCATTGAGGTTTGCCCCTATATGGGAGTAACGTGGTGGTTGTGGTTTGGCGGCCCCATAACAGTATAATGGTTATTATGGTGGCCAGGATCATCTCACTGATAATGACACGCAAGTTGAATGATCCAGTCCAGTGAGCATGCTAGACATGTGTTCTGGACAGGAGTTGAAAGTCTCCAACTCTTTAGCCCTGCCCTGGAATCATTAAAGTTGCTACTAGGTGGTTCTGTTTCTTAGAATTATGTCTTCCGCTTCCTAGGACGCATGTATGACGATCCAAATTATACAATTGTGGTTTGTCCACCATCTGATTAAGGGTACATAGCCAGGTGCGGATGTAAAACGAATCACACTATCTACTAACCCTACGGAATTTGTGTCTACCGTCACCATAGTGGATGACCAAAACAGTGGCCAGTTGAGCGGAGGTTTTAACCTAGCCCAGCTCACATTGTTTTGGTTGTTTCCTTCGGACACTGACCGGTATACATAGGACCAAGCTAACGGAAATCACCGCACTCACACACACACCAGTGTACAGTAGACGGAGCCGAGAAGCGAGCTGCCGTCAAGCGAAGGATTAGTGGCAAATAAAGGCCAAGTTATAACCAAATCAACCGAAGCCTTTTGTTTGTCCCAACGATACTACACGACCCTGAATGCCGCTGAGTATACCTCAGCAGCCAGGAAAAGTGTGTCGTTACATTTCCCTCGTACACTAACTAATCTCGTGGTACTGCCCATAGTAGCACCAGTGAGGTCACAACCTGGGCAGTGGTGTTTACCCAGCCTGGTTTGTGCCTACAGTCACTATTGGGAATAACCAGAGCAACGTTAAATTGTGTTCTAGTTGTTATTATCCTGCGCAATTTTCGGTGTCTCTGGGTGTTTCCCTCATACACTAACAAGTTCCTCCTAGTACTGGCCATAGTAGCATGTCGGTGAGGTCACACATTGGGCAGTGGTGTTTACCCAGCCTGGTTTGTGCCTACATTAGAAACTGGGAATAACTAGAGTACCGTAAAATTGTGTTCTAGCGGTTATTACCCTGCGTAATTTTCGGTATTCTGGGTAATTCCCTCGTACGCGGCCTATTGCCTTGTGGAGCTCGCCATAGTAGCACCAGTGGGGTCACAACCTAGGCAGTGGTGTTTACCCAGCGGAGCAGCGCTAAATTGTGTTCTAGCGGTTATTAGCCGCTCATCTGGCTATTTCCCTCGTTCATTAACTGTGGATACATGGTAACAGTCCAGCAATACCTCCGCACACCATCTCATAACACAAGGAGCAAAGAGCGTGAGCTGCCGTTAAGAAGATTGGTGGCAAATTAAGGTTAAGGATTTTTACCGCATCCACCAGCCGCTTTTTAATTAAAAGTTAGCACGACACTACCCTGGGCGCCGCTGGGGTATGCAACCAGCGGTAGTGTCGTTACATCGTCGTTGGTATGATTTATACAACATAAACTTATTTAGATACAATTTTTGGGAATTTTGAAAATTTTTTATAGTATTCAGCAAGCTGAATAAAGCATAATTAAAATGATTTTGTAAGCTATATAGTTCTTTTAAACATATTCGTTCTTTTCGATACACAAATTTTTGCCAAACCTTCTATTTTACCGATTACTTCATATTCAGCTGAATCAAATAAATATGAACTTAGATAAATTTTAATTTGACACGTTTTTAACGAAGCGGTTATTTTACGAATGCGCTGATTGAAATATTTTTGAAAAAATAATTATATAATAAATAACTGTAAGCAATTTTTATTCAGCTAGCTGAATTTAACTTTTTTCATAATTTTTAAACAAAACGTTACAAAAGCTTAAGATTTGGTAATAAAGGATTTTATTCAGCTAGCTGAATGTGGCATTTTAGTAATTAAAGGTTATATTCAGCTAGAAGAATTCAGACTTGTATAATAAAACGGCAATTATATATAAAAATTTTTTGTATTTAGCTGAATTTAAGTTGGCTAAAAATTAATTAAAAGAAACTGTTCGAAACTATTCAACTGGGAAGGTTGTATTTAGCCAGCTGAATTTAACAAAAATTGTACCTAATAAAACAGAAATTAAATAAATATAAATAAGAAGTTGGTTTTTCAATTGCGGCAATACCAACAACATGATAGTTGTGACATTTAGTTTTTTGACGTATTCGTAGCAGATGCTTTGACAATTGTTACAATGAATTCAATATCACGCAAAAATCGCATTAAAATAATTAAAATCCACTAAGAAAATAAAGATTCCGTTAAAGTTACATTTCGTGAAATTCTGGATATTTTCGAACAACATAATTGGCATTCTGAGACCGCTTTTAAAAATTTTATCATTAAAATTGAGTCGACAGGCTCAGATGACTAACACCTGTTCGACCGGTTAAATTTCGTGAAATTGGTTAAATTTTCGGACAACAAAATCGTCCTTCAGAGTCCGCTATTAATAATTTGGTCGTTAAATTTGAGTCGAAAGACTCAATACAAAATGTGCGAACACTAGCGCGTGTTGACCGGGTCGTTCAACTGAAAACATCACAGCCATGACCCACAGTGTTGATGCAGATCCCACTTTGTCAATTCCTCGACGTTCTACAATTGGGGTTATCCAAAACCACCACATAGCGAATTTTATATAAAGATTTGACTTTAAAGCCTTACAAGGTTCAACTCGAATTGAAGCCGACCGACCGACCATTCACATTGCCGTAGTTTCGCTCAATTCATTCAGGAACAACCGCCTTAATTTTCTGAACAAAATCATTTTTTCAGACGAAGCCCATTTTCACTTGTCAGATTATGCCAACAATGCCGCATTTGGGCTTCTAAGAATCCTAGAACGATTATTGAGAAGTCTTTTGCATGCTTAACGTGTCGCTGTATGGTGCGTTATGTAGTCCGGAAGCGTGATTGGGCTGTTCTTTTTTTTTGTCGAAGATGAAGCTGTAAATGAGGTAACGGTCAATGAATCACGCTATCAAGAGCTGTTCAAAACTCAATTTTGCCCTATTATTGATGAAGTGGATATCACTGACATGTGATTTCAAGAGGAAGGTGCCACATGTCACACAGCCAATGAAATGAACAATTTATTGCAAATCAAATTTCCCGATCGCATAATTACACGACAATCAGCAGTTAAGTGGCGAGCCAGTTCGTGTGATTTAACACCACTGGATTATTTATAAGGGGCTACGTTAAGGACAGAGTCTATAACGGGTCCACCATCTAACGTTTTTTTTTTTTCAACTAGTGCTTATTTCGTGAATTGTAACACTTAGCTCATGTTTGATCTGACAGATAATTAGTGTTATCCTTCCGCTGAACGAATATGGTTATGTGTACGCTTGAATATCGCTTCGCTAAGTGGGCCTGCGACCAACTTACACAAGATGCCGATTTTGCAAAAAAAATCATCTTTTAAGATGAAGCTCATTTTGATCTTGGCGAGTATGTAAACAAGCAAAATTGTCGCATTTAGGGCACAGAAAACCCGCTCGCATACATTGAAAATCCGATGCACCCAAAATGAGTCACTGTTTGGTGCGGATTTTGGTCTAGAGGCATAATTACGCCATTTTTCTGAAGTGGCCGTTACAGTCAATGGCGATCGTTATCGGGCCATATTGAACGAATTTTTGTTCACAAAAATTGAAGAGGGGGATATTGGCAACATTTGATTTTAACAGGACGGTGCTACGAAGCTGTATAGTTTTGTTTATAAAACAAAGTTATTTGGCGGAACCTATAGAAAGTCCAGCGAATCGATTTCATCCTTAAAATGCAAAATCCGTAATGTAATTAACGAAATAGGACCGCCATTTTACCAAAAATAGTTTAAAAATCTTGATGAAAGAAATGAGATCTGTCAGCGTGGTCGTGGCGGACATTGACAGGAAAACCCTTTATATGTAAATATTTTAAGCTTTTTAAAAATTTACAAAATATAAAACAAAAATGTTTACCAAATTTAATAAAAAAAAGCCTTACTGTGCAACAATCATCGACATTTGTTTATAATTTTTTACTTGCTGCTTAAAGTTTAACACGTTTGATTGTATTCAATTTAATTTTAAGTTCCCTTGTGTTATTAATGTTAAGACATTTACACAATAGTGAAGGAATTTTTTTTTTTAAAGCGAATAAAATGAACATAACATTAAACATCACTAACAAAAATATAATACAATTGATAGCCACAAAAGGGAATTATTTTTTGGTTGTTTTTTTAATTAAAATATCCCACTGTATTGTAATGTATGCTGGATGTTATTGTATCAAGATGGCAAGTTAAAAGTTAAAATGTAATTTTTATTATTCACTAAACAGAGATGGGATTTGTAAGTTTTTCCAGTTTTTTTCTATAAAACTACTTTTTATTTTTTTAAACTTTATCCCGCACTCTTGTTAAAGTTTTAAAAAGCAAAATGCTGAAGAAATCTAAGGAAAATCATATTTAAGCAGATGATAGTTATGCGATGGAAACAACAACAAGCATCCACTACTTTAGCAGGGGAAGAAATTTATAACTGTAAATACATGGATGTGTGCGTAATAAATAAATGGTTATAAAAACAAACAAGAACTTAAGAAGGTGACTGTTGTGTTAAGGGATTTGAAGTTTTTATAAAGAGAATATTTTATTGAATGTCTTGTTGAAAAGGGAAAAAAACGGGAATAGAAAAAACTAGGCCAAAAAATTATGGATTAAGTTGATACACACATTACAAACACACACACACACACAGATAAAAGAAAATAAAAATAAATCAATGGTATAGGCAGAGGTAATGGCAGGTAGACATGGTCATTAATGGATGGAAAGGAAAATATACAAAAACATGTTTTAAAGGAGTGTTTAGTTTGATAACTAGATTTGAATAGAGATAGACACACCTGAATATAGATTTTAACATATAGATTTTTATATACAGAAACAAGAAAGCAGATTACTATGGGATGGCATGAACATGGACATGAACATGAACATCAACATACAAACTTGTAGTTACAAAACATAACTTCCTTCTTATTAATTTTTAATTATTTCAGGAAAATCTTATAAAATGCAAAAGAAAGTTTTTGTTTGTTTTAAACTTTCTTACAAAATCTATGGTAACGTATTCCTTTACTGCTTGTTATCGAATACATTCATAACTTTCAACAGATAGATGGACAGACAGACGGATCCTTAATTGAATTATCGTTAGTAAGTTTTTTTGTTTTAATGTAAAATTCCTGTTTTTTCTTTTCAAACTTTCGCCTTATCAAAAACTCAGAGCCAGCGATAAAGAGCAGGGAATATCTTAAAAGTGTGGCAACATGGTTAAGACAATAATTATGTCAAACCAGGAGAAAAAAATAAAATTATTATTTCCTTGAGGGTTTACAACGACATCATACAGTGCCATGGTAGAAATAGTGATAGCCGGTAGGTGATATAAGCAGCCTAGAATGATGCTCCTGATGCACGCAATATCTTAAGAGTATGGCAACATGGTTAAGAGAATAATTATTTCAAATAAAGAGTTTCCTCCCCGAGGAGGAGTAACCTTTATGGATTACTCAACCATCTAGACTTGTGTTAACGGGGGCATAAGGGAGCCCAGTCCCCTAAAAGCTAGCAGGGAATTAACTGAAAACTTCACATTATTTCCACGGGAATCAGTAAGCCCCAGATTTCAGCTAATTGGTTCTTTAGCTTTTTAGCTGTTCTCTGACTACTTATTAAGGTAGACCCTTCGGGAGTATTGTGGTTTCGCGACCCTCATGAATTTTATTAAGGGGCCAGGATCATCTTACCTTTACTAAGAACAATGGACCAATGATCCGGATCTAGTGAGCATGCAAGTCATGAATTCTGGACCAAGAGTTGGATAGTCTTCAACTCTTCAGCAAGGAGTGGTAGTTTGCGACCCTGCTTCGAAACCACCGAAATTGGAACTAGGAATAACCTGTTGTTAGAAATTAGTCTTCAGCTTCCTAGGGCGAGATTGACGCTGCTTTTCATCCACAGTGGTTCGGCCACCACCAGGTTATAACCAACGTTCGGTACTGGTGTAAACCTTATCACGCATCGCAAACAAAGAGTATTATTATTTATTATGAATTATGAACCAAATCATATAGTGCGAGCCATGATAGAAATTGTGGCAGGCCCCAGATACTACAAAGAGCCTAGGACTCATAGATCAGTTGCAGGTAAAGACGATTATCTTCACTTATCATCTACAGGCTAAAAGAAGCTCAGATCAGCATCGTGTGCAAATAGCCAGCTGATTACACAGTAAGGCCATGACAAATCTCAGTCCAAAGCAAATGCCACCAATAATACAGAAGATTGCAAGGAAAAGGAAAAAAGTACACTACCCAGACGAAGAGTAGTTATCACTTACTAAGAGTAAAGTGCTTAGTACTGAATGAGAGATATGATGGTGATGCAGTAATTTGCTATCGTGATCGAACTTTTTTGTTCATCACTGAAAATTAACCCACTATTTTTCCTAACCAATTTTCTTAGCAGGTATACCATCCCGGTGGACAGCCGGGACAATCACTTGTCAAAAATTCATGTCATGACTAGTGAAAGTGCAAAATTAGCAAGGGTGTTCTCCATATAAAATGTTGGGGTTAGAATTAATAACTTCTATTCAAAAGCTTGTCAAATTATTTATAAAATTTAAAGTCATAAAACGATCTTACGAATAGTAATGCTGATGTGGCATTTGCTAGAAAAAAAGGTTTCTTTAAAAACTTTTTATGACTCATGATTTTTCTATAAAGCGTTTCATCAATTATGTTTTTTCTATATAAAATTTTCATTAGTCATCATATTTTCTATAAAAAGATTTCATCAGTTATAATTTTTATGAAGCAAATTTTCACTGCAAAAAATTGAACGGTAAAAAATTTTCATCATTCATAATTTCTTTTGAAAAAATTTTATCAGTCAACATTGTTGTGAAGAAAATTTTAATTATTCCAATTTTTAAAAATATTACATCTGCCATAACTTTTACGTAGAAAAAATTCATAAGTCATTATTTTTCTACAAAAATTTTCTATAAAAAAGTACGTCAGTCATGATTTATCTTTCAAATATTTCATCAATCATAAATATTTTTTAATTTTATTATAAAAAGTTTTCATCAGTTATAATTTTTGTGAAGCTAATTTTCATCAAACATAATTTTATTGTAAAATATTGTCATCAGTTATGAATTTTCCTAAAAATTTCATCAGTCGTAATTGTTTCGCAGAAAAAGTTAATCAGTCAATATTTTTTTAAATAAATTTCAATCTGCCAAAATTTTTCTATATAATATTTCAATAAAAATTTTCATCAGTCATCACTTTTTTACAAAAATGTTCATCAGTCATAACTTTTCTGTATAAAAATTTTTTTGTGTAACAAGTTTTCAACAGACATAATTTTACTGTATGATTTAAAAATTTCATCAGTCTGTGCTGAAAATTTTCATCTTTTATATAAGATTTTTTATATAAGATTTTCATTAGCCATATTTTTTCTATAAAAATTTATTTATATATTAAATTTTAGATTAAAATATTCATCAAATTTTATTTTAACGTAAAAGATTTTCATCAGTCTCTAAATAAAAATTTTTTTTTTCTAAAAAATATGACCTAAATTTTAATTAACTTCTTTATAGAAAGCATTCATGAGTCATAAGTTTTCTAATAAAAATTTTCATCAGACATAATTTTTCTATAAAAATTTTCATCAGTCATAATTTTTCTATAAAAAATTTTCATTAGTCATAAATTTTTGATAAAAAACTACATTAGACATAGTTTTTGTGTAGTAAGTTTTTAAGCAGAAATAATTTTATTGTATGATATATTTGTCAGTCATGGTTTGCCTATAAAAAATATTATCAGTCTGATATACGTGGAAAATTTTCGTTGGTCATAATTTTTTTTTTTTTTATAAGAAATTCATCAGCCATAATTTTAATCTATGAAATAATAATCAGTAACAATTTTTCTATATAAATTTTAATGGCATAAATTTCTGGTAAAAAATTACATTAGACATAGTTTTTAGCAGATATAATTTTATTGTATGATATATTCGTCAGTCATGGTTTACCTATAAAAAATTTTATCAGTCATGATAATACGTGGAAATATTTCTGTGGTCATATTTTTTTTTATAAGAAATTAATAAGTCATAATTCTACTCTATGAAATCTTCAGTAGTAATAATTTGCATACAAATAATTTCATCAGTCATGACTTTTCTGCGGAAAATTTTCATCAGTCAGAATTTTTTTATATAAAATTTTCATTAGGCATAATTTTACGGCGTAACATATTCATCAGTCATGACTTTTCAGATAACAATTTCATCAGTCATGATTTCTTTGTGGAAAATTTTTATCAGTCATTATATTTTTTTTATTTAAAATTGTCATCTGTTATGATATTTCTGTAGAAAATATCATAAGTTATCATTTAGTAATTCAAACGGGTCTGTCTATATTTTTTGTATTGCTACAGAAAAACACAGGGCGCGCAAGAAGTTTTAACAATTCAAGAAAGAGAAAATAATTGTATGCATTCAAAATATTTATTTTAGCTTCTTCTTCTTCTTCGGCTCATCAAGGAAGCTGATTGCTGTTACTTGTTTTTCTTTATTTCTTTTTTTTAGTTTTTTTTTTTTTTTTTTTTGTTTTATGGTAAAAAGGAAATGGCAACAATTGTGCTTAATTGGCAGCAATAGTTCCAGCTGTTTTGCTCTCAAATTCTAAATAAGAAGAGTTACGTTCTGAAAGGGATTTTTCCCTACAACTCTTTTTATTTCATTTACTAAAGCATTTTTTTTATATACTTAAGCAGAGCGAAATTATAGCAAAAAATTGTTTTGGCGTATAATAATTTGATTAAAAAGTTGGTCTAGACTTTTTAGCTGCATAAAGTTGTTAATTAAGTTAATGTTACTGTTGCTGTTTGTTGATGTTAAAAAATTTTAAATGCAATGAAATATTAAAAGAAAAAACTATATAAAATTATGAACTACTGTAATTGCTAAGAAACTCAAGTTTTAAAATACAATTTTAAAACTATAAAACGTTGTAAATAAATAATTATTATACTCGTATAAGAAAAATAGCATAAATATTTTTGTAAAGTTTTCCAAAGATTTAAAATTTCATAAAACAAAGTTTTACTTTATCGTTACAGATAAAATTATTTACAAAATATTCTTTTTCATTTTTACCCCCCTTTAGTATCTTTGGGATTTCGTTTGCAACTGTCAGTATTTCTTTCTTTGAAATCTATTTTCATTTACAATCAACACATTTTCATTGTTTTCAAAACTTTTAGCAAAAAAAAAAAAAAAACAAAAAACAAGCAGCAATTGAAATTTAAAGTTTTGTTTCATTTACCTGGAGGAGCATCTGTAAAACTTTTGTATGGCGTAGTAAGCACAACACACGGGTATGGTGACCACTATAAACCAGGGTGTAATAACAACATTGATTAAAATAGCACAAAGACATAATAAAGTGAATTGTAATAAGCGTTGACTAGTGGCAGCAATTTTCTGAAAAAAAAATTTAAAATAAATAAAAGACAGGTTATAATAATACGGGTATTCTTGATAACATGCAAATATTCAGAGTTTTAGATATAAAATAAAAATTCGTTTAATAAAAATATTAATATTAAGTAATAGCCAAAATGTTAAAATATTTTTATGTCAATGTCCATGGGCATAACCATGTCGATGCCCATATCGATATCCTTGTCTACATTCATGTCAATGTCTATTTATATGCCCATATCCTTGTCTTCTCTATGTACATTTGCATCTTTAATGCCGGCATCCTTGTAAATATCCACGACCCTGTCGTCGTAGTGATATATATGTATTCATGTCTTTATTTAAATTCATTTTTATTTTCATGTCTAAACTTTTTTTTCTGATGAAAACTTTTTATACACAAATTGTTACTGATGAAAACTCTTTATAGAAAAATGTGATTTGATGTGAAATTTCTATGGAAAAATGATGACTGATGAAATTTTTTTACATAAAAACTATGACTGATTAAATATTTTTTAAAATATTTATGACTGATGAAAATTATTATAGAAAACTTATGGCTTATGAAACTTTTCTACAGAAATGTCATGACTGATGAAATTTTTTTTAAAAACTTTATGACTGATGATAATTTTTTACATTAAAACTATGTCAGATGAAAACTTTTGATATAAAATATTTGACTGATGAAAATTTTCTACAGTAAAACCAAGATTGATCAATATTTTTTACAGAAAAATTTGACTAATAAAATATTTTATATCATAATCATGACATGAAAGTTTTTATAGAATATTTATGACTGATGAAAATTTTTCAGAAAACTTTTTAATATTTTTTGGAAACTTATGAACTTATGAAAATCATTATAGAAAAACTGTTATTATTTTATGAAGAATTTACGACTGATGAAAATTATTATAGAAAACTAACAAAAATTTTATGAAATATTTATGACTGATGAAAATTTCTATAGCAAACTTATTGTTATTTTTTGGAACATTTATGACTGATAAAAATTATTATAGAAAACCACTAAATATTTTTTGGAATATTTATGACTAATGAAAATTATAATAGAAAAGTTATGGCATATTTATATTTGATGAAATTTATTATAGGATGATTATAATTATTTTATGGAGTATTTATGACTGATGAAAATTATTATAGAAAACTTATAAATATTTTTTGGAATAAATATGACTTGGGATAATTATTTTAGAGAACTTATAGATATTTTTTGGAATATTTACGACAGATGAAAATTATTATAGAACGGTCATGACTTATGCGATTTTTCTACTGAATAGTCATGGATGATGAAATTTTTTTTAGAAACCTCACGACTGATGATAATTTTTTACGGTAAAGGCGGATGAAAATTAATGACTGATGGAGATTATTATAAAACAATTATGGCATATTTATGACTTATGAAAATTATCATAGACAACTTATAAATATTCTGTGGAACATTTATGACTGATGAAAATTATTATAGAAAACTTATAAATCATTATTGAATTTTTATAACTTGAATTTTTATAACTTATTACAGAAAAGTTATGGCTTATGAGAATTTTCTACTGAAAAGTCATGGCTGATGAAATTTTTAAAGTATATATCGGATGGAAACTTTTTATAGAAACTATATGACTGATAGAAATTATTATAAAAAAACTTATGGCATATATATGACTGATGAAAAATATTTTAGGAAAATTTTAAATATTTTATGGAGTATTAATGACTGAAAAAAATTTTAATAGAAAATTTATAAATATTCTATGGAATATTTGGTGAAAATTGTTATAGAAAAATTATAAATATATTTTGGAATACCTATGACTTATGAAAAGTATTATATAGAACTTATTATGGCTAATGAAAATACTATAGAAAATTTTTAAATATTTTACTGAGTATTAATGACTGAAAAAAAATTATTATAGAAAATTTATAAATATTTTATGCAATATTTATGACTGATGAAAATTGTTATAGAAAAATTATAAATATTTCTCGGAATATTTATAACTGATGAAAATTATTATAGAACGGTCATGGCTTATGCGATTTTTCTACTGAATAGTCATGGATGATGAAATTTTTTTTAGAAAGCTCATGACTGATGATAGTTTTTTTCAGTAAAATTATATCATATTAAAACTTTATAGAGAATATATAATTTAAGACTGATCAAAATACTTACGACAGATGAAAATTATTATAGAAAACTTATAATTTATGAGCTATTACGGATAAAATTTTATTTTATAAAACTTCTCTTTTAAAAGAGATTAAAAACTAAAAAAATAAAAAATAAAAATTATGACTAATAAAATATTTTATTGGCTAATCATGACATAACAGTTATTATAAAAAAATTATGACTGATGAAAACTTTCTAGAGCAATATTTTATAGAATATTTTATGACTCATGAAAATTTTATACAAACAAGTGATGGCTCATGAAAGTTATTTACAGAAAAATCATGATTGATAAAAACTGTTTATAGAAAACTATGCAAATAAAGTTTTTTAAAGAATTTTCTGGACATCAAATTTTTTATAGAAAATTTGTGACTGATGAAAATTTTCTACAGAAATAATTAATAGAATATTTTATACAAAAAAATTATGACTAATGAAATTTATGTATAGATAAATTATGACTGATAAAAACCTTTTATTAGAACACTATACCATGAAATTTTTTTAGAAAAAAATTAAGACTGATGAAAATTTTTTAGAAAAATTATGATTGATGAATATTCTCCGTAAAAAAAAGTTATGTTCTTTACGATAGTAACAATATTTATTTTCGGATTCTTTTTTATATTTATATCTTCACATATATAGGCTGTTTTTTATAGAGGTACAGAACTTCATTTTTTAACTGGCGGGCATTTTCTTTTAGCAATCAAGTGATTTATGTTTAACTTGTTTGGCATTTCAACATAACTAGACGAACTTCTGATCACCGCTTTTAAATTGTGCCACTTAAATTCGAAAATCATAATTCTGTGCGAAATACGATTCCCAGTTTTCATAAGCGATTTTTTATAGCGATGAAGCTCAATTGTGTTTGAATGGATGGATCCAGACACAAAACTGTCATATTTGGAGCGATGATAATCCTCAAATGCATGTTGAGACAGAAAACCTGACTGTTTAATGTGTTTTATGGGCTGGTGGAATCCTTGGTCCGTGTTTCTTTAAAAACGATGCTAATCTAAATGTTACAGTCAATGCAACTAGTATAAGGCCATAAATACTGACTTTTTCTTTTATCAGAATTTGACAAGATGATACAATATGTCACACATCTCGTGCCACAATTGAGACGTTTAGTAACTGCATAGTCTTACATTTCGGGTTCGTGAAATGACTTCCAAGCTTATGAGATTAAGGCCAGTAGATTATGTTTTGTGGAGATATGTGAAATCGCCAATCTATGCCGATAAGCATAAGCTCAATGATTACTTCTAGTAGATCATTTCCTGCGTTATTGTCGATATACGACCACAAAGGTTGGAAACAGAAATCTGAATTTTTCCCCCCCGGGGACACATTAATATGTTTTGAGGGAATCTCAACGTCATTACATGTGCCTTCGGGGGTAAAAGGGAGACCAAGGCTAGCAGGAGCCAACTGGACATTTTCACTATATTTTCACGGAAATCAGTAAAGCCCCAGAGTTCAGCTTTTTGTCTTTTTAGCCGTTTAGCTGTTCTCTGACTGATTATTTAGGTTGTCCCTTCGGGAGTGTCGTGGTGGTTATGATTTCGAAGTCCTGGTTTGAGTTGCATGGGTCGGATCATTCACAATGAATACAGTGAATGGTCCAGGTACAGTGAGCATGATTGCGGTTGTGTTCTTAAGCTTCATGCATTCTGGACCAGGAGTTGTATAGTCTCCAATTCTTCAGCAAGGAGTGGAGGCGTTGGCCTGCTCCGAGCTTTTGAATTTTGCAACTAGGAGTGACTGGAGGATATACGTATATGAAGGCCTTCTAGAGCGAGGATGAAGCTACATTTCATCCACAGTGGTATGATCCACCATGAACTTATCACGCATCAGAAATCTGCGTGATCAGATCAGTCTGCGCCTGAGACAATCGTGATAGTAAAAGTCATACGTAAATAATGCCAGAAGCGTATCTTTTAAATTAAGTAAATATCTTTTCAATTTAAAAAAAATGTATCTTTAGTTTTATAGCATTTCAAAGTTCTATACCTCTATAAAAACACCCTTTATTAATATTTATTTTCAATTTAAAAAAAATGTATCTTTAGTTTTATAGCATTTCAAAGTTCTATACCTCTATAAAAACACCCTTTATTAATATTTATGTCATAACTTGACACAGCCATATAATTGTTTATGCCAAGGCTCTTCTCATATCTACAGCTACGTTAAAAACATGCTATTTTGCTTTATCTCCAAGTGGACGTCTACAAGTCCCCCGGTTCCATTGACTATTGAGTTTAAAACAAAATCAAATAAAAATTAAATAATAATTTTGACAACATTTTAAACAAGTTGACAATCATTTAAACAACTCGAACATGAATGCCCCTAATAATTTTTATTTACTTTGTGTTGGTTTTCCAATTTCATCATTTTCCCCTCATCACACTTACCTTGTCTATTATGGCCATGTCATTACTAAATCTATTCATTATTCTGCCCAGTGGTGTTGTTTGGAAAAAATGCAACGACTTGTACATAATCGACTGTAAAAGTTTATTATGTAAATTTTGACGTGCCTTACAGCCGGACCATTGACCAGCCGGTGTTGATATCATGGCCATAACAATACAAACACAAGATATGACCGCATAAATATGAAAATAATACGTGACTTCATGATGATCCACATTTTTCGAAAATGTTATTTGCTGGTCTACTGCTTGAGTTATAGATGCTGATGCTGTTGCAGTTGTAAATGCATTCATTGTTGTTGTTGTATAATTTTGCCTGATTTGTTGTTCAGACAGTACAGGTTTAATTTTTTTGGTGACAGCATTTGATGATGATGATGCAGTTGCACTTTGTATTCGTACATTTGTTTGAGTGTTATCGTCCGTCCATTGCTGTAACCAGACATCCGTATAAACACGCAAACCCTGCCAAATTAGGGCTGTGATGAAAAATACTAAAACAATTGTTAAACCAGATGCACGCAAATAAAGTAAATATATTTCCGCCGGTATTTTCCCATATTTACGTTCAACATCATAACTTATTGTTGTTGCTCTTCTTTTTGCTAATGCTTTTGTTAGATTTGTTACTAAAGTTGGGGGGGACATTGTTTCTAATGCTGCTGCTACTTCTACTTCAATGCAATTTTGTTTATCTGTTGCCATAGCACCTGTTTTTATTGAATCATTTCCATTGTTGGCCAACAGCATTTTGGAGTCAGTACTGGTGGCATCTACATGAAATATGAGAAAAAGTATTTTTATTTTATTTTAATTTTATTGTTAAATTTATAAAATATTATATAGTGTGTTAAATAGGGTAAAGTAACAGTCTTGCGATAAGGGCCAACCTCAATAGTCAGTCAGAGAACAGCTAAAGGGCTAAAAAGACAAATAGCTGAACTTTGGGGCATAACTGATTCCCGTGGAAAATAAGAGGAATTGTCCAGTTGACTCCTGCTAGCCTTAAAGGGGAGTGGGCTCCCTTTTACCCCCGTTGACACATGTGATGATGGTGAGATTGCGTCAAAACATATCAATGTGCCCCCAGGGGGGGAGTGCGTACTATTGGGGTTATCCAAAAACCACCACATGGCTAATTTTGTTTAAGAGTTAAACTTTTTTTAATTGGTGCAGGAATTGATGCCGTTCAACAATTAAGATCGCTGTAGATTCGCTCAATTCATTCAGAAACAACCGGCTGGTTTTTCTCAAAAAATCATTTTTTCAGACGAAGCCCATTTTCACTTGTCAGGGTATGTCAGCAAACAAAATCGCCATAGTTGGGCTTCAGAAAATCCTTTAGCGATTATTAAGAAGTCTTTACTTGCTAAACGTGTCACTGTATTTGTTATGAAGGCGCGATTGGTCCCTTTTTGTTTTTATGAGGCTGGGCTGTAAATGCGGTAAGGGTCCATCGATCACGCTATCGCGAGATGCTAACCACTCAATTTTGGCCTATTATTGACGAAGTGGATATCACTGACATGTGCTTTTAACAGGATGGTGCCACATGCCACACTGCCAATGAAACGATTAACTTATTGCAAACTAAATTTCCCGATCACATAATTTCGCGACAATCAGCACTAAAATGGTCAGCCAGATTGTGTGACTTAACATCACTGGAATATTTTTTGTGGAACTATGTTAAGGACGGAGCCTATACGGAGCCAATCAAATCGATTTCAGCCTTAAAACTCAAAATTCGTGCTGTGATTAACGAAATAGGGGCGCCATTTTACAAAAAACAGATTAAAAATTTTGATGAATAAATCGGCGTCTGGCAGCGTGGTTATGGAGGCCATTTTCCAGATATCATTTTTCATTTATAATTGCCGAACTTTTCTCTTCGTAAGACAATAAAAACTTGAATCATCTTAATCTAAATTTGTTGTATTATTTTGTTTTAGAAAACAATCTTCTTGTTGAAACACGCTTTACTTTTTTCAATATTGTTATTTGTTATTTTAAAATACACCGCCACTAAAATTCAAACAATTCACAAAAAACCACAACAACAACATTTAATTGCTTAGGGCCAGAGATGAACTATATTTCTAATATTCAAAAAGTTTATTTTATTTACACAATTTATTTCAAACTTTTAAAAATTTTTTTTTTATTTAATAAATAATTAAAAAAAAAAGAAATAAAGAAAAGTCACAATAAAAAAATTTAAAAATTTAAACAAAACTAAAAATAAATTTTACAACAGAATATTATATATTTTTAATGAATTAAAAAACCTCTCTGTAAAATTTATTAAAAACAAAAGCAGGCAGCTTCCTGGAAAACTTGTTAATAACTCTAAAATTTAAAAAAGTATCTATTTTTGGAAAAAAACTAAATCATAAAATATGCATCAATTAATTATTGGATATTCTACATAACCTATAAAATTAATACTTTGAAAAGAATCAACTCAAAGTTTAAAAATTTTCACCAAAGGCAAACAACTGTTTTTGTTTTACTTCTACAACAAAAAGAGAAGGACACAACCGTATTTTTGACGGAAGAATAGAGAGAATCATGTTCAATTTTTCTAACGGGCAGATTTGATCACTGTAGATACAGTAGAATTAGGTCTGGAGAAAATTTGCCACATTTAAAAATACGTGTGAGGAAATTTCTTTACAGAAAACTTATGACTGATTTTATTGAAAATGACTGATAAAGATTTTTTTATAGAAAATAATAGCCGATTAAAATTTTATAGAAAAACCATGAGATGGCCGAAACCATGACTGATGAACAATTATGTGGCCTAAAAAATTTTCTGCAAAGCAATTATGACTGATGAAAATTTTTTATTATAAAAATCATAAATGATGAAAATTTTAAACAATAAAATTATGTCTGCTAAGTATTGGCTTCACAAAAATTATGACTAATGAAAAGTTATTACAGAAAAATTGTGACTATTGAAAATATTCTAAAGAAAAATCATGACATGAAATTTTGTACAGAAGTAATGATTCATGAATACTTTTTTTGTAGAAGACTGACGAAAACTATTTATAGAAAAGTTATGATTGATAAAAATTTTCTATGGAAACATTATGATATTTTCGATAATCACAGCCAGTAAGAAAATGTTATCACTGCACACTCAGTAAATTTATGTCTGAAGAAAAATTGCCACATAAAAAATAATTTTGGGGAAATTTTTTTACAGAATACTTATGACTGATTTTATGGAGTAATCATGGCTGATGAAATTTTTTTACTGAAAATAATAGACGATTAAATGTTTATAGAAAAACCATGACTGATGAAAGTTTTCTGCCGAACAATTATGTGACCTAAAAAATTTTCTGCAAAATAATTATGAATAATAAAATTTATTATTATAAAAATCATGAATGATGAAAATTTTATGCAATAAATTTCTCTGTCTGTTAAAAATTTGCTTCACAAAAATTATGACTAATGAAAACTTTTTACAGAAAAATTATGACTGATGAAGGTATTCTAAAAAAATCATGACATGAAATTTTGTATAGAAATAATGATTCATGAATACTTTTTATAGAAGACTGATGAAAACTGTTTATAGAAAAGTTATGATTGAGAAAAATTTTCCACGGTAAAATTATTATATTGTCGAAATTCACAGCCAGTAAAAAAAATTTATCACTGTGCATACAGTAAAATTATGTCAGAAGAAAATTTTCCACACCAAAAATACGTTCGAAGAAAATTTTTTACAGAAAACTTATCGCTGATTTCATGGTGTAATCATGACTGATGAAATTTTTTTATTAAAAATGGCTGATAAACATTTTTTATAAAAAATAATAGACGATAAAATTTTTATAGAAAACCTATGACTGGTGAATGTTACTTGCCGAACAATTATGTGATGTAAAAATTTTTTGTAAAACAAGTATGACTGATGAAAATTTGTTATTATAAAAATCATGAATGATGAAAATTTTAAACAATAAAATTATGTCTGCTAAAAAATTTGCTTTACAAAAATTGAGACTGATAAAAGTTGTTTACAGAAAAATTATGACTGATGAAAATATTCTAAAGAGAAATCACGACAAGAAATTTTTGTATAGAAGTAATGATTCATGAATATTTGGCTATGATTTAATGTCAAAAAATTCTAAAGAATAATTATGATATTGTCGATAATCATAGATAGTATGAGAATTTACAGTAAAATTATCTCTGAAGAAAATTTTCCACACAAAAAAATCCGTTTAAAGAAATTTTTTTACGTAAAACTTATGTTTGACTTTGTGGAGTAATCATGACTGATGAAATGTTTTTATAGAAAATAATGGCTGGTGAAATTTTTATTGAAAAATCATGGCTGAGGAAATTTTTTACAGGAAAATTATTGCTGATGAAAATTTTTTATGGAAAAATTATGACTGATGAAAATGTTCTAAAGAAAAATAATGATTGATTAATTTTTTTTTAGAAAAGTTATGATTAATGAATACTTTTAATAGAAGAATTATGGCTGATGAAAATTTTCTACCTAAAGTTTATAACTAATAAAATTTCTTAAAGAAGTCATGATTCATGAGTACTTTTTTATAGAAGACTGATGAAAATTAATTTTATAAAAGTTATGATTGATAAAGATTTATTACAGAAAAAGTATGTCGATAGTCACAGCCATATTTTTATTTAGATTCAGTTTTCTCTTCATGTAAGATTTTTACAGTGGGCAGGTGTTTTCACTGAGTGCTTGCACAGTGAAAATTTAAAAATTTTTAATTAATGAACTCCTGCCCTATGAAGGCTTCTTTCTTTACAGTCATAGAACTTTGAAATGGAATAAAACCAAGATGAATTTTTTAAATTCACCTAAAATTTACTTTGTTCGAAAGATAATCTTCTTTAATTATAATTTAAATATATACCTTTACTTAAAACACCCTATATATATTTATTTTACTATTTCTATATGACCTCGAGACTACAATACGCCTGATGCCGTCGTAGCGGTCATATGGCAGAAGTCTTATTTAAATTATAATTAAAAAAGATTATCTTTCGAATAAAGTAATTATCAGGTAAATTTCAAAAATTCATCTATACCTCTATAAAAACACCCTATATTTAAAATGTTATTTAATGTATTTTAGCATATTTCAAACAAAATGCATATTTTTCTTTTGAAGTCTTATGCTAAAAAATCACATCTGGTGTATTTTCTTAAGTCCTTTGGAAATGGACTTTAAGTCCTATAAAACTTTGTACTATGGTCACTTTTTTGTGAAAAGATCGACGCTAAAATAACGCTTCCAAATTTTTCAAATATACCTTGAAGATCAGTAATCAATAAGGCGGCGAAGATGATGTTTAGCTTAATGGGTTTTGTAATAAATAAAATGTTGTGAAACAAATCGCCTAAAAACTCGGAGACGTCATTATATCCAAACAAAATTGCACCGTTTGATGGGATTTAAACTTAGGTAACAGAAGTAGAGCTTATTTCTTTGAAGGTAATGTCTAAACTTAATTTGCAATGACACGATTTCTCTGGTTGCTGGGGCATACTCAACGGCATCCAGGGCCGTGTTGTGCCGATATTTAATTAAAAGGCGGCTGACCGATTCGATATAAATCCTCAGCCTTTATTTGCTACTAATCTCCTTAACGTTAGCTCACCCTCTTTGCTCCGTGCATCGTGCAATGCTGTGCGGAGGTAGGTAGCACGTATCCAAAGTTAGTAGACGAGGGAAATAGCCAAATCAGCAAAAATTGTTCAGGGTAAAAATCACTAGAACATAATTGAACGCTGCTCTAATAACTCCTAGTAGCGAATGTAAGCACAAATCAGGCTGCGTAAAAACTATTGCACCAGTTTCTGACTTCACCGCTACTACTAAGGCCAGCACCACGAGATAATAGTTAGTACATTAGTAATAGTAATAGCAGGTAATTACGTGATAAGATTTACATCTGCGCCTGACTATGGAGCCTTAATCAGATGGTGGTCAACCACTGTGCATAAATAGGAACGTCATAATCGTCCTAGGAAGCCGAAGACTAATTCTAGCAACAGGTTTTTCCTAGTTGCAACTTTAATGATTCCAGAGCAGGGCTGCAAATCATCACTCCTTGCTGAAGAGTTGGAGACTTTCCAACTTCTGACCAGAACACATGTCTAGCATGCTCACTGGACTGGATCATTCACCTTTGGGTATAATAACACCCAGATGTTATTATACCACCAGATGTTATATGGCCACCATATTAAACAACAAACCTGATATGGGGCCGCGAAACCACAACCACCACGATACTCCCATATAGGGGCCAACCTCAATAATCAGCCAGAGAACAGTTTAATGTCTAAAGAGACAAATAACGGAACTCTGGGGCTCACTGATTCCCGTGGTAATATAGTGGACCCCTGCTGCCTTCAGGGGACTGGACTCCCTTTTTCCCCCAGTTGCACAGGTCTAAATAGTTACTCTCCACAAAGACCGATAAAATGCCCCCGGGAGGTAGTAATAGCAGTTAATATTAGTAATATTACCTGCTATCTGTCGACCGGCTGCGCACCAACTGAAAGGGTCATAAAGTTCTTCTTTAAATGTCCATTCGCCGCCACACACAAGTACACACATGCACATACACTATCTCCACAGCTGATGTATATAAAACAGCTGGTGGCTGTAAAGATGGCGCTATCCAGCGAGCTGCCGTTAACATACAAAATTATAATTAAAAACTCATTCGACTTAAAATTACGCTAAAAATGACCATCCGGACTTTTAGCGTTACAAATTTACGGTGAATGTGGGTTACAGCCGCAACACGATCAATGATTTATTGGTGGATAATATAAATGGCGGTTCGAGCGAAATGTCACCATTGGAATATTGCACTCAAAATTTCGCCACAAATTAAATAACTGGACATGACAATTGGCTTTAAAGGAAGAGCAATATGATCCCTTTCTATTACTTCCTATGCATCCACTTGATAAACTAGCTACAAGAGAGTCCTATATTGTTTCTATATAAAGCAGACCATTAATCATCAAAAAGTTGCGAACAATTTTACGTCCTGAATGCATTTTGTAAGGAACAGCTGTAATGGCTACATGATTAAAATCATTTTCTTAATATCATAAATTGATTTTTGATTAAACAAACATTATTTTCAGTTTTATTCGACCTTTTTTTTATAATTTCTATTAAATTTTAATCTTTTTACTCGGTCCTTTAAACAATTTATTTTTCTTTTTTTCTCTCAATATTTCGCTTTCCTTTGGAAAGCTTCTTCAGGAAATTATTTTTACTTTTTTTTTTTTCCTGAAGAAGCTTTCCAAAGGAAAGCGAAATATTGAGAGAAAAAAAGAAAAATAAATTGTTTAAAGGACCGAGTAAAAAGATTAAAATTTAATAGAAATTAAACAAACATTTTGATATTAAAACTCAAACTTTTTTAGATTTAAAGTTTTAGCAGGCTTCAAAAAATACACCCTTTAAAAATTAATCTCTTTAACTCTCTTGAACTCTTTAATAAATAAGTTGCAGAAAAATATTAAAAAGGACATGGCGGCTTAAAATTCTAAATAAAAATATTTTCAAAAGCAACTTCAAATAATTTAAATTTTAAAAATTTTAATATTTTATTTAAACATTTCCGCCCAGTTAATGTCTAATTTAGCCTGTCCCTTGTTGCCATAAAATAAACACAAGTGTCCAAGAATAACAAACATTCAATTTAAAACCTGTTTTAACACACTCCACTTGACTTATGGCACGAACTTTTCAATTCTTTTTGCTATAATTTCATTATAAAAATTTTTTTTAACTTTTTCCATAATTATGACACCTTTTGTTGTTGTTGTACGTGAAAATATTATCTCAAATTTAATTCAATTAAAATTGATTAATTAATTTTAATTTAAATTGCTGGCAATTGTTAAAGTTATCATCACCCTAAATATTAGTTCTCATTAGTGTTTAATCAACACACCTTTTATCACACTCTCTTTCTCTCTCTCTTATACTGTTGTTGTTGTTGCTTTTCAATACGATTCTTATACAATTGAAAAGCGGCAACAGTTAGCAATTCAATGCAAACAAACCATTCAATGGCAGGCACTTTTAATACAAAAAAAATATATAAAATGGCGAAAAACCCCTGAATATAAGAGGCTGCCTAAGAGAACCTTGTTGAAAAAATAAGAGGACTTTGCCCAGCTAAATTGTGTAACGGTATATATTAAATTAATTTAATAATTATTATAACTTTGTCGCCCTATTTTGTTTTTAATAGAAAGCATCTTTTTTTCGAAGGTTTTTTGCAATGAGTCGTTTTGTGCCTTTTGTTCTCTGTAATACAGGGTGTCCGCCGGAAAGGTAATCTACTTTGTTTGTTTATAATTTTTGATTAAATGAAAGAGAATGGATCATATATTGATAAATGTTTTATTTAATATCGGCGATTTTTCTTTTTTAAAGAGAAGTAGCACTCCAGGCAACATTGTCTATTTAGTCAAGTACCGTGCTACAGTCTTTAGGAAAGGGATAGAGAAGAGATGAAACAGGTGATGAAAGTAGAAGTATAGTCGGAAATTAACTGCCGTATAAGAGTGCACAGCGACCAGTGACTATGCCTTCATCGTTGAGCAGCGCCACCGACAGTCAATTTTTATTTTTGTAGTGAAAAAACCAAAGTCTTCGTTGGGAATCGAACCCACAGCCCCCTCTATACTGACAAGCTAGTACACTACCTACTAGCCTACAGGGGCGATTATGTATGGAATACAATATCAAATAAATTCCCGCCTCTGTTAGCCTCACAAATGCGAACCATTTTGAGCACATTTTTCATTACCTTCTCACACATATCATGCGGTATTTCATTAATTTCATCAGAAATATTTTGTTTGAGTTGCTCAAGCGTTATTGGTTTGTTTGCATAAAACTTGCTCTCTAGATATCGCCACAGAAAAAAGTCCGAAACAGTCAAATCAGACGACCGTCGAAGCCAATCAGCATGACCATTTCTTGAAATAACTTCTTGTGGATAGAGCTCTCGCATTAATTTCATTTGTAATACTGGCTATATGCGATGTGGGGCATGCAGTTGGGGCGTTAAAAAGTTTTCCATCATATCACGATATCGCTCCCCATTCACAGTTACCGTTACGCCGTTGTCATTTTTAAAGAATTAATTCCTCTTAACCAAATTGCACACCAGACTGTCACTTTTAATGGATGCTTTGCAAAGGTGACTGTTGAATAATTTGAGGGTTTCCCATTCCCCAGAAACGACTATTGTGTTTATTCACATCTCCATTCAAATGAAAATATGGCTCATAACTGATTATGATTTTTTCATGAAAATCGGGGTTGTCATGGGCGAGCTGTAACATCCTATTGGCATATGTACGTCAGCGTAAATGATCTTGTGGAAGAAGCTCTTGTATCAACTGAATCTTGTATAGAAACAAATGCAAATCCTTAAGCAAACTTGTGAACAAAGTTGTTCTTTGAAGACCAGGCTCCCGAGCATGGCTTCGAATTGAGGTTAATGGATTATTTTGAACCCTTTCTTGAGCAGCAGTAAGGTTTCAGCCGATCTTGCAGTACATTGTGGTCCAAGCTTGGGCCTATCACCTACAGACCCTCTTTCTTTGAAATCATTCGCTACACGATAAATATTACGTTTTGTTGAAACATTGTTTCTCCAAAAAAATTCACGTAACTCTCTCATCGTCACACAGTAATCGATGATTGATTTTGATAAAATGTTTAAACGATTAAAACACGTTGGTTTATCGAATATTTTTCCATAACAAATTTCTCGCGTACCTACTTCACGACTGCCAAATATGAACTATCAAATCCAATCTTTACAAAAATGGCGGACACCCTGTATTTCGATATGTGCGTATATTCTCCGACGGGGTTCAATTTATTTATTTATTCTCTTTATACTCAATATGAGAGAACACTAAAGATGGCAAATAGCCGAAACCGGTTTGTTCACAAACCACATTTGACGCGGGTTGACGTAAAATCATACCCAAACCCTGTATTGCCTCCAGCACCGCTGGTATTCAATGTCGAGGAGAATATCTTTATTTTCATAATTTTCGACAGAAATTTATTAAACTGAAATCACAGAATTTTCTTATTCACTCCATAAAGGTCTCAGTCAATTGTTTACTAGGAAGAAACTTCCGAGATTGTCGAAATATGAAGACTTTTATTGTTGGCTCTACTTAGGAGAGGTCAACAAGTCGGCACTAATTCTAGTAAATATTATCAACTCGTTTATTGATGCAGCTACTGCTCTCGGTTTTTTTCGAGTAAGATCAGAATGCTTTGTATTTATTTACTCCAAGAGAGTTTTTTTTTAAACTACTTTTATTTGGGTACGGTTTTCCGTCGACCCTCGTCAAATTTGGTTTGTGAACAAACCGGTTTCGGCTGTTTGCCATCTTCAGTGTTCTTTTCGTACTACTATTTTTTAAACTCATTAACTTTTCTTAACTCTTAAGAGGCAATAGTAGCTGCTTTTACATAAAACTAGTAGCATTGCTATTGAAAAACTTTTATTTTAAAAGGAGCCAGTTTGTGGTGATTAATTTGTTAAGTTAGATTTTTTTATGTTTTCCTTCAAAATGTTTAAAGTCGGCAAAATTTTTTAAAAATATAAAATTAAAGAATTAAAAAAAATTTCATTTTAAATTATGAAGTAGTGACTTCGAGTTGCCAGATCTTTTCAAATTATAAAAATTTAGACGTTTTAAATCGCCTGTAAATAGAAAATATATATAAGAGCTGTATGATAGCATTTAGCAAAACAACAAACAGAAAAGTGGTCTGTCTATAACAGTTCTGTTAACAGATGCATGTTAAAAAAATGCTATGAAAGAAAACAGTAATTCACGTGTTTTATATTATACCTAAATTAACCATCCAAATAAATAAAACACAACAATATTTTTAATTAATAATTATATTTTTGTGTTTGGGTTTTTGAATTTTCAAATATAGCATGACTGTGCAGTATGATAATTCGAGGGCGGCTCTATAAGTCCGTGGTAGATCGCTGTATTGTAGTGGATCCTTGCAATATGCACCGGTTTTGGTGCTTTCTCAAAGATGAAAGAGTAGCATCGAATTTACTTTTTTCATTTTCTATTAAAAATGTGCTATAGCCTGCTATCAGCGGCTACCTAACACAAACGAAATGAGATGCAGCTTTTTCAAATTTATACAGGAGTTAGCTGACAGTTGCTTGTTGACAGGAGCAGTGTTGTCATTTCAATTAGGAGGCAGACGTCATGGACCACCCTAGCTGCAAATTATTAAAGAGGCAAGACAAGTTAAAAGTCACAGACTTTTTGAACCACCCTCGTATATCAATATTTTTGTCAATTAGGAGGAAGACTTCATGGACTTATTTAACCACTCTCGCTGCAAATTATTAAAGAGGCAAGACAAGTTAAAAGTTACCGACTTTTTGAACCACCCTCGTATATCAATATTTTTGTCAATTAGGAGGAAGACTTCATGGACTTATTTAACCACTCTCGCTGCAAATTATTAAGTAGGCAAGAAAAGTTAAAAGTCACCGACTTTTTGAACCACCCTCGTATATCAATATTTTTTTGTGAATTAGGGGCAGACTTCATGGACTTATTGAATCACCCTCGCTGCAAATTATTAAATAGGCAAGAAAAGTTAAAAGTCACGGACTTTTTGAACCACCCTCGTATATTAATATTTTTATTTGGAAAAAATGAAAATTGTATTTTTTGTTTATTTGAATTCTGACGTTTTTTTATATTTATTTTTTTAGCGATTAAAAATTTTAAAAAATCGATCGAGAGTTGGGTATTTTCAATTTTCTTTAGCAGTTCCCCAAGTCTAGCTCTGTTTTATAAAATATATTTAAAATTTACTTGTATCGATTTCACCGATTACTTCTACCGATTGAAGAGATTGTTTAAAATAAAAAAAGAAAAAACTGTATTTCCAATTTTAGTGAAGGCATTCCTTTGCTTTAAAGCATCATGTAGCTTTTAAGCACTGCAGTAGAGACTACAGAAATACTTATTGTTTAAGTGTTGATATATAAGTGTGGGTGTGTGTGTGTAGGTAGGTTTCTATTTATAAAACTTTATACATATTCAATCTTACCTCGTATGGATTCTTCATTTTGTATACCTGCAATCCAACTTTCCGTCTCAGTTTCAGTATCCGTTACTGCCACTGAACTCAATTCAATTGATGGCACTGAAGCAGCACTACAGCCAACAATACCAGATTCCTCAGAGATGCTCCTTAAGGGATAAAAATGTGTACATACACACACATACATACACATACATGCACACACGCCAGCAAAAAATAGAGGAAAAGGAAATGATAAAAAAAAAAGAATTTAATTGGAGAAAAGTTTGTATGGAGTCTCTGCAAGCAGGTATAATTTCAAAATTTAATACGAATAGCATCTTCTCAATAATGAAATAAAATATCACATAAAGATAAAACTATAGAAAAAAACAGTTGATTTAATTAAACTTTACTGTTAAATTAAATACAACAGAAAAAGAATAAGAAAAATAAAATATAATAAAAAAGTTGCATTTAAATTTTACTTACAATATGGAGCCGGTATTTTGAATTAATTTACTATTCTGTGGTGTTATCCCCGCTTTTTTGGGCTTAAAGGATTTTCTCATGGACATTCTTCTTAGGAACTGTTGAAAACCATTATTTGAACGGCCCGATTTAACTGAATCGTTCATTAGATTGGTATCTGCATCCTTTTCATCTTCTTCTGCAACCACTTGGTGCTCATCGAAAGCGGGTGGTGAGGAAATATTTCTTGCTACCGGCTGATGTTGTTTATTGTTTAATGCTCCATACGGCTGCCAAGATTGAGTGCGTGTAGTATGTACTTCATCGCCATAATTGCTGTCACTTAAATTTGTCATATAACTGTTGGCACTGCTGCAACTGTTCGTCATTAAACTTCTTCGCAGTTCTGTGGGTGTATTACTGATGTTGCTCAGGCGACTAGAGGTACGCGAACTGGGTCGTGGTTTCTGTTGGATATCATTGCGGCTACTAGTACGCCTGCGACGCCTTAAAATAACATTTTCAGTTTGACACTCATCTATCGGTAGCGGTACATCATAGATGAGATGACGCGAGCCGTAAACTGAAGACGGTGTTCGTTTTAATTTAAAACTTGTACTGCTAGTGTTCATAGTGGGGTGCTGAAAGGGCAAAACAAAGATTAAGTAAAATATTTTTATTTTATTTGCCACTTGCCATGGGCATCATTACAGCGTATTCATCCTCATTATCATCAGCCGCCAATATATTTTCCATTGAAACTGTTTTTATTTCCGTTTTCCCATCCACTTCACTGTCGCCACTGTCACCAGTAGCAGAAGCCTGAATGGAAATGGAACGTTGTAAACCTAATTTGGTTACATTTTTAAATAGCTTCCAGCGCTCTCGAGCAGTGCGACATAAAGCAACATTTTCGCTTAAAGAAATTTCGAACAAAATAAAAGAGAAAAACATTGAAAATTATAGAAATTTAAAATAAAATATTTCCTCTTTCTCTAAATAATATTTTTAAATTAAGTACTTTAAGCCTCCTATTACAGACCCCCCTCTTGTCTTATTATTTTATTAAAAATTTTATTCATCATAAAATATTCTCATTAATCATCAGTGTTTTAAAAGGCTTCATTAATTATTATTGTTTCCCAAACTGTCTCGGACCTGTTAAAAATTTAAAATTTTTCTACAATATTGTCGCTAATTCTAATCATGTTTTCAAGCTACGAGGGTTAATGCAATCATTGTCAGTTTTTTTATTTTAAGAAAATAAAATATCTTTTGAAACCACCTTTATTTACATTAAAAAAAAATTACTTTAACTAAAAAGGTACTTTTCTAAAAAATATTTATTTTTAAAACATTTTTCATTTATTCCCTTTCAAAAACCCTTTATTTGCCTTAAAAAGAGTTATTTAAAATAAAAAGGTACTTTTCAAAAAACAAATTTTCCCATAGATTTAGTTAGCAGTATTTTTTTATTCCCATATTTCTTTTTCAAAAAACAACAAGTCTGCAAAGGGTACTTTAAATTTTAAGTACTCTTTTTTTAGGAAAAGTACAATTTTAGTGAAATTTCTTTATTGGAAAAATTTTAATTTTCATATTTTTTCGAAAGAGGAGTAGTAAGAGGAAATGTACCCCAAAAAGTTTTTTTTTACAAAATTAAATTTTAAGTACTTTATTAGAAAAACAAAATTTTCTTACTTAGAAAAAAATTAATTTTCATGTTTTTTTCCGAAATAGTAGCAGGAACAATGGGAACAATACGGTTAATTTTTATTTTTACAAAAGTGCATTTAAATTTAGGGTACTTTATGAGGAAAAGAACATTTTTAAGGGAATTTCTTTAAAAAAAATTAATATTTCCTTCTACTATTTAGGAAAAAACATGAAAATTATTATTTTTTAAAAAGAAAATTTAGTTTTCCTAATAAAGTACTTAAAATTTTAAGGTACTTGTACTTTTGCAAAAAAAAATTGTTGGGTTACATTTCCTCTTACTACTCCTCTTTGCAAAAAAAAATGAAAATAAAATTTTTCCAACAAAGAAATTTCACTAAAATTTACTTTTTCTAAAAACAAAGGTACTTCATATCTTAAGGTACTTTTGCAAAAAAAACTAAAAAAAATTTATTTTTCCAACAAAGAAATTTCACTAAAATTGTACTTTTTATAAAAAAGGGTACTTAAAATTTTAAAGTACTTTTGCAAAAAAAAAATTGTGGTACATTTGCATTACAGTGTTTTATAAAAGTAAATTTTATGTGTAAAAAAGTACTTTTTATCGTTATTCTCCATTGGAAAAATGTTCAATCTGAAAATTTATCAGGAGTTTTCTCTTTAAAACGCATTAAGAGAAAGCAAAAGGGTTTTTGTGAAAGGTACCACTTCATGAAAAGCCTTTTCTATGAAGAGTACTTTTAAAACAGAGATTTTTATCAAAGTCGGTACTCGAAAAATACTACCTTATAAACGTACTTTTCAATTAATTTAATTTAATTTTATAAAGAGAACTTTTAATAAAACTGAGTTTTATAAAATTTGATTCTTATTAAAGGTATTTGAAAAATATTAAAAAGAGTACTCTTCATGAAACTGAATTTTAGAAAATTTGATTATTTTTGACGGTATTCAAATTATTATCTTATAAAAAGTACTTTTTATAAAGGTATCACTTTATGAAAAGTATTTTTATGAAGAGTACCTTTAGGAAACAGAGTTTTAGAAAGTTTTGATTATTTTTAACGATATTGAAAAATATTATATTATAAAAGGTTTTTTTTATAAAGGTATCACTTTATGAATAGTATTCTTATGAAGAGTACCTTTAAAAAGTACTTTTTATTAAAGAGAGTTTTAGAATATTTGATTATTTTTAACCACATTGAAAAATATTATCTTCTAAAAGGTATACTTTAAAAAAGGTACCACTTTATGAAAAGTACTTTTTATTAAAAGTACCTTTAAAAAAGTACTTTTTAGGAAACTGAGTTTTAGAATGTTTGATTTTTTTTAACGATATTGAAATATATTACCTTATAAAAGGTACTTTTTATAGAGGTATCAATTTATGAAAAGTATTTTCATGAAGAGTACCTTTAAAAAAATACTTTTTATGAAACAGAATTTTAGAATTATTAATTATTTTTAACGGTATTGAAATTTGAGTATTATCTTCTAAAAGGTATTTTTCAAAAAAGGTACCACTTTGTGAAAAGTACTTTTTATTTAAAGTACCTTTAAAAAAGTATTTTTTATGAAATTAAATTTTATAAAATCGGATTATTATTAATGGTACTCCATGAAAAATTGGATTTATGAATGGAACTTTCTCCACGAGGTATGTAATTTAAAAAAAATATTTCTTAATTAAAATTTGTAACTTAATATCCTTTTTAGTTGTCCTTTGCGTCTAACAATTAGATTTTAAATATTAATTCCAAAAGATTGTGTGTATTTGCAGTTCTCTTCGTTTCACATGAGCAACTGCCTTTAATTAACTTATTTAGGCTACCAATGACTGCCAGGGACTATCTAACGTTTAATTTTTGATACGAGTGCTGCTTCTTATTATAATATACTAGACTTCCATTTCCCATAAACAACAAAAAGAAAACAAACAGCTCCCCTTGTTTAGCTAACGAACATTGAATCATGATTTAAATTTACACAACACTTAATATGAATTCTTACAGATACACCTACACACACACACACACGCACAGCCTCTCATAACAACTGGCCTTCCCACACAGTTCATTTCGTTTAATTGAATTGCAGCCATCACCAGCAGCAGAGGCAGCTGAGCAGCAGTGGCTTTAAGACTGGCACTTAGTGTTAATGAGTAAATACGTTAAAAAACATTGGAATATTGGGGTCATACTTCGAAAGAAAACAAGGGCCATGAATGGCAGGTAGATTGAGTATTAAGGATACTTCTCTATCTACTTAACGTCAGTCAGCCAGCCAGTGTTTAAGCATTGAAATTTTATTTAAGTTTGAAGAAAGCAAAAAAAAAAACACCATTAATAAAAATTTATGAGGTATAAAATTTAATAATGAGAACATTTTTATTTTTATGACGCTGCAGCTGCAGAAGTGTAAAACAGGAAGAGGAAATGAAAATATCAAAATAAAAATAAAAGTCAGAGCTGATTCGATATTGAAGAAAATTATTGAAGCTTCAACAAGGAGAAGGAGTTGGAAAGTTATTCATACTTTCGAAGCCAATAAATTGGCTTTTTTTGTATTTTTGTTAATTTGTTGTTGGTGTTTTCTTTCTTTGTTTTTAATGATTTATTGTGCTCGTTAAAAATGGGTGAGCGATGAAAAGACTTTTAAAGCTGGTGTAATATACTTAAGCACAGATAACTGCTCATTTAATATTATAATACCGTAGGGAGAGTGTGAACTTTAACGTGTTAAAAATTAGACGCCTTTAAAGACACAATACAATTTAATCAGCATCTTTTTCTTTTTTTAAATTCTGGGAGTTTTTTTAAAAAATATTCCCATGAATGTTAAAAAACAAAATTTTTTTAAAATTAAAATAATGGGTGGGATAATTTGAGGTTAGGAAGTAAATTGTCTCTCAAATTATTGAACTTAAAGAATTGAGCTGTCATTCTTTGGCATTTATTTAGTTGAAAGTTAAAAAATGTTAAGTGTAGGGTGTTACACTAGGATCTTTACAACAAATAAATTTTGGCTCATCCCCCTTAATTGTGCCAATTGACTAGAAGATGAGATTGGGGAATTTTCAGCTTAATCTTTCTACCAAAGAAAGTGGTGCGATTTGTGGTAAGGCAGCATCAGGCGGCATTTTTTTCGAAACTGAGCAAGGAAACGCAGTCTCCGTGAACTCCTTACGCTGCCAAAACATAATGACCAATACTTGTGGCTACAATTGGCTAATGTTTGCTTCAGTAAACTTTGATTTCATCAAGATGGCGCCACAAGCCACACAGCAACCATTGCATGAGAAATTTTCAGATCGCCAAATTCTCAATTTGGCTATACAAATTGGCCGCCTTGTCCTAATTTAACGCCGCTGGATAATTTACTCTTATGCCGTTTGAAAAGCCTTAACCTAAACAACCCCCAAGCAATTGACGCTCTGAAATATGAAATTAGCCCTCATATTTTTTTATTAATTTCCATATCTCTACTTTACATTAGCGTCAACAAAACTGGAATTGTTGGAAAAAAGCGTATGCTTTAAGCCAATTTAAAAAATATTAACTTATAAAAGGTACTTTTCATGAAAGATGCCACTTTATGAAAGTACTTTCTATGAAAAGTACTTTTTTTGAAAAGTACTTTTTATGAAAAGCACTTTTTTCGAAAAGTACTTTTTATGAAAAGTTCTTTTCTAAAAAACTTTTTATAAAACTTTTTATAAAAGCTAATTATTAAAAAAGTTACATAAAAAATATTAACTCATGAATGTACTTTTTGTTACAGATACCAAAACAAAGTACTTTTTTATGAAGACTACTGCTAAAAAAGTACTTTTTGGATTTTATAAAATCTTTTTATATAACTAAGTTTTATAAAAGCTGATTATTAATAAAGTTACTTGAAAAATATAAACTCACGAATGTAATTTTTGTGACAGATGCCAAAGCAAAGTACTATTTATGAGGACTACCGTTGAAAAAGTACTTTTTGGATTTTATAAAATCTGAAAAGTACATTTTATGAAAGCTGTCATGTTATGAAAAGTACTTTTTATGAAGAGTACTTTTAAGAAAGTACTTTTTGTAAAACTAAGTTTTATAAAATCTCATTTTATTAGCGGTACTTGCAAAATATAGCGTATTAAAGGTACTCTTATGAAAGCTGCCATGTTATGAAAAGTACTTTCTATGAAGAGTACTTTTAAGAAAGTACTTTTTGTAAAAGTGAGTTTTATAAATTATCATTATTATTAACGGTACCTGAAAAATATTACCTCATGAATATACTTTTTATGAAAGGTGCCACCTTATGAAAAGTACTTTTTTGAAAACTGTTAAAAAAGTTTTTTTTTTTTGCAAAAGTGGGTATTATAAAATCTTATTATTATGAACAGTACTTGAAAAATATTACCTTATGAAAGGTACTTTTTATGAAAGCGGGCATGTTATGAAAAGTACCTTTTATGAAGACAACTGTTCAAAAAGTACGGGTTTTAAAATTGTGTTTAATTAAAGCATTTTAAAAATATTACCTCATGAATGTACTTTTTATGAAATTTGCCACATTAATTAAAGTACTTTTTAAGAAGACTACTATTAAAAAAGTTTTTTTATTCGAAAAATGTTTTATAAAATCTGATTATTATTAACGATATTTGAAATATATTACCTTATGAAAGGTACTTTTAATGAAAGATAGCATGTTACGAAAAGTTGCTTTTATGAAAAGTACTTTTAAAAAGTAGTTTTTATAAAAGTGAGTTTTATAAAATCTTATTATTATTAACGGTACCTGAAAAATATTGCCTGATAAATGTACTTTTTATAAAAGGTGCCACGTTATGAAAAGTACTATTTATGAAGAGTAATTTTAAAAAAGTTTTTTTTACAAAACTGGGTTTTATAAAATCTCAATATTATTAGAGGTACTTGAAAAATATTAGCTTATTAAAGGTACTTTTTATGAAAGCTGTCATGTTAGGAAAAGTACTTTTTATGAAGAGTACTTTTAAGAAAGTACATTTTGTAAAGTGAGTTTTATAAAATGTCATTATTATTAACGGTAGCTGAAAAATATTACCAAATGAATGTACTTTTATGAAAGGTGGCACGTTATGAAAAGTACTTTTTGTGAAAACAACTGCTAAAAAAGTACGTTTTTTAAAAGTGAGTTTTATAAAATCTAATTTTTAATTAAGGCATTTGAAAAATATCACTTTATAAATGTACTCTTTATGAAATGTACCACATTATTAAAAGTACTTTTTAAGAAGACTACGGTTAAAGAAGTTTTTTTATTGGAAAAGTATTTTATAAAATCTGGTTATTATTTACAGAGCTTGAAAAATATTACCTTATGAAAGGTACTTTTTATGAAAGCTTTCACGTTATGAAAAGTAATTTTTATGAAGAATACTTTTAAAAAAGTACTTTTTGTAAAAGTTAGTTTTATAAAATCTTATTATTGTCTGAAAAATATTATTCGAAAAATATTACCTTATAAAAGGTACCTTTTTTTGGAAGGTACCATGCTATGAAAAGTACTTATTATGAAGAGTAATTTTAAAAAAGTACTTTTTATAAAAATAAGTTTTATGAAATCTCAAACTTATTAACGATACTTGCAAAGGATTACCTTATGAAAGGCACGAAAGGTATATAGGGTAGTTTCTACGGAATGTACCACTTTATGAAAAGTGTAGGCAAATTTGACCACCCATTATAATTATTTTCTAAGCAGATAAGGCAGGCGAATTTTAACGTAACCATGACATAAGAGGGAAATATTCTTAGGAAAAATAAAAAGGCAATGGACGAGCTTCTAATGTTACTCTTGTAAGCTTGAATCTTGATATGAATGAGCTCTGAAAACCCAAAAATCTAAGAGGAGATAATTGAAATTTAACACTGGATATGAAAGCTTAATGTTATGATGAATGAATACATTTAAAGCTGCCCTTAAGAGAAATTTAACAATTTTTTAAATTTAGTTTCTTCTTTAACAAAAGGAATTTGTAAAAAAATAGCATATCAATGTGTGTTATTTAACAAAATAATATAGATAAACAAAATAATAATTAGCAATAAATAATGCTGTCCGTGTGTTCTTCTTTATAGCACTTCTCTTAATTAATCTATTTCTCTATTTACTCATAATTTCAACTATTATTTTTATTATTTGATAAGAGAATAAAATGAAAATAATGAAAATTCATTTGAATATTTTTATTCATTACAGTGGAAAAAAATAACAAATAAGATGTGTTCTTTTTTCATTATCTTAACCAACATTTAAATTTGTTTATTCATTTTACAATTGTTCAACTGGACATGATGGAATTTTTCGTTGCTTTTTCACTTTACATTATCTACTCACTTGTTTTGTTGTGCTTTTGCATTGGCTTTAGCAATTATTGAATTCCATTTAGCGATTATATGAGGATGAGTTATTTCAATATCCTTGTAGCTACCGGATGCTAACAGGCAACCATCTTTCAATACAATTAACTAAAATTACAATTCCCAAAAAAAGTGTATAAAAGAAAAAGAAATTAATAAAGAAAATTTACAAAAACAAAATGAAGAATAGATACAAAGGTATGAGGGCAGTCTCATAAGAACTCTTTTACTGATGATTTAAATTAAAGTTGCAGAGAGACGAACTAAGTTATTCGGCAGTAATTTATAAAGGGTCCGCCATCTAACTTTTTTTTTCAACTAGTGCTTATATCGTGAATATTAACAGTTAGCTCATGTGTGATTTGACAGATAATTAGTTTTATCCTTCCACTGAACGAATATGGTTGCGTATACGCTTGAATAACGCTGGGAAATATTGCGACATTACTCTGAAAATCATCAGAATGTTTGCGAAAATTGCTTACGGATTTTGGGAGAAGAGAAGTACCGTCAGCTTCGTATGTTTGTTATCTTGTGAAAAAAGTGAAAGAAACTGGCATTCTCATCGATAAACTAAAGCTTGAAAAGCCAAACACAGTGCGTACACCCGAGAATATTGCTGCTGTGTTACCGTCGTTCTCAACAATTGAACATTTCAGAGATATCATTAAGACGAACTTTGCATAAAGACAATGGTATGATGCCATACAAAGTCCACTTCGCTTCTGAGCCAAAAGAAAATTTTATTTAAATTATTTAAAGTTCTTATACAACTGCCCTCGTATATACTAAACGAAAAAAAAAAATAACTGAAATGAAAATAATAATCGACCACTTGAATAAAACACAAAACTCAACGTTGCAGAAACAAACAAAACTGAAGACTCAGGAATTAAGATAAAATTAAACAAATGAAAGGAAGACAAGGAAAGACAAAAACAAAAACTGAAAATCATAAATTATACAAAAGACTTTGTTAAACTAAAAGCTACTAAATAAAAAAAATAAATAAAAATTTTTTTTCTAAGAAAAAAAAATACAATTAAAGATATTTTATCATATAAATAAAATATTACAAAATATTAACTTTTAAATTTTTAACAGATTTTTTTTTTAAATAAAAAAATATTCTATCACTTCAGCCTTAAGGCCATGAACAAAAATGTATCCAAAGTCTTCTTTAAAAAAAAAAATAAAAATTATAACGATAAATTTATTAGTCTTCTTAACAGCAGGAAATGACAGTTGAGTTAGTTTCCCTTTGGCAGAATAAAAAAGAATACATTTTTTTTTTATTACAATTATAAAATATTTCAAGCACAATAAAAGTAATAAAATGTCATTTTCTTATGTGATTGTGTGTTTGTAGGAGAAGTTTAGTGAATTGCCTGCATAACACTTACATTGTGCGCCTGTTGTAGTAAATTTAATTGTTGTGTCACTAAAATGACAGTACGATTGGCTTTCAATAGCATTTTTTTAATACTTTGTTCAAATATATGACGGGCGACTTCATTGTCTAACGATGACAAAGGATCATCCTATTTAAGATATAAAAAATAAAAAAATAAAAAAAATAAAATTATAAAGACAACGAGAAAAATAAAAATCACAAACATTTTTCTAGACAATTAAAGCAAAAATAATTTTCCTCAAGTTTAAGATTTTTTAAATCAATAATTTTAATTCATTAAATGTCATACCATTATTACCACATTGGCTGATGAATACAAAGCACGAGCAATGGCAACTCTTTGCCTTTGGCCACCTGACAAATTTATGCCTCTTTCTCCTATAACAGTCAAATCACCAGCAGGCATTAAATCGATGTCTGGCTTGAGAGCACATACTTCCAAAACCATGTCATAACGTCGTGGCCGAAAAGATTCACCAAACAAAATATTTTCTCGTATGCTGGCATTAAGTAGCCAAGGTTGTTGCGGTACAAAGGCGATTGTAGAGGTTCTGGAAGGTAATTTTATCAAAAACAAAATTAACGAATTTGTTGTTGAGCTATTGAAACTTAAGCAAAAAATAATCATTTTTAAAATAGGAGAAAAAAGTACAAAAAATTGTATACAATAGATAGAATAATATTGGTATTAGTTTACCATACAACATACGTTACAATATAGCATATACAATAAACACACATTTCTCGTTTTAGTCTATAAAAATTTTGTTGTCAAAAAATGTAACTCCATTTCAGTTTTCAACTTTCCAGCCCTGGTTTTAAACTAACTACGCCAGTTACGTAACGTAAGTCTTTCATAGTTAACTATGAATTTTCAATTCAATGGCTTTTTGCAGAAATAAACGCTCAGAATATCGATTGATCTCAGTTACATGTCGAAAATGTAACGTAACGCCAGTTACGTAACGTAAGTCTTTCATAGTTAACTATGAATTTTCAATTCAATGGTTTTTTGCAGAAATAAACGCTCAGAATATCGATTGATCTCAGTTACATGTCGAAAATGTAACGTAACGCCAGTTACGTAACGTAAGTCTTTCATAGTTAACTATTAATTTTCAATTCAATGGTTTTTTGCAGAAATAAACGCTCAGAATATCGATTGATCTCAGTTACATGTCGAAAATGTAAAAGAAAATAATTAGCAGTACACAAAAAAAGTAAACAACCCACTGTGCATTTTAAAAACTGCATAGTTTTCTAAGAAATCTTATACCCATAACACCAAAACAACAACAACATTATTATGAGAAATTCTACCAAATAGGTAAACAATAAAAAACAAAAACAACTTAACCACAAAGCCAAGCAGGCGCTTAAGCTGAATGATAAGAAACAACAACAAAATGGGGTTATAATGAAGAAGAATATCATTGTATAAAGGAGAACTGGTTAAAGCAACTGTATAAGCACCACTTGCTGGGCAAATGAATTAATTCAAGTTGAGTCATCAGCGAGTAAAGACAACAAAGTTGCCAGCCTGTTTATTTTGTATATAGAATAAATCGTTTAATTTAATTTAAAAATCTAAAGTATTGTGTTATTATTCTGTAATAAAAGAACTTAAAATAACAAAATGTTTTTCTTTCCAAATCAAATTCGAAATCAGATATCTCCGCTAAAATCTAATATTTTCCTTTTTTTTATGGGAGAATATATAATTCTTAAAATAAATTCATACGAAATTTCGAACTTAATTTCGAATTTTCGTATTCAATTTCGAATTTTCTAAATTCATTTCGAATTTGCAAATTTTATTTAAAATTTTCGCACTCGATGCATTAGCAATTGTTATAATGCGAAAATCTCATTAAAATAATTAAAATTTGTGATATTTTCGGACGGCATAATCATCCTTCTGAGACCGCTATTAAAAATTTGGTGCTTAAATTTGGGCAGATTTAAAATGTGCGGACACCAAGGCATGTTTGATTGCGTCATTCAACTGCAAACTTCGCAGCCACAGTGTTAAAGCGGATCCAAATTTGTCAATTCTTCGATGTTCTCAACAATTGGGGTTATCCAAGACTATCACAAGGTGAATTTTGCGTAAGGATTTGAGTTTGCAACTCTTAAAGGTTCCACTGATGCAGGAGCCTTGATATAGATATCACTGACGGTGTCACATGTCACACAGCCAATGAAATTATCAATTTATTGCAAACCAACTTTCCGCAACGCATAATTTCACGACAATCAGCAGGTGCCCTTGTAGGCTGGTAGGTAGTGTACTAGCTTGTCAGTCCGCAGGTTGTGGGTTCGATTCCCAAAAAAGATCTTGGCTGTTTTTCACTACAAAATAAAAACATTGACTGTCGATGGGGCTGCTCAGTGATTAAGGTATGATCGGTCACTGTGCTGTCTTATATACGACAGTTAATTTCCGTAACTATCCTTATACTTTCACCACCTGCCTCATCTCGTCTCTATCTCTTTCCTAAAGAATATAGCACGGTACTTGACTAAATACGCATTTTTGCCTGAAGTGCCACTTTTCTTTAAAAAAAAAAAATAATCAGCAGCCAAGTGGCCAGCCAGATCGTGTGATTTAATATTACTGATTAAGGACAGAGTCTATATGGAGCCAATCGAATCGATTTCAGCCCTAAAACTTTTAGCCTTAAAATCCGTGATGTGATTAACGAAATAGAATCTCCATTTTGCCAAGAAATGATTTAAAACTTTGATGAAAGAAACGACATCTGTCAGCATAGTCATGGTGGATATTTGCCCGATATAATTTTTCATTCATAATTGGCGAACTTTTCTCTTCGTAATAAAAATTTGATTCATCTTAAGCTAAATTTTTTGCCTTATTTTGTTGCAGAAAACAAAATTCTTCTTATTGAAAAACCTCTTTCTGTTGTTACGTTTGTAACTTTTATAAACATTTTGTGGGTGAGTTCTTTATTGTAAAATAAATATTACCAGATTTTAGAGTTTTTAAATTTAAATTACAGTTTATTTACTTCAACTACGAACAAAGTTGACACTATACAGCAATTTACTTAAGATGCACGTCTTTACTGCACAAGATTTATTTTTCAACTAACTAACTAACCACTCAGACACTGCCTTTTTATATTTGTCCACTAGAGGGCTAGAAAAATTAGGAATCTTTTGCTCTCTTTGTATCACATTTTGTTGTTGCGTGTTGTTCATGCAATGTATAGACGCTTGCATGGCTGTTTGTATTTTTGTTTTTGTTTTTATATTGATAAAGTTTCTTCCTGGAATTTATTTTAAAATAGTTGTTGTTGTCTTGTGTACATAAGTTTTCTTAGAAAACTATGCAGTTAGTAAACAGCATACCGATTTAATGTTGTCTTGCATGTATACAATTTTTACGCAGTTTGCAACTAGAAAACTGTTGTTGTCTTGCGTGCATAAGTTTTCTTAGCAAGCCACGCAGTTACTAAATAGTTTACTTTAATGCTTAATTACTTTCTTTTAAAACTTAAGCAAGACACATACGTAACAATATATTTTATTTTATTTTTAGTTGTTTTCTTTTTACAAGTTCGTTTTTTAAGCCTATTTTGACTTAAATCGCTTTTTCATAAATGAATTTAAATAAAAATATTTTAAAATATGTGTGTATATGTGCGCATCTGTGTATATATTTGTGTTGCATTAAAACAAAAATGTATCTCAAACACTTATTTACTGCTTAAGTTCATCACGTTACAGCAATTTATCACAAGTGCTAATTTAATGGGTTGAATGCTCGTCCGAGTTTAGAAACAGACTGATTTACAACTTGCATTCATTCATTCATTCATTGAAGCAATAACTCAAAAATTGTTCAATGATAAATGTGAGAGTGTATTTGAGCATCATTATTTATTTAATGGCACTAAAGTCGATGTCGATTCAATACACACAATATGTCTATGTCTGTACACTCGAATAGACTCCTTAAAGGCTGTTAACAAGACAAAAAAATATATTAAAAAGCTGTTTAAAACACACAATATTTAAGACAATAATTCTCAAAATTATTGTAAAAAAGTGGAAAAAAATTTCTAAATTTAAAATATCATCATGTTAAAGTAAGAATACCATAACGTCTGGCAAAGAATACAAACAGAAACCTTCAGAATATTTTTCTAAAAAGTAGATAAAATAATAAATAAATATAAAAACTATAACACGCTTAAAACTACTTTCATATTATTATTGGATACATTTACTACCAGAGTTGCCAGATTTTCCTTTAACAAATTCGCTAAAAATAAATTAAAAAATGGCAAAAATAGCAATATTTACGGAGATACAGCCATTTTAAGTTTTTAGTTAAATTTTCATCTAAAAATCGATTTTTTGCAGGTGAGCCCAAATTATGCTTATTTTTGCGAAATTCCTCTTATTTACGGAGATACAGCCATTTTAAGTTTTTAGTTAAATTTTCATATAAAAATCGATTTTTTGTAGGTGATCCCAAATTATGCTTATTTTTGCGATATTCCTCTTAGTTACGTTTATTTAGAATTATGTCTTCGGCTTCCTAGGACGCATGTATGACGTTCCAAATTATACAATTGTGGTTTATCCACCATCTGATTAAGGCTATATAACCAGGTGCGGATGTAAAACGAATCACACTATCTGTACACCAGACCTTCCCCCCGGGGGCACATAAATATGGTCTTTATAGAACTTCGACTATCTAGACACGGTACAACATTGGGAAAAAGGGAGCCCAGTCCCCTGAAGTCAGCAAAGGTACAACCGGAAACTCCACTTTATTTCCACGGAAATCTGTAAGCCCAGGAGTTCGTTATTTGTCTCTTTAGACATTTAATAGTTCTCTGGCTGATTATTGAGGTTGGACCCTATATGGGAGTATCGTGGTGGTTGTGGTTTTGCGGCCCCATAACAGTTTAATTGTTATTATGGTGGCCAGGATCATCTCACTGTTAATGACACGCTAAGTGAATGATCCAGTCCAGTGAGCATGCTAGACATGTGTTCTGGACAGAAGTTGGAAAGTCTCCAACTCTTAAGCAAGGAGTGATGATTTGCAGCCCTGCTCTGGAATCGTCGAAGTTGCAACTAGAAAGTTTTGTTGCATAGAATTATAGCTTCGGCTTCCTAGGACGAGCATGACGTTCCAAATTATGCAGTGGTTTGGTCCACCATCTGATTCAGGCTTTATGGCCAGGCGCAAATGTAAATCGATAATCTCTTTGGAGCCTACTATTCCATCTAGACTGGTGTCTTGCGGGGTAAAAGGAAGCCCAGGCCCCTTAAAGACTAGTAGGAGTCACCTGGACAATCCACTATATTTCCACGGGAATCAGTTGCCCGCAGAGTTCCGCTATTTGTCTCTTTAGGCATTTAGCTATTCTCTGGCTGATTATTGAGGTTGGCGCTTCGGGAGTACCGTAGTGGCTGTGTGTTTCGGGGCCCTCGTTTGAGTTTGTGGGTCGGATCATTCATAATAAACACAATGAATGGTACAGGTCCAGTGAGTATGAATGTCATCGTGTTCTTAAATTTTATTAAGCTTCAAGCGTTCTGGACCAGAAGTTTGATATTCTCCGACTCTTCAGCAAGGAGTAAAAGCTGCGTTCTACTTCGGACTTTTAAAGTTGCAACTAGGAGTGACCGGAGGATATACGTATCTGAAGGCCTTCTAGGGCGAGGATGATGCTACATTTCATCCACAGTGGTAATGATCCACCATCTGATCACGGCTTACGGCCAGGCGCAGATGTAAATCTTACCACGTCATGTACACCAGACCGTCATTTTTAATGAATGCAATGGTGACTGGTAAATAATTTTAGGGTTTTCCATTCGCCAGAACCAAATTTTCCATTCCCAGTTTCCCATTCCTCCGTCACTTGTTATGATTTTTTAATGAAAATCGGGGTTTTCAAGGCCGAGCTGTAACATTCTATTGGCATGTGTATGGCGGTGTAAATGCTCTTGTGGAAGAAGTTCTTGTGTCAACGGAATTTTATATGGAAACAAATGCAAATCCTTGTGCAAAACTGTGGCCAATGTTGTACTTTAAAGACCAAGCTCCTCTGAGCATGGCATAGAATTGAGGTTGATAGATTGGTTTGAATACCTTTTTTAAGCAGCAGTAATGTTTTCAGGCGATCTTACAGTACGTTGTGGTCCATGCTTGGGCCTATCACCTACAGGCCCTCTTTCTTCAAAAGCATTCACTACACGGTAAATAGTGCGTTTTGTGGGCACTTTGTTTCCTACACAATGTCTCTTTGTATAAGAAATAACCGTGCTATTCTATGTGCTATTCCATCATGCGATTTGACACCATTGGACTTTTTCATTTGGTAATGAAGCCATAAAATTAAAAAAAAAGTGCTCCATATGAGTTACACAAACTTTGATGCATGAGTCCAATGAGGATATTAATTGACCTTCACAATTATGCGATATGACACCATTGGAATTCTATATTTGGGAATATTTAAAAGGAAAAGTATACTTCAATAAGCTAAGAACAATTGAAGAGCTAAAAGGGTGAACATAATTCGGCACATTAAAAAAGACATTAATTTTTAAATAAAAGGATGCTCCATACATGTTACGCATACTTGCATATAAGAGTTCAGCTCATAGGTGATTAATTAATTAAAATTGAATATCTTTCGCATACAAAAGCTTCTTTGAGAATCTTAAGTTTAATTTATTTGAAGTCAGAACTGCAGGGTAAATATTGTAGAGTTTCCTTTTATAAACCCAAAAATATGGACATAATTGTTGTTATTTTTCACACATTCTCAAATAGAGCCATAAATTCCAATAAAAATGTATGTTTTTTTTATTACCAACAAAAAAAAAACAATTCAATTTCACTAACAAGCTTTTAAAATGTTTGTTTAAATTTATTTTTACAAAAAAAACCGCATAAATTCCATTTTCTATAAAATAAAAAAAAATTCATAAAAACACACATTTTATTTGTGGTAGTTTTGCTTGGTATTTGGGCCTCAAGCCAACAATAAAAACAAAATCAATTTTGGCCATAAACATTTTGAGTTGCAATATCTCTTTTACATCATTATCATATATTTTGCCTTGAATTTACCAGTGGCATAACTGGCATCGAAGGCATAAATAACAACATTTGTCAATATTAAAGAAACATTATTTTGAATTTTAGAAATATTTTTTTTTTTATTTTGAACTTTTTAAGTTTGATTTTTGTCTATGCAGGCAGCAATTTTGTCATCATAAAACTTTTTATTTTAATCATACAAAAAAAAAATTAAAAATTATTGTTATTTATGTACATTTTCTGTAGAAAGGTGTTAGAAATTAAGAAAAATTATTTCAATTGAAATGCCAGAGAGCAGCCAAAAATTCTAAATAAATTTGTAAAAAAATTTCTGTAAAAAAACCTCAAAGTGCAAATTATTTTTAATGGCATGACTTAAATTAATTTCAAAGAATTAAATTTTATATATCGGGTTTTTCAAAAAAAAATTTGTTTTTCAACTGTGGCAAGACCAACAACATGATAGTTTTGACATTTAGTTTTTTGGCGTATTCGTAAGAGATACATTTGGCAATTGTTATCATTAATTCCATTTCGCACGAAAATCGCTTTAAAATAATTCAAATCCACTGTAAAAAAGTGGTGGTTCTGTTAAAGTTACATTTCGTAAAATTTGTAATATTTTTGGACAAAATAATCCTCCTTCTGAGACCGCTTTTAAAAAATTGGTCTTTAAATTTGAGTCGACAAAATCAATACAAAATGTACAAACGCCAAAGCGTGGTCGACCAGGTCATTCAACTGAAAACATCGCAAAACATTGAATTGATGGGTCATCCACCGTACAGCCCTGACTTGGTACCTAATGACTTCTTTTTGTTTTCGAACATCAAGAAAAAACTACGTAGACAACGGTTTCCTACACCTAAAGAAGCAGTTTCTGCATTCAAAACCCATGTTTTAGAAGTACCTAAATCGGAGTGGAAAAAGTGCTTTGAAAATTGATTCCAACGCACGCAAAAGTGTATAAATCTTCATGGAGAATATTTTAAAAAACAGTAAAATAAATTTTGTCTTTAAATGCTTGTGTTTTCATCCTTAAGCCACCAATATAAAAAGCAGCCCTCGTAATAATAAAAGACGCAGATATTGAGAAATTTACTTTCCATAAAGTGCCAGCTGGCTGGCATTCTGTCTACATGAATAGATACGAACTAAACAAACGAACTACCTAAACGGAAACACTGACTTACCCGTACGAATTATATCGCGGCTTGACAATGATATTTTCACATCGAAAGCGCTCGCCCTTAACTTAAGGAGAACAACAGCCAGATAGGACGGGAAATAACTACATAATTACTGAAGGGGCCGTAGCGTATGATTTATTTTAATTTTATAAAATAATTCTAAACGATTAATTGGAGTTTTTTTTTCTAGGATTAACTGAAAGGTCTACAAAGATTTCATTTCACAAACAACGCAGCGAAGATATTCTTCAGAGAGTTTCAAAATTTGAAATTTTTCACGTCACGATAATAGTAAATGAACTTTCAGAGGAGTATCGTTCATTGTTCTAAACGGCGTTAATTGTCTCTAATGATTTAAAACAAAAACCAGCCAAGATTTTTCAAGAACAAGCTTTCTGACTAGCTACAGCAAATAAGAGAGCCCATCAACATATTTTTAAAGAGAAAAAGAAAAAAGAGAGAAAAATTAAAAATAAGTTCATTAATTCGCTTAGAAATGGCAGTTTAATGCTTTAAATACTATGACTCCCCCCACCCACCTTGCAATATCATATACGATTCATAATATTAATTAAATAATTTATGTAGGAATATAAATACAACAACGTTCTTTACAAAAAAAAACACATTTTTTCACCAATTTTTATTAAAAAAAAATTAAACAATCACCAAAAAACAATCACTTTTTTTATGAAATTCGAATTAAAAAAAGGCATTTTTTTCAAATGTATTTACAATTTCTACAAAAAAAAGCCACATTCCTATTGATTTAATTGTTATCACAATTTTACAAACATTTTTAGCATTGAATTTAAATTGGTTAAACAAACATTTAACACTATAACAATGTAAATAGAAAAATTATTCATTGATTACATGAACAAAGAAAATTAAAAAAAAGTTAATTTGATTTAGTGATGCATGAAAAAGCCACATAACATGCAACATTCAGTTGCGATAATCCTCTTTCCACTACAAAATCAAAAAAAGTTAATTTTTTAGTTGCATAATGTAAGGGACAGATAAAATATTCCATTGAACTGCCGCAAATTAGTAGGACTAAAGACTGATGAAACTTTTATATATAAAAAGTCATGACTGATGAAGTTTTTCAATATGAAAAATGATGACTGATGAAATTTTTCGATATGAAAAATTAAACCTAATTAATTTTTCCTTGTAAATAAATCATTATATGACTTTTTCGATAGAAAACTGACGACTGTGATAAAATTTTTCTCTAGGAATTTTGAATGATAAAATCTTTCTCTAGAAAAAATTTTGGGTGATAAAAATCTAGAAAAATTTTGAGTCATAAATTTTTGACTGATAAATTTTTTTTCGAAAAATTATATCACGAAACATTTTTGGCTAGAAAAATTTTGAGTGATAACATTTTTCTCTAGAAAATTTTGAAGTGATAAAATTATTATCTAGAAAAAATTCGACTGCTACAATTTTTTATCTAGAAAATTTTGAGTATATTAATTTTTCGTTAGAAAAATATAGAGTGATTAAATTTTTCTCTAGAAAAACTATAAGCGATACAATTTTTCTCTAAAAAATATTTTGAGTCATAAAATTTTGAGTGATAAAAATCTAAAAAAATTTTTAGTGATAAAATTTCGACTGATAAAATTTTTCTCCCGTAAAATTATGTCACGAAATATATTTTACTAGAAAAATTTTGAATGATAACATTTTTCTCTAGAAAATTTTGAGTGAATTAATTTTTCTATAGAAAAATTTTGAGTGATTATATTTTTCTCTAGAAAAATTTGAAGTTATAAAATTATTATCTAGAAAAATTTCGACTGCTATAATTTTTATCTAGAAAAATTTTGAGTGATAAAATTTTGAATGATAACATTTTTCTATCGAAAAATTATGTTACGAAATTTTTATACAGAAATATTATGAAATAGCAAAATTATAAGTTTCTACAGAAAAATTTTGTGACTGATGAAATTTTTCTATAGCAAAAAAATGTGACTGTTGAAATTTTTCTGTAGCAAAAAATTGTGACTGATGAAATTTTCCTATAGCAAAAATTAGGACTAATGAAATTTTACTATAGAAAAAAAAATGTGAGTAATGAAAATTTTCGTAGGAAAAAGTTTTGACTAATGAAATTTTTATATAGAAAAATCTTTCTATGGCAAAAATTTTAACTGATAAAATATTTCTCTAGCAAAAATTTTAACTGATAAAATTTTTCTATAGGGAAAAATTTTGACTAATGAAAGTTTCTGTAGGGAAAATTTTAACTGATAAAATTTTTTTATAGGTAAAACCTTTTTAACTAATGAAAGTTTTCTATGGGGAAAATTTTGACTAACGAAATTTTTCTATAGGAAAAAATTTTAGCTGATGAAATTTTTGTATAGAAAAAAAATATGACTAATGAAAATTTTCTATACGAAAAAATTTTGGCTGATAAAATTTTTGTATAGGAAACAATTTTGACTTATGAAATTTAACTATAGGAAAAAGTTTTGACTAATGACATTTTTATATAGAAAAATCGTTCTATAGCAAAAATTTTAACTGATAAAATATTTCTCTAGCAAAAATTTTAACTGATAAAATTTTTCTATAGGGTAAATTTTAACTCAAAAAATTTTTCTATAGGAAAAACCTTTTTAACTAATGAAATTTTTCTATGGGGAAAATTTTGATTAACGAAATTTTTCTATAGGAAAAAATTTTGACTAGTAAAATTTTTGTATAGAAAAATAAATACGACTAATGAAAATTTTCTATACAAAAAATTTTGGCTGATAAAATTTTTGTATAGGAAATAATTTTGACTGTAGAAATTTATCTAAAGAAAAAAATTTTGACTGATGAAATTTTTCTATAGAAAACAATTTTGACTGATGAAATTTTTCTATAGGAAAAATTTTTGACTAATGAAATTTTTCTATAGAAAAAGACATTGTGCTGGCAAAATTTTTTCTATAGAAAAAATAAATAGTAGCTGATGAAATTTTTCAATAGAAGAAAAACTGTGACTGATAAAACTATTCTATAAAATAAAATTGTGACGGATGGCGTTTCTCTATAGAAAAAAAATTATAACTAATAAAAATTTTCTATAAAAAAACATGGGTCTTATGAAATAGTGGCTGGTAAAATTTTCTATAAAATAAAATTACAAAATTTTGCTACAGAAAAACTGGTGGTAAAATTTTTATATAAGTAAAAATTTTGATTGATAAAATTTTTCTACAGAAAAAAATTGTGGCTGATATAATTTTTCTACCAAAAAAATTGTGGCTGATAAAATTTTTCTATAGAAAAAAATTTTGACAGCTAAAATTTTTCCATAGAAAAAAATTTTGCCACCGAAATTTTTCCGTAGAAAAAAAATTTGACAGATAAAATTTTTTTTAAAGACAAATTATGATAAAAACAATTTTGAGTTATATAATTTTTCTCTAGAAAAAATTTTGAATAATAAAATTTTCCTCTAGAAAAATTTCGAGTGATGAAATTTTTATCTAGAAAAAGTTTTGAGTGATAAAAACTTTTGAGTGATAAAAACTTTTTTTACAAAAAAAAATTGTGGCTGATAAAATTTTTCTACCGAAAAAAAAATTGTGGCTGATGAAATTTTTCTATAGAAAAAAATTTTGACAGCTGAAATTTTTCTATAGAAAAAAATTTCGACACCTGAAATTTTTCCGTAGAAAAAAAATTTGACACCTGAAATTTTTCGGTAGAAAAAAATTCGACTAATGAAAATTTGACTATTGAAATTTTCTATAGAAAAATGTTTAATGATAAAAAATTAAAATAAAAAATTTTCTATAAAAAAACGGCTAATGAAATTATTCTATAGAAAAATTGTGAACGATAAATGTTTCTATAGAAATCTAAGCCTATATGAAAAATGTGGCTGAAAAAATTTTTTTATAGAATTATTTTGATGAATACTTACTTATTCCATATCATGTCACCCGATATCAATGGCATTTCCATTAGCAGGGCCGAAAGCAATGAAGACTTACCGCTACCATTTTTGCCCACAATCATAGTCAGCTTCCCCCTGGGAATAACCATGTCACTAATATACAAAATATGCTGTAATTTTTCAGGATGCCAAGAAAATTTACAATCCTTTACCGATACGGCGATATCATCGGGCATTTTTAGCAACAATGAATCACGATGCCACGAGTCAGTTTTCTTATGGGCAACATTTTGGGCAACAGTTGTAGCTGTCACTTGTGCCAAGGCTGTTATGTTAACTCTTCTCGGTCTTATAACGACATATGGAGTGTTGCGCAGCAACTCTTTGCGAGCATGTAGTGACAATTTTCTATGATCGTCCGAAAAACGTAAGGGCTCCTTCGTATCCGATTGACCTAAAGGTGTGTGAGGCTCTGAGTTGGCTAATGGAGCCGGTTTGTCTGGTATAATGATTTTTATTTTAGGTTTTTCACCCGTACTTTTCAAAGAAATATTTGAGGGTAACGATTGCGATTTATCTCTGATCTCATACATATCTAAAGAAGCATCACTTTTGCTTAGTATTCGGGCCATATGACGTATACCTTCAAATTGCTTTTGGATTTCGTGGGCAGATAAAAAGGTTTCAAGTCTCCTGGTTGAGACCACCGCCGATATAAGTATAGGTACAGTAATGGGAAATATAAGCAAGGGCACAGTTAGCTGTTGAAATAAAGCCAAAGCCGAAAATAAACGACTGGCGGTAAATTCGGCTCCCGTTTCGCGATACACATAAACGGCCAGTGTCACAAATGTTATTAAAACCGAGGAGATGTGGGTTAAAATGGCTAAAAATAAAGATCCAAACTTTTAATTATAAAAATTTTATACCTATTTTCAACTAATTAAAGACTCACTCATTAAGGTCCAATAAAACGAGTCTTTGTTTAAGTACTTTAATTCCTTGTTTCTGGCTTCTGTAATTTTCTTTATGAAAACGTTATCCCAGGCATTTAATTTAATCAACTTGATGCCCACAAAACAATCGTGAAGTTTTTTTAGACGATTGTCAGTGTATTTCTAAATGCGAAAGAAAAAGTATAAATTTAAGGCCAAAAAAAAACAGCAACAAAATAAGGAAATATAATATTATGAGCCTAAAAGTATGTTACAGTATATAATTTGTATTATTAATACCTAATTAACCCTAAATTAAATGTATTTTATTATTTATCTAACATAGTCCTGGATTAAATTCTTTTTATTTTTTTTTTTTCATCCCTAAAAGTATGCTTTACAAAAGTATCATATTATAATTATTAAAATGAAGCTAAGCCCCAGTAAATTAAATAAATACTTAAGGCACATGAAGAGACATAATACTCCAGGCAGGCATAGAATCGATTACATGTGTGTGTGTGTCAACCTAACCTACAATTACAATATGAAACGAAGTGGGTGGCATGTTTACTACAACAGAGAAATATTAAAAATATGTAGCATATTTTAGGGCACATTAATCTGTTAATGGTCAGTAACCAATGGAGAAGAGTTTCATTTTGTTAAAGTACATTTTGTTTCTAGGTTGTTGTGCACAAAATTGATACATTGACGGAGTGAAATTGTTGGTTAAACAACTACTATACAAAGGGTGTTTTTTCTAGAGGTATAGATTTTAAGCTGGCAATACATTTTTTACTTGCCGCCATTTTGTTAGCTAATAAATGATTTATGTTTAGTTTAGTTTAGTTTGGCATTTCAACACGAATAGACTGGACAACGCTTCCAAATTGCGGACACGAAACAAGAGAATGTTGATCCTGTGGATCCTGATTTTTATAAGCGAATGATGGTCACTTTTTTTTGAATGGATGCATCAATAAAGACAACTGCCGTGTTTGGAGTGATGCTAATCGTCAAGAGTATGTTGATTCATCAAAAAAACCCACTGTGTGGTGTGCTGTATGGGCTGCTGGTCTATACTTCTTTAAGAACGATGCTCATCAGAACTTTATAATGACCGCATAGAGCCAAGATTACTGACGGTTTTAGTCGCCAATTGAACTACAAGACGTGCAGGAGCTGTGGCTTCATTAGAACCGCGCAATATATTACACGTCGCGACGTTGAATCACAGGAACGAGGCGGCCTATTGATATGGTTAAATTGAGGAAATACGTAACCGGGAACAATCTCAGGCAAAAACTGAATTGTTGGAGTGCCTATGTGGCTTATGGAGGCTTGTGAGCTATTTATGTAAACTTGGACTTTTGAATAGGCTCAGACAAAATAATTCAACTTCGCAACGTTAAATCACAGGAATGAGGTAGCCCATTGATAGGGTCAAATTGAGAAACTACGTAACCGGAAAAAATTTCAGGCAATAACTTGATTGTTTGGATGCTTGCAAAGCTTGTGGCGCCAACTGGCTAAAACTAAAGGTAACTGATAAGACAACTGTGGCCACAAAAATTGATTATCATGGTTTAAAAAAATGCAGGTCGATGATTGTACCTAACCACAAACCGCACCATACGGTCACTTTCTTTGATTGGTATGGTTTTTCGTGGACTTTTTATGGATTTCATGAGCCCCATTTTTGACGTAAGCAATTGTCGGTCGGCTCTAATTCGTGAACGAATTGAACTCTATAAGCATGAAGATAACGATCTGCTATGCAATATGCCTTTCGACATCCCCATTGTTGCGAACGTCAACGGGTTGGTGTTCCAGCCTCATTCATAATACTTTCCGGTACAGCGTGAACTGGACAATGGAGTTTATGATGCATAACATTACTTCGGAAGCTTTAATATAGCAACCGATCTTAAATCACAGCCGCTATGTTATTTTTCGAGCGGACTCGACAATAACAGGACCGTAGCCCTGTGGCCGACTAGTTCCCATAGTACCAGTTTCAGGCTCCTTTTAGCCTTAGTGGTAAGTGACATCTTTTAACTCCGAATTTCCATGACAAGATGGCGAAGAATTCCTCCTCAAAAGTTGGAGACTATATTCTCCTTGTCATCCCGCCCGCCCCCCCCCCCCTCTCTACTTCAGGGGCATATTAATATTTCTTAATGGGGGCACATTTATCAGTCTTTATAGATTACCTGACCATCTAGACCTGTGCTGCTGGGGGTATAAAGGAGCCCATTCCCCTGAAGTCAGCGGGGGTCAACTGGAAGCTCCACGTTATTTCCACGGGAATCAATAAGCCCCACAGTTTCTTTAGACTTTTAGCAGTTTCTCTGACTGATTATTGAGGTTGGCCCTTCGGGAGTATCGTGTAGTTGTGATTTTGCGGCCCTCACATGAACTTGATTGTGAGAGCTAGGATCATCTCGCCTTTAACAACACCAACGGGTGAATGATCCGGATCCAGTGAGCATGCTAGTCATGTGTTCTGAACCAGGAGTTGGATAGTCTCCAGCTCTTCAGCAAGGAGTAGTGGTTTGCAATCCTGCTTGGAGCCGCAAAAATTGCAGCTAGAGAAGACCTATTGCTGGAATTAGTCCTTGGCTTCCTAGGGCGTGAATGACGTTGCTTTTCATTCCCAGTGGTTCGACCACCATCTGATTATGACTTACGTCCAGGTGCATATGTGGAATCTCACCATTAAGACATGTGTCATCCGGGGTTAAAGGCTACAAGGAGCCAACTAAGCAACTTTCACTTTATTTTCACGGGAATCAGTAAGCCCTAGAGTTCAGCTGTTGCTGTTCTTTGACTGATTATTGAGATTGGTTCCTTGGAGAATATTGTGGTGTTTGTGGTTTCGCAGGCCTTCACAAAATGATTAAGGGGTAAGGATCATTAACTTTTGACCAAGAGCACAGGGTAAATATTCCAAGTCCAGTGAGTATGCTATGTCATGTGTTCTAAGCCAGGAGTTAGAAAGTCTTCAACTCTTCAGCTATAAGTGAGTGTGGCGGGCCTGCCCCGAGCTCCCGAAATTGGAACTTGGATTGTCTAGAGAATAGAGATATTTAGCGATTAAATGTGCATAGCGGCATCAGAAGTAGCTTGATAACAAGAAAAATCTGATCAAATTTCATGAAGTGATTCAGTGAAATTTCCACCATTTTGATAGTTAATTTTCACATTTAAAATTCTTTATTCAAGAGTGTAATGTTCCATGCTTAGAATATGCCAACTTTTACTAAATAAATGTCAAAGTATGCAGTTTCACTTTTGAAATTTAATTATTTGACAGATAATTTACTTCCTCAACTAAAATTTATCCATCCAATATAAGAATTAGTTTTGACTAATCGAGAGTTTTTCTTACTTAATTAAATCAAAATCTATAAAATTTTATATATTTTTTTCTCTCTCCAATCTCTCAAATTTGAATACTCTCACCCTTTATACTCACTCTTTAGATATCAACAACTTAATATGAACACTAAACTAAAGAGCGTGAGTTTGACTAGTGTAGACTGCTTATTTTTATGCTTCACTTATGCATTGGGCTCACATTCGGCTAATCAGTCATGTTTCCTAATTATATTAGCCAACGTATATCAGTTTCGTTTTGACAATTCTTTTTTTTTGTGGAAATTCTCTTTACTTAAAAAAAGGAGAAAACAAATTCTCTTAAAATAAGCTAAAAATAATTCTCAGACAAAGAAAAATCATCAGGCTGTATTCATATCCTATATCTCGGGAATATGATGCCTTGGGAAAATGTAGTGTAAGAAATCGTGTGAGGAACTATGATGGCTGTTGATTTTGCTACTGTATGATTTTGTTGCGTTCATTTATTTAGTGTCTCCTTTAGTCAAATCAATGGCATTTTATGTTTTTATAATTTTATTACGATCTTAATGGGGGATTTATGAAATTCTTTTATTATATCACGTCGTTAATATATAACGACCTAAAGGATATGTGACCACAATGTTGACAATTGCTTGCTGTTGCTCAATCACGGCAGCATAACGAAATGCTGTAGTCAATGCTAGTTAAAGCACTTCTAAATAAAGGCCTCCGAATACAATATCCTGGCTATAAATGAGAGAAATTACAGCCTGATGAATATCACGCCCCAACTTAACATCCCAACCAGGTATTTAAATCTCCAACTAAAGTTGATTAATAGTGAGCACATTATGTGTTATTTCATTATGTGTTATATTAAATTATATGCCTTTTAAGTGGAAGACACCCAAAAGTTGATTCAATTTATTTAATTTAAAAATAAATCACTGAATAGCAAATTCTCACTTAAATAAATATTTTTTCCTTTTTTATAATAATTTAAGCTCCCCTTTAATTTTATCCTGATTTTTAAAATATTTAAATATTATTTGCGCCCCAAAATATGTTTCATGAAAAATGAAAACTTTACTAACGAAGTAATTATTTGTTTAATAAAAACTTATTTTAGCTCTTTTAAAATGTGTTGCAATATTTACTGTTAATTAAAATTAATTTTCAATTATAACTGTTATGTGCACACAAAAAAGAAGAAGAAGAAAAAATTAACATATACAAACACATAAAAACTTATTAAGTATAAAATAACAAACAGTTTTTTTTTGGGCACCGTATTTATGAATACACTTAAAGTGTATGAAAAAAACAATTTTAATTGAAAATAAATAAAGCCTACTTTTTGGCTAAAAAGTATAAATGTAAAATTAAAATTAAAAAAAAAAATACAACAACTCTTTTAAAAAGAAATAAATAAAAAGAATAAAACGCTCGACACAGTATAACAGTTAACAGCTATAAATTGTATAGGCTACTTGGCGGTTGTAAACAGCAATTGAAAAGTAAAGTATACTTTAGGGGTTTTCTCTGGTTGTTAACAATTATTAACAAGCAGCTATTTTTTCATGATTAATATAAAAAAAATTAAATTTTATTAACATTTTCCCACAGCATTATCCTTGAAAGTTTTTAACAAAAAAAAAATATTAATTTGAAACAAAATTTTAAAAAAAGTATAAAATTTTCTTTTAAATAATAATAAAAATAGTAATAATATTAATAGTACAACTAATAATAATAGCTTACCGCCATTATTTCAGCATTTTGGGACATGGCCTTGCCAATCAGAAATTGTAAGGGAGTCATGGTTAAAATGCATACAAAAGAACCAATAACTGCACTTATGCCCAACTTTAAATACAACAAATACATCACCACACCAATCTAAATAAAAATAAAGATGAAAAGTTAAAATAGTAATGTATTAAATATCAAATTAAAGCTAATTATGAATATATAAATTTTAATTTAAAAAAGTTTAAAGCATACTTTAAGGCGGGAACTAAAAACTAAAATTTGATTTATAAAAACCCTAAGGAAATATATTTTTATTTACAAATATAACTAACTGTTTTAATTAAATTATATTGTTAAATCAATGTATTAATTATAATAGATAAATAAGTTTCTTGCCCAAAAGTATGCAATGATTAAAATAAGTAGTAAGGAGTTCATAGATTCTGCAAAAAATTAATAATAATCTGACATGAATGAAAAAATATAGTTGTATTGCTATTCTTTATACAAAAATTGTATTTAACAAAACACAGTGCTACCCTCTACTGAAAATTTATAAATTCTAAGTTATCTCTCCTAAGAATACAAATGTTCTGAAATAATCATATATTAAAATTATCAAAATTACTGAAAGAATTTAAAAATTTTTTTAATTCTTTTTTTTAGAATTAGGAACTAAAAAAATTATGTACCACAAGACATTTGCTATCATTTAAAACAATATTCTCTTTTACCTTACTCTCTCTCTCTCTTTCTCTCTAATATTTCAATGTTTTAAAATCATAGCATAACTTAAGGGGCTTCATATGAATTTTTAACAACAAACTATTTACTTTAAAGACAGGAAAACATACAACATAATTAATTTCAAATTAATCCTTTTAACTAAAGCAAAAGGAAATGAAAAGAAAAGCTTCTTCTCTTTCATCTTAACACTTCCTCAGGGAATGTAAAATTTCATATACAGAACTACGAGAGCAGTGTTCAACTAAAATTTATTGTTGTTTATTTGCGTGACTATATATGCATAGTTATGTGTTTACGAGTGTATGTGTAAGCATTAAAACTACGAAATATGAAATTATAAAGAGTGTGGCAAAATTCAACAATTTTGAAATTGGTTGCCAATTTTTGGAAAATTTTCCATAGAAAAATTACGACATTTAACTTTTTTATAGAAAAATTATGAGTGATGGAATTTTTTTTACACAATAATTATGACTGATGAAAATATTTACTAGAAAAATTGTGACTGTTTAAAATTTCATTAAAAACTTATGACTAAAGAAAATTTTCAATAAAAAAGTCAGAATATATGAAAATTTATTTTGTAGAAATATTATGCCTGATGAAAATTTGCTATAGAAAAATCATGACATGAAATTTTTCTGTGATAAAAATTTTCAATAGAAAAATTATGACTAATTGATATATTCAATAAAAAAAATTGTGATTGATAAACATTTTCAATAGAAAAATCACGATATATGATATATATTGTGGACATAGCTAACTAAACAAACTTTTCTATAGAATAATTAGATGGAACTGTTTCTAGAAATATTATAAATGATCAGACTTTTCAATCGAAAAATTATGATGAAAATGTTCTATAGAAAAATTACGACATCTAAATTTTCAATACAAAATTATGACTGATGAAAGTTTTTAATAATAAAATTCTGACTGATGGATATTTTTTATAGAAATATTATAGCTGATGAAACTTTTCTATCGAAAAATTATGACTGATAGAAATATCACTAATGAAACTTTTGTATAGAAAAATTATGGCATAAATATTTTCCATAAAAAAATCATGACATGAAACTTTCCTATAGAAAAATATTGATTGATGAAAAAATATTTTATAGAAATGAAAATTTTCTATAGAAAAGTCATGACTAATGCAAACTTTGTTTATGGAAATATTATAACTAATGCTAATTTTCAATAGAAAAATTTAGACTGATGGGAATTTGTTTTTTATAAAAATATTGTGACAGATAAAACTTCTGTATAGAAAAATTATGACACGAAAATTTTCTATGCAAAAATTGTTGAAAAAAGCGTTGAAATTTTTTTTATATAGAAATATTATGACTGATGAATATTTTCAATAAAAAAATTATGACTGACTAAAATTTGCAACAAAAAAATATCACTGATGAAAGTTTTTACTATCATGTTTGATGAAAAATTATTTTATAGAATTATTATGCCTGATGAAAATTTGCTGTAGAAAAATTATGAAAACTTTCAATGAAAAATTATAGCTCAAAAAAAATTCAATAAAAAATTGTGACTGTGGAAATCTAATGACCGATGGTATCTTTTGTTATGGAAATATTATGACTGATGAAAATTTTCAATAGAAAAATCGTGACTGATTAATATTTTCATGACTGATAAAAATTTATTTTACATAATTATTTTACATTATTTATGATGAAAATTTGCTATAAAAAAATCATAGCATAAAACTTTTCTATAGCAATAATATGACATGAAAAATTTTCAATAGAAAAACTATAACTGAGTAAAATTTTCAATAAAAAATTGTGAATATTGAAAATTTTCAATTAAAAAAATCATGTTTGATTAAAAACTTATTCAATTTTCAATAGAAAAATTATGAAATTATAATTTTCAGTAACAAATTATGATTGATGAAAATTTTCGATAGAAAAATAGTGACTGTTGAAAATTTACGATAGAAAAATCATAATTGATGAAAATTATTTCGTAGAAATAAAATGAAAATTATCAACAGAAAAATCATGACTGATAAAAATTGTTTTTATAGACATGTTATAGCTGTTGAAACTATAGAAAAATTATGACGACGGAAATTTGTTTTTATAAAAATATGACTGACGAGTGTTTTATATAGAAAAAATTCAATAGAAAAATTAGGACTTTTAAATTTTCAATAAAAAATTAATAGTGATGAATATTTTTAATAGAAAAATTATGACTGATCGAAATAGGTTTTCTACAGAAATACTATGACTGATGAAACTTATGTATGACTGATGAAAATTTTCTATAAAAAAAATTGTGACATTATAATTGTCAATAAAAAATTAAGACTGATGAAAATTTTTAATAGAAAAATTATGACTGATGGAAATTGTTTTAAAGAAATATTATGATTGATAAAAATTTTAAAAAAAAATATTTTTTTTATTTGTAAAATATTTTGAGTATTTATTTCACATTAATTGTCGACGAAAATAAAAAAATAAGCGATTAAAATTTAACGAATAATGGTATATAAATAAAGAAATATTTGTGTCAATAACAAAATAATAAATTTTTTTGAAATATTGGGTCTTCTATTTAAAAAGTGGAACATCCTTTATTATGTTTTTGTTTAATATGGAATATTAATTTTAATATGACCTAAGAAGCACACAATAGTTAGCAGGCATTAAGCATTTAATACGGATTTGTTAAAATACCCAAAAATGTATACATATGTTGTAGTTTAATAATAATTTATTAAAACCTAAAGCAAATGCTTTTAACACTGACTGTGCAGTCATAGAAAGAACGTAAGAAACGTAAAATAAAAATAAAAATAAATATAAAAATAAAAAGGCTTTTAATTATATTCATTATTAAGAGTTTTTGCGAAATGTAAAATCAAAAGATTTATATGTCCTAAAGAAAATAGTTAAATGCTTTTAGGAAAAGAAATGTCTTATACTCGAAATGTTAAACAATTTTATTTATGTATTATCTGTAATGTATGTGTGCTATATGTATAAGTATGCATGTGTATGTGTGTGTGTGTACTACAACACAATATTATTAATGGATTTATTCGTAAGGTAATAATGTTGGAATTGCTTTATACAATTGCGACTTTGTTAAATGAGTTAAAATATGTATGTATTAATATCTGTATATATGTATGTGTGCATAAATATATGTGTTGTCATATCCCTACCTAAAGCATGCAGACTATGGGGTGTTAAACCTTTTTGTTTTTTGGTATATAATTATAGCAAACTCCTACAAAATTAATTATGCACAAACATGTTCAGATTTGTAACTAAAGGTACAATGTTTCCCCGCATTTCGAAGGCTTTATGGAATTTCGAAGTTGCGAATGATGTTCGGAACTTCATTAATTAATTATAAACTTCGTCATAGGGATACGAAATTTCAAAGTTACGAAAATGAATATTAAATTATAAAATTCGTTCTACTGATCAGAAATTTGCCTGTTTTTATTATATTGTTGTACAGCAACACCAAATGCTGCCATCTTATAGAAATTTCCCCATAGTGCAGGTTGTGTATTGTACAATTTTAGTTTAATTTGGTACTTCCCCGAAAACAATAAATTAGGTTCTTCCATTCATGTACTAGAATTTTATTTGGAGGTTCATGCTTATTTATCATACCGAATATCTACGCGCCTTCAAAGCTTGTAACAAATCCGAATTTGGTAGTATCTGGCGATCAAATAAAACAGAGTAGCTGATATTAGTATTGCTAGTTATTGGCATTGCACTTAGGCATAAGCTATGTCACATATCTAATAAGTTCAAAATCGTATTCCTTTCACCAAATCCCACTCGCACACTGTAACCAATGGAACAGGGCGTACCTAGCTAACTTTAACGCCGCGTTTTCAAGAACTATAAACAGCTATATTGATGGTTCAAACTCTTAAGAATTTTGTGAACAAGTTAATAGATTATTACGTTTATACCTTTTATAAACGTTTTGTTGCTGAGTTCTTTATTGCAAAATAAATAACACCAGTTTTTAGAGTTTTTAATTTAATTACAAGTTTATTTACTTTAACTACTAACAAAGTTGACACTACAGAACAATTTACTTAAGATGCACGTCTTTACTTCACAAGGTTTTTATTTCAACTAACTAACTAACCACTCAAAAGCTGCCTTTTTATATTTGTCCACTAGAGGGCAAGAAAAATTAAAAATCTTCTACTCCCTTTGTAACACATTTTGTTGTTGTTTTGTTATTCATTCAATGTATAGGTGGCTGTATGTCTGTGTGTATTTTTGTTTTTGTTTTTATGCTGATGAAATTTCTTCCAGGAATTTATTTTAAGATAGTTGTTGTTGTTGTCTTGTGTAGTTAAGTTTTCTTAGAAAACTACGCAGTTAGTAAACAGCATGTTGATTTGTTGTTGTCTTGCGTGTAACAAGTTTCTACGCAGTTAGTAAACAGAAATTTATTGTTGTTTAGCGTGTATAAAATTTCTAGACAGTTTGTAACTAGAAATTTGTTGTTGTCTTGCGTGCATAAGCTTAAGTTAATAAACAACATACCCAGTAGTTCACTTTATTGCTTAATTAACGCCAGGTTTACCCTGGTGGCTTTGCTATGCTCAACGACGTGCAGGGTCGTGTTGTGCCAATGTTTAATTAAAAGGCGGTTAATTAAAGGCTAGTTAGTTCGGTATAAATCTTCAGCCTTTATTTACCACTTAACTCCTTAATGGTAGCTCACTCTCTTTGCTGCGTATTCCGTGCAATTGTGTCCAGAAATATCTCTGGGCTAGGTACCACGTATCCACAGTTACTGGGCGAGGGAAATACCCAGAACAGCGAAAACTGTGCAAGGCAACCACTAGAACACAATTTAATGTTGCTCTGGTCATTACCAGTAGCGACTCTAGGCAAAAACCGGGCTGGATAAAAACCACCAGACTAATTTGTGACCTCACCGGTGCTACTATGGCCAGCATTAAGAGTTCGTGTACGAAGCAAATACCCAGAACACTGGAAATTATGCAGGGTAAAAACCACTAAAACATAATCTAACGTTGCGCTGGTCACTCCCAGTAGCGATTGTAGGCACAAACCAGATTGTGTGAAAACCACTACACCAGTTTGTGACCTTACAGTACGATACGCTCCTGTCAAAATATTATCTGTTATTTGTCGGCCGGCTGCGCACCAACTCCAATCTTTATTCATAAAGTTCCTCTTTATAAATCGCCGCCACACACAACTACACAGACATCTACCATCTCCATTCCCTCCGGGAGCACATTATAAGTCTTTATGGATCATACAACCATCTAGACTTGTGTCTTTTGGGAGTAAAAGGGAGCCCAGTCCCCTTCAGGGCTAGCAGGAGCCAACTGGGCAATCCACTATATTTCCACGGGAATCAGTAAAGACCCAGAATTCCGCTATTTGTCTTTTTAGACTTTTAGCTGTTCTCTGTCTGATTATTGAGGTAGGCCCTTCGGGAGTATCGTAATGGCTGTGTGTTTTGAGGCCCCTTGTTTGAGTTTGTGGGTGGGATCATGCACAATGAACAGAATGAATGGTCCAGGTCCAGTGAGTATGAATGCCGTTGTGTTCTTAATTAAATTAAGCTTCATGGGTTCTGGACCAAGAGTTGGATAGTCTCCAACTCTTCAGAACGGAGTGAAGGCTGCGGCCTGCTTCGGGCTTTTGAACTTTCAACTAGGAGTGACCGGAGGATATACGTATCCGAAGGCCTTCTAGGGCGAGAATGACGCTACATTTCATCCACAGTGGTAATGATCCACCATGTGATTAAATCCCAAGACCAGGTGCAGATGTAAATCTTATCACGTCATCTCCATAGCTCGATGTATAAAACCACCACGTAAAGATGGCGCTGTCCACCGAGCTGCCATTAAACACAAAATTATAATTAAAAATGCATTCGACTTAAAATTATAATTATAAAATAAATATAATTATAAAATAATTTGCGTTACAAGTTCTAGGCCTGGAGACAGCAAGTTGTTGCAAAGGAGAAATTAATAGTGAAACTTGAAGAAAATATGAATGCAGAAAATGAGAGGAGCCTTACGTATTGCAATATTTCTTATATTTTGATAACGCAAAACAAATGCAAATCCTTGTGCAAAAGTTTGGCCTACATTGTTGTTTGAAGGCCAGGCTCCTGAGCACGGTGACGAATTGAGGTTGATTGATTGTTTTGAACGCTTTTTTGAGCAGCAGTTATATTTTCAGCCGATCTTGCATTACACTGTGGTCCATACTTGGGCCTATCACCTACAGATCCTCTATTACTCTGTTATAAATGATTTAAAAAAAAATATGGTTGTCATAGCCAACATTAGGGGTGCCCAATCTGCAAACTTTTACTAAAATGGATCTTGCGTATGAATATTTTTTTTCAAACGCGCAACGTTAAATAGATACGTTGCGCGTTTTAAGTACAATAGTATACTAATATAAAGCCTACTATACGAATATTCATTATATGTCTATTTTTCCCCGAAGTTATCCTATTCGTTAATCGGGTTATTACTGTATTTAACATTAATGTATATGAATATGTATCTATTTTTGTTTTACTATTTTCTTGTTTTCACCTCTTGGGAAAGCAATTAACTACTGTTTTCTATTATCTTTTCTCTTTTTTCTCTCTTTTTCTCTCGCTTTTTCTCTTGCTCAACCTTGATATAATAATTTTAATTAAATTTAAATTCTTTGCTTAAGCAACTGCTTAATAACAAGCAAATATAGTTTTAATAAAAATATGATTAAATTCAAAATTCTTCTTGTGCCTGCTCTCCATAACTGTAAAATGTTTATTTCGATAACATCTTTGGAAAAAAAGTTATAAATAATTCTTCACGCCTAGTTTACTTAAGAGTTTAATTAAATATTAATCATACGTCATCTGTAGCAAAATTTCAAACAGCCGCCATTTTTATATTTTTCAGCTTCTTTAAAAATCTTAGAAAAATGAGCAACAACTACAACAACAACTTAAGCTTATAATATTTTTTTTAATTATTCTTTTTATTTGCTAGCAAACTAAAACGAATTTATTTTCTGCATTAAATTTTCAAAATAAATATTTTTTATTTCCAAAAAAAATATTTAATTAAGAAGCAGAAAAATTTTAAATTAAATTATAAATAATTGTAAAATCTGTAAGTTATTTTTAATGCAATTACATTCAATTTAATACTTTAGTTAAATATTTAAATGTTTTTAAATATTTTGTTTTTCCAGTAAAAATAAATCTTAAACAGGATTGTTGTTGGCATTTGTAGATGAATAAATTTAATTTTATTTATTTTTTTTTTTGTAAATGTAACTTATAATTGTATTTAAAAGCCATTAATTTTATACTTTATTTCAACAGCAACAACAACAAAAATTATATTATTTTGCTGTATCAAATAATTTATATTCCATGGGCTATTAAAGAAGAAAGATGGCTGTTTGCTGGATTTTTTGTTTCATTTTTCTTATTTACTTTTGTTGTTGTTGCTGCTATTGTTGCAATATATAAAAAATTGTATACTTACTTTTAAGGGTATCGCCCATACATAGTGAGCAATCCAAAAGAAAGACATTATATTTAAAGTATCCTCCGACATCAAATTTGTAATGGCACCAATGTCACTTAAAGCTGTAAAAATGACAACAAATGATTGAAAGAAATGTAATTTATTATTCCGAAATAGTAAAAGTGTTTTAAAATAAATATGCAAAATAGCAGCAAATTGCAAAATAAAAAAATTATAATGCAATGAAACCAATTAGTTTTTGTAGCGCTGCATTTTACATTTATCAAAAAAATATTTCTAAATGAAACTCAAAATATAAAATATAAAGGAAGTAAATAGCAGCTATAACTGCTCCGCTTCCATGTACAAATAAAATAAAATTAAGACTAAAATGTTTCCTAAAAAATACTTTAAAAAAACAAGTTCCTTAGGAGAAACCTGAAGACTCTAAATATTCACAAAATCCTGCTCTATGTTTCCTCAACAAACTCTTTATCTACACCCATCCCTGTCGTAAAAATATATAAAAATTTTCAAATAATCAAATTTTGTCTTTCTAAAAATATTCATAAATCTATAAAGGGTTTTTCAACAAGAAGTTTGTTTTCTAAAACAAAATAAAACAAGAAATTTAAATTAAGATGATGCAAACTTCTATTGCGTTACGGAAAGAAAAGTTGGGTCATTCTGACGACCTTGCTGACAGATGTCGCTTCTTTCATCGAAGTTTTTAATCACTTTTTGTCTAAATGGCGGTTCTATTTCGTTAATCATATCACGGATTTTGAGTCTTAAGGCTAAAATCGATTCGATTAGTAGAGAATTTGTCCTTAACGTATCCCCACAGGAAATAATCCAGTGGTGTTACGTCACACGAACTGGCTGGTCCAGGGGCATATAAATATGGTCTTTATAGAATATTCCACTATCTAGACACAGTGCAACTGGGGAAAAAGGGAACCCAGTCCCCTGAAGTCAGACAGGGAGACAACTGGAAGCTCTTCTTTATTTCCACGAGGATCAGTGAGCCGCAGAGTTCATTATTTGTCTCTATAGACATTTAATAGTTCTCTGACTGATCACTGAGGTTGGCCCCTATATGGGCGTATCGTGGTGGTTGTGGTTTTGCGGCCCCATTAGGGATTTATGAAAATTATGGTGGCCAGGATCATTTCACTGATAATGACACGCAAAGTGAATGATCCAGTCCAGTGAGCATGCTAGACATGTGTTCTGGATAGGAGTTGAAAGTCTCCAACTCTTTAGCAAGGTGTGATGGTTTGCAACCCTGTCCTGGAATCATTAAAGTTGCAACTAGGTGGTTCTGTTGCTTAGAATTATGCCTTCGGCTATCTAGGACGCATGTATGACGTTCCAAATTATACTATAGTGGTTTGTCCACCATCTGATTAAGGCTACATAGCCAGGTGCGGATGTAAAACAAATTACAATCTGGCCACTTAATTCTGATTGTCGTGAAAGTATGCGTTGGGGAAATTTAGTTTGCAATAAATGGCTCGTTTCATTAGATGTATGACATGTGGCACTGTCCTGTTGAAACCACATGTCAGTGATATCCACATTGTCAATAATAGGCTAAAATTGAGTTATTAACATCTCGCAATAGCGTGATCCCTTGGCCGTTACCCCATTTGCAGCCTCTTCTTTGAAAAATAAACATCCCAACCTTTCCTCCATACAAAATAGCACATCATATAGTGACACGTTGAACATGCAAAGGCTCTAGAATTTTTAGAAGCCCAAATGCGCCAATTTAGCTTGTTGACGTACCTTGAGAAGTGAAAAAAGTCTGCGTCTGAAAAAATAATTCTTTTCAGAAAAACCAGCCGGTTGCTCCTAAATGAATTAAGCGAATCTATGACCATGTGAATGGTCGGTGGGCTTCAAATCCTGCACCAGTTGAACCTTGTGAGGCTTAGAAGTCATATCCTTACCCAAAATTTGCCATGTGATGATTTTAGATAAACCAAATCGTTAAGAACGTCGAGGAATTGACACATTTGCATTTGCTTCAACACTGTTTGATTACGGCTGCATTGTTTTCGGTTAAACGACCCGGTCGAACACACGCTGATGTTCGCACATTTTTATCGCGCAAGTCGACTCAAATTTAACGACCAAATTCTAAAAAGCGGTCTCCGAAAGACCACTATGTTGTCCGAAAATATCACGAATTTTACGAAAAGTAAATTTACCACAACCACCACTTTTTTATAGTGGATTTTAATGCGATTTTCATGCGAAATTGAATTGTTTGTAACAATTGCCAGATGCATCTGCTAAGAATACGTAAAAAAACTTAAAATCAAAACTCTCATGTTGCTGGTATTGCTACAATTAAAAAAAAAACTTCTTATTGCTAAACCCTATATAATTATTTTATACCAGCTCTTTTAGCTCTTCTATTTAAATCTCTCAATATTCTAAATTTATTTTCCTGCCTTCATTTTCAACACAATTCATTTTAATTTCCTAAATGACCTTGAAAAAATATTTCATACAACAAACTTTTTCTGCCATTTTTAATTATGCAAATATTAAACCATAAAAAACTGTTCCTATAAAATTGGGATACAATTTTTGTTTTCAACTCAACTTCCGCTATTTCGGTTATAATTTTTTTTTGTTGTTTCAAGTTTTAAAATACCATGAGAGAAACGCCATGACAAACTGATTGAAAACTTTGCATATCCTAAATTTAAAGGAACACAATTTTATGAAAACTTTCCAAATAATGCCACAGGTTTAACCATAATTTGTTTTCACAATAAACTATAAAACAGCAAGCTAATTTCGATATTCAAATTATCATCAGACCAATGTTTAAAGCACGTGCCAGCAAAAGAGCTCAAAATTATGGGCAAAAAAAATTTCAACAGAAAACAAAAAGGAAAAATGGCAAAAGAGAAAATTATTTCAAATAACAAATTAAATTTAATTTAATTTATTTGCAATTCTAATTTTGAGAGTGTTAAAAATGTTGCGAATATTTTGGGTGAAATTACTAAAGTCAATTTAATTATTTTATTAATTAAAAATAGAGTGATTATTTAAAAAAAAATAGAGGAAGAGCAAGTGGAAATAATTTTCGGCTGTCTTTTGAACTAAATGAGATGCATACGTGATAAGGTTTACACCAGTGCCGACCGTAGGTCATAACCTGGTGGTGGCCGAATAACTGTGGGTGATTTTAGTATCCCTTCAAATACGTATATCTTTCAGTCACTCCTAGCTGCAACTTCAAGAGCCAGGAACAGAGCGCAGCCTTCATTTCTTGTTGAAGAGTTGGAGACTATCCAGCATCTGGTCCAGAACGTATGAAGCTTAATATAATTTAAGAACACGACGGCATTCATGCTCACTGCACCTGGACCATTCATTTTGTGAATGATCTGATCCACAAACTCTAACGAGGGCCTCGAACCACACATCAACCACGATACTCCCAAAGAGCCAACCTCAATAATCAGTCAGAGAACAGCTAAAAGGCTAAAGAGACAAATAGCTGAACTCTGGGGCTTTACTGATTACCGTGGAAATATAGTGGATTGTCCAGTTGGCTCCTGCTAGCCTTGAAGGGGACTGGGCTCCCTTTTACCCCCGAAGACACATGTAATGACGGTGGATTTCCATTAAAACATTTAAATGTGCCCCCGGGGGAGGGGACTAAATGAACATCAAAAAAAATATGAAGGTAAGGTCTCCGTTATATGTGAACAAAATCAATAAAGGGATTGGCCAGATCAGGCTGAATTAAATACAAGTTTTTAGTGAAATATATGTGAAATATGACCTCAATACAAAACATTTTTTATAGCATTTCCCTTATCCAGGCTCTGGACAACTCTCTATTAATGCTATCATTAATTAACTGTTTAACTAAATTTTTTCTCTGATTTAGGCCTTCAGTATGTCGTCCTTGCTAATCTGCCTAATTATTGGAAATTGTGTAAAAATTATAATGAAAAATTGTTCACACTTACAATTTTCCATTTCGTTTTTGCTGTCCATTTTCTTCGCCTCCAGATAATTGTAACCTTTATGCTGGCTATTGGAAATATTAAAACCATTTTTATTATGACAGCCACTATTCGCACTATTTTTAATTTTATTTTCAGCTGCAGGCGTAAATCTATCAACTGACGCATCAGTTGTATAAGAATTTGAATCATGATTTGTCGAATTTGTTGCCGTAGTAGTTGTAGTTGTGGTTGTTGTTATTGGGTAGGTAGTACAATCATTACCACCATTAAGACATGTTGAATTTAACAATAGTGTTTTACGATAAATTAGACCCTGCAGTGATGTCTTAATCCTTATGCCAGTCATATTGAGAATGTGTGTAGAGGCTTGTGATAAGGCACCCTGTGCCAATGCGGCCAACAGAACAATCCAGGCAATAGCCCAACCATTCGATAGTAAATCTAACCATGTTGGATAGTAAATTTTCACTTCACCGCCACTTGTATATAAATTGGAAGTGTACAAGGAGCTGCCATACAAAGAATCTAATGAAAAGGATGTGTTAGTGTTATCAATGCTATTTGCAATTTCATTATTAGTATTGTTGTTGTTGTGGTTGTTGTTGTTAATGTAAAACATATTACTACTCTTAAAATGGTTGTCATTTGTATAGCTGACATTAAAATTTGGCATCCATAGTGATCCTGTTGCTGTTGCATCTTTTGTTTTTTCTATAGTTTTTTCAATTGCTGCCTGAATATTAATGTGATTTCGTATACTTCCGCTTAAATTATCATTCTCTTTTAAGGATAACAATGATGATAATGATAATGCCGATGATGCTGTTGCTGTTGCCGTTGCTGATGGTGATGATGATAATGATGTTGTTAAGGTTTGCTTTAATAATGATGATTGTATCTCTGGAGTAGCTATTGATGTATTGCCACTTCTTATATTGTTGCCGTTAGTCATATTGCTTTGGGTTGTGCTCATTTGTTGTAATGCATTATTGTCTTTGTTGTTTAAATGGCTATGCTGCCCATACATATTCTCAATGTATTGCACAATTTGTTGTATGGCCAGTGGGCCAATTACCGCAAATAAATCACCAAACAGTTTTAACAGACCACCCAATGTGAACATTCGCCAACTGCTTTTCAAATAGCACAACCATAATGAGGGAGGTTTATTTGAATTTTTCTAAAACAAAAAAAAAAAAAAGTTAAACAGGGGTGTGATAAAAATCTATTAAATTGTAAAAAAAATTGTTTTTGCATTAATTAAATTATTTATTTTTGTTTCCAAAAAATTTAAATAGAATTTTAAAGAGTTTTGTTCTTAGTTATCAAAAATATCGCTTAACAATTCCTGGCTGATAAAGATATTTTTTTAAACTTTTTTAAATTATCAATTTAATTTATATTAATCATAAGTCTCATGTTCCCGTGACAAGAAATTTTTTGCTTTTAATTAACGCTTTCTTAAAAAACTAATTATTTTTTAAATCTTTTACTAAACTTAAATTATTAAAAATATTTTTTTTATTTCTAAAAATATAAAAAAATATTTCTATTTTATCTAAAATTTAAAAAAAAAATTTTTTTTTAATGAATTTGCCAAATATTTTTTTCCACTGATATACGGTGGGTAAATTTCAAGTTACGAAGAAAATTGTCTGCAAATAATTGAATTTCAAGAACTGAGCTGTTATCCTTTAAAATGTATTTAGTAAAAAGTTTGAAAATTTTAAATAAGGAACGTTTTACTCTTAAGTAAAGAAATTTAATTGTTAAAATTAAATTCAAAATAGTGAAAAATTCACTAGCCAAGCTTAGCAAGTCACATAGCCACTCAAATATTCAGTTATTCTATGAGAAATTTTCCGCTTGCAAAATTTCTCGATTTAGCGGTCTCTTCGCCGCCTTCTTCTTGTGATTTAAAGCGGCTGAATTATTGATTTTCTCTGCGATTATTTCTAAGAATTGGTTGACGTGAGCAAGTCAATATCTAAAAATTCAGCACTGCATTTACGAGATAAGCAAAGCTTTGCTGCCTATAGGTGCCCCTATAGACTAGTAAGTAGTGTACTAGCTTATAAGACTGGGGGTTGTGGGTTCGATTCCCAACAAAGACCTTGGTTTTTTTTCACTGCAAATAAAAATTGCCTGTCGGTTGGGCTGCTTAGTGATGAAGGCATGGTCACTGTACTAGCGTATACGATAGTTAATTTCCGTAACTATCCTTCTACTTTCACCACCTGTCTCAGCTCTTCTCTATCCCATTCCTAAAGAACGTAGAACGATACTTCACTAAATAGGTATTGTTGCCTGAAGTGCTACTTCTCTTAAAAAAAAAATAAAGCTTTGCTGCGAAATACGTTTAAAACTTGTAACGACACAATTGCACTGGTTTCTGAGGTATGCTCTACCACGTCCAGGGTCGTATTGTGCCAACGTTTAATTAAAAGACGGCTGGTTGATTCGGTATAAATCTTTTGCCTTTATTTGCCACTAATCTCCTTATCAGCAGCTCTCTTTACATCCGTGTGCCGTAAAATGTTTCGTGAAGGTATCTCTGGGCTAGGTGTCATGTATCCACAGTTAGTGGACGAGGAAAACAGCCATAACAGCGAAAATTATACAGAGCAGAAATCGCTAGACCAAAATTTAACGCTGCTCTTATCACTCGCTGCTCTTAACCACCACACCAATTTGTTACCTCACCGGTGCTACTATGGCCAGCACCACGAGACAAGAGTTTATGTATCAGAGAAATACCCAGAACACGGAAAATTGTGCAGGGTAAAAATCACTAGAGCACAATTTAACGCTGCTCTGGTCACTCCCAGTAGTGACGGTAGGCAGAAAACGGGCTAGATAAAAACCACCACACCAGTTTGTGACCTCACAGTATTTGCCGGAAATATTTTAAAATATTTTCGGGCGAAACGCTCCTCTCAAAATATTATCCGTTATCTGTCGAGCAGCTGCGCACCAACTCCACTCTTTGTTTAGAAAGTTCATCTTTATATACCTATTCGCTGTCCGCTCAGGGGATACATTGACATGTTTTGATGGAAATCCACCATCATTGCATGTGTCAACGGGGAAAAAAACAGAGGCTCCGTCCCCTGAAGGCTAGCAGGGAGTCAACTGGAAGCACCACGTTATTTTCACAGAAATCAGTAAGCCCCAGAGTTCAGTTATTTGGGTTCTTTAGCTTTTTAGCTGTTCTTTGTCTGATTATTGAGGATGGCCCTTTGGGAGTATCGTGGTAGTTGCGGTTTCGCGGCCCTCATGTATTTGATTAAGGCGCCAGGATTATCTCACCTTTACTGAGAATATTAGGTGAATGGTCCTGCTAGATGTGGTTATTCACACGGTCTGCAACTTGCTGCGCATAAGAGCTTATGCTGCTCACCAAGCGACAAATTCCTGTCGGAATTGATGTGCTGGTGGATAATATGGTGCTGCGCACGAGGAGGATGGTGAATTACCTCGGTGTAAGACTGGTTCCAAAGCTGACATACTGGAATCAGATCCAACACTCAGCATCAAAAGCGGCAAGATAGCGTCACAACTGTGCCGACTTATGGCGAGCATCAGGGGACCCAGCCCAAGTAGGCGAAGGCTACTGATGGAGGCCTACAACAGCATTCTACTATGTGGGAGTGTGGTATGGGCCCGGAAATTGAGTGTCAAGCGCAGAGCGAAGGCGTTACTGTCTGTGCAGAGAACAGCGGCATTGCGGGTCGCTTCTGCTTACCGCACTTTATCCCTACCTGCTGTAATAGCGGGAATGCGGCTGATGGATTTGCAGGATAGAATGGGAGAGAATCTACTACGCTAGACGGAATAACTCCCTAGCAGCACCCGAATTGGCTGCCCTTAAACGGGAAACCATGGAGAAATGGCGGATGCGATGGAGAAGTGAGAACTATGGTAGATGGACATACCCGGTTTTGCATAAATGGATATGCAGGGAGAACGGAGAGGCAAATTTCTACCTAACGCAGATGCTATCTGGACACGGTTATTTCTGTAAGTACCTGCACGATATGGGGAAGTGCAGCACTTGTTTCTGCATTTACGAGGATGACGATGTGGTAATCGATGCTGACCACACTTTCTTCAAGTACCACCGCTGGTATGGATACCGCGAACGACAGCAACGAATATAGTGGAAAAAAATGGTTAGCAGTCGCGAAAACTGGACTGCCGTGGCGAACTATGTGGAGCGAGTACTTCGCACAAAGAAACGTGACCTAGACATGGTGACGATGAACCGGTACTGATTTAGTGCTCGAAGTGGGTACCTGGACGCAGGCTCAGTGGTACAGAGCCATACTGGCCAAATAGGGATCCTCCCTGAGGTCATGCGAGAGTGGAACGGGGGAGGTCAAAATATCCCAGACTTAAGGTGAGGCCGGCAGCCGTAACGGAGTCCGGCATACGGGGGAATGACAATTCTCGCCAGATACGTAATGCATTTTCCCATCTTAAACCCAAAAAAAAAAAATTTTATTGTATGACATTTAATGATAATAACTTAAGGTGAGTTCTGTGTTAAAATGCACTGCTCACAAAAAGATAACACTAACAATATCCTTTGTAAAATAACAAGAGCAAAGAAAGGCTTTTCTCTCTTTCAAACAATTATTGCGTAAATTTTAAGAAACATTTAATCATTATTTATTTTTGAATTAATTTCATTTTTTCCTGTTTTAAACTTTATTATTATTAAGAGGAAAAATAGCAGATAATAGAACAAAATACGAATATTGAGAAGGAATTATTTTTACGTATTCTTAAGTTTTGCATTGAAGACAATAGGTATTTTCAATTTGATAATAGGATATATCAACAGAAGGAGGGCCTCCCTATGGGCTCTCCAGCATCTCCAATTATAGCTGATATTGTGATGGAGGAATTACTAAATTCATGTATTAGTAAAATGCATATTAAACCAAAGATAATCACAAAATATGTGGATGATTTATTTTGTATAACATCAGAAGATGCAGTGGATGATATTTTGCCAGAATTAAATAGTTTTCATCCGGATATTAAATTTACGATTGAAAGAGACTTAGAATCTAGACTTTCATATTTAGATATATTGATAATAGGGAAGAGAAATAAGTTAGTATTTGATTGGTATAAGAAACCAACATCTTCTGGAAGGATTATTAATTTTTATTCAAAACATCCGAGAAAAATAATAATAAACACATGATAGACAGAATATTGACTATAAGTGATAGAGAATTTCATTTGAAGAATAGGGATACAATAAGAGATTTTCTTAATGACAGTGATTTTCCAGTAGAATTAACAAACAGATTAATTAGACAATATGATAATCATAGGCATAATTTAGGAAATACTACGGCAGAGCCAAGAAATTATAAATCATTAACTTATGTTCCTGGAATATCAGATAGATTAAGAAAGTCTAAAATATATGCCACTGATAGATATAAAATTGCACACAAAACATATAACACATTAAATAGATTATTTAACAATATGAAGGATAAAATAGGAAAAATGGAAATATCTGATGTAGTAAACAGGATACCATCCGGAGGAAATGACCAGGTGAACTGTGACAAAGTTTATATTGGGACAACAAAGAACAAACATAGATGTGACCAAAAATATAGGAATATTTCAATACAGAAGACATCCTTATCTTCAGATTGCAAGATATATAATCATTATCCAAAGTTTGATGAAGCATCAATATTAGATATAGAAAAAAACTACAAGAGACGTTATATGTTGGAAATTTTAGAAATTGTTAATGTACCAAATGACACAGACAGACACAGACAATTTAGCTCAGAATTATAGGTACTTAATTAAAAAGACACATAATTTGTTATAATCATTTCATAAGAGAGAATTTGTTATTTATTTGTTATTTCCGTTTCCTTGTTTTTGTACATATGTTTAAATATTTGAAAATTTTAATTTTTGTATGTATCGAAACTATTGACCATCAAATAATGATGGAAAAATTGAGAAAATATGGAATAAAGGACAAGGAATTAAAGTGGTTTCAATCATACTTAAATAATAGAAGACAAATGACTAAAGTAAATAATATAAAATCAGTGGAGGAAGAAAATGATTTGGTGTACCACAGGGATCAATTTTAGGTGCTCTGTTATTTATAATATATATTAATGACATGGTTAAAGTTGTACAAAATTGTGAAATAGTTCTATACGCTGACGATACCCTAATTTTCGCAGAAGCACAAACAGAAGACATATGTTATGAAAAACTAAAAAAAGATGTTGATAAAATTAACAATTGGCTGAAAATTAATAAACTAAAATTAAATGAAAACAAAACAAAGATAATGGAAATAAATATGAAGAGCAATAAAGAACTCAAAATTAATGATGTAGATATTGAAAAAGTGGATAAAATAAAATATCTGGGTTTTTATATAGACAAAAAACTAAATTTTAAGGAACATTTAGAATATATGTGCAAAAAGATTGGAAAAAAGATAGGATTTTTAAAGCGGATAAGGAACAAAGTGTCAATTATTACGGCGATAAACATTTATAATACGACTATAAAACAACATTTCGAATACGGGTCGACTATAATATATACATGTTGCACAGACGGTCAAATAAATAGGTTACAAAAACTACAAAATAAGGCAATGCGGTCCATTCTGAAATTGAATCGATTTGCATCGATAAGGGGCATGTTGGAGACATTGAGATAGATGAGTATAAGCCAAAGATTGGAATTCAACACGATAATTTTTATAAAGAGATGGACATGGGAGAAGCCCCAGAGTATTTGATGGAGCAAATAAGATATGTTAAGGATGTTCAACCATATAATCTGCGAAATAATCGGAACTTTAGAATGAAGCGAGCGGATAATAACGATCCACAACGATCACTATTTTACAAGGGACTGAGAGTATACAACACGATGCCGGATAGTATAAAAATGAGACAAACTATAATATTTGTAGAAGAAAAGTTGTTGATTTCATAAAAAAATGTAAATACAAAGTAGAGCTTGGGAAAATGTAATTAAATGTAAATTAAATGAAATGTAATAGGAAAAGTATTTAAAATACTGCTAATAATAAATAATAAAAAAAAATGTATGTATGAGAAAATATTTTATATGTTTTTGTAAATTTAATGTTAATAATTTTTGTTTTCAAAAATAAAAAATTTTTTTCCTGAAGAAGCTTTCCATAGGAAAGCGAAATATCGAAAGGAAAAAAAATATATATCGTTAATTTAAAGAATATTTATTAAATATAATATAATTTAATATAATATAATACAATATAATATAATATAATACAATATAATATAATATAGTTATAAATAGTTTTAGAACCTTTTTCCTGTGAATTCTTTTAGTATTAAAAAAAAATTTATTTAAACAATTGATTAACTTACGACTTTAGCTGTTTTGTATATCAACAAAAAACGATCATAATTAGCTCTGGCGCTATCTTCTAAACGCATTTGTCCCAAATCTTCCAATTCCAAGGGTTCCTTGTAGCCAAACCATAACAAAGGCACAAGCCACCAAAAGCAGGCCTTTGAATAAAATGTAGCCAAACTGTGTCTATAGCCAATTTTATCATAATCTTCCAAATAGTCAGGACGATAACGCTGTTATTAAAAAAGATCGGAAATTTAAATTGAGGAAAACAATATTTTTTTATAAATATTATTTAAAAAATATTTTATTATAAAAAGTAGAGGGGACGTATGATTATTTTTAATTGTTACTGAAAACGATTATTTTTCTAATAAATTTTATTTAAATACACCTAAAGACTTTCTTGAAAAAAACAGTTTTAAAATCAAGGCTAAAGCTTTAAATGTGATTCCTTTAAATTTAATTTGTTTATATTTTAAACATTTAATTATGAATATTTTTATTTTAATTTTTCAAGGTCATACTTTCTCTTTGTATTTTTATTTTAAATAATTATTTCATATTTTTTTCTAAAAAAAATTATAACTTTTCAATAACGCGTTTATTGCTTGTATTATTAAGCACTATTGGTAATTAATATTAAAATGATTTTTTTTATTTAAAGTCTTTGAATCCATGGGGGGGATTTATTGATTTATTTGTTGTAGTTGTTGCTGTAAATTGTTACAAAGTAATAAAAACATTTTACCATTAGTTTTGTTTTGTTTGCTAACTCCAGAGGTTTGGATATTAGCCCGGGGTTGTTTCAAGCTGCAGTTTATGAATTCTTTTTTTTTATTTGTTTTTTTTTTTAATAAAATGTCCTTCAAACTAAAAATTGCGAAACAGTTAAGTGAAACAATTTGTTACAGGCGAAAAAATATTATTCATTGTTTGTTTAGGAGAGAAATGTATAATAGAGAATCCCAAAAGGAAGTCATGACTATTATTTTACTTTTTTTTTTATTCTGTGTTATTTTTGTAACCAGGAAGTTACTTCTAGGTGGCAGATAAAGGAAAATAACTTGTCATGAGTTAGTTTAAAAAAAAAATTTTTTAGTAGTTAATTATAAAGCACTAGGTCAATTTAATAAAAAATTTTTAAAAAAAGTTTTATTTTTTATTATATTTTCGATATTTCGCCACACCGTTGGTTGGCATCATCACGAAAACCAACCAACCAACGGTGTGGCGAAATATCGAAAAAATAATAAAAAATAAAAGTTTAAAAAAAAAAAAATTGTTATTTGGCCGCTGCGATACGCGGCTTTTGTTTTAAATTTTTATTTAAAAATATTGTTTCACATGTGTTTATCACTTTTTTATTATGTTTTTTTAGTTATCATGCTATTAAAGGGTCCACCAAATAACTTTTTTTTTCTTCTTTCAATGCTATAAACAAAACTACTGAATGTTTTCTCAAATTTCTTTTTTTTATTTGAAAATAAAATCCTTTCGGTTAATAATGGAAAATAATTTTATTCAAATGGCTGCCTCGGCTGGCCATGCAGTAGCCTACATGATCACTTTAATTTTTAAGCACATTATCGATTGTGTGCAGCTGTATTTCACCAATGACTTCACGAATATTGTCCTTTAAAGCGTCAATTGTCTCTGGCTTGTCGGCGTAACACTTATCTTTGACGGCGCCCCACAAATAATAGTCCAACGGTGTCAAATTGCAGCTCCGAGGTGTTCAAACGACATCATTTCTGCGGCTGATAATGCGATCTTCAAAAATTGGGCGCAAAATATCGAGTGTAGCTTCGGCTGTGTGGCACTTAACGCCGACCAAATGTTGCCAATATTCTCCTCCTGTAAGCGGACGAGCAACTCCAAAATAGACTTTAGCGTGCAGGCCCATACATAAGAGTTGTATTCCATTTTTGAACGATTATAGGTGCTATAAATAGTACGAAGATCGGATGGTGTGAAGTATCTCTTACACCGTTTTTGAAAACCGAGGCACATGAAAGCTTCTTTAGAAACTTGAAAAATATATTTAGCCCATCGAACATCATACTGTGTTTTCATGCCAAGAACATTTGGAGCTTTCGATTCTGTAATACTTATATCACCCATAGTAACAGGTGCAGCACCACTTTCGAACACAGATCTATGCGTAAGCATGCAACATTGCATCTTACGGGCATTAAAATCAACTCTATTCCCACGACCCTATTCGGAGATTGCTGCGAGATCGTGTTTGAGCGTATTATTCATGTTCCACGTTTTGGAACTCACCTCCAACTAGTTCAGTCTATTATTAAATGAATACGAATGACAAATGGTGCTGTCATCTGCAAAAAAGTTTGAGGGTTAATAGTTTGATACAGAAGGTCATTTAGAAAAATAAGAAATAGGGTAGGAGAAAGAACGGAGCCTTAAAGTAGCCCTGAATTAATCTCGAACTCTACTGATAAAATCCCATCTATAACAACTCGTACAGTGCGATTGCTGATTTGAATCTGCTTCAATAACAAGTGGCACACGGCTGCGATGTTTTCAGTTGCATGACGCGGTCGAACACGTGGTGGTGTTCGAACATTTTGTGTATCGAACCTGCCAACTCAAATTCAATGACCAAATTCTTAACTGCTGTCTCAGAAGGACGATTATGTTGACCCAAAATATAACGAATTTTACGAAATATAACTTTAACAGAACCACCATTTTTATAGTGGATTTTAATTATTTTAATGCGATTTTCGTGCGATTTAAGGCGTAAACTACATGGCCAACAAATTAAGCCAAATCTCTGGCTAAGTAGTTCGTCTGCTTTGTTTTCCCTTCACTTATAAAAGAAAAATAATTTTTTTAAATTTTTAATTAGCAAAAACACTAAAAATTGAAGAGCTCTTAAGCTGCAAATGCAGTTCATTCTTAAAATCCCCTCTTCATTCCTCTTCTCCACTGGCCTTCCTTTGCATACAAAATTTATTTTAAATTTAGTCAAGCATTTTATTGCATCATAAAATTTTTTTATATTTAAATATTTTATTTTTTCCTAAAACTTAGCTATAACTATTCTTTTATACTTAACTCAACTCTTCTCTATTTTTTTTTAGTATACAAGTGTTCGCATTAACCTCAATTAATTTGTAAACATTATTAAAATCTCTTATTAAATTTTAGGATTTATTAAAATTTCCTCTTTTTATTTTCTCTTTAAATATTTATTTATTTATTCAGTTTGCCAAAAAACAAAAAAACAAAAAAAAAGAAAATAATTATAATAAAAGTAAAGAAAACTTAATGTTATTTGGGTTATTTGTGTAGCACATTGTAAAAAATTCTTCGTAAATCTTAAAATCCACAACTTGTGATCCGGTGAATTCATTATGTATAAATTAGACTTAAACCTCTTTTCCTTTTGTTTATTGTGGTGGCCATGTTTTTTGCATAAATAAATACAGGGTCGTAAGTAAAATTTATATAGAAATAAATTTTGAATTTCTTTTTTAAGGAAAAATATGCTGTCACACAGCTGTCACACAGCTGACGAGCATCGTATTTAAAAAGTACATGTTAATAAATTTACCAACTAATAAAACACATCCAACAGTCTGAAAACGTCGCTTTTTGAAAAAAATGGTACTTTTTCCAAAAAGTGATTTTTCGGATACTATATTTTTATATATATAAGTCATATTTGTATGCCAAATGAGCTTTATGGAACAAAAGCACATTTAAAAAAAAAAGTACTTTTTTCCGAAAAAGTACCTTTTTCCTTAAAAAATAATTTTTTCCATAAAAATTTATTTTTCCCATACAAAGTCATTTTTTCCATAAAAAGTAATTTTTTCCATAATATTTCATTATTTTCATTACAAATATTTGGCTTTGGCTTTTGGAAATAACTTGTTCTGGAAAGAGGTCTTGTGGTAATTCCATTGTAATCCTGGCTGTATGCCATGTGGCACCGTCTTTTTGATACCACATATTAATCAAACCTAACGCATGCAGTTGTGACGTTGAAAAGTTTTTAATCATATAATTGCTCCCATTCTAGCGAACCGACTATTCTGTTTACTCACATATCAATTTAAATGTGCCTCCTCACTCATTATGATTTTTTCATGAAAATGGGGGTTGTCATGTGCGAGCTGTAAAATCCTATTGGCATATGGCCGGCGGAGTAAATGGTCTTGTGGAAGAAGCTCTTGCAAAATTGTGGCCAAAGTTGTTCTTTGGGGACCCAGCTCCTGAGCATGGCGTCGAATTGAGTGACTATTGAGGTAGGCCGAGTGACTGAGTATGAATGCCGTCGTGTTCTTAATTATAATAAGCTTCATGCGTTCTGGACCAGGAGTTGGATAGTCTCCCCAACTCTTCACCAAGGAGTGAAGGCTGCGGCCTGCTCAGGGCTTTTGAAGTTGCAACTAGGAGTGACCGGAGGATATACGTATCCGAAGGCCTTCTAGGGCGAGGATGACGCTACATTTCATGCACAGTGATAATTATCCACCATCTGATATTAACCCACACGGCTTGGTGCAGATGTAAATCTTATCACGTCATCCGTTACATTTACAGTTTTTTTTAATGCAATGGTGCCTCTGCAAACTCTTAAAGATTATTTGTTTATTGACGTATCCATTCAAAGAGAAGTGAGCTGCATTGCTGACTAAAATTCGCTTATATTAAAATCGGGATCAACGCTAATTTTGTTTTGGGTCCAATTTACACAATTTGGAAGAATAGTTCAGGCTTCATATTAAGCTGTGAAGGCAAACTATACATAAATCACTTTACAGCTGACAAAGTGGCTGCGAAATAAAAAAAAAGTGTTGCCAGCTTAAAGTTATATACTCCTTACTAATTTAGATTATTTATTTCCAAGTAACATTTAATATTTTTTAAAGTATTTTGTTATAATTAAATATAAAAAAATTATCGTTTTTTTAGCTAACAATTTTCCTCATGCTTGAGTTCATATCCCATAATTAATTTTAAAAAATTTTTATCAACGAAATGGGTTGGTTGTCTTTTTAGGATAGATAACAGAAAATGTATGTATGTTTAGAACTGTAATAATATGAAATATATATTTTCGGGCTCGGAAAATACTTCTACAGACTTTTCTATAATTTTGTGTTTTTTTTTTATTTTCTTTAAAATAGAAACACCATCCTGCTAAAATTTATTCATTAAATTATAATAATAAAATTCCAGCATTAAATATTAAAAAAAAACAAAAACAATTCGCCACAAACTGCTGCTGTTGTCATAACAATACAGTTTTATTGTTTATAACAGCAGCCCCCCTGTGGACACTTACGACAACTATGGCGTTTTGAGTGTTTTTGATTTTTTGTTAATTTATGTTAATTTTTTTCTTTTTATTTTATTCTATTTTATTTATTTCATTTTATTATAGTTTCTTTTTTTTCTTGCTTTTGGCTTAAATCTCATTGTTTACAAACCTAGAATGTCAAGTTAATAGTTTATTTTAAGCTTAAGCAGCAGCAGCAGAACAATAAAAACAAAAAACAAAAAAAAAGAAAAATAAATAAAAATAAAAATGCAAATGCATTTTTGATGTTTTGTTGCGGTTTGGTATTGTTGTTTTTGCCTTATATGGCGCTGTTATTTAGCCACTCTTGTTTTTGTTGTCGTTTTAGTTTTTGTTCTTGTTGCTTTGCTTAAAGACTACTTGTACTGTTAGTTGTTGTTTTTTTTTTTTGTTTTTGTTTATAAAAACAAATAAATTTCCGGATTTTATGAAAATTTTGTCCTTGTTGTGTTGCTGCTGCCATTGTTGCATTTATTGTAATTCCTTGTTGCGCCTGTAAGCTGCATGTTTTTCTTTTTTAAATTCTCTACTTCTTGATTATTTTTGTCTTTTTGTCTTTTTGTTGTTTTTTTTGTTTTGCCACAACAAATTGTATACTTAGCTGTTTAGTTATAATAGTCGCAATAATACTGGCATTGGTACTCAAGCTTGTCTAAACATAAACAATTTTATCCTGAGAGAGTCAGACACACACTTATAATGAAAGATTTTGTAGATTTTGTAGATTTTGTTAGTCAACTGGCGGAAAACTACTTCGTTATAGTTTCTTTCTTCCGCTACAATGCCAAGCAGATTATAATTTATAATGTTTAATAATACTTATTTTTTATTTTTTTACTAAAGTCTAAAAAACAAAAAAAGCCTTAAAAAAATATTATAAATTATTGTTAAATACTAAAAATTAAAGGGTGATGCGTGATAAGATTTACATCTGTACCTTTTCGTGTATCATACCACTCTGGATGACATGTTGCGTCATCCTCGCCCTAGAAGGCCTTCAGATACGTATATCCTCCGCCCACTCCTAGTTGCAACTTCGAGAGCACGTAGCAGACCAACGCCCCCACCAGTTGGCTCTTGCTAGCCTTGAAGGGGACTGAGCTCCCTTTTATCCCCAAAGACACATGTAATGACGGTGAGATTCCCTCAAAACATATCAATGTACCGCCGATGGGGAATTAAAGGTTGATTTCATGATAAGATTTACATCTGCACCTGGCCGTGAGCCGTAGTCAGATGGTGGTCAAACCACTGGAAATGAAAAGCAACGTCATTCATGCCCTATGAAGCCGAAGACTAATTCTAGCAACAGGTCATCCCTAGTAGCAATTTCAGCGGTTTTAAAGCAGGGTTGCAAACCACTACTCCTTGCTAAAGAGCAGGAGACTATCCAACTCTTAATCCAGAACACATGAAGCTTAATATAATTAAGAACACAACGGCATTCATACTCACTCAACCTGGAGCATTCATTGTGTTCATTGTGAATGATCCGACCCACAAACTCAAACGAGGGCCTCGAAACACACAGCCACCACGGTACTCCCGAAGGGTCAACCTCAATAATCAGTCACAGAACAGCTAAAAGGCTAAAAAGACAAATAGCTGAACTTTGGGGCTTTACTAATTCCCGTGGAAATATAGTGGATTTACCAGTTAGCTCCTTGCTAGCTTGTTAAGGGACTGGGCTCCCTTTTACTCCCGCAAGACACAAGTATAGATGGTTGTGTGATCCACAAAGACTTATAAATGTGTCCTCGGGGGAGGGGGTAACTGTGTGATTAGATTTACTAGCTAGCTTGCTAGCTTGTTAAGGGACTGGGCTCCCTTTTACTCCCGCAAGACACAAGTATAGATGGTTGTGTGATCCACAAAGACTTATAAATGTGTCCTCGGGGGAGGGGGTAACTGTGTGATTAGATTTACGTCCGAGCCTGGCCATGCAGCCTTAATCAGATGGTGGACCAAACCACTGCATAATTTGGAACGTCATAATCGTCCTAGGAAGCCGAAGCTATAATTCTATGCAACAGAACTTTCTAGTTGCAACTTCGATGATTCCAGAGCAGGGCTGCAAATCATCACTCCTTGCTTAAGAGTTGGAGACTTTCCAATTCCTGTGCAGAACACATGCCTAGCATGCTCACTGGATCTGGGAACATTTCACCAGGCAGATGTTATTAAAGGTGAAATGAACCCGGCCGCCATAGAACCATAGACTGATATGGGGCCGCGAAACCACAACTACCACGATAGTCTCATAAAAGGCCAACCTCAATAATCAGCCAGAGAACAGTTAAGTGTCTAAAGAGACAAATAACGGAACTCTGCGGGTCACTGATTCCCGTTGAAATAAAGTGGAGTTTCCAGTTGTACCCCTGCTGACTTCAGGGGACTGGGCTCCTTTTTTCCCCCAGTTGCACAGGTCTAAGTTGCTGCTATCTCCAAAGACCATATATATGTGCCCCCGGAGGGTGGGGAGGGGGTAACCTAAAAATAAGATGATATAAAAATATTATCATTTCTTTGAATTGTGGTAAACAGACACAATGTATGTAAAACTAACGGGTGTCCGCCGGATAGGTATACTACTTTGTTTGTTTAAAATTTTTGTTTAAATGAAAGATAATGTCGATAGTTATGTACGGAATACATTATCAGATAAGTGTCCACCTCTGTTAACCCCAAAAATGCGAGTCTTTTTGAGCACAGTTTTCATTACACGCATTCACGCATGGTATTTAAAAGGCGTTTGACAGAGTGTGGTGTGATCCACTTCTGTCAAAACTTGTTGCATTTGATGTCGGTGATAATTTCTCCAGATTTATATCGAGTTTTTCCAGGAATCGCACTATACGAGTTGTTTTAGATGGAATTTCATCAGACGAGTTCAAGATTAATTCAGTGGTACCGTAAGGCTCTGATCTTTCTCCTACTCCATTTCTTATTTCTAACTGACCTTCTTTGTCAAACTTTCAACCCTCTAAACTCTTTCGCAGATGACAGCACCATTTGTCATTTGTATTCATTTTATAATAGACCGGATCAATTGGAAGTGAGTTCCAAAAGGCGGAACATGAATGATACGCTCAATCACGATCTCGCACAAAGTTCGCACATAATAGAGTCGATTTTAATGCCGGTAAGATGCAATTTTGCTTGCTTACACATAGATCTGTGTTCGCTAATAGTGCTGCTGCATCTGTTACTATGGGTGATATAAGTGTTGTGGAATCGGAAGCTGTTGATGTTCTTGGCATGTAAATTCAGTGTGATGTTCGATGGACTGAACACATTTGTCAGGTTGCTAAAGAAGCCCCCATTTTTCCGGGCTCTGGCGGACGGACGCCACTTTATCGTCGACCCACCACACACTGAAGGCTACGCGTGGGAGTGCTGCAGTTAAGGGAGCGACGGTGAATCTCGTCAGCTTGGACACAACAATCAGGTGCACCGTCCTCACCCTTGAGATTGGCAGTCAGTAAGCCGGGTTGGTTTCCTTCCCTCCAGGGAAATTTAGATAGAATAGAATTCGACACTGGCCACCGCTGGACTACCCCAGCAACCAGCGGGAACGTGTCGTTAAAAGCCTTCAAGTACCTCGATTTTCTAAAACGGTGTAAAAGATACTTCTCTCCATCCGACCTTCGTACTACTCATAGCACCTATATCCGTCCAGAAAGGTATACAGCTGTCATGTATGGGCCGGCACATCAAAATCTATTTTGGAGTCTCTTACCCGCGTACTCGAGAGGGCCAAGAGGCTCATTAGTGACAGTAGGGTATAAAACTCTATTGATTCCTTAGAGCATCGACGCATTGTGGTATGTATTTCACTGTTTTATCGTTACGACAATGGTAAGTGTTCGAATGAAATTAGGGAACTTGTTCCCGTTACTCGCACTTTTTTGCCTTTAACGCGATTTTCGTTGATAGTTCATTCATTTGTGGTTGATTGGCCAGTGAATCGCACTACGCACTACAGGGAAAATTCCTTTTTTAGCAGAACAGTTTGTGTGTGGAATAAACTTCCTCCAGAGGTCTTTCTTGTCAATTTCAATGTAATGCCCACAAGCACTACTCCCTCTTTCCTCCTCCACATAACCTGATTAACTAGTTCTGGGACAATATAGTGGTCACCCTCTGAGTGCTAGTCCGAAACCAAAAAAAAAATTTTATCACGAAACGCTCAAGCGTTTCCGGGTTGTTGACATAAACCTTCCTTTTCAGGTATCCCCACAAAAAGAAATCCGAAGCAGTCAAATCAGGCGAACATGGAGGCCGATCAACATCACCATTTCTTGAAATAACTTGTTGTGGAAAGAGGTCTCGCAGTAATTCCATTATAATTCTGGCTGTGTACAATGTGGCACCATCTTGTTGATACCACATGTTAATCAAGTCCAAAGCATGCAGTTGGGGCATTTAAAAAGTTTTCCATCATATCACGATATCACTTCCCATTCACAGTTGCCGTTACGCCGTTTTCATTTTCAAAGAAGACTAAACTGCACATCAGACTATCAGTTTTAATGGATGCAAAGGTGACTACCGACTATTCCGTTTATTCACATATCGATGCAAATGAAAATGTGCCTCGTCACTCATTATAATTTTTTCATGAAAATCGAGGTTTTCATGTAGCTGTAACATCATATGGCGTAAATAGTCTTGTGGAAGAAGCTCCTGTGTCAACTAAATCAAAATTCTTCTTTGAAGACCAAGCTCCTGAGCACGGCTTTGTTTTGAGGTTAATTGTTTGTTTTGAGCACTTTCTTTAGCAGCAGTAATGTTTTTAGCCGATCGTGCTGTACGTTGTGGTCCATGTTTGGGCCTATCACCTGCAAATCCTCTTTCTTTGAAATCATTCACACTACATGATAAAAAGTGCGTTTTGTTGGCACGTTGTTTCTCACAAAAATTTCACGTGACTTTCTTATCGTCTTAGTAAAAAAAAATTTTTTTTAAAAGAGAAGTAACACTTCAGGCAACAATGCCTATTTGGTCCAGTACCGTGCTACATTCTTTAGGAAAGAGATAGAGAAAAGATGAGACAGGTGGTGAAAGTAGAACGACAGTTACAGAAATTAACTGTCATATATAAGACAGCACAGTGACCAGTGACAGTGACAGTGACAGTGTAGTGAAAAAACCAAGGTCTTTGTTGGGAATCGAAGCCACAACCCCCAGTCTTGTAAGCCAGTACACTACCAACTAGCCTACAGGAGCTATAAAATATTTTAACGATTGAAACACGTTAGATAATCGAATATTTTTCCATAATAAATTTGCCACGTGTCTGGTTGACGACTGCCAAATGTGAACCGTCAGGGCTAATATTTACCAAAATGGCGGCAAAACAAAGTAGTATACCTTCCCGGCGGACACCCGATACATACAAATTTTATGCCATTTATGGGCTGACGGCGTCACCGGGCCGTACTTCTATGAAGGTGGGGTTGTTCAAGCAGTAACTGCGAATGGTGTTGGCTTTTGTGAGATGAAAAGGGACTTTTGTGGCTCTAAATTGAGGATATGAACCTAGATAATATACAGTTCCAACAGAACAGTACTACATACTTAACAGCTAAACGAACAATTTTTCATTTGTGAATTATCCAAACCATTTGTATTGCCCTCATTAACAAAATAACATTTTTGCTTCTTCATTTTCCCCAGCCATTTTATTCATTTTTCCTTTTTTAAGTAAACATTTCTACACTAAAATTCAGGGGCTAAACAAGAACAAACTATAAAAACTAAACTATTTGTTAACAACTTTATCATGTGAATATTTTAAAAACAAAAATTAATAAAAAAAACACGTTATGGAATTTTTAGTTAACGATTTTTTAAGAGTTTCAGTTTTTTTTCCTCAGTTGCGACAAAAAAGGACGATTCATAACACAAAAATATAAATTTCACACAGAGTTTTTATTTGATGTTAAATTTACAATTCTACAAAATTCTATCAACATTTTTAAATCAATTCGTGTGCGCTTTTATCGTTTTTATTTTTTTTTTTTTTTGGTTTGAAATCAGTGGTGCTTAAAGTAAAAAATTATTTTGCTTAATTTTTTATGCGATATTTTAATAACTAAAGGGGTTGGCGTAATTAATTTAAAACTAAACTGAGAAAAAGAATGAATATAAAGTTGAACTCCCATCCTTGTAGGGGCTAACACAGGCAGTATGTAAAACTTTTCTAAATGATATTTTTATAGAGGCTATTGTCATCTCTTTCTGTCATTGCTGGTTGCTTGTTCGGTATGAACAGCAAGCACTTTCGATGTTAAGATATCAATCTCAAACCGTGTTCTAAACTGTAGAGGTATATAACTTGAAATTGGCAATACATTTTCTATAAAAAATTTTCATCAGTCTTTAATATTCTGTAAGAAACTTACTTCAGTCCGCTTAGTTTTGTAATAAAAATACCTTCAGTCATAAAAATTCTATATAAAATGTTCATCAGTCTTTAATTTTCTATAAAAAAATTACATTAGTCATTAATGTTCCATAAAAACATTTCATTACCATTCATTTTCCCTTGAAAAAATGTCATCACAAAAAAATTCTATATAAAAATTTTTAATCAAACAACAATTTTTATGAAAAATGTCTTTAGTCGCAATTATTGTACAAAAAAAATTTCATTAGGCATAAGCGCTATATAAAAATTTTTTATCGATCATAAATTTGTTACTTCATAATTTTTCTATTGAATATTTTTAGGTAATCAATATTCTACAAAAAAAATATCATAATCATATCATAAATATAGTCATAATTCCTATATAAAATATTTTTATCAATCATATATAAATTATAAAAAATATCATCAGTCATAATTTTTCACATGAAATTATTCTATTTTATATTTGGCATTAGTCCTATTATTTCTATAAAAAAATTCATGTGCCATACATTTTTTTAAAAAAAATTTATCAATCATAATATCTATATCTATAAAAAATATCTATCAGTCATATTAAAAAATTTTCATCAGTCATCATTTTTTTACAAAAAAAATTCAATTAAACATGATTTTACTAACAAAAAATTTTATCATTCATAAATATTATTAATCTTATTATTTCTATAAAAAATTTTCATCAGTCATAATTCTTCTATTAAAAATTTACATTCTATATTAAAACGTCTTATTGATACTAAATTTGTTTTAACAGAATCAGTCATAATTTTTCAATTGACATTTTTCTATTTGGCCCCAGTCATAATATATCTAAAAAAATTCATTCGCTATAAATTTTTTTTAAATATTCGTCAGTCTTAAAATTTCTATCAAAATAAATCTATCAGTCACATTCAAAATCTTCATCTGTGATAATAAAAATGTTCGTCATAATTGCATACAAAAATTTCCATCAGATATAAATTTTATACTGAAAATTTTTCAGTCAAATTTTTAGCGGTTACAATATTTCTCTAAAAAACCTCATTAGTCATAATTTTTTTATAAAGAAATTTCATTTCATAATTTTATTAGTCAAAATTTTTCTTCAAACAAAATTCTATGAAAATATTTCCATCAGTCATAAATTTTCTACAGAAATTTTCATCAGTCATGCATTTTGTATGTAAATCTTTATCAGTCATAAATTTTCTACAAAAATTTTCATTTTTACAAATTCTATATTAAACATTTGTATTAGTTAAAAATTTTCTACAAAAATTTTTCAATTTTTTTTATAAAAAAAAATTCATCAGTCAAAAATTTTCTATGAAAAAACTTTAACAATCAAAAATTCTCTTTGAAATTATTTTACTGAAATTAGTCATTATATAACTATGATAATTTTCTATCAGTTATAATTCTTCTTTTAAAAAATGTTCATCAGCCATAATTTTCTATAGAAAATTTCCATCAGTCATAATTTTTTTATATCAAATTTCCTTCAATTATAATTTTCTATACAAACTTTATCACAATCACAATTTTTATAAAAATAATTTTATCATTCCTTAGTTTTTCGTAAAAACAATGCATCTGTCTAGTATTGGAACAGTTCTATAGAAAATTTTCAAGAGTCATTACTTTTCTATAAAACAATTTTATGTCATAAAATTTCTATAAAAAAATTCTCTTCAACATTTTTTTTGTTTGTAAAAAAATCATCCGTCATCATTTATTCTTAAAAATTACGTCATGTAATTTTTTATAAAAAAAAATTTTCATCAGTCATAATTTTTCTATTCAAAATTTTCATCAGTCATAATTTTTCTATAGAAACTTATTATCAATTATACTTTTTCTATAAAAAATTTGCACAGTCTTAATTTCTATATAAAATTTTTTTATCATTCACAAATTTTTGGTCAATTTCTTGTAATATTTCTATCCGAATTTTTATGAGTCATCATTTTTCTATAAAAATATTTTACGTCCTTAATTCCCTATAAAAAAATTTAATGTCATATTATTTCTAATAAAAATTTACATCAGTTGTAATATTTATAAAAAAAAACTGGCTTCTGTCTATATAAAAAATTTCCCATTAGTCATAATTTTTCTATAGAAAATTATTATCAATCATACCTTTTCTACAGAATTTTGCACAGTGTTAATTTCTATATAAAATATTTTTATTATTCATCAATTTTTTTTTTAATTTCATCTGTCGTAATATTTCTATTGGAATTTTTATGAGTCATTATGTTTCTATAGAACTTGTTTACGTCATTAATTCTCTATAAAAAAAATTTTATGACATATTATTTCTAATAAAAATTTTCATCAGTCATAATTTTTTAATAAAAAAAATTCCCATCAGTTTTTTTGTAAAAAAAAATCATTAGGCATAATTTTTTTACAAAAAACAAATTCAAATCAGTAAAAAAAAATATTTTTATAAAAAAAATCCCATCAGCCATAGTTTTTAAAAAAAATTTATCACTCATAATTTTTTTATAAAAAAATTATCATTCATAATTTTTTTTATAATGATGGGTTTTTTGTAAAATAAAAACCATCAGTCATAATTTTTTTATAAAAAAAATTCCCATCAGTCATAATATTTTTATTAAAAAAATCCCATCAGTCATAATTTTTTTGTTAAAAAATTACCAATCAGTCATTATTTTTTTTAAACAAAATTCCATCAGTCATAATTTTTTTATAAAAAAAATTCCCATCAGTCATAATTTTTTTATAATAAAAATTCCCATCAGTTATAGTTATAAAAATCATCATTTTGTTTTTATAAAAATTACGACATGAAATTATTTTAGATCATAAAAATGATGACTGGTGTTTTTTCTATAAAAAAAATTCCCATCAATCATAAAACTGATGGCTATTTTTTAGAAATATTAAAACGAATTTTTTTTTAGAAATATTATGTCACTAGTTTTATTTTATAAATTCCATCAGTCGTAATTTTTTTATAAGAAAATTAAATTGCATATTTTTAAAAATGAGTTACTTTTTGGAAGCAATAGATCTATTTCTGTTTAGTTAATTTTTCTTTATTTACTTTCTAGATCTTCAAAGCATGATGTAGCTTCTGGTATCACATAGAACGTTAACTCCTTATGGCAGCATCAGCAGGAATTTGGCTAACATTCCGTATTTGTCTTTACCATGACAATGACTTTTTCGGGCTTCAACATCTTCGTTGGGAAAGAGGTGATAAACGTTTTATAAAAATTTACAAAAATGTATGCACAAACACACCTATTTCTTAAAATTATTAATTTTTTTTAGAAAGCAAAAATACCTTTTGTAAAAAATATTTTTTTTTTGTGTTGTCGTTTACACTAAAATATTATTTATTTTTTATTCCCGATGCATTTTGCTAAAACATTTCTAAACAATATTTTCCTTAGTAAAACTTAAGGTATTAAATATTTTATATATTTTATAGATTGTTTCAACAGTTGTAGAGTTATTTTATTTTATTTTATTACATACCAAAATTACTTATGAACTATTTTTCAATACAGTAAAAATACAAGCGAATGTTAAAAATGTAAACAAACAAACAAACATTTTGGTATTTTTATTTAAGAGCAGCTGATACTGACAAAAGAATATTTTATCGCTCTTTAAATTTTTTTGCCCCCTGCATCATCAAAATCAGCTTTAAGAGAATGAGTCTTTAACAAACATACACTCTACTTAATAGTCATATAACTGTAAATATTTCATAGGTTGTTGCTGTATAACTGCAGGCAGTTATAGGTGTGAGTGTTTATGCTTTAGTTGTTTATCACAACAACATATGACTCTCCCATCAATACTCATCATATGTAGAGATTTAATATTTGTTTTTTTTTTTGTTACAGTTATTTGTGTTGGTGTTTTGTTTACTTTTTCTTTTTTAGGGGCCTGCATTAGTATTACATTTCAAGAGAATTGTGCTCGTAGAATTTTTTATGAATTCATATTGTATCAACTGCTTGTTGGTTGTTTTTGCTTTTAAAGATTTAATATATTTTATTGCCTGCATGACTGGGAAATGTCAGTTTTTTATGTGTTTCATTTAAAGAACTTACGTGTATCAAATTTTACATCAAAATTCAGCAAAAAATATTTACAATTTTTTAGTTGCCTACCAGCGTTAAGCAGTAGTTTTTTTTTAAGATTTTTCTTTCATTATCAGATTTTATTTATGCAAGTGTCATTTAGGGTAAAGGTTTTTATGAAAGTTTTTTCCAAAAAATCAAAAAAAGAAAATTAAATAAAAAAAACATAAACAAATTTGTAGACGATACATATGAGTACGTTTTTTGGTTACGTTTTTCTACAAGTTAAAGTAAAAATCACTAAAGAGCTTTGTAAGCGATAACTAAATGTCCATATGGATACACCTTCTCCGTAGTAACCTTTTGTGATTTATATGAAGAAAGAAGTGTCTTCTAAAATGTTAACGTTTTTCTAATCTCTTGCTTTTTTTTTAAAGCGCTTTATGTCCATCACTTTAACAAAAAACAATTAGTAAGGGATGGCTAAATTTGAGGTTAGATGGTAATTTATCTATCAAATGATTTAATGTCAAAAATTGAGCTGTTATCCTTTAATATTTATTTAGTAAAAAGTTGGGAATTTTTAAGCATGGAATGTTACACTCTTGAACACAGAAATTTATATGCGGAAACTTATTATCAAAATGGTGAATATTTGTAAAATTCGAACAGCTTTTCCTTGTAATCAAGCTCCTTCTGAGATTGCGGTGCATAATCGCAAAATTTAAGATTCAGGATCGTTTTGTGTAACTAGACCAAAACAATATGCTCGTAGTGATCGCTGTGCAGATAAGTGTGGAAAATGAGACTGGACCATCAAGTCGCCGACGTTCACACCAATTGGCCATCACTAGAGGCACATTGTGAAACATTTTCATCTTCACGTTTATAAAGTTCATCTGGTTCAAGAATTAAAGGTCGTCTTTAATCATCATTGTTTGCGTTGAACGCTTGTAAATTGGTTGTTCGAAAAACTGATGAGACTTCAATTAGGCAATTATGGTAATGAGCAAAATTGTCGCATATGGGGCTGACAGAATCCACAACAGTCATCGAAACGCTTTTACATCCAAGAAAAGTGGCCGTATAATGCGGTTTGTTGTCTGGCGGCATCATCGGCTCGTATTTTTTTTTTAAATAAGAAAGGAAATACTGTCACCGTGACGGTAATATAATGTCAAACCATATTAACCAATTTTTTTAGCTTGACGCTACGCAGTTATTGCATGAGAAAGACCGGGTATAGGTAAACAACTCAAATAATTGACTCCTTGAAAGATGAAATTCGTCCCTGAATAGACTAGATAAGCCAGGCTTTGTTACTTGTCGTTATTGTCCAAAATAGTGAACATCTGCCGATATGCTAGAAATGGATTTTTCCCGATATTATATTCCACTAATAATTCACACTGATGTCAATAAAACTAACGGTGTCTTAAAAGCTGAATATTTTAAGCCAATTTACTTCCTAACCCCATATTTACCCCTCATATACAATTTTATTTTCTATTTAAAAATAATTATTATCAACCATACGCCCGCCACATTGTAAGAATTTCAGTTTATTTTGTAGCAATTAAATTTTGAAAAAAAAATTAAAATAATAAAAGAGTAACCAAAAATTAAAATTTCTTTTAATTATTTTTTTTTATTAATATTACTCATACGTAGGAAGAAATAAAAATACTCAGGTGCTCAAACATTTTGATTAATAACTCACCTCTTTATAAACCGTAAAACCATCTAGAATTGCCAACAGCAATAAACAACAGGCCGAAGAGGCTTGTATAACAGATTCCAAGGCAAAAATTGAATCATAAAAAACAACTTCTGCTAATTCGTAAATACGTAAAATAAAAATTAACACCGCCAATGAGCTGCTGACATATAAAAATTCTACAATAAAAAAATTTTAGAAAAAAAATTAATAAAAAATGAAATAAACAAAAAAATTTTGAACGTTTAAAAAAATTTTTTTTCAATTAAAAAAATTTAAAAAATATTAAAAAATGTATAAAAATATTTTTTATAACTGTGAAATTTTCCTTTTTCAAATTAAAAAAATTTTATAAAAATTAAAAAAATTTTTTTTTTTAATTTTTATAGTTTTTTTAAACATTCTTTTTTTATTTATCTTTAATAAATATCTTTTTTTCTTTTTAACGATCTTTTTTATATATTTTTTTCTTTTCGATATTTCACTTTGGTAAGCTTCTTCAGGAAAAAAAAAATTTTTTATTTTTGAAAACAAAAAATTATTAATTATTTTTTCAACATATTAATAATCTTTTGTTTTCAAAAGAAAAAATTTTATTTTTTTTTCGAAAAGAAAAAAATATATAAAAAAGATCGTTAAAAAGAAAAAAAGATATTTTTTAAATTAAAAAAATTTCAAAAAATAGAAAAAATTAAAAAAATTTTTAAAAATTTATAAAAATGTTTTTATAACTGTTTCATTTTGCTTTTTTAAATTAGAAAAAATTTATAAAAATGTTTTTTGTAACTGTTTCATTTTGATTTTTTTTATTAAAAAAAACAATTTAAAAAAATTAAAAATATAAAACAAAAATTTTTTAAATTTATAGAAATGTTTTTTATATTTGTTTCATTTTGCCTTTTTTAAATTAAAAAAACTAAAAAAAAATCAAAAATTTGTAAGAAAGATTAAAAAAATTTCAAAAAAATAGAAAAAAATTTAAAATAGATCGAAAAAATTTTATAATTTATAAAATTGTTTTTTATAACTGTTTCATTTTTCATTTAAAAAAAAATTTTAATTTTTAAAATTTATAAAAATGTTTTTATAACAATTTCATTTTGCTTTTTTAATTAAAAAGTTTAAAAAAATTCAAAAATTTTTAAAAATAATTAGGAAAATTAAAAAAATTTCAAAATAATAGAAAATATTTAAAACATATTAAAAAAATTTTTAAAAATTTATAAAAATTGGATTTATAACTGTTGCATTTTGCTTACCTAAAGATTTTTTTAATTCAACCAAACGATGATAGCAAATTAATATGATTGTTAAAAATACAGCAGACAAGGCATTGGCCAAACTGGCAAAACCAATAACAACAATTATATGATCCGGTTCGGTAGCAATAAATGTTTGCTGCTGGTTTTGTTGCTGTGGCAAATTACCTTCACTTCCGTTTCCTTTGTTATTATTTTCAAATCCGTTTTTGCCACTGTTGCTGTCCCCAGCTTCACCACCACCACCACCTGCATCATTTATAAAACTGGACATGGGCAGCAAAGCCCTTGCTAATTCTATAGTATTAATGGCAAACAACAGAATAGCTACAGCCGCCCGCAAATTATGAAATGTTAACAAAGTTTTATGGCACCTGTGAAACAGAAAATGAAAATTTACATTTAAAAAAATAATAAATAACAATTTTTCAAATGTTTTACTTGGCCGAACCAAAATTTTTTAATTAAAAAAATATCAAAAAAAAAATATATATAGAATAAAAGAAAAGAATTACTAAACAAATTAACTTTAATTAATTGCCGTAAGCCCAAAGCCACTTACTCTCTTTGAAACAGTTTAAATTGTTAACGAAAATATTCATGAGTTCGTTATAAAATTAAAAAAAGTTGCTTGCGAATACACACACATACAAACCCACTCAACTGAAGAGCTATTATGTTATATCGCATTATTATTATTATTCTTAACTTGCCATCTGGGAAAACATAATTTCTACACAATTATGCTTTATTATTTAACAAGTGCATGTGCAACTCCACTTTGTTGTATGAAAACATTAACAAATGTAACATTTTAACAGGATATTACTAAAATTATGAATATGAAATTATATTTGCTGGCTGTTTGGCTAAAGTGTTAATGAGGCACTTTAGCTGATAAATGATCTTAATAACGGTTTTAGAAATAATTAAATTATTTAAATTATTAAAGAGTTGAATGCTTAAGGGTTTGCGCTTACGAATTAAAATAAGGTCCAATGATTCCTTCTGACCAAATTGCACACAGTATGACTGCCACTTTTAATGGATACAAAGGTGACTGTTGAATAATTTGAGGGTTTCCCACTCCCCAGAACCGACTATTCTGTTTATTTACATTTCCGTTCAAATGAAAATGTGCCTCGTCAATCACTATGATTTTTTCATGAAAATTATGATTGTCATGAACGAGCTGTAACATCCTATTGGCATATGTATAGCGGTGTAAATGATGTTGTGGAAGAAGCTCTTGTGTTAATTGGATCTTAAATGGAAACAAATGCAAATCCTTGTTTTTACGATTCAAAAATTTACGGCTTTATAACTTTATAATTTTGTAAGAAAGATAGGTGCTGCTGTCGGCTAGTAGGTAGTGTACTAGCTTGTCAGTCTGGGGGTGGTTGTGGGTTCGATTCCCAACAAAGCCCTTGGCTGCTTTTCACTACAAAATAAAAATTGACTGTCGGTGGAGTCGCTCAATGATGAAGGCATGGTCACTGGTCACTGTCCTTTCTTATACGACAGTTAATTTCCGTTACTATCCTTCTACTTTAACCACCTGCCTCATCTCTATCTCTTTCCTAAAGAATGCAGCACGGTACTTGAATAAATAGGCAGTGTTGCCTGAAGTGCTACTTCTCCTTTAATTAAAAAAATGCAAATCCTTGTGCAAAATTGTGGCCAAAGTTGTTCTTTGAACGACAAGTTCCTGAGCACAGTGTCGAATTGAGGTTGATGGATAGTTTTGAACACTTTCCTGAGCAGCAGTAATATTTTTAGCCGATCTTGCAGTACGTTGTGGTCTATGGTTGGGGCTATCACCTACACAACCTCGTTCTTCAAAATCATTTACAATACACGATAAATAGTGCGTTTTGTTAGCACATTTTTTCTTTCAAACATTTCCCGCAACTTTCTCATCGCCACAGTAATCGTTAATTGATTTTAATAAAATGTTTTAATAATTAAAACGCTATGGTTTAACGAATATATTTCGATAACAAATTCGCCATGGGTCTACTTGATGACTGCCAAATATGAACTGTCAAGTGTAATGTTTACCAAAATGGCGGCACAACAAACATACTGTATTTCGGGTCACTATTATTATTAAGTTCCAGTTAATTTTCTATATTTTAAAAAAATTGTCCAAACTATATTAGATAACACTTTTAACGATTTTTAGTTTAAAGAGTTGAATACTTACTCCCAAGCAGTCCTTCAATATTCATAAAGTAATTAAAACTAATGGCATTAAAAAAAAGGATATAAAAATAAAAACACATAAAAATTTTCAACCGGTCAATGCAGGAGCGTTGTTTTCAAAATAAACAAAAAAAAAGAAATAAAAACAAAACAAATATCGAAAGAATATTGATAAAGTTTACGGAGAAACAAAAATATCAAATAATTTAACCTCCTTTTTACCCCCACAAACAATGGCCTTAAACGCGAACATATTTTTAGGAGTAATAACCGTCTGCCAGCGAAAAGGGTTCAATGTTTCAATGAGTGCTGTAACACACAAACACAAACTTGTTTTTTGGTAGAAACTATAATGAATTATTATTAAAACGACCATGTGAGTTGCCATTACTATCACAACAATCTCTTCCATTCTGTTCTTCAGCTGGTCAAAAACAAACAATAGAATTGCTGGTTAAACGCAAATCATCACTAAAGTTACAATTCACTTGTTTAAAGCAATGAGAACAATAACTCGAGGGGAGATGTTTGAGGAGGTATTACAATAATGCATTTTTCGAAATTTGTTCATTATAAAGGGTGTTTTTATGGAGGTATGGACCTTTGAAATGGAATAAAAGATCATTTAATAATTTATACGGAAGATAATCTTCTGGCATTATAATTAAAATATGACTTCTGGCTTATGGAGGCCTCGGCTGGCTCAGACCTAGTGTAATCTGAAGATACAATTTTCGGGAACTTTTTCTAATATTTATGATCGTATATAGGCAACAACGTGCCAAATATTGTCCACCAAGTGATCAATAGTTTCCGGCTTATCGGAGTATACAGGCGACTTTACATATCCCCGTTTCAGGTTCCGAAACCTGACACCATGCGATTACCAAACGTTTCCTTTAATAAATCAGTTGAGGCACGAGATGTGTGATACCTCTCGCCGACTTGATGAAACCACAGCTCCTGTTTATCATGGTAGTTCAATTGATGTAAGAAAAAGTCAATAATCATCACTTTATAGAGGCAATCATTAACTTTCACGATGACCAGCATCGATTTAAAATAAGTATGGATCTACGATTCCAACAGCCCATAAGGTATAAGAAACAGTTTGATTTTCTGTATGCAGATATTCTGTCTTAACACTTGAGAATTATCATCATGAATATGGCTTATTGACATATTTATTCATATTGTAGGTGCCCTTGTAGGCTAGTAGGTAGTGTACTAGTTTACAAGACTAGGGATTATGGGTTCGATTCCCAACAAAGACCTTGGTTTTATTCCAATACAAATAAAAATGGACTGTCGGTGGGGCTGCTCACTGATGAAGGCATGGTCACTGGTGACTGTACTGTCTTATACGACAGTTCATTTCGGCAACTATCCTTCTACCTTCATCTGTCTCGTCTCTTCTCTATCCCTTTCCTAAAGAATGTAGCATAGTACTTGACTAAATAGGCATTGTTGCCTGAAGTGATAATTCTCTTTAAAAAAAATCTTTAGTTTTATCGCTTAACAAAATTTGCTTACGAATCTAGATCAACGTCAATCTTGTTTTGGGCTCAATTGGTACAATTTCAGTTTGAAATACAAAACCAAATGACACATAATTCAGTTGGCAGGTGACAAAATCATCACCCATTAATAAAGTGTTGCAAATTTCAACACCCCTACCTCCATAAAAAAAAACACCCGGTATAATTTAAAAGCTAAAGTACTCACAGAGACAACTTTAGCGGTTATAGAGCAAGCAAATGCGAATACACTTTTTCAAAATTTCCTTGGTTATAATTTGTCTTCAGAAAACTTATCAGTCATATTTCTAATAAAAAAAATTTTCATCAGTCATAATTTTTGTATAAAAAATTTTATCAGTCATTAGTTTTCTTGAAAAAAATTCATCAGTCATATTTCTAATAAATAAAATTTAATCAGTCATAATTTTTGTATAAGACATTTCATCAGTCATTAGTTTTCTTACAAAAAAAAATATCATCAGTTATAATTTTTTTGTAAAAATTTTCATAAATTATTTATTAAAAAATTTTAATCAGTCATAACTTTTCTTTAAACATTTAATCAGTTCTAATTTCGTTATAAAAAAATGTTCATCAGTCATAAATTTTTTATTAAAAAACTTTAATCAGTTATAAATTGTTTATTAAAAAATGTTAATCAGCCATAGACATAATTTTTGTATAAAACATTTTATCAGTCATTAGTTTTCTTCCAAAAAAAATATCATTAGTTATAATTTTTTTGTAAAAATTTTCATAAATTATTTATTAAAAAATTTTAATCTTTAAACATTTAATCAGTTATAATTTCGTTATAAAACAATGTTTATCAGTCATAAGTTTTTTATTAAACAATTTTAATCAGTCATAACTTTTCTTTAAACATTTAATCAGTTATAATTTCGTTATAAAAAAATTGTCCTCAGTCATAAATTTTTTATTAAAAAATTTTAATCAGTCATAAATTGTTTATTAAAAAATTTTAATTAGTCATAGACATAATTTTTGTATAAAACATTTTATCAGTCATTAGTTTTCTTACAAAAAAATATCATTAGTTATAATTTTTTTGTAAAAATTTTCATAAATTATTTATTAAAAAATTTTAATCTTTAAACATTTAATCAGTTATAATTTCGTTATAAAACAATGTTTATCAGTCATAAGTTTTTTATTAAACAATTTTAATCAGTCACAACTTTTCTTTAAACATTTAATCAGTTCTAATTTCGTTATAAAAAATTTTCATCAGTCAAAAATTTGCTCCAAAAAAATTTTATCTTTCACAATTTTTTTTTTAAATTTCATATATCTATTAAAAAAAAAACTCTTTAGTCATAGCTTTTCTTCAAAAAAATTTTACCTGATTTAATTTCAGCGGTTACAATTTTTTATAGAAATCGCCGTTTTTCTATAAAAACAAATCCGTCAGTCTTAATGTTTCCATAAAAAACTTCATTAGTCTAAAAATTTCTATTTCAATCAGTCATAATTTTTGTATAAACATTTCATCAGTTATAATTTATAAATATAAAAAATTGTCTTTATCATAATTTTTCCATTAAATAATATCAGCAGTCGTCAGTTTTCTAGAAAAAAAAAAACATTTCCATCAGTCATAATTTTTTCATAAAAAAACTTTATCCTTTCTACAGGGTGACCACCGGGAAGGTAGACTACTTTGTTTTGCCGCCATTTTAGTAAACATTAGTCTTGAGAGTTCATATTTGGTTGTCGTAAAGTAGCCACATGGCAAATTTATTATCGAAAAAAATTCGATAAGCGAACGTGTTTTAATCGTTAAAACATTTTATCAAAATCAATTATCGATTACTGTGACAATGAGAAAGTTGCGTGAAATTTTTGAAGAAACAACGTGCCAACAAAACCATTTGTCGTTTGGTTAAAGATTTCGAAGAAAGTGTGCCTGTAGGTGATAGGCCCAAGAATGAAACACAACGTACTGCAAGATCGTCTGAACACATTGCTGCTGTTCAAGAAAGTGTTGAAAATAGTCCATCAATCCGAATTGGACGCCATGCTCAGGAGCTTGGCCTTCAGAGAACAACTTTTGGCTACAATTTGAAGCAAGGATTTGCATTTGTTTCCATTTAAGTTTCAGTAAATCTTCATCCACAAGACCATTTAAGCCGCCCCTACATATGCCAACAGGATGTTACAGCGCGCCCATGACAACTCCGATTTTCATGCAAAAAGCATAATGAGCGACGAGGCACATTTTCATTTGAATGGAAGTGTGAATAAACAGAATAGTCGGTTCGGGGGAACAGGAAACCCACAAATTATCCAACAGTCAACTTTGCATCCATTAAAAGTGTCAGTCAGACAGTGTCCAATTTGGTCAGGGGGAATTATTGGACCTTACTTCCTTCAAAATGAAAACGGTAACTGTACATGGTGAGCTATATCGTTATATGATTGAAAAGTTTTTAACGCCACAACTGTATGCTTTAGGCTTGATTAGCATGCGGTATCAACAAGACGGTGCCACGTCACATACAGCCAAGATTACAATGGAATTACTGCATACATACATACATACATACATACATACATACATACATACATACATAAATACATACATACATACATACACAAATACATACATACATACATACATAAATACATACATACATACATATATACATTCATACGTACATACATACATACATACATACATACATACATACATACATACACACATACATACATACATACATACATAAATACATCCATGAATACGTACATTTATACATAAGTACGTACATTTCGTGATATGATTTGCATCTGCACCTGGCAGTCAGCCTTAATCAGATGATGGTCAAACCACTGTGAGTGAAAAGCAACGTCACTCACGCCCTAGGAGACCGAAGTCTAATTCTAGCAACAGGTCCTTCCTAGTAACAATTTCAATGATTCCAGGGCAGGGTTGCAAGCCACTACTCCTTGATGAAGAGTCGGAGAGTATCCAACTCCTATCCAGAACACATGTCTAGCATGCTCACTGGATCTAGGATCATTTCACCAGGTAGGTATTATTAAAGGTGAAATTATCCTGGCTACCATAAAAGCAGATCTGTTACGGGGCCGCGAAACCACAACCATCACGATACTCCCAAAAGGGTCAACTTCAATAATCAGCCAGAGAACAGCTAAATGCCTAAAGAGACAAATAGCGGAAATCTGCGAACTCACTAATTCCCGTGGAAATAACGTGGAGCTTCCAGTTGTACCCCTGCTGACTTCAGGGGACTGAGCTCCCTTATAGCCCCAGTTGCACAGGTCTAAAAAGTCGAAGTTCTATAAAGATTGATAAATGTGCCCCCGGGGGGGACATAAGTACGTACATACATACAACCATGAATACGTACATTTATACATAAATACGTACATACATACACAAAATATTCAATTTTACGTCAAATATGTTTTGGAATATGTTTAGGAATACCTACGTTTGCCGAGTAATTGCCATAACGGATATATCTGATTGGAGTACAGTTTCGACGTTTCTGTTACCTATAAAAAAACTCATTTCTGAGAGTTAGAAAGGGACAAGGAAAGAGAGAGAGAGAGAAGTACGATATTTTTTTTCCTCCTTTTGTTATTAATTGAATCTTTAAAATTTGAAATAACAATAAGTTTTCAAATCTTAAATCTAGAAATAATCATTAAGCCCGACCAATGTCAGACATAAACCTAGTGGCAGAAAATGAATGATGCTCAAGACGCTTCATCTGTAGCATTGACAACTAGATCCTTAGTGTCCCTCTTTTTCAGACGAGTGTAACCTGTAAAGTTTAATATATTGCGAGCAAGTGGATTAGGATGGGTTTCGAGTTTTGTTAGGTATTTTCCTGCGTATTTAGCTATTCCAGTAGACACTAGTGGCATGTTTAAGTCCCGATGGATGTTAGAATTTCTGACGTACCATGGAGCTGATGTTACTAGGCGCAAAATTGTGTTTTGTCTACGTTGGATCTTTTCCACATTAGAAGCTAATGCATTGCCCCATAGCTGGACTCCATAGCACCATATTGGTTTCAAAAGAGACTTGTACAATAATAGTTTGCAATCCAGACTCAGGGTAGAATTTCTACCAATGAGCCAATGTATCTGAGCCAATTTAAGCTTCATCTGACTCAGCTTTGCTTCAATGTGATTCTTTTACGTAAGTCGTCTATTGAGATGAATACCAAGGTATTTCATATGCGAATGTTCCGGAACAATTTCGTTATTAATTCGAATGAGGGAACAAGTATCCCTTCGCAGTGCGAACGTTACATGAACTTTTGTTCGTTCACCTTTATTCTCCATAATTTTAACCATGTTTCTATCTGGCTAATATGTTCCTGAAGATTTTGAGATGCTTCGCGCGGGTTTTCGTGCATACTAAGACAGGCTGTATTATCAGCAAATGTAGATGTGTGAATAATACTACTTACAGGCATATCACAAGTATAAATTAAATATAAAACTGGACCAAGTGTACTGCCCTGTGGCACCCCTGCGGCAATAGATTCGAGTGAACTCATGAAGTTTCCTTCTGTAACAGTAAACTTCCGGCCAATAACGTAACTTTCCAAAAGCTTCAGAATGTTGACTGGCAGATATGTTTTCAGTTTTAAAAGCAGTCCTTCATGCCACACTTTGTCAAAAGCCTGAGATACATCTATGAAAAGAGCAGAACAAAACTTCTTTTGTTCAAATGTCCTTCTGATGACTTGAACCAATCTGTGCGTTTGTTCAATGGTACTATGGTGACTTCTAAAACCAAACTGATGATTCGGAATGCACCCACTATTTGTTAGGATAGGCGACAATTTACTCATGAGGAGCTTTTCGAAATGCTTTGACATTGTTGACAACAAACTAATTGGCCTATATGACTGAGCCCTGGTAAGATCTTTTCCTGGTTTCGGAATCATTTTGACTTTGGCAATCTTCCAATTTTGTTGATAATATTCAAGTCTTAAAATTGAATTGAATATAAATAGCAAAATTCTAACTGCAATAACAGGTAACTTAATCAGCATTCTGTTACTGATACCGTCGATACCCGGAGCCTTCTTCTCGTTAAGTTCACCGATGACTTTTTGTACTTCACGCAATTCCAACTTTAATGGTCGCGGAGGTAAGGCAACTACGTTCGGCAATTCAGGAACACCAGTACTTGTATTGGGGGTAAATACATTCTTTAAATGTTCAGCAAATATTCTACCTTTTTCATCATCAGTTCTTGCCCAGCTTCCAGTCAAGGTGCGCAGAGGTGGTTTAAACTCAACGGGTCTTTTAAGATTTTTAGCAGCACGCCACAAAGAGTAATTAGAGGCTGGTGTGACATCAAGACTCTCCAGATATTTTTGAAAAGATGCAGTTTTTTCTTTTGCTAGCATATCTTTGAGTTGTTTTGCGCATTCTTTAAGCCTGTTTTTACTTTGAGGTGATCTGTGTTGTAACCATTCTCTTCTGACTCTTCTTTTTTCTCTTACTAAGCGCTCTATATCAGCACAATAAATTTTTTTAAATCCAGTCTGCGGGTGAGTGGTTGTAGCATGTTCAGCAGCCTGTTTAATCTTTTCTTTAAACTTTACAATATAAATTAAGAATCTATGCCGACTCCAGCAGTACAATTTTAATCAATAACAAGAAGATGCTACAACTTTTAAATGATTTTTTTGCTAAGATGACAATCTTAAGCCCAAAAGGCTTGAAAGGCTTAAAAGAAAATTTTAGCCTTACAGTGAGCTGATATGTCAGCTCACTTTGAGCAGAAAGCAGCAGCTACCTTTTGTAATAAATCTCTTTCACAAGAGTTTGGTATCGAACTTGTCAATTTTACTACTGAACTACCTGAATACAATGGCACTCAGTTGACTATCTTCATTCTGAACTGTCTATTGAAAAGAATCGAACGAGTCGGGTAATGAAATCTTTAAGAACAAAAGATCTTAATTTTAGTAGAAGCGCCAATATAGAAGTAAGAAAATAAAAATCTGTTTAATAAAATGCAGAGATATTAATTATAATAATAGAAATTTTCAACTAGTAATTAAACGGCTGCAGCTAAAGCTATTTTTATTTATATTTATTTATTTCTTTCCTTTATATATTTTTAATATTTCTCTTTTATTAAATTTCAAAATTGTACAACGTAGAATTTGAAAACAAACGAAATAAAATAGAAAAACACATAAAGAAGACGTAGAACAAATAAAAAAACAACAGACAAGAGAAATAGCAGCAACAATAACGTTAACACTTCTTGTTACAACAAAAATTTAGGTAAATGGTGCGAAAAAATTGTTTTCATACAATTGGGTGTTAAAGTATATTTATAAATATTGCATATTTTCAGGCGCATTTGGGAAATTCGTTTATTTTTTTCTATTTTTTTGGACTTTAACATTCATATATCTATGATGTATTGCCAGATAGTTTATCATTTCATTTTCGTTTTTTTTGAACGAATAAAACATTCACAAAAAGGATCCATGAAAAAAGAAATAACACATGAATAACAGATTAAGTAAAAAGGTAAAAATGAAAATTGTTTAGTTTGTTAAAAAATGAAGTATTAATTACTTTTTAGGATTTTTTTTGCGCTCCCTCTTTCGTTTACTATGTTTTGAACATGCATAGCAATGGCAATATAAATAATTGATATATGTTGCATACTTTATGGGTTTTGGCGGTAAGGGCGGGTGTGTGTGTGTTTTTCTTACTTTATTTTCTATATGAATTGGAATTTAGCAGCGTTGTTAGAGAAGAAATTAATGGCTTAGAAAAGTTAAAGATAAATCATGAATGTATACTAACGTTACTTGTTAACAAAAAAAATTTAACCTTCAAATGAGCTTTACATCGATTTATTTATATGTTTTAAATATTTTTTATTAAATGAAAACTCTTTTAACCCATTTCTTTTGGTCAAGCTTTTTTATAATTAATTTTGTTTTGTATGTTTATGAAAAAAAAAAACATTTATTGATTCAGCGCGGCTTAATTGAACTAGAATTAAAAAAAAATTAATTTTAAGAATAAAATAACTTATGAATTAATTTATTACCAGGTGAAAGAACTCAAAATATCCAAATAGTATAAGCGATAGCAGATTCAACTAAAAAAATTATTCGTTTAACAAATTTAGTAATTTTAGAAAATTAGTTTTATTCAATGTTTAATAGCATAAACAGTTGTTATTACTGTACTGCTGGCCTCCCCCCGGGGGCACATGATAGTCTTTTTGGAACCTACTATTCCATTTAGACTGGTGTCTTGCGGGGTAAAAGGGAACCCAGGCCCCTCAAGGGCTAGTAGGAGTCACCTGGACAATCCACATATTTCCACGGGAATCAGTTGCCCCAGAGTACACTATTTGTCTCTTGAGGCAATTAGCTGTTCTCTGACTGGTTATTGAGGTTGGCCCCTATATGGGAGTATCGTGGTGGTTGTGATTTCGGACCCTCGTGAGAGTTTGTGGGTCGGATCATTCAAATTAACACAATGAATGGTTCAGGTCCAGTGAGTATGAATGCTGTCGTGTTCTTGATAAAAAAAGAGCTTCATGCGTTCTGGACCAGGAGTTGGAAAGTTTCCAACTCTTTAGCAAGGAGTGAAGGCTGCGGCCTACTTTGGGCTTTCGAAATTGCTTCTAGAAGTGACCGGAGGATATACGTATTCGATGGCCTTCTAGGGCGTGATTGATGTTCAATCAACCAAGTGGTTTGACCACCATCTGATTATGACTATATAGTCGGTGCAGATGTAAATCAAATCACAGTACTACTGGCCATTAGTTATAACATTGTTGTATAGTGAGATATGTGCAATAAGGTTCAAGGATTGAAAAGGTGGCATTAAAGTATTTTGTAATATAAAAAATATTAAGGCTGCAGAGGATAAAATATAAAATTTATAATTTTAATCAGTTTCCAACCGAACTAATATTTAATAAAAAAAAATTAAAAAAATTACTTAATCAAATCATACATTTATAACCCTGTTATTTGAAACACTTGCTTAATATTAAAAATGTCTCAATTGCGTTCATTAACAACTATAATTATTTCATATGAACGTGACGCATGTTATGTACAATTGTTATGGTACATAATTATGTATTTGTGAATAGATATGTGTGTGTGTGTGTGTGTGCTTGCCACTAGCATATATTTGAGGTGATGATGTGTGGCAAGTGGTATGCCACCACAATGCAACATAAAATCAACACCAAATCAACATCTGCATTTTATAGTAAATTTATATACACACTCAGCATAACAAACACTTGTACGAACATAAGCTCAAGCAAACAATTGCATTTTTGCAGTAACATGTGTTTATTTATATTCATTCATACAATTGTTGCTTTAATGTGGCATTAATTCACTGAAAATCAGCAATAACAACAATTGAAAATCACAATTCAAATGCACGTGCACTCACGCACACAAAAATAAATAAAATAATTAAAACAAAAAAATAAATAAAAATAAATAAAATAAAAAACAAGATTATAGATGTTGGATATATTGTATACAGTGAATTATTCGATTAAAAAATAAAATAAAATATTTTTATTTAAAATAAATTTCTTACAGCTTGTTGATGGCATAAACAAGAAAATTAAAAATCTATAAAATTCAAAATGGGATTTTTTATAAAATTCCTTTTTTTTTAATATTTATACAAGTTAATAATGTCGATTTTTTTTCACTAAAAAATGCTTTTATTATAATAACAAAATCAGTTAATACATTATTTAAAATATTATCTATCTTAAGCCTCTACTATTTTCCCATCTTTTTGGTAGCTCTTGGAATTACCGCCAAAAAGAACTGTTTCGATTTTTAGATAAAGAAGGAATCATCGATCGAAACAATTGATAGTAAGAAGGGGCAAGGTCTGGGCCCCAAGGCGGGTGACAAAAAAACCTTTCATCCACAGTTTTCCAAAAAGTTTTTAAACGATTGTTGTCATAATAGAATATTATGGCGAATCAATTGTCTTTGATACACTCCCACCGGGGGCACATTTATCGGTCTTTATAGAATACTTGACTATCTAGACCTGTGCTGCTGGGGATATAAGGGAGCCCAGTCCCCTGAAGTCAGCAGGGATACAACTGGAAGCTCCACGTTATTGCCACGGGAATCAGTAAGCCCCAGAGTGTCCGTTAATTGTCTCTTTAGACTTTTAGCTGCCACTCTGACTGATCATTGAGGTTGGCCCTTCGGGAGTATCGTGGTGGTAGTGAATTTTGCAGCCCCTCATGAAATTGATTAGGGAGCCAGGATCATCTCACCTTTACTAAGAACATTAAGTGAATGATCCTAGATCCAGTGAGCATGCTAGGCATGTGTTCTGGACAGGAATTGGATAGTCTTCAGCTCTTTAGCAAGGAGTAGTGGTTTGCAGCCCTGCTCTGGAACCGCTGAAATTGCAACTACGAAGGACCTGTTGCTAGAATTAGTCTTCGGCCTCCCAGGGTGTGAGTGGCGCTGCTGTTCACTCATAGTGGTTTGACCACCATTTGATTAAGGCCCACGGCCAGGTGCAGATGTAAATCTTATCGCGAAACGTCTTTGGTACATGCCCCACCCCTCCCTCAGAGGGACACACAGTCTTGCTGAATCTCTTTCCCATCTTAACAGTCACCTGGACTAGTAGGAGCCCGATACCGGCTGAGGCATAGAACTCTTCAAGTCTGACGAGTGACTTAGAAACACACACTGGCACCACGGGAACCAGTTGCCCGCAGGGCTATGGCCCTGTTCTGGGTAATGTTGAGGCTCCACGGAAAGCAACGTGGTGGCTGTGGTTTAAATCGGGCTTTGAAGAAAGTTCAGAAGAGGTGTTAACGGAAAGAAAAAGTTAACATTTGGATGTTAAATGTCCTAAATGCGCTTGTAACATAACCAGGAGTTGGATAGTCTCTAACTCTTAAGCAAGAAGTGGGGTCACGGCCCTACTATCGTGCACTCAGAAATTGCAACTCAAGCGTATGTGCACTTAGTTTGTATGCATCCTAGGGAGTGGTTTCACGCTTTTTCCTACTTTTTCCCCGTGGTAAGACCACCATCAGATTATGGCCACATGGCTCAATACCGATGTAAATCTTCTCACGTTCTGTCTTCGGTATAGGTCCCCAATGATCGTTTGACCCGATTTCAATAGCTCACAATATAAAACAGCATTCTCATCCCACCAAATACATAACGTTACCTTGGCGTTATGAGTATTTGACTTTGGCGTTAATTTGACTGATTAGCCGAGCTTTACATAAAACTTTTTACGCTTGGAGTTATCGTTATGTATCCATTATTTCATCACCAATGAAACAATACGATACAAGAATGACTTCTTTTTGTAACATTCAACAATTATTTTGACCTGCAAATCATCTTTCAATGTCTCTAGGCTTCAATTCATGGGATCCTATTTATGCGCTTTAAAATTAATGTAGGTAAATGGCTGGTTGTGTGACTCCCAATGATAAGGAAAGTTTTTCTTATATTTGACCACAATGTTCGTCAAGTAATGCTTCCGATTCCTCAGCTTATAACTATTTCGGCTGAGCCGGCCTCGCTTCGTCTTATCTTCTGTATTGAACTCACCACTTTTGAATCGCTTAAGCCGCCGTTTATAAATTTTTAGAGTTGGTGCGTGTGGACCGCAAGCTTCTACCAAAATTTGATATAATTATAACGAAGGTAAAATATGTGTTTACACTTCGCTTCCATCGTATACTGAATTATACTAACATATTTTTAACCTCCAAAATATAATATATTTTTTGTCGGATAATATATTTTTTGTTGTACCAGAACTAAAAAGTTAGGTTATGAGGAGGAGGAAATAGGAGGTAGTTTTTGTGGACATTCAATATGAATTTTCCTACATTGAAAGTGACAGGAAAGATTACTGGAGGGAGTTTAATTCTCACACGAACTATTCTGCTAAAAAACGAATTTTCCCTGTAATACGTAGTGTGATTCACTAATCAATCAACCGCGAATGGATGCGCTCTCAACGAAAATTAAACCTAAAAACTAACCAACTAAACTAACTAACTAAAAAAACCTAAAAGTTAAACCTAAAAACTTGCGAGTAACGAGAACAAGTTCCCTAATTTCATTAGAGCTCTTGTAGTAAGAATAAAACAGTGAAATACATCCCACATTGCTTTGATGCTCTAGAGAATCAATAGATTTGGATACTCTACTGTGCGTGCAATTTAAAAATAGACTTTGGAGTGCCGGCCCATACATAACAATTGTATTCCATTTTTGAACGGATATAGGTGGTATAAATAGTACGAAGATCGGATGAAGTGAAATATCTCTTGCACAGTTTTAGAAATCGAGGCATTTGAAAGCTTCTTTAGAAACCTGAAAAATGTGTTTAGTCCATCGGTCATCACATTGAATTTTTATGCCAAGAACATTAAGAGCTTTCTATTCCTTAATACCTATATCACCTATAGTAACAGGTGCAGCTCCACTTCCAAACACAAATTTATGCGTAAGTATGCGACATTGCGTCTTACGAACATTAAAATCGAGTCTATTCACACAACCCCATTCCGAGATAGTTGCGGGATCGTATGAGCGTATCATTCATGTTCTGTCTTTTGGAATTCACCTTCAACTGGTTGGGGCTATTACGAAAAGAATACGAATGACAAATGGTGCTGTCATCTGCGAAAGAGTTTAGAAGATTGAAAGTTTGAAAAAAAAGGTCATTTAGAAAAATAAGAAAAAAGGCTAGGAGAAAAAACTGAGCCTTGCAGTACCCCTGTATTATCCCCCCGGGAGCACATATATATGGTCTTTATAGAACTTCGACTATCTAGACATAGTGCAACTGGGGGAAAAAGGGAGCCCAGTCCCCTGAAGTCAGCAGGGGTACAACTGGAAACTCCACTTGCGGCCTCAACATGAACTGATTATGGTGGCCAGCATCATCTCGTCTTTAATAACACTAACGGGTGAATGATCCGGATCCAGTGAGCATGCTAGTCATGTGTTTTGGACCAGGAGTTGGATAGTCTCCAGCTCTTCAGCAAGGAGTAGGGGTTTGCAACTCTGCTTTGGAACCGCTGAAATTGCAACTAAGAAAGACCTGTTGCTGTAATTAGTCCTCGGCTTCCTAGGTCGTGAATGACGTTGCTTTTCATTCCCAGTGGTTTGACCACCATCTGATTAAGGCTTATAGCCAGGTGCAGATGTAAATCTTATCACGAAAAAGGTACCCCTGTATTAATCTTGAACTCGTGAGATGAAATCCCATCTACAACAACTCGTATAAAGTGATTCCTGAGAAAACTCGCTATTAATCTGGAGAAATTATTATCGACACCAAAAGCAACAAGTTTTGATAGAAGTGCATCATGGCACAATCTATCAAACACCTTGGAAATATTTAGAGGCACCATCTTACTTTCTCCGAAATGAAATGTTATTATTTGCGACAGACTATATGTGATAGTTATCTCGTATTTTAACCAAATCGATATTATTAACTTGTACACCTTGCATATATTTAGTTAAAAAGGGAAAGCAGTAAAAATCTTATTAAATAAATAATTGAATCAATTAAAAATTTAATCAAAATTTTAATATGAAAGAAGTCAATTATTAATAGATGCAGCAAAGTTCACGATGCTTTAGTTTACAGAGTAAGATGCTAGAGTTGATAGCTTTTGGACTATACAGCCGGATCGGATGTTATCATTACTTTAACCCAAATTTTTAAGAAATAAACAAGAAAACTAATAATTAAATTAAAACTTAAATAAAAATTAAAAAAAAATAAATTTTTTTAATACTTTTGATACTTGAAGGGTTTCGATAAATTATTTTATTATTAACAAATAGTTCTTTTAAATTATGCAATTATGTTCAATTAAAAATATTTAAAATGTTATTCAACATTAAGCATACTTTTGTTCACAAATAAATTATACACTTGTGTAGCCGGCTCTCAAGTAAGTCACGTGTAACTACTGGCGGCATGCAACACTTAAATTCAAGAGCCAACTAAACGTTCAAAAAAGTCACAAGGCAGACAGAGACAGAGAGAAGCACTTCCGTATACTCAACCATAATTTGTCTGATCAATTACAGTTTCCCAAAGCACTTGAGAGCACAATGGCATAATAAATACAAAATGCAGGAGTTATATTTATTAATACTACTTTTTTATGTTTTTACAACAAACACAACAACAAAATAATTAACCAAACAAATCCATTAACATAAAATTTTTTTAAAATAATTTTTATTTGCTGCGTTATATTTATAACAACAAGTAATGAAGAGTGCTTAACACGAATGTTAAAGGCGCTTCTTCATAGCATATGGAAAAAATGTATCCACAAAAAGTTGTGCATTGTGTAGCTGAACACAAAAAAATAATCCCAGCAAACATTTAATTTATTAATTAAAATTTTAAAAATTTGAGATTTTTGCATTAATAATGGGTGGACAAATGTAAGGTTAGAAAGTAAATTGTTTATCAAATGTTTAATTTTCAAGAATTGAGTTGTCATCTTTTAACAATTATTTAGTAAAAACTTGGAAAATTGTAAGCATGTAAGTGCCCGTGTAGGCTAGTAGGCAGTGTACTAGCTTGTCAGTATGGGGGTTGTGGGTTCGATTCCCAACGAAGACCTTGGTTTTTTCACTACAAAAATAAAAATTGACTGTCGGTTGGGCTGCTCAGCGCTGAAGGCATAGTCACTGGTCGCTGTGCTGTCTTATACGGCAGTTAATTTCCGACTAACCTTATACTTTCACCACCTGTTTAATCTCTTCTCTATCCCTTTCCTAAAGAAGGTAGCACGGTACTTGACTAAATAGGCATTGTTGCCTGTAGTGCTACTTCTCTTTAAAAAAAAACAAAAAAAGCATGGAACGTTACACACATGAGCCAAGAATTTTAATGGTTAACATTTACGGGACCACTGTGTAAAATTCCAGTAGTTTATCCTCCAGATCAGGCTCCTTCCGAGACTGCAGTGCGTAATTTAATCTCAAAATTCCATACCAGTGAGCGTATTCCTGTTGACAATGTACCAAAATAATAAGCTGATATATGCTGCAGTGATCCAAGCATAGCCGCTATACAGCAAAGCGTTTCGAATGAGCCTGACACATCAACTCGTCGACGTTCACAACAATTGGGCATCATCTTCTATATATATATATATATATATATATATATATATAAAAATAAGTCGGGTTTTCCTTCATGACGCTATAACTCCAAAACGCACGAACCGATTTCCACGGTTTTGCATTGGTTGAAAAGGTCTCGGTTCAACTTCAAAATGATCAAACTGCTGCACAATTTTCCAAACAATTGTTAGCTGTTGGAAATGAAAAAGTCCCAGTTGATGCGACTGCAAGATTAATTACTCTTCTTACCAACGACTTTTGCCGATTTGTAGACTCTCAATTAGCGCTTATTGAAAATGTTTTCCCAAACATTAGAGAGAATTATTAGAGTTATGCTTGGTTAAGACAACGAGGAATTCTTGCCGCAAAGAATAATGATGTTGAACATGCACTGAATTTCACCATTCAATTGAAAATCCATGGCAACTTGGTGACATACAAATCCGTTGATTCCATAACAAATCCCGATGATGCAGTAAATTACAAAATGTTACAAAAAACGAAGCCATCTGGTGGCGAAACGGAGTTCGCTGGGTTTGCTAGTTTTTCATAAATATCCTCACACTCATTACGTTCAAATCGTTCAAGAATTAAGGCCGACCGTCGCATATTTTGTAAATCGGCGATTTGAAAAACTGCACAAAAACAACGCAGTTTTCCACAATATCAGCTTTAGTGATTGATGACACTCATTTTCAATTAGGCAGTTATGTAAAAATGGGGTACACAGCATCCACAAACAGTCCTCGAGATACCATTGCATCCAAAGTGCAAAGACCGTATAGTGCGGTTTGTGTTTGGGTGGCATCATTGGCCCGTATTTTATTTTTTTTTTTTTTTTCAAATAAGCAAGAAAACGTCGTCACCATAATTTCTCTGCCTAATAACATCATGGTAACCAATTTTTTGTACCCACAATGGGCTATTGTTAACATCAGTGGCCTTCAATTTTAGGTAGAGGGCGCCATAAGCCATCCAGTTATATTTACCATTTAGATAATTATACGATTTGACGAAATCAGTTGGGCGTCTTGTTATTGTGGTTTAACGCCGATGGATCTCTAAAGACATTTGAAAGATCATTTTTGTGAACATGTTCACAAACCAAATTTGACGAGGGTCGACGGAAAACTGTACCCAAATAAAAGTAATTTTAGCCCCGTCGGAAAATCTAAGCACATATCATTTTTACGTGAACAACTCACCAACAACAGAAACTCTGGAAGATAAAACTCGATGCTGTATTGACAACATAAAAGTAACTTTATTGCAAAATGTGCTTGACAATTTTGTGAAAAGAGCTGATTTTTGAAGATGCGTTAGAGGTGGACATTTGCCCGACATTTTATTCCATTATTAACTTCCATATTTCTATTTTACATTGTCAACAAAAAGTGTATGTTTTACTTCCTAACCTCAAATTTGCCCACCTATAAAATCAATTTTATTTATAATTTTTTTTTTCTTTTGTAAAGGGTTTTTCAACAAGAAATTTGTTTTCTAAAAAAAAATATAAACAAACATTTTAGCGTAAGCTGATTCAAGTTTCTATTGTCTTGCGAAGAGAAAAGTTCGGCAATTATGAATGAAAAATGATATCTGGCAAATGTGCACCGGCGAACAGATGTCGATGCTTTCATCAAAGTTTCTAATAAATTTTTGGCAAAATGGCGGTTCTATTTTGTTAATTACAACATGGACTTTGAGTTTTTAGACCGAAATCGATTCGATTGGCTCCGTATAGACTCCGTCCTTAACATAGTCCCACAAAAAATAATCCAGTGGTGTTAAGTCATATGATCTAGCTGGCCACTTAACTGCTGGTTGTCGTGAAATTATGCGTTGGGGAAATTTGGTTTGCAGTAAATTGATCGTTTCGTTGACTATGTGACAGGTGGCACCGTCCTGTTGAAACTACATATCAGTGATATCCACGTCGTCAATAATAGAAAAAAATTGAGTTGTTAGCATATCGCGATAGCATGATCCATTGACCGTCATCGCATTTCCAGCCTCATCTTTGAATAAAAACGGCTCAATCACGCCTCCCGACCACTTAACACACCAAACAGTGGCACGTTGAGTATGCAAAGACTTCTCAATAAATGCTCTAGGATTTTTAGAAGCTTGCTGACATACTGTGGCAAGTGAAAATGGGCTTCGTTAGAAAAAATTATTTTTTCGGAAAAACCAGCCAGCTGATCCTGAATGAATTAAGCGAACCTACGGCGTTGGAAATGGCCAGTCGGCTTCAATTCCTATACTAGTTAAATTTTTTAAGGCTTTAGAGTCAGTTCCTTACGCAAAATTCACCAGGTGGTGGTTTTGGATAACGCCAATTATTGAGAACGTCTAGCAACGTCTGCTTCAACACTGTGGCTCACGGCTGTGATATTTTTAGTTGAATGACCCGATGGAAAGAGCATTGGGGTTCGTACATTTTGTATTGGGCCTGTTGACTCAAATTTAACAACCAAATTCTTAATAGCGGTCACACAAGTGCAATTATCTTGCCCGAAAATATCATGAATTTTACGTAATGTAACTTTAACAGAACCACCACTTTTTTACAGTGGATTTTAATTATTTTAAAGCGATTAATGTGCGAAATTGAATTCATTGTAACAATTGCCAAATGCATTTACTACGAATATCTCAAAAAACTAAATCCCAACATTATCATATCGTTGCTCTTGCCGCAATTGAAAAACAAACTTCTTGTTGAAAACCCCGATATTTCTAATTTTTTTTTAAAGCAATTATATCCATGTTTAACATGGTTATAAAATTATATTTAACGACAACTAAAACAGTTATTTCTTACACGTGAAAATAAATTGAAAATAAAATAAACTAAACCCCGGATCAAGTGCGTTCAATTCATTCCAATAATTTTATTACTCATTTACTATCTCTCTGTATTTTGTTAAGGAAATTTATCTTCAATTTAATGGCAAACGATTTTATAGATTTTTTTTATTTCTATAATAAAAAAAAAGTATTAAAGAAAGTGTAAAAAAAATAATAAAATAAAAGAAGGAAAAAGTGCAATAAAAATCAGCTTAAAACTGATTTTACTTTTAATTTACAATGTGTAAATTTTTAAGTAAACAAATATCGATTTTGTATAAGTAAAAGTAAATTTTTTTGCACGTAAGAAGAAAAATTTAATATTGAACTTTAAATAATTCTATCGGGTTTTTCAGCAAGAAGTGTGGCAACGCCAACAACATGATAGTTTTGACATTTTGTTTTTTAACATATTCGTAGCAGATGCATTTGGCAATTGTTACAATGAATTCAATTTCGCACGAAAATCGCATTAAAATAATTTAAATCCACTGTAAAAAAGTGGTGATTCTTTTAAAGTTACATTTCGTAACTTTCGAGTCGACAGGCTCGATGTAAACTGCGAACACCAACGCATGTTCGACTGGATCATTAAACAAAAATTATCGCAGCCGTGAGCCACAGTGTTGAAGCAGACGCTTCTCGTCATCCTCAACAATTAAGGTTATCCAAAACCACCACATGGCGAATTTTGCGTCAGGATTTGACTTTGAAGCCTTACAAGCTTCAATTGGTACAGGAATTGAAGCCGAGTGACCATACATATCACCCCAGATTTGCTCAATTAATTCAGGAACTACCGGTTGATTTTTGTGAACATCTTTTTTTCAGACGAAGCCCATTATCACTTGTCAGGGTTTGTTAACAAGCAAAATTGTCGCATTTAGGCTTCTGAAAATCCTAGAGGGATTATTATGAAGCCTTTCTATGATGAACGTATCACTGTATAGTGCGCCCTGTGGTCTGGAGGCATTATTGTGCCATTTTTTCTTCGAAGATGAGACTGGAAATACGGTAACGCTATCGAGATGCGTGATAAGATTTACATCTGTACGTAGCTGAGTAAGCCATAACCACATGGTGGATCATTACCACTGTGGATGAAATGTAGCATCATTCTCACCCTAGAAGGCCTTCAGATACGTATATCCTCCAGCCACTCCTAGTTGCAACTTAAAAAGCCCGAAGCAAGCCCGGAGTTGGAGACTATCCAGCTCCTGGTCCAGAACGCATGAAGCTTAATAAAATTTAAGAACACAATGGCATTTATGCTCACTGGACCTGGACCATTGATTGTGTGCATTGTGAATGATCCGACTTACACGACTCAAACGAGAGCCTCGATACCATAACCACCACGATATTCTCGAAGGGCCAACCTTCGCTCCTACTAGCCTTGAGGAGGGACTGCGCTTTCTTTTACCCCCGTTGGCACATGTAATGAAGGTGAGATTCCGTCAAAACATATCAATGTACCCCCGGGGGAGACGCTATCGCGAGATAGTGTGATTCGTTTTACATCCGCACCTGGCTATGTAGCCTTAATCAGATGGTGGACAAACCACAATTGTATAATTTGGAACGTCATACATACGTCCTAGGAAGCCGAAAACATAATTCTAAGCAACAGAACCACCTAGTTGCAACTTTAATAATTCCAGGGCAGGGCTGCAAACCATCACACCTTGCTAAAGAGTTGGAGACTTTCCTACTCCTGTCCAGAACACATGTCTAGCATGCTCACTGGACTGGATCATTCACTTTGCGTGTCATTATCAGTGAGATGATCCTGGCCACCATAAAAACCGTTATACTGTTATGGGGCCGCGAAACCACAACCACCACGATATTCCCATATAGGGGCCAACCTCAATGATCAATCAGAGAACTATTAAATGTCTAAAGAGACAAATAATGAACTCTGCGGCTCACTGATCCCCGTGGAAATAAAGTAGAGCTTACAGTTGACTCCCTGCCTGTCTTCAGTGGACTGGGCTCCCTTTTTCCCCCAGTTGCACAGCTCTAGATAGCTGTTACGTACTATAAAGACCATAAATGTGACCCCGGGGGCAGACGCTATCGCGAGATACTAACAACTTAATTTTTACCTATTATTGACGACGTGGATATCACGGACATGTGGTTTCAACAGGAAGTTGGCAAATGTCACACAGCCAATGAAACGATCAATTTATTGCCAACGAAATTTTATCGATCGCATAATTTCACAAGAATCAGCAGTTTAGCGACCAGCCGGATCATGTGATTTAACGCCACTGGATTTTTTTTTTGGGACTACCTTAAGGGCTGAATCCATACGGAGCCAATCGAATCGATTTCAGCCTAAAAACTTAAAATCCATGATTTGATTAAGGAAATAGGACCGCCATTTTGTCAAAAATTGATTAAAAACTTTGATAAAAGAATCGACATCCGTCAGCGTGGTCACCGGTGGGCATTTGCCAGATATCATCTTTCATTCATAATTGTCGAAGTTTTCTCTTCGTAAGACAATAACAATTTGAATTATTTTAATCAAAATTTTTTGTTTTATTTTGTTTTACAAAACAAGCTTCTTGTTGAAAACCCCTGTATATTTTATTTTCTGCTTAGACTAAAATAGATTTTTTATGTGTTTTCCTAAAAGCTTGTAATAACATCTTATGATTTGTGTTTTAAATTTAATAACAACTTCAAATGCTTTGTTTTGAACATTAAACTGAAAGGCAATTAGTTGCTGATAACGCAGTCCTCATTTAATACTCGGCAGCTGTTAGCTTTTACCCATCAATTTAAAGTCATGTTAAGACTGCAGTACAAATTTTCTCATTTTTCCAAATTGTTCTCAGCAGATGCTCTTTTTTTAAACAACTTTTTAAAAATAAAAAGTTTATGATTTCATGCTTCTGAATTTTTTTTATGTTTTTGTTGTTATTGTTCTTCAAAACTTTTTCATTTTTGGACTGATTTTCAACACGTTTGTCTCATTAAAAAACTTATGTTTACAAATTAATCTCATTGTAAAGTAAATTAAAGAATTTTAAAATTAAATAGGGGGCTCTCCATACAGGATTAATTTTTACATAAAGCAAAAACCAATAAAAAAATGTTGACATAAAACTTTAAAGGTGTTCCCATAGAAATGTGATTTTGACATATATGACTTTATCTTTTAATAAGCAAAAAGGGACTTTAAATTTACACAAAATGTGTGGTATATATGCGCTAAAATAAAATAAAATGTTTAGGGTATTTCCATAGACACGTAAATTTGACGTATGTGTTAGCTTTTGTACTGTTAGGGGCAGAATTTTGAAATTTGCTGCCAGAGAATAAGCGCTATAATAATATAAAATTACAAGGGTGTTTCCATAGAGACGTGAATTTGGCTTTTAAGGGCTTATTTTTTTAATTATGGGTATGATTTTACGTCATTCCGCGTCAAATTTGGTTTGTAAACATACCAGTTTCGGCTATGTACCATCTTCACACATTTTTCTGTACTGACAGCAAAGCCGCTATTATATCCCTCAAAGGTTTGTTTACCACATTGAAATTAGTCTCTGAATGCCGGGAGCCCTTGACAGAGTATTCTACAGTTATTCTTAAATGGATGAAGGGACATGGAACTACTCTTGGCAATTGTGATGATTGATGAAGGTGCCTTAGATACTTTTTTACGGCACTCCCCTATCTGCGTAGGGTTAGCATATTGCCACTGCTCTTTATGATCTAGCTCAGATGGTCCAACGAGCTGGCTTGTTTGACCGCAAGAACAATCTAGCCCTAATTAGATTGAAAGAAGGTGGTTGCACTGTTGCGGTCAACGCGGGAGCAATCACGTGATTTGGTAGCTGTAGTAACTGAGCAACTTACTAAGAGAATGCTTCCTCCATACAATAATTTTTGCAGAAGCTGTCAGGACAACAAAGATAATTGCCTGTGCCAACACTTGAATGCCTAGGCACGAAACTCCTCGGTCAACGCTATTTTGATAACTTGTCTATTTTTTATCATTGGGACCGGGTAATATCAGTTTATTTTCTATTCTAAAACCGCATTCCGCGACCCTGAGCTTTGTTCCTGGCTAGTGAACCGTACTTCTTACTGCATCTATCGCGCCCACATCCCACTTCTTCTTCTTTCTTTCTTAAGTCTTATTCTCTAAATTTTTTTCTTATCTTTACCTCCTCCTTTACATTCTGATTTTCTTCTTCTCTTTCTTTAAATGCCATTTTTCTATTTCGCAGGTAACACAATGGGATTAGGAAATGGGCTCAAGCGGGCTGTGGAAACACAACAGCCTATTAAACCTAAACTAACCTAGGCAGAATTTTGAAATTTACACAGTAGATATATTACTATAGCCGACATAGCAACAACTAAAAATGAAAGAGTGTTCCAAAAGTTATGTGATATTCTGAAAATTGTCTTTATATTAAAACTGTGATAGGCTGTTACGTCAATATTGCACAGTACTTTTATAACAACGCCCCCATAAATGTAATAAGTAGAAAAACTAAAAGTTTTAATTAAAGGGTCCTAATAGTGATATGATTTTTACCCACGTGGACTTCACTTTGTACCGCAGTAGACACACACTTTAACTTTAAGTCTTTTTATGGCCGTTATAAGAACAAATACAAACTTCTTAAAACCAAATGTAAAGTATAAAGGGTGCTTCTAAAGTTACACAATTTTATTATAAATTGCTAACTTTTTAAAAAATATTAATTTTATTTTAATATTATTTTTGCTATTGTTTAATTACTGTTACTTAATATAATTTTTTTGTTTCTGCAAAGATACTTTTTTGATAATTTATTTTTTAAGAGTACTTTTTAAGGGTACTTTATTGCACGCAAAAGTCAGTTTTTAAGATTTAGTTTTTGGGAGTTGTTTTTTAGAATTCTTTCTTTACTTTTTTTCACTATTTTGACTCTTATCAAGTGCTTCATTTTAAGGTGTATTTACTTTAAACAAATATTTTTACTTCTGTTAATTATTAATTAAATTTCTTTTGGAGATGTTTTTAAAATAATTTTTCTAAAGGCACTTTTTCTAAAGGTACTTTTTTGAAAGGTACTTTTTCCAAACAGATATTTATTTCAAAACAAAAATTTTTAATAAACTCTATTTTAATGGAAAGTTGTTTTAAATGTACTTTCCTAAATACAACATTTTTTAAAAGAGTTAATTCTTTAAAAATATAATTTTAAAAACGTACTTTTTCTAATTTTGGGAGTTGTTTTTTAAGATTTTTTCTTTACTTCTTTTTTACTATTTTGTCAAGTGCTTCATTTTTAAGATGTATTTCTTTAAACAAATATTTTTACTTTTGTTAAAAGTACTTTTTTAATGAAACTTTTTACGAAGTACCATTTTTAAAAGTCAATTTCTTCATTAAATTTCTTTTGGAGATGTTTTTAAAATAATTTTTCAAAAGGTACTTTTTCTTAAGGTACTTTTTTTAAAGGTCCTTTTTCTGAAGGTACTTTATCTTAAGGTGCTTTTTCCAAACAGATATTTATTTCAAAACAAACATTTTTAATAAACTCTATTTTAACGGAAAGTTGTTTTAAATGTACTTTCCTAAATACAACATTTTTTAAAAGAGTTAATTCCTTAAAATATAAATTTAAAAACGTACTTTTTCTAATTTTGGGAGTTGTTTTTTAAAACTCTTTTTTTATTTTTTTTTACTTTTTTGTCAAGTGCTTCATTTTTAAGATGTATTTCTTTAAACAGATATTTTTACTTTTGTTAAAGGTGCTTTTTTAAAGAAACTTTATACGAAGTACCATTTTTAAAAATCAATTTCTTCATTAAATTTCTTTTGGAGATGTTTTTAAAATAATTTTTCAAAAGGTACTTTTTTAAAGGTACTTTTTTAAAGGTACTTTTTCTTAATGTACTTTTTCCAAACAGATATTTATTTCAAAACAAAAATTTTTAATAAACTCTATTTTAATGGAAAGTTGTTTTAAATGTACTTTCCTAAATACAACATTTTTTAAAAGAGTTAATTCTTTAAAAACATAACTTTGAATAATATAATAAATATAGTTATTTGACCTTTTTAATATTTTTTAGTAGTTAATTATTAAGCACTAGGTCATTATTTAATAATAAAAAATAGAGTTTTTAAAAATTTTTTATTAAATAATGACCTAGTGCTTAATAATTAACTATTAAAAATATAATAATTTCTTCAAATTATCTTTGCTGATATCCGTACTTTTTTGAAGATACTTTTGCCAAAAATATTCTTGTTAAAAAAATTTTTTTTAAAGGTACATTTTTGAAAGGTGTACTATTTTTTATAGCATTTTTTCCAAAAAAATACATTATTTATTATTATGTAAAAGGAAACTTAACCACCACTATTATATGTAATTACATATATAACTCCATTTCATTTCTGCTCTGTTTCTAAAAATATGAGAGTATCAAGTTTATTCTCGTGTCAATTGAAACAGACAAATCAAAATATTATATCGATTATATAGATAATCATCGTTAATAAAATAACATTAAAAATAAATAAATTCTTTATAACACCCTGTGGTTCGTTATGTCATTTTTAGCAAATAATATCATTCGACCTATAGAGTATTGTGATCCCTTAATGTTCAAAAGAAAAATGCAAAATAATAAAATAAAACTTTAAGTGTTCTAGGAAAAAATTTATCCCCAAGAATTCATGCGTTATGTTCATAAAATACTTCAAAGACACACACACATGTCATTAATAAATACAAATTGTCTCAAAAGAATATTTGAAATTAATTCGTTTGTAATTTTCTTTAATGATTTTTAATTAAAATGTCATTATGATGTTGTCGTCTAAATCCTCTCGCATGAGCATAAACAGCGAAACAACAAGCAAACACAGGCGAGAAACAAATATAAAAATATAAAAACTCATAAACATGTTGCTGCTCTTCAGCGCAGAGCGCCTAACTACAAACCACAAAATTATTTGATTTGCCGCCATTTTAGTAAACATTAGTCTAGACAAGTGACAAATTAATTATGGAAAATATTCGATAAACCAATGTATTTAAATCGTTAAATCATTTTATCAAAATCGATTACTGTGACGATTAGAAAGTTGCGTGAAAATTTTGAGAGCAACAACGTGCCAACAAAACGCACAAAGGGTCTGTAGGTGAAAGGCGTAAGCATGGACCACAATGTACTGCAAGGTCGGTTGAAAACATTACTACTGCTCAAGAAAGTATTAAAAACAATCCATCAACCTCAATTCGACACTGTGCTCAAGAGCTTGGTCTTCAAAGAACAACTTGGGCCACAATTTTACGTAACGTTTTGCATTTGTTTCCATATAAGATTTTCCACAAGATCATTTACGCCGCCGTACATATGCCATTAAGACGTTACAGCTAGCCCATGACAATCCCGATTTTCATGAATAAATCCTAATGAGTGACGAGGCACATTGTCAATTGAATATATGTGTATAAATAGAATAGTCCGTTCTGGAGAATGGGAAGCCCTAAAATTATTCAAGAGTCACCTTTGCATCCATTAAAAGTCATAGTCTGGTATGCAATTTGGTCAGGTGGAATTTATTTATTTATTGGACCTTACTTCTTTGAAAATGAAAACTGCGTAACGGTAACTATGAATGGAAAGCGATATCGTGATATGATTGAAAACTTTTTAACGCCACAACTGCATGCTTTGGGCTTGATTAACATGTGGTATCAACATGACGGTGCCACATTGCATACAGCCAGGACTACAATGGAATTACTGCGAGACCTCTTTCCGCAACAAGTTATTTCAAGAAACGGTGATGTTGATTAGCCACCACAGTCGCCTGATTTGACTGTTTCGGACTTCTTTTTGTGTGGATATCCGAAAAACAAGGATTATGCCAACAAACCAGAAACGCTCGAGCTACTCAAACAAAATATTCGTGATGAAATTCGTGAAATACCGCGAAAAATGTGTGAGAATGTAATAAAAAAAAGTGTTTAAAAGTGCTTGCATTTGTGAGGCTAATAGAGGCGAACATTTATCTGATATTGTATTCCATACAGAATTGCCAACATTAACATTAATCGAAAATTATAAACAAACAAAGTAGCCTTCCCGAAGAAGGGGAGGATCCCCCGGGGGCTCATTTATAAGTCTTTATGAATTATTTAACTATCTAGACTTGTGTCGTTCGGGGGTATAAGAGAGCTTAGTCGCCTGAAGGCTAGCAGGAAGTTAACTGGAAGTTCCACGTTATTTCCACGGGAATCAGTAAAGCCCCAGAGTTCCGCTAATTGGCTCTTTAGCCTTTTAGCTGTTTCTCTGACTGATTATTGAGGTTGGTCCTTCGAGAGTATCGTGGTGGTTGTATCGCGGCCCCTCATGAATTTGATTAGGAGGCCAGGATCATCTCACCTTTACTAAGAACATAACGTGATAATATTTACATCTGTACCGGGCTATGGAGCCTTAATCAGATGGTGGTCAAACCACTGTGAGTTGAAAGCAGCGCCACTCATGCCCTAGGAGGCCGAAGTCTAATTCTAGCAACAGGTCCCTCCTAGTAGCAATTTTAATGATTCCAGAGCAGGGCTGCAAACCGCCACTCCTTGCTGAAGAGCTGGAGACTTTTCAACTCCTGTCCAGAATACACGTCTAGCATGCTCACTGGACTGGATCATTCACCTGTGGATGTTATTATTTTCAAGATGATCTGGCCACCATAATCATTCATGCTTGGGGCCGTGAAACCACAACCGCCACGATACTCCCATATAGGGGCCAACCTCAATAATCAGCCAGAGAACTATTAAATGTCTAAAGAGACAAATAATGAACTCTGCGGCCATTAATGATTCCCGTGGGAATAGAGTGGAGTTTCCAGTTGTACCCCAGCTGACTTCAGGGGACTGGGTTCCCTTTTTCCCCCAGTTGCACTGTGTCTAGATAGTCGAAGTTCTATAAAAACCATATATGTGTGCCCCCGGGGGGTAGCTTTACTAAGAACATTAGGTAAATGTGTTCTGGACCAGAAGTTGGATAGTTTCCAACTCTTCAGCAAGGAGTAGTGGTTTGCGACCCTGCTTCGGAACCGCTGAAATTGCAACTAGAAATAACCTGTTGCTAGAATTAGTCTTCGGCTTCCTAGGGCGAGAACGACGCTGCTTTTCATCCACAATGGAATGACCGCCATCTGATTATGGCTTACAGCTAAGTGCAGATGTAAATCTTATCACGCATTTCCGGAAGAAACCCCAACCACTACACCTCCAAGACCATGGATTTCAGTTTTATATTTGATTTTTGGTGGACAAAAAAGTTAAAATACTTCTTCTGACAGGCTTGTAACTCTTGAGCCTTGAATGCCCTTAAAATTAGGTGCTGTCCGTCTGTTGATTGTATCTTGACTTGTGCTGTTGCTAAAAATACAGATGCTGCAGAATCTTTGTTAGCCATTGATGATATGGTTGAAGTGTTTTCACTTTCTTCACTAAGATGAAGAGTTTTATGACGACCTTTTCCACAACAGAAGCATTTTATTTTGCTGGAGCAACATTAATTGTTTTTATCCTCAATGCACATTGAAGCTTCATTTAATCCTCGCACAGCGCTCGCCGTTCATACCAAACAAACAGCCAGCAAAGACGGAAGGAAATGACAACAAAATTTAGAAATATATGATAAAGAAAATGCCGCAATTATTGTTAGTGGCTGTAGTTGGTTGCCTGTCGTTCTTGTTGTAACTAGACAATCTTTGTGTTACAGTTTGTTAAACAAACAAAAAAGTTTTTTTGTTGCATTGTAACCATTGAGACAATGATCTTTTTGAAAATAATTGTTTGTTTGTTTGTTTGTTTATTATTTTATTTATATTTGTTTTTATTCACAATTGAATTTATGTTTATCATTTTATTTTCCTTGTGAATAATCCACTCGGTGTTCTTGTGTCTTTTTGTTTTTTGGAGAATTCCTTTTCGAACAATTAATGCCGATGTGATCATTAAATTTTTAATTTTAAGAAAATTATATAAATTGAATTTACTTGAGTTTTTCTTAGTGTTCATTGAAATATTTGAATGTTCATGTTTTCCATCATTTTTATGTGGATCATTTATTCTGTATTCTGTTTTTTTTTTGTTCTTTTTGTTTATATTTTGCTAAATTTAAAACATTTCTTCATTTTATTTATTTATTGAAATTTTAGCAGTTTTTTTTAATTTCGACAGATTATTTTTGAAACATTTTTAATTGATGTGTGTTTTTTTTTGCAATCGGCTAATGCCGCAAGTATAACCGGCTCCATATAATACAGTACCTCGATTACTGCAAATACTTAAACACGTTGGCAGACAAGAGCCACTGCTTTAATATGTTACCCAACAAGAAGAGTCCCATTTTTGATTTTTTTTGGTATTGACACTAACCTATTACTGGAGCACTCTTTTAATCTGTCCTGTTTTTAAACTACTTTTCAAAAATGTTTGTTTTTGGAAAATACTTTGCTTAAAAGGGGACTTTTTAAAGGTACCTTTAAAATTTACTTCTTTCAAAAGAATAAAAGTTACGGTTTGCGAAATATGTTTTTACAAGCGTTGTTTTTTATTAACATTTTTCGGTTGCTTTTTTAAAAAGTGTTTAAAAGTTACTTTTTAAAAGTGTACTTTTTCACAAGGTACTTTTTCCAAAAGTCCTTTTTTAAAAATTGCTATTTCAAAAAGTACTTTTTCGAAAGCTACTTTTTTAAAAATTTACTTTTTCACAAGGTACTTTTTCCAAAAGTACTTTTTCAAAAAGTAATTTTCCAAAAAGTAATTTTTCAAAAGCTAATTTTTTAAAAGCTACTTTTTCAACAGAGACTTTTCAAAAATTGCTCTATTAAAAAGTACTTTTTCCAAAAAGTACTTTTTCAAAAGCTAATTTTTTAAAAGCTACTTTTTCAACAGAGACTTTTCAAAAATTGCTCTATTAAAAAGTACTTTTTCCAAGGGACTATTAAAAAGTTATCCTCTTGAAAGGTACTTTTACAAATAACCCTTTTTTAAAGCCAGTATTTAAGAAAATCGAATTTAAGGTTACCTCTTTGCTACTTTGCTTTGCTAATTTGTCAAAATTACTTTCTATATACGTACTTTCTAAATCGGTACTTTCTAAAAAAATCGGTTTTTAAAACAGTTTCAAGTTACTTATTCAAAAAGTATACTTTTACATAAAAGAAGCATTAGGTCATTAATTGTAAAAAGATATTAGCTTTATCTTTATCTTTAGCCTTTCCAAACGGATAGATTTCTAAAAAGTACCTCTTTAGATAAAATATATTTATATGTAGATGCTTGCTTAAATGTTAAGTTATCAAACTAAACTCTTTTAAAAGGTATTTTTTTAAGGACTAACACTGTTGTAATTTTTCCTAAATATTTTTTACAGTTCTTTTTTTTTTGAGGTACGTTTGTCAACGCTTTATTTTAAATGGGTACTTTTAAAGTAAATACATTTTTTGTTGTTTAAAAGGTATTTAATTTTAAACGGATTTTTATTTAAAGTAGCATTGATTAAAGCAATTTTTTATAGTTTTCTTTCAAAAGTAATTTGCTAGCCGTACTTTTTCTCAAAGCACTTTTTGTGAAGGCTTTTTTTTCTGAAGGTACTTTTTTCGAAACGATACTTTTTTAAAAGGAAATTTTTAATTCCATTTTAATGGAAACTTGTTTAAAAGTTACTTTCTTGAACACAACATTCTTGACAAGGTACTTCTTTTTAGCAAGTGCTTTTAAAATATTTTTTCTAAAAACAGTACTTTTTTCTTGTTACTTTTTCTATAGTCAGTTTTTCCCAAATGATGCATTTTTAAAAGATATTTTTTTAATTAGTCTTATTATAATGGAAGCTTGTTCTAAAAGTAGTTTCTCTTAAAACAACATTCTTAAAAAAGGTACTTTTTTAAAAAGTACCTTATTTAAAAGCTATAAACTTTCAATTGGTTTTTTTTTTGAGGTTGGATCGTTAAAAACAATTTTTCATAGTCCTCTTACAGAGGTACTTTTTCTAGCGGTAGTTTTTTTAATTACTTTTTCGGAAGGTACTTTTTTCCGATACTTTTTTTAAAGAAAATTTTTTAATTAATTCTTTTTGTGAAAACTTGTTTTAAAGTTACTTTTTTTAACACAACATTTTTAAAAATGCACTATTTTAAAAAAACATTCTTTTAAAGGTACTTGTTTTAATAAGTCCTTTTAAAATACTTCTTCTAAAGGCACTTTTCTAAAGGCACTTTTTCGGTTCTTTTTTCCTAAGATACTTTTTTTAGTCATATAGTGGTCTTTTATCAAGTGTTTTTAAAATACTTTTTCTAAAGGCAGTACTTTTTCTGTAGGTACTTTTTCCCAAATGATACTTTCTTGAAACGACAATTTTGAGTTAGTACTATTTTAATGGAAACTTGTTTTAAAGTTACTTTTTTAAAACAACATCCTTAACACGGTACTTCTTTTAACAAGTGTTTTTGAAATATTTTCTTACTAGTAGTAGAAGTAGTAGGAGTTTTAAGATACTTTTCTAAAGAAACGTTTCCGCAACTGATACTTTCTTAAAACGCAATTTTTTAAGTAGTTCAATTTTAATGGAAACTTGTTCTAAATGTACTTTTTTTAAAAACAACATTCTTAAAAAGGTACTTTTTTTAACATTCTTAAAAAGGTACTTCTTTTTTAAAAAGTGCTTTTAAAATACTTTTTGTAAAGGTAATTTTTTAAGCGGTACTTTTTCCGGAGGTACTTATTTTTAGAGAAAATTTTTCAAAGTTTTCTTAAAGACGTACTTATTTTTTAAGGTACTTTTTCCCCAAAAATACTTTTTTTTAAGAAAAAAATTTTATTATTTTTTTTTTTAATTTAATAAATTTACTTTAACTTCTTCTAGCAGTCCTTTTTTCCTAAGATACTTTTTTTAGTCGTATAGTGGTCTTTGACCAATATGAAACTATTTTTTCTGAAGGTAGTACTTTTTCTTAAGTTGCTTTTTCTGTAGGTACTTTTTCCCAAATGATACTTTCTTGAAACGTCAATTTTTAGTTAGTGCTATTTTAATGGAAACTTGTAGTATTTTAAATACAACATTCTTAACACGGTACTTCTTTTAACAAGTGGTTTTAAAATATTTTCTTACTCGAAGTAGTAGTACTTTACCTTAAGATACTTTTCTGCAGATACGTTTTCCACAATGATACTTTCTTGAAACGTAATTTTTTAAGTAGTCCTATTTTAATGGAAACTTGTGCTAAAGGTACTTTTTTTAAAAACAACATTCTTAAAAAGGTACTTTTTTAAACATTCTTAAAAAGGTACTTCTTTTTTAAAAAGTACTTTAAAAATACTTTTTGTAAAGGTAATTTTTTAAGCGGTACTTTTTCCGGAGGTACTTATTTTTAGAGAAAATTTTTCAAAGTTTTCTTAAAGACGTACTTATTTTTTAAGGTACTTTTTCCCCAAAAATACTTTTTTTTTAAGAAAAAAATTTTTTTAATTATTTTTTTTTTTTTAATTTAATAAATTTATTTTAACTTCTTAAGCGATTTGTTTATATTGTGCCCAAAAGGTCGTTTTTAAAAAAGTACTTTTTTTAAGTTATATTTTAAATATCTAGTTTCTAAGGCATTTTCTGGAAAAGCATATTTTAATTCCACAAATTAGATTTTCCAATTTATGAAAAGCCTTTTTAAAGCAAAAAATGGGAAAAATTTTAAATGTTTTTAATTTCCATAAATTAATTTAAATTTATAAAATTATGCAAACTAACCTGTGTTCATATTTCCACAGCATGTAAAAAATAATGCCCAGCAGCAATATGGCGGCTAGCAGAGAAGCTTCCCATTTAGCGGTTGTTACATTGCAAATATCTGTACCCAATTGCTCAAAAATCGTTTCGCCTTTTTCGTTATCACAATTAATAATTAAAACCATATTTTTTATTATTTTCTTAAAGGCTTAACACAATTCCTTGAATTTTATTCTTTTAATAACGTAAACTATTTTTCTGTGTTATTGGAAAAGCGAATGATTATTTATTAACATCACTAATCACAATTATTCGATTTGTTGAATTTAAAATTTTAATTTTTTGTGTAAACAAGTTGAAAGCGATTTCTCCACATTTTAAAATAATAATGTTTTGAAATAAAACATTTAGTTTAAACAATTCAAATACTAAAATTAAATTATTGCCAACCAAATTTGTTTGAGCAGAGTAAAAATTTTCACATTAAAATTTCAATTTTTCTTCACTGATAATTAAGTACAAATTTTCAATATTTTGAAATGCTCGCATACATATTTTAAAGGGAAACATGTACAATTTTAATAACAATTTGTTTTTAATTTTGAAATTGTGTTTTTTTTTTCTTAATTTTCTTATTTTATTCACAAGCACAGATCGTTAAAATTTGTATTCAAAACTTTGTGTTAACGTCGCTCGCTTTTAATTATTTTTGAAGGCAACAACTGCTGCCACCGACTACTAAAAATCATCTGAAAATATTGAGAAACAAAATTTAAATATTTTTTGTTTTTTTTTTGTTTGAAATTCACGCAGTAATTCAAGTTATACTCTTAATATGTCCAGCATTTTCAATATTTGTTTGTGGCTGCTATTTGTTGTTGTAGGAATAAATGAAAAATATATTAGGGAGAAGCGTGGTGGTTCTGCTATTTCAATTGCTTTCATAAAATCCCCTTTTCATAATATTTTTAGTATTTTTCTCTTCTTTAATCTGCTTTTCTTCAAAACATGACTTTAAAAAAAATCTTTTTTTTTTTATCTTTTTGTTTTTTTTTTAAGAAAATTTCCAAAAAAACAAGTTTTTGAATCGTTAAATTCATGATTTACATTTTTATTCCTGTAAAACAAACAGGGTGATCTTTAACTGTCTAATACTTAAACAGTTAAGAGAAAGAGTAAAACACTCAACGAAATAGCTGCTTATCATAAAACATTGAATGGCAACATTTCCACTTCTTAAAAGTAACAAGAAAAAATCGTCAAGAATGAGATCAGTCTGGTAATAAACATGAGAATCAATTAAAAGTTGTGAGTAGAGACTCTCTTCATACAGAGTGTCCGCCAGGAAGGTATACTACTTTGTTTTGCCGCCATTTGGGTAAACATTTGTCGTGAAAGTTCATGTTTGGTAGTCGTGAAGTAGACACGTGGAAAATTTATTAAGGAAAAATATTCGATATTCAAAGTCAGTCATCGATTACTGCGACGATGAGAAATTTACGTGAAATTTTTTTGAGAAACAACGTGCCAACAAGAATACACGAAGAAAGGTAGTGCGTGATTTGATTTACATCTGCACCGACGTATAGTCATAATCAGATGGTGGTCAAACCACTTGGTTGATTGGACATCACCCACGCCCTAGGAGGCCATCGAATACGTATATCCTCCGGTCACTCCTAGTAGCAATTTCGAAAGCCCGAAGTAAGCCGCAGCCTTCACTCCTTGCTAAAGAGTTGGAGACTTTCCAACTCCTGGTCCAGAACGCATGAAGCTCTTTTTTATCAAGAACACGACAGCATTCATGCTCACTGAACCTGAACCATTCATTGTGTTAATTTAAATGATCCGACCCACAAACTCTCACGAGGGTCAGAAACCACAACCACCACGATACTTCCATATAGGGGCCAACCTCAATAACCAGTCAGAGAACAGCTAATTGTCTCAAGAGACAAATAGAGAACTCTGGGGCAACTGATTCCCGTGGAAATATGTGGATTGTCTAGGTGACTCCTACTAGCCTTTGAGGGGCCTGGGCTCCCTTTTACCCCGCAAGACACCAGTCCAAATGGAATAGTAGGTTCCAAAAAGACTATCATGTGCCCCCGGGGGGAACAAAGAAAGGTAGGTAGGTGATATGGAAGAGCTTCTTCCACAAGACCATTCACGCCACCGTATAGAATGCCAATAGGGTGTTACAGCTCGCCCATGAAGAAATCATAAGAAGCGACGAGGCATATTTTCGTTTGAATGGATGTGTAAATAAACAGAATAATCGAATGGGAAACCCAGGCCCTTAGGCGTCCGCTTTTTTCACAAAAAAGTACCTGTTTCAACAAAACTTTGCTTATCTCCGCAATGCAGTGCCGAATTTTACCTTTCAGAGCGTTAGTTGTTTGTGAGTTGTTGACGCAAGCTTGGCCTTTTAAATTGCCTCAGAGAAAATAGTCCAGCGGCGTTATAATACAAAAACGAGGCTTTCAATTGACATCGAGAAATTATACGAACGAGAAAGAAAACAGGCAACAAATAAATTACTTGGGTGGCTTGTGAAGCCGTCTTGCCGAAGCCAAAGGTCTTTGATGTCAACATTAGCCAAGAGTAGCTACAAAATATTGTATATCAGGGCGTGGTAGCGCAGAGAATACACAGTGGCGCGTTTCATTGTTCAGTTTCGAAAAAATATGGAGTAACGCCTGGCCATAAATCTCACCATACAGTCACTTTCTGTGGATGACTGTGGATTTTGTTAACCCCATATTCGACAATTTAATGGCCTAATTAAAAACGAATCTTATCAATCACTAAAAATGTTGTTGCTTTAAAAATGCGTTGTTTTAGTTCAGTTTTTCAAACAGCCAGTTCACAAACGTTTAACGCAAACTATACTTACATGTCTTTAATTCTGGAACGAGTTGAACTTTAAAAGCACGAAGTGTGCAAAGTGCTGGTCAGAATGTGACAGTTAGTAGTGACCGCTGCAGAGCCATAATCTTTTCGTTCATCAATTGAACATCTATGCACGAGCTGTGATTTCAACGAAACGACGCAACATATGACACAGCTAAAGCCACAATTGATTTATTAAAGAAAACGTTTCGCAACAGCATAGTTTCACGTTTCAGAACCGTTGTCCTCCAAAATCGTACGATTTAATGCTAAAAGTCACTAGTCTACGCCGGCAAACCCAAAAATGTTTGTTTTTAATTCTTCCTCTCAACATCCTTCCCGGCTGCTTGTTTGTGAATGGCGAGCGCTTTCGATCGGATTCATCATTATTGCTGTGTGTCTAACTGAGGGTGTTTTCCTTTTGTTTGTGTTTATGATTATGATACGTGGACCAGACACCCCCCGGGGCACATATATTTGGTCTTTATAGAAATTCGACTATCTAGACACAGTGCAACTGGGGAAAAAGGGAGCCTAGTCCCCAGAAGTCAGCAGGGGTACAACTGAAAACTCCACTTTATTTCCACGGGAATCAGTAATGCCCGCAGAGTTCATTATTTGTCTCTTTAATAGTTCTCTGGCTGATTATTGAGGTTGGCCCTTATATGGGAGTATCGTGGTGGTTGTGGTTTCGTGGCCCCATAACAGTATAATGGTTATTATGGTGGCCAGGATCATTTCGCCGTTAATGACACGCTAGGTGAATGATCCAGTCCAGTAAGCATGCTAGACATGTGTTCTGAACAAGAGTTGGAAAGTCTCCAACTCTTAAGCAAGAAGTGATGATTTGCAGCCCTGCTCTGGAATCATCGAAGTTGCAACTAGAAAGTGCTGTTGCATAGAATTATAGCTTCGGCTACCTAGGACGAGCATGACGTTCCAAATTATGCAGTGGTTTGATCCACCATCTGATTAAGGCTTCATGGCCAGGCGCGGATGTAAATATAATCACACGATACGTGGACCAGAAATACTGACTCGCCAGTACATGGCTTGATAATGATGTATTCACATCACATTTAACCTTCTCATCCCCCCGGGGGCACATTGATATGTTTTGACGAAATCCCACAGTCATTACATTTGTCAACGGGGATAAAAGGTAGCCCAGTCCCCTTCAAGGATAGCAGGAGCCAGCTGGACAATTCCACTAAATTTTCACGGAATGCAGTAAAGCCCCAGAGTTTAGCGATTTGTCTTTTTAGCCTTTTACTCTGACTGATTATTGAGGTTGGCCCGTCGTGGTGGTTGTGGTTGCGAGGCTCTCGTTTGAGTTGTGTGGGTCGGATCATTCACAATAAACACAATGAATGGTCCAGGCCCAGTGAACATGATTGCGGTTGTGTTCTTAAATTGTATTCATGCGTTCTGTGCCAGGAGTTGGATAGTCTCCAACTCTTCAGCTAGGAGTGAAGGCTGCTCCGGGGTTTTGAAGTTGCAACTAGAATTGACTGGAGGATATACGTATCTGAAGGCCTTCTAGGCAAGGATGACGCTACATTTCACCCCCAAGGGTATGGCTTACACAGCTAGGTAAACACGTAAATCTTATCACCTATGAACCTTCTCATTTGACTAAATCCCCATCAGTCGTGGCGAGCCATTTTTAAAACAGTAGGAAATGGTAAAGAAAAATGCATGCTACCCAAATTATAAATCTACTCTTTCTCACAGTCTAGTTATAATGCGTGCATGTGTTGAGAGTTCTGTATGCGCTCTTGAAAATTTTCTTTTGAGAAATATTTTTGTTTGAAATTTTATATTTTTGTTATACAAAATAGAACTGCAGACAGCAGGCAGATGTTCATAAAATTTGCATTTTATTTTAAAAACAAAAAGTATTTTTTTTACTTGTTTTTAAGATTTTCATATAATTTGTTTATGGACTTGGCTAAGTTTAGGAAAAGTGATTACATTTTTTGGCTTTTTGTATAAACAATTCATAAGATCTCGTAGCCAAAGCCACCACTTGTATAATTCCGGTTCTTTTTTTTCTTGTTTGCTTCGCGATTTGTTTACAAAATTCTTAATTCATTTGTTATTTTTAGTTTTTCTTTTTGGTTGAGATATTCGCATGACTCCTGCGTGGCAATGGGCATAATTTTAATATTTTTGTTTTGGTTAATTGTGCACAACAAAACTGAAATAAGAGAAGGTTTGCTTACATGTGATACATGTGATAATGGGTACCGCCAGTTAATTTATAGTTGAAACCAGTAATGCCTGCAAAACAAGAAGCAAATAGTCAGCAAATTTGAGGTTAGTATGTAAATTGTCTTCATATACCCTCTTTTTTGGCAACTGCACCTTTAGAGTTACCATTGTTAAAAAAGAAATATGGGAATTAATAATGGAATATGATAATTCGAGGAAATGTCCACCTCTAGCAGGTCGTTAGATCTCCTCTCTTTTCAAAAAATTTTAAAGCACATTTTGGAACAAAGCTTTGCTTATCTCTTTTAGAACTCTCACTCGGTCTTTTAAAAAGCCTCATGTAAAATAATACCGTCGTCAGCAAAACGAAACGGCCAATTGACATCGCCAAAATGGGAAATTACGCAAAACTTTCTCATGCAATAACTGAATTGCTTGGGTGGCTGTATGGTTTGTGGCGCTGGTTTGATGAAACCAAAGATCACTGATGTTACATTAGCCAATTGTCTCCACAAAGAATTGCTTATCATGGTTTGATAGCACAACAATACACGATAACCGTGTTTTCTTACTCATTTTCATATAGTCAGATTGAGAGCCGTATGTCTCTAACCGATCATCATACTATTTATACCCCCTATATCCATCCAAAACTGGAATACAACTCTCATGTATAAGCCGGCGCGCCAAAGCCGTTTTTGAAGTTGCTCGACCACGTACAGGAGAAAGCCATGAAGCGCATTCGAGACAGTAGAGTATTCAACAATTTTGATTCTCTAGAGCATCAACGCAATGTGGGATGTATTTCACTGGTTACTACAATGGTAAGTACTCTAATGAAATTAGGAAACTTGTTCCCGTTAATCGCACGTTTTCACATTTAACTCGATTTTCGCATCGAGCGCATCCATTTGGGATTGATTTTTCAGTGAATCGCACTACGCATTACAGGGAAAATTCGTGTTTTAGCAGAACAGTTCGTATGTGAAATAAACTCCCTCCAGAGATCTTTCTCTTCACTTTCAACGCAGAAAAGTTCAAATTGAATGTCGACAACACCACTCCCTCTTTCCTCCTCCGCATAACCTAGTTTCCTAGTTCTGGCACATGTATAGGAGTCATCCCCTAATTGCTGGTCCGAGAGCAAAAAAAAACCTGACGGTAGTCTTACTACGGTGGTATCTATCAACGCCCCCAAAGTGTATTAATTACACCAGTTTACAATATCAGAAGCACAGCAAGCAGAGCCATGTTCCGAATTTTTTGCTTGGGAGCCGGTCACTATCTAAAGTCTTGTTGCCCCGCAACAAGAAACGAATTTCTGTTGCAGTAGAACAGTACATCGAATTGGAAAAGTCAAACTTTTCCCAGGTTTGGATTTAAGCCACAGGCATGACGTTACTCCCCGAAGGACCTCACCAATAACCAGTATAGAACCGTAGTCTTGTAAACTACTAGTTTCCGTAGTAGCAGTTAATAAATCACCGGTCTGACTTCGATGGTACAATTTTTCTAGTTTCAATCTTCTACTAACCTAGGCGACTGATGCTACTTTTTGCCCCCAGAAGCTTATGTCATAATGGTGGCTTTACAATGTAAGTACGGTGGCGAGAAAAAGAAAAAACTCTTCAGAAAGAAGGCACCATGCAGAAGGCAAACGACATGCTGCAAGCCTTTGCCATGGAATTTGAGCGTTTGGTGCAGCTGACTTACCCACGTTAACATCATGCATTCCTAGATCAGTTTAAGACTGAAGCATTTGTGATGAATGGCATAAGAGATCCAGATATTAAATATGCGAATTGCGGTGTGCAGTTATCATCCTTTGCACGAATCATCTTGTACGCACTAGCCCCGGAGGCTACAAATGTCATTTCAATGCAGTCTTGAGGCTGAAACGCAATACTGTAGAAACAAAAGAAGCCTTATAAAAGAAGTGATCGATCAGCAAACATACAGGGACTTATGGAAGGACAAATAGTTCAAACATTTAACTACTACACAAGAGAGGATTGTCTCTTAAATTGTAAGCCCACCATATAAGGTGATCAAGAAAATAAATGAGGCTTGCCAGATACAAAGATATCATAGTCCGAGATCCAAAAGAAGTGATTCACCTAGAACAGTTGGCCAATTATGGCCAAGATGATGTTGAGCCTGGTCGGAACGAAATGCTACTATGGTGTGGTTTTTTCATGGCTGAGGAATCATAGTTATCAAAGAATTCTTTCGCTTTGTGGGAAAGTGCTCCAGGCGTAAAATAGTAATAAAAATAAAAAGAATAATTTCCTGGCCTATATACTGGGTAATTCAAATAACATTTTGTTACTGGTTCTATCAAATCGAGGAGCTTTCTTGGTATTTAAGTCATTTATTAACCTTTCAATTTCTCTTAGCTCAAACCTTAGGGTAACTTTTGGATTAACATCGGTAGGTGGGAGCTCAGCTACATCAGTCGAGACATGCGGGGTAAATACTTTTTTTTTAATGAGCAACAAATAAATTGCCCTTTTTCGTTATCACTTCTTGCCCAGCCTCCGCAAAAGGTTCGTAAGGGCTTACGTATGACTGGTCTTTTAAAGTTCTTACATACACGCCAAAAAGATGCTTTATTATTTTTATGTCTTTACTCAACGATGTTTTTACTTCAACTAACTTTATTGGCCAGCAGGTGGTGCTTATATATCTAGTTTGAACGGTTCTCGCATATAATTCTACTTTAACATTATCACATATTGTTGTTGTCATCATCGTTTAGTGTATGCGTCGGTTTGGCTGAGTGTTTTTGCTTTGTTGTGTGTTAGTTGCTTTTGTTTTCTGTTATTTAACTTCTTTCCTGGAATTATCAAAAAGCATGTTGTTGTTGTGTTGTGTATATAAGATTTCTTAAGGCCCGGTTAGCCGAACGTTCACGTTACCTAATGTAATGTAATGTAATGTAATGTAAGAAACGTTTGTTTATAGCTTATGAAAACAATGCAAATGCTTATGCAAATGAAATGTCACGTTGACGGAACCGATGAACCTGTATAAAATATAATTTGCTAACGTTTTTACATGATATTTGTAAAGCAGTGATGGGACTACTATTTTGTTGGGTTGTATTCTGGCCGAAATTCTCTTTTCGGTACTTTTATAGATAATGTATATTATTAAAGAATTTTCGAGTTTTCAAAGTCTAAAAACGTAATATTTTGATAGTAATGACTTTTTAAAAAAAATCAAATACCATTGAATGCAAATAAATCTCAAATTGAATTATATATCCAATTAGATGTAACAGTTAATTATTTTGAATAAAAAATTTAGCATGTCAGTTTAGACATACAAATTTGTTATTTTGGCACTAACATAGTACATATTTTTAAAAATATTGCAAATTTGCACGTCAAAAGCTTTGTTACGTATACATTGCGATATATGTACGAATTTATATTCGCATATAATATATAGACATACGTACGTATGTTTATTTCAAACTTCAATTTTTACACGAATTTTTGGAAATATAAAAAAAGTTTTTGGTTAAAAAAGTACATAGTATGAGTTTGGTACGTTTTGTGTAAAAGCATTAAACCATTCGGTGTTGGTATGAAATTGCCCCCTCATTTAAGAAATATTGCGCCAATTTAACTCTTATATGTAGCGCTGTTTGAGTAGATCTGCGGCTATGTGTTGCAAAAGAACGCATAGGCCTATCACCATTATTTCCGAGCTCCTGCCGCCAGCCTCCTTCTTGGATAGTACCGTCTTCAGCTTCTTTATCAACGTAACTTGAAGGGCAATACCAGCGTTTTTGATCGTTTAGCATAACAAAGTTGTGTAACACGGTAACCCTCCGAGTACGAAAGAGCCTGTAAATTAATATCAGGGTTCAGAATTTTTCATTTATGAACATTCAAAAATCAACATTCATGATATTTTTCATAAATGAGAAATCTTAAATTTTATATTTATTTTTCACACTCATAAACGAACAACAAATTATGTTCTGGTTATTTTCATACATGAATGCGAACAACAAGAATTATTAGTCTTATTCATATGTGATAAATGATAAATTAGCTACTTCTCATTAATGTTATTTTTCATAAATGTACATGTTCATATATGAACGTTGAAATTTTATAAAATTTCTCATAAATGAACGTGAAAAAATTTTCTACCTACGATCGCAGTTTACCGTAAAATGTAGTAAAAACACATGGGTACATAGTAACTCAAAATACAACATTGCAATATATTCTAAAAGAACAACATTTTTTTTCCTGCATACGCCGACAATTGCGCATTATCAAATATGTGCGTTTATGTACGCGAATGCTTAACGCACATATTTTTACGACCTTTTCATTTATGAAAAATTATCAAAATTGTAAATATTCAAAAATGAACACTTGTGTGTTTCTCATTTTTTCACTTATAGATAGAAAGAAAAAAAATAAATCGTCGCATTCAGAAATGAGAAAACACAAAATAATTTGTAGTCTCTCACACATGTTTGAGAAGAAGCGGCTAATAAATGAAATGTACATATTCATACATGTATGAACAGTGAGTGAATACTTCGCTACTCTGATTAATATTCTTTTCCTTGCATCCAAATTTAACCCAAATTTGAAATATTCCTATAACAAATGTGGTTAACAATTTTTAAAATATGAAACACATTGGGATCACAACCTGCATCACTTTGGCTACCGTACCCACACTCAGAGATGTAAACATGTACTTCGCATTACATGCACCCATCAATACCAAGCTAAAATATTTCTTGTAGTTGTAATACATAGAGCCGGAATTGGAGGGACACTTTATAGCAACGTGTTTCCCATCTATCGCACCAACACAATTCGGAGTATCCCACATCGAAGAAAAATCTTGTTCAATATCTTGGTATTGACTTGTTGTTGGCTCACTCAGGTAGATTGGAGATAAAACGCGCCAAATTATTTCGCAGGTTTCCAGCACAATACCTCGCATTGTAGATTTTCCAATCTTGTGGCTCCAAGCTACTGCAGTGAGCATCCATACCCCAAATATCTACAAGAAAGCATACTTAATTATTTCCATTCCCGATTTCAATTTTAATTACTTACAGCATGGTGACTTCTAATCTCTCTTCTGCACCAATTCTTTGCCCTGGTCTTACCAGATCACCACGTACTAGATTCAGCAACAAATCAAACATTTTACGATTCATTCGCGTATGTTTAAAAAATTGTTCCTCATCGAACTTTTCATTTTTAAAAACACTTTCTTATTGTAGGCCGAACACCCCATCTTCTGCGGCGGCATACACGTTTCGCTTTATTTTTCTTCAACATATACACTAAATTTAAGAAGCTTAGGTCAATAAATAAATCCTCACACTCCGTTGCAAAATAAAATAAAATTTCACCAACAAAACGCGAATCACAATATCGTTGTACAATATTCTATTTATATTTATTTTATTGACGTTTGACACGTTTTTAACGTTTCTATAACTACACTAACGTCCGTACGTTACAGTACGGTACGTTTTTCACGTACAAACGTTCGGCTAACCGGGCCTTTAGAATTTGCTAAGTGGCAAAAAAAGACACAATAGGTCATTTTGTTTAATTTTTTTTAGTAATAATATTTAATTTTTTGAATCAAATTATTTTTTAACTTGAATTTTCTGAAACAGTTTTTGCTGCGCATACCTTCCCCTACTTTAAAAATAAATTTTTAATGTTGCCTTTTGTTTTAAACTACTTTTCACTTCACTTATTAATTAGAGCATTAATACAAATTTTAAAGAAGAAGTCGGTTTATTAGTTGCACACAGCTTGGGACTTTATTTCTTTACGAACCATTCAATTGACCCTTTTCTCGAACACCACTTTAATCAGTCAACATTTTATGGAAGATTCGAAGCAGTTGTAATTGTTGTTGCTGCAATTGAAATCGCTGAAAATTGTTGTTTTTGTATAAGAAAATATTTTATAAACAGAAATATAAAAAAAAACCAAACAAAACAATGAAAAAGGCCTTCTCATTCTCATTCATACATACTCCCATACATTCTCTTTCACACATACACTTGCACTCATTTTAGAAATAATCAAAAGTAAATAAAGAAATTTTCTCTTCACAATAATTTCATTCAATTTTTATAGAAAATTATTATTCTATTTTAAAATTAAAAAAAGAAAAAAATCATAAAAATAAAACTTTGTTTTTACTTTCTTATCAACTCGGCTAAAGGCGAAATAAAGAAGAGAAAAAATAAACAAAAAATATTTCCACAATATTTTGGTTCATTTTCCATAAATTTTTTATATTATTTTAATGCATTTGTATTTTGGTACTTCACCATTATAATTCCAGTTACTGTCTTGTTACAACATATGAGCAGCTAATGCAAAAAAATAAATTTGGTCCTTCCTTTTTTTTTCTTGTTTTAGCAACAAATCCAAGTTGAAAGCATTTTGCCACAAAAATCTCTAAAATTCTTACATTTTAAATGACGATACAAAATTTGAAATGCACCATCAAAACCATGAGAGACGACTAAAGATATAAAAAAAAGAAAATAAATTTTATACAAAAATCCTTAAATTAACTTGCTTATACATGCAAACAACTTTAGTTTAACACGTTTTGCTGATGATTTCCCACAAAAAAGTAGCAATTGAAGATAGACATTCTGTAACTAGAAAACTTAAACCAATATAAGGTAGACAACGAATCAATAAATACTCTAATTAATTAATCATTATATACATATTTTCTTAAACATTCCATAGTCAATTGAGCTTTATCCCGGTATACTCCATTATTTTGCCATTATTTTGCCGTTATTTTGGTCTACATTAGTCTTAAAAAGCAAAGAATACAATTTTCCCTAATTTCATACAAATAAATGTTGGACAGGGCAAGCAGTAGGGCCACTAGTTAGTAACGTATTAATCTTCATACACATATGTAATAATCACGTACAGGATGTCTGCAGGGACGGTATAATACTTTGTTTTGCCGCCATTTTAGTAAACATTGGTCTTAACAGTTCATATTTGGTAGTCGTGAAGTAGTCACGTGGCAAATTTATTATGGAAAAATATTCGATAAACCAACTAGTTTTAATTGTTAAAATATTTTATCAAAATCATTCATCGATTACTGTGTGACGATGAGAGAGTTACGTGAAATTTTTGGGAGAAACCAGGTGTCAACAAAACGCACTATTTATCGTGTATTAAATGATTTCGAAGAGAGTGGGTCTGTAGATGCTAGACCCAAGCATGGACCACAACGTACTGCACGATCGGCTGAAAACATTACTACTGCTCAAGAAAGCAGTTCAAAACAATCCATCAACCTCAATTCGACGCCGTGCTCAGGAGCTTGGTCTTTAAAGAACAACGTTGCTTATAATTTCGCACAAGGATTTGCATTTGTTTTCATATAAAATTCAGTTAACACAAGAGCTTCCTCCATGAGACCATTTACGCCGCCAAACATCTGCCAATAGGATGTTTCAGCTCATCCATTAAAATCCCGATTTTCATGAAAAAATCATAATGAGTGACGAGGCTAAGTTTCTTTTGAATGGATATGAATGGTTGGTTCTGGGGAATGGGAAACCCTCAAATTATTCAATAGTCACCTTTGCATCCATTAAAAGTGACAGTCTGGTGTGTAATTTGGTCAGGAGGAATAATTGGAACTTACTTCTTTGAAAATGAAAACGGCGTAACGGTAACTGTGAATGGAAAGTGATATCGTGATATGATTGAAAGCTTTATAATGTCACAACTGCATGCTTTGGGCTTAATGAACATGTGGTATCAAGCAGACGGTGCCACATCGCATACAACGAGGATTACAATGGAATTACTGCGAGACCTTTTACCACAACAAGTTATTTCAAGAGCTACTATGTAGACCTGTGCAACTGGGGGGAAGAAGCGAGTCCAGTCCCCTGAAGTCAGCACTTTATTTCCTCGGGAATCAGTGACCCGCAGAGTTCCGTTATTTGTCTCTTTAGACACTTAACTGTTCTCTGGCTGATTATTGAGGTTGGCCGCTATATGGGAGTATCGTGGTGGTTGTGTTTTCGCGGCCCCATATCAGTCTATGGTTCTATAGTGGCCGGGTTCATTTCACCTTTAATAACATTTACCTGGTGAAATGTTCCCAGATCCAGTGAGCATGCTAGACATGTGTTCTGGACAGGAGTTGTAAAGTCTCCAACTCTTAAGCAAGGAGTGATGATTTGCAGCCCTGCTCTGGAATCATCAAAGTTGCAACTAGAAAGTTCTGTTGCATAGAATTATAGCTTCGGCTTCCTAGGACGAGCATGACGTTCCAAATTATGCAGTGGCTTGGTCCACCATCTGATTAAGGCTTCATGGCCAGGCACAGATGCAAATCTAATCACACAGAACAACTTTGGCCACTATTTCGCACAAGGATTTGCATATGTTTCCATATAAGATTCAAGAGCTTCATCCACATTACCATTTACGCTTGCGTACATATGCCAATTGGAAGTTACAACTCGCCCATGACAACCCCGATTTAACAAAAAAAATCATAATGAGTGATGAGGCACATTTTCATTTGAATGGAGATAAGAATAAACAGAATAGTCGATTGTGGAGAAAGGGAAACCCTTAAATTATTTAACATTCACTGCATCCATTAAAAAAAGTGTCACACTAGTGTGCAATTTGATCAAAGGAATCAATGGACCTTAATTCTTTGAAAATGAAAACGGCGTGACGCTAACTGTTAATGGGGAGCAATATCGTGATATGATTGAAAACTTTGTTAACGCCACAGCCGCATGCTTTGGACTTGATTATTAAGTGGTATCAACAAGACGGTGCCATATCGCATACAGCCAGGATTACAATGAAATTACTGCGAGGCCTCTTTCCCCAACAAGTTATTTCAAGAAACGGCGATATTGATTGGCCTCCACGGTCGCCTGATTTGACTGATCTGGACTTTTTTTTTGTGGCGATATCTGTAAAACAAGGTTTATGCCAACAAACCAGAAACGCTTAAGCAACTTAAACAAAATATTCGTGATGAAATTAATGAAACACCGTGTGATAGGAGTGATAATATAATGAAAAATGTGCTCAAAAGGGCTCGCATTTGTGAAGCTAACAGTGGCGGACATTTATATGACATTGCATTCCATACATGACATTAAATAAAACATTTATCTTTTATTTGGGTACGGTTTTCCGTCGTACGAAAAGAACACTGAAGATGGCAAACAGCCGAAACCGGTTTGTTCACAAACCAAATTTGACGAGGGTCGACGGAAAACCGTACCCAAATAAAAGTAATTTTAGCCCCGTCGGAAAATCCAAGCACATATCAAAACATTTATCAATACAAGATCCATTCTCTTTTGTTTAATCAAAAATTATAAACAAACAAAGTAGTATACCTTCCTGGCGGACACCCTGTACTTTATTTGGAGGTTCGTCACAGTCATAGTGAAGCAGTTGCCAACTTATAGTCTTATCATTTTAACACTACAATTGTTTAGCTGTCTTAGACTAGTTATACTCTGAAACCAGTTCACATATATTCCAGTCATAAACTTAAAACTTTTTTAGGGTGTTTTTATAGAGGTATAGAACTTTAGAACTTGAATCGAATAACACAAAGATAATCTTCGGGAGTTGCGATTAAAATTTGAGTTCTGATATGTGACCATATGGCCATTATTGCCTCGCACTTTGTCCAACATATGTTGCCGTATATTGGGAATAGCGCGCAGCAAATAGTGTTCTCTAAGTGCTCAATCGCTTCAGGCTTATCGAACTAGTCTAAGGACTTCATGAATCCTCACAGCAAATAGTCTAGTGGCGTTAAATCGCAAGTTCTTCGAGGACAATTTACGAATACCGAACGTGATACTAAACCGAACGTTTTCTTTAATAACTCAATTGTAGCACGAACTGTGTGTAACATGTTGTGCGATCTTGCTGCAATCATAGCTCCTGCATAAGATTATTCAATTAGTGTAAAACAAATTCACAATTGACTGTAAATTTCTGATCACCATCATTTTAAAAGAAATACCAACCAATGACTGCACCAGCCCATAAAGCACACCAAACGGACAATTCTTCTAGATGTTACGGTGACTCAACATACACTTAAGGATTATCATCACTCCAAATATGGTAGTTTTGTGTATCCATTCAAACAAAAATGACCTTCAGCGCTAAACAAAATTCGCTTATGAAGTCGGGATCGGTTGTTTCGAACAGAAACAGGATTTTTAAAATAAATTTGCACCTTTTAGAAGATTGTGATACAGATTAAGGCATGTGGCCTTAAGGTGACGGTGGTCTTACCACTGGGTGAATATGGCATCTGCCAACGCCCTCAATATTCATAACACACCCTAAGTGGCAGTGTTAGAAGTAGAGCAAGCAGGACCGTACCCCCACTTTATCTACACAAAAGGCGATAATCTGTTAAAAATATAACAGAATATCAGATAGAAAAAAGCCACACCTTTTCGCAGTTTCTTTTTTTTTTTATTAAAGAGAAGTAGCACTTCAGGCAACAATGCCTATTTAGTCAAAAACCGTGCTGCATTTTTAAAGAAAGCGATAGAGAAGAGATGAGACAGGTGGTGAAAGTAGTAGGATAGTTACGGAAATTAACTGTTGTATAAGACAGCACAGTGACCAGTGACCATGCCTTTATCACTGAGCAGACCCACCGACAGTCAATTTTTATTATTGTAGTGAAAAAAACCCAAGGTCTTTGTTGGGAATTGAACCCACAACCCTCAGACTAATAAACTAGTACACTACCTACTAGCCTAAAGCGGCACCTGCTTAAATCACTGCCAGCACGTTACTCCCTGAAAGGCCTGGCTAGCAACCACTACAGGGACGTAGTAATGAGGGCTACTGGTTCCCGTGGTACTAGCTGCTAAGTCACTGGTCGAACGTCGAGAGCCCAATTCTTCCAGTTTTAGGCTTCTGCCAACTTAGACAACTGTTTTCGCCTTTTACCTCCAGCAGCTACATATTAACATGGGAATATGTCCATCAAAACTGCGTGCCCTCGGGAAGGAACACAATTTGGAGACGTTGCTGTTTAGGCGTCACTCTATTCATGTTAAAATTCCAAACCAAATTAACCATAAATCACTCGACAACTGACGAAGTGGCTGCCGGTTAAAAAAGTTTTACCCACTTAAAGTTTTATATATCAATTAAACACCCTATACTTTTAATATTCACCGTTGCTACATATCATTCATCAAACTTAACATTCATTTCTTTATCATATGGCTCTAACTTTTCAAAGTAAATAAAATTTGTGAGACCGGTACCAGCCATTAGAATATTTACATCCTGATTATTATTTGGTCGTTTCTTTATATGAATTTTTATAGCTGGAAGGAACTTGAAATACAATTTGGCAGTAAATTCAAAAATGATATAAAACATTGTGGTGTTTTCTTTAGAATGTTTATGATGTTGCTGTTGCTCATGCCTGTGTTTTAAAAATTTGATTAACTTCATTGAAAGGTTTTTATTTTTATTTTTTTTTTACTTTTGTGATTTAGATTTAAGTGACGTTTCAATGCCCTACACTTAAAACTAAAATTGAGTATAAAATCAAATAATATGATAATTTTTTATGCTAACAAACTAAACTGATTATAATACGATAACAAATGGCAAATGATTTTTGAAATAAAAAAAGAAACAAAAGTAGGCATGATAACGCCAATTTTGTGATCTTTTCGAAATGCACAAGCTTAGTAATGTTGTTGTTGGCATGCTCGAAGAATTTATTCAAACGCCTGTTAAATGTTTAAGACATTCTGAATTTACTATTCTATCTCTAACTGACCAAAATATATTACAAATGCTAAATGAATAGTATGAAGTAGATTTTTATTTTAATTATATTGTTACGTTTATACTTTTTATAAACGTTTTGTTGCTGAGTTCGTTATTGCAAAATATATAACACCAGATTTTAGAGTTTTTTAATTACTTACAAGGTTATTTGCTTTAACTACAAAGTTGACATTACAAAACACGTCTTTACTTCACCAGATTTATTTTTCAACTAACTAACTAACCACTCACACGCTGCCTTTTTATATTTGTCCACTAGAGGGCTAGAAAAATTAAGAATCTTCTACACCCTTTGTATCACATTTTATTTTTGTTGTGTTATTCATTCATTCAGTGTATAGACACCGGTATATCTGTATGTATTTTTGTTTTTGTTTTTATACTGATAAAGTTTCTTACTGAAATTTATTTTAAGATAGTTGTTGTTGTTGTTTTGTGTACATAAGTTTTCTTAGAAAACTACGCAGTTAGTAACCAGCATATCTAATTGTTGTTGTTTTGCGTGTATAACATTTCTACGCAGTTTGTAACTAGAAATTTGTTGTTGTCTTGTGTGCATAAGTTATCTTAGCAAGCCACACAGTTAGTAAACAGCATATTCAATAGTTTACTTTATTGCTTAATTATTTGTTGGTTTAAAACTTAAGCAAGACACATCCGTAACAATATATTTAAAATAAAACAGAACCAATTGTTCGAAGTGTGAAATGAAAAGACACCGCACACCGCTGTCTATGTATCTGCAAGATACAGCGTATAGCATCAGAAGTATTTAATGAAATCTCCCAGAGAATTTGACGGTAGCCAGCCTGATAAAGGCTATTGTAGATATATTGAGTGTTTTGTATAGATGTATAGAACTTTAAGTTAGCAACACTTTTTTAACCGGTGGCCATTGTGACAGCTGTTAAGAGAGTTATAATAGGTCTGTCTGCGTACACATATTTTGCATCATTTTGTGCAAAATGTTGCAAAATCTTGCAAAATGTTGTCTGCGTACTCGAAATCTCTTGCAAAAAGAGAGCTAAAAAGATAATTTTTTGACAGTTGAAAGTCAGAGAACTTGCAAAATGTTACTGGAGAAATTTCTGCTTGCAAGATTTTGCAACTGCTTTGAACAGCTGTTTTCATATAGTGTTTGAATTAAATAATTGTTGTGAAGTGAGAATAAAAATTGAAATTTATCAATGGGAGAGATAAGGGGTTACAAATGTGTTTATTTGTAATGTTTATAATAAATTATAATAAACAAAACATTTTATTTCATGGTAGAAACGTTTAAATATACAGTGCGACCGTAGCGTAAGTGGATTGGAGATGGCAGAAGTGATATAAGCAGCAGAAGTTTCAGTTGTTTACACATCGATCAGCTGTTTTCTTGCAAAATTTCACTGGATACTGTCTGCTTACTTTTTCAGATTTTCTCAGCCGACAGAGTAACATTGTTCTTACTCTCCCAAAAAAATTTACTGAGTATTTGCTACTGGAAAAGTGCTCAGACAGACCTAATTACTTTAGCTTGCATTTCAACATTCATAGACTGTTGCCTGTACCATGCTTACGAAAATTGAGTCAAAGCATAATTGCCGTTGCGATTTTCATAAGCGAATTTCGTTTAGCGATTTAGCTCAATTTTGTATGAATGGATACGTCAATAAGCAAAACTGTATATTTGCAGTGATGACTGCCCTCAACTTTATGTTGGTGGAATCATTGATTCGCACTACTTTAAAAACGATACTTGTCAGAACGTTACAGTCAATGGTGAACGCTAAGAGCCATGATTACTAACTTTTTCGTTCATCAATTGCATATGCATGACATGCCGGAGCTGTGGTTTCAGCAAAACAACACAACATTTCACACAGCTCGTGTCACAAGTGATTTATTGAAGTGAAGCTTTAAGCAACCACATAGTTTAGCGTTTTGGACCCGTGAATTCGACTCGAATTTCGTGCTTTTTTACACCGCGAGACTAATTTCTGTGTGGATAAAGGAAGACGTTGGTTTAAGCCGATAAGCCCGAAGCGATTGACCACTTAGAAAACAACATTCCGCGGTGGAGTTACTGGGAAATCTCTTTCCACAACAAGTTATTTCAAGCAATGGTGATGTTGATTGGCCTCCACTGTCGCCTAATTTGATTGCTTCGGACTCCGCGTGAAATGTGTGGCAATGAAATAAAAAATATGCTCAAAAGCGCTTGCATATGTGAGGCTAACAGAGGCGGACATTTATCGAATACTGTATTCCATACGTAATTGCCGACATTAAATAAAACATATATCAATATAAGATCCATTCTCTTTCATTTAATAAAAAATTATAAACAAACAAAGTAGTATACCTTTCCGCCGAAAACCCTGTACAATAAATATTTCAAATATTTAAACAATTAACTTAACTGTCTTTAGTAAGAGAGAAAGTGCATAAAATGGAATCGTAAACAAATTAGAAAGAAAATTGAAATTATTACCCTGTATAACATGTAATGGTACTGTGTACTGTGTGTTAAGCCAAGTTAACTCATTTCCATTTCCGGTCAAGGTAAACATTTTCCTACATAAATGATTTCGTTAAAATAAAAGCAAAAGACATTTTCATTATATTGTGGTTAAGTAATAGATTTTGAATAAATTGCTGCTGATATTTTATATTCTTTAGGAAATTGTTTGACAATATTTTTATTGATCAAAATGTTTGACATCGAATGACCCAAATAAATTTTTTTGTTTGGCTTTTAACTCTAATTGATATTTATTAAACAATAACAGTTTATTGATTTTAAAGAAAAGTCTTCTCTAGAGAAAGGGAATGTTTAAAATGCGATAGTTAATTCTTGTCATAACCCAGAGTTATGGGAAAGAGAAATAAAGTAAGAGAAAGAGTAGAGATAAAAGAGAAAGAAATTGAATTTATTGAGCAAAAAATAATAAATTCTTTTATATATTTGAAAATAAATGATAGCGCTCAAATTTGGCGCACTTAGTTTATAGGGTGTTATCTTCTATTAAAACTAGGAAACCTCTGGAACGTTCAAACCGATCTTAATGAAATTTAAAACATAGATAGAGCTGCGTCTAAAAATTCACATTGTCTATGCTCATTTTCAAAACTAAAACCAGGAGGGCCACAGGTACAAGTTGCTGTCCCTCCGATACGTACAATACGATTTTATTCAAATTTGTGTCTAAAAGTTGTGTCATTGCCAGAGTTGTCGCTAAAGGTTGGCCTGCCGATTATTCTTTTGCATTAATCCGCCACTACTGTGTAATGGAACAAGACTTGCAGTCAAAAAACTATTAACAAATGTTATCGAGGCAACTATATCGTGTTTTTTTTAACAAGAAGTTTGTTTTTCAATTGTGGCAAAACCAACAACCAACAGAGTTTTGACATTTAACCAACAACCAACAGAGTTTTGACATTTAATTTTTTGACGTACTCGTAGCAGATGCATTGGCAACTATTACAATGAATTCAATTTCGCACGAAAATCGCATTAAAATTATTCAAATCCACTATGAAGGATTTGAGTAATAGTTGCCAATGCATCTGCTACGAGTACGTCAAAAAATTAAATGTCAAAACTCTGTTGGTTGTTGGTTTTGCCACAATTGAAAAACAAACTTCTTGTTAAAAAAAAACACGATATAGTTGCCTCGATAACATTGGTGATTCTGTTAAATTGACATTTCGAAAAATTCGTGATATTTTCGAAAAACATAATCGTCCTTCTGAAACCGCTATTAAGAATTTGGCCGTTAAATTTGAGTCGACAGACGCGATAGAAAATAAGCGAACACCAACGCATATTCGACCGGGTCATTCAACTAAAAACATCACAGTCACGTGTTGAAGGAGATCCAAATTTGCCAATTCGTCGACGTTTTCAAAAATTGGGATTATCCATAACCACCATCTGGCGAATTTTAGGAAAAGATTTGACACTTGAAAATTTAAAAAGTTTAACTGGCGCAGTAATTGAAACCAACCGACCATTTACATCGTTGTAGATTCACTCAAATCATTCAGGAACAACCGGTTGGTTTTCTTAAAAAATCTTTTTTTCACACGAAGCCTATTTCAGTTGTCAGGGTATGCCAACAAGCAAAACTTCCACATTTGGGCTTCTGAAAATCCTAGAGGGATTATTAAGAAACCTTTGCATACTCCATTTGACACTGTATGGTGCGCAATGTGGTTTGGAGGCGTGTTAGGCCGTTTTTTTTTTTGTCGAAGATGAGGCTGGAAATGCGATAACGGATAATGGATAGCACTATCGTGAGATACTAACTACTCAATTTTTGACTATAATTGACGGCGTGGATATCACTGACATGTGGTTTCAACAGAACGGTGCCACATGTCACACAGCCAATGAAACGATCAATTTCTTGCAAACCAAATTTCCTCAACGCATAATTTCACAACAATCAGCAGTTTAGTGGCCATGATTGAACACCACGGGATTATTTTTTGTAGGGCTTTGTTAAGGACAGAGTCTATACGGAAACAAGCGAATCAATTTCAGCTTTAAAACTCAAAATCCGTAATGTGATTTACGAAATGGGATCGCCATTTTTCCAAAAGGTTATTACAAACTTTGATGAAAGAATCGACATCTGTCAGCGTGGACGTACTGGACTTCTAAATTTGTTATTTTATTTTGTTTTAGAAAACAAACTTCTTGTTGAAAAACCCATTACTTACCGGGCAGTCGCAAGGAAAAGATGCGCTTATTCCTCGAATTCCCTTCACTACTATCCACCTTCCATTTAACTCCCAGCGATTAAAGTTCCCGATTCACCTTGCTTTTTCAATTACAATTAAAAAGTCGTAGGGACAGTCATTACCGGTGTGAGGACTGAATTAATAAAGTCCATGTTTTCCGCATGGCCAGCTGTTTGAATGAAATTATAATTTTAAGCTATTATAAAAAAAAAATATACTTATGGAATTCACATAGTTATTTTATGACGTTGGGGGTAGCGAAGCACACCGGGTGTAGCTAGTTGTTTTATTAAAGCTTTGTTTTTGTTTTTTTTTTTTTTCTTTTTTTAATGGACAGAAAAATTTGAGGTTAGAACATATGTTGACTTAAATCGCACACTGCTTTTGGCATTATCAGTTTTAATGATATCAATATAAAGTAAAAATATGGGAATTAACAATGGAATATAATGCCGGGCAAATGTCCATCCCTAGTATGGCAGCAAACGCCTGCTCTTTTCATCTTTAAGCGCATTTTGCAACAAAGCTTCGCTTATCCTAGCTTATGTAAGCTTTTTCACTAAATAAAATACGTTTATGAAAATCCAATTGGATTTAATTAACAGTATTTGGAGGCGTTGTTTAGGCTTCACTCTATTCATATGGAAATTCCAAACCTAACTAAACAGAATGACCGCCAGTTAAAAAGTATTGCCAATTTAAATATACAAACCTCTATATAAAACACCCGTTAAACACACTTAAGAATAGTTTTACGAAATAACTTAAATTAACATTAAATATAATTTACACACTTGCCAATAGATGGAATGCTATAGTTTTCTTATGTTATTGAATCATTGTGCATGTGACACGTGTTGACATGTTTCAATATATAATTTGGTTAGAAATTAATTAAATATCTGTAAAATAGCTTTTATCTTATGCCAACCATATATTACTATAGAACTACTATTGGCCAAAATATTCCTCCATAGGCACAAGTTGTTGGCAGTTGGTATGAATCTAATTAAATTTATTATGAATCTAATAGAAATTAATTTTCCTTATAAATGGTTGCAACTGCTGTGTAAAAGGAGTCTTTCATGAACTTTAATTAGCCTAGAAATTTAAACAATTTCTTTAACTGGTTAAAAATAATAAAAGTTAAAAGTAATTAATTGATAAAAAGAAAAGACAACAAATTTATTAACTTTTATAGTCACATCTCATGTAATAACTTAGTTAGTGGTAAGCGAAACGTAGCTTTAATACAGAGTGTCTGCCGGGAAGGCGGACTGTGATTAAATGAAAGAGAATGGATGTTGTATTGATAAATTTTTTATTTAATGTCGACAATTATATATGGAATACCAAAATACCTCTGTAAAATTATTTCACAGTTTTTGGAAAATAGATCGTATGCTGTCTCGGTGAACAAGAGTATGTCATCGTTTTATTCTATCCCTGCGGGAGTACCACAATGATCTATACTCTCTCCAACGCTGTACTCAATCTTTACATCCGATTTTAAACCACCTAGAGAAGTGGATACAGCCTTCTACGCTGACGATACGGCGCTCATTACCTTCAGTAGGCTTACTTCAGCTCTTTAAAAAAAGATGGAGCTAAGCCTTAAATCCTGTAACAAGTACTTTAAGAAGTGGAAAATAAAACTAAATTGCAACAAAACCCAGGCAATTATTTTTCCATTCAATAAATCGCCTAAAAGGTTACCAACAAGACAACTGCAATTTGATGATACTGATATCAGCATTGTAGATAATGTAATATATCTTGGAGTTACTTTAGACAAGAAACTCACTTTTGAAAAACATATAACATCATGCTGTCAAAAAGCGTTGAAATCGTTCAGAAGTCTTTGGCCCTTCTTGAACAGGTCAGCTCTAAGCCTGAAAAATAAGAATCTCATATACAAAGCCGTTATTCGACCAATAATGTGCTTTGCATCGCCAATCTGGTATCGTGCTGCAAGGACACATCTAAAGAAGTTCCAAATCATCCAGCACAAATGCCTAAAGATGATACATAATCTACACTGGCGGTTCCATACTCCGCTTCTTCATGATGTAACACAATACGAGCTATTTCCAGATTTTATTAGCAGAATTAATAATAAACATTTTCAAAAGATTTTATTCTCTGGGTATCGTAGAATCCGCGAGTGTTATGAATTAGCATAATACATATATATTTGTAAACTTGTTATAATTACCAAATAGGAAACATTTTTGTTTTATAATTGATTATTATTAAATAATCAGTTTTTAAGCATTCTTTTTTCCTAATTATGTTTGAATTTGTTTATGTTTGTTTTCTTTTTTTTTCCATATATAGGTTTTTATATCCTTTTTGCCTATAACAAAATTAAAATGAAATTCACTTATTTACATATATAAAATTACAATAGCTTTAATTGCTGAAGTATCCATAAGATACATCTCATAATTATAATTATATTATCTAGATATAAGATATAGAATTTAGGAATGGATTAATAAAATTTGAATTTGAATTTTTGTATGGAATTCAATATCAGATAAATGTCTGCCTCTGTTAGCCTCACATGTGCGGGCCTTTTTAAGCACATTTTTTCATTAATTTCATTACGAATATTTTGTTTGAGTTGCTCAAGCGTTTTTGGTTTGTTTGCATAAATCTTGCTTTTCAGATATCCCCACAAAAAGAAGCCCGGAGCAGTCAAATCAGGCGACCGTGGAGACCAATCAACATTACCATTTCTTGAAAAAACTTGTAGAAAGAGGTATCGCAGTAATTCCATAGTTATTCTGGCTGTATTGATGTTGCACCGACTTGTTGATACCACATGTTAATCAAGTTCAAAGCCTGCAGTTGTGGCGTTATAAAGTTTTCAATCATATTTCGATATCGCTCCCCATTCACAGTTACCGTTAGGCCGTTCTCTTTTTCAGAAGAAGAGAAGTAAGGTTCAATGATTGCTCCTTACCTGATTGCACATCAGACTGTCACTTTTAATTAGATGCAAAGGTGACTGTTGAATAATTTGAGGGTTTCCCATTTCCCAAAACCGACAATTCTGTTTATTCACATACATATCCATTCAAATGGAAATGTGTCTCGGCAATCATTATGATTTTTTCATGAAAATCGGAGTTGTCATGGGCGAGCTATAACATCCTATTGGCAAACAAAAAACAGCCAAAGTGGAATTTCATCTTTCAGAATATTTTGTTAGCAAAATCTTGCGCAAAGTGCCTCTAGTGATGTCAAAATGTTGCCAACGTCGATGAGTTGATGTTCCCCGGCTCATTCTCAACACCTTGCTGTACAACAGATACGTTTGCATCGCTAAGGCATATTGTTTTATTTAATCTTAGCGAAATAAAAAACCTGATTTCACAATTTAAATTCTTTAGTCACAGGGTAACGTTCCATTGCTTAAAATTTCCCAACTTTTTACTAAGTTAATGTCAAAGGATAATAGGTAAATTCTTGATATCTAATCATTTGACAAGTAAATTACTTCCTAACCTTAACTTTGCCCACGTAATACAAGTTTCGGATCATAATAATAGTAAAATATGAATAAATAATGTTTCTGTTATGCTTTATATTAAACTTCTTAGTAAATTAAATTTATATATTTGGAACAGAATTCAATTCGTTTTTTTTCATATTTTAGATTTTTTAAATAAAATCATTTTTTCTTATCTAATTAATTCATTTTTATCTTAAACTATTTTTATATATTGTACTCATTCATACCAAAAAATTTGAGCTGATTTGAAAAGCACGACCTTAATTTTGTAAATCAGCTCAAATTGTTTACAAAACTTAACAAAAATAAGCAATATTAAAATAAAAGGATTTTGAAAATTAAGATTTGATTCTTACAACTTTAAAATTGTAATGCAAACTCAAAAGCAAATTTTACCAATATTTCAAAAAATATTTCGAAAAAGAATTCTTCAATAGATAAACTAAACTTGGGAACAAAAATGTTGTTAAAAAAAATTCTTAATTAGTGGTCGAGTATTAGAGACAAGTTTTTAAAGATTTAACTTATTTCTTAAGAAAAATGCTCGGAATAGTCGAAAAATATTTTTCAAGAATAATTCTTTAGAGAAAAACATTCTTCGAAGATGTTTCAAAAGTTTAAAAACATTTCTTTGAGAAAATTCGTGGTTAGTTTGAGTATAAGTTGCTAAAGAAATATCACTCAATACTCAATAAATAGTTTAAGGATAATTTTTGCAATTTTCCCAAAAAAATTGTTTACTATTTGAAAATTTTTGTTATACTCAAACCTAAACTTAGAATATAACAATATTGTGTGAACTTAATAAACTAAATAAAAATAAATACATTTTGACTGGCAGAGTTCGATTTATGTTTTAGAATATAAAAAGAAAACCGCAATCACAACACATACTCTCTAATTGGTGAGTCAGAGGGTTAACAAAAAAACTTAATTTACACAAACAGTTCTGTTCATGTTCATCGATGCACTGGGAAAGTTTTGCACGTAGAATTTCTAAATTAGAGTGAAAATTAAAGCTGAAAAAACATTTATAATTTAAATAAATATAAATATAGCATTAACAAGAACTTACTTCGCATTACATTTGCATCTATAGCTAAAAGAGTCTTCTTTGACTTGGAAAATTACAAGATTAGAAACCTGGCAAATAGGACACACCAATTCTTCAGATACAGCCACTTCTATTAAGTAGTTTTGTTCTTCTTCCAATTGATCTGCAAACCACTCATTAACCTCTTCCTCTAATTCACTGTAAATTTTTTCCTGCAAAGATATATCATGTTCCAACTCTGCCAATTCTTGACGCAATATATCTTTCAATGAAATCTATCAAAAACATCATGCATTAAAGTTTATACAGAAACTTTATGACTTAATGAAATTTATTTACCTCCTCAGCAATTGGCTCCTCTGGGCGATTATGCGAAAACACCTGCTGCCGTACATTCTTAATACGTATGCGACATTTCTGTTTTATTTTTAAGAATTTTACAATTAAAAATTTCATGTAATTAAATTTGTCCAATTGAAACTAACCTCTCGCAGCAAATCTCTTATTTTCGGCGACCCAAAACGGTATAATTTAGCTGCATTCTTCGACTTAAGCTTTTGTTCAACACTGGTATGATAAACTGGACAGTCCGAAGACATGTTTTTGTAACAACGTTTTTATTTTTACAAAATTACAAAATAAATGTTATTAAAATTATTGAACGCGGGCTACTAATAAACAGCTGAATTTTTGACATCTGCTGTATTTTTTGACAGTTGATACTAGCTGAGTTAACAACCCTCTTTGATGTGTTCAGTTGGCGTTTTTATTTAATATTTGCTGGTTGTACTAAAAAAGTGCTTTTTTAATAAAATATAGTTTTCTGTAGATTAACCTTCCACTTATTTATTCAAAATACAAAAAAGCCAATATGTTTAAATTTTGTTAGTATTTGACAAGCTTTTGCGTTTTAATTGTAGTTCAAGGTACAACTATGCTACTGAAATCAACAGAAACTAAATTACGACTTAAAGGCCGGGACACATATCTAGCTAAATTTTTGCGTTTAAGTAAGAAGAAGTACAATCGAAATGTAATTCAAGTTTGGAAAATTACCCACCACTTTTCGTTTAATAGTATTCAGCACGGAGCACAGTCACCACATTTGCAAAGTTGTAAAATAGCATTATTCAGTGCATGTGTTTGTTTGATTGCGAGTCTTTTTTTTTGTCTGATTGTGGTCAGAAGATTTCTGAAAAATTTCTTGATTACTTAACAGATACAATAGGTCATTTCACTTTACTTTTTTTTAGTAAAAACTTTTTTAGGTCCGCTATACATATACATAAAAGAAAGCCAATATGTTATAAACTTTAATAAATAATATCGCCTTTTGTAGCTCTTGCACTTTTGATTTTGCTTTTACTTTATTAACAAATTAACAATTATTATACAAAGAAAACATAAACGAGAGAGAATTACATTTTTCATATTATTATTTGAACAGAAGGTATATAAAGTAAAAATAACTACATCAAACTAAAGCCAGAAAGAGCTCAAGGCGAATTGAATACTAGTACTAAATTACAAAAAATTTTTTTGTGAATTTTTGATTTGACTACATATTAGCATAGACACTTACCTTAACTAATAGAAACGGGAGTTGTTGTTAGGTTTCAAGGTTTACAATGATATACAGTCAATTTTAAATTAAACCAAAGCGAATTTAAAAAGTCGGCAAATACAAAAATTTCGCGGTTTCGGTATATAAAAAACTCTAATAGTTTTAGTTTTTATGGTCGTATATTAGAAAAAAAAATACGAATTAACAAAATACTCAAAAAACATCATTGCTCATGTATTATGAGGTTATTTACACAGGTTAGTAATCTAAATTAAAATACCTGCAAAATGTTCACGATTCATCTTAATCTTATAACCCCACTTTGTAGAAAATGTTTTCTAAACGTTTTAAAAAACACATTAAAAACCAAAACTAATTGAGATAGAAAGTTAATGCTATAAATAGAAAATTCCAAAGATCTGAAAATTATGATATAATTTTTCGGTTAACTCAGCGGATTTAACAACCAAACGTTACAAACACTTCCTAACTGTCATAAATGTTCTAAAAATCGCCATATTACAGTGCTACCAACATTGAAATTAACTTCCTCTTGCTTTTTCCTTTTTCTTTCAACGTGCACTGTGACAAGTAAAGGTTAGTGGAAATTTCGGCATATTTGTGAGAAATAATGTAATACGGTGCATTCAATAATAATAAGATAAAATGTGTTTTTTACATAGATGCCTGCCACGGCTACCAAGAAACCTGAAGCCAAAAAGCTTCCCGCTGTACCCGAATCGAAATTGAAATTCAATAAGAAGGTGATAAGTAAACGAGCTCAACAAACCAAAAGAAAGTTGAAGCGCACTGCTGTTATGGCCCTACGTAAAAGGGAAAACTTAGTGCGAGCTGAAAAATATCAAAGCGAATACATTAAGGCTGAAAGACGAGAAATTAAGTTACGCCGATTGGCTAAACAACGTGGACAGTACTATGTTCCCGCTGAAGCTAGATTAGCTTTCGTTATTCGTATCCGTGGGTAAGTCCATGTCGTTAATTTAAGAGTATACCTAAAGAAATCAGGTTTTAAGTATATTAAAACTTTATTTATGGTATTTACTTTTTTAACGTTTGTTTACAAACAAAAAACAAACAGCTTTGCTAATATTATTTCTTTTTTTTTTAGTATCAACAAAGTAGCGCCGAAGGTACGCAAAGTATTGCAATTGTTCCGATTGCGCCAGATAAACAATGGTGTCTTCATCAAATTGAACAAGGCAACCATTAACATGTTGCGCATTGCCGAACCCTACATCACTTGGGGCTATCCAAACTTAAAGTCTGTCCGGGAATTGATTTACAAACGTGGTTTTGTTAAGCACAACCGCCAGCGTGTGCCCATCACTGACAACTTTGTCATCGAACGTAAAATGCGTAAGGCATATCAAATTCAATGCGTTGAAGATATGGTACATGAAATTTTTACTGTTGGCCCCAACTTCAAATACGCTTCCAACTTCTTATGGCCCTTCAAACTTAACACTCCCACCGGTGGCTGGCGTAAGAAGGCTAATCACTATGTCGATGGTGGTGATTTCGGTAACCGTGAAGATAAGATCAACAAATTGCTTCGCAAAATGGTTTAAGCAGTTAGTTTCCTAGAGTTTAGTAATATGAAAGTGTGTTAAATTTATTTTCCGGTCCCAACAAAACTAACAACAACCTGCTTTAATGAAGGAAATGTTGGCATCAACGCAAAAGGCGTTTTTAATGGTTTTTTTATATTGAAAAAGCAGAAAATAAACTTAATAAAACTAAATTTTGTTCTTTTTTCTAGTTTTCCAAAAAAGAGAAGTTTATACATTACGGATATTTAAGTCACAGGCAACATCACTTATCACAATGTAGGTAGGGAATTGCTATATTTCACGTAGATTGAAATAGTAGAATATCGTTAATTTAAAAAAAGGCGATCAAGTGTCAGGCATTAGAAAACATGTTAGAGAGCCAAAGTTTATTTTAGGGATAATATAAGAAATGTATGGGTTATGAAATTCAATTAGCGATTAAGAAATGGTTTCTTTGCTATAGCTATGAAATAATTATTTGATCCTGTAAGTGCTGCGGTAGCGTATCAGTACTATTTTCTTTAAAATATATTGGAATTAATCACTCAATCGGTAAATGAATACAGGCAACACGCTCTCAATATTATATGGGCTCTTTTTTTTAATAAAATTGAAATTCTGCCAATTTTCAACCAATCCGAAAATATATCAAGATAATGATTTTAAATATGGATGAATATTTTTTAGATGGATCATTATTCATGATTTATTTAATAAAGCAAAATGACCGTTCTACTCCCTTAAATCACATTTAGTGGATTTAACTATAAGTCAACCACAAGGAATCATTTGTTACATTAATGGAAAACAAATGTTGAATGACGGTTCTGAATTTCAGTTGCGAAATGAAAATTTACCGGCAGTTGTTATTTGCAAGTAACTGTAGAAAAAGGAAGTGAATTTAACAGGTATAACGTGTTTTTGAAGCTATTTCAAGCAACTGTCAAAAGTTGCCACAAGTAATGTTAATTTAAACTGCAGTGACGTTTACCACTCTCAAAGACATAGAGTATAAACCCTAAAATAAGTCCACACAAAATTCAAACTTATTTTTAATTAGAAGAATTTTTTTTATTCCAAGTAGGTATACTAATTTTAAAACTTGATACTCTTACTGACAGTGGCTTTTATACCCGAAATCTCACCACCGTATTTCGAAATCTCCTTACGTACTGTGCGTACAGCACCCTTTCGTCTTATCAGAGCCTTACGATATTTACCACGGTGTTTAACGCGAGGATTGCGTTGTTCCTTCTTACGATGTGGCATAAGACCTTTATTTTTGGAAATTTGATAAGTTATACCCCTGCGGGATTCGGTAGTATCTTCCTCGCACTCATCATCATCTTCATCTTTATTACTGCTTTCTTCATCACTTTCATCTGAAACCATTTTAGCTAATGTCAATAAATCTTTGTCTTCATTTGCATCAATTTTAGATTTTTTAGCGGCAGGGCCATTTTCATTTCTTGATAACTCCTTAGAAGATTTCTTTGTCATTTCTACCTCGGGTGGTGGAACCTTTTTCAAATCTAAAATTTCAAACTGATCTCCATCTTGTATACGTTCAAGTAGTGCTTCTAATTGAGGTTTAATAATATTCTCGTGCTTGTCTTCCAACTGATTGAGTAATTTTTTAAATTGTGCTAGTCTTTGTACAATAGGATGATTTGCTATGTTCACTCTTTTCGCTTTAATCAATAAATAAAATGCCAAATTAGAACAATAGGTTAACGCTATATTTTGATACAGTTGAGCGAACTGTAATGCTGGTATCATTGTCAAATTGTTGTCATGCACATACCGCAAAACAGGAGCATGCAGTTGTTGGATTTCTTCTAAATAACCCTCAAAATCACCTATAAGACCAACAAATTCAGGAGAATCTTTTTCAAATAGTTCCACACGCTCTCTTTTGCTCAAGCCGGAAAAATCTGATTTTACTAAGGTTTCTTTAGAGGATTTATCATTTTTATCATTTTCTATTTTAGATTCCTTCAACTTTGTTAAGTATGAATCCAAGGCAAAATCTTCTTCTCTTAATTGTTTGGCTAATCTTAATTGTATAGCTTTAGCTTCTTCTTCTTCTAGTTTAGCCAACTCTTCTTCCTTTTCATTATAGGTGCTATAATCTTGATCAACAAAATCTGTGTTATAGTAAGCACTTGTTTTCTTTCCCCAATATTTTGTATCAGGTAAATCTTCGTCATTTAAGGAAGCTCCTTCTATATCACTATCGGCCAAACCCATATCGTCATCATCCTCGCCATCGTTGTCGTCATCTTCCTCTTCTGACTCCGTAAATGCTAAAACTTCTTTTCGTTTAGACTCTTCTTTACTCCTTCCTTTTCGAACTTCTTGTAACAACTCCTTTTCTTCTTCACTATAATCATCTTCGGAATCTGTAGGCTCATATTGCTCATTAGAATCGTCTTTAAATTTTATTTTATCCATTTCTTAATAAAACTTTTTTTTGTATAAGGAAAACACAGGCTGCACGTGTAAAAGTTGCCAGACTCTAAATTTACGCTTGTGCTGCCATTTTGATGTTTAAATGTCATAATCTATGGTTTAAATAGCAATCAAGACGAATTCGTAACTAAATAAAATATAATTAAATAACAATCAAGCCACATTAATGTTTGTGGGAATGTACGGGCGAAAACGTTCCTTATTTCTAAACGGGCGAATTGAGCTTTTTTACGAAAAATACCAAAATATATTTTCTTCAATAGATTATAAAATAATAAAAAGTAAAATATAATAAAATATTCATCTCTAATGAAATGGATGAATATTTGTTAATGTATTGCTGCAACCTTGCAGTCACCTTTGTAATACTTAATAAAGCATCTGCAGATCGTTTTCACTTGCTATGGATTCGCCTTGATCACCATCGGCAAATCACAGTTAAGGCAAATTGAAATTGCTAATTATTATAATTTTATTTAGTAGCTTTTAGAATACTCGACCTACTTATTATAAATTCTTTTGTATTTACTTTTTTTAAGTTTGAAGGAAACTCAAAACATGTCATTTAAGAGTCATATCATTTCCTCATTATTTTAATTGTAAAATAAATTTCGAATTTAGGATATTTTATTTTTAAGATAAAATAAACTTTCGCCGTACCCAATTGTACCGAAGCTGATTAAAAAATTGAGTATTTCCTTTTACTCTATAAAAAATGGAAGAATGTAGAATCTGAAAATCCCCTTGAGGTTTCAACGAGTATTAAAAAAATTTAATATAAAAAATATTAGAGGATAGATTTTACTATTATCCTGTAAAAATATTAAATTTAATACTGCCGTCAAAACTTAACATCGGCGTTTAAAAAATAAATATTAATAATGAAAGATACAAATTTTGAATTATAATACGAGTAAATATATACTTAAATATGTAAAACTTGTCAAAAAGTTAAGTTGTTTTAAACAGAATTAAAAGTTTTATTTCATTATGGGTTTGAAAATTGTGTCATAATATAATGTTAATTATTGTTGTCAAGTATTATACTTAATTTTTTTTATAATTTTGTTATCTGTCAAACAAATGTTGTTTAAAATTAATGTTTTTTTTTGTTTGTCAATTATATATATATATTTTTTTTAATAAACCATTAAAGTTTCTTGTTTAAATCATTATGATTTTGTTGTTGAGTTGCTGTTTCTTTATAATGCTCTGCTTATTGATGACCATGCGAGACATGAATATTCTGAACCAGTCGCTGACCCCAATACTCTTCCAAATTGAAGGGTTTAAAGTTTTTTAACTGATTATCAGATTCGTTGTACAGCACTGATGTGCTTTGTTCACTAACCTAGAATAAAAATTTGAGTTAAAAATGTTACTTTTTGTTCTCCAAAACTTACTTTTGTCCATGCTTCTCTTATGTAACGTATAAGTTCATCATGTTGTGTTATAGGCTCGCGGGACATGTTTGATGTATTATTGCTTATATGTGTAGTTGTATTTATGTACATCGATCCAGACGAACCTCCCGACGACGATGAAGTTGAATTCTGTTGTGAATTATTGGAATAATGTGATGATGAATTATTGGTTGACGTATTGCGATGTGAATACGAATTATGATTGTCATAATGATTATTATTGTTGTGATTATTAGAGGATGATGATAAAGATGAGGACGATGAAGAAGAAAGTGAAGAGTTTGAATGGTTATTATGATGCTGATTGTTGTGACCACCACTTTGTCCTCCACCCTGACGACGATTATACGAATAACGGCCAGAACTGTAATAATCAAAACAAAAAGTTACATTTATTTTGTGGCTTTATATTTTATTTTAACTTTGTTAAAAATTCGTTTCAAAACTTTTTTAATTTTTTTTTTCAATATGCAGTGAACTCGCGAAAGTGCGAAGGTCCCAGCAACATGAACGAAATTATTTTTCCATTTGGTGATCGAAAACACTTTGTTTACTCTTTCACGTATAAAGATTGGAACAACAGAAATATAAAGTACTGAAATTTAAGATGATACCAACGGTGACAATGATTTGATTATATTCTAGCCAGAAGTTACAATTAAACCAAAGGTAGCTGTAGAAGCTTTGGGTAAGGCTTTACTATGGTCTAAAAAAGAGATGGCAGACCAAAGTGACATTACAGTGCTGATAAATCTTAAAAATGGCTTAGCTTTGGTTTAGCTTTTTTACTTATAAAAATATCATTTTCTGTTTTAAATTTGGATACTCGATAACGTGAACAAACTTGCAAATACGAACCGCCTTGTTAAAACTTAGTTCACGTTATCGCGAGTTCACTGTAATAATTAAACAACTTTTGTAAAAATTTGTTTATTTGAATTTCAAGGGAAAACGATTTAAACTAACACTATTTCTCACTACTAGGCTGGGGCGCTCATAAGCTGGTAGATAGAGAAAACTAACAAACACACGTGCATACTTATATATTTATTATACTAAGGAATTCGATTTTTGTCCTATATATCTTTGATTTGTAGTATGATTAAAAAAAACGATTTTGAGAAATGTAGTTTCATCTCCTAAGATGAAGTGATGCGACTTAAAATAATACGAATTGTAACGTCATCCCTGTCACAATTAACCGAATAACTGGTAAACATTTCCAAAGAGATGAATGAATGTTTTTATTGTTTTGTTGTATTCGGGCAGTTAATACTCCCTACATAAGCCTCAAAAGCAATTCGCTTTTAAGAAAAATCGGTTCGTCATACAAAAAATGAAGCAATTTGGTAATTTTGTAAATTAGAAAGGTGGTTAGGTCATCTAGCTCAGCTTAGTGCGGTTTTACACACATCAACTTTTGTTGCTCAACTGTTGTTTTTTTCCATTAGAAAGAAAGAGAAGGGGTATAAAGCTTTCTCTTTCTTTCTAATGCAAATATTTTAAAAAGTGAAAACAATTCTTTGATTTTGTCAAAATAATTTATTGACATACTGTAGATATGCTCCCGCATAAACAATATGATTGCTAAATATCTGGTATACGTGTATATGTTCCATTAGCAAATATATGAGAATTTTATTTTTTTAATTGGGGAAATATGCTTTCTCAAATGCTCTCTTTCTCTATGCATTCAAAATACAATTGCAAAAATAGATATAGAGAAGAATGAACAAAATAATTTTCTAAAAAATCGAAATGTAAACAAAAAAAGATGAACAAACAATGCGTCTAGAAAAAATCATTACAAGGTCTATTAAGATTTAAAAAAAGAAATGAAAAAATTACATACACACATATGTATAATGCACTCTGATTATAAAATTCAACACACATACATACACAAATACTAAATATTGATGAGAAAAATTTTCAAACGATTGAACCCCCTATATATGCAACATCAGTACCTCAAAACACCCATAATGTCCTAAATTTGTCTTGCTTTAAAAATAATTAGGACCTTGGCACAATTTGAGTATAATGAATTAATAGTTAAAACCAATGAATTAAATTTGAATTTAGAACAAAAAAAATGCATTCTTATATACTAAATAAACTTACCCACGATCCATTTTATCTGTCTTTACGAATTTTAATAAATTTAAAAGCCTTATCTGAACCTTTTTTATATTGTTTTTGCCTCTTTGCTATAATTTCTTTAAATAATTTTTTTTATGCTTTCTGAGAAAATAATAAAATTTTATCTTAGCTACGTTGTGGATATTTTCTTTTGTTTATTGTAAAAAGTCTTCTTTGTTATCCACTTCTTGTTTTCTTTTTGTTTTATCTGCTTATTTTGTTTTTCTTTCTTTCTTTTCCTGGTTTATTCCAAAATATTGTAAAAGCAAAATACGCAGAACGTAATCAATCTGTGTGAAGGTGTGTGTGTGTGTAAATGTATAGAGATGGCATAAATAGAAAGTGGCAGGGAAATTTTCTGGGTAATATTTATTAAGTTTTAAAGTTTTTCAAACTTTTATTGAATTAATAACACGAAATTGCTTTTTTAAAATGTGGATTTTTTATATTTTAAATAAACTCAAATCCTTTGATTACACTTCTATAGAAGAAAACACCACGAAGTTAAGATTTTAATCGGCTTATTAGCTTTACAGTTAGTGAATGTTAACTAAAGAGAACTAAAGAGAATATCTTATGTGGGTACTTGGTAACTGTAGCGTTTTTATTTATTGCACCGTTTTTTTTTTAATTCAGAGATGTTTAATTTCGTCTTTAATATATATTATTATTTATGTTGTTATCTAACTTCCGATATTAACTTATGCAAGCTAATGGTCAAAGGTTAAATAGAAAAAGCTAAATTTTAGTTATTGTATCTGCTAGAAATGGATTAAATTTTGTAACAGAGTATAATAATTATTAACATGAAATAAGCTATGAAAACCACATAACCTTTTAAATATGAGTCAAAACGGATTTATTTGTCCCCAAAGAGGATTTTAAAAACGGTTTTCAAGTGAGGTTATTTTTTTAAAACATATAAAAAGGCCGAAAAAATGTTTTTACTATCGATTTCATTTTTATAATCATTTTATTTTTAATTATTTTTCAATTATGTGACAGCGCTATCAAATATGATAAGTTTTATTTTCGCTTATCTTCTAAACTATTAACAAAAGCTTTACACTTGTCAAAAATATGTATATATGTATATATGTATGTCAGCTGTTTTTACAGGTGGGTAAATTGTCTTTGTGTCTATCAATACGTCGTAACGTATGACATTTGCGAACACGATAAACTCCCAATCAGCTCTCTTCATTTTCTTATTAGGCTTTAGATTTTGGGTAGTAAATTTTCTTTTCCTCCGAATAGTGCCTTATTGAAGTGAAGTAGTTGTTGGTTTTTTTCACGTTAATTTTCTTTTAATGATAGAACTACTTTTTCACCATGGCAACATTTTTCCCTGGGTATATCAAAAATAATTCTATGTAGACCTTTTGGTCGACCAAACACCACATCTATGCCGTATTTTTATCGGCTTCATACTAGCATCGACTCATCAACATTATAAACATCTTGAAATTTCTAGTTCAAACAGATCTAATTTTCAGCGAAAGATCAGCACTATTTTTTTGAATCAAGGTATTATCAAATGTTCTTAAACCTATTGTGACTCATAGTATAGCTGATTAGAGCTCCAAAAGCCTTCCAACTTAGAATTTTATGATGCCCCATAAAGAATTTAATTGCAGCAAATGCAAAAAATTTATTTTACTGTAAGTTTAGTGTGCGGTCCTGCTGAAATGCGTATATGTCTTGCTCAGTACCAATTCGAGACGAAATGTGAAATATTCGATTGGTGCTTTTAGAAAATCAAAATAATCAGATACCGGTCCCTTTGGCATAATGAACATGTATTGTTGCGACATTTCCATTGGTAGTTAGGCTCAAAATTATTCTTACGACTTGTGCTTAAAACTTCCTCCTTAACTTTCGTCTTTTTCGTCACCACCATTAATAGTCGCCTTTCCTAAAAGTCTACTCAGCTAGTCATTATTTTTTGTGAAATCTTCGACATCACCTTTAACTTCAGTTTCATATTTTAAATAAAGAAGACACTGATCTTCACTGCAGACTTGTGGAATTTCCTACAAAATGGCAATTATATTATTTTTGCTTAGAAGTTTACGACGAGTTTCCAACATACTTTTCTAAAAACGCAAATCCTTTTTAAGTTATAAATATCACTTGCTTCAGTTGACCAACGTTACTTAAAAATCAAAAATGAAAAAGTAAACAAAATAATAAAAAAATTATTACAAAAGACAAATACAAGAAATTGCAATAAAAGAGCTTGAAATTCACAATTCTCTAAGACCCAGTTTACATTGTGCAACTTTTGTCGCTGCAACTCGTACTTTATTGTTGTAAATAATGTGATTAAAGAGAATGGGGGAAGAGAGTAACTCTACCACTATTCTCTTTACACACATTATTTACAACAACAAACTACGAGTTGCAGCGACAAAAGTTGCACAATGTAAACTGGGTCTAACTTAGATATTCACTCTTCTACTTACACTCAAAATGCTGGAGAGAAACTGATATGAAAAGCATGTATTTCTCTCACTCACTTATTAATGAGAATTATGATATTTTCGAGAACCGATGATCATACAAAAATATACCAAATAAAAAATGTAATGGTACTTGTAAAGTACCCTTCGGCTGTAAAGGATTAAAATATTCTTTTTAAAAATAAAAACAAATGTTTATAAATTTATTTTTTTAATTTATTTCTTAAATAAAGATATTTTCAACATATATGTTATATTTAGTTGTTAGTTTTATCGATTTTTAATAAGATTGTAAAAATATTAAATACCTATTAAATATTTTAAGCTAATATTTTATTTATAGGTAAATATCAACGTATATGTACTCGTACTCGTATAAAAATGTAATAAATGCACTTACAAAAGATATATTGAAAAAAAAAAATATATATATATAAATGCGAAATGCGTATATGTCTTGCTCAGTACCAATTCGAGACGAAATGTGAAATATTCGATTGGTGCTTTTAGAAAATCAAAATAATCAGATACCGGTCCCTTTGGCATAATGAACATGTATTGTTGCGACATTTCCATTGGTAGTTAGGCTCAAAATTATTCTTACGACTTGTGCTTAAAACTTCCTCCTTAACTTTCGTCTTTTTCGTCACCACCATTAATAGTCGCCTTTCCTAAAAGTCTAGTCAGCTAGTCATTATTTTTTGTGAAATCTTCGACATCACCTTTAACTTCAGTTTCATATTTTAAATAAAGAAGACACTGATCTTCACTGCAGACTTGTGGAATTTCCTACAAAATGGCAATTATATTATTTTTGCTTAGAAGTTTACGACGAGTTTCCGACATACTTTTCTAAAAACGCAAATCCTTTTTAAGTTATAAATATCACTTGCTTCAGTTGACCAACGTTACTTAAAAATCAAAAATGAAAAAGTAAACAAAATAATAAAAAAATTATTACAAAAGACAAATACAAGAAATTGCAATAAAAGAGCTTGAAATTCACAATTCTCTAAGACCCAGTTTACATTGTGCAACTTTTGTCGCTGCAACTCGTACTTTATTGTTGTAAATAATGTGATTAAAGAGAATGGGGGAAGAGAGTAACTCTACCACTATTCTCTTTACACACATTATTTACAACAACAAACTACGAGTTGCAGCGACAAAAGTTGCACAATGTAAACTGGGTCTAACTTAGATATTCACTCTTCTACTTACACTCAAAATGCTGGAGAGAAACTGATATGAAAAGCATGTATTTCTCTCACTCACTTATTAATGAGAATTATGATATTTTCGAGAACCGATGATCATACAAAAATATACCAAATAAAAAATGTAATGGTACTTGTAAAGTACCCTTCGGCTGTAAAGGATTAAAATATTCTTTTTAAAAATAAAAACAAATGTTTATAAATTTATTTTTTTAATTTATTTCTTAAATAAAGATATTTTCAACATATATGTTATATTTAGTTGTTAGTTTTATCGATTTTTAATAAGATTGTAAAAATATTAAATACCTATTAAATATTTTAAGCTAATATTTTATTTATAGGTAAATATCAACGTATATGTACTCGTACTCGTATAAAAATGTAATAAATGCACTTACAAAAGATATATTGAAAAAAAAAATATATATATATATATAATAACATATAAAAAGTAGTTTATATATAAAAAAAAAGTATCCAAAGAAGGGAGTATTATATTAAGACTTTTAAGGAAATATTAAAAACAATATATATTTAACATTTTTCACATAAATTTTAATTAAATCCATAACATTTCTATTTTTTTGCAATATATTTTTATAATTTTGGCAATAAAATTGGGACTTAGAAACTTAGAAAAATATAAAATTTAATTTATTAAAAAAAAAGGATTCGATGTTTTTTGCAATATTTTATTATTTTATTTCATTTATTTGCAGAATTTAAAATCATTTTTACAGAATATTAGATGTCAAACTGAAAGATGAAAATATTTATTTTTGATGTTAAATTTTAAATTTAGATTTTTTTCATAAAAATGAAATGATTTTTATTTATTTTTTTTCATTAAAAATTTAAAGAATTTATTTTTTTTGTTTGATTAATATGCCACACCATTCGGTGGCATTTTTTCAGAAAAAGAAAAATGTAAAAGCATTTTTTTATCAATAAAATAAAATATTTTTGTAAAATTAAGAAAGAAATGTTTAAAAATTTTTTTTTTTCAAAAAATAATAATGTGTTCGAAGAATAAAAAATTGTTTATACATTTTAGTTCTTTTTGAAGATGTTTTTTTTTTTGTTTTATGGAAGAAATATTTTTAGTCATAGATATTTATATCAAAGTATATTTTTCAACACAATTACGGGTGGTGGCCAACCGTATTCATTGAGAGTAACGGGACCCAGTAACGAAATATTAAAAATAGATAGTGACTGTTCAAAGATTGATTTGTTCATTTGATTGATTTAAAAAATTATTTTACATTTTTATTTTCCTGAAAAGATGTGGCGAAATATTTTAAATAAAATTTTCTTAAAAAAAGTTAAAAAAAAATAGAAATTAAAGAATTTGATATTCAAATTCACAAAAATTGTTTTCTTCAAAGAACATTTTTTCAAAGAATGAAAAATTATTTATACATTTTTGTTTTCCTAAAGATTATGAAGATGTTGAAAAAAAAAATAAAATGTATTTAATTTTTATATTAAGGCCTGGCGCTTAAAAAATTTTTTAGAAAATATTAAAAAGGTCAATTACTATAATTATTACAAATTAAAAATGAAAATTAAAATATGCGTTGACTGAACATTTTTCCCTACAGTTTTTTTTTTCAGTTTAAAATAATAATTATACATTGCACTGATTCGCTTATGTCTCGGACACATTTTTAAATATCATGAGTGAATTGCTATTTTTTATGCAGGATTAAAACAAAAATAATATTTACATAACTTAAGAATTTTAAATTTAAAATGAATAATTAATGCATGAACTAGGTTTCATTTAGGGATTCCAGAAAAGACAAAAAAAAATTTGGATTTAAATTCCAAAATATTATTTTGCATTCTTTAAAGAAAAATATTTAACTCATTTTATAATTTCACTAATGTTGTTTTTTTGCGGAAAGTTTACCTAAAAGCACTTGAGCATTGTATTTAAAAGATCTTTTTCCTGGACGCTGCTACCTTACACAGTACAAAATTTTTCAGTTTATTTATTTGGGACCCAAATCGGAGATGTGCACATGAAAATAGCATCAAAAATAAGAGCATTAATAATTAAATGGGTGTGGAATAAAAAATCCTTTTGTTTAGAGTAAATTACATTTCACAATCAGAAGAACATACTATATTTCAATATGGAAAATAAAAAGTGCCCAAAACTGGTCAAATTTAAAACATTATATTGTCATTATTTAGATAAAGTGGTGCAAATTTTACGTCGAATACAGCGTGCTAAATTGTTATAATACACTTATAATGTGGATACATGGAAAAGGTGCACAGTAATGGACGATGAATGCAGGTGAAAAAATTTGCAAAAGTATACATTTTTGCTGTTACTGCGACACTTCCAGTACAACACGGTGCTGTTACCGATCCACCTAAAACTCCGAGTCTGGATACCGTGTCCCTGTTAACCGAAAATATTGTCATATCTTAATTTGTCCACTTCGATATGTTAGCGATACCAATAATTTTTTCGCAAATGTTTTTTTTTTTTTTTTTTTTATTTCAAACAGGTACTCTGAATGGATTGGAAAAGTGAATCTTTGACAAATATGTTTTCGAACCATTATAACCATTTATTTGCATGGGACGCATTAAAATAAGTCATTCAAGGCACTTTAGGAAAGAATAGAGCAACTTGTCAATGTTAAAATAACATTTTATGCATTTCCACCTTCATACCTCTTCGGCACAATTACTTCAGGAATCGGAATCAGGCCAACGGAAAAACAATTCAATATACATTTTAAATGCGTTGCTTGAGGAGTTACCGAGTTGGTGGAGTTAAAAAAATAATGCAGTTTAAAGATGAAAGTACCAAAAATAAAGATGACAAAGAAATTGGTGGACACACTGCAGAAAACATGTCCCTGAATATTATGACTAATTGGAATGATGTCGACGCAAATTAAAAACATGAATATGAACAACCTACGAAGAAATCTAAATTTTTATTTTCATACAAAATACAGTTCATGAAGAGGAAAAAAATTTATAAAAATCCACCGTGAGAAAAAAAATCGTTTAGCCATTAAATTGTTAATTATTAATTGGGAAGACGAATGATGGAGAAGTACTTATTTTTGAGGCTACCTTCACGTGCAATTTTCAGAATAATGTCCCACAATTATGTCTTGCACTGTGTTGTAAAATATATAATCATATATTCAAAATAAAACAATTCTATTTTAGAAAGTTAAAGATTGCAATTTATATAAAATCGTCTTATCTACTGCAAAATATGTTTTCTGTGACTCAGTATAACAAAATGATTTTAATTTTTTATATTATTTTATTTCGTACGCGGCTCAATTTTTTTTATTAATTTTCCTGTTAGTATCCCCTTTTACCGTAAAAATTATTTTAAATATTCTACAAATCATCATCTCCTATACCCTCAAAAGCCTCATTTTGGACCGCTTCTTCTTGGGCAAGAGAATTTCTATAAAATACCGCACCATATGAATGACTCTTGGTTAATCTAGGATTTTGTTTATTTAAAATCCGTTGAGCTAAAAATCTTACGGGTGCCTCGGAAGAGGGTGGTGGGCACTCATCTATCATGTGGGAATACGAAGATATTGATGAAAAATTAGAAGTAGGCGTTGAGGATGATGAAGAAGAGGAAGTTGGTGTTGAACGTGTAACAGAGTTTGATGAATTCGAAGAAGCTGTAGATGATAATTGAGAGTTCATGGCTTTTCCTGCTAATTGCTCATCATCCTTATAATTTAGTAACTCGTTAACCATTTCTTGAAGGCAAACCGACATCAGCATAGCTTGCGAACTATTAATGGTAATCCATCTTAAATTCTGTTTGGACATCAAATACTCAAAGGATAATTGTAAATTGGATGATTTATCTTTCGTTTCAAGAGTATTGTGTAAAGCTGTAACACGCCAAACACGCATACGTGTTACTCTAAATTTAGTTTCAAGTATTTTGTCTTGTTTTACAGTACGCATACTTAATTCTTTATTACCTATTGCTATTAAAGCTGATGTTTCGGGATCTGGATAATCCACCGTAGATGTAAGAAATTGCAAGCAACCATATAAAGGCAATTGTCGGGCTACTTCAACATACTCTTTATGCATACCATACTCTTGTAAGGATTTTAATTTTTTTAGAATTTCTGATGATGCTATTATCCACTCTCTTTCTATCTCTGATACTGTCTGCAAGAACAGTAAGTTTAAGGCTATGGAATTTTTCATTAGCATTGTATCGTAATTGGGATTCCAATAGCTTTTTCTTATCTGAATTTGACAGGGTTGATTATAAAGGCGAGAGACAAAAGGCGCTTCAAAATTCATTAGTTTCCTAAGCAAAACTAAGGAATCTTTTGTTTCTCTTCGAACAAGAAACAAACAAAAATAGGGCATCATATCTGTTGGCAGTTGTACACAAGACAATGCTTTTTCCAACAATGTGCTGGCATTGTCTGAAACGCAGCAGTTTACTTTTAACTGATAACCACTGGGCAGTATAACTTCTAAGCGTAAGGGGCGCACAAATTCTTCTGCACCGTTTGAGGTGTTTGAGTCTTCCGGTCCATAGCCGAAATATTCCTCAAACACACCTTCTGTTAATGCCGTTTCCAATTGAGCATTTAAGAAAAATTTTTGAAAAGCTTCCAATTTTGAAGCTTTTGCATCTTGTCCTAACATTTGCAGATAATGTTCCAAAGCCTGTCGTCTACTCTCTAACTGATTATTTGTTAACGGCAAAAATTTCTTAGGTGGAAACTCTGGCATGGCGATTCCTCTTAGTGTACACTGCCTACGCAATTGTTCATTTAGGGCATGCAATTGCTTATAGCGCAAGCAGGCATGATAACTGCCGTTTATGTAGATGTTGTAACCAGTATAGGAGTTGCCTGTTGTTTCACTAAACAACTCTTGTGTATGTGGTATAGAAAAATGCATCCTTTTTAATATTTTCTAACACTAGTATCTATTTTTTTTTATAATTAAAAGTAAATATTTTAAACTAATTTTCCAATTTCACTACTTGCACTTTTGTTCAATTAAGTCATTGTATACATTCTTGGTACTACTTCTTTGCAACAATTATATATTTAAATTAGTCACCACTTGTTTTTATTTTTTGTATTTGATATAAACTTTATTGCTATTAATTAAAATAAAAAGCAATTTTTTCATTTTTTGTTGATTTTTGGGTATTTCCTTTTATCTTCTTTACTCCCATATGTTTTTTATATACAGATATGAGAATGTGTGGGAAGTGTTTAAAATCACAGAGCTGTATTCAAGGGAAGTAAGATTATAGACATTTTCCTGACAATTACATGTTTGTATATATACTAAGAAGTGTACTACTACCGCATTTTTATATTTTTTAAACATCGCTTTAAATTAAATAAACAAAGTAACATTCCATTGATCGATTTTTTAGCTTAGAATGTTTTGTATGCAGTTATATTTTTTATCATTAAGGTGACAACCAAAAAACCATAGGCACACAATTTAGGATTAAAGCTGTATAAATTATAATGATATTTCAATAATTATCAAAGTATTTGATTTATTAAAAAGTAGAGAAAATTAAGCATAGAACGTTACATTCTTGAGCAGCTTTTTCTCAAAATCAGCCTGCTTCCGAGATCGCTGTGTGTAATTTAAATGCCAAATTCGAGTCTCGCGGTATTATTGCTGACCAAAATAGACCAAAACAATATTTATAGTTAGAGTTAAAATGACTTTTCCTTTGTTAGCAATACATGTCCATTCAACTCAACATCTGTCAGCACTTCTGCATTAGTTAAAACGTAATTAAGGCAAATTTACTTACCAAGTAGGATTATATTAATATTTGTAGACAAATTTTTTCCACCATTTATATAAATATAACATTATTTTATAATTATATTATTTTTAATAGAATGCTCAAATCTTTTATATTATTTTTACTAGCGCCTTGCTAATAATATTTATTACTAAGGCAAATTAAACACTTTTTATTATATTTGAATGACTCAAAGTTGTCTACCAGTTAAAACAAACATTTGGGTTTTTAATACTTTTGTATTTTTTAAAATTTTCTTCTCTAAACACAAACAGTTTTGAATTAAACATATTTTTTATAATTTTAATCAAAATGCTTCACAGAAGCAAAATCTGAAAAATATATGTATACAAATTTTTAAAGAAGCTTGATTAAATATAAATTGAGAGTATTATGTAAAAATTGTCTGGCATCACTAATTTTTAACTCAATATTAATTTAAGTTTAACAGCTCTGTGAAGATTATTTAGATTAAAACAGGCGATAAAAGACGAATTCAAAACAAAACACTAAGAATTAAAGCAATAAAACAATTTCTGTTTTAAAATTGTATGTTAATATGCATAGTCAAAAGGAAAGGCCTAAAGTTAATATTTTAGAAGTGTTTAAAATAGAAAAAAATCAAGAACACGGCTTCCTAAGAGTATCTGCTCCTATGGTGCGCTACAGTAAATTAGAGTTTCGACGTTTGCTAAGAAACCATGGTGTCAATCTTTGTTTTACCCCCATGATAATATCAGATTCTTTCAACAATAGTGAAAAGGCTAGACAGAATGAATTTACTACAACGCTGGATGATAAACCACTAATAGCACAATTTGCAGCCAAAGATGGAAAGGAATTTGCTAAATCGGCCAAGCTAATATACCCTTATGTGGATGGAATAGATCTCAATTGCGGCTGCCCACAGTCGTGGGCAATAGCTAAGGGATATGGCTGCGGATTATTAAAACAACCTGAATTAGTCAAAGATATAATACGAACTATAAAAAGACAAGTGAATGAAAATTTTAGCATATCCCTGAAGATAAGGTTAATTAATCACGAGTCGAGTAAATCAACAATCGAATTTGCCCGCCAGCTGGAAATGTGCGGTGCCACATTTCTTACTTTGCATGGCAGAACTATGTGGGAAAAGAATTCAGATCCTTTAAATGTTAAAGCCATTAAAGAGGTGAAAGAATCGCTACAAATTCCTCTTATCGCTAATGGCAATGTAAAGTCCTGGCAAACAGCTTGCGAACTGTATGAAGAAACTAAGGCGGATGGTATCATGGCTGCTAGAGGTCTACTAGCAAATCCAGCATTGTTTAATCCAAAATACAAGGATGAGTATCGTACCCCTCTGGACTGCGTACAAGATTGGTTTAATATTGCTGCTGAAGCAGGGAATAATTTACAATTCTTGTGCTTCCATCATCACTTAACATTTATGTGGGGTTGTAGCTTAAAACGTAAATTGCGTTTAGAATTTAATGCATTTTCAAAAAAACAACAAATTTTGGATTTTTTTTACGATAACTATAACATCAAAGCTTCACCAAAGTTTGTGTTAAATCCATCAAACTACACTGAATGCTCTTATGCCCATTGTATTTCAGACGAATCTGATACAAGCTCAGATCAGAAAAATAAATTGTGGAATTTAAATGCAAATGGTAAATATTTTGACACATATAGGCAGGAATTGGAAAATTTAGAGAATGACTGTGATTTAGGCAGCAGTTTTTTTGCCGAAATGTAAAAAGCTTTAATAAATTTTTTTACACCAAAAGATGATTATTACTGCATTTTTATTAATTTATTTAAAATTTTTTATAATAAATTCTCAAAATATTTAAATAGTTTTTACGTGGCTTTAATAATGTGCCATTTTGCCACAGAGCATATCTTATGTCTCCTTGGACATAACGCCACTTATCGTATCCAATCTATCAAGTAATGTGACATACAGATATTAAGAAGAACTTGAAAAGATCCCCTCTTTTTATTAAAGTTGTTCTATAAGTATTTTCAAAATTAAGTTTGTTTTCGCACATCATCTTTAGGAAAAGAAAAATGTATAAACAATTATTTTTTTATTAAATAATTCCAATTCTTTGCGTCAAATTCAAAATATTTTTCTTCAAAAAATAAAGTTTATTTAAATTGTATATAAAGACCTTGTGTTTAAAATTTATAAAATATGAAAAACGTCAAATACCTATAATTATTATTTATTTTTATTAATTTTTTATATAAAAAACATCATTATTTAGGCAATTGCAAAACTTTTAAAATGGAGAAGAGTTACCACGGCTTTTGCATTAAAAATAGTTATTTACAGTTTTGATTATGTGGCACCCCCATATGCGGTAAATACAACACTGCCGGTACAATAAACAAACGCTTGTTTCCCTATTATGTTTTATGCTTTAAATTCTTTAATTTTCGTATTCAACGACAGTTTAACGAAGAGAGCATTTGCACGAGTTTACAAAACGGCAGAGTGCTTTTTGGTAAAGACGACGCTGCAATTTACGGTCGAAGTGTGCGGCAAAATTAAGATACAATTTTTTCTTTGTATTTTTAAAATCAAGTAGAAACTATTTTAAAATAAATGTTTTTTCCATTTTGTACGAAGTTTTAGTGAAGTGTGTTTATATAAAAAACATTTTTGTGTCGTTAACAAAAAGTTCACATTTTCCTACAGGAAAAATTTGTATTATTTGCTGGGACTTTGAAAGAACAATCGAAGCGGCGTGTCTATTACGTCTAGTTTGCATAAACTTGGAACAAATAATACTGATACAATTTGTAAGGTATGTGGTTTTAAATTTAGCATTTTTCTTTTTTTTTTTAAAGCTAAACTTGGTATACAAATTATATGTACATCGGATGCCTGCTATTTTTTAATGCTTTCCTTTTCAACTTCTGATTTTATTGTCGCAAATATAAAATGGCGCTTTAGTGCATATTTTTTACTTATTTTTTTAATTTAACATCCTTAAGTGCATATCATTGAAACTTAATAAATTTAATGGCATGGGTGCATAGTTTTTGTTTAAAACTTAAATGTTTTTTATACTGCATTTTTGCATTATTTTAATTTTTTTCCCGCTCACTTTTCTGTGTGTTGGAATCTGATGCTCTTTCTACTCATTTTCTCTTACAATGAATTTTCAAGTGCTAACAATTCAGCGCTTTTAAATATTTATATTTAGGTAGAAAATTAAATTAAGAGCGCTCTTTAAAAAATTCACTATCCTTAAAGTACACAGGGAATATAAAAAGAGACAAATACAAAAAAGAAAAATAAATAAAAATTTGAATCCTATATTTTCGCACTTTACGTGAAGGATAAATTTAGACTAAAAAAAGTAAGACACATATTAATGTTGAGCAAAGCCATTTCTCTAAATAGTTACTGGAATTTGCAGAGCTTGTTTAATAATGAATAAAACGAGTATCTAAAGAAAGCGCTAATTCAAAAGTAGCTTTGTAATTATCATATTACATTGCGTTGCCATTGCGGTGCATTATTATTTACAACAATAAAACTCAAGACCTCTCAATTTGTTTTTAATCACCATTATTCTGTTTGGCGACGGCAACATCGTCGTCGATTTTGAGGCAACATCACTTTTACACAACATCAATTGTGGTATTGCCTAACAGTCTTATGACGACGTTGCCAGCTTATCGATCATCATTTTAATAAAGTATCTAAAGTATCATATCTAAAATTTCACACAGCTGATTGATTTGTGTACTATTTTTGATAAAAGTGTTGTGAAGAATATATAAACTGTGTGAAAAAATAAAATAAAATCTGTATTTTTTTATTTATATTCGGCCCCTTTTTTTCTTGAATAAATACTTATTTCTTAAATGAAATCTGTATTAAATTTTGCCACAGATTCTTCCAAGGGACTCAGTTTAAGTTGATTAAATATGCCACCTCAAGCAATTTTGCATTCCATTTTGTTTTTTACCATCTTTTTTTTTACTTTAAATTTTAAGTCGCACCAAATCTGAAAAAAGAATTTTGTCAAACATGTATTGAACTACATACTCGTTCTATTTGTTGGGCCAAGGGCGTTTAGAGCAGTAGCGATACTCTCCTGTTGTTCCTTAAAATTAGTAGGAACACTGTCTCTCCGAAATCCCCTGGCAAGTGATGGATTTTTTCGCAATTCTTACACTAATTTTTCAAATTGGTTGGCGTTGGTAATTTTAATTGTGCTTTTTATATTTTATTTTTAGTTTTTTCAATCTTTTTAAATTTTTGTTTATAATAGCACGACGCCAAAATCACAGATGACAATTTAAGGCAACATCACCGTCAAATTGTCTTACAGAATACCAAACATGTATTGCCAGTCATCGATAAGTGGCAATATTGCCAACGAGATTACGGACTTATAACAAACGATAAAAAACGACGTCGTCTTGTATTGTCGACGCCAAACAGAATAAGGGTGAATATAACGGGTGGACAAATTTGAGGTTAGGCTTAAAACATAGTTTTTTCTGGCAACTTCAGTTTTATTGATATCATAGTAAGTTGAAATATTCGGGCATGTTCTTAAAAACGCAAAACGCTTAAAAAACGCAAATAATATCTTGCGTTTTGAAGACACAAATAGGTGTTCTAACAAACGCTTAATATTTGCGATTTCAACTCGCAAGCATTTACTGAAGTGAACTGATTGAGTTTGCTTATACAAAACATTCAAACAAAATAAAATGGTTCACAATTAAATTTTAATATGTTTTCTTTTTATTTCAACAAAAATTTAAAACAATTTTACACTATTTAAATTAAAAATAACAATTTTAAAATTACTCTTTTTTTCTTAAGTTCCTGTGTCAATTGTTTACTTTAAAATGGCGATTTAAACAAACAGCTGATCAAAAGATCAAAAAGAAAAAGAAGAACAAATCGCCAGCAAAACGATTTACAGAACATCTAAAATTGAAATTGGCGTTTTTAAGTCGCCTGGCGATTTGAAAACCTTGCGATTGTGAGAACATGCCCGATTGTAAAGTAGAGATGTGGGAATTAAAAACTATTTTATCTCGTTTAACAAAATTTTGAAGCACATTTTGCAACAAATTTTCACTTATCGCGTCTGGGATGGTTACGGTGAATTTCTCATGCAAAAATTATTTTGTTTAGGTGGCTGTGCGGCTTGTGGCAACGTCTTGTTAAAATCAAAGTTCAATAATGTAAACTTTAGCGGATTGTGGCCACAAAAAATTTATATTATGGTTTGACAACGCAGAGAATTTACCATCACGACGTTTCTTTGCTCGAAAACGTTAACGAAATAAAGTACCTATGATTTATAATAGCTGAAAAATAGATATTTAAAAACCATGTTGAGAATATTTGTAAATAAATTGGTAAAAAACTGGTTTTTAAACGTATACAGTAATCTCGCAGAAACGTGAACTAATTTTTACCGAGGGTGTTCACGTTTTAGATTGCATTTTTTTTATAACATATTTTAGTCTCTTTTTATCTTTTATTTAATTTAAAATAAAGTACTTTATTTTTCACCTATGAGACATGTTTTGATTTTACTTTTTGTAAGTTCCTGCCATATTTTAATTTATGTACTATGTTACTATGGGTTGCAAACGGGTTTCTAAGATACTAATTTCTAAATTTGTACAGAGATCTTTCCATTTTTAAAAGCTCCGAAGAATGCAGTATTTTCAGTTTTCCACGACCTGAAAATGTATTATTAACACATTTCGAAATGGCATCTTTTTTGTTTCTTATTGAACAAATCGTCGATTTGATGACATTATTTTTCGACGAACCAGTTACAGGTGAACCTTTCCATAAAAGCTCTAAAATATTTGACTTTTCTTGAAGAGTTAACACTTTTGGTTTTTTTTTAGACAAATTTTCAATAAAAATATTTTTAGAAATCACTTGTTCATATTATATATATGTACAGTCAGCACAGAGAGATGCTTCCAGTAGAACTGCCACGGTAATACCAAAACTACTTACCCTGCAACAGAAGTTGTTTACAACAAACAAACTACGAGATTCTTCTGTGGGGAATCCCAAAATGTTTAAATAGCCTTACAAAATTGAATTTTAACGTTCGATAAAAAGTTTACGTTTTAAAGCCTTCAGCCTTTGTTCATGTTTTAGAGTAGTCAATGTAAGAAAAAAAATGTTCATGTTTTTGGATGTTCATGTTAGTGGGTGTTCACGTTTCTGCGAGTTCACTGTACATAAAAAAAATATCGTTTACAACGGCTATTAATGAGTGCAATACAATATTAAAACCATATTTTGAATGCAACTCCACTATTTTATATACCTGTTGCATAAATAATCAAATAGAGCGCGTCCAAAAAGTACAAAATAGAGCGATAGCGAAATGTAATATATATACACCAATGTATGGTATGCTTAATGTATTGAAATGGTTAAATATAATACAATTGTACAATCTAAGAGGCATTAACAACTTTAGACTGTCAAGGGCTAGCTACAACAGTCGTAATGCAAAAATCTCTGTTTTAAAAAGGATTGCAGAAGCAAATGTAAAATTTGAAAAATTAAATATTTGTAATTAAAAGTATTTGTAATATTCTTTTAATAAAATAAATAAATAAAAAATGTTCCACAAATCGCATCATATCATCAATTTCTGTGGATGTTTGAAATTTTCACAATTAAAATTCATTGATCAAGAGTAACGTTCCATCCAGGCTTATAATTTCCCAAGCTTTTACAAAATAAATCTCACTTAATGACAGCTAAATTCTTGATATTTAATCATTTAACAGAAAATTTACTTTCAAAATTTAATCACCCTTTACCTAACAATAAAAATTGCATTTTTAGAGGACACTATTTCTAATCTAAATGCCTACTCTCTTTGAAATAGGTCTAGAAATCTTCAACTAAAAAGTTAACACATACAAAAAGCCTTCCTAATCTTCCTAACACTACACTACTAGACTTCGTTCAACATACAAGAATAACTTATCAATATTTTTATTGTCGATATTCATCATTTTTGTATTTCACTTTTTTCGGGTATAGGTTTGTTCCCTTTTTTATTATTTATTTTTTTTTTTTTTTATTATTCCTCCTATTCAATATCGACAACTTTGCTTTAGACACAAAAAAGATATTCCATATGGTATATACCGAGATATAACCTTGTTAAAATACAGAAAAAGTTAAAAATAAACTTAAATATGAAATAATCTTTTAACGGTCTTTTTAAATAATTTAACGATTTTATTTTTCTCGATATTTCGCTTTCCTGTGGAAAGCTTCTTCAGGAAATTATTTTTTATATGTAACAAAAACAAAAAATTATAACAATTTTTAACTAATTAATTTTTAATTTTTTTAATTTTTCGAATTAAAATAAAAGTTAAAAATAAACCTTTAGCTAAAAAAATCGTATGGCCATTAAATTATTACTGCATTCAACTTGATAAAACGAATGATGCAGAAGATCTTATTTTTGGGGCCACTCTCATGGGTTATTCTTAGAATTGAGTTTTAACTCAATAAGCTGTAAAATGATGTTGTACTGTGCTGTACTATTTAAATAAATAAATTCCTGAATTAAAAATCAAATTGTGAAATCTCAAAGCAGAAGACCAACCTATTCAGTAGATACAAATTGTTAAGATTTTTAGCAATTCCTTTATTATTCCTCGTAAAAATGTACTCTATATATTATATCACTGTTTTTGTTGTTGGCTAATTTTTTATTTATTTCTAGATTTATTTATTTAGAGTTTTAATTTACAGATTGTTTTTTGTTTTTCTTTTTTATATTACAGATTGAAATCAAGATAACATTTTTCTATATAAATCGATATTTGAAGGAGTCTTTTAAGAATTTAAAATATCTTAGAACCTTTTTTTCTACATCTACAGTAAGTAAAAATAAAATAAACGGCAACAAAATGCAGAATGGCAGTAAAACTGGTGGCGGTGGCAGTGAAATGTCCATCGAGCAAATGTATCAAAAAAAGTCTCAATTAGAGCATATACTTTTGAGACCCGACACCTATATTGGCTCTGTGGAGCATACTAAAGAAATAATGTGGGTCTATAGTGAAGAACATAAACGTATGGTTCAACGAGAAATCTCTTATGTTCCCGGTCTCTATAAAATATTTGATGAAATTCTGGTTAATGCAGCCGATAACAAGCAACGTGACAAAAGCATGAACACAATTAAAATTGATATAGAACCTGAAAAGAATTTAATTTCGGTGTGGAATAATGGCCAAGGCATACCGGTAACAATGCATAAGGACGAAAAAATGTATGTACCCACCATGATTTTTGGTCATCTTTTAACATCTTCAAATTACAATGACGAAGAGAAAAAAGTAACCGGTGGTCGTAATGGTTATGGTGCCAAGTTGTGTAATATATTCTCCACTTCCTTTACCGTTGAGACGGCCACAAAACAATACAAAAGATCTTTTAAACAAACATGGGCTGCCAACATGACCAAAACTACTGAAGCGAAAATTAAAGAATTTGCTGGCACTGATTTTACAAAAATAACTTTTAGTCCAGATTTGTCTAAATTTAAAATGGAACGTCTGGATGAAGATATTGTGGCTTTAATGTGTAGAAGAGCTTTTGATGTGGCAGCCACCAGTAAGGGTGTAGGTGTTTATTTAAATGGCAAAAAGTTGGCAATTAAAAATTTCAAAGATTATATTGATTTGTTTGTAAGAGGTGATGATAATGACAGTGGACAGCCCATAAAAATTGCCTACGAACAGTGTGGCGAACGTTGGGAAATTGCCTGTTGCCCCTCTGATCGTGGCTTCCAGCAGGTATCATTTGTTAACTCTATTGCTACTACAAAAGGTGGCCGCCATGTAGATCATGTGGTTGACAATATCATCAAACAATTATTAGAGGTGTTAAAGAAGAAAAACAAAGGTGGTATTAATATTAAGCCATTCCAAGTTCGTAACCATATGTGGATATTTATAAATTGCTTAATTGAAAATCCCACTTTCGACTCGCAAACAAAAGAAAATATGACTTTGCAAGCGAAAAGCTTTGGCTCTAAATGCACCATTACAGAAAAATTCATAGGATCTCTTTCGAAATCGGGTATTGTGGAGTCGGTGTTGTCGTGGGCTAAATTTAAAGCTGAAAATGACATTGCCAAGACAGGTGGAAAAAAATCCCAAAAAATAAAGGGCATTCCGAAATTGGAAGACGCAAACGAGGCTGGTACCAAAAACTCTTACATGTGTACACTAATTCTTACGGAGGGAGACTCAGCTAAATCTTTAGCTGTTTCCGGTCTTGGTGTTATAGGGCGTAATTTTTATGGCGTCTTTCCTTTGCGTGGTAAATTGCTAAATGTACGTGAAGCCACTTTCAAACAGTTGGCTGACAATGCCGAAATCAATAATTTGTGTAAAATTATTGGTCTGCAGTATAAGAAAAAATATCTCACCATGGATGATATAAAGACGTTACGTTATGGTAAAGTTATGATTATGACAGATCAGGATCAGGATGGTTCTCATATTAAAGGTTTGCTAATTAACTTCATACACACCAACTGGCCTGAATTGTTGCGTTTGCCTTTCCTTGAGGAATTTATTACGCCTATTGTCAAGGCCACTAAGAAGAATGAAGAATTGTCGTTTTACTCATTGCCCGAGTTTGAAGAATGGAAGAATGAGACACCCAACCATAATACGTACAATATCAAATACTACAAAGGTATTTTAAATTTTTTTTTATTTTCGTTTAAACTTCATTAATTGATAAAAATTTAAATTTTTATTTAATTTTCTTTCTTTTTGTTTTTAAGGTTTGGGTACTTCCACCTCTAAGGAGGCGAAAGAGTATTTCCAAGATATGGAAAGACATCGTATCCTTTTTAAATACGATGGTTCTAAAGATGATGATAGTATTCTAATGGCTTTCTCACGTAAACACACTGAATCGCGTAAGGAATGGCTTACAGCTCATATGGATGAAGTAAAGAGACGTAAAACTTTGGGTTTACCTGAACGTTATCTCTATACGAAGGGCACTAAGATTATAACATATGCAGATTTTGTTAACTTGGAATTGATACTATTCTCTAACGCTGACAATGTGCGTTCCATACCGTGCTTAGTTGATGGTTTTAAACCTGGTCAGCGAAAAGTCATGTTCACTTGCTTTAAACGTAACGACAAAAGAGAAGTTAAGGTGGCTCAACTTTCTGGTTCTGTGGCTGAAATGTCTGCTTATCATCATGGTGAAGTTTCATTGCAAATGACAATTGTCAACTTGGCCCAAAATTATGTCGGTTCAAATAATATCAATCTGTTAGAGCCTAGAGGTCAGTTCGGTACTCGTTTGACAGGTGGCAAGGATTGTGCTAGCGCACGTTATATTTTCACTATTATGTCTCCTTTGGCACGTTTGATATTTCATCCGCACGATGATCCCTTGCTACAATATGAAGTTGATGATGGTCAAAAAATCGAACCTCAGTGGTATATTCCAATTATACCCATGGTTTTAGTTAATGGAGCCGATGGCATTGGCACTGGATGGTCTACTAAGATTTGCAATCATAACCCTCGTGATATAATGCAAAATCTAAGACGTATGTTGGCCAAAGAAGAACCGGTGCCCATGCATCCGTGGTATAAAAACTTTCGTGGTCCCATTGAATATATTTCCGATGGTCGTTACATCACTTCTGGCAATATACAAATTATTCAGGGAAATAAGATTGAAATTTCTGAACTGCCAGTTGGTACTTGGACTCAGACTTACAAAGAAAATATATTGGAACCACTGTCTACGGGCACAGACAAAATAAAGCCAATTATATCTGATTATCGTGATTATAACACAGATACCACCGTCCGTTTTGTTGTAACTTTGGCTCCCGGCGAATTTGACCGTATACAGCAAGAGGAGGGTGGCTTCCATCGGGTATTTAAATTGACATCATCTATGTCTACGAATCAAATGCATTGTTTCGATGAGTTGAATTGTTTAAAACGTTATCCCACTGCCTTGGATATTTTGAAAGCATTTTATCCACTTCGTTTAGAATACTATGGGAAGCGTAAAGAATACTTGGTTGGCCAATTGACTGCACAAGCAGATCGTCTTACCGATCAAGCTCGTTTTATTTTGGAAAAATGCGAGCGCACGTTGGTAGTTGAGAATAAGAAGCGCAAAGCCATGATTGATGAGCTTATCAAGCGAGGATATCGGCCCGATCCTGTTAAAGAATGGCAACAGCGAATTAATTTACAAGAGGATGAGCCGCAAGAAGATGAGGAGGAAGAAGAAGAGGAAAGCGCCTCCACATCGGCTATTAAAAAGGAAAAGAAATTACCAGCTGATCCCGAAAAAGCATTCCAAAAACTTACCGATGTTAAAAAATTCGATTATCTATTAGGCATGTCCATGTGGATGTTAACAGAAGAACGTAAAAATGAATTATTAAAACAAAGAGATCAAAAGCTGGCTGAACTGGCCGCTCTGAAGGCCAAAACAGTTGAAATGTTGTGGTTGGATGACTTAGACGAATTGGAAAAGAAACTCAATGAAGTAGAAGAAAAAGAACGTTTGGATGAGTTGGGCATCAACAAGAAGCAAGCCAAGGCTTTGGCTAAAAACAAAGCAGCGGCTAATGTAGCTTTGAAAAAGCGTGGTTCCCATAAGGATGGCAACGCTGATGTATACCCAGATCCGAATGGCATTAAAGTTGAATTTAAAATTACCGAAGAAATTATGAAAAAAGTTTCGGCTTCGGTAGCTGCTACAACAAAAGTCAAAAAGGAGAAGGTTGATAAAAAGGCTGCAAAGAGCGATGGAAACAAACAAGATGAAGGTGACGAAATTGATGCCATTGTAGATAGTGGTGCAAAAGGACCCAAATCATCACCCAAGATACCCAAAGTTAAAAAAGAGCCTGGAGCCAAGAGAACGCTTAAGAAAAAAGATAGCGAGAGCGATGGATTTAAACAAACAAAATTGGGTTTTAAAGCTAAAGGAGTAAGTCGTTGTATTTGCTAAATGAAATTTAATTATATTATTTTCCTCTTAATTATAAAGCGAAAAAAGAAAGGCAGCACCAGTTCTGAGGACGATAATATTTTATCTGGCAGTGATATTGATATACCTGTCGAAGTGGTACCACGAGCCGATCGTCCGGGTCGTCGTCAGGCATCTAAAAAGATCAACTATTCAGGTCTTTTAGATTCTGAGGAGGAAAAGAGCAGTGATGGTGAATTAATATTCAAAGACAATGATGCCGTCAAAGCTCCCACGCAGAAGACAACAATAATTTCTGATGAAGAATCAGATGAAAGTGATGTGAAAATGGAAGCGGTGGAGTCACCGGCGCCCAAAAAAAAGACATTTTCAAAAAGACCACGTAAAAATAAATCCTCTAGCGACAGTGAGGACAACAAGGTGCGTTTACTTTATAGAAAAATCTTCAAACAAATTTACATATTATTTTTCTTTACATTTTTACAGAAAAAAAAGAAACGCGCATTTGTTGATAGTGAAGATGATGATGACGATTTCGAGGCTTAAGTTTGATTGATTTAGTTTTAACAATAAATAAATATATAATTTTAAATGTGGAAATATCAAAAAAAAAAGTTTCTTAATACTTTTGTTACACAAACAAGTAAAAAAAACTGCACTGTATCAGTCTGTTTTTTAGTTTCTTAAAATCATCCAAACCCAATCTCCTAAATCTCACAAATATTTTAACGCTTATTCAAAACGTGTTTTTATTTTATTTATGATTTTATTGTATTACTTATCATTTTTTGTTTCAATATATTTCTCTAAACGCTAAACACAACATAATTCTTTGTTAATTAAGCGGTCTTTTCATCTTTCATTTATATTTGAAATTTATCAATTTAAATTAAGCGATCTACATTTGCTGAAGTGGTTAACTAAAACACAAGCAAATTATTTTGCCATAGTTTAATAATGAATGAAGCCTTTGAAGTATAAACATTTTTTATTATATAATCATATATTTCTTCTGTTCTATAGGTATTCAAATTAGAAAAGAAAATTCCATTTTTTGAACTTTTTAATCTTCTGTGTAATAATACTTTTAAGTTTTTGTAAATATATTATTTTAAAAATGCTTCTTTGAAAGTTCCGAATTTTTTTTTTTTTAAGAAAAAAAAAATATTTAAGTCGTTCTGTAGACTCTTAAAAAATTGTTTTTAATATTTGTCTTGTATGATGAAAACTTAAAATTAGTAACGATTAAATAACATCTTATAATGTCTCTTTTAAGTTTGTTAAACCGGAAAATTGCAAACGGCAAAACAAACAAAAAATCTCTTATTAATGATTACGAGTAAAATAAATAAGGAAAACAATTTAAATACAAAATTAAACTTGAACTTTTTTTTTTATGTGCCATTACAAACTCAATGGAAATCTTAAAAATAGATATATATTAGCCCGTTTTAAAGATTTCCGGGGGACTTATTTTACCCCAGTATAAAATCCTTTTATGATGAGGAGGCAGAAGTATAAAAAGGGAGAAATTTTCAAATATGCGATTTTAGCTATTTTGCGCTTCAGCTGTATTGGTTTAAGCAATATGGAAAATATCAAGTGTTCAAAGTGAGTAATAAATTGAAAATAAATATTAAATTAAAAAATATTTATGGTGGCCTTTATGTTGATAGCTGTAATATAAACCTCTGAAAGGCAGCAAGAATTTGCAGTGTTTTATGAATACCAGTGTAAAGTAGACACATGGGAATCATTAATGGAATATGACGTCGGGCAACTGCCTCCCTCCAGCACTTCGGCTTTTTTTTACAAAATTTTGAAACACATTTTATGTCAAAGCTTCGATTATCTCGTCAATACAGCGCTGAATTTCAGCTTTCAGAAAATTTGTGGTTGGTTTAAATGAAGCTGATCTTTTAAATGGTTCCAGAGAAATTAATTCAGCGTTGTTTAATCACAAGAATGAGTCTGTCAATTGGCATCGAGAAACTTCGCGATCTCGTAGTTGGGATAACTGAATTTAGTTGATTTTGTGGGTTGTCTTGCTTGTACCAAAGGTCACTGATAGCAGCATTAGGAAGAATAATTCTCATCACCTTTAGTGATGCCTAATGGTTGAGAACTTCGACGAATTGATGTTCCCGGCTCATTCCTAAAACTTTTCTGTACAGCGTCTATGTTTGCTTTATTACGGTCACTACGAACATATTGTTTTGATCTATTGTCAGCAACAATACCTTGAACCTCGAATTTAGCAAATAAATGACGCACAGCGGTCTCAGAAAGTGATGCAGTGGAAATTTCACCAATTAAAATTTTCCAACTTTTTATTGAATAAATGACAGCTCAATTCTTAATATTAAATCATTTGTCTGGTAATTTACTTCCTAATCTCAAGTTTGACCAGCTCTTATAATCTTTTAAGAAGAGCTGGTGGTGTTACTTTGCATTTTAATACGAAAAGGAAATCATTTAAATTTCTCTGGTTTAAACGCTTTTCTTTGAAATCGAATTTTAAACATAATTATTTTTCATTTGATCATCTTATAAATTGTAATCTTTTATTTTGCAAATTATTATTTAAATAAAACTATTTTATTTAAAACAATTTGTTTTGTTTTTTTTCAATCTTTCCAAGGCCACTTGCAGCTGTTCTTTACGTAGTTCTAACCACATTCAAAAATGAATGTAAAGCTTAAACATAATTTTGAAATAAAAACTTGTTAAAATATGAAAACATTTTATATTATTGATTTTCAGAAACAAGATAAGATTTATTCAAATATCTTTATTATTCATTCTTTCATTAAGTTTTGCTTCTATAAAGTGAGTGTATATTTATATGCCTCTAAAAATATAACTTGCAGCAATTTAAATTTCTTTAACTAATTTTTTGCAAATTAATTACATTTCTACTCATCTGTTTTTTAAATATTTCAATATTTATTCTTAGATGGCTAAGTAAATTCTGTGCATGAATAGTGCCTATTTAAAAATATTAAAATTTTTATTTCTTTTTATTGATTTACACTAAGTGAATTTTAATTTTAAAAAAAATAAATGCATCATATAAAAAATATTAACGCTCGCGTTCTTTAATTTAAAAATTTTTTTGGAACGAAAATAAATCCTTATAAAAAGATTAAAAGATGCAAAATAATTTTTTCTAATCTATTTAGGCAGAGGTTAAACAAAATATGTTTTTGGTTATTAAAAAGCCTATCAATATTTAATTGGGATTTAAATGCGGAAAAAATTTTAGGTCAAATTTTGAGACAATTAAAATTATACGTTCCGCTTTGCTCGATTTTGCCGTTCAGAAAGTGAAAACACTTTTGTATTAAACACACTTTCTCTTTTAGCGGAATCAATATGAGAAAATTTTCCAACTCTGAAAGGGAAAAAATAAAATTTTTTTCCAAGCACAAAGAAAGTGAATTGTAAGATGAATTGAGAAATAAAATTATGTAATTACATATGCATTTGAATAATGAAAATAAATAGAAATTAAATAAATTATAATTATGAATCATTAAAAAAATATTCCTTTCAACCTCGGTTTTAATTTCTTATTTCCAAATTAATACAAGCTAGTTTTCTTCATAATTCGTAGAAATTCATCCTGATTCACTTCACCATCGTTGTCTAAATCAGCCTCATCAATCATTTCTCTTAGCTCTTCATCGGTTAAATTTTCACCTAATTCACGGGCAACACGTTTTAGATTTTTAAATGAAATTTTTCCCGTATCATCGTCATCAAATAAACGGAATGCTTTTAATATTTCTTCTTTTGTATCCTTCTCGGCCATTTTCATGGTCATTAAATGCAGAAAATCGTTGTAACTTATACGACCTGTACCATCTTTGTCTATCTCAGCAATCATACGTTTAATTTCTTCTTTTTTTGGTTCAAACCCCAATGCCCGTATGGCTACCTTAAGTTCTTTGACTTCAATGAAGCCGGTGCAATCGACATCAAATAGATCAAAGGCCTCTTTAATGTCAGCTTTTTGAGCATCGGACAATTCGAATTTCGGACCCGATTTCTTGCGTCCACCTGCCGCAGCAGCAGAGGCGCGTCCTCCTGCATTTGACACAGCTGTACGATCCATTACTCTTTCTAACAATTAAAATAACACACCGTTTAAGAACAAGTAAACAAAATAATAATTTTGATTCTTCACCGTATTTCTACTCACCTTTAAAATATTTAGTTTTAATAAAGTTCTTCGTTCGGTATCCTTAGCTACCGTTTTATGTTTCGTAATAATTTTTGTTCTGGTATCCTTTTCTTGTCAAGTACATATAATAAATATTGTGACTTTTTCCCTGTTTTTTTATTTTCCTTTTCACCAGCTGACAGGTATTTCTTTGCTTTCTGTTGTTTTACAGTTTGGTGTTGGTGTTGGAAGCTTAAAGTAAACAACCCCTAACTTCTCACACATTTCTGCTGGAGTTAAACTAACATATTGCTGCTATTCAGTTTTGTCTTTAAAAGGATTTTGCTGGGCGAATTTATTTCATTTATTAATGATTTCGCTTTGGCTTTTTCCATTTAACATTTAATAACAGAGTTAACAGATTTTCTTTTTACGTTTTAAAAAATTTCGCATAAAAAATCGCCAAATTATTAATTTGAAGTTTTGTATGCTTTTTTACTTTAAATATGTGTGTCTTCTGGCAATTAAAAGACAAACAAACAAATACACATAATAAAAACTAACGCAATATCGGTAATACAAAAAAAGGAAACTTGTTTCAATAACCCAAAGGTATCAAGAACTTAATTCACCTTAGAAATTCTTTGTTTTGCGGCCATTTTAGTAAACATTAGTCTTTACAGTTCTTATTTGGCAATCGTGAAGTAAACAAGTGGCAAATTTTTTATAGAAAAATATTCGATAAATCAAAGTGTTATAATCGTCAAAATATTTGATCGAAATCAATCTTCGATTACTGTGACGGTGAGAAAGTTATGTGAAATTTTTGGGAGAAATAACATGCCAACAAAACGCACTATTTATCGTGTAGTGAATGATTGGCTGAAAACATTCTTGCTGCTCAAGAAAGTGAGCTTCAACCTTAATTTGAGCCCGTGCTCAGGAGCTTGGTCTTCAAAACACAACTTTGGCCACAATTATGCACGAGGATTTGCATTTGTTTCCATATAAGATTCAGTTGATAGAAGAGCTTCTTCCGCAACACCATTTGCGCCGCCGTACATATGCCAATAGGTTGCTATAGCTCGCCTATGACAACCGCAATTTTCATGAAAACATCATAATAAGCGACGAGGCACATTTTCTTTTGAATGGATATGTGAATAAACAGAATAGAAGGTAATGGGGAATAGTCACCTTTGCATCCATTAAAAGAGACAGTCTGGTGTGTAGTTTGGTCAGAATGAATCACTCGACCTTACTTCTGTAAAAATGAAAACGGCGTAACGGTAACTGTGAATGGATAGCAATATCGTGATATGATTGAAAACTTTTTAACGCCACAACTGCATGTTTTGACCACATCGCATACAGCCAGGATTACAGTGGAAGTATTGCGAGATGATCGCTGATTCGACTGCTCCGGACTTCTTTTTGTGGGGATATATGAAAAGCAAGGTTTATGCAAAAAAAAAAAAAAAAAACAGAAAAGCTTGAGCAACTCAAATAAAATATTTATGATTAATTTAAAGAAATACCGCGTGAAATGTGTAATAAAGAATGTTCTTAAAAGGACTCACATTTGTGAGGTTAACAGAGGCGGACATTTATATGATATTGTATTCCAGGTATTAGTATACCTTCCCGGCGGACACCCGTTATTTGCAAACCAAATGTAAAAGGTGGGCACATTTGAGGTTAGGAAGTAAATGACCTTAAGCATGTACTTTTTTACGATAACTTAAGTTCTATTGCTATCATTGATAAAATATAAATATGGAAATTAATACAGGAGTATAATGTCGGGCAAATGTCTGCCCCTAGCAATATTTTGCAACAATGCAACGCCGAATTTCATCTTTTAGAGTGTTAGTTGTTTGTGGATTGTACACGTAAGCCCGATCTTTTAAATGATCCTCAGTGAAAATAATCCATCGGCGTTAAATAACAAGAATGGGCGGTCGAGAAATTATACGGCTGAGAAATTGCGCGACCGAGATATTTCTCATGCAATAACGGAATTCTTTGAATGTCTGTATGGCTTCTGGCGCCATCTTTTTGAAACCAAAGATCACTGATATCAAAATAAGCTATTTGTGGCCACAAAAAAATGGTTCTAATGATTTGTTAGCTCAGACAATTCACGGCGACGCCTTGTTCTAGCAAACTTTCAAAAAAATGCTGGCCGTTGATAACGCCTTACTATACGGTCAATTTTTTTAGATGCAATGATTTTTCGAAGACTTTTTGTGGATTTCGTAAGGCACATAAGCGAAAATTTGTTTGTTTACATAAACGCCTAATTGAAAATTAGCCTAAAATCACTAAAGATGATTTTGTTGAAAAATGCGTTTTATTTTCGTTTAGTTTTTAAATAGCCAATTCAAAAATGGTCGGTCGATTTTAATTCTTGAAAGTGTTGAACTTTATAAGCGCAAAGATGAAGATTTTCATGACAAATTTCGAGTAAAGTGCCTCTAATGATGCCCAATTAATGCGAACGCAGACGAGTTGGCATCACTACGGCCACAACGAGCGTATTGTTTTGGTATATTGTTAGCAGCAATATCAAGGCCTCGAATTTATCGTTTAAATTACTGATTGTAGTCTCAGAAGGAGTGTGTGTGTGTAAAAGCCGCTTGAATTTCGCAAGGTGACACCGAGAAATTTTTTCAATTAAAATACTACGCTCAAGTGCTTAGCGTTTTATTTTTAAAATTTCGCAACTTTTTATTTAATAAAAGTCGAAGAATGACAGCTTAGTTTTTGACATTTAAACGCTTGACAGACAATTTACATTCTTACTTTAAATTTGGTCACCCATTACATTGCGGAAAATTCTAATTTTATTTTGAAAGCCATCTCGTTACATTATTAAACATTTCTGCTTTAAATCCATAACATTATATTCAAGATGGCATTATAACTGTAAAAGTTTAATCACATCACGCAAGAAAACCGAAAGAAAATTTAAAATTAAATTAAAAGGGTTTATGACAGACCGCATTTGAATGCAAACAACATTTTATGCGTGTAGACAGACAGACCGTTAGTTTGTTTACTTGTTGCACGATTTTTTAAACAGCCGTCAATTAAATCTGTAATCAAAAGCTTGTTTTGCTTTATTTTCCATTATTTTGCACGCATCTTGAAAACTTGTTTTAAAGGATGTGTAGCCTAAGCTTAAAAGCAAGCCCCCAAACATAAGTGCAACTTTAAAGAATTATATTATTAAAAACTTTACCTTTTATTTTCAGCCAGAATTTATTTTGCTACTGCGATAGTGTTCCTTAATAATGCATACTTGTGCATGTGTATATGTATGTGCATATAAGTATGTATTTCTGTGCTTAAAATATTCTTTACATACTTTCCAACTATTATTATTCTCTTTATTTTTTGCTTTGATTTTGCTTTTGCTTTTGTTTTTATTTACTTTTTTGTTGTTGATAATAAAGTTCTTAACTTTTTCTTTTTGGTTGTAGAAATTTGAATAACTTTTTTTTAAATTGTTTTTTTTTCACAGACATTTGCGTTTCTTTTTGTTGATTATAAAACGTGACTTCTTTAGGCTTTTTTGTATAAATAGGTGCGTTTTGGTCACTGGCATAAGCAGTTTTATTCTTACGGGTGTTTAAAACGGTTGTTGTTCTTTGGCTGGCTAAACTTTAAAATTAAAAAAGAGAAAAGTGTTTAAACAAAAAAGTCTTGAATTAAAAATAAAACGTTTGAATACATGAAGAAGATGTAAGAAGTCTCCTCAAAGTGTTTTCAAGAGAAACAAAAAATATTTTTTTATTTGATATGTGTCAGTGGAATCCTGTCCACTTAAAGCCAGAACGTGTAAAGCGTTCATAAGAAGGCAATGGATAAATAATATCAAGCCAATATTTTATTAAGAAATTATTGAATAACAAAAACATAAAAAAAAAAAGAAAAAATCCTTTTGTTTATTAAGAAAGAAAAATCGCGTTTGTGTCTTGAGTTTTTAGTTTTTTATTTTGATTGGCTGAAAGGCGATACCTTTCAAGTCTTTGTTTACAAATTTTCATGTAATTTTGTTTGTTTTTTTTTAAATTAATTTAGATTAAAGCTAAAATTAAAATTTTGTTGAGTTTATATTTCTTGATTGTGATTAAATTAACTAAATTTTGGAGTATAATTTTATAATCTTTGGCAAATAAACGATTATGGAATTTTTATGAACTGTATTTTATACACAAAAAAGAGACATTAAAGTGCTAAGCTGAATTTTTTTTAATAAATTAAAAGATCTGCTTTTTATGAGTTAATAATAATTATATATATTTTTAATATATATAAAATTAATTTTTTTACGTATATATTAAGATGAATGATTTTTAAAAAGAAAACTATCCGACAGTCTTTAAAAATTTAACCAAAAATTTTCAAACTTAATAAAATAGGCATGTGTATATTTATGTTAAGTTGATTTCTTCCAAAAAAAAAAAAAATGTTTAAGGATTTTATAACTAATTTTGTTTTAAGCACAAAAAGGCCTTTATATAAAAAAATTTTTTTTTTCAATATTTCGCCACATTATTGGGTGGCATTTTCAGGAAAATAAAAAATTTATAAAGAATTTTAATTTAAAATAAAAAAAAAATATAAAAGAATTAATAAAAAATTTGTTTCTACAATTTTTTTCTGAGATACCACCAAATGGTGTGGCATAGTATTAAAATAAAAAACTTATTTATTTTTTATATAAAGTCCTTGTGGTTAAAGATTATTTATAAAATATAAAAAAAAAGAGTAAACGAAATGCTATTGTTATTTTTCTCTGTTCTTTCTGGCTATTGTTCGTTCGGTGTACACGGCGAGCGTTTGCCAGGTGGCTGGCATTCTACCTACATGAGTAGATACAATCTTAACAACAGAACTACCTAAACGCGAACACTGACTCACCAGTACAATTTCGATCACGGCTTGAAAATGATGTCTTCACATGGAAGGCACTCGCCGTTTACACCGAACGAATAACAGCTAGAAAGGACGGAGAAAAAAAAATAACAGTAATTATTATTGTTTAATGATATAACAATTTTATTATAAAATTTTCGTGTTTTTTAGATTACATTTGGCTTGATGATAATTTTAAGAGGCATTTTTTTTATCATTTTTTTTTTATTTGTGTGAAAATTATTAAAATTAAATTTAAAATTTTTTAATAGGTTTCTCTACGTATTCTTTAATAATTTAATAAAAGACAGATTTGGAGAGATCTAAATCACTATCGGAAAATTTTTTCACTCTATAATTTGTAATAAAATTTACAAAATCATTTCTTATTAAAACAAAAACAGCAAATTCCAGTTTTACCAGTTTGAAGGATTCTTTTTAACGTAATTTAATTTTTTTAGTTGTATTTTAATAACATGTTACCTGATAACGTAACTGTCAATGCTGAAAATGTATTTTTATGACATAAATTTACATTTTAAATAGGAATTTGTTTCAAAGCAAATTGACCTTGCTAGACTACAATGGCTTGATTTCCCTTTAGCCTGCATAAAATTAAGAAGCAATAAATAAAAAATTTTAAGCTCAAGTTTAGAGTTTTGCAAGCTAAAGTTTTATGAAACAGGTAACTTGTAAAAATGGTACAACTCCCCATTTATTTTATTGTTATTAAATAAAAAAACTGAATTTTCTAACATTATATATAGAGGAAATTTTACTAATTTGACAAGAAAACTTTTAAAACACCTTCTAATTATAAAAAGAAAAATATTTATAATATTTTTACACAAAAGTACCCAAATTGCCATCCCTAAATAGAGAAGGTGCCTTTTTAAAAGTAAAATGCCTTTTTGCGTTTAAATGTTGTACTTGTTGAAGACTACCGATTGCACTTAAATATTTAAAACAGTGTGCATTAAAAATAAACTTTAAAAATAAAAAATGGAAGAAAATATTTCAAATATACCCATAAAGGCAATCAACGTTCAGGTCACAGCAATGGCGATTTTCTTTACTATCGCCTTTGCTCAAAATGTTAATGAAACATATGCGCTACAGCAGGCTACACGACTACAAATTCTGCCAGCTGCCGCCATGTAGCTACCTATTTAATTATTTTGTGAGCAGTAGCAGCATCATAAATATCTGATATGCTTGGTGTCTGTTTCATTATAAATATTAAAAAATATAATAAAAATTAAATACTTACAAAAAAAAACAAAAAAAAAAAAACAATAAAGCAAAACCAAAATTAAAATGAAGACTTGAAAAATATGAAGATCTGATTTTTATGTTTCAGGGGTGCCACTTTTAAAAATTTTTTAGCCAATAAGTGCTTTATGAACATTTAACAAGAGCAAAACTCCACGAAGAAACTATTTAAAGAAAAAAGAAATTTGTTGAACTCTTTGGCCTTTACTTTTTAATAGCTCCGTCATGTGTAAACCAACGAACGGAAGTTTTTTTTGCACAAATGTATACAAATTCTTAATCAACTTATTTAATATTCAGTTTGATATTTTGAGTAACGGGAAAAATTACTGAATTAGCCAACAATTAGAATTTAAGGGCGAATATGCAGGGAAATATAACCATTAAATGTTTTTAGCTCGAAATGAAACAAATTAATGCTTCACCTAATTTTTTTTTTGTGAACATATGTAGCTACACAAAGTACCTATTAGTGCCCGAGGTGGGAAAAAAGTACTTTTACGATTCTAACAATACTGAAGCAGATTTAAGTTTGTGTCTTAATTATGTTTCTGTTTCCTTCTCTACATTTGAAGCCTTAAACTGCAGTCTTTCTAGGTCAACTTGTTTCTCCTTTTTTAATATGGTAACACTGTCCTATTTTTTTTTAAACTTTTAAAGATGATAGAACAACTAAAATAATATTAAAAAAATTAGTGTAGTTTCAGATTTTTTTTCTAACTTCAAATAAATACAAAAATTTAAAGTCTTTTAAAAATTTTCTATTAAAAACTCTTTAAATTATTAAATAATTAAAGAGAATAATAAATTTAGCTTTGAAACTTCAAAATTTAAAAGAGAAAGGAGAATATTCATAGTTAATTTAATTATATTATTTACTGGTAAAGAATTTATTTTATTCTGTTGAAAATTGAAATTTGAGGTTAGGAAGTAAATTGGCTTAAAACATACAAATTTTTTCGCCAACTTCCATTTTATTGATATTAGTGTAAAGCAGAAATATGGAAATTAATAATGGAATATAATATTGGGCAAATGTCTACCTTAAGCATGTCTGCAGACACTTGCTCTTTTCACAAAATTCTTAAGCAAATTTTGCAACAAAGCTTTGCTTAGTTCGTCAATGCAGGCATTTTACCTTCCAGATCGTCAGTTGTTTGCGACTTGTTGACGTAAGTCCACTTACCAAATCGAGAAATTACACGACCGACAAATTTCTCATTAAATAATTGGCTTGTGACGCCATCTTCCTGAAACCAAAGGCCAATTTTTGCCACAATAAATGGGTTATCATGACTTGGTAGTGCAAAGAATTCACGGCGATGGCGTTTAGTTGCTCATTTTTGAAAAAATATCGGCCGATGATACAGCTTGACCATTAATCATAGTATATGGCCACTTTCCTTGGATGTAGTGGTATTGTAATGGTACTGTTTGTGGATTTTGCGAGCCCCACATGCGATAATTTTGTTTATTTACATAAACACCTAATTGAAAACTAACCTCATCACTAAACATGATCTTGTTGAAAAATGCTTTAAACCTTACAATCGTGAAGATGAAGATTTTGAGGCAAAATGTTGCTTAAAGTAAATTTGGTAATGCCCAATTCTTGCGAACGTTGCACTGTGGGAGCATTTTACGAGAAGGCGGTCAAAAATTTATAACTTTTGAACGGATCGTAGTTTTGATACGCCGTGTTTTTGTTGTCTACCAGGTGAGATCATAGATTAGAAATCAGAAATTTAGTTGTGATAGGTTTAAAAAACATTCTAAGTTTTAGCTGATTTTTGGTACGAAAGTAAATTATTAAAACTTGTCAAAGAGTTTGTTTTACATAATGTTTTATATTTTGAGTCATGTTTAGAACTTATACTTATTAAAAACTTAAATTTAGTCCCCGTGAAATTTTTAGTACGAAGGCCAAACAAAGGTTGGTTTTTTGAAACAGTTTTAGTTAAAAATTAGCTGATTAAGTAGCAAAAACAAAAAATTATTTATTGGTTCAAATTTACTTTAGATAAGGAAGTATTTAAGTCCAAAATAAAAATAAATACTACTCGTATATGTAAACTTTTATTGAAAATTGATTAATACTTTATTAATGTACAAAAAATTTTAAAAGGATGAAATACATACAGATAACTCTTGTGTTTGGAAAAATTACTATAAATTAAACAATTTTAGTAAATATTTCTTCTAAAAAGCCTAAATTTTCATCTTTTAGAAGCAGTTTAGCTTCTACGTCTAGTTCAATAGAAGTAGTTTTCCATTTTTGCCAGGTATTGGACATATAGGGATCTGATGTGCATAATAAAATAACAATCAAGTCTACACTAGTACAATATCTAGAAATTTTTCTTGTGTTGTGCTCGGGAAAAAATCTTTAGTCTTTTTTTCGTTTTTCTTGTGCCTCTTCAGATAGATCTCCTATTGGTAGAATATTGTGTTGAATTATTTGGTCACCATGGTACAAACTTTTATGTACTATGGATGACATATATCTCCAAGAATATTTTTCGTTGTAAAGTATAACTGTTTTTTGGCGTAATCTCCAAATTTTTTTGCATTTATCTTTCTGCTGCATGCTAGAACTTGTAAAATAATACTGAATCTCCTAATTAGTTCCAAATCTACTCCTATGATAGAAATTTTTACCATTTTGTTTCTGAGTTTTCATGATTTATATTTTTGGCTCAAGAATACGACATTTAGGACATACAATAAAGTACCACAATGCAATTCTTAACATTTAATCATTTGATAGATAATTTACTTCCTAACCTAAAATTTTCCCACTCGTCATATAAACAAAATCTCAACTGTTTTCATGATTTATATTTTTGGCTCAAGAATACGACATTCAGGACATACAATAAAGTACCACAATGCAATTCTTAACATTTAATCATTTGACAGATAATTTACTTCCTAACCTCAAATTTTTCCACCCGTCATATAAACAAAATCTCAACTGTTTTCATGATTTATATTTTTGGCTCAAGAATAACACATTCAGGACATACAAGAAAGTACCACAATGCAATTCTTAACATTTAATCATTTGACAGATAATTTACTTCCTGACCTCAAATTTTCCCACCCGTCATATAAACAAAATCTCAACTGTTTTCATGATTTATATTTTTGGCTCAAGAATAACACATTCAGGACATACAAGAAAGTACCACAATGCAATTCTTAACATTTAATCATTTGACAGATAATTTACTTCCCAACCTCAAATTTTCCCACCCGTCATATTAACAAAATCTCAACTGTTTTCATGATTTATATTTTTGGCTCAAGAATAACACATTCAGGACATACAATAAAGCACCACAATGCAATTCTTAACATTTAATCATTTGACAGATAATTTACTTCCTAACCTCAAATTTTCCCACCCGTCATATAAACAAAATCTCAACTGTTTTCATAATTTATATTTTTGGCTCAAGAATACGACATTCAGGACATACAATAAAGTACCACAATGCAATTCTTAACATTTAATCATTTGACAGATAATTTACTTTCTAACCTCAAATTTTCCCACCCGTCATATAAACAAAATCTCAACTGTTTTCATAATTTATATTTTTGGCTCAAGAATACGACATTCAGGACATACAATAAAGTTCCACAATGCAATTCTTAACATTTAATCATTTGACAGATAATTTACTTTCTAACCTCAAATTTTCTCACCCGTCATATAAACAAAATCTAAACTGTTTTCATAATTTATATTTTTGGCTCAAGAATACGACATTCAGGACATACAATAAAGTACCACAATGCAATTCTTAACATTTAATCATTTGACAGATAATTTACTTTCTAACCTCAAATTTTCCCACCCGTCATATAAACAAAATCTAAACTGTCGGTTATTAAAGAAGACACTGATTAAGGAATTATACAAAATACTTCCTACATATTATGGAATAGTTTTTAATAGCTCTTTGTTGATTTGTATGTAAATTTAATAATTAAAGCCTGGATTAGCATTAAGCAGTTGCCATTTATGAGATTTCCTTTGTTTTAATAAAAAACTTTCTTTATTTCTATTAGAATATCAAATTAATAAGAAACATTAATTTTGTGTTATGATTTCTGCGAAAATAAACTTTTAAGGAAAGGTTAAGATATTATTTAAATTTTGATATTCCAGTTTTTAAATTAAATTAAATATTTTTAACTTGTTTGTGACTTCAATACCCTTTGATGTGAAGAAAGCATTGAACCATAAGCCATTAAAGATTGGCCATTCAAATTATGTATAAAAATGGTGATGAATAATTAAGGAGTAAAATGCAAATTTAAATTGATTTTTAATACTCAATGAATTAATTAATCTTTCTACTAAAATCTAATAACACTAATAACTTAATAGGCTTAAGTTTTTTCCTTTTAATTACAACAACACCAACAAGAGCAATTTATTAAAATCTTTCTATTTATCTGTAATCTTTTTGACATCTAGTGATAGAATAAATTTATTAGCGAATACTAATTGACAACATAAACAGTTACGGTAAATTATTCTAATTCTCTTTCTTTCTCTTTTTTATTTGCTCACAGCTTCTTAATTGGCTTAAGATTTGTTGGTAAAAAGCAATAACAATGTTAATAATAAAAACCAGGATTATTATTTATATAGGGTACGCTTTTTTGATGTTGGATTTTAAAAGATTAAAAAAAATTTTTTAATTGCATTTCACTTTTTAAACATAAGATTTCGTTTTTGTTAATGAGGCCTGCTATTACGATAATTTTTTCAAAGTTGTATTTGAAGGATGGTGTTTGGGAATATGAAATTACTTTATGTTTACTAAAACCAAATGTATATTTCCCCAATCGATCTAAGGGATCACAATATTGCAAGAGTATCGCAAAGTTCCGTAATTTTCTATCATGTCTTTCTTATATCGCTACGAAACTCTTTCGTAGATGAGAGTGACATGCGTGATAAGATTTACATCAGTACCTAGCTGTATAAGCCGTAACCCGATGGTGGAGCAAACCACATGGATGATATGTAGCATTGTTCTATACAATGCTACATATCCTTCCTAGTTACAATTTCGGAAGTCTCGGAGCAGGGCCGCCAACCTCCACTCCTTGCTGAAGGGTTGGAGACTATCCAACTCATGAACACATGACAAGCATGCTCGCTGGATCAGGATCATTCACCCTTTGTTCTCAGTAGAGGTTAGATGATCCTGGCCTCTAACTTAAAATTCATGAGGGCCTGCGAAACTACAACCAGCAAGATGCTCCCGGAGGGCCAATAATTAGATAGAGAACAGCTAAAAAGCTGAATTATAGGGCTTACTGATTCCCGTGATAATAACATGGAGTTATCCAGTTGGTTCTCTGCTAGCCTTGAAGGGGACTGGGCTCCCTTTTACCCCCGAAGACATACGGTGAGATTCCGGGAGGGGGGGGGGAATGGTGACATATGTGACATTTGCATTTACTCGGGCCAAAACCAAGCCTCTTTGTTTTTGGTTTAGGATAGATACTTCACTCAAGTAAAGGTGCCCCTGTAGGCTAGTAAGTAGTGTACTTGCTTGTATGTATGGGGGTTGTGAGTTCGATTCCCAACGAAAACCTTAGTCTTTTTTCACTACAAAAATAAAAATTGACTGTCGGTGGGGCTGCTCAGCGATGGAGGCATAGTCACTGGTCGGTATGCTGTCTTATATACGGCAGTTAATTTCCGACTATCCTTCTACTTTCACCACCTGTTTCATCTATTCTCTATCCCTTTCCTAAAGAATGTAGCACGGTACTTGACTAAATAGGCATTGCTGCCTGAAGTGCTACTTCTCTTTTCAAAAAAAAAGGATGTCCGCCGCCGGCAAGGTATACTACCTTGTTGGTATATAATTTTAAATGAAATGAAAGAGAAATGGATCTTATATTGATAAATGTTTTATTTAATGTTGGCAATTTTGTATGGAATACAACATCAGATAAATGTCTGCCTCTGTTAACCTCACAAATACGAGCCCTTTTGAGCACATTTTTCATTACATTCTCACCCACTTCACGCAGTATTTCATTAATTTGGTCATTAATATTTTGTTTAAGTTCCTCAAACGTTTCTGCTTTGTTTACATAAACATTGCTTTCCATATAATCCCACAAAAAGAAGTCCGAAGCAACCAAATCAGGCGACTGTGAAGGCCAATTTCTTGAAATAACTTGTTGTGGAAGAAAGTCTCGCAGTAATTCCATTGTAATCCTGGCTGTATGCGATGTGGTACCGTCTTGTTAATACCACATGTTAATCAAGCTCAAAGCATGCAGTTGTAGCTTTAAAAGTTTTCAATCATATCACGTTATCGCTTCACACATTCTTAGTTACAGTTACGCCATTTTCATTTTCAAAGAAGTAAGGCCCAATGAATCCTCCTGACCAAACTGCACACGAGACTGTCACTTTTAATGGATGCAAAGGTGACTATTTATATCAATTCAAACGAAAATGTGCCTCATCACTTATTATGTTTTTTTCATGAAAATCGGGGTTGTCGTGGGCGAGCTGTACCATCCTTTTGGCATATGTTCGACGGCGTAAATGGTCTGTTTTTCCCAAAAATTTCACTTTCTCATCGTTACAGTAATCGATGGTTGATTTTAATAAAATATTTTAACGATTAAAACACTTTGGTTTATCGAATATTTTTCCATAATAAATTTGTCAGGTGTCTACTTTACGACTGCCAAATATGAACTGTCAATACTAATGTTTACTAAATTGGCAGCAAAACAAAATAGTATAGCTGCCTGGCGGACACCTCACATCACGCACAGATAAAGCCTTGCTGAAGACCTAAATACTTTTAACAAAACCCAAACATTAAACCCATTACCCTTTACTTTTTTTTGTACTCCTAATTTTTATTCTATTTTTTTAAGATTTTTGTTTTGCAAGAATTAGGTTAATAAGAGTTTGTGATATAAAAACAAAGCAAAAGATTTGGCTCTAATGCGGTCAATAAACGATTAAGAATAAATATTCTTTAAGTTAATAAGTTTTATGTTTCTGAATTCAAATGATTGTTTTGAGTTAGTTTTTTTTTGTTATAATCATCGGTATATTGATGACTTTCGGTAACAGTAACTTTATTGCCAATAATATAAGTAAGAAAAATGTTATAGACAATATGTATAACTAACAACAAATTAGGTAAACAACCTTTTAACGAATGAGCTTTAAAAAAGTCTTTTGTGTTAATCACAAACAAAAACAAAAAAACTTGTCGTTGTCAATATAAACAAAATTAAATTTGTCAAAAACATTCGTTAAAATGATAAATTTCACGTTTAATCGATGAAGCTAATTTAAAAAGAATAAAATGGAAAATGGTTTTTATTATTTGCTTCTTTGTTTTATAGCAGGCACGTGAGTAATAATGCTTTGGCATATAATACAACAAATACAACAAAGGCAATAACAATAACAGTAAAGAAAAGCATTAAAGTTCAAAGTCAATGATTAAAACGATTGTTGTGGCCAAAAAAGAAAGGAAACTAAAGAAATTGACAGCAACATATAATAAAATGCTAAATTTGGTGTAATAATTCTGGGTGATATATCAGGAAATGACATAGGTGGTGATATAAAGGTTTTTGTGCTTGTTCATTAAACCAAAAACAAAGCAAAACAAAAGACTTAAGATGCAAGCGGTAATTTATTTTCATTGAATTTCAAATTCTCTTGCAAAAGATTGTGAACAATTTCAGATCATTATTTTGTTTTTTTTTTCTATAAAAATTCTAAATTTAATTTTTCCCTGTAGAAATATGTAAATGGAAAATTCATAATATTGAATTTAAGCTGCAGTTAATAGATCTTAAGTGCCTAATACCAAAAGCCTTAGGACACATGACGTGTAATAATAAAATGCAGATGATTGTCATTTTAGCAATGCCAAAATAAACTTATAACACATAAAAAACTTTATTACTTAATGCTGTTGTTGCTTTTTTGTTTAGCAAAATAAAGGCTTTCCAATTTTTTTAAAAACGTTGACAGAATTTTTAATTTCACTTTTGCAAATATAGGAGGGTGGATCAATAAGTCCGTGAGTTTTTGATTGAAGTACATTTTTTTTCAATAACAAAAATTTATTTTCCAACATAATCAATACACTTAGTTCAACGTTTATCCAGTTTTTGTGTCCCTTCGAAAAAATCGCATTTTTTGAAGTCCTTAAAATAGGCATTTGTTTGATCAATAATTTCATCGTTGGAGCTGAATCTCTTTCCATCGAGCCATTTCTTTAGTTTTGAAAATATGAAGTAGTTACTAGGGGCTAAATCCGCATATTATGGCAGATGAGGTACCAATTCGTAGCCCTATTTATAAGTTTTTGCCATTCAGACTGCACATGTGTGCATTATTTTGATGAAAAAGAACATTTTTTTTTGGGGTCGTTTTCTTTTGAAATCTTTATTAATTTGATCTATTAAGTTGGCATAATATTCGCCTTTTTTGTTTTTTTCCCTTTCGGAGGTAATCGATGTGGATTATCCCATGTGCATACCAAAAAACCGTTGCCATCACCTTATTGGCCGACAAACTTAGCTTGGTCTTCTTCGGAGCAGGTTCACCTGGAGAATCCTATTGTTTATACTACTGCTTGGTCTCCGGATATTTAGAGGACCTTAAAATAGGCATTTGTTTCGTCAATAATTTTATCGTTAAAACTAAATCATTTTCCATTTCTTTAGGTTTGGAAATAAGAAGTAGTTACTAGGGGCTAAATCCGCAGATTATGGCAGATGAGGTACCAATTCGTAGCCCAATTCATAGAGTTTTCCTATTGAGACTGCACACGCGTGCATCCGTGCATTATCCTAAGGAAAAAGAACTTTTTTCTTTTTAAATTTTCATTAAATCGGTCCAATAAGTTGGCATAATATTCGCTGTTTATTATTTTTCCTTTTGAAGGTAATCGATGTGGATTATCCACCCCTTATTCACCAGCAAACTTACCTTGGCCCTCCTCGGAGCAGGTTCACCTGGAGAAACCCAATGTTTAGACTGCTGCTTGGTCCTTGTAATGGATCCATGTAACATTCAAAATTACAAAACGTGGCAAAAACTCATTCGGATTGCGTTAAAACAACTCCAAACAATTCTTTGAAGTTGTCACACCTTTACGTTTAGGGTCAATTGAGAGCAAACACGGCACCCATCTGGCACACAACTTTCTTAAACCCAGGTGATCATTTAAAATCGAAATCACACTGCCACGTAAAATGCCTATGGCATCAAAAGACTCACGCACTTTTGCTCTTCGGTCGGGCAACACCATATTGTGGATTTTTTCCACATTTTCGGTAGTACTGACCTCAATTGGCCGTTCAGAATGTTCATTTGTACTTATGCGAAAGTCAGTAAACCAATTTTTTGTTACCATTGAAATCGATGGTGCAGAGCCCCCATAGTATTTATTGAGCTTTTCTTTGGTTTGATTGACGGTTTTTTTTGCCCAAAAAAATAGTGTTTAATAAGCACTCGAAATTCACTTTTTTCCATTTTTAGAAAAATACACGTGTTTGCAAAAGTAAATGGCAACACTTGCTGAAAATTTGACAGTAGTCTATTAACAGATGATACTTGATGGGAACAGTGTTACATTTTATACATTCTATAAGTACAAGCGAAGTTCAAAAAGGACTTATTGATCCGCCCTCGTATATCACTCATCACATAACAAAATTTCAATTCTTTTTTTTTTTAATTTATTTTTAAACGAGGTCTAAAAGTAAATGATGTGTTGTGCTAATTTTGTTCCGCTTGCTTTTTTGTTTTCAACTCGCGATTTTGTAAATTGCAACACTGTTTCTGTCAAAGTCTGTGAGTTATATTGATTTGTCATTACAAGAATTAGACTAGAAACGAATTTAATTTAACAAACATTTTTTTCTTCAAAAAAGCCAAACATACATAAAAACTACAACAGCAAAAAATACAGTTTTTAATATTTTAACCGTACATACACACATACAGTTTTCTGATATTGTTTTTCGGTTTCGAACCAGCACTCAGGGGATGACCCTTATGCATGCAATGCATTGTGCTTCAACTAGGAAATTAGGTTATGAGGAGGAGAAAGGAGGGAGTAGTGTTTGTGGACATTCAATTTACACTTTCATAATATAATGAAAACCTTGGCAAAAAAAAAAATAGTTTAAAAATTTATACTTTTTCCTAATTTTTTTAGTACATGCATGTTGGAAATTTTCCAAAAGAACAAAAACATTTTTTTAAATAAAATTCTTTGCAGGCATTTATAAATGTTGTTTTTATTACTATTCCAGCTTAAAATTGTTTTTTCATAAATTTTTAATTCAATTTTATTTTTCATTTTATTAAGTTTATTTCCTTTTGTGTTAGTATTTTGTTTAATTTATTTTTCTCGCTTCTCATTTCTGTCTGTTTGGTAACCTTTAAAACGTTAACAGAATTTTAAATTTTAACTGAACAAAAATATTTGTTTAAATACAAAATTAAAATTTTGTGTTGTTTGTATTTTTGTAGAGTTTCAGTTTTTTTCGATTACATTAATTTATCAAACTTATTTTTTGTACAGAATAATTGTAAAGAAAACAAAGTGGCAATGGATTTATTTAGATCAAGTTTTATGTTGAAACGGAATTTACCATAATCTAATATTTTGTGGTATAAACAATGGATTTATTTAGATCAAGTTTTATGTTAAAACAAAATTTACCATAACCTAATATCTGGCGGCATAAACAATGGATTTATTTAGATCAAGTTTTGTGTTAAAACAAAAGTTACCATAATCTAATATCTGGTGGTATAAACAATGGAGTTATTAAGATCAAGTTTTATGTTGAAATAGAAGTTACCATAATCTAATAACTGACGGTATAAACAATAGATTTATTAAGATCAAGTTTTATGTTAAAACCAAAGTTACCATAATCAAATATCTGGTGGTATAAACAATGGGTTTATTAAGATCAAGTTTTATGTTAAAACAGATTTGATGTGGGCCTTTGCCGCCTAGTCAACAACTTCTTAGGAAACCGTTCATCTCAAGTACGTGTGGGTGATGTTCGGTCGGACGAGGATTTGATTTCTGCTGGAGTGCCGCAGGGTTCATTACTGGGACCTGTGCTTTACAATATCTTTGTCTCTGACAACCGCCACGGGCGAGTCTTTACATTATTTATGCCGATGATATCCTCATTGCCTCTTCAGGTGATAGAGCAGGAACTACTAATGACCGACTAAATCACTATTTGACGATACTGACAGACTATTTTACAAAATGGGATCTAACTTTAAATATTGCGAAGAACGTGGCCGTAGTGTTTAAGGAAAGGCGAAAATATATTTACCCAAATTGTAGATCGTACAAACCTTGTTTGACACTCGGACGGGAACTGATTGTGACTTCGGACACGCTTAAATATATGGGTGTCACCCTTTATGAGAATTTCAAAAGTTATCGGCATATTGACGTTATTCTGCAGCGAAGCAAGAAAATTTACTTCGCATACCAGTGAGCCCTTAAACGTAGAGGAGGTCTTGATAGGAGGGTGCATCTTCTATTTTATCGCCAAATAATCCGTCCTATCATCTCCTACGCCTTTCCAGCTTGGTTTGGAATTTCTTCTCAGCAGATGGAGAGGCTTCGAAGATGGAAGAGAAGCGTTTTGGTTGCTTGTCTTGGAATAAGGCTTTATAGAGAACCAAGTGGCGAGTTTCACAGGCCATCATGTAGATCAATCTACTGCGCAATTGATTTTGCGCGGGTGGATGTCTATATGGTGGAAATGGCTGTGAAGTTCCTGGAGTGCGAACGTTTTTTTAGAGAAGTCCCTGGCTTTGGAGTGCTTATCTGCATCGCGTGATTTGTAGGCTGTTCAGATGTCTCGGTATCTCTGCCCGGTGGTCTTGTTAATTCTGAAAGAGGCTGGAATTCTTTACGAGGATGAAGACTACGTTCTCTAAGCATTCAGAGCACCGTATATAATACGGCTCGATAGTCATAGTCTTCTTAACTGTAAATTTATTCTCTTTATTGTTTACTATGAATTTGTTGTTATTGTTTATTTTTGGTATTTTCATTTTTAAGTAGATTTGTGAGAGCATTCCTTTTTTTATTCCTTTTTTGGGAAATTAATTTATAATTTTAATATTTGCGGGAGATGACCACAAAAAAGTGTCAGTTATGTTTGGAATAAGAAAGTCTTTGGAAAATAATTTTTTTATGTGAAGAATATTTTAGAAAATTTTATAGTATTTTTGTTAATTTTTTAATACTCTAAAATTTTTGGAAAATAAATTAAACCTAAAATCTATACAAAATTTGAGGTAAAATTCACTGATGATCTGTATGAGCATTAGAGAAATGACAATACGGATATGCTTTCCTCTGCAGCAATATATTTCAAATATTTTTTTTTGAATAATAAATAATTTAGGAGAATATCATAAAATATTTATTAATGGAGTCTAATACAAATTAACGTAGTTTAAAGAAAAAAATTTAATTTAAAACTTAGCTTAAGCTAATACGTAGCTAACTCGATAGACTAAACATATTTTCCAAGTTTCTAAAGATGCTTTCAAGTGCCTTGGTTTTCTAAAACGGTGTAGGAGATACCCCAGCCGATCTTCATACTATTTATACCACCTATATCGGTCCAAAAATTGAATACAACTCTTATGTATGGGACCCAAAATCTATTTTGGAATTACTCGATCGCGTACAGGAGAGGGCCAAGAGGCTCATTGGGGACAGTAGGGTATCCAACTCTATTTATTCTTTATAGCATCAACGCAATGTGAATAAACTCCCTCCAAAGGTCGTTTCTGTCACTTTCAATGCAGAAAAGTTCAAATTGAATGTCCACAAACACTACTCCTTCTTCCCTCCTCCCCATAACCCTCAAGTTATAGGCCCCAAAATTTATTTTGGTATTACTCGTATCCAACTCTATTTATTCTTTAGAGCATCAACGCAATGTGAATAAATTCCCTCCAGAAGTCTTTCCTGTCACTTTCAATATAAGTTCAAATTTAATGTTTATAAACATTACACTCTTTTCTCCTCCCCATAACCTAATTTCCTAGTTCTGGTAAAATGCTTTGAATATGTAGGGGTCATCTCCTGAGTGCTGGTCAGAGAAAAAAAATTTAATTTTTATTTGTTTATGAATTAAGTAATAGATTTTCTGCTAAAAAAATAAAAACAGGAAAACTTATAATTTTTTACCGTATTTTTTTTTTAACTAATCAAAAAAAAAACGTTAATATGTTGCGAATAAAAAATTATTCTCTTAATATAAATTTTATTTATTTATAAAAAAAACCATTTGTTGCAAAAGAACATGAAGTGTAATTGTGACTAATTAGTTCCTAAGTTCATGTAAGTACATTGTGGTCACTTAAAATTCTTTGATGCATAAGCATTTCACAAGCATTTTGATAGGCTTCTTATTAGGTTTCTTTATAAGAAATATATGTATAAACTCCATTGTCCACAGCCATTGTGGTTTCAGTTGAAAATGAGCTGTAACATGTTATTGTTTTATTTACTGATATTATTTTATTTTTATTTAATTTTTATTAAAATACAAAAGAAAAAAATCAAAACAAATGCAAATTAGTTTAACTGAGCAAAATTTGTGACTTCCTAGTTTGTCATCCAAAATTTTGTGTAATAATCGCAAACAAATATAAAATACGTTTTATTAATATTCATAAAAAGTAATTCGATTGTTTCTTCATAAAAAATAATAAACTCGAGAACAATTTACAATGATGTATATCGATTGTACAGGGTATCTGTCGGAAAGGTATACTACTTGGTTTTGCCGCTATTTTGTGGAACATTAGTCTTGACAGTTTATATTTGGCAGTCATCAAGTAGACATGTGGCATATTAATTATGGAAAAGTCGTTGAAACATTTTATCCAACTCGATTACTGTGACGATAAGAAAGTTGCGTGAAATTTTTGGCAGAAACAACGTACCAACAAAACGCAATATTTATCGTGTAGTGAATGATTTCGAAGAAAGAGGTCATACAAGCATATACCACAAAGTAAAGCAAGATCGGCTGAAAACATTACTGCTGCTTAAGAAACAATCCATCAACCTCAATTCGATGACGTGCTCAGAAATTTGGTCTTCAAAGAATAACTTTGGCCATAATTTTGCACAAGGATTTGCATTTGTTTTCATATAAAATTCAGTTGACACAAGAACTTCCTCCATGAGACCATTCACTTCGCCGTACATATTTAAATAGGATGCTACAGCTCGTCCGTGACAACCCCAATTTCAATTAAAAATTAATCATAATGACGAGGCACATTTTCATTTGAACGGATATGTGAATAAATAGTATAGTCGGGTCCTGGAAATTGGAAACTCTAAAATTATTTATAAGAGTAAACTTTACATCCATTAAAACTGACAATCTGGTGTGCAATTTGGTCAGGAGGAATCATTGGAACTTACTTTGTTGAAAATGAAAACGGCGTAACGGTAACTGTGAATGGAAAGCGATATCGTGATATGATTGAAAGCTTTATAATGTCACAACTGCATGCTTTGGGCTTAATGAACATGTGGTATCAAGCAGATGGTGCCACATCGCATACAACGAGGATTACAATGAAATTACTGCGAGACCTTTTACCACAACAAGTTATTTCAAGAAATGGTCATGCTGATTCGCCTCCACAGTCGCCTGATTTGACTGCTCCAGAGACTTCTTTTTGTGGGGATATCAGAAAAACAAGTTTTATGCAAACAAATCAGAAACGCTTGAGCGACTTAAACAAAATATTTGTGATGAAATTAATGAAATATCGCGTAGAATGTGTGAGATTGTAATGAAAAATGTGCTCAAAAGGGCTCGCCTTTGTGAGGTTAACAAGGACGGTAATTTAGCTGATATTGTGTTCCAAAGTAGTATAGCTCCCCGGCGTATACCCGGTATTTTAAACCAAATTAAATACACATACAAAATAAAAAATATATCAGCTGGGCAATTTTGAGGTTATAAAGTAAATTGTCTTTTAAATGATTAAATGTCAAGAATTGGGCTGTCATTTTTTAACATTTACTTATTAAAAAATTGGCAAACTCTAAGAATATAATATTTCATTCTTGAGCAAAAAATTTAAGTTATGAAAATTTATTATCAAAATTGTAATAAACATTTCACTGTATCGCTTGGTAAAATTCGAGCAGCTTTTTCTCGTAATTAAGCTCCTGCTAGGACCACTGTAATTTAATTACTAAATTCAAGACGCCCACTCAATTGATATAGACCTAAAATGGTAAACATTTCACTGTATCGCTTGGTAAAATTCGAGCAGCTTTTTCTCGTAATTAAGCTCCTGCTAGGACCACTGTAATTTAATTACTAAATTCAAGACGCCCACTCAATTGATATAGACCTAAAATGGTAAACATTTCGCTGTATCGCTTGGTAAAATTCGAGCAGCTTTTTCTCGTAATTAAGCTCCTGCTAATACCGCTCACGGTATTGCTGCTGAAAATAGACCTAAACCATATGCTCGTAGTGGCCGTAGTGTTGCAAATATAACCGCTGTATAGCACAGTGTTGAGAATGAACGTGGAACATCAATTCGTCGGCATAAATAACAATTGGGCATCACTAGAGGCACTTTGCGCACTTCACGCTTATAAATTACAATTCCGACCATTGTTTGTGTTAAAAATTTGTGATTTAGTTGTTTGAAAAACTGAACAAAAACACCGCATTTTTCAGCAGAACCATCTTTAGTGATGGGGCTTATTTTCAACTAGGCGCTTCTTTAACACAAATAAATAAAAGCATATAAGGTTCACAAAATCCAAAAGAAGTTCTCGAAAAAACAATTCCAACCAAAGCAAGTGGCGGCCATATGGTAAGGTTTGTGTTCAGACGTTATAGTCGACTTGTGTTTTTTCGAAATTCAGCAAGAAAATAACGTCTCCGTGAATTTTTGCATTACCAAACCATGATAACAAATTTTTTGTGGCCACAATTTGTTCATATTACCATTTGTAACGGCGCCAGGAGCCGCACTCCCACACAAATAATTCAGTTATTGTATGAGAAATTTCCCGTTTGCGTAATTTTTTGATTTAGCGATGCCAATTTACCGCCTCGTTTTTGTGATTTAACGTCGTAGAATTATTTTCGCTTGGGCTATTTGAAAGACCTGGCTTACATTAACAATTTTCAAGCAATTGGCGCTCTGAAAAATTTAATTCGCGGCTGCATTGACGAGATAAGTGAAGCGCCTTGTTGCAAAATGTGTTTTAAAAGTTTTTGAAAAGAGCGGACGTCTGTTGATGTGACAGAAGTGGACATTCGCTCGACATTATATTCGATTATCAATTTCCCATATTTCTACTTTACTTTTATTATTAATAAAACAGAAGTTGTTAAAAAAAGAGTGTGCTTTAGGCCAATTTACTTCCTTAACTCAAATTTGCCCACCCACCTGTTATAATAAATAAATAAAAATCATTTTCTTTTACTTTCATTAAAGCAACAACACATAATAATAAAAACACACAAGAGGAAAGAGATATTCTCTTATTACCTCCCAAAAAATGAGAGAGTTAAGAGGCTTTATAACAGCTTTACTACTGGTGAGTGAAAGTTTTTTGTTTACAAAATAATAATTTTTTCATAAATAATTGTTTCAAGCACAAGTTCTTCTTATGTAAAAATTAAATAAATCTAAATAATTAATTTAATTAACTATAATTATTAATAATTAATTTTTTCTTTAATTTATTTTCCAGTTACTGGCTTCATTTTATCATACAATTGCCCACATACGCTTAGAAGCTCCTGAAGAGCATCATATTCCTAAATATAAACCCTCCTTTGTACGCTCGGCTGTAGAGACGATTCCTGACAAAGATTCTTCAGAGCCTTTAAGTCGTTTTAGTCTAGCTACAACTTTTGGGGATGTATTTTTACCTTTACGCAGTGCTGTTGAAAGTGTACCCAGCATAAATACCCGTTCAATAGCTGAGTTAGAAACACCATCTTTCTTAAGACACTTTGTGAGAGATGCCGTTGAAGCTATACCTGAAGATGAGGAAGACTATGTTCACGAGGAAGAATATTCGGCTGGTGTTAGAGATTTCTTAGTCGAAGAAGCTGAATCTGTGCCTGATTTAGAAGTTGAAACATTTGAGAATGCCGATGTTTGGTCAAACGCAGATAAATATGCTGCTTACATAATGCCAAATAAAAATAATGATGATATAGAGTCCTTATTGCCACAACCATTTCGGGCGGATTCGCCTTTTCAACAACTAGTTAAGACTTCTGAACTATCGACCATGGATAAAGCACAGGATACAGCTAAGGCCAGAGATCAACTCTCTGCTTATGGAGCGTTGTCGCATGCACGTTATCATCAGTACGACAATGATTATTATGAGCAGGATGCAGCAGCTAACAGACCTTACGGTGCCTTGGCCCAAATCAAAGTCTCAAAACAACCAAATAAAAATTTTAATCATTCTCCCGAAGTATTGTGTTACGTTACAAATTGGGCTTTCTATCGCAAGGCTGATGGACAATTTATACCCGAGTATCTGAAAAATAATCGCTTGTGTACCAAACTTATTTATTCTTTTGCCTCTTTGGATCCGGATCATTTAAGCATCAAAGAATTTGATCCTTGGGTAGATATTGACAATCAGTTCTATAATCGTATGGTGGAAACCGGCATACCAGTTCTAATAGCCATGGGTGGTTGGACGGATTCATTTGGTGATAAATATTCCCGTTTGGCCTCCGATGATATTAAACGAAAAGTATTTGCCTCCAGCTTAGTGGGTTTTTTACAGCGCCATGGTTTTTCAGGACTGCATTTGGACTGGAACTATCCGAAATGTTGGCAAAGTGATTGTTCCCAGGGACTAGCCAGTGATAAGCCGAACTTGACTAAATTATTGCGTGAGATACGCACAGAGTTTGAGCGTGTTGATAATAAATTAAAACTGGGTGTAGCTATTTCTGGCTACAAGGAAATTATAAACGAGGCCTATGAATTTCCTGAACTTTCTAAAATCGTTGACTATATGACGGTTATGTCTTATGATTATCATGGCGCCTGGGAAAGGCAGACAGGACATGTTAGTCCTTTGTATGGTCGCAAAGGTGATAAATATCCTCAATATAATACGGACTATACTATGCAGCTTCTTCTAAAATTGGGTGCCAAGAAGGAACGCATTATTATGGGCATACCTTTTTATGGCCAAACTTTCACTTTGGAACGTGAGAGCGCACAGTTGGTAGGTGAGGGCACAGCTGCTATTGGGCCGGGAGATGCTGGAGAGTTTACCAAACAGCCTGGAATGTTAGCCTACTATGAAATTTGCCAGCGGATACGCAAACAAAAATGGGTGACTGGTCGTGATAGTGAACGCAAATCAGGACCTTATGCCATGTTTGGAAATCAATGGGTGGGTTATGAAGACCCTTCATCGGTAGAAGCTAAAGCTCGTTATGCTGTTAATGCTGGATTTGGTGGGGTTTCAGCTTGGACTATAGATTTGGATGATTTTCAAAATCGTTGCTGTAGCGAATCATTTCCTCTTCTAAAGGCAATCAATAGAGCGTTGGGCCGTGAGAATAGTGAGCCGCCTAATCGTGTAAATTGTGCTAAACCGCCAGCACCAGTTACTCCTTTGCCTCCAGTTATGACTACCATTAGTAGTGATGGTTCTTCAGGTGGTGGAGGGGGAGGAGGGATGCTTCATAATCATACTACTGTCAGTCCAATCTGGCAAAAACCTACAACGACCACTACCACACCTCGGACCTCCACAATATGGTGGTCACCTCCTCCAACTACCACTACTACAACAAAAAGACCAACTATCGCTGCTACCACAACAACCAAACGTCCTACAGTAACACAAAAGCCCACACAAATAACACAAAAACCTACCACAATTCCCGCGCCAGCCGTGGTAAGACCTGTTATTCAGGCATCAAACTGCGTGCCTGGGGAGTTCTATCCTGATTCCCACAACTGCAATGCTTACTATCAGTGCATTGTGGCTGGAGAATTACGACAACAGTTTTGTCCGGGTGGTTTACATTGGAATAAAAATGATAAAAACTGTGATTGGCCGGATTCGGCGAAATGTACTGCGAATAAAAAACCAATGATTAGTAGCGCCATCACCAAGATCCCTCAAAAAATAACTCCCGCTGCCGGCACAACTTTAGCTAGAAAAACAACAACACAACCACCGCCAAAACGTACTACCAGCAGCACATATTGGCCGACCTCAAGACCCTCAAAACCTTTAGCAACTACTCGTAAGCCCAGCAAACCTCATCGCCCTTCTGTTAGTGCTAAATGCAATGAAGGAGAATATTATAGCCATCGCAACTGTGGAAAATACTACATATGCATTAATGGAGTTTTGGCACCCAATTCATGTGGTGGCAATTTACATTGGGATGGTGTAAGAAAAACGTGTGATTGGCCTGAGAATGTTAAGTGCGTTACAACGGTGAAATATTTACGTATAGTACAATCCAAAGCCAATCCTGAAGATCCTTGTAATGGTGAGGAGAGGGTTCCATATCCAGGAGATTGTACGAAATATTTATTCTGTTTGTGGAATCGTTTACAAGCAGCTGATTGTGGCCCTGGCTTACACTTTAACGCAGCCACGGGCCAATGTGATTGGCCCAATATAGCTAAATGCAATAATGAGCCGACAGGAGGAGACACAAATGATATTAAGCCTGCAAAACCTAAACCAGTTCCTACTACAGCTAAGCCTACCACCACTTCTATGAGACCCACTTATCCAACTGATAAACCTATTCTAAAACCTTTAGATGGTTACTACAAGGTCGTTTGTTACTTTACGAATTGGGCTTGGTATCGCAAAGGTTTGGGTCGTTATATGCCTGATGATATTAACACTGATTTGTGTACTCATATCGTTTATGGCTTTGCCGTTTTGGACTACTCTGAATTGATTCTAAGAACTCACGATTCTTGGGCCGATATTGATAATAATTTCTATACCCGTGTTAGTGGTTTAAAGAGCAAAGGTGTTAAGGTCAGTTTGGCTTTAGGAGGCTGGAATGATTCTCAGGGTGACAAATATAGTCGTCTGGTACGCAGTCCTCAGGCGAGAGCACGTTTTGTTAACCATTCGATAGCATTTTTGGAGAAATATGGATTTGAAGGTTTGGATTTGGATTGGGAGTATCCGGTATGTTGGCAAACAGATTGTAAAAAAGGAATGTCAGACGAAAAAGAAGGCTTTGCCTTATTAGTGGAGGAACTTTATGACAAGTTTGCACCCAGAGGTTTGCTACTGTCTACAGCTGTATCGCCAAGCAAAAAAATAGTTGATGCCGGCTATGATGTGCCAAAACTATCACAATATTTCGATTGGATAGCTGTTATGACCTATGATTTTCACGGCCAGTGGGATAAGAAGACAGGCCATGTAGCTCCTTTGTACTATCATCCAGAAGATGACTACGATTATTTTAATGCGGTAAGATTTATTAAAACAATAGAAAAATAGAATAGCAAAAGTAGATAATTCGAGTGTATTCTTAGAACTATTCCTTGCATTACTGGATTGAAAAGGGTGCTCCCTCACGCAAAATTGTTATGGGTATGCCTTTATATGGTCAGTCATTTACTTTGGAAGATGCACAAAACAATGGCTTAAATGCCAAGGCTCCAGGCCCAGGAAAGGCTGGGGAATTTACTCGTGCTGCTGGTTTCTTGGCATATTATGAAGTGAGTTTCCTTAAAAGAAAAACTAACGAATATAATAATGTAATTGTGTTTAATTCACAGATCTGCGATCGAGTTAAGCACCAAGGCTGGGAAGTGATACAGGATAAGCAAGGACGAATGGGACCGTTTGCTCGTAAGGGTAATCAGTGGGTGTCATATGATGACAAAGCCATGATACGCAAGAAATCACAGTTGATTAGAAATATGAATTTGGGAGGCGGTATGGTTTGGGCTTTAGATTTGGATGATTTCAAAAATAGATGTGGTGAGGGAGTACATCCTCTTCTTACACAAATTCATGATGTTTTAAAAGACGCCCCTGGAAACAATGAACAAGCAGGTAAAATTCTTGAATAATAAAGATTTATAAGGCTTAAAATGACAATTGAATTAAATTTTAGCTGCCATAGGACCTGAATCTATGGAAGAAGTTGTAAATTCCCAGGAAATAGTTTATCCTATGGAAATTGAAATTGGAAATGTTGCCAATATACCAGAATCTAGCTCTAACAATGCAGAAAATTCTATAGATCAAAATAATGTTTTAGAAGAGAATACTTTTGAAGTGGTTACGTCACCAGAAGAAACAAGCGCAGAAGCTGTTACTTCTGGAGACTTTAAAGTGATATGCTACTTTACAAATTGGGCTTGGTATCGCCAAGGCGGTGGTAAATATTTACCCGAAGATATAGATATCGATTTATGCTCTCATATTGTGTATGGCTTTGCTGTGCTCAATCGTGATACTTTGACCATACAACCACATGATTCCTGGGCTGATTTGGATAATCGTTTTTATGAACGTGTAACATCGCTTCGTAAAAAAGGCATAAAAGTAACAGTCGCTATAGGTGGATGGAATGATTCAGTTGGTGACAAATATGCTCGATTAGTGAGAAATTCAGCGGCCAGAGACAATTTTATACATCATGTCATGGACTTTATAAAAAAGTATAATTTCGATGGCTTAGATTTGGATTGGGAATATCCGGTATGTTGGCAAGTAGACTGTAACAAGGGTACAGCTGATGAAAAACAGGGTTTTGCAAATTTGGTAATGGAGCTGTCGCAGGCTTTTAAAAAAAAAGGCCTGCTGCTATCGGCCGCTGTATCGCCCAATAGAAAAGTTATTGACGCCGGTTATGATGTGCCAACGCTAACGAATTATTTTGATTGGATTGCCGTTATGGCCTATGATTATCATGGTCAGTGGGATAAGAAAACTGGTCATGTTGCTCCCATGTATGATCATCCTGAAGGTACTGAAGGTTTCAATGCCAATTACTCTATTAACTATTGGCTAGAAAAGGGCGCCGACCGCGGTAAAATTATTATGGGTATGCCAATGTATGGCCAGTCGTTCTCCTTAGCCGAGGCATTAAGTCACGGTCTTAATGCTAAAACTTATGGTGGGGGAGAGGCAGGAGAGGCCACTCGAGCCCGGGGATTTTTGTCATATTATGAAATTTGTTCATATATACAAAACAAAAAATGGAATGTTGTTAGAGATGCTCGAGGAAGAATGGGTCCTTATGCTTATCATCGGGATCAGTGGGTATCGTTTGATGATGTACCCATGATACGTCATAAATCGGAATATGTTAAAGCTATGGGATTGGGTGGCGCAATGATTTGGGCTTTAGACTTAGATGATTTTAAAAATGATTGCAACTGTGAATCTTATCCCTTGCTAAAGACCATTAATCGTGTTCTGAGAAACTATCCGGGTCCTCAACCAACATGCCTATTGGAAAGCAAAGAAAATCTCTTCAGTAAGCATAGAAATTTAGGGTAACACATAAAAACTTATCCTTTAATAATTTGTGTTTTATTTCAGTTGCTGGAACTGGCTCTAAGCCGATGATGGCACAACCCAAGCCTAAACCTAGTACAGTTACTCATGTTATATCCCAACAAGTGCATATCAAACCTATGAAGACTCCTGCAAAAATGGAATGTTTTAATAGAAACTATGCTCCTCATGAAACAGACTGCAACAAATATTATATCTGTCAATATGGAGAGCTCGTTGAGCGCAAGTAAGTTGGTTTAACGTAATATTAGGTGTATAAGTTGATAATGTCCATAATATCGGAAAAATTTGTTATAACTACAAAATACAGGAGAAAATGTTGTCCACCGCTAGCCTTTCCCATTTTTCTGGTAGCATGAGGATTCCGCGCCAGAAGTATTGCTCCGGTTTTAAGGCGAAACGTATTCCAGTAAGAGCGTTCTGCATGGATCACAATAAATGGTAGTCAGAAGGGTCCTTATAATAACATATAGTCGAGCGTTGTCATGATGGAACATTATGGCCTCGTGTTTGCTCGAATATTTTTCGTTGATTGTTCTCTTTAAACAAATCAATTGGCTTCGGTACAGTTCCCCTGTGATCGTCTGGCCCGATTTCAGCAGCTAATAATACAAAACACCCTTCTGATCCCATCAAATAAAAATATAATAAAGAGCATTACTTTGGGAGTCTAGGATATTCGACTTCCGTGTTGATTTACCTGGTTAAACTAAGCATCATCGTAACAATATATTATAGTTATGCCACATGGTGTCCCAATCGACATTATTAACTTGTATACGTTTTTCTTGTAATTAAAACCAAAACAAAATTTTATTCTGATGTCAGTATACAATTTTACAACTGATAACAATATCTTTTTAGATGTCCATCAGGTCTTCATTGGAATGAAAACTATTGTGATTGGCCACAAGCAGCTAGATGCAAGGTAAGTGGTTATCAAACCACACAGCGGCCCCTGCCTCAAAGAACTAAGCCCACTAAAACTACGCGAAAACCCATTACAACAACAAAAAAGGCTATTTCACGACCTAAGCCAACACCGCCAGCACCTTCAATTGGTGGAAAAGAACAATATAAGGTTGTGTGTTATTTTACTAATTGGGCATGGTATCGACCTGGCCAGGGTAAATTCCTACCCGAAGATATTGATGAAAACCTGTGTACGCATATTGTCTACGGTTTTGCTGTGCTCAATAGCAATTCTTTAACCATTAAGACACATGATTCTTGGGCCGATATTGACAATCATTTCTATGAAAAAGTAGTGGCCTATAAAAATAAAGGAATCCGTGTTACGTTGGCCATAGGTGGTTGGAATGATTCTTTGGGCAGTAAATATGCTCGTTTGGTTTTAAATTCTCAGGCTCGAAAAAGATTCATAGAAAGTGTATTGGCTTTTTGTGAAAAGTATGGTTTTGAAGGCTTAGATTTGGACTGGGAATATCCAGTGTGCTGGCAAGTTGATTGCTCCAAGGGCGCCTCGGAAGAAAAGGCAGCTTTTGCCTCCTTGGTACGAGAGCTTTCTATAGCTTTCAAACCTAAAGGTTGGCTGTTATCTGCGGCAGTTTCACCCAGTAAAATGGTTATAGATGCTGGTTATGATGTTAGCACATTGGCTCGTCACTTTGACTGGATTGCCGTTATGGCTTATGACTTCCATGGCCATTGGGATAAGCAAACCGGTCATGTAGCTCCCTTATACCATACAGAAGGTGATGTTAATCCCTACTTTAATGGAAACTTTAGTATTAACTATTGGATTGAAAAGGGTGCACCGCCAGAAAAATTAATAATGGGTATGCCGCTTTATGGTCAATCATTCTCTTTGGCGGACACTCACGCCCGTAGTCTTAATGACAAATCTGTTGGGTCTGGACGTGCTGGCACTTATACAAGAGCTGCAGGTTTCTTGGCCTATTATGAAATATGTGAACAAATCATCAATGGTGGTTGGACGGTGATACGCGATCCTCAAGGAAGAATTGGACCCTATGCCTACAATGACAATCAATGGGTATCCTATGATGATGTCAATGACATAAGACGCAAGTCCCAATTTATAAGAAAAATGCGTTTAGGTGGTGGTATGGTTTGGGCTATAGACTTGGATGATTTTCGTGGTAGATGCGGCTGTGGCAAAAATCCATTGCTGCGTACTTTGAATCAAGAACTACGTGGTATACCAGGCCAAAGAACAAATGATTGTACATGAGCACAGAAATTAACAAGGAGGAATAAGTAAATATATAATTTAAGTGCCAATTTCAAAATGATTATAACTCAGTTTCGTATTAGATGTAAATTTAAAGTAATTGTTTTAGAACTTTAAGAAGAAGGAGACAATGTACATACATACATTTTCTTAATTGAATATATGGATATGTCAGATAGATAGTACATCCACGATTTAAAATAAACGAAAATACGATTAAAATAAGCTTAATGGATTTTTATGAAATTATTTTTTTTTTTAATTTATAAGCTTTTCATAACTTTTTATACTTCTTGGGGAGTCACTCTCTATTGCGATGCGAAAGAAAAATTGTACGAAATCGAACGTCGGGCAGCCTTTTTCTACATATTTTTTTATCTTCGTTGAATAGATTCCATAAATTTTTATTACACACATCACACATTATGTGGCTCCATTCCCTCTGTAATTCGGCCGTAAGCTGGATTTTATTACTCCACAAACTTTTTCTATACGACGTCCAAGTTCGTCCCATAAGTCCCCGATTACGTTTACATCTGATCTTTGTGCAGATGTTTTGATGACTTTAGAGAAGTTGTAAAACAATCAGTTCTTTATTATCAATGATGTGTGCTGAAGGTTGTTGTCTTGATAAAACTTAAAATTATCAGCAATAGCCATGATACCTTCAATTAACTAAAGATTTCCGTCATCTGAAGTTACTATGTAGCCGCACACTATCACTGATAAGCCTGCATGCTTCACTGTTTTCTTAGTGTTTTTGTTCAAAAGTTCTTCTTTGATACACCACACGTAACGCCGGCCAACGGTACCAATCAAATTAAATTTGCTTTCATCCGTAAAAAGAAAGCCAAATTAATGTGGCATGTAAATTTTATCAAGGTCCAAAATGAGAAATCTTTTAACATGTGCTTTCGTGCAAAATCCGAACGATCCATTTTATTTCTGATACTGACACATGGTTTCTTTTGTGGCATTCGGCCATACAATTGGTTTTTTCTTAAAAGAATCTGGAGTAGAAATTAATGAGTTATTTTGTATTTCGTGAACTCTGAACTTCTCATTCTCGGGCAAAGCTTTCTTTTTGGATGCGCTGTTGTGTTTTTGGTGTCGCGTAATGATGTGTACAGTTGATTAGCTTTTATTAGCGATACTTGTGATTTCTTTTTAAGTTTTACCTTCTAAATAGTTTTCGCTCTTCCAAGGTAGACTGACTGTTTGATTGTATGTGCCATTACAAAAAAATAATTTTAAATATTTTCCTACTACGAAATACCAACTGACCGCTTATAATATTAAATAATAAGAAATGAACAATCATAACGGTATTTGAAATAAATTTTTTGCTTTGCCAGACTTACAGTGTTACCATAATTTTAGAATTTTTTGAAATTAGTTTTAAAGAACTTATTTAAATTTTCATAATTTTTTTATGCATAATTTTTTTAAGCTTCTGCAATCATAAATTGATGCTTAAAATTATTATTATTTCTGCAATTGTAGTTGTAATTAAATATTCTGAATTAAAAATAAATAAAGCATGAACAGTATTTAAAAAAATTCATATGACGTATATTTTTTGTTCAATAGCTTAAAATATTTGGTTTGTTTTCTTAATTTTTCAACACAAAACCATTTTGACAAAAACCACCAATTGCGTAGTAATACAAATTAGAACAGAAATTTAAACGTAAATAACAAATGAATTATTAAAAAAGTACGTATACATATCATATAATGTATGAATAGAGCAAATCAATTTTAAACGGTAGTGCGTAGACAGATAATATGGCAGCTCTCTTTATAAAAAGTAATATTGATATATCAAGAAGCTGCTTAATATGAAAACCCAAAACTGAGAACGTACAATACAGCTGACAGTATCATTGAGTTTTATTAAATTTTATAAAATAACGCTAAAAACACAGCAATTCTGTGTTGATTTATGTTTTTTTAAATGCTTTGCTTACTTTTATTTTAACCATTAAGTGTTTTACTTTTTCTATTTACACAGACTAAATTATAGTCTGCAATGCAAGCACAGACTGACTATTGTTGTTGTTTTTTTCTTCTGTCTTCTCTGGATGCTGTTCGTTCGCTGTAAACGGCGAGTGATTTCGTTGTGAAGACATAATTTTTAAGCCGTGTTCTAATCCATACTCTAGAAGAAACAAAGGAACAACAGCCAGAGAAGACGGAAGAAAAAAGTAACAACGGTACTTCATTTACTGGTGGAAAAACCATAGCAACTTAAGACTGACTGATTATGTTTAGTTCTAAAATTATAGGCAATTTAAACATCGATCCAGCGACAAAAATTGTACATTGTAAATTCGGTCTTATTATTATTAATTGTGACCAGCTGCTAAGTTCCAAGCGAGTAAATAACAGCTGAATACATTAGCTTATTTCGCAAATTAAAAATCTCTGAAGTGACATCACTGTTTGCTGTCAGTAAACATCTGGCTATAAAATAATATACAAAAAAGAGAAGCACTAGTTTTTATGATTTTTTTTTATCAATGAGAGCAAATACGTAAAAATAAGCTAGCAAAAGCTTATCTATTGCAAAAAGGCTAAATAAAAAAGAAACTTTTACGATTTGGATTTTACCAGTTCTGTTTTTATTAAAAACGCAACGAGCAGCACAACAAACGCATGTACGAAATCTGATGTTAACGCATCTACGCGAAATCAGTACGAAAATAGGCTGTGGAATTTAAGGAACCTAAGCGGAATATTTGGAAATAAGTTAAGTTTATCAAGCGTGTTTTAGAAAAGTGATATATGTGTATTAAAATAGAAAAAAATTGTGTATGAAAACAAGATTAACACACAAATAATAGTGACGTCAGATAAGGCACAGTACAGGTTATATAAATAAAGGCATTTGGTAAAACTAAAAATTATAATAAAATTAAAATTCATTCGAGATGGATAAATCACAAAAAATGTTGTGCCAAATTGCACGAACTTTGCAAATAAAAAGAAACAAATGTAACTTTAATAAGCAAACACAACGAAAGTTAAAAACATTCGTGTGCCCGTTGGTGCATTTTCCTAATAGCGACTTTGTTAGTAGTGAAAATTCTACCGTTACTTTTAGAATTCCCGCCCAAAATTATTCGAAATTTACTGCCTCCCGTGACTGTTTGCCATTACCTGGCAATCAACTTATTTGTGAGGAAAGAGCTTTGGATTTAATTTCTAATCTTAAAGAAACCGAATTGGCTGCCATTAAATTGGCTTTGCAAAAGTATGAGGCGAAAAAACAAAAAGAAGCCTTTGAGGGTAAGTTTGAACAAAAAAATCTTTATGTTTCACTTTATTACATAGTAATTATAAAATTCTATTCTCTAGAATTGATGTGTGTTTGTTTTATTTCCTTTGATGTTCTGCTACTCAAGCAAGATTGTTTATCTCTAAATATTTATTTCTGTTTATACTTTGTATTATGCTCCTTATATGTATTCTTATTTGATATTTCCAACACTCTGACTTTAAAAAAGAGGCACATAAGTTAACCCCCCTTTAAAATTATGTTTACAAAATTTATTTACAATACATTATCTCTTACTATTTTATGCTTTAGCATAAAATAATGTATAGTTGTAGTTGCTTTTACAACATTTCTTTTATTGTGTGTTTATGCTGTTGGTGCCTATGTAGATTATAGAAATTTGTTACACTTAATTCATAATGGCCGTTTCTTGGCCCTCTATTGAATTCCTGATGTTTTCCAGATTTAATGAGAATTTTTAATGATTTGCTTAATTTAAATAAATTTAGTCTTTATTGAAAAATATTCTAATTAGTCGCTTTGACATAGGTGTGCATACGAGAATTTATGCATATATTCAAATATATAGATATAAACATATGTATAGCTCATGTATATAATCTTACATACAGGGTGTCCGCCGGGAAGGTATACTACTTTGTTTATATTTTTTGATTAAATGAAAGAGAATGGATGTTATATTGATAAATGTTTTATTTAATCCCGGCAATTATGTATGGAATACAACATCAGATAAATGTCCGTCTCTGTTAGCCTCACAAATGCGAGCCCTTTGAGCACATTTCTCATTACATTTTCATACATTTCTGACGGCATTTCATTATATTTATTATTAATATTTTGTTTGAGTTGCTCAGGCGCTTCTGGTTTGTTTGCATAAACCTTGCCTTTCAGATATCCCCACAAAAAGAAGTCCGGAGCAGTCAAATCAGGCGGACCATACAGCAGCAACTTTTCTTGAAATAACTTGTTGTGGAAAGAGGTCTTGCAGTAATTCCATTGTAATCCTGGCTGTATTCGATGTGGCACCGTCTTATTGATACCATATGTTAATCAAGCCCAAAGCATGCAGTTGTGGCGTTAAGAAGTTTTCAATTATAACACGATATCGCTTCCCATTCACAGTTACCGTTACACCGTTTTAATTTTTAAGGAAGTAAGGTTCAATGATTCCTTCTGACCAAATTGCACACTAGACTGTCACTTTTAATGTATACAAAGGTGACTGTTGAATAATTTGAGGGTTTCTCATTCCACAGAACCGACGCTCAGTTTGATTTAACAATTTAAAACTATTCCAGCCCAACCCACTAATGATAATAAAAACCTTTATTTCATTTTCTCCCCAACCCAATTTTTGTTGACCTTCTTAAGGGTTTGTCTATCAAAATAAATTCTTATATTATGACAATTCTTTTTAATATCTTACAATGTAGTCTTGTTCGTATAACTTGTATAATTTAATTTTAATAATTTTACATTTTATAACAACTAGGACATAGATTAATCACACATACTTTTTCTATTATCAAACAACACTATTACAACTGACTTCTGTCAACGCTTTAGTTAGCATTTATCTTATCTTTGTCCTCTTTTAAGTTCATGGCATTATTTACATTTTGTTGTATTCGAAGAGTCTCTATTGTATACTTTTACTTTGTGTTCTATATCCAAAACTTTTGCCATCTCAAAGTCAGGCTTATATCCTGTCTTTCATATGTGTTGTGATAATGCTGTTGCTTCGCTCTGCTTTGCAATATCATTTTTATGCTCACACATTCTTGCCTCCGATGTTCGTTTTGTCGTTCCAATGTATATCAAATCCCAACTTTCTCTGTCACTGCCATTACATTTTATTTCATATACCACATTGCTTTGTTTTTTGGGAAACAACAGCATTATCACAACACATATGAAAGACAGGACATAAGCCTAACTTTGAGACAAGTAGTGATAAAAATAATATGCATAAGCTAATGTCAAAAATTGAACTAAAAGTCTGTCAAATGCTTACGCTAGTCATTGAAGTCTTTTAGGTGACTATATTGTACTTAAATAAATATATAGAAATTATTATGCACAGCTGCATATTTGTATTTTTTTTTTTTGGTACTTTTGCAAAAAAATAATTTTCTAAATAAATGAAATTTATTAACAAAAAGTCGTTCTTCAATAATCATATTTTGTATACTTAATGCTATCCTTGTAACAGTTTTAAGAAAATTACGAAAGAAAAATTATACATATTTCGCTGTTTGTATTATTTGGCCCAAAAGTACTAAAAAATGCAACTGTGTGCATCATTGAATTTATAAACAATAAAAAATTAAATTTTGTTGAAAATTGTGTGTTAAAGAAATGGAAAAGAAATTTAAGTGTTTAAAGGCCCTTAACTTATTAAACTCTAAGGTCCAGTCTAGTTCTTCAACGTTATCACGAGTACTACAAAATAAAGATTCACATTGTAAAAAAGTATAAAATATTTTATATAAATGCCGGTGGGGTGCGAGAGAGCCCATTCCACCGCCTTCCATCCTTCTCATTTATTGCAGAAACGTTCCCGTAGTAACTTCCATCTGTGTTTGTACTCTGCAAATTTATATAATTCATACTAGCATCAAAATGAAAAACGCTAACACTTTTACTGCATTTTTCTGCTACTTCTTTCCATGCTTGTTCCTTTGAATTACCGTTATAATAAAACGCGTCGCTTTTTTCATTTTCCATAAAATTCAAATAAAACATTTTTTCGCTTTCGTCCTCCATTGGAATTTGTTTACTATTATATCTGTAACACAATGCAAAATCAGCTGTTTCCGTGCGGAATGTGCGATCAGTTTCGTGCTTTAATTAAGCAAATGATATTTGACGAAACTTGACGAAAAGTTTTGTTAAGTACATTATAGTTTGCCACATATGATTATTAGGTATTTGCACAGTTGCTTAAGTTGCCTTAAGCCAGCATATGCATAATATAGTTGGGTCTTTAGTTTATTAAAAAAATCATAATCTTATCATTAAATGTTTTAAATTTAGTTTGAAAAATGTTATTTAAATATCTCTTTGTTGATGTGAGATGGGAAAACATTTTAAAGTGAAATGTTTGTAATTATTTCAAAACAAAAGTAAACAACTTTTATAATTAAAAAATTTAGCAAACTAATCAAATAAAACTATAATTTATTTCTCTGTACACTTAATAACTCTTCTCTGTTCTCCCATACAAAAACAATCATTAAATGTGATTGCAATAATTGTTGATAACATTATTATTCTCAAACTATGTACAACTTCCTTTAGCAAAATCCTTACGAAGAATCCTGTGGCTGTTTCTGTTTGTTATCAAATATATTTTCTATAAGAGTTGTAATTACAGTTTATGACCCTTAAGTATTTTAACCATTTTTACTTCCTTTTTAATGATGCTTTATTTTTATCTATTTTTCTATTGCTGGATTCAATTACGTGACCAAAAAAAAAATTGTTTGAACAAAATCTTTTTTACTTTGGTACAGCTAAATGAAGTGTTTAAATTGTGATTAAGGAAACCTGCATGCAAGTCAAGTGTTCAGGAGGCATGCAATTTGTTGAAAGTGTGAAAATTATTCTCAACAAAAAAATCAGAAAAAGTTACCGATTTTCTTTTTATATTAAAGTTTGATTTTTTATAGAAACATTTTTTTAGTTTAAAAGTGAAATATAATTTCTTTAGAAAAGAATCACTTTAGCAAAGGCAATAAACTTAAATAAAATCACAGTTTTTAAAATAATATTTCAAAACTCGCTGTGTCGGTTCCTGAAAATTTAAATGAACGCTTTAGTTAAAATTTTATTCTTCCACAAGAGGGCTGTGCTGTTTTTTTTGCAAGTTTCGAAAAAGCTGTGCTTTTTTTCACCTAATAAAAAGTCAGTTATTTTTTCCAAAAAAGAAACATACATTTTTGCATAAAAATTTACACCTTTTCAAGAATTATATTTAAAAACCATTGGAAATTCTGTATATAACTTCTACAATTTTTAAATCTACAATGCTATGGCGTTCGCAACCTGTAGTGCTCTAAGCCACACCTTTCCATTGTTGACCCATTTTTAGGAATTTTAAAAATGACCAAAAATCTACAAAAAGCCTTAATGAAATTTATAATGCCATGACTTTCGTCCCCTGTAGTCTGCTAAACCGCATCCTTTCGATTTAAATTCGTTTTTGGGCATTTTAAAAATGTTTGTACCGAAAAATAAAAAAGGCATAAATTTTTTTTACAGTGTAAACATTAGTCTTTACATATTTGGCAGTCGTGAAATAGACACGTGGCAAATTTATTATTTCGATAAACCAACATGTTTTAATTGTTAAAAAATTTTATCGAAATCAATTATCGATTACTGTGACGATGAGAAAGTTACGTGAAATTTTCGGAAGAAACAACGTGACAACAAAATGCACTATTAATCGTGTAGTGAATGATTTCGAAGAAAGAGGGTCTATAGGTGACAGGCCCAAGCATGGACCACAACATACTGCAAGATCGGCTGAAAACATTGCAGTTCCTCAAGAAAGTGTTCAAAACAATCCACGAACCTCACTTCGACGCCATGTTCAGGAGCTTGGTCTTCAAAGTACAACTTTGGCCACAAATGGCTAACAAATTTGTTTCCATATCAGATTCAGTCGACAAAAGTGTTTCTTCCACAAGACCATTTACGCCGCCGTGTATATTCTAATAGGATGTTACAGCTCGCCCATGGCAACCCCGATTTTCATGAAAAAAATATAATAAGTGACGAGGCATATTTTCATTTGAATGAATGTGAATGTGAATAAACAGAATAGTCGGTTCTGGGGAATGGGAAACCCTCAAATTATTCAATAGTCATCTTTGCATCCAATAAAAGTCTGGTGTCTAGTTTGGTCAGAAGGAATCATTGAAGCTTATTTCTGCGTAACGGCAGCTGTGAATGGGAAGCGATATCGTGATATGATTGAAAACTTTTTAATGCTACAACCGCATGGTTTGCGCTTGATTAACATGTGGTATCAATATGACGATGCCACATCGCATACAGCCAGGATTGCAATGGAATTACTGCGAGACATCTTTCCACAACAAGTTATTTCAAGAAATGTTGATGTTAATTGGCCTCCACGGTTGCCTGATTTGACTGCTCCGCACTTCTTCTGAAACCAAAAAGAAAATATTCGTGATGAAATTGATGAAATATCGCCTGAAATGTGTGAGAATGTAATGAAAAATGTACTCAAAAGGGTTCGCATTTGTGAGGCTAACAGAGACGGACTTTCATTTCTTTGTTTCCTTTAGGGATTGACTCGACTAATTTTTGATAATGGATTGGTGGTATTTTGCTCCATTTTTCCAATAAAATTTTATTAACTCAGATTTGCTAGGAAACTTGTGTTGCTGAACATTTTCTCTTGGATTTTGCACGAGATAACACACCATAAAATTGTTCATTTGGAAGTACGGTAAAGCAAGCTTATAAGCCACTTGTTGTATTGGCTTTTCCTATCAACATTTTTTTACAGCTTCTTTTTACGAATAAAAGCAATTTTAATTTGTCTGGTTTCGACGACCAGCGGGCGTTACGTGTGGCGTTTTCAGAATGACGAATTTTTAACTACCCGACTTTCAGGGTGATCATTGTTTTAATTTTTTTTTATTTCTATTGTTCGAATAATATTTTATTTATACCTCAATCGAATAAATTTTGTTTGAATAAGGCTTAATCGAATAAAGTTTAATGGAATAAGTTTTAATCGAATAAGATTTAATCGAATAAGCTTTTATCGAATAAGGTTTAATCGAGTAAGGTTTGACCGAATAATGTGTAAATATTTGCACTATCTTGAATTTATTTTTACTTTTTACAAATAGTTGCACTTTTTTTTACACAAAGTTACACTTTTTCGGAAGGGTGAAAAATTGTGCAAAATTTTGCACTTTCCAACAAAAATTCCTTTTTTACACAAAGTTGCACTTTTTCAGATAGTGTGAAAGTGCAAAATGTTGCACTTCTTTTACAAAAAGTTAAAAAAAGAACGTTTTTTCATTAAAAGTTACACTTTTAAAAAAAATTTTGTATATTTACAAAAACAAATAAAAAATTAAAAATTCTCAGTTTTTTTGATTGCAGTTTGTTACTAATTTTTATTTGGTGCACACTCTGCGCAAAGTGCAGCAGCTATTTATCAAACGTTTGAAACATTATTAACAAAAAATTTTCTGTTTTTCATTTGAAATTTATTTTTAAAAAAATGTCATTTTCTCATAAAATATTTAAATTAATTTCGTTTATTTTAAATCTACTCGTGTGAAGGTTTTTGTTGAATGGCAAATAATTGGTGTTTCTTTTCGTCTTCTCTAAAAATGTTAAAACATTTGCCAACGCAAAAATTTAAATTTAATTCCGCTTGTGGTTTAAAACCATGAATCTAGGGGTTTTGTCAAACGTCACAATGTTAAAGGTGTTCGCAATTAACGCATCACTGCCAAATTAATGTGTGCGTGTGTGTACACAATTTTCCAAGAACGTTTAGTAATAACGTCATAATATAACATTTATGGCGAATGATAAATTTTATCACATCCCCCCAAAACCACTTTTGATTAATTAATGAAATAAAATTTCCTTTTGCTGTCTAATGATGTGACAGTTTAAAATTTTTTTTTTTAAATAAAAACAACTTTAACAAGATTAATGCTCTTATTTTGTTTGTTAAATTTTATAAAAATGAATAACGAAAGGGCAAATTTGAGGTTAGGAAGTTAATTGTTTGCCTAATGATTAAATATTAAGAATTTAGCTGTCATCCTGTGACATTTATTTACTAAGAAGTTTGAATATCTTAAGCCTGAAACGTTACACTCTTGAACAAAGAATTGTTATTGCGAAAATTTACTATAGAGATGGTGAAAATTTCACGGTATTATTTCATAAACTTCAACCAGCTTTTGCTCGTTTGCAAGCTTCTTCTAAGACCACTGTGCGTAATTTAATCGCTAAATTCAAGGCTCTTGGAATTGGTGTTGACAATACGCTTGTAGTGTCTGTAATAATGCAAACGTACCCGCTATATATCAAACCGTTGAGATCGAGCCGGTACCATCAATTTCGAGAATTAAAGGCAAGCGACCCGACATTGTTTACGTCGAAAATTTGTGGATGATTGGTTGTTAAAAAAAAAAACTGAACGAGAAAATCGTAGTGATGAGCCTCATTTTCAATTAGGCGGTTATATAAACAAACAAAAATTTTTTTTCGGACCTGCATTCAGGGGTTGGCCCCTACACATGAACTAGGAAATTAGGTTATGGGGAGGAGGAAAGAGGGAGTAGTGTTTGTGGACATTTAATTTGAACTTTCCTACATTTTAAGGAAAGATCTCTAGAGGGAGTTTATTCCACATGCGGACTTTTCTGCTAAAAAACGAATTTTCCCTGTAATGAGTAGTGCGAAAATCGACGGCAAATGAATGCGTTCTCAATGAAAATCGAAATAAATGCGAAAACGTTCGAGTAACGGGAACAAGTTCCCTAATTTCATTAGAGCACTTACCATTGTAGTAACGATAAGACTGAAATACATCCCACATTGCGTGAATGCTCTTAAGAATCAACAGAGTTGGATACCCTACTGCCTCCAATCAGCCTCTTGGTCCCTCTTGTATATGTTCGAGTAACTCCAAAATAGACTTTGGGGCGCCGGCCCATTCATAATAGTTGTATTCCATTTTGGGGCGGATAAAGGTGTTATAAATAGTACAAAGATCGGATGGAGTGAAGTATCTCCTACACCGTTTTAGACAACCAAGGCACTTGAAAGCTTCTTTAGAAACTTGAAAAATGTGTTTAGTCCATCGAACATCACACTGAATTTTCATGCCAAGAATATCAAGAGCGTCCGATTCCGTAATATCCATATCACCCATAGTATTAGATGCAGCACCATTTCCGAACACAGATCTATGCGTAAGCATGCAACTTTGCGTTTTACGGGCGTAAAAATCGACTCTATTCACACGACCCCATTCCAAGATTGTTGCGAGATCGTGATTGGGCGCATCATTCATGTTCTGCCTTTTGGAACTCACCTCCAACTGGTTCGATCTATTGCCAAATGAATACGAATGACAAATGGTGCTGTCATCTGTGAAAGAGTAAAGGGGGTTAAAAATAATAAATAGGGTTGGAGAAAGAACGGAACCTTGCGGTATCCCTAAATTAATCTTAAACTCGGAATGAAATCCCATGAAATCCCATCTATATATAGTATAGTGTGATTCCTTGAAAAACTCCATATAAATCTGGAGAAATTATCACCGACACCAAAAGCAGCAAGTTTTGACAGAAGTGAGTCATGCCAAACTCTATCAAACGCTTTGGAAATATCTAGAGCTACCACAAATGATGTATGGAGTTGCACCATTGTTCCGATAGAAAAGCCAGCTAGTCGCTCGTAAAGCGCTCCCTGCAGAAACCATACTCTCAGCCGCTTAGTAAGCTGTTAGACCTCAGGTACCTCGCAAGATGAAAATTAATCATACTTTCCATGGCTTTGGAAAGTACAGAACAAATTGCTATTGAGCGGTAATTTTCAGGTTTTTTAGCCTCACCCTTTTCGGAGATCGGCGTTACATTAGCAACCTTCCAATACTTTAGAAATTCGCCGGCATAAACAACGTGCTGAAAAGAGTTGCTAGCGGAGGAGCTAGCGTCGAAGAGCACTGTTTCAAGACATGTGCTCGAATCCCATCTAACCCAGGAGACTTGTTGATGTTAAGATCGGCTAATACCTTTTTGTCGCATATGGGCTTACAATAGCCTCAGTCAAATCAGCGCATAGTGCGTTTTATGGTCGACCCGTTATTTTTTTGTAAATGAGGCAAAAACGCCGTCACCATTTAACGCTATTAAACCTTTATAAACAATTTTGCATACCCACAATTGGGTAATGTTCACATCAGTGGCCTTTGGTTTCAGTAAGACGACGCCACAAACGACACAGCCATCCAAACAATTCAGTTGTTGTATGAGAAATTTTCCAATCGCGCAATTTCTCAATGTTGTGATGTCAATTAGCCAACGCGTTCTAGTGATGTAACGCCGCTGGATTTTTTTCTCTGGGGCCATTTGAAGGACAGGGTTCATGTGAACTGTTGTTTGTTTTGAAAGATAAAATTTAAGGAGATAAGCGAGCCTTCTTGCAAAATATAATTAAAAATTTTGTGATAAAATATTAATTCCCATATTTCGACTATACATCGGCATCACTGAAACTGGTGTGTGTGCCGGTGCTCTATTGGCAATAAGAATGAAAATGAAGCCTTGCTTATGGTATTTTTTCGTCATCTTTTTGGGCTTACAATTACTATTTGACACTTTTTAACTAATTATAAGTGTAATTAGCTGTTAAATTGAAAGACTTTTCCATAATCTTTTTCGATAGATACAAACAGAAGAAAAGAAAATAGAATACAATTTGACCTGACTTCACACATTTTTTTATACCTAAATTTGCAATGTAGACAATGTTTCCACTTTTTTATTTTCTTTTTCCCATCCTTAAACAATTTTGCTGCCGGCTAAATGTTCTGAAATTCTCTTGGTATTTGCTTAATACTTGATGAGTATTCTCATTTATGTAAGTTTTCTTTCAGCCTGTTGCCTATTGCCTGTTGCTTTTTTTCTTGTTGTGGGCTGTTGTTCTTTTTATTGCCAACAGCATTCATTATTTTTTTTAGGTTGGCTTTAACATAAAATATGCATGTTCATCAGAACTTCATTGTGTGGTAATAAATGAAGAAAATAAAAGCCATTTCATAGCCATTGTTTTATTTAATTTGTAAAATTAAAGATACAAAATTGATTTTTATTCAAAACATTTAAAAAATAGGAAATCATAAGGCATAAAAGTTCCATTTGAGATTTTTTTAATAATCCATTGCAATTAAATGTAGATAACTTGTATTAAGGTGCATTACTTCAAAAAATTTTATTAAAATACTAGCGTGCCCGTGACTGCTTTGCAAGTCATTTGTGGTCTCTTTTTATTCTGCAGCATTCTTTTTTGTGTGCGCTAAAAAATTCAATCATTCAAGAAAAATAATCAGAAAGAACACAATTTCCTTTTTTTTTCGTTTTAAAATTTTTTTTTAATAATTTTATCTTTTTCACAATTCAATATTTTTGTGTGCTTATATAATACGTCTTATTCTATTGCAATGCTTTTGCATATACGATATTCTTCGACTGATTTTGGTCCGCGGTATAGACAAACAGAGCAGTTGGTTTATTTACACGTGAACATGATACATATAATTGACCGTGCGAAAAACAGGAATCATTGCAAAAGCAACACGTATGGGGAACTGAAGTCGTTTAAAATAAAACGCCAAATCTGGATGAATCATAGGAATGCGTGTTATCAACACATCCTTACCCTTATATTTTCCTTTTAAAATTTTTGTTTCAATCATATTTTTCATGACTTTTTTGACACGTTTAGCCCATTGCAAAGTCGTGACTGGCAGATATTTCTAAGCAAAATAATTGATACACCAACTTTCAGTTGTATGCGGTGAGGCGGCAGTCCAGGTAACTCAAGCGAATTTTAAAATTCGACTGGATAATTTACAACATCGTCTTGATTGCTAACAGAGTCAACCGATTTGTAGGTAAAAATTTCCTCGGGAATGGCATTGAAAATTGTCACATTGATATCCGAAACATCTGCATTTTTCGCAGCTAAGATAGCTCTTTCCGATATGTGCTTAGATTTTCCGACGGGGCTAACTTCACTTTTATTTGGGTACGGTTTTCCGTCGACCCTCGTCAAATTTGGTTTGTGAACAAACCGGTTTCGGCCTTTTGCCATCTTCAGTGTTCTTTTCGTACTTAAGTACGGCCGAAACCGGTTTGTTCACAAACCAAATTTGACGAGGGTCGACGGAAAACCGTACCCAAATAAAAAAGGATAGCTCTTTCCCCCAACCAATTATTGTTTCTAAAATTTTGTGCAATACCGGGAAATACGTTTGTAACCAATTCTTGTTTCGATTATGCAAAGTGGAAAAAATTATCTGGAAGCTTAATCATTTTTGTGGTGGGGTCAATTGGAATTGTGCCATTCCCAATATCTAACAATTGCTTTAAAAAACGTTCGGCTGATGGATTATTTTGCAATTGAACACGCAAATTACACACACACACACAAAATGCAACAGAAGATGAAGATGACCATATTTCTATTTGTATTGCCGTCGCATTCTGTGCAAGCACACACACAGCAACGTACAAACGAAAACACACATTTCATTTGATACAAAACAATGAGTCGAAGTAAGCAATGGAAAAACACCCATTGTGGACGCACTATAGTGCGTAAATGCATGAAACAAAGATACAAACCAGCGAACGACCATTACGAAGGTACTGTGATGATGATGATGATTTTTGTCTTTGATGCCGTGTTTCCAGTCACTGAAGTTTTGCGTATGAAATATGTTTCAAACAATATTTTTATGGGTTCTTTTGGTGTAAAGCCTTTGCTAATCCTTGTTGTATCATACCGACGAATTTCCGAAGTGTTGAAAGGTTGCTAATGTAACGCCGATCCCCAAAAAGGGTGAGACTAATGGCCCTGAAAATTACCGTCCAATTGCAATTTATTCTGAACTTTCTAAAGTGATGGAAAGTATGATTAATATTTATCTTGTGAGGTACCTGGAGCCCTACACCTTACTTAGCGACCGAGAGAATGGTTTCCGTAGGGGGCGCTCTGCGGACGACTTGCTGGCTTTCCTATCTAAACAATCGTGCAAATCCATATATCATTTCGGAGAGAGTAGCCCCCGGGGGCACATTTATCGGTCTTTATAGAATACTTGACTATCTAGACCTGTGCAACTAGGGGAAAAAGGGAGTCCAGTCCCCTGAAGGCAGCAAGGGTCAACTGGGAACTCCACGTTATTTCCACGGGAATCAGTAGCCCGCAGAGTTTCCGCTATTTGTCCCTTAAGGCATTTAGCTGTTTCTTTGACTGATTATTGAGGTTGGCCCTTCGGGAGTATCGTGGTGGTTGTGGTTTCGCGGCCCCATAACAGACGGGTCAGTTTTATATGGTGGGCAGGTTCATTTCACCTTTAATAACACCTACCTGGTGGAATGTTCCTAGATCTAGTGAGCATGCTAGACATGTGTTCTGGACAGGAGTTGGATGGTCTTCAGCTCTTCAGCAAGGAGTGGTGGTTTGCAGCCCTGCTCTGGAATCACTAAAGTTGCAACTAGGAAAGACCAGTTGCTAAAATTAGTCTTCGGCTTTCTAGGGCGTGAATGACGTTTGTCTTAAAATCATTCAAAGTGGTTTGACCACCATGTGGTTAGGGCTAACTGCCAGGTACAGATGTAAATCAAATTGCGCAATTTCGGAAAGAGTAAGGTGCTGGCTTCAGATATTTCCAAGTCGTTTGATAGAGTGTGGAATGATGCACTTCTGTCAAAACTTGCTGCTTTTGGTGTAGGTGATAATTTCTCCAGATTTATGTCGAGTTTGCTCAGGAATCTCAGTATACGAGTTGTTGTATATGAAACTTCATCAGACGAATTCAGGGGTACCGCAAGATTCCGTTCTTTCTCCTACCCTATTTCTTATTTTTCTAAATGACCTTGTTTGTCAAACTTTTAATTCCATATACTCTTTTGCAAATGACAGCACCATTTGTTATTCGTATTCATTTAGTAATAGATCGAACTAGATGTAGGTGAGTTCCAAGAGGCGGAACATGAATTATACGCTCAAACACTATCTCGCGGCGATCTTAGAATGGGGTCGTGCGAATAGAGTCGATTTTAATACCCGTAAGACCCAGTGTTGCATGCTTACGCATAGATCTGTGTTCGGAAGTGGAGCTGCATCTGTTTTTATGGATAATATAGGTATTATGGAATCGAAAGCTTTTAATGTTCTTGACATGAAAATTCAGTGTGATGTTCGATGGACTAAAAACAATTTTCAAGTTTCTAAAGAAGCTTTCAAGTGCCTTGGTTTTCTAAAACGATGTAAGAGATACTTTACTCCATCCGATCTACGTACTATTTATACCACCTATATCAGTCCAAAGATGGAATACAATTCTCATGTATGGGCAGGCGCCTTAAAGTTTATTTTGGAGTTGCTCGACAGGGGAGGACCAAGAGGCTCATTGGAGACAGTAGGGTATCCAACTCTATTGATTCCCTAGAGCATCGACACAATGTGGAATGTATTTCACTGTTTTATCGTTACTACAATGGTAAGTGCTCTAATATAACTAAGAAACTTGTTCCCGTTACCCACACGTTTTCACATTTAACTCGATTTTCGTTGAGAGTGCATCCATTTGTGATCGATTGGCTAGTGAATCGCACTACGCATTACAGGGAAAATTCGTTTTTTAGCAGAACAGTTCGTATGTGGAATAAACTCCCTCCAGAGGTCATTCCTGTCACTTTCAATGTAGAAAAATTCAAATCGAATGTCCAAAATACTACTCCCTCATTCCTCATCCACATAACCTAATTTCCTAGTTCTGGTAAAATGCATTGAATATGTAGGGATCATCTCCTGAGTGCTGGTCTGAACGAAAAAGAAAATGCTTCGATTCGCTGAAAGTGTGGTTAGGTAAAGGCTTTTCAATTCAAGGTAGAGTGTATATGATTTATTTTAGAAATGGTTCTTAATTTCAGTTTTCTTTATATTTCACGCTATGCGCGAAAAATAATAACACAGCGCATCATATAACGTTGTTTCTGTTTCAGAATATTTTCGTATTTTAAAATTGTAGTGATATAATTTTTATTTCTAACTGCCATGAATATAAACATTTTTTAAACATTTAATCATTGCATTAGTCATACGAATTGTTTATTGAAATTTGTAAGCAAAAACAAAATTTAAATAAAATAAAACGCTTGTTGTTGTTTTGTTTTTTACTATGTATCTAAATTAACTTTTAATAATCGCACCATATCCACCACCACAATGTCATCCATATCCAGCAATCTATTGTATGATTATGCACAATAATAAGAATTTATTTATCTTTACAACAATTCTTCTTGTTTCAACAAATGAATTCAAATGCATTAAATACACTCGACACAGCACGCTACCGACTACAATTTGTTAAAATACACACGTTCTTATGCAAACAATAGCTTTGGCGATAGCACAGCTACACGGCAACACAAACACAGTTGTAGCAGCTGCCGGCATAGATTTATTTCTATTTCTGTTGGCTACAACAAATATTAGTGATGCCAATAAACAATTTTATTATTTGGAATTTAGCACATACTAATGTAGATTATATTAGTGATGTCAATTAAATTTATTTATTTTTTATTTAAGCTCAGTCTGCTTAAGAAATTATTTATAAAATTTCACTTCATTTATTTATTTTTTGTTTCGTATTTCTTTTTTCTTAATTTGAATTTATTTTTCTTTCAATATTTGTAAAATTTTTCTACTTAAAGGTTCAGGGTTTGTTTATGGTTGGTTAAATTTGTTGTGTAAAGATTTGAATTAATTTTTGTTTTACTCTATCAGCTTTTTCTCTATTTCTAGCAAACAAAAAAAATATTTCTTCCACAAACTCTTGTTTACAAAAAACCTACAACATAAAAATATACACAAATCAAACCTGCCATACAATACTAACATTTGTTTATAACTATTAAATATGTGAAGCACGTGCCACATGTACAACAGGTACAGTCGTGGTTAAAATATAAGAAACTTACATGACATGCAAGTATAAAGAGAATTTAGTATTTAGTTTTGGGTAAATAAATAAAAAAAAAATATCCTTACAAGTGAAAGTAAAATTCAAGTTTTTTAAATACCTGTACCAGGGATGAAAAATTTATTATAATGCTAAATTTATCGGCAAGAGTTTAAAAAACTTCCTTAGTTTGCTTTAAATAAACATGAATGAAGTAAAAATTAATGCTATCACCCTGTTTGGTAAGCTACAGCTTACACTAACTTATTATCCCTCAGACGCTGCCTTTTATATTTGTCCATTAAAAGTCTAGGGATTAGAAGTACTCCCTTTGTATCACATTTTGTTGTTGTATGTTGTTCATTCAATGTATAGGCGCCTATATGTCTGTGTGTATTTTTGTTTTTATGCTTCTTGGTATTTATTTTAAAAAAAAAGGTTTCTTAGCAAGCCACGCAGTTAGTAAACAGCATATGAAATTGTTGTTGTTTGCGTGTATAAAATTTCTACCCAGTTTGTAACTAGAAATTTGTTGTTGTCTTGTATGCATAAGGTTTCTTAGCAAGCCACCAGTTAGTAAAGAACATAACAGTAGTTTACTTTAATGCTTAATTATTTTCTTTTAAAACCTAAGCAAGACACATCCGTAACAATATTATTTATTAGAGTTATCCGTCATAGAATTATCTATTCGTACAAAGCAATTTGTTGTCAGACTTTGTGGTGCGGCTCTGTTTAGTTATTTATACATTTTCTGATATCGTGGAATAATATCGTGTAGTTTAGTTGTGGCTTTAATACTGTTTCTATATCTGATTCTTATTAAAAATTTCAGTTTGTAAATCACTTACAGCCTTGGGATTTTAACAATATATTTTTTTTAATAACGGGTTCAATATTTTTTCCACAGTCAGCTATTTTCGCAATGATTTTCCTCGTTATTGCCTGCAGTAGTTAATAATGAATTGTCGCCAGAAAATGGCTCTTCGCTAAAAAATTTGCTCTTCCTTTTTTAGAGAATCAAATCATTCGCCTGCAATACTGCAACTAATTTCTAAAATTTCATCAGATAATGGAAATATTACAGCTATCAGTTTTGCTATCAGTATAATTTTTTATTTTAAAACGAGCTTTGGGTATATATTGAAGTGAAATTAAAATTAACGCAAGAACGAACAAAAAAGCTCTTCACATGGTGTACTAGGTAGTTTAAAATGTCCTTATTACTGTTTCTACTTTTAATTCGAATAAAATGACTTTTGTTCCTTTTGATGCTTAAAAAGATTTTAAGCACAAAAATATCCATGCAAAAACCCTTGTGTATTATTATTTTATTACCACGAGATGTGCGTTTTATAGAAAGAAAAAAAAACTTTTTTTAACTTCCGTTTATACAAATTTTAAAAATTGAAAGTATCCTCAGAGAAAAAGGCTTTACACATAAATAATTTATAGGGTGTTTTTTTATAGACGTATAAAGGTATATAAGTTGATATGAAATTCATGTTTTTCAAATGATAATCTTTTGGCTTTATAATTTAAATATGACTTCTGGTATATGACCGCTATTCCCGGCCGGAACGTAGTTTAATCTGGAGGTTCAATTTTCCATGACCCTTTTCAACATTTGTAGCCTAAACATATTTAAACACACAAAATATATTAAAATATACTTAGATATAATAAAATACTAAAATATAAAATATACTAAAATACACTAAAATATACTAAAATATGCTAAAATACGCTAAAATACACCAAAATATATTAAAACACACTAAGATAATCTTAAATACGTTAAAATACACTAAAATATCCTAAAATAGACTAAATTACACTAAAAGATATTAAAATACACTAAGATATACTAAAATACACTAAAATATGCAAAAATACGCTAAAATATACTAAAGTACATTAAAATATACTAAAATACACTAAAGTATATTAAAATTTACTAAAATATACTAAAATGTATTAAAATACACTAAAATATACTAAAATATGCTCAAATACGCTAAAATAGACTAAAATACACTAAAATGTATTAAAATACACTAAAATATACTAAAATATGCTCAAATACGCTAAAATAGACTAAAATACACTAAAATGTATTAAAATACACTAAAATATACTAAAATATGCTCAAATACGCTAAAATAGACTAAAATACACTAAAATATACTAAAATATGCTCAAATACGCTAAAATAGACTAAAATACACTAAAAGATATTAAAATACATTAAGATATACTGAAATACATTGAAATATACTAAGATACACTAAAATATGCTGAAATACGCTAAAATATACTAAGTACATTAAAATATACTAAAATACACTAAAATATATTAAAATATACTACTAAAATACACTAACATATGCTAAAAAAAATGTATCGTTTCGGGCTTATCAGTGTATTATCACATATACGCACAGAAAATAGCCTAACGGCGTTAAAACTCACGATACAGAGGCGGTTCTTTCAATAAATCAATTGTGGCACTAGCTGTGCGACATGCTGCGCGGTCTTGTTGAAACCACAACTCCGCCACATCGTAAGTTGTTCAATTGATGAACGATATAGTCAGTAAAAATGACTCTATAGCAGTTACTATTAACTGTAACGTTGCGGCCAGCGTCTTTTTTAAAGAAATGTAGACCCAAGAGTCAGTTTTTTTAACTGAAATGGTGTCTCTACATGCACTTGAGGATTATCATCACTCCAAAAACGTCAGTTTTACTATTGTCCAGTCTGTCTATTGCATTCCGTCTTTGCTGGCTGTTTGTGCGATATGAAACACTAAAAGTTCGATCAGAAAGAAAACTTGCAACCATTTTAATTAATGATGGCGAATACTGATGTCTTATAATTTTGTAAAGAAGGCCGTTATGCCAAACAGAGTCAAAAGCAGCCATTATGTCTAATACGGTCATTCCAGTAGACCTTTTTTGTAAGAAATTTGTGCTTATAGCTTTACGTAATCTAATAAGTGGCTGAATGGTATTATGTTATCTGCGAAACCCGAACTAGTATGCTGGTAAAATGTTGTGCGTTTCGGTAAATTCGATAATTATTTCCTTAATAACTTTTTCTTGTATTTTACTTAAAGAGGAGAGTAGACGAATTGGCCTATGGGAAAGTGGGCTTTCAGCAGGTTTATTAGGTTTTCTCATTGGCACCACTTTCGAATACTTCCAAATTTTAGGAAAATAATGCAGCCGAAGACACGAGTTTATAACTTCTGTAATAAAACTGACTCCTTTTTTTGGCAAAAATTTTTAACATCTGTTCGTTATTCCATCTACACCTGGACTTTTTCTTAGCTTAAGATTTTTTATTGATGACGAATAACTTTTTACTTTAAACATAAACTTAATTATTTAAATTGTTTAAACTTTGACTTTCTTCAATTTAAAATATATCGAAACACATATAAGTGTTAAAAAAAAGAAAGACAACACAAAGCAAATAGGATACAACATAAAAAATGTTTAAGAAAGTTTGAAAACTTTAAAACATAAAAAACACATAAAATATTTTTATACGCAGAAAAAAAGAAAAAAAAGTTTAGGGATATTTTTTCCATTAAAACAAATTAGCAAGAATTTACTTGAAAGAGTCTTGGTTGGTTAGAAATTCATTTTAAAAAAAGTTTTAATATGTTGAGAAAGAACTTTTAAGCATCGCGTAAAGACCACCATACAAAAAAAATATGATTTAAAAAGTTTAAAAGAAGAGTGTGTACGCTTCTACTGCACTTTACAACGAAGTTGCCAAAAGGTATTTGTTTTTCTTTTTATTATTGAAATTTTCTTGTTTTCGCATGAACTTTTGCAGAATGATAAAAAAATAACTCCTCATATAGAAGTTGTGTGCCAGTGCCAGCAACAACTGGGCACATATGACCGTGAATTTAGCTGTCTGTGGGTAAAATTCAGCATCAGGTCACATTTTTTGCATTTCAGGTTTCTCTACAGATTGTTCAAACCCTAACTGACTTCGATTCTCTTTCCGACTCCATATCGAAGATTCTCGAAAGTTGTCCGAACAGTGAAATTGCTGCTTATCTTATATAAATCAATAATGAATGAAGAAAATTTTAAATATTTCTTTTGCTGAGCAAAAATAATATGGAGACAGACAAATTAATACTTGTTACTTCTTGTGAAACAATTTGCTTTAATTATTTATCACTTTTCGTTATATTGTTTGAAAAACATGAAGAGCCTTCTAATAAATAACTCTGATTATTTAATCTGTATAATGGAAAAATGTATATGTCTACATGTACTCATATCTATATAACAAAACGTTAAATGAAAATACGTATGTGTGTATAATAAAATACACAAATTGGGCCAAATTACATATGTCATATTTACTAAATCTCTTGAGTTATTATAATAATAACCCTAGGAAACTCAAATGAAGGAATCCAAGAAACCGTAGAAATGAATTTTAACACATGTGTATGTATACACTTATACACTCACATACATACATATTCTTCTGCTTTCACTATTTTAACACAGCTAATAGCCACTTAGTAATGATGTGTAGATACAACTCATTTCTCAGATGGCAAATTTAACGATTTATTCTAAAATTTGCAAACTTTTTTCCACTTTTAATGAGGATTTTGCGAATTACAACTGATGAAAATTTTTTTGTGGAAAAAATATCACGAATAAAAATTTTCTATATTAAAACTATTGCTGATATAAATTTTCTACAGAAAAAAAATTACTGATGAAATTTTTTATAGAAAATTTATGACATAAAAAATTTTAAAGCAAATTTTTTTAAAAGAAAAATTATGACTGATGACAAGTTTAAAAAAAAAATTAAGACTGATAAATTTTTTTATGATAAAAGTTGTTTTTTTTTTGGGAAAATTTCTATAGAAAAAATAACAGTGATAAAATTTTTTATAGAAAAATTATAACTGATAAAATTTTTTATAGAAAAAATATGACTGATAAAATTTATTTATAGAAAAATTATGACTGATGAAATTTTTTTTATAGAAAGATTATGACTGATGAACTTTTTTTGTGGAAAACATATCACGACTAAAAATTTTCTTTATAAAAACTATTGCTGATGAAAGACAAAAAATTTTTGTAGGAAATTTACATGAAACTTTTTAAAGAAAATTTTGACATAAAATTTTTTTAAAGAAAAATTATTACTGATGAGAAATTGTAAATATAAATTAAGACTGATAATTTTTTTTTATTTTTATTATCCTATTCCTTTTCGGCTTAAGGTCAGTTTTTTTCTTTTTTATTGGCTTCTCCCAATATTTCGATCAACTTCGTTGACCAATTGTCAATATGTAAACAAAGTTAGTATAACTAACTAACTAACTTAGTATAACTAACTAACTTTGTTTACATATTGACAATTGTGCAATGAACAAGACGCGGAAGGAATATATAGTTAATCTAATTATTTTTAATTTTAGTTAAAAAAATTTTTTAAATGATCCCCTGAAGATGATCAACGAAGTTGATCGAAATATTGGGAGAAGTTAATAAAAAAGAAAAAAACTGACCTTAAGCCGAAAAGGAATAGGATAATAAAAATTATAATAAATAGGTCAACAAAAAACATAAAATATATAATTTTGTTTTATGATACGGCTGATATGTTTTTTTAGGAAAATTGAGACGTAAAATTTTCTATAAAATAATTATGATTGATAGAATTGTTTTTTTTTTCAAAAAGTGATGAATGATAAAATTTTTCTATACAAAAATTATGACTGATAAAATTTTTTGTGAAAAAAATATCACGAATAAAAATTTTCTATATAAAAGTTATTGCTAATGAAGTGACTGATGAAATTTTTAATAGAAAACTTATGACATGAAAAAATGTAAAGAAAAATTTTGACTGAAAATTTTTTTAAAGAAAAATTATGACTGATGAAAATTTTTAAATAAAATTAAAACATAAATTTTTTTATGATAAGGCTGATAAAAGAATTTTTTGTATAAAAAAAATTATTTTTTTTTATAAAAAAATTACTTATAAAATTTATTTTATAAAAAAATTATGACTGATGGATTTTTTGTTGAAAAAATATTACGAAAGAAATGTTCCATATAAAAATTATTGCTGATGAAATTTTTTATAGATAAATTATGACATGAAAAATTTTAAAGAGAAAATTGGACTGAAAAATTTGTTTAAAAGAAAAATAAAGACTGATAACATTTTTTTTGTTTTTGGAGAAATTGGAACGTAAAACTTTCTATAGAAAAAATATGAGTGGTAGAACTGTTTATAAAAGAATGGTGACTGATAATTTTTTTTTATAGAAAAATTATGATTAATGAAATTTTTTTATGGAAAAAATTATGACTAATGAAAACTATCTAACGAAAAATTGTGACTGATTTAAAATTAATAAATACAACAATCTTGAAAATAAAAAATAGCTTTTCTCATAACATGATAATGATCATGAGTGAAAAGTCATTAAAATTACTAGATTTGAAGTTTCAAATTTATTCCAGCTAATGTTGACGACCAAAAATGAGCTTTTGATTATTTCAAGTTTTATTAAAGGAAATTGATATTTTTCTTTGAAAATAGCTTTATCGAATTGTTAGGAAGCTAGATTTTATTTGATATGCCAAAAATTTGGCTATTCGCTAAAAGAGTAAAAAGACCTTTTTGAATGCAGAAAGCTAATCAGAATGCTGCCAAAATCAAACTGAAAATTGTCTGCGTTAATAGAAAAAAAATGAATGCGTTTTGGAAAAATTTCCCAACCTAACTGCAGACTTCGATCGTCAAGAGAAGCAGCGGTAAAACTATTAACGGTTGGCAGGGCTACTTGATATTTAATACGTCTAAACTTTCAAGAAATATGTTTTTCGTTAGCATAATCAAATGGAATCGAATTGCTTTCACCACTCTGGCCTTAAATTCAATGTGTTTATCCAACAGAAAAATTGTCTTTCCTTCAAAATGAAATGAATAAAAATTTTATAAGAATTACACCAATAAAAACCTAAACGAGTATATCACAGTCACGTTAAGCAAATAACTATGCCTGTGTGTGTTTATTCGCTCAAAACTCAAAATAAAATATTTGCTTTAGATAAGATAAACCTGAAAAAGAAATTAAAAAAAAACGTCTAAAATAGCGTCAATATTTCTTATTAAAGTTATAAAACTTTCTTATTTCGCTTTATGTCGTTATTCTTTATGCTACCCAACAACTAATCAAATATTTCATGGTGTCAAATTTATGTACACGGTGTCCGCCGGGAAGGTATACTACTTTTGTTTCTTTATAATTATCGATTAAACGAAAGAGAAATGGATCTTAAATTGATAAATGTTTGATTTAATGTCGGCAGTTATGCATGGAATACAATGTCAGATAAATGTCCGTCTCTGTTAGCCTCACAAATGCGAGCCCTTTAGAGCACATTTTTCATTATATTCTCACACATTTCATGCGGTATTTCTTTAATTTCATCACGAATATTTTGTTTGAGTTGCTTAAGGGTTTCGGTGTTGTTTGCATAAAACGTTGCTTTTTAGATATCCCCACAAAAAGAAGTCCGGAGCAATCCAATCAGGCGACCAGGTGGAGGCCAATCAACATCACCATTTCTTGAAATAACTTGTTGTGGAAAGAGGTCTCGCAGTAATTGCATTGTTATTCTGGCTGTATACGATGTGGCACCGTCTTATTGATACCACATGTTAATCAAGCCCAAAGCATGCAGATGTGGCGTTAAAAAGTTTTCAATTATAACACGATATCGCTTCCCATTCACAGTTACCGTTACGCCATTTTCATTATCAATGAAGTAAGGTCCAATGATTCCTCCTGACCAAATTACACACCAGACTGTCACTCTTAAGGCATGCAAAGGTGACTATTGTATAATTTCAGGGTTTCCCATTCCCCAGAATCGACTATTCTGTTTATTATCACAGCCATTCAAATGAAAATGTGTCTCGTCACTCACTAGTATTTTTTCATGAAATCGGGACTATCATGGGGGATCTGTAACATTCTACTGGCGTTTGTGCGGCGGACTAAATGGTCTTGTGGAAGAATCCCTTATGTCGACTGAATCTTATATGGAAACAAATGCTAATTCTTGTGCAAAAGTGTGGCCAAAGTTGTTCTTTGAAGATCAAGCTCCTGAGTACGGCTGAGGTTGTTGGATTGGTAGAACACTTTTTGGAGCAGCAGTAATGTTTTCAGCTGATCATACATACTTGGGTTTATCACCAACAGACCATTTTTCTTCGAAATCATTCACTTTACGATAAATAGTGCGTTTTGTTGGCACGTTGTTTTTCCTAAAAATTTCATGTGACTTTCTGATCGTCCCAGTAATCGATAATTGATTTTAATATAATATTTTAACGATTAAAACACGTTGGTTTTTTGAATATTTTTCCATAATAAATTTGCCATGTGTCTACTTCACGACTGCCAAATATGAAGACTATTATGTACCAAAATGACAGCAAAACAAATTAGTATACCTTCCCGGGGAACACCCTGTATTTTCCTTAAAGTCAAAAATTGTCATTAAAAACAAAAAAAGTACTAAATGTATTTTCCTTCATTCGAATCATACTTTCACAAGAGTTTTATTACATTAAATTCTCAGGTAACGAACTTTTTTTTAATTTTTTATTTTTTCCCAAATTATAATTGCAAATTTAGCTTTCTTTATTCTTTTTCTTCTTTTTTATCTTAATGCATATAATATTTCTGTTTGACACCTGCAGAACTTATTACATAAAATTGGAAATACATTTTCTCCAAAAAAAAGTTTTAAAACTGCTTAAATTATGTAATAAAAATAAATAAAACATGAGGGAGGGAGGATATGATGGTTTTGTAGAAAAATGCATAAAATAAAATATACAGAAATGCAGAATAAAAATTTTTAAAAATAAAACTTAAAACTAACAGTGATACGAGGGTTAACTAATACAAGTTTTTCATAGAAAAACTAAACAAACGACCTTAAAAGTTTAACTCGCAAAAGTGTTTTGAAAAGTGTAGATAAAATGAAATTACTTTTTTGTTTTATAATTAATTCTCGAAAAAAAACTCTTGCTAAATTTCAGCTCTTTCATGTAAAAGACAGGAGAACACTTTAAGATATTACGGCTATCAAGTTTAAGGCCCAGCTGAAGTCTATTGAGCCAAAGAAATACGTTTCAAATTATTAAGGACTTAATTTAATAAAAAAAATTTTCTAGGATTTTGAATACATGGAAAGCCTGCTCCTCGTATTTATTTGTTATCGTAAAATCCCAAATGTAGGGAACTCACAAACTTCAAACTTAAAAAGAAATAAAACCCAAGAATGCAATTTTATCAAGTTTGGATAAATAAAAAATACAACTACAGCAATGATGCTGAATATGACAAGGAAAGACAGTCAAGGAAACTTACTATCTTAATAGAACTTTATACAAATAAAGCATATTTTAGGGTTGTACTGCTAAAAATTTCCCTCCTTGTAAACAAAGTAAAACAGTTGATATTAAGGGTTTTGTTTAAGATTTTAAAGTAAAGGGTTCGCCAAGTAACTCTTTTTTTTGTTTTAAATGCTATAAACAAAACTACTTTTTCTTTTTTTATTTGAAAGTACAATCCTTCCGGTTAATAATGGAAAATAATTTCATTCAAATGGCTGCCTCGGCTGGCCATGCAGTAGCCTACACGATCGGTCCAATTTTTAAGCACATTATCGATTGTGTGCAGCTGTATTTCACCAATGGCCTCACGAATATTGTCCTTTAAAGCGTCAGTTGTCTCTGGCTTGTGGGCGTAACACTTATCTTCGAGGGCACCCCATAAATAACAGTCCAACGGTGTCAAATCGCAGCTCCAAGGTGGTCAAACGACATCCGTTCTGCGGCTGATAATGCGATCTTCAAAACTAGGGCGCAATACATCGAGTGTAGCTCCACCTGTGTGGCACGTAGCGCCGTCCTGTTGAAACCAAATGTTGCCAATATCCTCCTCTTCGGTCGCCATTGACTGTAACGGCCACTCCTTGCTCATTTTCGAAGAATTATGCCTCTGGACCAAAATCCGCACCAAACAGTGACTCGTTTTGGGTGTGTCGGCATTTCAATGTATGCGTGCGGGTTTTCTGTTGCCCAAATGCGACAATTTTGTTTGTTTACATACCCGCCAATATCAAAATGAGCTTCATCTGAAAAGATGATGTTTTTTGCAAAATCGGCATCTTTTGTAAGTCGATCGCAGGCCCACTTAGCGAAGCGAAAACGCATTGGACGGTCACTTGGCTTCTACTCCAGAACCACCTGGACTTTGTATGGCCTCATACCAAGGTCTTTATGCAAAATGCTTCTCAAGGATGTCTTTAAAATGTGCAACTATTAAGAACGACGGTGAATTGATGTTGATGGCGCTTCACGCACACTTTCTGCCACAGCAGCAATATTCTTTGGTGTACGCACTGTTTTTGGCTTTTCACGCTTTGGTTTATCGATGAGGATGCCAGTTTCTTTCCCTTTTTTCACAAGATAACGAACGTACGGAGCTGACGGTGCTTCTCTTCTTCGAAAATCCATACGCAATTCTCGCACACATTCTGCAACGTTGCCGTGATTTCCCAGCGTTGTTCAAGCGTATACACAACCATATTCGTTCAGCGGAAGGATAAAACTAATTATCTGTCAAATCAGACATAAGCTAAGTGTTACCATTCGCGAAATAAGCACTAGTTGAAACAAAAAAAAAAAAACGTTAAATGGCGAACCCTTTATAATTATTAGTTAAAATTTTTAACAGTCTATAGAAATATAAACTTCTTGAATTAAATTTTTTTTTACTTCAAAGACTACATACATAAAGGGTTTTTAAACAAGAAATTTGTTTTCTAAAACAAAATAAAACAAGCAATTTAAACGTAAGATGATTAAAATTTGTATTGTATTAAGAAGAGTTTAGTTCAGCATTTATGAATGATAAATGATATCTGGCAAATGTCCACCATGCTGACAGATGTCGATTCTTTCATCAAAGTTTTTAATCGCTTCTTGGCAAAATGGCAATCCTATTTCCTTAATCACATTACATATTTTGAGTTTTAAGGCTGAAATCGATACGATTAGCTCCGAATAGACTCTGTCCTTAACATGCCCCACAAAAAAATAATTGAATGGTGTTAAATCACACGATCTGACTGGCTACTTAACTGCTGATTGCTGTGAAATTATGCGATTGGAAAATTGGTTTACAATAAATTGATCGTTTCATTGGTTGTGTGACATATGGCCACATCCTGTTGAAACCACATGCCAGTGATGTCCACGTCGTCAATAATAAGCCAAAATTTAGTTGTTAGCATATCTCGATAGCATGATCCATTGACCGTTACCGCATTTCCAGCGTCATCTTAAAAAAAAACGGCACAATCACGCCTTTAGACCACATAGCGCACCACACCAGCGCAGTGACATGTTTAGCATGCAAAGGCTTCTTAATAATCGCTCTAGGATTTTGAAAAGTTCAAATGCGGCAATTTTACTTGTTGACATATCCTAACAACTAAAAATGGCCTGCGTCTGAAAAAATGTTTTTTTAGAAAAGCCAGCCCATTGTTCCTGAATGAATTGAGCAAATCTACGGCGATATGAATGGTCGGTCGGCTTCAATTCTTGTAATAGCTTTTAAGGCTTTAAAGTCAAATCCTTACGCAAAATTCGTCATGTGGTAGTTTTGGATAAAACCAAAAAGGCCGGTGACTCACGGCTACGAGGTTTTCAGTTGAACAACCCGGTCGAACACGCGTTCGAGTTTGCACATTATCTATAGAGCCTGTCAACTCAAATTTAACGGCCAAACTCTTGAAAGCAATCTCAGAAGGACGATTACGTTGTCCGAAAATATGACGTATTTTACGAAATGTAAGTTTAACAGAACCACCATTTTCATCAGTGGATTTTAATTATTTTAATGCGATTTTCGTGTGAAATTGAATTCATTGTAACAATTGCCAATGCACTACTACTAAACTAAATTTCAAAACTATCATGTTATTGGTGTTGCCACAATTGAAAAGCAAACTTTTTGTTAAAAAACCCGTTACATACATTCATACACACATGTTCGAAAGTGACCCAAGTAACACACACAAATTCAAAATTGATGCAAAAAATAAAAATATTAATAAATCCTCTTTTCCGTGGTAGCTAGCTGGCTTAACTTATACAACACATAAATTATTCCACGAAAACAAACAAATGCGTTTGTGTTTGTATATTACAAAAAATTTTAATAATAAAAAGATTTTTTCGAAGTTCGAAAAATATAATATTCATTAAGATTGCGAATATGCCATAATTGTGAATAAATGAATAAATCTTGTAACTAATGGGTTCCATATTTTTATTGGATTTCTCTACAGCAGATTCGAAATTAGAAACAAATTATCAGTTGAGTAAATGTAAGAATAATCGTTTACATTTATTTATTGAAATTATTTATTTATTTACTATTTTTTTTTTATTTATTTATTTGCTTTATTTATTTAGTTATTATTCTTGCTTTATTTGTGATTTATTCCTTTACAAATTTAATTATTTATATGAATCTATGGGAATCCAGAACGAATAACTGTGTTTTTGTTTGTAATTTTGTGTTCTTTTCTCTTGCTGCTTATAATTCTCTTTTAATTAATCAAGTTGCAGTTATAAGAATAAAAGAATTTCTTTTTTAAATTTGCATAAAATTCTACTTATGAGCTGTATAATTAGTAAGGGAATAACCATTATTATGTTTTCCTTATATTATTATTAGAAAACAATATCATTTACGCATTTAAGTATTTTTGAAAAAAGAATATCATAAAATATATTATTTTGTTATATTAATTCTTTCTTCAAAATTGAGCCCCTACCGGACCCCCTCAGATATTTTCCTTTCTGCAAAAAGTAAAAATTTCTTAAACTCTTTTGAATGAAAAAAAGTTGAATTCCTTACAAAAGTGATTTTTTAAATGAAAAAAAGTACTTTGCAAAAAAAGGGATTTTTATAATAATTTTATAATTTTTTATAATAAAAAATTTTTTTGGAAGAAAATGTTTTATCAGAAATAGTTAAATGTTCGGTTGAACTACAAAGAACTATTTGTATGAAAACCGTACCCAGGGATTTTTTTAAATACTTAAAGAAATATTATATAAATAAGGTACTGTTGTTAATAAGGTACTTTAAAACCCTTTTTGTAAAAAAAAAACTGATTTTGTTTAAAAATAGTTTAATGAATGTCTACGACAAATTTCTTTTTTAAAACGATTGTTTGTAAAAATTATAAATATAACTTTTAACGGACTGCATTTGAAAAAACAAGTTTTATTAACAACAAAGTACCTATGAAAATGGGATCCTGTTATTAAAGGACTTTTAAAAACGAGTTGTTTGAAAACTTGTTCTCTTATGAAATAAACTTTCTGTAAAAAAAAATTATTTTTAAGAATAGTCCTTTTTTGCTATCAAAATTTTTTGTAAAAAACTTGCTTTTGTGAAAAAAGCACTTTTCGCAAAAAATACCCTATTGTGAAAGGGGAGTTCTTAGAAAAAAATACGTTCTTTTGTGAAAATGGAACTTTTTCAAACACGGCTCTTTTGTGATAAAGTGCATTTGCGAATAAGCATATTTTATGAAAAAGGGGATTTTTTTTTTGAAAAACGGTTTTTTTGTGAGAAAGAGCCTTTTCGGGAAAACAGATTTTTTGTAATAAAAGGAATTTCAGCAAAAAATGCTCTTTTGTGGAAAAGTGAATTTTTGTAAAAAAAATGGCTCTTTTGTAAAAAAGGGGCTTTTTGCAAAAAAAAAACTCTTTTGTTATAAAGGGAATTTTTATGAACAAGATTTTAGTGAAAAAGTACCATTACTTTTTACGAAAAAGACTCTTTTATGAAAATGATTTTTTGCAAAATGGACTCCTTCGTGAAAAAGGACCTTTTTCCGGAAAAATCTCTTTTGTGAAAAAGCGACTTTTTACGAAAAGAAGTTATCCAAAAGAATCTTATTTTATGGAAAACGGATTTTTTTTAAAAATTTTTTTTGTGAAAAAGGGATTTTCTGCGAAGTGGACTCTGTTGTGAAGGAAAATCATCTTTAGGCGTTTTTTTTTGTTAAACAGCGTTCTATTAATTTTGCAAAAAGAAAAAAGAAAGACCTTTTGTGAAAAAGTTTTACGAAAATAAAAACTTCAATAAAGGAAAATCCTGTTTTCTTTAACAACTCAATTTTTGCCAAAGAATTCGATTAAAAAGATTTAACATTAAATAAAAAATTATTTTTGTAATAAATTTATTAGTTTTCCTTAAACTTCTGTGGTATTGTGGCAAAATAATAAAAATGAAATGTTTTTTTTTTTGGGTACGGTTTTTCCTATCAAATGAAAATGCTAATACAGGGCGTTCTTTGAAGATCAAGCTCGTAATATGGCATGGCATTGAGGTCGATGGATTGTTTTGAATACTTTCTTGAGCAGCAGTAATGTTTTCAGTCGATCTTGCAGTATGTTGGGATCCATGCTTGGTCCATGCAATAATTAGTGAGTTTGGTTGGCACGTGGTTTTTTCCAAAAAATTCACGTAACTTTGTTATCGTCACAGTAATCGAGAATTGATTTTGATATAATGTTTTAACGATTAGAACACGTTGGTTTATCGAATATTTTTCCACAATAAATTTGCAACGTGTCCACTTAACGACTGCCAAATATGAACTGTGAAGACTAATGTCTACCAAAATGGCGGCAAAACAAACTAGTATACCTTCTCGACAGACTTCGGGTATATCAATCAAGTGCTTTACAATATTTAAATTTTCCAGTTCTTTTTAGCAGAAACACACTTTTTTAGCCTGAAAACATAATGACATTGTTTCTATTTTATTATGATAGCTGACAACACAGCAATCCTTTACTACATTTGATACATTTTAGAATACGAAAACGATAAGAATGACAGCAGAAAATAATTTAAAATAATTGCGTAGATTTTTTTTCTCTTCCTCTGTTTTCTGAGAGAAGATATTATGATTTTGAGTTACAAATTGTTAAATGATGATATAAAATCTCTTTTCGAAATTTCCTTAAATATGATGCATATAAAACGCTTTAAAACTTTTTCTTTTGTTACAAAAATCGAATGCCCTACTTTCTCTTTTGACAGTTTACATGTGTGACAGTGGTTCATACGTTTTTGCCACTTGCTTGATGGCATGTCTGTCAATTTCGTTTTATTAATTTGGGAATTTTTTGTTGTTAGAAATTTTAGGAAAACTAAAATGTGTTTCTATAGTTAAAGTTTTAAAGCATGTTTTGTATAGGATAGTAGTCCGGTTGAAAATATTCTTGAAGATAATTTTAATTTTAAGCAGATAGAAAAGTTTTAAAAGCTTTTTAAATCTTGTTTTTAAATGTTTTTCTGTGTTCTTTATGAACTTTGAATTTGCGTTAGAAAGTATTAAATACTTTGGTTCAGTTTGATCTGATTTAAAATTTTACGAAACTTAAGTCATTCGATAGCTGCGAAAAAGTTTGTTGCATTACAATAATCCTTCTTTTTTTGCCTTGTTTTTGTTTTTTTTTTCACAAAACTATTTAAATTAAAACTTATGTTTGTGATATTGTTGTTGTTTTTTTTTTGTTTAAAGAAACAAATGTTTTCAATTGAAATATTGTTACAATTAATCTACATAAAGCAGACGCATTTTATTGTTCACATTTATTATTCTCTAGTGTCTGTCTGAAATAGAATATTTAAGTATTGTTTTTTATTATTAATAAAAGCCTGGAAAAAAACACACAAAATCTGTGATAATAAGTTTCACATTTTGCTATCAAGAATTTACAGCGAACAATTCTGTTGAATCACAGTTAATTAAGTAAATAGTATTTCTACGTAATAAGGAAAGGTTTTTAGAGATTAAATCTACTTTAATATAACTCAAATGGGATTAATTTTAAGCAAAATAATTTAAGCATAAAAGACCATAAACCCACCCGTTAAATAAATTATAAAGTAATGGAAATGTGTGATTTGTTTTACATCTGCACCGACCGCGAGGTCATAATCAGATGGTAGTTAAACCACTTAGTTGATTGGACACCAACTACGCCCTAGAAGGCCTTCAGATACGTATATCCTCCAGTCACTTCTAGTAGCAATTTAGAAAGTCCGGAGTAGGCCGTGCCCTCACTCCTTGCTGAGGAGTTGGAGACTTTCCAACTCCTGGTCCAGAACGCATGAAGCTCTTATTTATCAAGAACACGCCAGCATTCATACTCACTGGACCTGAACCATTCATTGTGTTAATTTGAATGGTCCGACCCACAAACTCTTACGAGGGTCCGAAACCACAACCACCACGATACTCCCATATAGGGGCCAACCTCAATAACCAGTCAGAGCACATTTTTTGTCTAAAGAGAGCAAATATTGTACTCTGGGGCAACTGATTTCCCGTGGAAATATGTGGATTGTCCAGGTGACTCCTACTAGCCTTTGAGGGGCCTGGGCTCCCTTTTACCCCGCAAGACACAAATCTAAATGGAATAGTAGGTTCCAAAGAGACTATAATGTGCCCCCGGGGGGAAAAAGTAATGGAAAGATTGTGAAATTTACAATTTTAATAGCATTAATATTTAGTGCTGGGCTTCGTCGACTCTATTGCATTTCATAGCAAAATACAACAGCTATTGAAAGACTTTAAAGTGATTTGCTTTTCTTTATATGGAAATTGTACCTTATGTGCCAAAAGTATGTTATGCGACTATGTGTAAAGAATACTTGATGTGCAGCTTTATATACAAAAAGTAATAAATGTAATATACAGGCTGTCCGCCGGGAAGGTATACTACTTTGTTTTACCGCCATTTTGGTAAACATTATTCGTGACAGTTTATATTTGGCAATCGTGAAGTGGACACGTGGCAAATTTGTTATGGGAAAAATATTCGATAAACCAAAGTTTTTAATCGTTAAAACATTTTATCAAAATGGGCGATGAGAAAGTTACGTGAAAATTTTGGAAGAAATAACATGCCAACAAAACGCACTACTGATCGTGCAGTGAATGATTTCGAAAAAAGAGGGTCTGTAGGCCCAAGAATGGAGCACAGCATACTGCAAGATCGGCTGAAAACATTACTGCTGCTCAAGGCAGTGTTCAAAACAGTCCAACAACCGCAATTCGACGCCATGGTCAGGAGCTTCGTTTTCAAAGAACAACTTTGGCCACAATTTTGTACAAGGATTTGCATTTGTTTTCATATAAGATTCAGTTGTCACAAAAAATTCTACCACAAGACCATTTACGCCACCGTACATATGCTATATGTTACAGCTCGCCCATTACAACCCCGACTTTCATAAAAAAATCATAATGAGTGGCAAGATACATTTTCGTTTGAATGGATGTGTGAATAACCAGAAACTCCTTAAAATTAAATTAAATTATTTTTAAATTTAATTTTGTAAAAACAATATTATTTATAAGCGAATTTCATTTCAAAATTAAAAAGAAAATTAATTTTGTTCAAATTAATATTAAAATTTTTTTTTAATTTGAAACAAATTGAAAATAAATTTTAAAGTTTTTTACAATAAAATTTTTACTGAAAAATAACCGTAAAAACAATTGTTTAAGAAAATTAAATTTATTTTATTTTTCTTTTTAAAAATTTTTTTTGTAATAATTTTACTTTTTTTTTTTAAATTTTTAAGGGTAAAATTTTTTTTTTAAATAATAAAGAAGAAAAACTAGGAATTCCGGTTTTTAATTTTTTTAGGAAAATTTAAATTTTTTAAAATATAATAACACTTTTTTTTTTTAATAATTTTTGCTTTATAAAAATTAATAATCCTGAAGAAGCTTAATATTGAGTTTATATGTGTTAAATTTAATTAAAAAAGCCCTTTAAAAAGATAAATGCTTATTTTTTAAAGAAGGGAAAAAAGGTCAAATAAAAATAATAAACAAAAAAAAACAAAGATTTTATAAAAATAAACTTTAGCTGAATTAGTTAATAATAGTTATAATTTTTTTGACCTTTTTTAATATTTTTTAGTAATTAATTTAAAGCACTAGGTCAATTTTAATAAAAAATGTTAAAAAAATTTTATTTTTTATTAATTTTTCGATATTTCGCCACACCGTTGGTTGGCATCATCAGGAAAAACAAAAATAATAATAACAATAATAATAATTATTTTTGTTTTTCCTGATGATGCCAACCAACGGTGTGGCGAAATATCGAAAAATTAATAAAAAATAAAAGTTTTTTAACATTTTTTATTAAAATTGACCTAGTGCTTTAAATTAATTACTAATGAATTAGTTAGTTATTTTGTTATAATTCAAAACAATTTAACTAATAATTTTCAAAATAATAAGTTTAAGTAGAATTTTGCTTCAATTATAAATTTTATACAAAAAAAATTATTGTGTTTGCTTTGTGTTTTTTCCCCAAGAAAATCTAAAAATCTAAAAACTTCAAAATAAATCAGTAAAGTTAAAAGGACTAGATTTACCTTCATTATCATCAAATAATTATTTAAGTTTGAAAATTTAAGTTAAACTTATGATTGCGTTAAAGATGTCACTTCAATTTATTAAGGAGTAAATTAATTTCCTCTCTCTCTCACTCTTTCTCTCTCTCCAACTGCCTCATTAGTAGAAGAATTGCAATTTATTTTTTGCAAGTCCTTACAGTTTCTAGAAACCTAATTTACACAATTAATTTTAAAGTGAACAGTTTAATTTTTCTATTTGTTTAACTTATCGCAATAAAAATGTAATTTAGCATTGCCGTCAAGATGTATATTTAATGTCAAGAATAGTTGTTAAAATCATTAAATATCTCCCAAAAACACAAATGCATCTCTTGCTGTTTAATGATTTTTTCAATGTTTTCGTCTCACTTTTACTGCAAAAGAAATTCGTTTAAAATAAACAAACTTTCTTATCCGGCAGCTGAGTTCAAATAAGCGTAAAAAATGAAAAAATCAAAAAAAAAAAATAAATAAATGGCAAAGTTTTCTTTACATCCTGTTGAGCATTTAACAATTTAAGTTGGAGAAAAGTGTTTACAGTTTTGTGGTGATTTGGTAAAAAAAAAGAAAACAATTTAACACCTGAATATTTGTAAAACGTAGTTAACAAATAAATTCTCATTTAAACCAAACAAATATTTAACCAATAAAAACTTGACAGAAAAAGCATTAAGGATTTTAAGCTCCCTTGATATTAGTACAACTCTAGATTGTGTTTATGTTTGTTAAATGCTCCATTAATAAAACATTAAGGTCACTCACAAATACGCTTGGCATGTTTAAATGTTAAAATGTTTTTTTTTGGGAAATCTCTAGAAAGGGAGCGAATTTTAAAAGAGATTCCAAATAGAAAAAAAAACGAATAAATTTAAAACATTTTAACAAACAATTTAAATTGCAAAATTTTGTAATTCATTTTATAAGCAACAAAAAATGTTTTTGCATTTTAAAATCATGGGAAATCAGCCAAAAGGCCAGCAGTCTCTTGATGTAAAAGAATGATGACAATTACTGGATGTCCGCCATTTTGGTATACATTAGTCTTGACAGTTCATATTTAAAAGTCGTGAAGTAGATACGTGGCAAATTTATTATTGGAAAATATTCGATAAACCAACGCGTTTTAATCGCTAAAACATTTTATCAAAATCAATCACCGATTAATGTGACGATGAGAAAGTTACGTGAAATTTTTGTGAGAATCAACGTGTCAACAAATCGCACTATTTATCGTGTAGTCAATGATTTCGAAGAGGGAGGGTTTGTAGGTGACCACAACGTACTGCATTGGATTGGCTGAAAGCATTAATGCTGCTCAAGAAAGTGTTCAAAACAATCCATCAACTTCAATTCAACGCCGTTCATAGCAGCTTAGTCTTCGAAGAACAACTTTGGCCACAATTTTGCACAAGGATTTGCAATTCGTTTCCATATAAGATTCAGTTAATACAAGAGCTTCTTTCACAAGACAATTTACGCCGCTACATATATGCCAATAGGATGCTACAGCTCGCCCATGACAACCCCGACTTTCATGAAAAAATCATAATGGGTTATGAGGCACATTTTCATTTGAATAAATATGTGAGTAAACACAATAGTCGGTTCTGGAGAAAGGGAAACCCTAAATTTATTCAACAGTCACCTACGCATACATTAAAAGTGACAGTCTGGTGTACAATTTAGTCAGGAGGAATCATTGAAAGTTACTTCTTTGAAAAAGAAAACGGTAACTGTGAATGAGAAGCGATATCGTGACATGATTAAAAACTTTGTAACACCTCAACAGCATGCTTTGGGCTTGATTAACATGTGGTATCAACAAGACGGTGCCACATTGCATACAGCCAGGATTACAGTGAAATTACAAAAAATGGTGATGCTGATTTGCCTTTGCGGTCGCCTGATTTGACTGCTTCGGACTTCTTTTGTGTGGGGATATCTGAAAAGCAAGGTATATTAAACCAGAAACGCTTGAGCAACTCAAACAAAATATTCGTCATGAAATTAATAAAATACCGCGTGAAATGTGTGAGAATGTAATGAAAAATGTGGTCATCAAAAGGCCTCGCATTTGTAAGGCTAACAGAGGCGGATATTTATCTGATTTTGTATTCCATACATAATTGACGACATTAAATAAAATATTTATCAATATGAGAGCCATTCTGTTTCATTTAATCAAAAATTATAAACAAACAAAGTAGTATTTCTTTCCAGTGGATACCCTGTATATTACATTTTTAATAAAAAAATAATTTTTTAATAGAAAAAATTAATTTTTTTTAATATAAAAAATTATTTTTTAATAGAAAAAAATAATTTAATGGAAAAAAATAATTTTTAAACAAAAATATAAATTTTATCATTCATTCACCCTTTTTGTACCAAATTAGTTTTGAGTACTGAGCTTTTACTTGAAAATAATTTTTACAAACTTAATGTAATTAAATTTCTGTGGGAAAAAACTTTTTACCTAATTCTTATATTTTCTAATGAATAAAATATTAAATAAAATAACTAAAAGTTTAAGGTCAACAACAACATTTGTCTCTGAAAATGTTAGGCAGATGTCTTTTGTTTGAAATGTTGTCGTTGTTGCATATACTTTTTTCACTAACATGTAGTTATATATATATATATATATATATATTTATGTGTGTGTATGTGTGTTTGCGTTTTTACTGAAGCATTTGATTTTATTGTATTCCATTTTGCTGGTACTTGACAACAAAAAAAGTATTTAATAAGGAAACGAACCAAAAATAAAATGACATTTTTATAATAAATTACAAAAAGGCATTCATTGCCTGTACACTCGAGCGTATACGCAATAAAAATGTACGCTGCCTTAGAAAATATTGCTTATACGCACTGCACAACTCCAGTTAAATAAAAATTTAAAAAATCATTAAATTTTACAGAAGCGTAAAATATTAAGGGTTTACAGGGAGGTTTGCTTAAATACACATAAAACGCCATTTTGTAATAATCGTTAATTAATATTTACGTAAATGAAAAAGTCGACATGTTTTTACTGTGGGAAAAGGGCAAACTTAGTATTGTGAGAAATACAAAGTTCAACATTTTTAAGGTTCTTTTTTTGTAATTTTATTTCTAATAATTTATTCTTGTTTAAATATTTCTCATCAAATCTTTAGGTGAATAAGCAATTTAAAACATTTTTCATATTTAGGATTAAAAAGCTATAAAAGCTGTACATAATCTATATATATAAAAGAAAGTGATGTTAGTTACTACGCTTATAACTCGAGAATGCCTAGACCGATTTCGGTGATTAGCACCAATTCGGACAAATAAGAAGAATACACAAGAAAATTTTGGAAAATTTCCCAAAAAAAAAAAATTATGAAGAAAAGTCATTTTCATATACATTTTTTTTACAACGCTATCTTAACTCAAGAACCCATAAAAAAACATGATTGTAAATGCTATATTGCCAGTAGATGGCGTTGTATGCACACTTGGCAGATGCAATGACATATGTTAGTAGTCAAAAAAGTCATGAAAAATGTGATTGAAGCAAAAATTTTAAAAGAAAAATATAAGGGCGATGTGTTGAAACCACGCATTCCTATGATTCCTCCAGATTTGCCGTTTGATTTTAAATGGCGTCAGTTCCCCATACCTGTTGCTTTTCAATGATCCCTGTTTTTTGCACTTTCAGTTATATGTATCACGTTCACGTGCTTTGTTTTTCAATACCGCGAACCAAAATCGATCAAAAAATGTCGAAGAAATGACTTGCAAAGCAGTCACGGGCACGCTAGTAAATGTATAAATAAAACACATGTTTAAAAAGCACAGATCCTCCAAAACACTTCACTACCTATTCATGTGAATGCTAAAATTATAATTAATTAAAATACGTTTCTCATTAACTGAGAAGATAGCCTTGTTAAAAAAACTAAAATCAGAGAAAACTACTTTGCATTTATTGTTTTGTAAACAATTTCGGTATAACCACCCTACCCAACACAAACTAGCAGCGTTTATACATATGATACACAGGCTTGGGATAATTCCACTTACTCCAGATAAGTACAGGAGGGAACTCGACATAATCTACGCCATAGCTATGAATAACGGCTACAAAAACCACTACCATCGATAAACTACTTAGACAATACAACACTAAGAACAGAAATAGAGAAGACAAGGAGACAGCCGATACAACACGACGGCACACCTTTACTTACACAGGACCAGAAATATACAGACTAACTAACCTTTTTCACAAAGAAGGAATACTCACAGCATTAAAAAGTGGAAACACCCTCAGACACTATCTCAGAACAACGACAGAAACAACTGACAAATTTAATTCCAGCGGGGTATACAGACTGACCTGTACCTGCAAACGAACCTTTATCGGGCAAACTGGACGAACACTAAAAACAAGGTTTACAGAACACGTACGCTCATACAAACGGAAAAGAGAAGATTCAAACTTTGCATTACACCTTGACACTCACGGACACACACCAAGGGAAATAGATGAATGTATGACATTATTACATCCTAGCAAAAAAGGACGAAGACTAGAAATTCTTGAAAATATGGAAATCTACAAGACAAAAACATTCAACAACGACATTATAAACGAACAGGTAAACACGACCTCAGACACAATTTTCACACCATTGAAACTACTCATGCAAACGGGCAAACGAAAAACTCCCTCAGACGGACACATGTACCTACATAATAGTAAAAGACGGAGGTATCGATAAATTCACTTTGCATACAAATGCCAGGTGGCTGGTATTCTGCTTACCTGAATATATATGGACCTAATAACAGAACTACCTGAACGTCAACACTGACTCACCAGTACAAACTAAACCGCGGCTTGAGAATGATGCATTCGCATCGAAAGCGCTCGCCATCGAATATAAACCAGCCAGTTAGGACGGAAAATGGCAATATTACAATATCATTTTTTTTTCATTGGCATTTGATCATATAAATTATTCTCTGTCAGTTTATAAATTAATTTTTTTTAAAATAGTAGTACACAAATTAAAGTCTTTGTTTGTTTATAATTTTTTGATTAAAGGTAAGAAAATGGATTTTATATTCATAAATGTTTTATTTAATGTCGACAATTATTTATGGAATACAATCAGATAAATGTCCGCCTCTGTTAGTCTCACAAATGCGAGCCCTTTTGAGCACAGTTTTTATTACATTCTTACACATTTCACGCAATATTTCATTAATTTCATCGCGAATATTTTGATTGCGTTGCTCCAGCGTTTCTGGCTTGTTTACAAAATACTTGCTTTTCATATATCCCCACAAAAAGACGTCCGAAGCAGTTAAATCAGGCAACCGTGAGGGCCAAACAACATCGTCATTTCTTGAAATAACTTGTTGTAGACAGAAGTCTTGCAGTAATTCCATTGCTATCCTAGCTGTATGCGATGTGACATCGTCTTGTTGATACCACATGTTAATCAAGCCCAAAGCCTACTGTTTTTAATTATATCACGATATCGCTCCTCATTCACAGTTACCGTTACGCCATTTTCATTTTTCACTGTCACTTTTAATCGATGCAAAAGTGACTCTTGAATAATTTGATGGTTTAACATGCCCCACAACCGACTATTCTGTTTATTTACATTTCCATTCAAATGAAAATGTGTCTCGTCACTCATTACGATTCATGTGCGAACTGTAACATTCTATTGGCATATGTACGGCGGCGTAAATGGTTTTGTGGAAGAAATTTGAGCAAAATTGCGGCCAAAGTTGTTCTTTGAAGACTAAGCTACTGAGCACGGCATCGAATTGAGGTTGATGGATTGTTTTGAACACTTCCTTCGGCAGTAACAATGTTTTCAGTCAATCTTGTAGTACGTTGTGGTCCATGCTTAGGCCTATCACCTATGGACCGTTTTTCTTCGAAATCATTTACTATACAATCAATAGCAATTAGCACATTGTTTCTCCCAAACATTTCACGTAACTTTGTCATCTTCACAATAATCGATAATTGATTTTGATAAAATGTTTAAACGATTAAAACGTCAAGCCACGTGTGTGCTTCATGACTGCCAAGTATGAACTGTGAAGACTAATGTTTATCAAAATGGCGCAAAATAAAGTAGTATACAATTCCAGTGGACATCCTATATAATAAAAAAAAATTGCACAAAGATTTGAAAAGTAAAATTAATTTTTAATTTGTGGTAAAAGTTTTTATTATTGGACAAATTAATTTTCCCATATTTTATTTATCTGTTAAGTTATTTTAACTGTAAGATAAAACACGCGAATTAAAAATACCTTTTACAACCCTTTTTTACTTACCTCTGTATAAATTTGTTAACGAAATTCTTAAGCAACACTTATTTTGCTCACAAGCAATTTCTTTATATATAGAAATCTGCTTAATATTGTAATATGGCAACTGCGGCAGCTTCAGCCGACATTTGTTTGACGAGTATAAAACAAGGATGACAATAAGTGATATCAGTAATAGTAATTTTTAAATAATATTTTTTAAAAATTATATTTTAATTTTTAGGCGTGTTTAGACGCCTAGATACTTTTAATATGGATTGATCTGGCAGTTTCAGTTGGATGTTTCTTTGTATCGGTATGTGTCGCTTGTTTGACGAGTATGAAGAAAATTGATTAAACCATATTTTTGTTTTTTTTTTAATAATATTTACATTTTTATATTTTAAAAGTAATTAAACAGGATCGTCTCTGGTGATTGCTTTAATTTTGGTTTCATTCATTATCACCATTTAAATATTGATGTACTTTTTAAGTTCTTTTTTAACATGCACGAAAATTAAAAATTTTATGGGTTTTAGGTTTTCTTAGAAAAATCTTCTTAGAAAAATCTTCATCACTGTAAATATATTTAATAAATGTGTTATTTTTTATTTGTGCTTGACTTTTCAATAATTTTATTTATAGTTTTTATTTTAATTTTTTTCTCTACTTTCATGACAACTTAAAATAATTTCTATTTGTTGTTGTTGGTTCCTGCTACAAACACTCAAACACAAAAAACCCCCCCTTTACTTGCACACAAATACAGGAAAACTAGCAGCGACACAATGGCGTACGCGTTTTGGCCGCTTATCCAAAGTACCCTCTTTGGGTGAAGTTGATCCAACAGGATCGTTTTGTCCCTTCCCAGATGACTGGTTAAAAAAGAAAGCTGGTAAACCACCAACACCATTTACTATTAAAACAACACTAACCACTACTAAAACAATTAGAAAAAATAAGGCTCCTAAAAATAAAATAAAATACAATTAAAAGAAAACTAATAATAAAAATTTACAAAACATGTTGCATGAATTAAATCAAATTTAAAACTTTTAAACTTTTTTGTTTTACACAACAACTTTGTTTTGTACAAACATTTTCTAATCTTTTTTATATTTTCATCTTTTTCCATGAAACTTTTTAATTAAAGCGGAAAAGGCCACCAATCCTTCCAGTGGTGATTTATGGAAAAGTAAGTTTTTTATAAAAAAAAATAACATTAAAATTGATTTAATTTTCTTTTTGTTTTAAACAGTTTTCTTTGTAAATGCTGTTCCATTTGTGGGATTTGGTTTTCTAGATAATTTTGCCATGATTATTGCTGTAAGTAAGAAATTAATTTTGGATAATTCATATTGTTTTTATTGAAAATTGATTGTCCCAAAACAAGTTTTATGAAAAAAAATTTTCGTTGTACAACTAATTTTTCTATATAAAAATTTTAAATAACATTTTTCTACCGAAAAATTTTCTTGCCTATTTTTGTTTATTGAAAAACAAATTTGTAACAGACAAAAGGCAACGGCAACAAAAAAAAATATTTTTTTTAAAACGATTTTTTATTTAACACAATTTTTTTTTGTATAAACACTTGTACATAAGTATTTTTTTCAATGGAGTAAAAATTATTTTTAAAAAACAGAATTTTTTCATCTTAAATCATAAATAAATTTCTGAATTTGGCTTTTTATTTTGTTTCAAAATAAACTCTTTTTTCCGTATTATTTTCTGCGCCAAAATAAATTTTTATGTAGAAAATATTTTGTCCCAAAATAAAATTTTCTTTAGAATTTTTAATAGTTTATTATTAAGCACTAGGTCATTATTTAATAAAAAATTTTTAAAACTTTATTTTTTTTTATTGTTATTCAATATTTCGCCAAACCATTGATTGGCATCATCAGGATAAACAAAAACAAAACAATGTATAAATAATTGTTTTGTTTTTGTTTGTATAAATAATTAATCAAAATTGAAAAAATTTTTTGATTAACAAATTTTCTTTAGAATATATTCTGTCCCAAAATAAATTTTTTCTTTGGAAAATTTTCTATCCCAAAAAAATTTTTTTTAGAATATTTTTCTTTAGAAAATTGTCTGTCAAAAAAAATTTTTTCTTTAGAAAATGTTTTATCCCAAAATAAGTTTTTGTTTAGAAAAATTTCTATCGCAAAATAAATTTTAATTTGGAAAATTTTCTGTCAATAATAAACTTCTCTTTAGGAAATATTCTGTCACAATTTTTTCTTTAGAAATTTGTCTATCACTAAATATATTTTGCTTTAGGAAATATTCTGTCAAAAAATTAATTTTTCTTTAGAAAACTTTTTGTCACAATATAAATTTTTCTTTTCAAAATTGTCTGTCACAAAATGAATTTTTCTTTATAAAATTTTCTGCCACAAAATAATTTTTCTTTAGAAATTTGTCTGTCACTATATAAATTTTGCTTTAGGAAATATTCTGTCACAAAATGAATTATTCTTTAGAAAACTTTCTGTGACGATATAAATTTTTCTTTAGAAAAATTTCTATCCCAAAATAAATTTTTCTTTAAAAAAATTTCTATCTCAAAATAAATTTCTCGTTAGAAAATTTTCTGTCACACAATATAAAATTGTCAGTTACAAAATAAATTTTTCTTTGGAAAATTTTCTATCAATATAATTTAATAATATAATTTCTTTTTAGAAAATTGTCTGTCACTAAATAAATTTTTCTTTAGAAAATTTCTGCCACAAAATAAACTTTCATTTAGAAAAAACAAATTTTCCATAGAAAACTTTCTGTCAAAAACAAATTTTATATAAAAAATGTTCTGTCAAAAACAAATTTTTCGTCCCAAAATAATTTATCCAAATTTTTTGGGATTTTTTTTATTTGATTAACACATTTATTTGTGTGATAAAAAATCAATTTAATTAAATGTTTTTTTTTTGCAGCAAAATTAAATTTTTCAAACTTTTCAACCAAATTTTTAGAAAAAATTTTCCTCCTTAAACATTTTTTCAATAGAAAATGATTTCTAATCTAATTCAAAAAAATTACTCAAAAGAAAACGTGGACCCAAAATTTTTTAACAAATTATTTAAAATCATAAGTGTTGATTTTATTTAAAATAAAATAATTTTTCATGAACATGTTTGATTCCAAAAAAGCACTTTCGTTATTACAAATGTTTTTAACAAAAATGCAAGTCGTTTTTTTTTTTTTGGCTTTAAATGGCCCAATATGGCAACATGCTTGGCTCCTTCGATATCCCTTGTCGCTAACCTGTGTGTTTCAAAAATGCTTTATTATTAAAATTAAAAATTTTTTTTTTTTTAATTCTTTAACCCAAAAACTAAAAAAAATTAACTCTTATTACCTTAAAAATTTAATCAATTTCATGCATTTTTTTTAAATGTTTTGCATTTTTTTGCATTAATTATTTTCTTTTTAGGGCGATTACATTGAACAAATATTTGGAACTTTTATGTGCATATCGACTATGGCTGCTGCTGGTTTGGGTAATACAGTTAGTGATATACTGGGCATTGGATCCGCCTATTATGTTGAACGAGGTTGTGAATATTTAGGCTTAAGACCGCCTGATTTAACACCCGTTCAAATGGAAATGAAATCTAGTCGCAGATCGGCAAATTATGTATGTTTTGTTATTAAAACTATTTTCTATAGCTAAAGCGTAATTCAAATGTTTATTTTGATTTTAGGGCCGTATAATTGGCATAACCGTTGGCTGTTTAATTGGTATGTTTCCTCTGTTGTTAATGACAGAACGCAAAGAAAAGGAAGAGGATGAAAAAAAAGAAAAGAAAGAAACTTAATAAGTTACTGCAGGTACAATAGATCTACAATTTCGGTGCTGATTTGAACTTGCTCTTATTTTAATGGGTGTACAATCAAAACTTAATATATTAAATTTAGTTTAAGGAGAAAAGTTTTTTTTTAAATCTTCAGGAAAAATAAACGATTTTATTTTAATAATTTATCTTAATTTTTTTATGTACCTTTGTGAAAGAGTAATATTGTTTAATTACGTTTATTGTAATAATGAGATTAACTTAATAACGATGTTTTTAGTTAGCTGTTTTTTGTTCTAAAAGTAAATTCAGATTTAATAATTATCACTATAAGTACCTTTTATATAACTATTTAAAACGACTTTTCTTACACAAGTTTCATTATTTTACATAGTAGTTTTTTCTAACAAATCGTTTCATTGGTAAAATTTATTTCTTTTTGAAAATGAAATCTTGCTCTAACTTAAACTAACAATAAAGATGCAATAATATTTCGTTCTTTTATAATTTAATTTTTAACATTGTTCAATAAATAAAAATACTGCCTTCTAAGCTACCATTGATGGAGTCATTTTTCAATTAAACTTTATGATATAAAAACTAATGTTAATGTAATCATCTACCTTATCATAAGACTTTTGTTCTGCTTTGAATTGATTTAATTGCTAAAATTAGTCAAGGATAAACAATCGTTTGATTTAAACTGCAACTAAAAACTGTACATATTTTGCTTTAAAAAAAATTAACTTTCTAGAAAGTTATATAAATAAAACTAATAATTATATATAAATAAAACTAATAATTTTGGAAAAAAGTATGAAATAATACCAAGGCAATTTTAAAAATAATAGTGTTAGCGGTCTGAGAATACTTTAATTTTGAATCATAATCTTAAAAATCACACTTTACTGATTTAAGACTTTTATATTTAGTGATTATTTTTACATTAGAATGTCGAGCTAAAATTTTTATTTAAAAGAAAGAACACTTTATATTTTTTTTACTTTTAGTAATTAAAGTATTTTAAATTTCACCCCTTCACTTAATAAATAATTAACATTTATGATTTTTAACGCAGAGCTACTTTTACACGACATTTTTTTTTTATTTTATATTTATAACCTGCTGAATTTGAACATTTCAAAACTTTATACTTTTATGACAGGGAAACAATACACACATACTCATTTGAATAAGAAAAATTATTGAAAATAATTATTATAGTTAATTGACCTTTTTAATATTTAAAAACAATTTTTTATACATTTGTCTTTTCCTGAAAATGTAAATATAAAGACCTTGTGTTACAAAAAATTATTTACAAAATTGAAAATGTTTGATTATTATCTTTATTCGACCTCTTTTTGTATTAAATATATAATTATTAATCTTAGTAATGGCCGTTTTTAAAATAAATTTAACTCTATATTTTCAATATTTCGCTTTCCTGTGGAAAGCTTTTTCAGGAAATTATTTTTTTTATGGTTTTGTTTTTTTGTTTCCTGAAGAAGCTTTCCACAGAAAAGCGAAATATTGAAAATATAGAGTTAAATTTATTTATAAAAAAAGACCATTACTAAGATTAATAATTATTTACAAAATTAAAAATAATATTTATTTTGTCTAAATCTTTATATAATAACTATATTTAAAATAACATTCATTATAAACATAAATAGAAAGGTTAATTTATAGCTTGAATTCCTTAGTATTACAATATGTTATATTAGAGTGGTTACAAAAAATAAATTTCAGATTTTCCACTCACTCACCCCGCTCAAATGTGCCAATTGATTAGAAAATGAGATTAAGAAAGTTTCAGTTCAATGTTTATTAATGTTAACATTACCGCAATGCGGCACTTGTTAATATTATCAGATTGAGCTGAAACTTTTCCAATCTCATTTTCTAGTCAATTGGCATATTTTAAGGCAGGTGAGCTAATAAATCCAAAATTGACACAATGGATTTCCCCTAAAAGTGGAAATTTTGACAGACATGCGAAAAAGAGTGCTTTGCAAGGTTATTCGTAAAAACAAGTCGTGTAAAAGTGGCTTAATAAAATTAACTAAATGACATTAAAATGTTATGTTTATTTCTTTAATAAACGTTTAGTTTACAGAGTTTCTTTATTGCAAAATAATTACACACATCACTTTAGAGTTTTACATTAAAGTACACAATTTATTTCTAGGAGTAAATTAATTACTTTTATACACACAAAGATACATGATATTAACTTGACCACTTTAGCGTCTGCTGTATTAAGTTTATGTCTTTACTCGAAATGTTTGCACTTAAACTGCATTATCACTAATGTTTCTTAACTTGATAAGGTTCACACTTTAATAGCTTTATCACGGTTGTGTCTTCACTTGACAACGTTCACACTTCAACTGATGTTGAAGTGATTCTAGCATTCACTCGTAAGTCCCAATTTACATTCGACGATTTTTGTCGCTGCAATTCTTAGTTTGTTGTTGTAAATAATGTGTGTAAAGAGAATAGTGGTAGAGTTTCTCGCTTCCCCTATTCTCATTACACACATTATTTACAACAACAAACTAAGAATTGCAGCGACAAAAATCGTCCAATGTAAATTGGGACTAAGCTCGATAAGAACCCTGTCACATATAATTGTTATTATTATTCAGTGTACGTATTTTGGTGTCTACTTGTTCTGTGTTAGTTGTTTTTATTTATTATTATTATGTATCTTTAATAAATATCTTTTTTAAGATCTTTTTTATATATTTTTTTCTTCACGATATTTCGCTTTCCTTTGGAAAGCTTCTTCAGGGAAAAATTTTATATTTTTGAAAACAAAAAATTATTAACAAATAATAATAATTAATAATAGTTAATAATTTTTTGTTTTCAAAAATACAAAATTTTTTCCTGAAGAAGCTCTTCAAAGGAAAGCGAAATATCGTGAAGAAAAAAATATATAAAAAAGATCTTAAAAAAGAAAAAAGATATATATTAAAGATAAATAAAAAAAGATCGGTTAAAAAAAACAAAAATATTGTTATTATGTTCATGAAGTTATGCTCGGCGCTATTGCCTTTTAATAATATGAAAATTTTAACAGCACAGAATGATTACGACTGCCGTGCAAACCTTACAAACTAAAGCTGCTTAACATTGTTAACATTCCATCAAAGAAGAAAATTAATTTTACAGCAGATAAGGAAAATTGTGCTCAATTATGCCGTTAATAACTAAAAAGTATAACAACACAGTATATTAGTAATTAGTTTAAGTAAAATATATAAAGTAGTATTGACTTACTGTTCAATGCAAATAATGGACGACGCTAGAGAGAATTGTTACTCTTGGGTTTTGCGTTTGTTTTTTTTTTAAACACTGAATGTTAACTTAAATGTTGTTTTGTGTGCATTATATACATAAGTATTTGTTTGTGTTGTTAGATTTTTAAATAATGCTTTATTGTTTTATGTACTGAGATTGGTTTATCATTGGCAATGAAAGAATTATTTTTACACTAAAAATTTTGACCTCGAGCTCGCAAAGAATCCTCTCATTTTTAATATTGTATAAAACGAATTTAAAACAAAATTTTAAGTATCATATTTAAGTCTTTTGTAATAGAAATCAATTTATCCCAATGCATATCTATTCGGCTAGTATTATTAAAAGCAGTGTCGAAAGTAGAAAACGTTTAAATTTAAGCTTTTTTAAATTTTAAAAAAATTTGTTTCTAAATAAATAATAGAAATAAAGCTATAAATCCTTACGCTTGGACCAAAAATATTAAATATATGTTAGTAATTTTAAGTGAAAAGATTTTTCTCGTTAAAGCAAACTTGCTAAGCCTTAGATTTTGTTTTAATTTATAATTAAGTTAATTTTTTATACGCTTACTCTACACTAAACTCTATTCCCCTTAACATCTATTCTACTCTCAAGTGCACTTTTATACACAAAATATTGTTTAAATTTATTAACAATTTACATTTACACGATCTTCCAACGAACATTGTCCAAAAAAAACATAAATTAATAAAAAATATTTTAAGCTATTTACTATAAAATAGTTTTGTCATTAGAATAAAGCAAACATTAAAGAAATTAGAATTGAGTAGCGACTATAAAGTTAGTTGTTATAATCTCCAAAGCACCAATAAATTGTATTTACTTTACTAGTTAAGACTTCAAACAAGCATATATAAGTACATTTAATAACCATATAAAAAACATTAATTTAATTAGAAATTATCCAAATCTGCATTGGACTAAAAGAAATCAAATTAATAATATAAAACAAATAAGCTTTAAAATCGTTCAATTAAATCGGTGTCATAGTTTATTTTAGCTTAAAAATATAATTAAAAAAAAATAAAAATCTAATTTGATGTGTCAAAAAATAATTTAAATAAATTAACAAGTAGTGAAAATAAAATCTTACTTTTAGCGTTTTATTTTATTTCTAAGTGAGCGATCATAAACAAAGAAATTAGTATGACATATATCCAGCAATGGTTACTAAGCTATGCACATATTTATTACAAACATCAGAAAATAAATGAATAAATTCCAGTGAAAACTCTACTTTATAAATAAATTTTGCTATAAACTATATTCGCTTGAATCCGTTAAGCTGTTGTTGTTTTTATTTTCATACCTATTTTTTCAGTGTTGGCAACTTTTTACTTACTCTATTGTGTCTTTATAGTCTGGCAGTGACATCAGCAAACGAGTAGCAACAATACTGCTATCGCTTAAGAAAATTAAAGTATGCACATACCTATTACTATAAGAAAATAGGTGAACAAATTCGAGTGAACTTGAACTTTATATATTTTGCCTATAAATCATATTCGCTTACCACTATCTGTTTGTCTAAAATTATAGGTTCCGTTACAAGCTGAAATCTGTTTTTATTTTCATAATTTTTAATGTTGGTAAGTTTTAACTTACACCCCTGTTTTTACTATAGTCTGGCAATGACCTCAGCAAATAAGGGGAATTAATACTGTCGGTTCTTATGAAAAGTAGCCTAAAACTTAGAAATCTCGCCATTTTTTTCAAACATAAAGCCGTTATTGGCTATTTAATATACGAAAAAATAACTTAAGAAACATCAAAACTTACTGGGTGAGTAGGGAATTGTGCAACGCTGCGACCAATTGGTCTATTGTATTACATATTTGCCTGATGTTTAAGCACTCATCAGAAGCTGTTCTACCAGGATTGCTGTCGGTTTAAGTAGCTTGGGTTTTCACGTCATAAATTTAAACGCCGGACCTCCTTAACATACAGTGGCCACTGACAATCCTTTTGTTATATCTGCCTCGAAATATAGGAGCAAACGATGCTAAGAAAAATATTTTTGCGGTTTTATTTTCAAAATTTTATATTAAATTTCCTTCTATTTTTATCAATATGCTGCTACAAGGAATTCAAAATTTAAATTTAATAAATCACTGGAGTTTAGGTTCTAGGAATCGAGTGATATCGCACTAACACAAGTGTATTAAGAAGAAAAGAAAATTACTCTGAGCCCAAAAGGAGATAGTATTTGAAATTTCTGCAATATGCCCATCCTTCTTCACTTTTCAGATAAAACGATTTAAATATTCCATATTAAAATTAAAATTTTCTTATTGCAGTATACTCAAAAAATATATAACATGTATTTTAGTAAATATAAATATTTTTTCTTTTTTTTTTTGTTTTAAGCAAATTTCATTTGCATTTTTTTAAATGTGGATTTAGCAATTTGGTTATTTAATATAACAGATACAGGAAAAAATCAAAAGAAATTTAAATAAAAAATATTCGTCGCTCAGTTATCAGAATAACTATTTAAATAAACTTTGGCCAATCAAAAGGCAAACGCACTAAACTTGCTTGATGTAAAGTATCAGTTAGGAAGTGCCACAATATATTAACAACGGTAGAATTGTTAAGCATTTTAAAGCCATTCATGTTTCTATCAGCATATGAGTCAACTGGGCGGGATTTCATTGAGAACGCTTGATTTTTAATAACAATATTGGATTTCTTAGTTCCATAACATTTAACACAGTCACTATATTCTTCTTTATTAGCAAACCACTGACCCTGTTGTATATGCTGTTGTCCATGTTTGGCACACTTTTGATTAACATTTATCTTGGCCATTAGCATTTGTTGAGGCAAAGTTAATCTCGATTCTGTGGAAATTTCATTATTCTTTTGTAATGCAATCTCACGCAAAGCCTCCTCACGATATTGACGTTCCAGCTTAAGCAATTCGTTTTCAACATTTAATGCTGAATTAGTAGTTTGATTGTGCTGCCTTGTAATAACCACTGATGTTGTAGTTCCATTTACCTTAACGCTAACATCCACTTCAGTATCATTTATTATATCACTGCTATTCGTTGTCAACTGGTTGCGATTGCGATGTAATGATGTACCAGGTATATGTGCTGCCAAAAATAATGCACCAGCTATTGTCATAACACTTGCGGCATAACTAACAGCTATTATGGTTATATTTTTCAGCAAAAATTTGGCCAGTGTGAATGAGGGCAACATCTGTATTAGTTCACTGTAAGTCAACCAGCCGCGACGTAAACCCTGTCTTCGTGCCAGAATCCTTTCAATGCTTGTAAGTTTTTCAAAAAATTGTTCGTTCGATATGTATATGTTCCATTCCTAAACAAACAGAAAAAAAATTATTAGTCGTTTTTTCATTCATTCTTCCACGACGTATTAACAGGCTTATAAAAACTGTGATATTATTTATAGGAATATGAATCTGTACGAAAATGTTAACTAAAATGTTACGGTTTTACATATTCAGTCAAAAAAGAATTCGTATTTTTTATTAAATTTTTAAATATAAATTTTTCAAATCTTTACCACCTGGCAATTAATTCGCCCTGATCAATACTAAAATCTGTTGTTAACTTTTTCCATTCAAGCAACAATTTACTATACACCTTTGATATTATTCTTAGAATTATGATGCTTTTAATTACATACTTACAATTGCGCATAAAAATTTTAGTTCTAATTGTTTTAAGTTATCCTCCGTCATATTACCGTACTCAGCCCAATCTGATAAATAAATTTCTTCATCGTGACCCACATAAAATTTGGTTGAAATCATCTAACAAGAAAATTATAATCCAATCGATTGTACATAAATTACTATTTTTATGTTAACATCATATATATTTACCATAGAAACAATAAAAAGTTCCTGAGGTGTTATGCGTCTTACATAACCAGGGTCAGTAACATTTAAGCGATCCAAATATATTAAAGCCATAATTAAAGTAGCCGGAGTAGCGGTTTGTACACTAGAGGCCTCTACACTACTTAAACGATTCAAAGTATAACCGCGATGACTATCACTAAACAATTCCGAGGCATATTCGGCCAAAGGTTTCGACATTTCTAAAGCATTAGGAACATCTTCATCAACAATAAAATCATTGCCAAAATATAAAGTTTTGTTTATACGTTTCATAAATTCATCATGAGACATAACCTATATGAAGTCACATTTTCGTTGGAGAGTGGAGTAAAAAAAAAGTAGCAATAAAAATGATTTAATTATATATTTTGTATTTATTACCTTTTTTGTAGTTTTAGTAGAGTTTGGAGAAGTTTTTATGACGCATCCTTGCTTGCGCCCCATGTTGATTTTTACTAAAGCGTACCAACGCCTCTAAAGAGATAATATTGTATCTTAAATGAGAATTATTAAAAATATATGAGGAACTTACAAAATATATTTTATATATAATATGCTATATAATTTATTTTCCACAGCACAAGTTTTATTCTAAAAACAAGTTACGTGTTAAAATTACAAACCACAGATTTTAAACAGAAAATATTAATCAAATGAATTCTGCCAAATTGGCCAGATGTTGAAAAAATAAAAGTACATTTTCGAATTTCAGGTACAAAAAATAAAACTTAGAAGCACTAGTTAAGTTATATATTTTTCAAGGAGAAGATATTAAACTCGGAGAAAACGGCAAACTGCACAAAACGAAGTATTTCTAAGAAAAATTATCACAAAGACCATGTGCAAGTTTTAGTTCCGTTTTAAATAATTAATTTAAAATTTATATTAATTAAAAAATGTACCACAAAAAGTTTGTAGACCGTAGAATTCGATATTTTAGTTGCCGCTTTTAGTAGTGAAGAAATAAAGAAGTAAAATATTTCATTAATAACTCAAAAACTATTCTGCGTAAACATTTAACACTATATACGATCTATTAAGGATAAAGATACGAATCGATCGTGATACAGTTTTTTTCTGGAAAGAAATAAAGGCAGAAAAATGTTTGGGCTGTTATTGAAAAACTGATATCTTAAATTATCGTAATAATTAAAAACCGTTTAATGTGTGCAGCTTTATTTCTTAACTAATAACGTAACAAATAAAAAATATGGATCTATGGTGTACAAGCTTTTCATTTCATATTTTTTAGTTAAATTCAAATTTATTTTAACTATTTAAAATCACTTTCACAAATTTTATACGTTTATATTAATAAGTAACAATTACCGTTTGTATTCATTTCCGTATAAATACCGTGCTGTGCAACTGTGATAAAAATTTTGGCGCTTTCTTATTATATTTGTTTGCTTCTAAATCTGATACAAAGGTGGCGTATTGTAGGGCAAATATACTTACTTTATTGTTGTATGAATGAAAGTATTTACGTTCACACCGAAGTCATGAGACTATTATTTACTTGTTTTTTAAAATTAATTCAACCGCGCACAACTTTCGGTACGAGATCCAATAAGAGGGAGATAGAATAAAAAACATGTAAATATAGTAAATATTTTGTATGATTTTTAATTTTTATTCAAATTAGTGTTTTAAAATTTTTACTTTTACAATATGTGCTAGTTTATACTAATAAGTTTCCCATAAACATCCAAAATCTGAGTCACTTTCATAGGTTTTTGTGTGGATATACATTTCCAATGGATATGTTAGAATTTGTGAAGGTTTTATTGTATCCATTCTACATTTGCTGCGCTATATATCCATTGGAATGTCGGTTTGAAGTAAGTTATATTGATACATGCGGAGCTTTGAAACAGTCGGCACTTTCATCAAAATATTCTTCATTATTCTGATATATGTCTACGATATCTATCACAGGACATTGATTATCAGCTGATACAGTTTCACTACATTCGGCGGAGCTTTGAAAATCCACCGTTAAGAATATTGCATCGTCGTTTTCACAATTTTTAGACGAAATAAACTGGCTTATTTTTAAAGTTCTCAGCTTTGACATTGCGATGTTAAATCCGTTAACTGAAGGGTTCTTACAGTGTCCGCCTTTGGCGCGAACATATGAAAATACGTTTTCTAATGGATCCTGATTAAACCGGCTAGTTAAAATAGTAAATAAATTAGAACTTTCTTGAAACATTTCTTCACTTAAAAATAATATGCCCCTTGTGGATTGGATAAGACCGCGGATGGAAAATATTTTATTGCCGACATATTCAATTTGTTGCATGTATGTTATTAGATCCTGCAATACCAGCCAAGTATTATTATTAAGCTTTAGAGGATTAGGGTCACTAAAATTTTTACTATTTAATTTTACTTAAATTAACTTCTTCTGGTTAATTTGGCTTGCCATTTAAAAGAACCAATGTAGCAAACACTGTCTTAATGAAAATATTTGTTAATAAGGCTTCTAAAATTCGTCGACAGTCCAAGCTGTTTTATTTTTACAATAAAAAATCTGTATGGTTTTGCTACGGCAACACAGAAGATCCAATTTGTTTTGTATACAATAATATTACTCGAATTTGTAGAGCCCAACAAACATAATATAAAAACGTTGATGTACGTTGTTTATTACTAATCGTATTTATAGTATATAATTTTAGCTTACAATTTAAGGCTAAGTTTAGAATAATTGTTTTGTATTTCTTGTTTACAAAGTCAAAAGAAATTAATGCTAGTGAACTAATAAAAGGCTTGATCACATAATATTATTTTTAATTAGTTCATATGTACTTATCTGAAAGCAAACCTTTTTGTTTGTTGGGCATAATATTGACAATGTAAACACACATACACATAAACAATGTTCATAAGTATGAATTGCTTTTGCTCAGAGTTTATTAGAGTTTATTTTGGTAATTTGCTCTCCCTTGATGAGATTTCGCACATTAGTAATACACAAGAGGATTTTCCGAAAATCCCTTCAATAATTTAGCAGTGGCAGAAGAATGTATGGCAGTGCAACATCTTTATAGATCTATAATCTTTGGTTCTACCTTGTAGTTGAGTTTCAAAACCGGTATAAATCCAAAAAGTATATATTTTTATTTTATTCTTTCAAAAAAGTATAACTTTTATTAGTTGAATTTTAAAACTCGGTTGGCGGCTTTTGTGATTTTGTATTAAAACATTCAGCATATTTAAGTAACTTCTTCAAATGAATAACTGCTGGCATGTATTATTAGCTATAAGCTATGCAAAAATATCTAGGTGCTCTGATCGAAACTTTTAATCTAGCAGACTTTGGTGAAATTCTAGCATTCTAGATTATCAACTCAAACTCTTACATATGTACATATTTAAAATTTTCTACGAAAGTAATTTTATGATCGGCCGCAAAGCATAGTGTTTTATAATCTAGCAAGGATTCAATTAAGTTGTTTCTTCTGCGTAACAATATCTACAGCTACTTGCTAAAGCATTTCTGAACCAGTGGCCTTAAACGTTCCCTGCTTAAATTTCGCTGCAAGCAGAAACAGTAAAACCAGAATTAGTATTAAGTTACACCAGTTGTTTTGTTTAGGCTTTTATATTTTTAAAAATTCCCTTTATTACTTTAAAGGGAAATTCCTTCAGTAGACATTTTTCTTGTATTTTGGTTGTGATTACTTAAATTATTTATCTGTATAAAGTATACATTACATACTCTTTAACTTATTTCAATAGCTGAATCAATGCAAAAATTTACTTCCATCTATTATTTTCATAGTCCCATTTGGAAGAAAGTCCGTCGACAGGATTTACTTCCAAATCCAGCATACGTTTTAGTTGAGCCTTTTGGTGAGCTTCATCGAATGTAATAGGCATTTCATCGTAAACTAAAGAAAAACGTAATAATTCAATATATGTATAACTGATCTTTTTTTAAAATATAAATTTACCATAAATGTTCAATAGTATAGATATCCAGATAGCCACGGCAGTGAAAATCAAACCAAAACCTACATTCATTTTCCATTCACCGGTACCGGCTTGCATTTCAGCAAAAGTCTGACAGAAACTGGCACGGTACAATGCTTTAATTTCTTGATGGCTTAATTTTTTCCAATCTTGTTTCTCCTTCTCCCGCAAATGTTTAATTTCGTTGGTAGGCTCGCGAAAACGAACAGCTGGCATGGGATAATCGGTGCGATCGGCATAACAGGCAGTACCGTTCAACCCATAGCCTACAATTTCACGGTTGCCAATTTTTTCTAAATCGTGGATAAAAGCAACACTGCCGACTTGAGAAGTACGGGGCAACTGGCTAACCAATTGCCTGCGTAAACCCATATTAAGAACACGTAAAGCCATAGCGTTTAGTTACCTGTGAAATAAACCAATTTTAATCAAATTGTTATTTTTCAATTAAAAATGACAAAAACTTTAGAAAACTAATAAATGACTCAGGCACCCTAGGCAAAATCAATAAGAACAAAAATAGGTTATGTAATCGTTACTAAAAAAATTTTGTAGGTAAAAATAATGATAAATTAGCTTATTTAAAAAACGAAAATGTTTTATTATTATTTGTTAAAATATGGAATTTTTGTACATTTTCTTTTCTAGAAAATGTATTAATAAAAAAATTAGGTTTAACACACAAGGTTACACAATCATCAGCCAACTTTTGCTTTCAGTAATAGCAATAAATATTTAATTAATTTTGTTAGCAACTTTCTACAACTATTATTAAAATTATGCTAATATTTAATTAATAATTTTTTTCAACTATTGTCTTTTTTTTAGAATTAAAAAAATAGACCAACTTTTTATGCTACGAGAGGCTAAGAACAAAACTGTGCAATAAATTGTGTACTTCTTTCACATAAGCATATGTTTACACAGTTGTATGTAGTAGTACGTTTTAATAAATACGTTTTGTGGCATCCTTGTGCAGCGAATAACGTTATTTGTCAGGTAATTAAAATATTAAAACTTTCGCAATTCCAAATAATTATCTTAAGTTCATCGTGCAGAAGCAACTTACTTAACAAAAAGTGGATATAACTAAATTTTTCCAGTTAAAGAAGATAGTGATGTGAAAGAAATTTTTGCATTAGTTACTCCAAATTAATTTATATAAAAAAATTCAGTTTTGGAAAATTCTGACTTGTGACACTTTTGTATTTAGGGTGCGACATAGCTTTTCATTTGAGATCATACGTTTTCTGAAATAAAAAATAATCTGTTCAGATAAATATGTATGTATATCTTTTTCGAGATGTTGTTATTCTGTAAGTTTGTTTTGTGTGTCTTTGATTTCTTTACATCACAAAAATAATAGTAAAGAAATAGTATATAATATAGCTAGCGGACTCGGCGAACTTCGCTTTGCCCCAAGGTAAACAGAGTAGCGATACCACGTGTGCAAAATGTTAAACTTTTCCTGAATAAACTTTGACGTTTACAAAAGTGAGTGCAGAGAACAAAGGAAAGACACAAAACAAAAGGCTCGGTAAATAAAACAGGGAAATAAAAACTTAGGGAAAATAAAATTAACGGCGATCCCCAAAAAGGGGGAGGCTAACAACCCAGAAAATTACCGCCCAATCGCAATTTGTTCTGCCTTTCCAAAGTATTTGAAAGTATGATTAATTTCCATCTGGACTTCAACAGCTTGCTTAGTAACCGACAGTATAGTTTTCGTAGGGGGCGCTCTACGGGTGACTTGCTATCCTTTCTGTCGGAACAATGGTGTTACTCCATACATCATTTTGAAGAAAGCAAGGTGGTGGCTCTAGATATTTCCAAAGCATTTGACAGAGTGTGGCATAATGCACTTCTGTCAAAACTTGCTAATTTTGGTGTCGGTGATAATTTGTCCAGATTTATATCGAGTTTTCTCAGAAATCGCACTGTACGAGTTGTTATAAATGGGATTTCATCAGACGAGTTCATGATGAATTCAGGGGTACCGCAAGGCTCCGTTCTTTCTCCTACCCTATTCCTTATTTTTCTAAATGACCTTCTCTGTCGAACTTTCCACCCTATATATTCTTTTGCAGATGACAGCGCCATTTGTCACTCGTATCCATTTGGTAATAGACCAGGCCATTTGGAGGTTAGTTCCAAAAGGCAAAAGATGAATGACACGCTTAATCACGATCTCACGACAATCTTGGAATGGGGTCATGTGAATAGAGTAGAATTCAATGCTCGTAAGACGCAATGTTGCATGCTTACGCATAGATCTGCGTTTGGTGGTGGTGCTCCATCTGTCACTATGGGTAATATAGGTATTACGGAATCGGAAGCTCTTGATGTTCTTGGCATGAAAATTCAGTGCGATGTTCGATAGACTAAACACATTTTTAAGGTTTCTAAAGAAGCTTTCAAGTGCCTCGGTTTTCTAAAGCGGTGTAGAAGATACTTCACCCCATCCGATCTCCGTACTATCAGAGTAGCAATTTATTCATGAATGTGCAGCACATGTGCCAAAATTTGTGTACATGCACATGAATATGTGCAACAATTTTTGATCTTAATATGAAAGCACATGAGTGTGCATGGACAATAGAAGCACACGCACATGTGCCAAGTGCAAAGTACAGGCACATGAATGCACATCTTCATGCACATCATTATACTACGCAGTTAAAATTATTTTCAAATGGGTAAATATTCAACACATACCATAACAACAAAACACTACAATTTATTGTTGTTATTATTGTTCTTCTTCGTCTTGCACATACATATATTAATGTGCAAGATCGTGTGCACTCATGTGCCGTACATTTTAAGGGTGGCACATGAAATGTGCCTACGCAAGTTGAACTTGCACATGTGCGTTTAGTAGGCACATACAAAAATTGGCACTTACGCATGTGCATGTGCGTATTTATTTTTTGTGCATATTTGCCTTCATGTGCGTGTGCTGCACATGAGTGTGTAAATCCTTACCCTGCTATCTATACCACCTATATCCGTCCAAAAATGGAATACAACTCTCATGTATGGGCCGGCGCTCCAAAGTCTATTTTGGGGTTACTCGAGAGGAGAGGGCCAAGAGGCTTATTGCAGACATATTGATTCTCTAGAGCATCGACGCAATGTGGGTGCATTTCACTGTTCTATCGTTACTACAATGGTAAGTGCTCTAAGAAAATTAACTTGTTCCTGACACTCACACGTTTTCGCGTTTAACTCGATTTTCGATGAGAGCACATCCATTTGTGGTTGATTGGCCAGTGAATCGCACTACGCATTACAGGGAAAATTCGTTTTTCAGAAAAACAGTCCGTATGTAGAATAAAATCCCTCCGGAGGTCTTTCCTGTCACGTTCAATCTGAGAAAGTTCAAATTGAATGTCCACAGATACTACTCCCTCTTTTCTCCGTACCGTAACCTAATTTTCTAGTTCTGGCACAATGCATTGCATAGGTAGGAGTCATCCCCTGAGTGCTGCTCTTAAAAGAAAAAAAAACCTTAAGTTTTTTCACATTTTTCATTTAAAAAGCCATTAAGGAATAATACCAACACGAAGATTTTAAATTCGAAATTGCGAACATAGTGCAAACTATGAACAACAAAAAGGTAAAAAATGTTCTCTCAATATTGCTTGACCATATTTGCTAAACTTAGTAAATGAAACCCTTCTGGATGGTGTATTTCCCTTAGCCTTAAGGAAGGTACAGTTATATATATTCCACTATATTTCAGTAAAGCCCCAGAGTTCAGCTATTGGTCTTTTTAACGAATTTCCTTTGTTAGTAGACCCAGTTCCTTGTTGAACTGCATCCACTCGTATACCCATCTGTTCGTCCCCCCGGAGGCACATTTATCGGTCTTTATGGATTACTTGACTATATAGACCTGTGCTGCTGGGGGTATAAGGGAGCCCAGTCCCTTGAAGGCAAACAGGAGGTCAACTGGAAACTCCACGTTATTTCCACGGGAATTACGCTAATTGTCTCTTTAGACTTTTAGCTGTTTCTCTGACTGATTATTGTGGTTGGTCCTTCAGGGGTATCGTGGTGGTTGTGGTTTCCAGGCCCTCGATTGAGTTTGTAGGTTGGATCATTCACAATGAACACAATGAATGATCCAGGTCCAGTGAGCATGAATAACGTGGTGTTCCTAAATTATATTAAGCTTCATGCGTTCTGGACCACGAGTTGGATAGGAGTTCGATAGTCAGCAAGGAGTGAAGGCTGCGGCCTGCTTTGGGCTTTTGAAGTTGCAACTAGAAGTGACCGGAGGATACACGTATCTGAAGGCCTTCTAGGACGAAGATGACGCTACATTTCATCCACAGTGGTATGGTTATGGCTTACACAGCTAGATACAGATGTAAATGTTATCACGCTACATATCACCCAAGTGGTTTGATCTACCGTCGACATACACGGCTAGGTCCCCCCGGAGGCACATTTAGCGGTCTTTATAGAATACTTGACTATCTAGATTTGTGCTGCTGAGGGTATAATGGAGCCCAGTCCCCTGAAGTCAGTAGGGGCACAACTGGAAGCTCCACGTTATTTCCACAGGAATCAGTGAGCCCCAGAGTTCCGCTATTTGTCTCTTTAGGCATTTAGCTGTTCTCTGGCTGATTATTGAGGTTGGCCCTTTTGGGAGTATCGTGGTGGTTGTGGTTTCGCGGCCCCATAGAGGTATTGTTTTATGGTGACTTGGATCATCTCACCTTTAATAACACCTACCTGGTGAATGATCCTAGATCCAGTGAGCATGCTAGTCATGTGTTCTGGACAGAAGTTGGATAGTCTCCAGCTATTTAACAAGGAGTAGTGGTTTGCAGCCCTGCTCTGGAACCGCTGAAATTGCAAATAGGAAGGACCTGTTGCTAGAATTAGTCTTCGGCCTCCTAGGGCGTGAGTGGCGCTGCTTTTCACTCATAATGGTTTGACCACTATTTGATTAAGGTCCTTGGCCAGGTGCAGATGTAAATCTAATCACAAAATACACGGCTAGGTAACGACGTAAATCTTATCACGCTTACCAATATAAAGTAAAAAAAAGGGAATTAATAGCAGGAATATGATGTGGAGAAAATGTCTACCTCTAGCACTTCGGCATATGTCCGCCCTTTTCACAAAAATTTATCTCCTTAATGCTGCGCCGAATTTCATCTTTCAGAGTATCAGTTGTTTGTGGGTTGCTCACATAAATAAAGCCATAGAAAATAATTTAGCGGCTTTAAAACATAAGAACGTTGGCTCTATCAGTTGTCTCTGTCAAATCGAAAAATTATGTGATCGCAACTGAGAGCCTGAACTTCTGTATCATTTGTTTTGTGAAGTTGGCTGCATTTAGTGGCCATACGAATTTTCTTGCTCAAGATAAGTTTGTATGACTTTTTCTATATTTTAATGCGGTTATGTCTCGGTATACCGTACGGAACAAGGAACAAACCTAACCGAAATATTAAAAATGCCCAATTCTTCCCCATTTTTTGTTTTTTGCTTAGTAACTGAATTACAATGAAGTGCTGGTTTTTGGCGCTCATTTCAATTCTCAGAACTGAGTCCCAAATTAAGTTCCAGAAAGGAAGAAAACAATGTGGTTAACTTTCTTAAATTTGCTGAGAACAACTAATATAAGCTTGAATTGCTTTTAAATTAAAACAACCTGCTCTTTGCTCGCCAAGAAATAAACACGATATTTTATTGTTTTGAAAAAAAATTATTTTCGTTCTTTTTATTCTGCAGCATTCAGTTTTCGTTTAAATTTCACCTTTTTATTAATTGTTTTTTTTTTGTTTTAATTACAAATTATTTTGATTTTACATTTCATTGATTTTGACTAAAACTAAATTCATTAATTGTTATATTTTGTTTTTATATTTTTTATTTTATATAATAGAATTAAAAAAAAAACAAAGCTTAGGTTAATTTATTTAGCAAAATTAAACAAATTACACAGTTTTTGTTTAAAAATAAAAATATTTTTTTACACATTTAGATGAAAATATAAATATATATATATATAAAAACAAACTCAATAAACTTATATTTTTTATAAAAGAATCAAAAATATCTATAACAAGCATTTATTTGTTTTATATAAAATAATTAAAATTAAGCTATTGTTTATTAATAGCATACGTACGTATATCGCTTTCCTTTAAAGGTTAATTTTTATTTGTTTTGTTTTTTTGTATTTAAATATGCAGGTGTATATATATAAATTATTATAGTTATTTGTTTGAGTGTATAAAAATGTTAGGTTAAATTTGTTCTATTGACAGTTAGTTTTTCTTTCTCTCTTTTTCAATTTTCTTTAAAGGGATTCTGGGGGATGTCATTTTAATTTGTTTTTTTTTTGTTTAGAGTATTTAAAAGTATTAAGAAGCATTATTTTTCTTTTTTTTTTTAATATTAATGATTTATTTTATTTATTAATAACATTGAATAATTTGGCTTAAAAAAAACCTTAAATTATTATTATATACAATTTACAGTTATTATTTCAAATATGTTTTATTAGTGACATTTTATATTTACAAGTTAGTATCAAATTTAAAAATAACATTTAATGTTAAATTATTAATTTTTTAAGGGAGGGGGGAGGCTTTAATAAAAGTTTTTGTTTTCTGTTTTTAGTATTGAGTCCAAAAATTGGGAACCTTAAACATAGATAGATGCTCGACATAATGTTGCCATATTTTATCAAGTACCATAATCTAAAGAAACTCTTGTTTCTCAAAACGACAACGAGAGACCTTTAGTAAAAAATTAAACTCTCTAAAGAGTAAGCCAACGAAGTTTAAAAAGATCTAATAAGTTTTTCTAAATAGTTAAAAAAAATATTAAAAAAAAATTTGACGGTAGAGAACAAAGTATACTCTGAAAAAAGACATATTCAAAAATTTTTTTGCCTTGTAGTTTTTTTCTTCAAAAAGTACTTTTTTAGAACCGTAAATTTTTTTTTAAAAAAACTTTTTAAAAAGCTCATAAAAGAAATTGGAATTTAACAAACGGGAATAAGTTTTTCTTATTTTTTCTAAAAATTTTTTTTTGTAATTTTTTCCAAATAAAAGTATTTTTTGGGAGAATAAGATTTTTTAAAAAAAGTACTTTTTAAAAAATTTTTAAAAAGAAAAAATGATTAAAAAAATAAAAAAAGGTAAGTGCTTCGCTAAACAGTGCTTGGAAAATTTATATCTAGTTTCTTCTTAAAAAGTACATTTTTTGCACAATAAAAAATTTTTTTAAAGTTTTTTTTTTAAAAAGGTCATAAAAAAAATTTTAAATTAAAAAAAGGAGAATAAGTTTTTCTCACCATAAGATTTTTTTGTTAAAAAGTACTTGGCTAAACACTATTCTGAAAATTGTTGTGTAAAAAAAAGTACTTTTTGGGTGAATAATAATTTTTTTTTCAAAAAAAGTACTTTTTAAAAAAGGTCTAAAAAGAAAAACTGATTAAAAAAAAATAAACAGTGCTTGAAAAATTTGTTTGTAGTTTCTTTTTAAAAAGTACTTTTTTTGGACAGTAAAATTTTCTTTTAAAAGGTTTTTTTTTTAAAAAGGTCATAAAAGAAATTTTAATTTAAAAAGGAGAATAAACTTTTCTCACCATAAGATTTTTTTGTTCAAAAGTACTTTGCAAAACACTCTTCTAAAAATTGTTGTGTAATTTAAAAAGAAAAAAGTACTTTTTGGGAAAATAAGTTTTTTTTTAAAAGTACTTTTTAAAAAAAGATCTAAAAACAAAAACTAATTAAAAAACGACAATAAGTAAGCGCTTTGTTAAACAGTGCTTGGAAAATTGTTTTATAGTTGTTTTTTTCTTAAAAGTACTTTTTTGGGATCAAAAGATTTTTTTAATAAAATACTTTTTGAAAAAGATCATGAAAGAAAAACTATTTAAAAAAAAGAAAATAAATAAATGTTTTGCTTAGCATGCCTCTATAAATATTTTGCAAAAATTTTCTTCAAAAAGTACTTTCTTGGTAAAATAAAATTGTTGTAAAAAAGTATATTTGTTAAACGAAAGAACAACTAACTTGAAAAAGGACAATTAATAAGAGCTTTGCTAAACACTGCTCTGGAATTTGCATTGTAATTTTTTTTCTTTAAAAAGGTACTTTTTTAAACAATAAAATTTCTTTAAAAAAAATAGTTTTTTTTTAAAAAGTTCGTAAAAGAAAAACTTATTTAAAAGAAAAGAATAGCTTAAGAAGGATGAAATAAAAAAGTACTGCTGTTGTAAAATTATGGTTTGCAAAAAAAGTACTTTTCCAAAATATGTTTTATGTATAGAAATTGTATTTTTGATAAGTAAAGCAAAAAAAATGTTTACAAGCAGTTTTCTTTAAATATTCTTTATTAAAAAAAATTAAAAATTGTTTTTTATTATTTTTTTTTTGGTTTGGGAAAATTTACTTTAAGAAAAATAGTATTTTTTTTGAAAATGTGTTTTTTTTTTTTTGGAAAATTGTATTTTGAAAAAAATTTTTTTTTTTAAAACATTTTATCTTGTTAAATACTTTTTTTAAATAGGTTATGTTATGTTAAAACTTAATTTTCATAGACAAATTTTGTTAAAAAATGAGGGTGTCCATAAGAAAAAGTACTTTTTGTAAATATGTAATTATTTCAAACATCTTTCAGTGTTATTTAACTGGCCAGCAAGAGTATTTGTAAAACATCAAGAAATTTGTGCAAGCTGAAGAATAAAGTTAAAGAGAGTTTATTATGATTTTGAAGAATTTTTTTTTCTCAGTGTAGTTACAAAAAATTTGCATTTTTAACAAGTGGCGCTAAAAAGTGAAATTTTGTGTTAAACCAATAATGTGCAGTTAAAAAAATTTGTTACAAAAAACCAAATTATGAAAATTGTTACTTAAGTCACCGCTTTCATGTTTTTTGTTGCCTGAAACCAAAAACAAATTTTAAGAAAGTAGTGCAAGTGGGGAATTAAAGAATTAATTAAATTAAAGAATTAAAAAAAAAATTTAACAAAAATTGTTGCATTTGTAAACTTCATGCTACACATTTTTCCAAGTATACAAATTTATTGTTAGATAAAGATAGAAGGGGAGTTAAGATTTGAAAGAAATTTGTGAACAGAAAACTTTGGCATATTTATGGATATTGAAAGGTGTATTGAACTATTTAATAAACATTTTTTGCAGTATTTTCTTTTTTTTTAAGTTTATAATTTTCTTCATTATATATTCCCTAAGCAAAAGTCATGGAATTTAAATATTTAAGTTTTAAGATTTTTTTTATATAAAATATACAAAAAATTTTGGTATTTAATACATTTATAATTTGTATAAAGTTTTGTAAAGTTTATATAAATAAAGATTAATTGTTATTCTGATTTATATTCGTATAGTAAATATATTTTATGTTATATAAACTTTGGGGAAAAAAGCTGTATAAAGTTTCTTTTTATGTTAATAGTTTTTTTTTTCTGAGTGTAATTTTTATGTTCTATTATTTTTTTTCTCAGTGTAGTAATTGATTTAAGAATCCTTAAGATTTTTTAAATAATGCTCGGTTGCATTCATCATCAAATTTCATTCTGCACCTGCCGAAGAATCAGGCGTTATATTTGAATCTAAGCTGGCACAGTCTGATTCTTGATCTTGATTTTCAGAATAGTTGGCTGCCTCTTGTAAGCGCATTAACATGTTTAACTAAAATGGATTGAAACGGTTAGAAAATTTATAAATTTCAATTAAATTATTTCATGACTTTACCAAAGGATCTTGATTGTCACCATTACTGGCTGCCACTCCTTCTAAACCCACATCTTCAGCATTAATTTGTCTTAGCGGTGGCACAGAATCTGGTCCATAGGGCCAGGGATAAGAATTTCTTATAAATGCTGAGGGATCATTCCAAGCTCCACCACGACGTCCATACAGCTGAACGCCCTCTCGAACTGCTTCTATTAGATACGGTGATAAGTGATAGTTCCAGATGTCGGTAAACCAAACTTGAGACTCTTTTAAATCTAACGGGCAGGCCAAAAATAAACGCGGTCCTATTGTTACATCACTAGAACTATGAGCCTCTAAAAATCGATTAATATGCTGCCACACTGTAGGCAACCAAGCCAAAACTGAAGCCAGTTCGGGCTGAGAATGTTGGATTTGCAATTCAAGCTGGAACAAGCGACGCCGTAAAAAGCGTCCCAGAAAACCTTTTACCGGTTCCATATGATTAGCAGTTAGGACCTTAAATAAAGAAGATTTTGACAAATTTTTTATTCAAAGTTTTATTTTTGCTTTTTTTTTTTTAAATTAAATTCAATTAAGATTTTAACTGATTTTTATATAGTTTTGATTAAAAAGAAAAATTTAATTAATTAAAAATGTAATTGAATCAATTAATTATTTAACTAATTTAATGAAATTAATAATTCTCCAATAAAATATTTAATTACTTTAATTAAATAAACAATTAATTAATTAACTAAATAAATAAATAGTTAATTATGTATTTAGTTAATTTAATAAAATAAATAATTAATTAAAGTAACCAAATAAATAATTGAATTGATTATATACGAGGTATGATCAAAAAATAATCGTTATTTTCAATTATGTTTCAAAAAGTATTCAATTATTCATCAATAGCAAGCTTGTGCCCTTTAAAGTAATCCCCCTTAGATAAAATAAATTTATGCCAACTTCTGAAACGCGCTTTTGGGTCTCGCCAACAGCTCCTCTTTCAATTTTTCTTTTATCTCCTTAAACGCAGCAAAACAACGCTTTCTTTTCATTAGTGTCTTCAGTTTTGGGAAGAGGAAAAAGTCAGCGTGGGCCAAGTCCGGTGAATACGATGGTTGAGGCATAATTACAGTTTTGTTTTTGGCCAAAAACTCATGCACAAGAATCGCTGAGTGAGCTGGTGCGTTATCATGGTGCAAAATCCATGATTGCTTTTTTCACAATTGTGTACATTTCTGATGAATTGCTTCGCGTAAATGGCGCATAACTTCAAGGTAGTATTTCTTATTGACCGTTCGATCTTGTGACAAGAATTCATGATGCCCCAAGCCATTGCAATCGAAGAACACAGTGAGCAAAACCTACACATTTGACCGAACTTGAGAAGTAGCACTTCAGGCAACAATGCCTATTTAGTCAAGTATCGTGCTACATTCTTTAGGAAAGGGATAGAGAAAAGATGAGACAGGTAGTGAAAGTAGAAGGATAGTTACGGAAATTAATTAATTAATTAATTTTTGTAGTGAAAACAACAGCCAAGGTCTTTATTGGGAATCGAGCCCACAATCCCCAGTCTTGTAAGCTAGTACACTACCTACTAGCCTGCAGGGGCACGTGATTTTTTTGGTTTTGGCTTTTCTGAACGCTTCCATTGGGATAATTAGGCTTTGGTTTCAATGTCATAGCCATACACCCATGATTCGTCACCAGTTATGAGCTTTTTGAGCAAATCTGGATCGACGTTCAACTGCTCCTGAGCGATAGCCATGCTACGTTGGCTTTGCTCAAAATTTAGCAATTTTGGAACAATCTTCATGTTTAAAACATTCGTAAATATTGCTTGGCATGGACCGAACGATATGCCAACATCATCAGCAACCTCTCTAATAGTGATCCGACGATTATACAAAATCATTTGCTACACTGCTTCAATGTTTTCATAGATTGTTGACGTGTTCGGGCAACCAAAACAAGCATCGTCATTGAAATCTTTTCGGTCTTCCTTTAGCCGATTATACCACAATTGAACTTGTGTTCTGCTCATAGTGGACTCGCCATTAATTTCATTTTTTACACAACACTTCATACAGTTTCTGTATTATGGATCAACCATTTTTTCGAATAGTAAAAAATCGAAAAGCACACCAAGGCACGACCAACCTTTTTATCTGTCAAAAAACAAACTGACAATCCAAAATGGCTGATATTGTCAACATAACAGAAAAAAAACTCATGAAATTTGAATATAACTGTTATTTTTTGATCATACCTCGTACATAATAATAAATAATTTATTTAATTAAATAAATAATTGAGTTGATTATGTATTTAATTAATTTAATTAAATAAATAATTGAGTTATTGCCATATTTAATTTAATTATGCAGAATAGAAAACAGTCAGATCTTAATATGAAATCAAACAAAATCTTATGAAGTCTTACCCATCTAAAGTTGTGATGCAGTTGTAAGTTGGTGGTATTGCAAGTGGCCTGTGACATGGTACCTATAATGCAAGGTAGCTTAGCTGCTGGTCCCGCACTCAAAAGACACGAAAAAACATCACCTAAAGCCGAAGCATGATGTAAATTGTCCAATATAATCACAGATGGCAACTCAGATGCTCCGTTAGCTATGGCCGCCTGTTCAGCTATATGGCCTAAATATTGCCTCAACTCTTTAGAGGATTTATGATCCACACTAAGCAAACAAAGATTTGAAAAACAAAGAAAATTAAATGTATCCGTTTTATGTAATGAGAGTTAAAAAACACTCACTTAAAAGTAGCTATAGCCTCCGAAGGATTGCCTCTACCCGATCTTGCAACCAGAAACTCCGCTAAACGTCTAGCCAAATATGATTTGCCAGTACCACTGGGTCCACACAATATTAACCTACGATGTTCTGTTAGCAAACTAATATAACGATGCACTATACTCCGGGGTATTAGACTGTCGAAAGCCAAACTGCCTACACCTTGCAAACATATATACAAAGTTCTTACATTGCCGATGATATAACCACAGGGTAGTAGTTCTGGAAAACCCATTTCGGGGCCTCTCTTAGCTTCACCCAAATGGTAAGAAGTTATGGAATCGGTGTTCAGGCCCAAGTTGGTGCCGGGATCTATGCGTGATACATAATCCTTAAAGGTCTTTCGAACAATATAATCCAAATTTTGCCAAGATGTTTTGCCCGAGATGTAGGTGTAGGCTATTACAAACTCATTGGGACTGGCAGTGGGGAATGTTTTACGTTCACCATTTTCATCTAGGCTGCTGCCAATCATGGCGCTGTTGGCATAAAAATCATCTATTTCCAACATTTCCTCACAGTATTTACCAAATGACTCTGGCTGGCCCAAATAGCAGGCTATAGCTATTTTCTTGCCATCACTAACATCCTGCATATCCTCAGCTGTGGTAGGTATATGTGCCGGACTAGTCATTGCTTCTAAAGCGGGGGGTGGCGGTGTTAAATCAATGTGAGTGGTAGGTGAAATGGGTGGTGGTGGTGGGGGTTCCGGTGCTGGAGCTGGTGGTATATTTTCCTCTTCTACCTCTTCTTCTAGTCTCTTGGGTAATTCCATGGGTGGTCTGGAATTACCATCAGCCAAAGAATATCGACGTGATTCGCCTATAGAACCATTAGGACTAATAGCATTACCCAAGGAAGCCTCTGAACCGGCCAATGATCTACTGGTTACCAGTTTCTGTAATCTTTCATTATTTTGCTTAAGTGACATCATTTCGGCACGCATTTTATTAACTGTTTCCTTAAGACTTTCCAATTGTGAAGCTGAACTTAAAGCCTCTAAACGTATGTCGGTGAGCACTAAATCTTTTTCTCTTAATTGTTTCTTAAGCTCTTCTACCACCTGTACATTTTCATCATGATCTATGGCATCTATGGGTTTGGCATTATCAATAAGAGTAACAGTTTTAGCCGGGCTAGATTTGGTGGGTGAGGCCGGCAAAGGTGGGGCCGGTTGGGTGGCTAGAGCTGATAAGCCTGGTGGAGGATCACATTGACCATTGCTGCGATTGAGACTTGAGGCTTGACTTCCTATATCACTGGCCTGGGAACTGGTATGATTATGACCTACATGACGACTAGTTTTCGATATTTTTGCATTGCGCGAAAAAGCCTTGGTAAAGGAGCTTCTAAGCCAACCTTTCTTTTTTTGCTTCTTATCCTGAGTCGAACAACTGGAGCCAATAGAATTAACTGAACACATAGAATCTGAACTATGATGCCTTTGCATGGCTCCCGGCTGGCCATTTGAGCCAGCCTGCTGTTGTTGCTGCTGCTGTTGATGATGCTGAGCTACTCGTGACATATGCTGGCCCGGCATAGAGGGTGGCAGTGGTGGTGGTTTATTGCTTAACAAATCATTTTGCGTTTGACTTTGGGTCTGCACACCCATGCTTTGCATATGAGCAGTAGTGAGGCCAGCTTGTATTGATTGTTTACGTAAAAGTTCTATAGTCTGGCGCATATCCGTTAATTCACCATCCTTACGTTCAGCTGTGGCCGTTAAATGTTGCAGACGTGATGTCATATTGGATAAAGATTGTTCAAAAGCAGCCACTACATGAGCCTAAAAGAAAAGGAAAAAATAGAGAAGGGAAATGTTTAAAAAAGAATTAACTTTTCGGAAGCAATGAATAATGGGCTGTCGGAATTATAAAATTGATGGTTTATTAGACTAAAATTAATTTGGAAAATTGATTTCCACATTTTAACGCTGTTAAATGTTTAAATTTCATTAAATTTCTTTATTTGAAGAAACACACCATGAGTAAATAAACTCACCAGACTGCAGAAAAATGTGGTGAAAAGCAAAAAAAAAAAAAATAAGGAGAAACAAGCCAGTGACAAGATGTTTTTAGTTAACAACTGTTGCTTAATTAATTCTAAATTTAGTACTAAAATTTTATATTTTTTATTGCGAAATTTTGTTACTCAAAGTTTTAGTTTTATAACGCATAACCGCATTGCCATCATCATTACAATTATGCTGTTGTCAAATGCAAAAACAATTCAAGTGCCTTTGCCATCAGCTAAAATTGTTTTTAATACTGTTTTTCACAAGTGTTTGGTTTTTCAAAATAGTTTTTATTATTTCCTTTCCTAATTACAAATGCAGCACCTGCTGTAGATTGTATACAACTCCATTATCTGTCTGTCTGTCTGTTTGTCTTTCTGTTCTCAACATATATTTCTTACAAAAAAAAAAATATTCATAAAACAATTGAAGGGAAGGAATATTATCAACCCAATAGCCAACCTTATGGTATAAAAAAAGTCATATAAACGGAAGTTTAGTACAACTGCTAGAGTCAGGAGCAGTATTAGCTCGTGAGACTTTTATTATAACTTTGCAAAAAAATTAAAAACTATAAGTTATTTTGAGAATACGAAAGAATAACTTTATTGCGACTTTATTAAGTTTATAACTATGACAAATGGCCAACAATAAACTGTTTAAATGGCATTAACTTTAATAAACTATTTGCAGTGAAAACTTTACGCTACAAAAAAAGAGATTTGCTAATGACAGCTGTATAGCAGAAATATTAAAAGTTTACGCAATAACCTCTTAAACTGAAAATCACAATTTTCTTTTTGTTGTATGCTGTTTATAAAGTTTTTTTATTTAAATGTTAAAATAGCTAACACAAAAGCCTTTACCCCTCTAATGATTGCTTAACTAGATTTATTCTTAAAGAACATAAAAAAAATAGGTTTTTCAACAAGTAAAGTGTGGCAACACCAACAACATAATAGTTTTGACATTTAGTTTTTTGACGTACTCGTTGCAGATGCATTGGCAATTATTACAATTCAATTCAATTTCGCACGAAAATCGCATTAAAATTATTAAAATCTTTATTATTTTCCGTGAAGTTCGTAATAATTTCGGACAACATAGGCGTCCTTCTGGGACCGCTCTTAAATCCACTACGAAAATGGTGGTTCTGTTAAGGTTGTAACTTTCGTAAAATTCGTAATAATTTCGGATAACATAGGCGTCCTTCTGGGACCGCTATTAAATCCACTATGAAAATGGAGGTCATGTTAAAGTTGTAACTTTCGTAAAATTCGTAATAATTTCGGACAACATAGGCGTCCTTCTGGGACCGCTATTAAATCCACTGTGAAAATGGAGGTCCTGTTAAAGTTGTAACTTTCGTAAAATTCGTAATAATTTCGGACAACATAATCGTTCTTTTGAAGCCGTTATTAAGAATTTGATCGTTAAATTTGAGTGGACAGGCTCGAAACAAAATGTGCGAACACCAACGCATTATCGATCGGGTCGTTGAACTCAAAACATGCAGCCGTGAGCCAAAGTATTGAAGCAGATCTAAATTTTGTCAATTCCTCGACGTTCTCAACAATTGGGTTTATCCAAAACCACCACATGATGTGATAAGATTTACATCTGCACCTGGTCGTGGGCCTTAATCAGATGGTGGATCATTACCACTGTGGATGATATGTAGAGTCATCCTCGCCCTAGAAGGCCTTCGGATACGTATATCCTCCGGTCACTCCTAGATGCAACTTCTAAAGGACGGAGTAGGCCGCAGCCTTCACTCCTTGTTGAAGAGCTGGAGATTATCCAACTCCTGGCCCAAAACGCATGAAGCTTAATATAATTAACAACAATACTCCTGAAGGGCCAACCGCAATAATCAGTCAGACAACAGCTAAATGCCTAAAGAGGCAAATAGCAGAACTCTGGGACTTTACTGATTCCCGTGGAAATATAGTGGATTTTCCACTTGGCTCCTGCTAGCCTTGAAGGGGACTGGGCTCCCTTTTACCCCCGCAAGATACAAGTCTAGATGGTTGTGTGATCCACAAAGACTTATAACGTGCCCCACATGGCAAATTTTGCGTAAGAATTTGAATTTGAAGCCTTAAAGATTCAGCTGGTGTAGGAATTGAAGCCGACCGACTAGATTCGCTCAATTAATTCATTTACAATCGTCTGAAAAAATTATTTTTTTTATTATTTTTTTAGACGAAGACCATTTTTGCTTGTCAGGGCATGCTAACAACTGTGTGATGCGATTTACATCCGTGCCTGGTCATGAAGCGTTATTCAGATGGTGGATCCAACCACTGCATAATTTGGAACGTCATGCTCGTCCTAGGAAGCCGAAGCTATAATTCTGTGCAACAGAACTTTCTAGTTGCAACTTCGATGATTCCAGAGCAGGGCTGCAAATCATCACTCCTTGCTTAAGAGTTGGAGACTATCCAACTCCTGTCCAGATCACATGTTTAGCATGCTCACTGGATCTGGGAACATTTCACCAGGTAGGTGTTATTAAAGGTGAAATGAACCCGGCCACCATAGAACCATAGACTGATATGGGGCCGCGAAACCACAACCACCACGATACTCCCATATAGGGGCCAACCTCAATAATCAGTCAGAGAACAGTTAAATCTCTAAAGAGACAAATAACGAACTCTGCGGCTTACTGATTCCCGTGAAAATAAAGTTTCCAGTTGTACCCCTGCTGACTTCAGGGGCCTGGGATCCCTTTTTCCCCCAGTTGCACTGTGTCTAGATAGTCGAAGTTCTATAAAGACCATATATATGTGCCCCCGGGGGGTGGCATGCTAACAAGCAAAATTGCCGCATGTGGGCTTTTGGACATCCTAGAGTGATTTTTAAGAAGCCTTTGCATGCTTAACGTGTCACTATATGGTGTGCTATGTGGTATGGAAGCGTCATAGGGCAGTTTTTTTTTCGAAGATGAGGCAGTAAATGCGGTAACGATCAATGGATTTCGCTATGGCGAAATGCTAATAACTCAATTTTGGCCTATTATTGACGATGTGGATATCGCTGATATGTGGTTTTAACAGGATGGTGCCACATGTCACACAGCCAATGAAACGATCAATTTATTACAAACCAAATTTCCCGATCGCATAATTTCACAGCAATCAGTAGTTGAGTAGCCAGCCAGATTGTAAGATTTAACACCACTGGATTATTTTTTGTGGGGCTACATTAAGGACAGAGTCTATACGGAGCCAATCGAATCGATTTCAGCCTTAAAACACAAAATCCATAATGTGATTAACGAAATAGGACCGCCATTTTGCCAAAAAGTGATTAAAAACTTTGATGAAAGAAGCGACATCTGTCAGCGTGGTCATGGTGGATTTTTGCCAGATATCATTTGTCATTTATAATTGACGAACTTTTCTCTTCGCAATACAATAAAAATTTGAAACATAATCTAAATTTTTTGTTTTAGAAAACAAACTTCTTGGTAAAAAACCCTTTATAACTTTTCATGTCAACACCTTCCATATCCAAAGTATTTTTAGAAGATTTTGACACACTCAGAACTATTAAAACTATGTGATACTGATACTGTGTTTGGCATCGAGATGCATGCCAAAAGGGTACAGAGAGAAAGGAAAGTGATATATTGTGGTGTCAATGTAATAACATTTTATGTTAACTTTTCTACGTGATGTGATACCAAATAAAAATTACGAGGCCATTTCGATATGTCTTTAAGAAAATCATGAAAAAAACATTCAACTAAAATGACGACCATGTTAATTTATGGAAATATTTCAGCCGCATTTCACTTCTAAAGACAGAGGCGGGTCGAAATTTATCGAATATGACCTTCTCCGAAGCAGCTTTAATACTTATTTTAGTGTTATAGTGGGTATAGTTATACATACCAGAACCAAATTTTAAAGTCTGTCTATAATGTTAAATTTACGTATTCTATGGAACCACCTGTTTTTTAAATTTTGTACTTAACGAATTTGATAATACATTGTTTGTTTATTAATCCATTTCAAGGGTTAAGATTACAAAGAGTTAAATAATGATACCAAGGTGAAAATGAACCTTGATATCATTATTTAACTCTTTGTAGTCTTAACCCTTGAACTGGCGATTATGTAAACAAACAAAATTGTCAAATATCGCGCTTACGGAACCCACAAACCATTACATCCAAAGAAAATGACCGACCGTACGGTTCAGTTTATGGTCAGCTGGTATAATTGGCCTGTATTTATTCCGAAATGCTGTCTCCATAAATTCTCTGCATTCCCAAAATATGGTAACCAATTATTGAAGGCCACACTTGGCTAATGTTGACTTCGGTGACCTTCGGTTTCAACAATACGGTGGCCATAGCCACCCAGTTATTGCATGAGAAATTTCCCGGTTGCCTAATTTTTCGATTTTGCTTTATCGTTTGACCATCTCGCTTTTGGTGACTGGATTATTTTCTCGGAGAAATTTGAAACTACGAGTTTACAATCCACAAGCAACTGATGCTCTGAAATCTTAAATTTGGGGTTTCATTGACCTAATAAGCAAAGCTAGGTTTCAAAATGTTCTTAAAAATTTTGTAAAAAGCGTGGATGTCTGCCGAAATCCTATAGCTTTCCACTTGACTTAACGCCACTGGATTATTTTCTCTTGGGCTATTTTTTAGTACGGGCTTACGTGAACAATCCACATTGACGTAGAAGATTAGCTTTGTTTTCAAAATTTTTTTTTTAAAAAGAGTGGATATCTGCCGAAATGCTATAGCTTTCCACTTGTCCGACATCATATGCCATTTTTCTACTTTACATTGATATTAAGTTTAAGTAAGTTTACTTTCTAACCATAAAATTGCCCACAATTGAAAAATTAAGTTTTCACTGAAACCGGTTATGGAACTGACTTGCAAGAAAACCAAAAACCCGAATGTGATTTTAATTGGCCTCTTGAAAAAAGAAATAAATAATTAAAAAATATTTTAAATACCAGATATTCGCTTATGCAATAACACTATCATTAACGGTTAGTAATATATCAGATTCGATTTTCTAATTGCTGGCGCCCTCACCCTTTTTTACAATTAAGACCCTCAGTAAATTTAAACTACTATCAAGGCTGAAGTAGTAGCTGGACAGAAAAGTATTCAAATCTTATAAAGAGATCATCTCTTTAACAAAGACCTGCATAAAGAGAATCCGTGGGATAACACTAAAAGTGACTTTCTTATGAAAAACGAATCAACTTGAAATATAAATTTTTTATGTTTTTTAAAGTTTTATTGAATTAACGTCGTACAGAGTTTTTTCTATCCTTTTCGTTATAAAAACAAAAACCAAAATGTTTAAACATGTTGGCATTTTCCATTATACTTATTGGGCCTTTGCCGCAAAAGAGTTATAACTCCAACAAAACAAAAAACCTCGAGTCAAGGAAAATGCAGTTAAAATTTCAAATAGCATTTGAATACATTTAAGGCTACGAAGAGAGTTTAATTCATAAATTATGTTAAGTTAATGCAAATAGTATCACAATTTTAAATAACATTCGAAAATGATAAATTTGAGGTTATGACTTTCTTGCAGCAAAAGTTTTCGATATCTAGTGGTAGAGAGGAAAAGTAAAAGGAAAGAATGAGAACTTTTATTTAGAATTAAACTGTGACACGTTTCAGGAATGAAATACGAGTTTTAATTTAAAAGCAAAACTAACGTGCCCCCATCAACTGTTTGCCAAAATTTGTATTTAATGATTTTGGGTTACAAATACAGGGTGGCAGCTGAGAAAGTATACTTTTCTTGCTTATAATTTTTGATTATATGAAAGAGAATGGATGTTATATTGATAAACATTTTATTTAATGTTGGCAATAATGTATGGAACACAATATCAGATAAATGTCCGCCTCTGTTAACCTCACCAATGCGAGCACATTTTTCCTTACATTGTCACACATTTAACGCGCTATTTCATTAATTTTATCACAAATACTTTATTTGAGTTGTTTAAGCGTTTTTTGGTGTGCTTGCAAAAGCCTTGCTTTTCAGATACCCCCCTGCAAAAAGAAGTTCAAATCAGCTGACCGTGGAGTCTAAGCAACATCGCCATTTCTTGAAATAACTTTTTGTGGAAAGAGGTCTCGCAGTAATTCCATTGTCATGATCCTGGCTGTATGCGATGTGGCACCGTCTTGTTGATATCACATGTTAATCAAGCCCAAAGCCTGCAGTTGTGGCGTTAAAAAAATTTCAAACATACGACGATATTGCTTCCCATTCCGTTACCATTACGCCTTTTCCATTTTCAAAGAAGTAAGCTCCAATGATTCCTCCTGGCTAAATTGCACACCAGACTGTCACTTTTAAGTTATAAAAAGGTGACTGTTGAATAGTTTAAGGGTTTCCCATTCCCCAGAACCGACTATTCTGTTTATTCACTTATCGATTCAAATGCATATGTGCCTCGTTACTCATTATGATTTTTTCATGAAAATCAAGGTCGCCATGGGCGAGCTATAACATCCTATTGGCATATATACGGCGGCGTAAATGATCTTGTAGAAGAAGCTCTTGTATCAACTGAATCTTATATGGAAACAATTGCAAATCCTTAAGCGAAATCGGGGACAAAGTTGTTCTTTGAAGACCAAACAATTGAGCACGGCTTTGAATTGAGGTTAATGGATTGTTTGGAACAAGTTTTTGAGCAGCAGTTATCTTTTCAACCGATCTTGGGGTCCATGCTTGGGCCTATCACCTACTCGGAACTTCTTTCTTCGAAATCATTCATACTACACGATAAATAAAGCATTTTGTTTGCATGTATTGTTTCTCCCAAAAATTTCACATAACTTTCTCATCGTCACAGCACTCGATGATTGATTTTGATAAAATGTTTTAACGATTAAAACACGTTGGTTTATCGAATATTTTTCATTATAAATTTGCCACGTGTCTACTGCACGACTGCCAAGTATAAGCTGCCAGGAGTAATGTTTACCAAAACGGCGGTAAAACAAATTATGGATGATATAGGTGTTACGGAATTGGAAGCTCTTGATGTTGTTGGTATGTTCGATGGACTGAAAACATTTTTCGGTTTCTAAAGAAGATTTTAAGTGCCTCACTTTTCTATAGCGGTGTAAAAGATACTTCACTCCATCCGATCTCCGTACTATCTATACCACCTATGTCCGCCAAAGGTGCCGCTGTAGGCTAGTAGAAGACCTTGGTCTTTTTCACTGCAAAAATAAAAATTTACTGTCGATAAGGCTGCTCAGCGATGAAGGCATAGTCACTGGTCGCTGTGCTGTCTTTATACGGCAGTTAATTTCCGTAACTATCCTTCTACTTTCACCACCAGTTTCATCTCTTTCTATTCCTTTCCTAAAGAATGTAGCACGTTACTTAACTAAATAGGCATTGTTGTCTGAACAGTTACTAAAAAATGGAATACAACTCTCATGTATGGGCCGGCGCTGCAAAGTTTATTTTGGGGTTACTCGTACAGCAGAGGGCCAAGAGGCATATTTGAGACAGCAGGGTATCCAACTCTATTCTCTAGAACATCGACGGAATGTGGGATGTATTTCACTGTTCTATCGTTACGACAATGGTAAGTGCTCTAATGAAATTAAGGAACTTGTTCCCGATACTCGCACATTTTCGGCGTTAAACTCAATTTTCTATGAGAGCCCATCCATTTGTGGTCAATTGCCTAGTGAATCGTACTACGCATGACATGCAGAACAGTCCGTATGTGGAATAAAATCCCTCCAGAGGTCTCTCCTGTCACTTTCAATGAAGGAAAGTTTAAATTGAATGTCCACAAACACTACTCCCTCTTTTCTCCTCCCCAGAACCTAATTTCCTAGTTCTGGCACAATACATTGCATGTGTAGGTGTCATCCCCTGAGTGCTGGCCCGAAAAAAAGTATACCTTCTCAGCTGACATCCTGTAGAAAAACCTTTTCATAAACATAATTATAATTAAAAATTTGAATTTCTTTTAAATTCATCATCAACAACCAGCCTCCCCCCGGGGGCACATGATAGTCTTTATGGATCATACAACTGCCATCTAGACTTGTGTCTTGCGGGGTAAAAGGAAGCCCAGTCGCCTTCAAGGCTCATTAGGCATTTAGCTGTTCTCTGGCTGATTATTATTGAGGTAGGCCCTTCGGGAGTATCGTGGTGGCTAAGTGTTTCGAGGCCCTCGTTTGAGTTTGTGGGTCGGATCATTCACAATGAACACAATGCTAACAGGAGCCAACTGTTCAATCCGCTATATTTCCACGGGAATCAGTAAAGCCCCACAGTTCCGCTATTTGTCTTTTTAGCCTTTTAGCTTTACTTTGACTGATTATTGAAGTTGGCCCTTCGGGAGTATCGTGGTGGCTAAGTGTTTAGACGTCCTCGTTTGAGTTTGTGGGTCGGATCATTCACAATGAACACAATGAATGGTCCAGGTCCAGTGAGTATGAATGCCGTCGTGTTCTTAATTATATTAAGCGTCATGCGTTCTGGACCAGGAGTTGGATAGTCTCCAACTCTTTAGCAAGGAGTGAAGGCTGCGGCCTGCTTCGGGCTTTTGAAGTTGCAACTAGGAGTGACCGGAGGATATACGTATCTGAAGGCCTTCTAGGCCGAGGATGGCGCTACATAACATCCACGTGGTTCAACCATCATCTGATTATGGCTCACTGCCGGTGCAGATGTAAATCTTAACACATCAACACCCAGCCATTGTTCTGTGAGAACAAGAGAGAAATTGCCTCTTTTTAAGATCTTTAAGGGCTTTTGTTTTATAAATCATACAGTTATAAAATATGGCGGCTTAAAAAACTTTATATATCTTGTTCATTAAGACTTGCTTTATTTAATCATAAGTGTGGAATAATTTGCTTGTTATTTCAAAGAAAACCCTTTAAGTAAATAATAGAAGATTCCATATGGGCAGTCAATTTAACAAAAATAATCTTAAAGGAAATTAAGAAGCAAGTTGTCTCTTATTTTTTATTACTTCTCTATATAACAGTTTGTCCGTATAACAGTTAGAAGAAGCTTTAGTTAGCTTGAAATTTTTTCTCCAGACTTAAGTCTTTAAATAACAATTTTAAATATTTTAAAACATTCATTGAACAGAAACCTGTTCCCTATCATTCACTTAAATAATTCTTACTCGCACCAGACCATATTTATATCTAGAATTTTCTTCCTTCTCCTCTTTGTATCATCTTATCACAAAGCTATCATTAATTATAGATAAAATATAGAGCATACAATTGTCAGGGGTCGATGATAAAAGATTAGTAGAGGAGAAGAGCTACGAGTATCCAAGTATAATTCACTATTAAAAGCATCTCTCTGTTGAATATTGAAAATGAGGTTTAATGACAAAAAAAAGAAAAGAAAAATTAAAAAGAAAATAATCTGTAATGCAGTAAATATATTTTCCAACAGCTATTCGTATCTAATAGTTCATTAGATGCATTATTCATCAGCAACATTCTTTTAAAAGAAAATGCTTTTTGTTTTGTTGCTTTTGTTGCTTTTGGAATATTGTGCAGAAAACAGAGTTTGATTAATGAATAATAATTTTCACTTTGATTTGATATTCGTCTATTCATATTAATCAGAACGTAAGAAATTATAAAATTAAACTTTTCTGTTAACTCCATGCAACAATTTGAAATATTTTTAAGAAAAAGAATATTTAATTTTTTGGTTTATAAAATTTCGATTAACCAAGAAAACTATTGCACTTAAAGAGTGAATTGTATTCCATAAAATCGTTTAATTTGAATACAGGGTGGCTGATCAATTTTGCTACATTAAGAAACTCAAATAACTTTTTTAAAAAGAATAAAATTTTAATATTTTTTTAGAGTGAATTAAATGAATAAACAGAATGAGAATTATTAAGCGACACAATTAGTTTCCTTGTATTAAAATATTTTTGTAAAATTTATGTATTTTATTTTTTAGTAATTCTTTTGCAAAATAATACATTTTTATTAAAGTAACTCATGAAGCTTTGAAAATAATTGAATTCAAATCGCCTTTACCTCGGTAACACACATGCAACATCTAATCAAAAAGTTATTCATTTTACTGCCTGGAGTTTTGCAACGGGAATTGCTTCAATTACCGTTCGAATGGATTGCTTTAAGTCATCTAAATTTGTTGGGTTTCTTTTGTAAACTTCTTTTTTGCAATATCTCAGGTGCAGTAAGGTCAGGAGACCTGGAAGGTCAACAGAATGTGTTGCTTCCTGAAATTAGTTTATTGGGGAATTTTTGCCACAAATCTGTCATAACAGGCGTGGCTATGTGACAAGTTGCTCCATCTTGTTGAAACCTTTCGGCGTAATTCTGGAAAGAAAAATTCTTTCACCATCTTTAAGCAACGGTCTCCATTGACCCTAACAGTAAGAAGATTTTCTTCGAAAAACTAAGGCCCGACAATGAATCTTGACGAAACTGTACACCACTCTGTGACGCGAAGTTGATGTAATTAAATGTAATGCAGTATCTGTGGGTTAGAATTACTCCATATTCGTTAATTTTTTTTTTTTTTTTTTTTTTAAAGAGAAGTAGCACTTCAGGCAACAATGCCTATTTAGTCAAGTACCGTGCTACATTCTTTAAGAAAGGGATAGAGAAGAGATGAAACAGGTGGTGAAAATAGAAGGATGGTTGGAAATAACCTGCCGTATAAGACAGCACAGCGACCAGTGACTATGCCTTCATCGCTGAGCAGCCCAACCGGCAGTCAATTTTTATTTTTGTAGTGAAAAAAACCAAAGTCTTCGTTGGGAATCGAACCCACAACCCCCATACTGACAAGCTAGTACACTACCTAATAGCCTACAGGGGCACCTAACATTCCCATTTAAATTAGGTATAAAAATTCTGTTCAAGACGTTTTTATCCTCTGACGCCATTTAAATGATCTTCTCACAAAATTCTAAACAAATCGGGAAGTCTCTTGGGTTCAGTTTGTTTGTAAATTAAATTTTATATGAAAATAATTGACTGCAGTGTTTGCTGACACCCATTTAAGCAGATAAGCTCCTTGTCGAAACTCAAGGATTGGACTGTACGGTAGCAGCTACCACAACGATATTTTTCTGCGTCCGAACTGAGAGATCTCGATGATAAGACCTTCTTGCGATTGTGTCACGCTCGGCAAAATTCTTCACGAGCCTCATTATTGTTCATCGGCTAGGAGGAGTGCCCCCAAACGTGTGCCTATATACTCTTTGGACGGAAACTGTGGACTCTAAAGCGTAAAAGCGTTGCACTATCCAAATTCCTCTTTCATTGTCCCGATTCTCCAATTTAGTTCAATTTAAAGATCAGTCTATAAAATAAAATAAACATAAAATAGGTTGGTTATGCAGAAAATTGTTTCCTTTTTTTTGTAGCAGCTTTTATCATCCACCCTGTAATTTTATTAATGGCAAATTGTGGCAACACCAACATTATGCTAGTTTTGACATTTAGTTTTTTGACGCTTCCATAGTAGATGCATTTGGCAATTGTTGCCATGAATTCAATTTCGCCGGAAAATCGCATTAAAATAATTAAAATCGACTAAGAAAATAGTGATTCTGTTAAAGTTGCGTTTCGTAAATTTTGTTATATTTTCGGACAACATAATCGTCTTTCTGACACCACTATTAAGAATGTGGTCATTAAATTTTAGTCGATAGGTTCGATATAAAATGTGCGAACACTAATGTGTGTTTGATCGGGTCGTTTAACTGAAAACATCGCAGCCTCTGTATTGGAGCAGATTCAAATTTTGTCACTTGCTCGACGTTCTCAACGATTTGGGTTATCTAAAACCAACACATAGTGCGTGATAAGATTTATGTCAGTACCTAGCTGTGTAAGCCATAACCTAACGGTGGATCATATCACTGTGGATGAAATGTAGCGTCATCCTCGCCCTAGGAAGATTTCAGATACGTATATCCTCCAGTCACTCCTAGTTGCAACTTCAAGAGCTCAGAGCAGGCCGCATCCCTCACTACTTGCTAAAGAGTTGGAGGAGACTATCCAGCTTCTGATCCACAACGCATGAAGCTTAATAAAATTTAAGAACACAACCGCAGTCATGCTCACTGGACCTGGACAATTCATTGTGTTCATTGTGAATGATCCAACTCACACATCAGGCCTTCGAAATCATAACCACCACGATACTTCCGAAGGGCCAACATCGATAATCAGTCAGAGAACAGCTGAAAGGCTAAAGAGACAAATAGCTGAACTCTGGGGCTTTACTGATTCCCATGGATATATAGTGGAATTGTCCAGTTGACTTCTGCTAGCCTTGTAGGGGACTGGGCTCCCTTTTACCGCCGTTGATCCGGTAAGATTCCATTAAAACATACCAATGTGCCCCCGGGGGGATTTGCGTAAGGATTTCACTTTGAAGCTTTACAAGGTTCAACTGATGCAGGAATTGAAGGCCGCGCAATCATTCACATCGCCATAGATTTGTTCAATTCATTCAGGAATAACTGGGTGGTTTTTCTGAAAAAAAAAAAACAAATAATGTTTGCAGCCGTAGGCCATTTTAACTTGTCGGGCAATGGCAACAAGCAAAAGTACCGCATTTGGGCTTCTGAAAATCCTAGAGCGATTATTGAGAAGCCTTGGCATGCTTAACGTGTCACTGTATGGTGCGCTATATGGTGTGGATGGGTGATAGGGCCGTTTTTTTCGAAGATGAGGCAGGAAATGCGGTAATGATCAATGGATATCACTATCGCGAGATGTTAACCACTCCATTTTGGCCCATTGTCGACGATCTGAATTTCACTGACGTGTGGTTTCAACAGAACGGTGCCACATGCCATATAGCTAATGAAACGATCAATTTATTGCAAACCAAATTTCCCGATCGCATAATTTCACGACACTCAGTGGTTAAGTGGCCAGCCAGATTGTGTGATTTAACTAATGGACTATTTTTTGTTAAGGACAGAGTCTGTACGGGGCAAATCGAATCGATTACAGCTTTAAGACTCAAAATCCATGATGTGATTAGAGAAATAGGACAGCCATTTTGCCAAAAAGTGATTAAAAACTTTGATGAAAGAAGCGACTTCTGAGAATGATGTCATTACATCGAAAGCGCTCGTCGTTCATACCGAACAAATAGCCAGAGAAGACGAAACATAGTTTAGTATTTAGTTTATGTAAAATGTTTTAATGTAAATTGTATTGTATGTGGTAAAGTAAAGTAAAGTAAAGTGAAACTGAAATGTACAATCTATTGTCTTTATTTTTTTTACCGATCTTTTAGCGTATATTGTATCGTATGTTGTATGTTGTATTTTGGTAGTTGTATTTGTTCAATGTAGTTATATAGTATTTTCCTTTATGTTAAAAAAATATATTTTCTTAATACAATCCTTCAGTGTAAACTGTATCGTAAGTGGTAAAGTGTGTTTCGTATATTAATTATTTCAAATGATTTAATGTCAAGAATTAAGCTGTCATCTCTTTTGACATTTTGTTAGTAAAAAGTTGGGAAATTTTAAGTAAGCAACGTTACACTTTTGAGCAAAGAATTTTCTTTTCAAAGTAGTGAAAATTTCACTGTATCACTTCGTAAAATGCAAGCAGTTTTTGTTGGTAATCGGCCTCTTTCTGAGACAAGTGTAAGTAATTTAAACGCTTAACTTGCTGCAATTGTGGTCGCAATGATGCAATTATAGCCGCTTTTCAGCAAAGTGTTGAGAATGAGCTAGAATCATCAACTTTTCTAGGTTAGGAACAATTGGGTATCATTAGGGGCACTTTGCAGAAAGGTTTTCATCTCTCTTTCAACTCTTTCAAGAATTAAAGGCGACCTACTATTGTTTGCATTGAAAGTCACAGAATGGTGGTGTTTATGATCAGGAGGCATTATCGCCCGGTATTTGTTCAAATATGATCAATGAAACGGCGTCGCGGTGAATTCTTGGCGCTACCAAACCACGGTAACACAGTTGTTGTGGCCACAATTGGCTACTATTGACATCAGTGGCTTGTTAGATGTTTTTAAAAGAGATAGAGAGAGAGCGAGAAAGAGAGAGAAATCAAAGTTTTAAAAAATTTTTCATCTTCAAACTAAACATCTGAAAGAGGGCCGGGCAGATTAAATTACTCATTTATAATAGTGCGAGAGAATATAATAAAAACTGTTAAAGTAATTTAATCTCTAATTTAGCAACGTTTTTGATCTTAAAAGCACAACAAAAATTTTAAAAGCCACCAACTCTTCTGTAGACAGTGTTTAACGCTCACTTAAGCAACTGTATTTATTTACGATGTTGTGCAAATGTTTTACTGGGTTTAATTTCATATCGTGTACCAACGACACGTAATCCATTAACCACACTAAAATATAATTGTAATAATATTTTGTGTGTCATTTACATGAAGATAATTGTCATTACAATTTTTCTTCTTCTTTCACTCTTTTTTTCTTTAATTTTGTTTTTTGTTTTTTTTTTAGTTTCAAACGTGAGTGGCATATTCTGGCGTCGCAATCATTATTTGTCAATCTACGTTTTGTTCTTAATAAAATACAAAAATTGTAATAATTGTCATGAAAATGAATGATATTCGTTTTTATCTAAAAAAATAAGGAAAAAGGAAAAATTATATTGAAGAGTATTTTAAGGCTTAAGAAAACTTAAAAAAAAAATTAAAGGAAAAAAATTTAAATAAGTATAAGATGTATCCTATAACTACACTGAGTACTGCAATTAACCGGTTCCTACATTTAATAGTTCTACAACACTAGCACATACGGAAAACAACTAATCGACAATTTACAATCACCCTGCTCAGTTCGCAACAATTAAATCAAGCCAATCTCTCTTCATATGGAATGCTCCTAATAAAGCATAATTAGAATTAGAATTAGGAATTAGAAGACCAGTCAGCAATTATTACTGCATATACATCTAAACACATACTTGAGAACTGTGCTGCAATCTAGACTAAAAATTATTGTTTTTTTTTTTAAATAACTTTTTCCAATAAAATTTATTTTTAGAAAAATTCTGCCTGCTGGTATTTTTTTTTGCAGAAAAATTGTGACATGAAATTTTTACATAAAAAAAAGTGACTGCGAAATTTTTTTTTTAATTAAAAATTATGACTAAAAAAATTTTTTATAGATATAAACTTTTGTATAGAATACAACATGAAATTTATTTATAGTAAAATTGGGACATGAAAGTTTTTATAGAAAAATTGTAACACACATTTTTCTTCGAAAAATTGTTGCATAAACTTTTTTATAGACAAAATTGTGACATGAATTTTTTTTTAAAGAAAAATTGTGACATGAAATTTTTTTTTATAGAAAAATTGTGACATGAAATATGTTTATAGATAAAATGTCACATGAATTTTTTTTATAAAATTATTGTGACATGAAATTTTTTTATGCAAAAATTGTGTCAGGAAATTTTTTATAAAAAAATTGTGTCAGGAAATTTTTTATAGAAATATTATAAATCTTTTATATAAAAAATATGAGTGGTGAAAATGTTTTATAATAATTTTGACTGACAAAGTATTTAAATAGAAAAATTGCGACTGATAAAATGTTTTTATATAAAAAAATATTATAGGATATTTTTTTATAAAAATTATGCAATTTTTTAATGAGGATGAAATTTTTTTGTAGAAAAACTGTGACTGATGAAAAAACATTTCAAAAAAACATATAAAAAATATATCTGAGGAATTTATTTTTATAAAAATTAGGATTTTTATAGAAAAATTATGTCATGAAATTTTTTATAGTAAAATTATGACGGATAAAATTTTCGTAGAAAAATTATTACTACTAAAATTTTTTACAGAAAAATTGTGACATCAATTTTTTTTACTGATTATTTTCGGATTAAGTTTTATGTGGTAAAATTATGATCATTTGTATAGTGTTTTTTTTTTATAAAAATTATGACTGATGAATTATTTTATAGAAAAATTATGACACAATATTTTTTATAGAAACATTTTCTGATAAAATTTTATGTGAAAAAGTTATGACGCATTTGTATAATATTCTTTTCTTCTTGACTGCTGAAATTTTTTTTATAGAAAAATTGGGACTGGTGAATATTTTTAAATACAAAATATGACTGATGAACATCTATATATATATAAAAATGAATGTCTGTCTGTCTGTTTGTTTGTTTGTTTGTGCTTTATAGGAGGCCAAACCCTTGGGCCGATTTTCCTGAAATTTTAACAGCATGTTACTGTGACTCTGGAAGGAATAGCAGGCTATATGAAGCTTTGATTGGACAAAGGGGCGTGGCACCGCCCATATCACCTAAAAATTTAAATCGCCATATTTTGGGCATTTTTTGACCTACGTCGATGATGTTTGGTACATATGGTATTGGCATAATAAGGAATACGTACCAGGAGAAAAGTGTGTGGGACCACGCCCCTTTTTAGGACAATTAAAAATCGTAATATAGTCTTAACTACTAGACCGATTGTCATTAAATTTTTACAATAGAATATTCTTACGAAATAATAAATTCTTTGACTCAGGAATACTTATTGATCAATGATACCAACAGACTATTAACAAAGCTCAAGGTCAATCTCTGCAAGTTTGCGGCTTAAATTTAGCAAATTCATGTTTCTCGCATGCACAGCTTTATGTAGCATGCTCGCGTGTAGGAAAACACATTCGATTTATATGTGTGTGCTCCTGATGGGCAAACTAAAAATATGGTATATCCTAAAGCATTGCAATAATTAAATTAAAATTAGATAAATACATTTTTGTTAATATATAATTACTTTTAATTTTATTTTATAACGTGGGGGGTAGAGAAGCACACCGGGTTCAGCTAGTATTTTATAAAATATACGACTTGTAATATATTTTTAGAAAAAAAATGCAACGGATAAAATTTTATACGGAAAAATTATGACTAATGAATTTTTTTTGTACAAAAATTGGGACTGGATATTTATATAAAAAAATGACCAGTCAAATTTTTTTATAAAAATTGCGACTTGTGAAATACTTTTATAGAAATATTAGAAACATTTTTTTAAAGAAAAATTATGACGGCAATTTGCTATAGAAAAATCATGATTCATTAAATTTTTTATAGGAAAATTATGCCTAATGAAATTTTTTGTTTTTTTTTTGTAATTTTGACTGATGAATTTTTTTTATAACAAAAGCATGACGGGTGTGACAGGTTTTTTCTCATTCAAAATTAAAAAATCTTTTTTAAATCTTGTTTTTACAAAAATTAAATTTTTAGTGAGGTTGAATTTTTTTATTTAATTTGGTTTGGAAATATTGTTTTATTAAAAATAAAAATACAGGGTGTCCTTCGAAAAGGTATACTACTTTTGCCACCTTTTTGGTAAACGTGAACTAGGCACGTTTACCAAATTTATTAACAAATTTATTAACAAGAAACAATGTGCCTACAAAACGCACTATTCATAGTGTAGTGAATGATTTTGAAGAGGGTCTGTGGATGATAGGCCCAAGCATGGACCACCACGTACTATAAGATCGGTTGAAAACATTACTGCTGCTCAAGAAAGTGTTCAAAACAATCCATCAACCTCAATTCTACGTCGTACTCGGGAGCTTGGTTTTCACAGTACAACTTTGGCCACAATTTTGCACAAGGATTTGCAGTCGTTTCCATATAAGGCTCAGTTGACACAGGAGTTTCTTTCACAAGACCATTTACGCTACACCACATACGCCAGTAAAATGTTACAGCTCGTCCATGACAACCCTGATTGTTATAAAAAAATCAGCAACAATCACCTTTGCATCCATTAAAAGTGACAGTCTGGTATGCAATTTTATCAGGAGGAGTCATTGGATCTTACTTGAAAACTTTTTAACGTCACAACTGCATGCTTTGGGCTTGATTAACATGTGATACCCACAAGACGGTGCCACATCGCATACAGCCAGGATGATTACAATGAAAATAAAGCGAGACCTTTTTCCACAACAAGTTATTTTAAGAAATGGTGGGTTTCGATTAGCCTCAATGGTCGCCTGATTTGACTGCTTGGGTTGTCTTTTTGTGGGGATATCTGAAAAGCAAGATTTATGCTAAGAAACCAGAAATGCTTGAGCAACTCAAACAAAATATTCGTGATGAAATTTACGAAATACTGGCTGAAATGGGTGAGAATGGGTGGAATGGAATTTGTTCAAAAAGCCTCGCATTTGTGAGGCTAACAGAGACGGACATTTTTCTAATATTCTAATCCACACATAATTGTCGACATTAAATAAAACATTTATCAATAAAAAACATTATTTAATCAAAAATTATACACAAAGTAGTATACCTTCCAGGCTTACCCCTTGTAAAATATACCAAATAAAGCCAGACTATGGAAATACCCGATTTAGTAATATTTTTATAAGTATGTATATGGAATAGTTAAAAGTAAATATTTTGCTATCCCCGTTGCCGAATTTAACGCTAATCATCATAGAATATGCATAGTTTTTGCTATTTAATGGAAAATAATTTCACCAACTCAACTGAAAACAAAACTTAACAGAATAATTTGTTCTTTAAAAAGTTAAATTTTAATTTTTTGTTATTCTTTTTTTAATTAAACGCTGCAATTAGTTAAAAAATTGTGTATAAAAAAGCAAAGAAAAGAACATATTTTACTTGCAGTTGATCAGCAAAACCATTTTATAATGCGCGAATTTAACTTGTCTTCAAAATAGACAGCAGCTACTCATATTAAAGTTTTTAATACAACTCGCTATCTTCAACAGCCAAGCACCCTTCTTTATTATTATTCAACGCGTTTATATTCCACGCTACAATAGTTACCAGACACTTGAAAATTTTTAACCAAAAGCAGCATGAAAAAGGGTCACTTTAATGTCAGGAGTAGAAGATAAAAAACGAAAATGTATAAAAGAAACAACAATTTCATGATGAGTAGTGGAAGAACATTTTTCTGAAAATACTAAATATATATATTTTCAAATGATACAATCGTTTTTCGTTTTTATTTTCTCGTATTACAACCATCATTAAATACTTGAAATTTTTGTAGAAGTATTTCATTTTGTTGTACCATGTTTTTGAAATGTAACAAAAAAAAAAAAACAACGAAATTGTAGAAAAAAGAAAAATTATAGAAACCATCTATATCCCAGTGTTAAACATGTAAACATCATCATCACCAGAGTCTACCTATTGCGAGGAGAAAAGTAAACTACTTTTCATAAAATTACTCAGTAAGGGTATTCACAGTCCCAATGGTAACGATTATGAGAACCTAAAAGGTGGCACTTTTTTTCGTTTTGCGTTAACGTTTAGCATGCTTTTTAATATATACGAGGGCTGCTATTTATATTTGTGGCCTAAGGATGAAATCACAAGCTTTTAAAGACAAAATCTATTTTATTGTTTTTCAAAATATTCTCCATGAAGATTTATGAACTTTTGCATGCGTTGGAACCAATTTTCAAAGCACTTTTTCCACTCCGATTTAGGTACTTCTAAAACATGGGTTTTGAATGCAGAAACTGCTTCTGCAGGTGTAGGAAACCGTTGTCCACGTAGTTATTTCTTGATGTTCGGAAACAAAAAGAAGTCATTAGGTGCCAAGTCCGGGCTGTACGGTGGATGACCCATCAATTCAATGTTTTGCCCTGTCAAAAATTTCATTGTTTCAGCCGATCGGTGACAGCTCGCATTGTCGTGATGCAGAATGGTGCGTCTTTTCTTTGACTTTTTCCGAAGTTTCTCAAAGACTTCTGGCGAACAAATAGTGGTGTACCATGCCGAATTAACCGTCTTATGTTGCTCTAATGACACAGTCTTCGTTGGGAGTCGAACCCACAACCCCCATATTTACAAGCTAGTACACTACTTACTAGCCTACAGGGGCACCTAATGTAGGGGCACCCATATGTTGCCAACGATCGGGATAGAATGTCTGCTTTGTAGCAGCATGACTTGTGGGCCACATATGCACACATTACACCGGTTTGATTGGGAACCCAAACCTTTGACATCTTGACCATTAAGAGTAACGATTTTATCTTCAGTTTGGTTGCATTAAGTACGATACTGCAACAGTACTCACGTTAGTGATATCCATTTTAAAATGTTAAGTTTCTTTAAGATGCCGTATTTTGTGATTCTCCTATCTGTTGTTGTTGTTGCTGTTATTGTTCTGTTTAAGTTTGGCATTGTTCGTCGTGTTGCCACTTATTTTAAGACGTGTTGTTTTTTTTTTTTTTTGTTTTGTGGACCATGTTTTTGCTTATTTTGTTTATTGTTCTGGGGGATTTTAATGTAGTTTTGTTCTATTTGCTGCTCTTGTAATAACCACCATGAAAAGAACACAAGTTCTTGAAAAATGTTTTCCTATTCTAATATAAAAATGAAACAATATCTATGTACTTTGTATATATTTTTTATTTGTTTGTTCATTGTTTATTTTAAACAGCTTTAAGCATACAAAATTTGTCTTATACTTTTTATAACATAAAGTTTGTTGTTTTGTTTCATAGTAATAAAATTTAAGCGAAATGCCAAACCACTAGCAACATCAACATTATGAACCCAAAACATTTGCAACACCAAAAAAAGCCACATTAAAAAAAAAAAATTATAGTACAACAATAACAAAAACAAGAAGAAAAAAGAAAACACAGTGCTGCATTTAATGGTGGTTAGTTCAAGTTCAATGGCATTTGAATTGGCTACACTTTGTTCTTGTTGTTTAGCACACAGTCAACAATAAAACACCTCAACTGGAAGCCAACTTTCCTAAGGAATTATTGTTGTTTTTTTTTGTTTTAACGAAAACTCTACTTAAATAATCCGCTTTTTGGAAATATCGCAATTTAGACCCGTTTACTTACTGGATTTTTGAATTTTTTCATTTAAATAACATTTTTTTTATGACTTCGATATTTTTAAAAGTGTAAACAATTTTAGTTATTGTTAAAATTATTACTTTAAAACGAATGCTTGGATAACGGCACGGCTTATTTAAATATTTTCCACTGTCTTTAAATTAAATTTAATAGTTGTGTCTACAAAAGCAGCAAGGAAAGGAGAACAAAAAATACAACTTTATAGTTTTAACACAAAAAATTGTAATTTATTTATTCAACAACAAATTTCCGCCTGCATATGCAACAACAACAATAACAACAGCAAAAAAAAAATTAAAAAAGGAAAAAAAAAATGTTTGCTTCCATTCAACCGAAAATGTATGCTACATGTGTTTTAAATAATGCTTGTGGCAGCATATGTGTTTACATATGCTTGCTGAACAACAAAGCTGCAAGTGAGTGGAGTAGTGCACTTGTCATCACCATGTGTCTTCACAGTCAAAACATTAAGCAAAAACAAGAAAAAGAAGAAAAAAAAATGATTTGCAACAGGAGTGCCCAACTAAAACATAATTATTCCTTTCAAATTGGAAAGTTTCGGGTAAAAGCTTTAGGGTAAATTTTATTGGTTATACAAAATAATAATGTCGATTTGAACATTATATGTCATAAATATCACATATGTCTTGTGGCCATAATAGCAAATATTGGTATTTTTGGAGGGTAAATATCTGTCAGCACTTAGGGGTTGACTCCTACACGAGCAATGCCTTGTGCCAGAACTAGGATATTAAGTTATGAGAGAGGAGGAAAGAGGGAGTAGTGTTTATGAACTTTCATTACAGGGAAAATTTGTGTTTTTCAGCAGAACAGTCCGTATGTGGAATAAACTCTCTCCAGAGGTGTCAGGAAAGACTTCTGGAGAGAGTTTATTCCACATACGGACTGTTCTGCTAAAAAAACACAAATTTTCCCTGTAATGCATATTGCGATTCACTGGAAAAACAACTACAAATGGGTGTGCTCTCAACGAAAATTGAGTTAAATGCGAAAACTCGCGAGTAACGGGAACAAGTTCCCTAATTTCATTAGAGCGCTTACCATTCTAGTAACGATAAAACAGTGAAACACATTCCACATTGCTTCGATGCTCTAGAGAAGCAATAGAGATGGATACCCTACTCTCTCAAATGAGCCTCTTGGCCCTCTCCTATACACGGTCGAGCAACTCCAAAATAGATTTTAGGGGGCCGGCCCATACTTGAGAGTTGTATTCTATTTTTGAATGAATATAGGAGGTATAAACTTAAACTTAAAATGGCTATATCTCCGTAAATAAGAGGAATTTCGCAAAAATAAGCATAATTTGGGATCACCTATAAAAATCGATTTTTATATGAAAATTTAACTAAAAACTTAAAATGTGAGTGAAGTATCTCTTACACCGTTTTAGAAAACCGGGTTACTTGAAAGCTTATTTAAAAACTTGAAAAATGTGCTTAGTCCATGGAACATCACATTGAATTTTAATAGCAAGAACATCAAGAGCTTCCAATTCCGTAACACAGGTGCCCCTTGTAGCTTAGTAGGTAGTGTACTAGCTTACAAAACGGGGGTGTGGGTTCGAATCAAAACAAAGATCTTGGTTTTTTCACCACAAATAAAAATTGACTGTCGGTGGGCCTGCTCAGCAATGAAGGCATGGTCACTGGTCACTGTGCTGTCTTATGCGACAGTTAATTTCCGTAACTATCCTTCTACTTTCAACACCTCTCTCATCTCTTTTCTATCCTTTCCTAAAGGCATTGTTGCCTGAAGTGCTACTTCTCTTTAAAAAAAAAAAATTCCGTAACACCTCTATTACCCATAATAGCGGATGCAGCACGATTTCCGAACACAGACCAATGCGTAAGCATGCAACATTGCGTCTTACGGGCATTAAAATCGACTCTATTTACATGGCCCCATTCCGAGATTTTCGCAAGATTGTGCTTGAGCGTATCATACATGTTCCGCGTTTTGGAACTAACCTCCAATTGGTTCGAATGACAAATGGTGCTGTCATCTGCGAAAGAGTTTGAAGAGTTGAAAGAGTTTGACAAGGATGGCGATTTAGAAAAATAAGCAATAGGGTAGGAGAAAGAAGGGAGCTTTGCGGTACCGCTGAATTAATCTTGAACTAATCTGATGAAATTCCCTCTATAACAACTTGTATAGTGTGATTCCTGAGCAAACTAGATGTAAATCTAGAAAAATTATCACCGACACCAAACGCCTTGGAAATATCTAGAGCCACCATCCTACTCTCTTCGAAATACGTGATAATATTTACATCTCTGCCTAGCTGTGAAAGGCATAATCAGCTGGCGGATCATACCACTGTAGATGAAACTCTCTTCAAAATGATGTATGCAGTTGCATCATTGTTGTGATAGGAAAGCCAGCAAGTCGCCCGTAGAGCGCCCCCTACGGAAATTATACTGTTGGTCGCTAAGTAAGCTCTTGAATTCAAGATACCTCACAGGATGAAAGTTAATCATACTTTTCATCTCTTTGGAAAGAGCAGAACAAATTGCTATTGGGCGATAATTTTCAGTGTTGTTAGCCTAAGGCTTTTTAGGGAGCGGCGTTACATTAGCAATCTTTCTACACTTGGGAAATTCGTCGGCTTAATACAATGTGATGAAAAGGGTTGCTAACGGACGCTTTACTGTCGAAGAGTACTGTTTCAAGGCCAATTCTGATGTTGACATCTGCAGAAACCTTTTTAACCACTCGAGCTAGTAAGAATATTTTCGGCATAGCAACGAATAGTCTGTCGAGCTCGGTCAGTGGTTGATTGCAATCAACTCTAAGCGCAAAAAAATCCAGCCAACCAGTTAAGTCAACGCCGAAGCCGAAAATCCATAACTTCAAGCTCATTTTCTGTGTTTGGAAGGATTAAGAGGGTTTTTTGTACTGTTGAAATTGGGTCAGACGATTACAGGAAACCTGTACCGAAGAAAATTCATTTGTTTGAAGAGGGAAATTAACAAAAAATGATTGGAATTTGTCGACTAGACACAAGCCCTTTATCTTCCATCATGACAAAACTCGGTCACATGTTGCCAGATCTGCTCAAAACTATTTGGGAAACGGTGGATGAGAAGTTTTGGGTCATCTTGTAGCTCAGACTTTGCTCTTTTTGACGATTATTTGAAAAATGCTTTATTTTTGTTCAGCTTTTCAAACAGCCAATTTACAAACGTTCGAGGCCATTATAAACGGGTCGGTCGGCTTTAATTCTTAAATGAGTTAAACTTTAAAAGCGTGAAGATGAAACTCTTAAAGCAAAATGTTGCACAAAGTGCTTAGTGATGTCCAACTGCTGCGAACATCGAAGACTTGATGTTCCAGACTCATTCTTAACACTTTGCTGTATAGCGGCAATGGTTGCATCACCACGGCCATTACAAGCGTATTATTTTTAAGCTATTATCAGCAACAATACTGTGAGCCTCGAATTGAGATATTAAATTATACACAGGAGTCTTAGAAGCAGCCTGATTGGGAGGAAAACTACTCAAATTTTACCAAGGGACACAGTGAATTATTCTTTAGTTTGATAGTAAATTTTTTTAGTTAACATTCTTTGCTGAAGAGTGTAGCGTTTCATGGTTAAAATTTCCCAGTTTTTTATTTAATAAATGTTAAAGGCAAGGCAGCTCAATTTCAGATATTAAATTATTTGACAGAGAATTTACTTTCTAACCTCAAATTTGCCCATGCTACACAAACAACTCCCAAAAATAAAGAAACAAAGTGTTGCCATATAAAGAGAGCAGCTCTCTTTTAAATAAAAATGCAAGGCATCTTTATTTCTTTGTTATCCTGTCTAGCTGGCAAGTCTATCGCCATAATTATGTTATAGATTTTTTTAGCTTGTCCCTGTTAAATATCAGATATTTTTTTAAACGCCTACTGACCCTTCTGTGGCTGCTTTTTTATGGTTTAGTGCCCTTAAAAAGCATAAATTATTTAAAATTTTTTATCATTTTTCTTAACATTTTGACTGCATGTGTCTTAATGGAATATGATGAAAATTTATGCTCTTATTTCAAATTATTTTAATTCAATGCACAAACACACACACACACATACACACACATTGACATAAAGAATATTTTAATTAAAAAAAAAAATTTAAATGTAGATTCGAAAATTTTAAATTATCAGTTTAAGAAAAGTTTATTTATTGGTTTCGAATTATATCTTTTGACAGTTATAAATCTAGAAATAATACTAGGAGCAGCATAACCCATATTTATGTATGTTATGTATGTTGCATTCATTTAGCTGTCACATAACAAGCACGCATGTGTCAAATAAATCAAATTTCATATTGTAAAGAATAATTTTCTTTTGAATTGCTGTTATCTTAATCTTAATCAGATAAATAACAGAATAACAGACAGATTCATACTGGGTGGTTTCAATTCTTTTTGTTCTTTTCTTTTGGTGGCCATTTACAATTAGATTTTTATTGTATATTGTTTTCGTTTTGACAATAGAACGAAACACTTGACCTTAACATACTTAAAAAATAGCAAAACTTATTTAATTTTATTTCTACAGGGTGTCCGCCGGGAAGGTATACTACTTTAATTGTTTATAACTTTTTATTAAATGAAAGAAAATTTAATGTGTGGAATACATTATCAGACAAATGTCCGCCTCTGTTAGCCTCACAACTGCGAACCCTTTTACACGCGGCATTTCATTAATTTCATCACAAATATTTGTTTGAGTTACTAAAACGTGGAGCCAATCACCATCACCATTTCTTGAAATAACTTGTGGAAAGAGATCTCCCAGTAATTCCTTTGTAATCCTGTCCGTATATGATGTGACACCGCCTTGTTGATATCACATGTTAATCAAGCCCAAAGCATGCATGTTAAGGCATTAAAAAATTTTCAATCATATCATCATATCACTCCCCAGTTCACATTTACCGTAACGCCGTTTTCATTATCACTTTCAATGATTTCTCCTGATCAAATTGCACACCAGACTGTCACTTTTAATGCATGCAAAGGTGAATGTTAAATAATTTGAGGGTTTCCCATTCCCCAGAACCGACTATTCTGTTTATTCACACATCCTTTCAAATGAAAATGTGCCACATGAAAATCGGTCTTGTCATGGGCGAGCTGTAACATCCTATTAGCATATGTACGGCGGTGTAAATGATCTTGTGGAAAAAACTCTTGTGCCAACTGAATTTTATATGGAAATAAATGAAAATCCTTAGGCAAAATTATGGCCAAAGTTGTTCTTTGAAGATCAAGCTCCTGAGCGTAGCGTCGAATTGAGGTTTATGAATTATTTTGAACACTTTCCTGAGCAACAGTAATGTTTTCAGCAGATCTTGCAATACGTTGTGGCCTATTACGTACGGACCCTCTTTCTTCGAAATCATTCACTACACGATAAATAGTGCGTTTTGTTGGCACATTGTTTCTCCCAAAAACTTCACGTAACTTTCTCATCGTCACGGTAATCGATGATTGATTTTGATAAAATATTTTAACGATTAAAACACGTTGGTTTATCGAATATTTTTCCCTAATAAATTTTTCACAAAAATGGCGGCCAAACAAATTAGTATACCTTCCCGGCAGACACCCTGTATTTAAAGAGGGCGTTCTGTATGATTAGATTTACTTCTGCGCCTGGCCATGAAGCCTTAATCAGATGTTGGACCAAACCACTGCATAATTTGGAACGTAATGCTCGTCCTAGGAAGCCAAAGCTATAATTATATGCAACAGAACTTTATAGTTGCAACTTCGATGATTCCAGAGCAGGGCTGCAAATCATCACTCCTTGCTTAAGAGTTGCAGACTTTCCAACTCCTGTCCAGAACACATGTCTAGCATGCTCACTGGATCTGGGAACATTTCACCAGGTAGGTGTTATTAAAGGTGAAATGAACCCGGCCACCATAGAACCATAAACTGATATGGGGCTGCGAAACCACAACCACCACTATACTCCCATATAGGGGCCAACCTCAATAATCAGCCAGAGAACAGTTAAGTGTCTAAAGAGGCACATTTTTCACATATTGGAAAAATCGAATATAATTTCGAAATCTTGTAGACGACTTAAAAATGTATTTTAGTTCATTTTGGGTATGATTTAACGTCAACCCGCATCAAATTTTTTTTGTGGATTTTGCAATATTTTTTTTTTAAATTTATTTCCAGACCTGTTTAAATACTCGTTTATTTACTTTTTTCTTATTTTTTTATTGCTGTTATTGTTAGAAGTGTCGTATTCCCTTTTAATTTATTTTTATGAGTATTTTATGCCGTTCATTGCTTATTTCATTCTAATGACTTCATTTAATTATTTTCAGTAAAATCAGAGATTATGTTAAACAAGTTAATGTTTGTTTTTAGCAAATGTCAACAAATAAATTATTTGAATAAAATTTATAAAATTAAACACCTTCAAAAGTTTACGCTGTTTAAGATGAAGTCACTAAATTGTTTAATAGATTCTCAAATGCTGACATTAATTAATCAAAAAATTTTTATACGAACAACTCATTTAATTCTCTCCTTGTTACGACAAGGCTGTTAATGTAAAGTTTAAAAAAAATAAATTAATTAATTAAAAATTAAATTTTAAAAAATAACATTCTTAATATATACAAGTTTACTACTGTGAAGTGTTATATGGAGTAAATATTTAGAGAATTAACGGCGTGTACAGCTGCTAAAGAGCTAAGGGTAAAGAGAGATTTAAAAAATGCAACGTTTTATCGCCAAAAAATTTTAGCTCAATTTTTTTTAAAAGAGAGAAGCTGTCTCTTCAGTAAGTTATTCATGAGAACTACTTTCAAATATTTATTTCAGAAGTTTCTGAATGCATTTTTTGCCTACGTGTCAGAAACCTGGATTTAACCCGTAACAATAGCGAAATACTGTTCCTTAACAAACATTTGGGGAAAGATGGTTGAGGAACCTGAAAATCGGTATAACGTAACAAATACCAGTTAAATATGTTAAGGCTAAAAAGGAGGGGGGTTTACTCTAGTTTTTTTTTTATATAAAGAGAAGTAGCACTTCAGGCAACAATGCCTATTTAGTCAAGTACCGTGCTACATTCTTTTAGGAAAGGGATAGAGAAGAGATGAGACAGGTGGTGAAAGTAGAAGAATAGTGGAAAATTAACTGTCAGTGACCAGTGTCCATGCCTTCATCCCTAAGCAGCCCCATCGACAGTCAATTTTTATTTGTAGTGAAAAAACCAAGGCCTTTGTTGGGAATCGAACCCAAAACCCCCAGTCTTGTAAGTTAGTACACTACCTGATAGTCTGCAGGGGCAATTCCACCAAAAATGTGAGAAATAATAATCGAATATGATGTCCGGCAAATGTTTACCTCTAGCAAGTCGCAGATGTTCGCTCTTTTCACAACATTTTTAAGCGCATTTTGCATCAAAGCTGTGCTTATCTAAACACAGCACCGAATTTCATCTTTCAGAGCGTCAATTGTTTGTGGTATGCGCGATAAGATTTATATCTGTACCTAGCCGTGTAAGCCATAATCTGAATAATTCCAGGGCAGGTCTGCAAACTATCACACCTTGCTAAAGAGTTGGAGACTTTCTAACTCCTGTCCAGAACACATGTCAAGCATGCTCACTGGACTGGATCATTCACCATGCGTGTCATTATCAGCGAGATGATCCTGGCCACCATAGAAACCATAGACTGATATGGGGCCGCAAAACCACAACCACCACGATACTCCCATATAGGGGCCAACCTCAATGATCAGCCAGAGAACTATTATAAGTCTAAAGAGACAAATAATGAACTCCGCGGGCCACTGATCCCCGTGGAAATAAAGTGGAGCTTCCAGTCGACCACCTGCCTGTCTTCAGGGGACTGGGCTCCCTTTTTCCCCCAGTTGCACAGATCTAGACAGCTGTTACGTACCGTAAAGACCATAAATGTGCCCCCGGGGGGTGAAAATAAAGTGGAGTTGTCCAAATGGCTCCTGCTAGTCTATTAGGGGATTGGACTCCCTTTTCACCCCGTTGACACATGTAATGACGGTGAGATTCCGTCAAGACATATAAATGTGCCCCCGGGTGGTATTACGTAATAAGATTTACATCTGCGCCTGGCGGTAAGCCGTAATCAGATGGTGGTCAAACCACTGGGAATGAAAAGCAACGTCATTCAGGCTCTAGGAAGCCGAGAACTAATTCTAGCAACAGGTAATTCCTACTTGAAATTTCAGCGGTTCCAAAGCAGGGTTGCAAACCACTACTCCTTGCTGAAGAGTTGGAGACTATCCAACTCCTAGACCAGAACGCATGAATCTTCATACAATTTGAGAACACGACGGCATTCATGCTTACTGGACCTGAACCATTCATTGTGTTCATTGTGAATGATAGGACTCACACAACTCAAACGATGGCCGCGAAACCACAACCACTACGATGCTCCCGAAGGGCCAACCTTAATAATCAGTCAGAGAACAGCTAAAAGGCTAAAAAGACAAATAGCTGAACTCTGGGGCTTTATTGATTCCCGTGGAAATAAAGTGGACTGGGGACTGGGCTCCCTTTACCCCCGGTGACATATGTTATGACGGTGAGATTCCGTAAAGATATATAAATGTGCCCCCGGGGGGGATGTTTGTGGTATAATCATGTAGGCCCGGTTTTTTAAATGGCACGAAAAAAAAATCAGCGGCGTTTAATTACAAGAACGTGGCGTTCAATTGACGTCGCCAAATCGAAAAAATACGCCACCGGGAAATATCTAATGCAATAACTGAGTTGCTTGGCCACTGATCAACGTCAACGTTAGCTAACTGTGGTCACAAAAAAATTGTTATCAGTGGTTCGTATTGCAGAGCATTCATCGTGACAGGGTTTTGTTTGCTTATGCCGTAGTGTTCTTAAATTAAAAAATACTGGCCTGAACAGTGGTTCCAAAATGCTAACTTTTTTTGAAAATCATGGTTCTGTACGAAATACCCGATCTCGAGTTCATATGCGAATTTTGTTTAGCGATGAAGCTTTTGTTTGAATGGAAACGTATTTGGCGTTCTGATAATCCTCAAGTGTTTATTGAGACACCGTTACATTCAGAATAATTGACTGTTTGCTGTGCTTAATGGGCTGGTGGAATTTTTGGCTCGTATGTTTTTAAACACGATGCTGGTTACTACGTTACAGTCAATGGTGACCGCTATAGAGTTATGATTACTGACTTTTTTCTTAATTAATTGAAGAACCGTGCTGCACATGAGCTGTGGTTGCAGCAAGAAATCTATTTTAGCTCGTGCTAAAATAGATTTCTTGAAGGAAACATTTGGTAATCACATAGTTTCATTTTTTGAACCATTAAATTGGCATTTAATATCGTGTGACTTAAATTCGCTAAACAATTTCTTTGGGGAAATGTGAAGTCACTAGTCTACACCGATAAACCTGAAACGTTTGACCACTTGGCAGGCAATATTTACTGCAATGTTGCCAATATACGACCACAAATGTTGGAGAGAGTCATGAAAATGGGACCACCAAAATAGGCTGTATCCAAGCCAGCCGATAGCGTTAATATGCCGGAAGACATATTTAAATAATAATTCAAGAGGATTATTTTTTGATTAAAGTAAATTTGATGTCAATTTAAAAAATTCATTGAATTGGTCCCCAATATCGTGCGTCCTACCTTCGATGGGATATTTTCTGTGAGGCTATGTGAAGCCGCTAGTCTACATCGATAAGCCCGAAATGATCGAACACTTGGAGGACAATATTCGCCCCGTTTGTTGCCGATATACGGACAACAATGTTTCAAAACAGTCAATAAAAATCAGACCTCCAGAATAAACTACCCGCGATCCAGCCGGCGGTAGTTATATGTCAAAAGCCATATTGAAATTATAACGCCGGATGATTATCTTTTTAATAAAGTAAATTTTAAGTCAATGTAAAAAATTCATTGATCGTGCGACTTAACTCCGCTAGACTACTTTCTGTGGGGCTGTATGAAGCCGCTAGTTTACTCCGATAAGCCCAACAAGATTGACCACTAGGAGGACAATATTCGTCCCTTTGTTGCCGATATACGGCCAACGATGTTGCAAAACAGTCAATGAAAATTAGACCTCTAGATTAAACTACCCCCGATCCAGCCGGTGGCGGTCATATGTCAGAAGCCATATTGATATCATAATGCCAGAGGATTATCTTTTGATTAAAGAAAATTTGATGTCAATTTAAAAAATTCTTCTTTGTTTTATGCCATTTAAAATGTCTATACCTCTATAAAAAGCATCCTTTAATGCGATGTGGATTTTAAGATGATGATAAAAATTAAGCCATGTTAAGCCACTGAATACTTAATTCTCCATCATCTTTGTTTTATGTCATTTCAAATTTCTACACCTCTATAAAAAGCACCCTTTAAAGCGATATAGATTTTTAGATGTTGATAAAAATTTACCGGGAAGTAATCTTAAGACATGTGAAGCCATTGAATACTTAATTCTCCATCATCTTTGTTTTTATGCTATTTAACATTTCTATTCCTCTATAAAAAGCACCCTTTAAAGCGATGTGGATTTTAAGATGATGATACAAATTTACAAAAACGGGGAAATAGTCTTAAGACATGTTAAGCCATTGAATACTTAATTCTCCGTCTGACTCCCTCTTAATTAGCAGTGTTGCCGTATTTTTTGAATTTGACGGTTAATCGTGTAGGCCATTTGAAATAGACATTGTTAAAAGACGTTGAATATTTTTTAAGATTTCTTTAAAGTGAACTACAGACAACAGAATGCCATTGAAGGCGGTTATTTAATGAATTAAAAGCAAATATTTTCTTTAATGGTTTTTTCTTAAAAGGCTGAACGAATCTTCTAAAAACCATCGAATAATTTTATCAGTTTTAAGGTGTGTCAAAAAAGTTTTTTTATATTTTTTTAAATTAAATCCAAGTGTATTTTTTTGGCGTTATTTAATGGAGTGTTAAATAGAAGACAACCTTTTTTATTTTTATTTTGATTGATAATTGTTAATTGTTAATATTGTTTGTACAAGAGCTTTAAATAAGAAATCACTTTGAGTTTATTTTTTTATGTGAAAAGGTCATAATATTTGACTATGATTTGATAACGATACATCATGTTGTTCTTTTATTCATTAGCGAATACTAGAAATAAGTTTTAATTGATTTTTGTTGGTGCGTTTAATTGATAAAAAATAAATTTTTCATTGAAGTCATACTGGATTACAAATCATGGTAATTTTTTTTTATTGTTGTATTTAAGTAACCAAATGACATCATAAGAATTCTTTTAAATAAACTTTTTTGTTGGGTTTTCTTTTTTTTTCAAATTTAATCTAAAATCTTCAACTTAAATTTTATGTAGACAAGCCTCTCTCTTTGATTTAATTAAACTTGAGTGGTATGATATTTTACAAGTTTGGTCATGCTTAACCAAACATTAAGCCCCCCATTTAGATAGACTTCCTCTTTAAAAATACAAAACAAATGCATTATTTTAAGAGTCTTTAAAAGTGACTGATGGCAAACTGGTTGGATATTGCAAGTGCGCTGGCTGGTGGTGTAAATAGTTGAAGGTAATCGATCGTAATATGGATGCTAAATTGCTACGAAAGTAAATTTAAAATATTTAAGATGAATTCTTGAAGTCACTAGATTTGCCAAGCATGCCACTGGACGTTCTTATATTAAAAATTAGTATACCCCTCATTCTTCTTCGAATCAAAATCTCAGACTCTCAGTCAGGAAAATGAGGAACAATGTTATCAAGGCAACAATTTTGACTGAAAATATCTAAGGTAAGACATGTTGTGGCCACGCATTCCAGTAATCCCGAACGATATGCCGCCATTCGAACGCTTGCTGTTTCTGGTGCGACTTACTTTCGCAATGACTATCAGCCAAATACAAGGAAAATCGCTGCATTTTAAACGTTTAAGCACCAAATGGAATGCGTGATACGATTTATGTCTGTACCTAGCTGTATAAGCCATAACCAGACAGTGGATAATACCACTGTGGAAGAAATGTAGTGTCACCATCGCCCTAGAAGGCCTTCCGATACGTATATCCTCCAGTCACTCCTAGTTGCAACTTCAAGAGCTCAGAGGAGGCCGCAGCCACTCACTTCTTGCTGAAGAGTTGGAGACTATCCAACACCTGGTATCCAGAACGCATGAAGCTTAACAAAATTTAGGAATACAACCGCAATCATGCTCACTGGAGCTGGACCATTCATTGTGTTCATTGTGAATGATCTGACCCACACAACTCAAACGAGGGCCTCGAAATCACAACCACCACGAAAATTACACCAAGAAAATTACACCGCTATGGGGAATTATCCTTCAAATGGGGAAAGAAATTAAAGTTTAGGGTAAAGTTATGTTATATATTTAATACTAGCAAGCGCGGCGAATTCCGTTTCGCCACCAGATGGCTTCGTTTTTTGTAACATTTCGTTTGGGGATTAAAAGATGGAAGAGGAACAATTTTATTTCATTGCACAACCGTGATTCCCCCCGGGGGCACATTATAGTCTTTTTGGAACCTACTATTCCATTTAGATTTGTGTCTTGCGGGGTAAAAGGGAGCCCAGGCCCCTCAAAGGCTAGTAGGAGTCACCTGGACAATCCACATATTTCCACGGGAAATCAGTTGCCCCAGAGTACACTAATTGCTCTCTTTAGACAATGATGTGCTCTGACTGGTTATTGAGGTTGGCCCCTATATAGGAGTATCGTGGTGGTTGTGGTTTCGGACCCTCGTGAGAGTTTGTGGGTCGGATCATTCAAATTAACACAATGAATGGTTCAGGTTCAGTGAGTATGAATGCTGTCGTGTTCTTGAGAAATAATAGCTTCATGCGTTCTGGACCAGGAGTTGGAAAGTCTCCAACTCCTCAGCAAGGAGTGAGGGCACGGCCTACTCCGGACTTTCTAAATTGCTACTAGGAGTGACTGGAGGATATACGTATCTGAAGGCCTTCTAGGGCGTAGTTGGTGTCCAATCAACTAAGTGGTTTGACCACCATCTGATTATGACCTCGCGGTCGGTGCAGATGTAAATCAAATCACGCATTGCACAACCGTAATGAATTCATTTCGATTACAAAAATGAAGTGGAATTTAGTTGAACTTCTCTAAGTAAAAAATGAAATTGAATCCAAAGTAAATACTGAATCGAAGCGTTATACGTGTCTGCAAATTATCCGTTTCCTTGAAGTGCTCTTAGGTAAACCACATTTTTTGTTTTATGGTCTGACGTTAACACAAACAAAGCGGATGGTTTGCCAACTCCTGAACACGCATCGTATAGCTGCCCATGTGAAAAACAATGATTTTCTAAATTTATCCCGCAAACACTAAGTGATTGGCTTTGCGACTTGTTAATTGTCATTGCGAACGCAAGGCGAACCGGAAATTGCAATCGTTTGAAGTCAAACGGAAGATCAGTCGGAATCATTGGTATTCGAGGAATACATACATTTTCACCTGCGTACTTTCCGTTAATAATGGTTGCCTCAATCAAATTCGGCATAAGTCTTTTCACCGTAAGTCGAGTACCTTTGCAAAGTCGCGGTGGATTCAAATTACGCAATATCATAATAACTGAATCAACTTCGAGTTGCAAGTTATGTGGTGGAAATACTGGTAACTCCAGAGAGTTTAAAAACTCCGTTAGATAATTTACTACTTCATCGGGATTTGTTGTGGAATCAACGGACTTGTATGTCACTAAATCGCCATCGATTTTTAATTGAATAGTGAAATTCAGTGCGTGTACATCATTATTCTTGGGGGCGAGAATTGCTCGTTTCCTTAACCAAGCATAATTCTGATAATTCTCACTAATGTTTGGGAAAACATTTACAATAAGAGCTAATTGAGAGTCTCCAAATTTGGCAAAAGTCGTTGGTAAGAGTAATTAATCCAGCTGTCGCATCAACTGTGACTTTTCCATTTCCAACAGCTAACAATTGTTTGGAATAATTGTGCTGCACTTTGATCATTTTGAAGTTGAACTCTCATATTAGTGGTTAGCGATAATGTTTTTACATTATTCCATAAAGGTGATTCCTTCAGGCAAGCATTCAATTCATCTGCAGGCGTTGCACGGGAAATTACTGGCAACATCTGCCTGAAATCGCCTACCAACAATATCATCAAGCCGGCAAAGATGTTGTTATTTCGCCGAAGATCCTTCTGTGTGCAGTTAAGTGCTTCAAGTGATTTCTTATGTGCCATTGTGCACTCATCCCAAGCAATGAGCTTGCATTGCATCAACAATTTTCCCATTGTACTGGATCGCGAAATATTTCAAGTTGGAGTATCAATTGTGTTTAAATTGAGTGGCAACTTAAGCGCAGAATGTGCAGTACGACCGCCATTTACAAGAGTCGCCGCAATTCCAGATGATGCTAATGCCAAAGCTATGTCACATCTTGATCGAATAGTGGCCAAAATCAATGAAATGACAAATATTTTCCCTGTTCCTTCAGGTGCGTCCAGGAAGAATAGACCACCAGTATTATTGTCCACCTTTTGCATAAATGTTTCGTATATTTCTTTTTGCTGTTCATTTAGCAACGGCACATTATTTCGAACGAATTCCTGCAATGTATGAACATTGTATTGCAGCTCTCGATTTAATTCTTTGTTGAATGCATCGTGCATCGATCGATCATTCCTACATCAATCAGTAGTTTGTTTGCAATAGTCAAGCATTGATCCTTAATCAGAATCAATCCTTCATTGTATATTTTATCGGTTGTTTGCATGTCGGGATTATTCATTCAAATGCGCAAGCGATGCAAGATATCTTCACATATGTCGTCTTTGTATTTGTTCCATAACTGAATTGGTTGTGAAGGGAAACATGTAGTGATGATAATTGCGAACAGCGTTCGTATTTGGCACACATTTGATGAAACAACTGAATCCACAAGTGTTAAATCCCAATGAGAATCGTTCTCCAGCCAATCCAATTGTTTACATGCTTCTCGATATGTTTGGCATTGGTGGCCATTCACAGTTTTCAAATGCGCAAATGATTATGGTGGACAAATAAAAATATTCATCATTTCTAGGATGAACAATATACATGCGACCTTTACTTAAAATGAAACGTACTTATTTTCGTGAGGGATACTCACACACCACGTACTGGTGCCGTTGTTGTACATGCTGTTTATCATTGATGGCGCTGTATGTGAAAAATGATTTTCCCTGTTTTCCTGCTTTTTTCTTGAATTTTTTTTCCTGAATTTTCTTTGCTATAAACCTCACGGAGCCCAGGACCTTTCCAACCAATGCAAAACCGCGCAAATCGGTTCGTGCGCTCTGGAGTTATAGCGTCAGTAAGAAAAACCCGACTTATTTTTATATTATAGATAGAAGATTTTGGTGACGTTTGTAAATCTCGGGAAGTTGTATTGTTACAGTTTCATTTTATTTTGGATGTCTTTAATTCTTTTTTTTTCATGAAAAATTTTTCAACTAAATGAGAGTTATAAAATGCCTTATAAATGCCTTATATTAGATTTTCTGCTTTTGGATCTGCAAGATTTGGTTTAACATTCACAAATATTTATTATAATTTTTTTCAAAATAAAAGGTGAAATCACAAAATATTCAGACTAAACAAAACTCACAAGAAATATTAAAGTTTTATTTGGCAACTTTGTTTCACTAAGTTTAATTTTGGTTTTGATGGGAATAGAGAAATTAAAAATTTTCTTATATAATCTTCATTCTCAGTGCGACAGTTTATACTTCAGAAATGTTGTTTAGTCCAAGTGTACCTGTGCGGGTCTCTGTCACAATTACAAACAGGATTACAAGCAATCCCTGGGTGTTTATTATATAGATTTTACAAATATTTATAGGGTGTTTATATAGGGTGTTTTCTATGCAGGTCCGGAGGTTTGAAATGGAATAAAATAAAAACAATTTTTTAATTTGACCTGAGAAAATCTTTAGGCTTTATAATTTTAATATGACTTCTGACAGGTAGGTTGGCTTGGAGGTATAATTTTCGACAACATTTTGCGGTATATCGGCACAAACGCAACAAATGTTGTCCTTTCAAATGTTGTCCCTTAAACGTATTGTTATCATATTGTTCTAAAAATAGCATTACCAATTAATTGACATGAACCTTTTAATACAAAAATCAAAGCAATTGCTACTTAACACACGTTTCTGCATCACTATTTTCAACTCCTTAATTTTTTGTTTTGAAGATCTCATACGAGAAACGAAAATCTTGTTTGAACTGCAATAACATTTAGTAGCGTCATGCAGTCTTATATTTGATGCAACATTTACAAGATCTTCTTAAGTTTTATGTCTTCTTAATTATGTGTCGAAAGCTTTATGGTCTTCATATAGAAAAAATATTTTTTTTTTTGCATTTTTAAAAGCAACCACCAGCACCGTTCAACCAATGACCACAATTCATATGTTTTGATCTTCAGCCGCCCTGTTAAAGTGTTAGTGCCAATAGAGTCATTAGCTTTTACTGCATTAAAGGCCATTCAAGTGCTGTTTAAACACGATTCACACAAGTTTAGAGTGCAATTTTACCATGGACATTTTTCTTATAATGGCATAAACCGGATTTTTCTCATTAGAGAACTGATTATATTCACTGAATAAATGAATGAGTTATTTGTTGTCTCTTCTTTTAGTTTTTGAAGTTTAATAATGGTAATTACTCTTTTGTTTTCTTTTTGATTGGACATTTTAAATCGTAGTTAAGCTTATTAAATTGTTATTAAGTTATTAAATTATTATTTTATAGCTAAATGATTTGAAAAGTTAGTTAAAGTTCTATTCAATTGCACATAAATTGAATTATTGAAGGTTTCTTGATTTACAAAGTTTTCCTTGTTTGCATTAATGCATTAAAATTTTTATTTATTTTTTATTTTATATTTTACAATAGAAAAAAAAATTCCTTGTTTTATTATCCCAATTAATGCTAATAAAGACTAAAATAAAAATATGGCAACCTAGGAAAATTTTCACTCCTTGTGTAAACATATCTTAAGATTAAATGAAATTTTGCCGCCAGAAGACATCGTCATTTACTCTTAGAAAATCATCTTAGACCTAAAGAGACAGAGAGTTCTAGGGTTCTGAGGAAACTCCAAAAGAAATCTTGAAAGTTATGGTCTACCGTTAGTTGCAATACCGTTAATTCACATTATCGCTGAATGACAGAAGTAAAGGAACCGATTTCGCAGGAACGTGTCTACTATAAAAAAATTATCAACCCAGCAATAACACTTACTTTAAAGTCAGTTCAAACTTTGCTCAAAAGATGTAGGTTATTAAAAAAAGGTACTACGATACAACCGTTATACTCTACGCTGTGCTAGGACAGAATACTTAAGCTTAAAATAACAATTTACCCTTCATGCAATCGAAAAAGGACACCTTTTTATATCTGTTTTGCTTTAAGCATAAAAATAAAAACGCTTATCCAACTATGTTTGATACACTGATTGTATAGGGTTTTTCAATTCTGGCAACACCACCAATATAATAGTTTTGACATTTAGTTTTTTTTAACATATTCGTAGTAGATGCCTTTGGCAATTGTTACAATGAATTCAATTTCGCACGAAAATCGCATTAAAATAATTAAAATCCACTATGAAAATGGTGATGCTGTTACAGTTATGCGTGATATGATTTACATCAGTACCTAGCGTGTGTATGCCATATGATGCGTGAAACCGAGCGCTAATTTCTAGCAACAGGTTATTCCTAGTTGCGATTTCGGAGGTTTCGAAACGCGGTCGCAAACCACCACTCCTTGCTAAAGAGCTGCAGACTATCCAACTACTGGTCCAGAACACATGACATGCATGCTCACTGGATCCAGATCATTCACCCAATGTTCTCAGTAAGGGTGACATGATCCAAGCCCCTTAATCAAAATTCATGAGTGCGGCGAAACCCCAATCACCACGCTGCTTCCCAAGGGCCTGCCTCAATAATCAGACAGAGAACAGCTAAAAAGTTAAAGAACCAATTAGCTGAACTGTGGGTTTTACTGATTCCCGTGAAAATAACTTGGAGCTTCCAGCTGACTCCCTGACAGCCTTCAGGGGACTATGCTTCCGTTTTTCCCCTGTTGACACATGTAATGATGGTGGATTTTCATCAAATCATATCAAAGTGCCCCCGGGGGGAATGCTGTTAAAGTTATTTTTTTTTTTAAATTCGTGATATTTTCGGCTGAGACCGCTATTAAGAATTTGGTCGTTAAATTGGAGTCGACTGGTTCGATACAAAATGTGCGAATACTAAAAAGTGTTCGAACGGATCGTGTTCCTTCTGAGAACGCTGTTAAGAAATTTGAGTCGACAGGCTCGATACAAAATTTGCTAACACCGATACGTATTCGACCGCGTCGTTCAACTAAAAACATGGCACACGTGAGCCACGGTGCTGAAGCAGATCCAAATTTGTCAATTCCTTGACGTTCTCAACAATTGAGGTTATTCAAAACCGCCATGCGGCGAATTTTGCGTAAGGATTTGACTTTAAAGCTTTAGAACGGTCAACTGGTGCCGTAGATTGCCCTAGATTCGCTCAATTCATTTAGGAACAACCGGCTGCTTTTTTGAAAAAATAATTTTTTCAGACGGGCTTCGTCTTGTCACTTGTCAGGATATGCCAACAAGCAAAATTGCCGCATTTGGGCTTCTGAAAATCCTAAAGCTATTATTGAGAAGCCTTTGCATGTTTAACGTGTCACTGTATGATGCACTATGTGGTCTGGAGGCATAGATGGACCGTTTTTTAGTCGAACATAAGAAATGCGGTAACGTTCAAAGGATCACGCTATCGCAAGATGCTAACAACCCAATTTTGACCTATTATTGACGAAGTGGATATCACTGCCGTGTGGTTTCAGCAGGACGCTGCCACATGTCACACAGCCAATGATACGATTAATTTATTGCAAACAAAATTTCCCGATCGCATAATTTCATGAGAACCAGCACACTGGCCGATCGTGTTATTTAACATCGTTGGATTATTTTTTGTGGAGCTATGTTAAGGACGGATTCTATGCGGAGCCAATCGAATCGATTTCAGCCTTAAAATTTAAAATCCGTGATGTGATTAACAAAATAGGACAGACATTTTGCCAAAAAATGCTTAAAAACTTTTATGAAAGAAGCGACATCTGTCAGCGTGGTCATAGTGGACATTTGACAGATATAATTTTACATTAAGTTTTCTCTTTGTAATACAATGAAAATTTGAATCATCTTTTTTATTTTGGTTTAGACAACAAATTTCTTGTTGAAAAACCTTTTCTTAATCAACATCAAGCTGCTTTACAATTTTCATCTCTATCGAACGTCTTTACACAATCGAAAACGCGTTAAAAATTTTTTAAATAAATTGGGAATGAATCGAACATTTTGTTGAGCCAATGTTCGAATGAAATTTGGAACAGTTTGTTTTCATTTTCAAATTTAAAAACTTACATTCCATTCTTTTAAATTCTTGCTATGAGCGTTTGCTTGCTTACTTTATTAAATGTCTGTTTAGCTTACCCGCCAATTAGAGTTTTTTGTGAACTTACCTGAAAAGAAAATGTGAAAATTTAATTATTAATTTATTTTTACAATATTTACAATATTTTATGTTATTTGATATTGTGGTATGTTAACATTTTGCTGGAAATATGTTAAAAAAATTTATTTTCGATATCATAAGCTAAGCCATTTTGTTTGATTAGTGTTTTCATGGGAAACAAATACGTATTGGTTTTCAAACTTTTGAATTCAAAATTTTTGAATCCTTGGGGAAATTTTGGTGATTAGGACGGAAGGTATAGTTTTATTACAAATTAAAAATATTCATTTTATACTCTTTAAAGGTTTTTTTAATAAAACTACTGAATCGAATGAAAATATTATATTTAACCGTTTACGAAATTACAAAAGTGACACCCACGAAAATCATTTGGATTTGTGCCGCCAGTAAATGAAATACTGTTGTCATCCCTTCCGTTAAAATCCGTCGTTACTGGCTGTTTGTTTGGTACAATTGGCGAGCACTCGTTAATTGCACTGGAAATAATACCCCCCGGGGGCACATATATGGTCTTAATGGAGAGCTCCTATGTAGACCTGTGCAACTGGGAAAAAAGGGAGCCCAGTGCCCTGAAGTCAGCAGGGGTACAACTGGGAACTCCACGTTATTTCCACGGGAATCAGTAAGCCCCAGAGTTCCGTTATTTGTCTCTTTAGACATTTAACTGTTCTCTGGCTGGTTATTGAGGTTGGCCCTTTATGGGAGTATCGTGGTGGTTGTGGTTTTGCGGCCCCATATCAGGTCTTTTGTTTAATATGGTGGCCAGGATCATTTCGCCGTTAATGACACGCTAGGGGAATGATCCAGTCCAGTGAGCATGCTAGACATGTGTTCTGGACAGGAGTTGGAAAGTCTCAAACTCTTAAGCAAGGAGTGATGATTTGCAGCCCTGTTCTGGAATCATTAAAGTTACAACTAAGAAAAACCTGTTGCTAGAATTAGTCTTCGGCTTCCTAGGATGAGCATGACGTTCCTATTTATGCATAGTGGTTCGACCACCATCTGATTAAGGCTTCATGGCCAGGCGCAGATGTAAATCTTATCACGTAGTGACTTAATGCCGCTAGATTATTTTTCTGCGGTTATTTGATAACCCAGACTCTTGTGTCAACTAAATCTTATATGGAAAGAAATGCAAATCCTTAAGCAAAATTGTGGCCAAAGTTGTTCCTTGAAGACTAAGCATGGCATCGAATTGAGGTTAATGGATTGTTTGGAACACTTTCTTGAGCAGCAGTTAATTTTTCAGCCGATCTTTTGGTATGTTGTGGACCATGCTTGGGCCTATCACTTATGCAGACCCGCTTTCTTCGAAATCATTCACACTAGACGATAAATAAAGCATTTTGTTGGCATGTTCTTTCTGCCAAAAATTTCACGCAACTCTCTCATCGTCACAGTAATCGATGATTGATTTTGTTAACATTTTTTAACGATTAAAACTCGTTGGTTTGTCGAGTATTTTTCTATAATAAATTTGCCACGTATCCACTTCACGACTGCAAAAATGGCGGCAAAACAAAGTAGTGTACGTTCCCAGCAGACACCCTGTATTAAAAATTCACCAGGAAATTGAATATTAACCAAAATCGTAATCTCTCTATAAAAGCAGCAGTTGTAGTTGTTTTAAAAAAGGCTTTATTTAACTGGGTATGATTTTACGTCAACCTGCGTCAAATTTGGTTTGTGAATATGCCAATGGTTTCGCCTATATGCAATCTTCAGTGTTCTCTCTATTTATTTAACTTTTTTTTAACCTTATGTTGAAATATTGTTATCAACAAGTTAAAAATTCTTTGAACGTTTTTTATCGCTTGAAAATAAATCCTTTAAAATAGTTCCCACAGAAAAATATCTTTAACCTTTTTTTATTTTAGTTATTTTAAATAAAACAAAAGAAATCTCGAAATCTTTAAAAAAAACTTTTATGCCATAAGAAAAAAATGATCCTAAAAAGGAAAAAAAAATACCTTAACACATTTCAACACCTGTTCTCTATCACTGCTTTAGGTAAAACAAACCAAAGCAATCTCTCTCTATCTTAATATTCAATGAAGTGAGTGATTTTTATTTTTATTTTCGTTTTTTTTTTTTGTTTGTTAAAGAGTTTAACCAAGTTTAAAATCAGGTTCCTCTTTTACTATAAAACAAAGAAAATTGTGTATTAAAAACAACAAATTTAAAGCATGAAAAATCTAAAACGTAACAACAAAAACAACTAATAGAAGTGTAGCAACTGCGGTTTATTACAGTTCCTTTTTTGTAAACATTGCGAACAGCGTTGCCAGCATGTTGATTATATTTATTTAAGTTTTGAAGATTATTATTAAAACTTCTATTTGATAATTTTACATTAGAGTTTAAATCTATTCAATGATATTTAAATAGATTTCACAGATCATTTTGCATGTACTGGCAGTATTTTTATTCTTTTGTTTTAATATTTTGCGCAAAAATGAAAAATAGATTTATTAAAATTATTTATATATATATTTTTTTAAGTAATTTATAATAATTCGGAATCATTTTCAATATAAGCAATTTTATTTTTCGTGCTTGATTCCTTTAAATAAATATTTCATGATATTCCCACGAAATATTTATTACAAAAATTTTTATTAAAAAATAAACATTTTATGATATTCTCATAAAACATTTATTCCAATAAAAATAAAAAATATTTGAAATGTATTACTGCGGGGGAAAGCATTCGCACGAGCGCTTTCGATGCGAATGCATCATTCTCAAGCCGTGTTGTGCTTTGTACTGGTGGGTCAGTGTTGGCGTTCAGGCATTTCTGGCGGAGGAAAAATAAACAACATAAAGCTGTATAACTTCATATATGAAACAATCAGCTGTATATTAAATTTTGGTTCTGACTGTATATGACTTGTTTAGATGTTTTCTATGCTTCTACTGGACTAGCTTTTTGGCAACAAAAAGTAATAATTATCAAAAATAAAAAAATACTTTAAAGATTTTTGTAGCCTTTTTTACTATCAAAATGTTACGATTTTCCTTTACAAGTTTCTGGCAACACTGATTTTTAATGCAACATTTATCCATACATGAATGCACACACTCATAAATATCTCTCTCAATTATTGTTATTGGTAAAAACAGAACATTGTTAAGGAATGACTTAAAGGGATTGTTATGATTTTGCTTTTCTATGTTTTTCTTTTTTGGTGTCATCAATCTTGTTGCTGTTTTCTTATTATTATTTTGTAATCTAAACAACAAACTTGTTTAACATGTTTTCATTTCTGTTTTATCCTTCATTTACTACTGCTCTTTTGGGCAAAGATTTATTAAAAACAAATAATAAGAACACAACAACAACAACAACAACACAGAAATGATAGAAACTTTCTGTGCTTGCATTAGTATTTGTTTGATTTTATTTGACCGTTAGAATTTTGTATAGAAATGTAATGATTCTCTTAGGAAATCAAAATATAAAATTGCAATTATAAAAACAACAGAAAAACAAATGAAAAATGTTAGAAATAACGGTTTTAAAGCGGAGCAAGTGCAAAAAAGAAAAGAGAAAAAAAGAGGTTTAATATCGAAAAAGTAATCAAAAACATTGATAAAATAAGTAATTAAAAATTACAAATAAAGAGGTCGCATTTAGGGAGGAGTAGATAGAGAGGTTTCATTGCGCATTTAGGCGAGTAATATTTGAGATGATTAATACGAATATCAATCTAGTGATGAATTGGTTATCAGATGGAGGTCGAAAATATTTCTAGGACATTTTGTATACAGTCTATCGTCATCACCTTTAAAGCTTTACTGAATTTAATTTTTAATTGGATTGGCCGCAAAAGTTAACGAAACGAAAGTGCTCTCTGCACTGTTTTCATTGAATGTTTGTGTCATATACTTGGTAGGGACACAAATATTTTTTTTCTCGGAGCAGAACTCAGGGGATGACCCCTACATATGCAATCCATTGTGCCACAACCAGGAAATTAGGTTATGAGGAGAAGAAAAGAGGGAGTAGTATTTGTGAACATTCAATTTGAACTTTCCTACATTGAAAGTGACAAGAACGACCTCTGGAGAGAGTTTATTCCACGTACGGACTGTTCTGCTAAAAAACGAATTTTCCCTGTAATGCGTAGAGTGATTCTCTGCCCAACCAACCACAAATGGATGCGTTCTCAACGAAAATAGGGTTAAAGTTCCCGAATTTTATTAAAGCACTTAACATTGTAGTAACGATAAAACAGTGAAATATATCTCACATCGCTCTGATGCTCTAGAGAATCCATAGAGTTGGATAACCTACCATCCCCAATAAGCCTCTTGGCCCTCTCCGCGGTCAAGCAACGCCAAAACGCTAGGTGCCCCTGTAGGCTAGTAGGCAGTGTACTAGCTTGTCAGTATGGGGGTTGTGGGGATTCGATTCCAAACGAAAAATAAAAATTTACTGTCGGTGGGACTGCTCAGCGATGAAGGCATAGTCACTGTTTCATCTCTTCTCTATCCCTTTCCTACAGAATGTAGCACGTACTTGACTAAATAGGCATTGTTGTCTGAGTGCTACTTCTCTTAAAAAAAAATAGACATTGGAGCGCCCGCCCATACATGACATTTTTATTTTTGGATGGATAGAGGTGGTATAAATAGTAGGGAGATCGAATGGAGTGAAGTAACTCTTACATCGTTTTAGAAAACCGAGGCACGTGTAAGCTGAAAAATGTGTTCAGTCCATCAAACATCACATAGAATTTTCATGTCAAGAACATCAAAAGCGTCCGATTCCGTATTACCTATATCACCCATAGTAACAGATGCAGCACCATTTCCGAACACAAATGCATGCGTAAGCATAAAACGGGCATTCAAATTGACTTTATCCCATTCGGAGATTGGTGCGTGATCGTGATTGAGCATATCATTCATGTTACGCCTTTGGGAACTCACCTAGTAAAAAATATGAAATAGAGCAGAAGAAGGGACGGAACCTCGCTGAATTAATCTTGATGATGAAATCCAATCTATAACAGTTCGTATAACGCGATTCCTAAGTAAACTCAATATAAATCTATAGAAATTATCACCGACAAAAGCAGCAAGTTTTAACGGAAGTGCATTCTATGCCACACTTTAGCAAACGCCTTGGAAATATCTACAACCACCACCTTACTTTCTCCGAAATGATGTATGGAGTTGCACCATTTTTCCGATAGGAAAGCCAGCAAATCATCCGTAGAGCAACCCTAGGGAAACCATACTGCAACATGTTTTGACAGAAGTGCAACATCAAACGCCTTGGAAATATTTAGAGCGACCACCTTACATTCTCCGAAATACGTGCATCCAGCTGTGTAAGCCATAATCAGATGGTGGATCATTACCACTGTGGATGAATCGTAGCATCATCCTCGCCCTAGAAGGCTTTCAGATACATATATTCTCCGGTCATTCAACTTCAAAAGCCCGAAGCAGGCCGCAGCTTTCACTCCTTGCTGAAGAGTTGGAGACTATCCAACTCCTGGTCCAGAATGCATGAAGTTTAATAAATTTTAAGAACACGACTGCATTCATACTCACTGGAACTGGACCATTCATTGTGAATGATCCAACGCTCAAACTCAAACGAGGGCACTCTCGAAGGGCTGACCTCAATAATAAGTCAGAGAACAACTAAAGGGCTAAAAAGACAAATAGCGGAACTCTGGGGCTTTACTGATTCCCGTGGAAATATAGTGGATTGTGCTGTTGGCTCCTGCTAGCCTATTAGAGGACTGGGCTACCTTTTACCCCCAAAGACACATGTAATGAAGGTGTGCCCCCGGGGGAGAAGGGGACATTCTCCGAAATAATATATGCAGTTGCACCATTTTTCCGACTGGAAAGCTAGCAAATCACCTGTAGAGCGCCTGCTACGGAAACCATACTGTCGGTCGCTAAGTAAGCCCTTGGACTCCAGCTATCTCACAACATGAAAATTAATCATACTTTCCATCACTTTATAAAGTGCAAAAAAAAATTTGCAATTGGGCGGTAATTTTCTAGTTTTTTTTTGGGGATAGGCGTTACCTTAGCTGCCATCCAACACATTGGAAATTCACTGGCATAATACTACATACTGAAAAGGGTTGCTTATGGACGAGTTAAAATTTAAATAATATTTGAACAAATTACAAAAGCTGCCAGATCGTGCCACATTATAACAATTTTGACGTTTTTACTCGCCTATTAAGAAAAATTGTAGTAGTAAGCGGTATGCTAGTATGGAAAATGTTGAAGGGTTTAAGTTTGTAGTAAAGTATATTTTTAAGAACATTCCAGAGCTGAGCAAAAAATGATATATTGTAAAGTAATATGTTATACAGCCTCCAGGCATTTGTTTTATTAAAGCTTAAGTTCCGTTGACGTCTGGAGGCATTGAATTGGCCAGCCAGGGTGGCTAATTTTACACCACGAGACTGTTTTTTGGCTATTTTGGTATTAGTAATGTCAATTTAAAATACAAACGTTATTAAATAGTCACCCTCTTAAAGTTTAATAACCTTTTCATTCGACATGTTTATTAAAAAAAAAATATGTAAAATTGTATGGTAAATTATTAAACCACAATAATGCGTTGTTAACCAAGAAATTTAATTTTGGAAAATATTTAATTTTGTATAAGCGAAGAGGTTAACATTTTTGTTTTTGTTGTTTCTGTTAATATTTTTGTTTTTCTTTTAAACGTCATTAAAATTATGAAAGAAATACAAATTAAATAAATCTTAAATTTATAATAAAACCAACCACAAAACATTTTTATGGCTTCAAAATACAGCCGCTACACAAGAAATACTTTTTTTAAGTTTTGATGAAATGTCAAAGTGGTTATTTTCAAGAGGCCAAAAATAGCATAAATAAAATGAAAAAAGAAACACAGCTGTGCATTATAAGAAGAGCCTTACGACTCTATTTGTCTATTATTTATTTTTTATGTTGAAAATTAAAAAAAAAAATGGCTGTTAAGCCATTTAATGTAAATAAATTATTTTTTAATTGTTTTCAAAGCAATTGCATTTAATTTTTATTTTTTTTCCGTTTTATTGTCTTCAGTTGAGGCACAAATTATATCCATTCGTTTTATGGGAACTCATTAAAGTTAAAAAAACTTAATGGGAATTAAAGCAGTTTTAGTAAGAACGTGCTAAGAATTATGATGAAGCCATAACATTAGTTTTTTTTTATTAGAAATAATAAAAAAATTGAAAATAAAACATTTATTTTTCATTTTGAAAAATGGGTAATAAATTATGAAAAGAAGTAAAAGGTTCTTTTAAAATCCGGACGCTATTTTATTTGCCTCTTTTGAGTCTCTAGCAAACAGTGCAGAGATGGCAACAACATTTTTTTACTGTTTATTTGCTTAAATGTTTTAATTGATTTTAAATGAACTAAAAACAAAACATTTCGATTTTTTGGCATTGAAGGCCCCAACGTTGCCATATGGTTAGAAGACAATGCGGGAAAGTTTGTTTATTTTAAAGTATTTTGAGTTTTCAATGCCAAGTGTATCGGATGTAAATTTTTTTGCTGTGGAAAATTATATACAAAAATTTCAATAAATATAGGGTGTCCATCGGGAAGGTATATTACTTAATTTTGCCGCCATTTTGGTAAACATTAGTCTTGACAGTTCATATCTGACTATCAAGAAGTGGACACGTGGCAAATTTATTATGGAAAAATATTCGATAAACGAACGTGTTTTAATCGTTAAAATATTTTATCAAAATCAATCATCGATTACTGTACGATGAGAGAGTTACGTGAAATTTTTGAGAGAAACAACGTGCCAACAAAACACATTATTTATCGTTTAGTGAATGATTTCGAAGAAAGAGGATCTGTGTAGGTGATAGGCGCAAGCATGGACCACAACGTACTGCAAGGTCGGGTGAAAACATTACTGCTGCTCAAGAAAGTGTTCAAAACAAGCCATCAGCCTCACTTCGACGTCGTGCTCAGGAGCTTGGTCTTTGGCCACAAATGGCATAACAAATTTGTTTCCACATAAGATTCAGTTGACACAAGGGCTTCTTCCACAAGACCATTTACGCCGCCGTACATATTCTAATAGGATGTTACAGCTCGCCTATGAGATAGTGAGAACACTGAAAATGGCAAATGGCCGAAACGGGTTTGTTCACAAACAAAATTTGACGCGGGTTGACGTAAAATCCTACCCAAATCGGCTAAAAACATTACTGCTGGTCAAGAAAATGTTCAAAACAAGCCATCAACCTCAATTCGCCGTCGTACTCAGGAACTTGTTCTACAAAGAACACAATTTTGCTCAAGGAAAATCATTTGTTTCCATATAAGATTTAGTTGATATAAGATTCAGGTGATATAAGTATTGCGGAATCGAAAGCTCTCGATGCTCTTATCATTAAAATTCTGTGTGATATTCGATGGACTAAAAACATTTTTCAAGTTTCTAAAAAAGCTTTCAAGTATTTCGGTTTTCTAAAACGGTGTAAGAGATAGTTCACTCCATCCGATCGCCGTAGTATTTATAGCACCTATATCCATCCAAAGATGAAATACAACCCTCTTGTATGAATTTGCTTCATCGCGTACAGGAGAGGGCCAAACCGATCATTGGGGATAGTAGGGTATCCAACTCTGTTGATTCTCTAGAACATCTACGCAATGTGGGATGTATTTCTTTGTTTTTTCGTTACTATAATGGTGAGTGCTCTAATGAAATAAGGGAACTTGTTTCCGTTACTCCCACATTTTCGCATTTAATTCGATTTTCATTGAGAGCTCATCCATTTGTGGTTGATTGGTTAGTGAATTGCACTTTGGTAATAGACCGCACCAGTTGGAGCTGAGCTGCAAAATACAGAACATGAATGATACGCTCAACCACGCTCTCGCAATAATCTCGGAATTGGGGCATGTAAATGGAGAAGATTTTAATGCCCGTAAGACCCAATGTTGCATTCTCACTCATAGGTCTCTGTTCGGAAATGGTGCTACATCTGTTACTATGGGTGATATAGGTATAACGGAATCGGATGCTCTTCACGTTCTTGATTGATTCGCCAGCGAATCGCACTACGGATTACAAGAAAAATTCGTTTTTTATGCAGAACAGTGCGTATGTAGAATAACTCCCTGCAGAGGTCATTTTCCTGTCAAAATAAAAAAAATCACAAAGGTGCCCCTGTAGGCTAGTAGATAGTGTCTTTATCAGTCTGAGGGTTGTGGGTTCCATTCCCAACAAAGACTTTGGGAGTTTTTTTTCACTACAGAAATAAAAATTGACTGTCGGGGGAGCTGTTCAGTGATGAAGGCATGGTCTTATACGACAGTTAATTTCCGTAACTATCCACCTGTCTCATCTCTTCTCCATCCCTTTCCTAAAGAATGTAGCACGGTACTTGACTAAATAGGCATTTTTGCCTGAAGTGCTACTTCTCTTTTAAAAAGAAGAAAAAAAAGAATTTGAATGTCCACAAACACCACTCCCTCTTTCCGCCACCCTATAACCTGGTTTCCTAGTTCTGGCACAATGCATTACATGTATTGGGGTCATCCCCTGAGTGCTCGACCGAAACAAAAAAAGTCAGTGTGGAAAAGCTGTTTTATTTTATTCAATTCATTTGCTTTTCTTGTGTTGGTTTTTTTTTCTTTATTAAATTATTTTCCATTAAGCTTATTCGAATCTTAAATAAATTTTTCCATTAAAATCATTCGAATTTCACATTATTTTTTTCCTTTAAAATTATTGGAATTTTAAATTATTTTTTATCCATTAAAATTATTCGAATTTTTAATAATTTTTTCCATTAAAATTGTTCGAATTTTAAATAATTTTTTTCCATTAAAATTATTCGAATTTGACATTATTTTTTCCATTAAAATTATTCAAATTTCACGTTATTTTTTTCGATTAAAATTATTCGAATTTTAAATAATTTTTTCCATTAAAATTATTCGAATTTTAAATTATTTTTTTCCATTAAAATTATTCGAATTTTAAATAATTTTTTCCATTAAAATTATTCGAATTTCATATTATTTTTGCATTAAAATTATACCAAACTTAACCGTCGATAAGTACTAAAATATTTAACGTTATTTTCTTGTAAATAACATATAAATATGACATGGATAACATAATTGAATTGAGAAAATAACTAAATACCCAACATAACAACTTTATTAATAAATTTTCTTTTTTATTTGTTATTTAAATACCAAAGTGCAGTCAGTCAGTCAGGCGAATTGATAATAAAACATGCAAAAAAAACTTGTTAGAAAAATGTGTTTGTAAACTTTACGCGCCAAAATAAAAAATGGGAAAGAAACAATGCAAAATTAATTAATAAAACATTTTAATATTTTTTTTTTAAATTTTATTTATGTCTCAAATTAAGCGGTTGTTAAGAATATTTTAAATAATTTATTTTTTTGTAATTTTTTATGAATGAAATTTAAATTTATTTTCTTGTTAAATTATTGCTAATGCAACCCACGGAAATTAATAAGCATAAGCGTAATGTATTTGTTGCTGCTACTACAAACATTTTGTTTGATAGAATGCCGTCTTATTTGCTTGCCATCTATTGAAATGTTAAAAAACCAACTCTCATTCAATCGTACCAAATTCTCTTTTAAGGCTTCGGCTTCAAACAGAAAAGTTGCAAAGGACCTGATTTTTGTTTTTCTCGCAACTTTTCCAGCTTTTATTTTATAACCGACGACAATATAAAATATCACAAAAATATTGTGGAAAAAAAAAACATTTGGAAGAAGAAGACAAAAAAAAAAACAATATTAATGTCAATTTTGTGTTGGAAACTTCAGCAAATCAATGTCAACATTTGAAATAAGTTTCTTACACGCTGCAATTGTTTTGTATTTTCACTACCACATTACGAGGGTTCATTGTAAATGAATTAAAAATTGGGTGGCATCCATCTTTAGGTTTAGTAACTTGAAATGACTTCAGAAAGTTAAAGCTGACGTACAGAAATGCCAGATTTCTTCTATAAATCAAATAACATCACCTAGGGATACCCTTTAATTTAAAAGTAAAAATGTTATGTTTGCTCCTAACCCAGCACTCTTTATACTGACTCTTTGATAAAATTATTATTTATTATTAGACCTAAAACAATTTGTAATTATTAAAAAAATGCTCGATGAGGTTTATAATCGAATAATAAATCCTTTAGAATCATTGGTATACGAGGGCTCAAAACATTTTCTCCTTTGTATTGTCTTTTTATGATTGTTAACCCTTTTTTCACAGTCCGTCTCGCTCCACTGCCCGGTTGCGGTTGATTAATGTTACATACGATGATGACAACTGATTCTACTTTTAACTGAAAACTCTTTGGATTTCGTGATAAGATTTACATCTGCACCTGGCCTTAAGCCTTTATCAGATGGTGGTAAACCCGCTAGGAATGAAAAGCAACGTCATTCACGCCGTAGGAAGCCGAGGACTAATTCTGGCAACAGGTCTTTCCTAGTTGCAATTTCAGCCGTTCCAAAGCAGGGTTGCAAACCACTACTCCTTGCTGAAGAGCTGGAGACTATCCAACTCCTGGTCCAGAACACATGACTAGCATGCTCACTGGATCATTCACCCGTTGGTGCTATTAAAGGCAAGATGATCCTGGCCCACTTAAATTAGTTCATGCTGGAGCCGCAAAACCACAACCACCACGTTACTTCCGAAAGGCCAACCTTAATAATTAGTCAGTGAACAGCTAAAAGTCTAAAGAGACAATTAGCGGAACTCTGGGCTTACTGATTCCCGTGGAAATAACGTGGAGCTTCCAGTTGACACCCTGCTTGCCTTCAAGGGACTGGGCTCCCTTATACCTCCAGCAGCACAAGTCATCTAGATAGTCAAGTATTCCATAAAGACCTTGGCTATTTTTTCACTACAAAAATAATAATTGACTCGGTGAGGCTGCTCAGTGATGAAGGCAAGGTCGCTGGTCACTGTACTGTCTTATACAACAGTTAATTTCCATAAATATCCTTCTACTTTCACCACCTGCCTCATCTCTTCTCTATCCCTTTCCTAAAGAATGTAGCACGGTACTTGACTAAAAAGGCATTGTTGCCTGAAGTGCTACTGCTTTAAAAAAAAAAAACTACTTTCAGATTTTCGTAATCGTCTATCAAAATTTTTGTTTTCACCCTCGTACAATTCTATACAGATTTTTTTCTTGTAGTTGTAGTAAAACAAAGTTGCCATAATTGTAATGTTTGTATATAAAATGTCCAAATGACAGTTTATTTAAACTTCAATGTGATTGTTGTTTACTTTTGTTGTTGTTGTTGGTTGGCAATTTTGCCCACCATTTTCTATTGCTGTTATTAAATTTTGCCATACTAGTTAGTGTTGTTTTGCTGTGATTTTGTTTGTTTTTTTCACGTTTATAGGTGCATCTAATGAATGTGTTTGCAATGTTTGTGGCCTTTTTTGGGGTTTTATTTTATTTTGTTTTATTGCCAGAAATATTATATTAAACAAGCTCACGTTGTAATGAGAAAACGTTAGTTTTTGGAGTTCGATTGTTTGTTTCTGGTTTTTTAATGTTGCCAATTCAAGAAAATATAATGTATAAAACATAGAAACAGCAAAAAAAAAGAAAACTTATATTATTTATGTATTTGTAGAACGTGAGAATTGTTAAGAGTTTAATGACAGGGTGTTTCAAAAAAAGGAGGTTTTTAATTTGGAAAGAGATTAATAATTTGAGGTTAGGAAATAAACTGGCTTAAGCCACAGACTTTTCTTTGACATTAAATTGTTAATCCAGCTTCTGTAGGTTAGTAGGTAGTCCACTTATAAGACTGAGGGTTGTGACTTCGATTCCCAACAAAGACCTTGGTTATTCACTACAAAAATAAAAGTTGACTGTCGGTGGGGCTGCTCAGTGGTGAAGGCATGATCACTGGTACTATACGACAGCTAATTTGCGCAACTATCCTTCTACTTTTACCATCTTTCTCATCTCTTCTCTATCCCTTTCCTAAACAATGTAGCACGGTACTTGACTAAATAGGCATTGTTGTCTGAAGAGCTACTTCTTTTAAAAAAAAATCGAGCTAACATGACAAAACGAATGATGCAGAAGTTCTTGTCCTTAAGCGTTTATTTTCACGTGCAGCTTTCAGAAACGAGCGTCAAAAATCACGTGGTGAAGTGTGTTAAAAATGCCCCGGTGTATCACTCACTGTTGTAGTACTTAAGAGATAGGAACAATTTGCTTCCAGAAGGATCACCTATTTCTTCCCTTCTGAATCGCCAAGTTTTTGTTCGAAAACGCACATTAGTTCGCAAACAGTGTAAGTTCTTAAAATATTGGTTATCTTATTGTAGGATGGTAGATAGGAATTTTTATCTCCAGCGTTATTCAAGCACCTATTATTCCGTTTTGATTTTTGGGACTTCATTTTTCCCCTATGGATTCCGCGCTAAAAGAACTGTTGTGGTTTTGAGTTAAAGAATGAATCAAGCCAATTTCTGATACGCTCTTTTTTGAAGTGAAGCGTATTGCAGTAAAAAATGGTAGTTAGAAGGGGCATGTTCTAGGCTATAAGGCCGGTAAACTTTCCATCCACTGTTTTCCAAAAAGTTTTTGATCGATCGTGCAACATGTGGCCGAGCGTTGTGATGATGAAAGATCGTTTTTCATCGATTGCTCTCTTCAAACGAATCAATTGTCTCCTGCGATTGTCTGACCCGATACCCCCGGGGGGCACATTATAAGTCTTTATGGATACTACAACCATCTAGACTTGTGCCTTTTGGGGTAAAAGGGAGCGCCCAGTCCACTTCAAGGCTAGTAGCAAGTCAACTAGACAATCCACTATATTACAACAGGAATCAGTACGGCCCCAGAGTTCCGCTATTTGTCTCTTTAGGCATTTAGCTGTACTCTGACTGATTATTGAGGTAGGCTCTTCGGGAGTATCGTGGTGGCTGTGTGCTTCGAGGCCCTCGTTTGAGTTTGTGGGTCGGATCATTCACAATGAACACAATGAATGGTTCAGGTCCAGTGAGCATGAATGCCGCCATGTTCTTAATTATAATAAGCTTCATGCGTTCTGGACCAGGAGTTGGATAGTCTCCAACTCTTCAGCAAGGAGTAAAGGCTGCGGCCTGCTTTGGGCTTTTGAAGTTGCAACTAGGAGTGACCGGTGGATATACGTATTCGAAGGCCTTCTAGGGTGAGGACGGCACTACATACCATCCACAGTGGTAATGATCCACCATCTGATTAAGGCCCACTGCCAGGTGCAGATGTAAATCTTATTACGTCATGTCTGACCCGATTTCAGTAGCTCATAATACAAAGCACTCTTTTGATCCCACCAAATATAGAGCATTACTTTGATGTCATGGATATTCGACTATGACGTTGACTTGATTGGTCGATTGTACGTTATATATAACGTTTTGGTCTTGCGTTTATCGTAATGTTAACATTTTTCATCACCAGTAATAATACGAAGAAAAAAATAACTTCTTTTTGTAGCCTTCAAAAATCATTTCCTACATTCAAAATTCCCTTTCAATTCCTTTCGGCTTGAGTTCACATCGGACTCAATTTTCCTTGCTTTTGAATGAAACTTAATACTTTTAAACGTAGGGAGTTGGCTTGTTGTTGTAACTTCCAATGATAATGGAAGTTATTGTTACATTTGACAACAATCATCGCTGGGTAATGCTTCCAATTCATTCCAACACTTTTGAATTGCGCAAACCATCAATTACGTGTTTTTTTTTTGGTGCATTCTGCTAATAATCGATAACCTTCAGCAAGCGCTTTCTTAAATGAAAGAAGGTTATCAGAATTCCCCGCAAAATATCAAAAATGATTTTCCCTGCTTTCCTGCTCTTCTCTTGAAATTGTTCCTGAATTTTCTTCGCTATAAACCTCACGGAGCCCGAGACCTGGAATCGCTTCGTGCGTTCAGGAGTTATTAGCGTCAGGAAGGAAAACCCGACTTATTTTCATATATAAAGATGCTTTCCAAATCGATATAGTTTAAACTCCCTCCCTGAAAAAACCAAAAAAAAAACTATTTGGGAAGTCACCAAAATCCTTTTTCCTACTATTTATACACCCTGTAGCAATAAGTTCACATAAAATAATTGAGATTTTAAACGATTTCTAAATAAAACCTGATGAAATGTCAGCACATCCATCATTAATGGAATGCGCATCATGATGGCATTTTTCAAAAAGTGCTTAAAAAAAATAACAAAAAATAAAAAGAAATAATCCTGGAAAGGAAAAAATTAAAGTAGTAAAAAATTGTATAAAATAGAAAATAAAAACAAAAGAAATTGGGAAAAATGTATAAAAATATATTAACCTGGTTTTCTGTGCTGCGAGCCGCTGACAGGGTTTGTGTGCCATTAACATGCAAACTGGAACTGATTGGCGGACATGATTGTCTTTTGTTTATATCTCTCTTAATGGCCAATTCATACCAGGGTATAATAGGTTTACTTCTCAAGGTTGTTTGACAGCCAATTTTAAAATCCAAAGGATCCATATATTCGGGAGCCAAATTATTTAAATCTTCAACAGCTGCCTCGGCTGAAGAATAAATATTACCCGCTGATTTATTGGGATGTAAATTACTATACAGGTGATGACATTGATTTGAGCCGCCAGGTATATAAAAGGCACCTGCCATTATATTCACCAAAGAACCCAAAGGGGATTCGGTAGTACGATGCAAACTATTGCCCATGCTTTGTACTCTCATATGGCCCAAAGTGTGATAGCGTCTATCGAAAGGATTTTGCAATACTGGCATGGCCGAGGGTACGGCTAAAATTTCATCTTGATCGATGGTGGCTAAACTATGGCTGGTATAAGATCTTTCTAAAATCTCGGCACTTGAACTTCTTTGGGGCGGTGGTAGTGGTGAGCAGGCAGCTTCCAAAGGTATTAAAGAGGGACTGCGGCAAGGTGACTTAGATGGTGATATATAAATCTTTGGTTTGGCATACAGACTTTCTCTTCTGATGGGCGTGGGTGGCGGTTTATGGCTGGGCGACGTTGATGGTCCTCTTAAATAGGTGGGACTTTCACTGTCGCTGCGTTGAAAGGAGGAAGTCATTAATAAAGTTAAAGGCTTTCTGGAATAATCACCCAATGATTGGGTTCTTTTGTAGCCAAGTGAAGCCTTCGAAGGACGTCTTGATTTTGCGGGCGATTGTGAGGAGTGAGAATGTTCGGAAGGCGTTCGTACACTAGAATATTCCTGCATTTCAAATCCTTGTTTATTAAACGGTGAATATTCTCTTTCGGAAGACTCATCATATGAATTACGTATGCCGCTATCCAATCTTCTTTTAGGCGAATCGGGTGCAGTATATAAAAATATTTGCTCTTCATCGGCGGTAGCATAGTCGGGAGTTTTGGGAGTATTGCTGGAGTGTAACGAGTCTAAAGAGAATCTGGAGTCTTTTTTTAAGCTAAGATAATCTGTATTAATGCTGCCCGAACCTGAAGAGCCCACTACACTATCACGACAGCCGGAACCCGAATTAGCGCCTCCTGACGAAGAACTGGCATCGGAAAGAGGACGAAATGTTGAATTTGCTGATGATGAGGCATATAAGGGTTCCATATCCGCTATAATGGGTGTCTTAACCGGTTTGGCTATAGCTCTTGATATATAAATATCTTCGCCAGCATTTGTACAGGGTTGAAATAAGCTTTGTGACATTTTATTATTGCTATCCGAGCGAAATGGCGACGTTTGATTATAATCACTGCGTAGCGATATTGTTCTTTGACGTTCGCCCGCCGGTGTGTTAATGATATATTGCCGTATTGTTATATCGGTCTTGCAGTCAAGAGCATTCTCTTCTTCCTGGGCTGCTTCTAATTCTTTGGCTCTTATTGAAAGTGAACGAGTTAAACCTCTACCTCGTATGGTGGCATAGCCATCATAGAGCGGTGTGGTGGCTGGCGAGGGCCTAGTCGAGGTGGTAGCCGACATATTTAAAGCTTTTTGTATTACCGCCTCCTTACAACTTGTTAACAAATAGCAATTGTCATTGCTGCCAAATTCACTGGCATCATCTTCACCATAAGGATATTGTTGGTAGCTACAACCTTTTCGATAGTCACATTTTTTTATGTTCTTATTTAATTTAAATTTCTCAATTTTCTTTTTTAGCTTCAGTTTTAATTATAATTAATTGCTATAAAAATAACACAAAGAAGAAGTTTAAAATCATATGTCCGCCTTATGTGGCGTTGCGTTGCGAGGCATCGCAAGACAGCTGCGTAAGAGTAATTTAATAGTTCACTTCATAAACTATAAATTAATGGTCTTATGCTGTTGCTGCTGCAGCACTTTGCTGGTGGCGGGAATCATTATTAAACACTTAACTTTTTTTTTTATTTCATATTTATAACTCGAGCATATCAAATTTAATTTTTATAAACTTTGTTTGTTTAAAATGTGTGTTCGATTATTTTGATATCGATTAATTTGTTTAAAAAAAAGACATCTTGTGGCAAATCGCTAAATTAGTTTACTTAAAGTGTAGCCAATTTCATATTTTGATTCATTCAATTTTTTGTTTGGCAACTCGTATTAAAAAATATCAGGAAATAATTAATTTTTTAATTTTTTTCCCCCTTTTATTTTTTTCTAATCTAAAACTATCAATCATCACTCGAAAGTTAATGCATTTTTTCAAGTTTCCATTACAAAACTATTCAGCCAAGAGTTTTTTATATAGAAAAAAAAAAAAAAACAAAAGTGAAAAGCATTGCAAAATATTTCCGTTAAAAAAAAAACAAATACAAACAATTCTTTCTTCTATGCAAATTTATGCTCATATTTTTATATGGATGACTCACTTGCAAATCCAACAACAACAACGACAAATTATCCAGAAAATATTAAAAGGGAGTTCATTCGTATGAAACTCACAAACCAAAAAATATAAAAAAAAATCAACAACTGACAGCAAGGCATTTCAAAACTAACACACACATACATATATACACACATACATACATACACACATACATATGTATATGTATTTAAATATCGAGTTTTTCAATAAGAAAATTGATTTTCAATTATGGCAACACCAACATGATGATAGTTTTGATAATTTAGTTTTTTGACATTAAGTTTTTTGACGTCTTCGTAGTAGATGTATTTGACAATTGTCACCATGAATTCAATTTCTCACGAAAATCGCCTTAAAATAATTAAAATCCATTATGAAAATGGTGGCTGTGGTTCTCTGAAAGTCACATTTCGTAAAATTCGTGATATTTTCCAGCAACATAATCATCCTTCTGAGACCGGTTTTAAGAAATTTGAGTCGACAGGCTCGATACAACATGTTCGAATACCAATGCGTGTTCGAAATGTGCGTTCAATTGAAGCAGATTCAAATTTGTTAATTCTGGATAGTCAACAGGTGGATAGTCTCCAACTATTCAGCAAGGAGGAGTGGTTTGCAACCCTACTTTGGAACCACTGAAATGGCAACTGGGAATGATCTGTTACTAGTATTAATCCTCGGCTTCCTAAAGCGCGAATGACGTTGCTTTTCATGCACAGTAGTTTGACCACCTTCTGATTAGAGCTCCCGGCCAGGCGCAGATGTAAATATTATCACGTAATGCCCAAGACTGTAAGATTTTTGTTACGTATGTTACGTTATATTGTTCCAAAAATAGTTGACAACGAGTTATCGAAAACCACAACATGGCGAATTTTTCATAGGAATTTGACTTTACAGCCTTACAAGGTTCAACTGGTGCAGGAATTGTAGCCGACCAACCATTCCCATCGCCATAGATTCGCTTAATACATGCAGGAACATGCATTTTCCGGCAAAGCCCATTTTCAATAAGTAAAATTGCCGCATTTGGGCATCTAAAAATCCTAGAGTGATTATTAAGAAGCCTTTGCATGCCCAACATGTCACTGTACGGCGGGCTATGGGGCTTAAAGGCGTGCTTAGGCCGTTTTTTTTTTCAAAGATGAGGCTGGAAATGCGGTAACGGTCAATGGATATCGCTATAGCGAGATGTTAACCACTCCATTTTGGTCCATTATTGACGATGTGGATATCACTAACATAAGGTTTCAACAGGACGGCGCCACATATCACTCAGCCAATGAAACGATCAATTTATTACAAACCAAATTCCCGATCTTAAAATTTCACGCCAATCAGCAGTTAAGTGGTCAGCCAGATCGTGCGATTTAACACCACTGGATTATTTTTTGTGGGGATATGTTAAGGACAGTGTATATGGGGAGGTAATCGAACCGATTTTAGACTTAAAGCTCACAATCCGTGATTTGGGGAATAAAATAGGTCCTATTTTGCCAAAAAGTGATTAAAAATTTTGATGAAAGAAGCGACATCTATCAGCATGGTCGTGATATCATTTTTCAGATATCATTTTTCATTCATAATTGTCAAACTTTTCTCTTTTTTTTTTAAACAGAAGTAGCACTTCAGGCAACAATGCGTATTTAGTCAAGTACCGTGCTACATTCTTTAGGAAAGCGATAGAGAAGAGATGAGACAGGTGGTGAAAGTAGAAAGATAGTTATGGAAATTAACTGTCGTATAAGACAGCAACCAGTGACCATGCCTTCATCACTGAGCAGCCCCAACGGCAGTCAATTTTTATTTTCGTAATTAAAAAAAAAACAAGGTCTTCGTTGGGAATCGAACCCACAACCCCCAGACTGACAAGCTAGTACACTACGTACTAGCCTACAGGGGCACCCATAATACCAAAAAAAAAATACAATAAACAATTTTCAAGCATTTTAAACTAAATTTTTTTTGTTTTATTTTCTTTTAGAAAACAAAGTTCTTGTTGAAAACCCCGATATATATGTGAGTGAGTGTATTTAAAATAATCAAGCGAAATTAACTGTAAGAATTGCATGAAATTGAAAAAAAACCAAACAAAAAATGACTAAGAAAATATAAACAAGCTTGAGCATAAAAAAGAGTTGCCAACAAAAAATTTCTAACTTAAAAAATATGTGAAAAAAAACAAGACTAAATTAAAAGAAAAAAATTAACAAAGTAAAACATTTTTCCGCTTATTGATTGGGGATTCAATTCTTAACCTCTGCATCATTCGTTACGTTACGTCAAGTTGGCTGTAAAATTAATTCAATGGCAATTCTTTTGTTCTCATTTTAGAACTATCAATTTTTTTATATGGAATATTACAACTGCCCAAGATTGATGGGCCTCCACGGTTGCCTATATGTAAAGTAAGGAGTATGCAAACCAACCAGAAACGCTTGAGCAACTCAAAGAAAATATTCGTGATGAAATGAGTGAAATACCGCTTGAAATGTGAGAGAATGTAATGAAAAATGTGCTCAGAAGGTCTCGCATTTGTGAGGCTAACAGAGGCGGACATTTATCTGATATGGTATTCTATACATAATTGCCAATATTAAATAAAACATTTAGACAATACAAGATCCATTCTCTTTCATTTAATCAAAAATTATAAACAAACAAATTAGAATACCTTTCCGGCGGACACCGTGTCTATTGCTTGGTGGGTGGGAAATTTTGAGGTTAGAAAGTAAATTGCCTTAAAAAACACACTTCTTTTTGACACCTTCAATTTGATTGATATCAGTGTAAAGTAGAAATATAGGAACTAATAATGGAGTATGATGTCAGGCAAATGTACGGCTCTTGCAGGTCAGCAGACGTCCTTTTTTTAAAAAAAATTTTGGAACACATTTTGCAGGAAAACTTCGCTTACTGACGAGAATTTTATCTTTCAGAGCGTTGGAATTTTGTGAGCTGTTCACGTAAAATTGACTTCACGGCAAATTGACTTCGTCAAATCGAGAAATTATGCAACCGAGAAATTAAGAATGTTTAAAATTTAAAAATGTTTTTTGCAAAAGAGGAGCAAAATCCATTGGGACTTGAAGAGAATTAAATTTGTCTAAAAACATTTTCATAAAGGAGTTGCAGCTACCCGGTTAATAATTTTAAAGGACACTATAATTAAAATAAATTTAGTATGTGGAAGACTAAAGCAAACCTCTTGGCGCAAGGGGCTGCTTAAGCCAAAACTGTTGCTCGATACTGTCTTAGTTGGCAAGAAATTGATTAAAAATTATTTGTTAAAATTTCCTAGTGACAATTGTAACTCCAACAAATGTTTATTTTATTTTTTTTTATCTAATCAAAACAATTACTTTCAATTTCCATTGCGCATTACAAAACAGCAACTAAATTCCGCCACTGTTCACTATTCCAGTCTTTGGATGGATGTAACTATTTATTAATGGTTTTAAATTGCCTTAACTAGGCTACCACTCATAAAATGCTCATTTTATTAAAACAAAACAATGCATAATCAAACAAAAAAAAAGCTTTAAATTAACAAAAAAAAAAAAACAACAACAGCAACAATAACACACCACAAGACAAACTTCAGGAAATATTTTTCTAACAAAGAAAAAAAATCTACATAAAAATGACTGGACGGGACTGTCGCACTGTCATGTCAGTTACCGAGTCTATTTTATTTATACAAAACTTACTAATAAACTAGCATATTTAATAGAACAACAACAACAATAACAATAAGAATAATGACAAGAAATACTTATAATAAAGTATATATGACATTTTTCTTATTGTCTGATTTTAATTTATTTTATTTTTTTTTATTTTTTATTTTATCTGTTGCAATTCTATCTTGTATTCATACTTGGCTGACATCTTGTATATCTTTTGGCCTTTTTCTGTTTATTAGATATTATTTAGGTTTTTTTTTGTTTAAATTAATGTCTTTTCCATTAATTCTTATGTGCTGTACAAATACATTATGTACGAGGTGTGTGCTAAAAATTTATGTGTGTAGAAGGTCTTGATTTGTAAAGCTAAACAATGTTTTACTTGCTTCTCTTTGTATCATCTGAAAACAAAATGCAATAGAGAGAGAGAGAGAGAGAACAGATTCGGTTAGTAATGAGATAAAGTGAAAGAGAGAAAAATGAGAGCAGATTCTAATAGGCAGAATCATGATAATATAGCTGCCCACCATTACCTATAATGATCTGATTAGCATTGTTTTGAAAGAAGTACAGACAAATCTTTCCACCAGCCCATAGGCACGTTGCTACAACATATACTTGAGGATTATTATCACTTTACGTACGGCAGCTTTGTTTATTGACGTATGTCTTAAAGGAAAAGTGAGCTTCATTGCTAAACAAAATTTGCAAACTTGCAACGGTAATCTTGTTTTCGATCCAATTTGCATAATTTGGAAGGGTGGTTCAGGTCTCAGTGTATTCATACTGAAATGTCACACCAAAAAATCACAAAAATTTAGGCAGCTGACATAATAGTCGCCCCGGTTTAAAGAGTGTTGCCAATTTAAAGTTCTTAATCTTTATAGAAAGATATCCGATATTGAGTAAAATTTTTTCAACTAAATGAGAGTTATAAAATGTTTTATGCAAAATATTTAACTTTTTTTTTAAATTTATTTTCTGTTATATTTTTTCCAATCCTATGAGGAGTTGCATTGGACTTCGGAAATAGTATTTATTTGTTTTTGTTTGAGTATTTCAAACAAACTTTACAAAAAGTTTGTAAGACAATTTTTTTTTAAAATAAAGGGTTCGCCAAGTAACTTTTTTGTTTGTTTTAAATGCTATAAACAAAACTACTCAATAATTTCTCAAATTTCTTTTTTTTTATTTGAAAGTACAAGCCTTCCGGTTGATAATGGAAAATAATTTCATTCAAATGGCTGCCTTGGCTGGCCATGCAGTAGCCTACACGATCGGTTCCATTTTTAAGAACAATCGACAATTATGTGCAGCTGTATTTCACCAATGGCTTCACGAATATTATCCTTTAAAGCGTCAATTATCTCTGGCTTCTCGGCGTAACACTTATTTTTGACAGCACCCCACAAATAATACTTTAATGGGGTCAAATCGCAGCTCCGAGGTGGCCAAACGGCATCAGCTCTGCGGCTGATAATGCGATCTTCAGAAATAGGCCGCAAAATATTGAGTGTAGCTTTGGCTGTGTGGCACGTAGCGCCGCCCTTGTTGAAACCAAATGTTGCCAATATCCTCCTCTTTAATTTTTGTGTACAAAAATTCGTTCTATATGGCCCGATAACGATCGCCATTGACTGTAACGGCCACTTCTTGTTCATTTTCGAAGAAAAATGGCCCAATTATGCGTCTGGACCAAAATCCGCACCAAACACTGACTCGTTTTGGGTGCGTTGGCTTTGCAATGTATGCGTGCGGGTTTTCAGTAACCCAAATGCGACAATTTGGCTTGTTTACATACCCGCCAAGATCAAAATGAGCTTCATCTGAAAAGATGATTTTTTTTTGCAAAATCGGCATCTTCTGTAAGTCGAAGCGAAAACGCATTGGATGGTCACTTGGCTTCCTCTTCTGAAGCAATTGGACTTTGTATGGCGTCATGCCATGCTCTTTATGTAAAATTCGTCTCAATGATGTCTCTGAAATGTTCAATTGTTGAGAACGATGGTGAATTGATGTTGATGGCGCTTCACGGAGACTTTCTGCCACAGCAGCAATATGCTGGGGTGTACGCACTGCTTTTGGATTTTCACGCTTTGGTTTAGCGATGAGGATGCCAGTTTCTTTTACTGTTTTCACCAGAAAATAAACATACGGAGCTGATGGTGCTTCTCTTCTTCCAACGTCCGTACGCAATTTTCGCACACATTCTGCAGCATTACCGTGATTTTCAAAGTAATGGCTGGCAATATTTCCCAGCGTTGTTTAAGCGTATACACAACCATATTCGTTTAGCGGAAGGATAAAACTAATTATCTGTCGAATCAAACATGAGCTAAGCGTTACCATTCACGAAATAAGCACTAGTTGAAAAAAAAACGTTAGATGGCGGACCCTTTAAATTTTTATAAAGTTTTTTTTTTTTTGGAATTAAATTTAATCAAATAATTATTTTTTTAAGTCCTTTTGCATGATCTTGAAACTGCATACAATTTTCAACTACAGACTTCATGCTGTTGCTAAATTAAAGAAGGTTGGCAATATGATAATTTCTGATTGTGCTGCTCAATAAACCGACTAGACATCAATTTAAATAGCAACAAAAATATATTTGCATAATAAACATATTTGCTTTTATTTATTTAAATTAACTTAAAGGAAATTCCTAATTGTTAGTTAAAACGAGTTAAAAAGAATAACACTTTAATAAACAAACCATCAAATTAAAACTGTAAATCACAGAGTTGTATTTTACCATATCTTTCAATGAATTTTATAATTAAAGCTCTTTTTTTATGCAAATTTTTATATGATTTTGTGCAATTAATTTATTATTGAAGGAATACGTCAGCAGTGGAACAACAAAAAAAAAACATAAAATCAATTAAAGTTATTAATAAAAATAAAACAAGTTTGTTGGTTTAATTAACAATACAAAACCGCTCAATCACCTTAGAAACACAATACAATTTTAAATATTTTAATTCGACTGCATAGCGAATGGGGTTCTATTTTGTTTAAAAAATTTTGTTTAACATTAAATTGTTAAATAATTTTAATAAAAAAAATATTAAAAAGAGGGTGTTTAATTGCCTTAAGACAGAACAAAGCAAATTTAATGTCTATTGTTATCAATAAAAATATACAAAATATCTCAACATGTTTTTATAAACAAAAGCAAAGCAACATGTTGTGTTGAGAAGTTTGACAGAAACTTGTTTGAAAGTAGACTTAAAATTTTATAATTTTTTTTTGTTAAATTGGAAGGCAAATAAACTAATTTACCTCATTGTAAATTTGTAGCATTTTTTACGTTACGTTTTGTTAAGGTTCTTATTAATGACTTCAAACATTCCACTTTGTGAACCAACGAAATAAAAGAAATAATTTTGAGTATATGGTTCCGGTACCGTGAAATAACTACCAAATCAAATAACCCACAATACAAATTTTATTTGCACCCGGGCACTGTTTAACTGCTTTAACCCCTGAGGTGTAACAGGTAACTCCCGATGAAAGAGGTCCTTAACTTTGCTATCATACCATATATCAAAGATATATTTTTATTTTTGTAGTGAAAAAAAAACAGCCAAGGTTTTTGCTGGGAATCGAACCCACAACCCCCACTCTTATAAGCTAGTACACTACCTACTAGCCTACAGGGACACCTCACTATGAAATAACTCCCAATTTGTATGGGATTTTTGAATTGTGTGTTGGGAGTTATTTAATTTTTTTTGGGAATTATTTCACGGTACCCATGGTTGGACTCGTTGGCAAAAAAATTTTAAATTGTGTACGCGCCATCTGCTTATTATGAGACAAAATTATTTCCTAAGGTCACCATTTTCTTGTGTACAGGGTGTCGGTCGGAAAGCTTTACTACTTTGTTTTGCCGCCATTTTGCTAGATATTAGTCTTAACAGTTCATATTTGCCAGTCGTGAGGTAGACACGTAGCAAATTTATTATGGAAAATTATTCGATAGAACTAACGTGTTTTAATCGTTAAAACATTTTATTAAAATCACTCATCGATTGCTGTAACGATGAGAAAGTTACGTGAAATTTTGGAGATAAATAACCTGCCAACAAAACACACTATTTACCATGTAGGGCATGATTGCGAAGAAATAGGGTCTGTAGGTGATAGGCCCAAGCATGAACCACAGCGTACTAAAAGTTTGGCTGAAAACATTACTGCTGCTCAAGAAAGTGTTCAAAACCATCCATTATTCTCAATTCAACGGCGTACTCAAGAGCTTGGTCTTCAAAGAATAACTTTGGTAACAATTTTACAAAAGGATTATTATTTGTTTCCATGTAAGATTCAGTCGATACAAGAGCTTCTTCCATGAGACCATTTACGCCGCCGTACATCTGCCAATAGGATGGTTTACAGCTCGCCCATAACAACCCTGATTTTCATAAAAAAACTATAATGAGCGACGAGGCACATTTTCATTTGAATGGATACGTGAATAAACAGAATAGTCGATTGTGAGGAATGTGGAACCCTTAAATAATTCAACAGTCACCTTTGCATCCGTTAAAAGTCTTGATGCAATTTGGCCAGAAATCATTTAACCCTACTTCTTTGAAAATGAAAACGGCGTAACGGTAACTGTGTATGGGGAGCGATATCTTGATATAATTGAAATCTTTTTAACGCCACAACTGCATGCTTTGGGCTTGATTAACATGTGATACCACAGTGCCACATCGCATACAACCAGGATTACAACGGAATTACTGCGAGACCTTCTTCCACAACAAGTTGTTTTAAGGAATGGTGATGTTGATTGGCCTTGATTTGGCTGCTCCGGAGTTCTTTTTGTGGGAATATCTGAAAATACCTATATCACCCATAGTAACAGGTGCAGCACTATCGCCTATGCATAAGCACGCCTCATTGCATCTTACGGTCATTAAAATCGACTCTATTTGCAGGACCCCTTTCCGAGAAAGCCGCGAGATCGTGATTGAGTATATCATACATGTTCCGGCTTTTGGAACTCACCTCCAACTTGTTCGGTCTATTTCCAAATTAATACGTACGACGAATGGTGTTGTCATCTAAGAAACAGGTTAAAGGTTTCAAAGTTTGACATAGAAGGTGATTTAGAAAAATAAGAAATAGGGTAAGAGAAAGAATTTAACCTTGCCGTACTCCAGAATTAATCTTGAACCCCGTTCTAATGAATTCCCATCTATAACAACTCGTATAGTGCCATTCCTAACAAACCACAATATAAATCTAAAGAAATTATCACCGAAACCAAAAGCAGCAAGTTTTGACAGAAGTGCATGATGCCACATTCTATCAAACGCCTGGGAAATATCTAGAGCCGCCACCTTACACTCTTCGAAATCCGTGGTACGATTTACGTCGGTACCTAGCGTCGGTGGGATAACCACTGGGGCGATATGATGCATACGCCCGCCCCCTAGGAAACCGAAGACTAATTCTGGCAACAGGTCACTCCTAGTTGCAATTTTGGAGGTGTCGGCAAACCTTCGTTTAAGCATTTTACTTTGCTTCGAATATAAAATGGTGGACATAAAATTTAAAATAAAAGATTTTTTGCTATTAAAGACAGATATGTTGCTTAGGAACATTGAAGTTCAAAGTTTTACCTACAAAGAGATGTTTAAAACATTTTAAAAATGTTGCTCAACAATGTTGCTTTAAATATCTTCTCTTATAAGGGATGGGCAAATTAAAGGTTAGGATGTAAATTAGCTTCCAGCATGCACTATTTTTGAACGACCTTAGTTTTATTGACTCAGGTGAAAAGCAGAAGTATGGAAATTAATAATGAAATATGACATCAGACAAATGTCCACTTCTAGTTCGTCGGCAGATGTCCGTTCTGATAAAAAAAAAATTTAAATACATTATGTAGCGACGTGTTGTTGAAACCAAAGATCACTGATGCGTGATAAGATTTACTTCGGTACCTAGCGTGTGTATGCCATAACTCGAAGGTATTCAAACCTGTTTTGCGATATGATGTGTGCGCCGCGTCCTGGAAGGCCGAAGAATAGTTACTAGCAATAGGTTATTCCTAGTTGCGATTTTGGAGGTTTCAAAGCGTGTTCGCCAACCTCCACTCCTTACTGAAGAGTTGTAGTGTATCCAACTCCTGGTCAAGAATACATGACAAGCATGCTCCCTGGATCTGGATCATTCACCCAATTTTCTCGGTAAAGGTGAAATGACCCTGGCTCCTTAATCAAATTCATGAGGGCCGCAAAACTATAATCACCACGTTACTCCCGAAAGCCCAACCTTAATAATCACACAGACAACAGTTAAAAGGCTAAAAAACCACAAAGCTGAACTCTGGGGCTTATTGATTCCTGTGGAAATAGCATAGAGCTTCCAGTTGACTCCCTCCTAGCCTTCAGGTGTTACATGTAATGACTGTGAAATTCCATCAAGACTTATAAATATGCCTCCGGAGGGGACTCTCTTAGAAGTTTTCGTGATAAGATTTACATCTGTACCTGGCTGTAAGCCTTAATCAGATGGTGGTCAAACCACTAGGAATCAAAAGCAACGTCATTTACGCCCTAGGAAGCCGAGGACTAACTCTAGCAACAGTTCTTTCCTAGTTGCAATTTCAGCGGTTCCAAAGCAGGGTTGCAAATCACTACTCCTTGCTGAAGAGCTGGAGACTATCCAACTCCTGGTCCAGAACACATAACAAGCATGCTTACTGGATTGGGATCATTGACCCGTTGGTGTTATTAAAGGCGTGATGATCCTGGCCCTCACAATCCTGCGAGGGCCGCAAAGCTACAACCACCACGGTACTCCCGAAGGGCCAACCTCAATAATCAGTCAGAGAAACAGCTAAAAGTCTAAAGAGACAATTAGCGCAACTCTGGGACTTTCCTGATTCCCGTAGAAATAACGTGGAGCTTCCAGTTGACTACCTCCTAGCCTTCCCTTTTTCCCTCGGTGTTACATGTAATGATGGTGAAATTCCTTCGAGACATATAAATGTGCCTGCGGGAGACTCTCTCCGAAATGATGTATGAAGTTGCACCATTATTTTCATAGGAAAGCCAGCAAGTCGCTCGTAGAGCGCACCCTACGGAAACCATACTGTTGGTCGCTAAGTAAGCTGTTGGACTTCAGGTACCTTACAAGATGAAAATTAATCATACTTTCCATCACTTTGGAAAATTAGAACAAGTTCCAATTGGATGGTAATTTTCAGGGTTGTTAGCCTCACCCTTTTTGGGGAATCGAGGTTACATTAGCAACCTTCCAACACTTTGGAAATACGCCGGCATGATACAACGTGCTGAAAGGGGCTGCCAATGAAAGCGCTAACGTTGAACGGCACTGTTTCAAGACCAGTGCTGGAATCCCAATCCGGCCCAGGAGACTTGTGCATGTTGGGGTGGCTTAGCAGTGAGGGATTTCTGAATATTTTTATTTTGCAGTTAAAATTAAAAAATTACATGGAATCATGTCTGTTGTTGACTCTTGATTTCTGATTTTATTGTTTTAAAAACTTTCAATTAAATACACTTCAGCTTTAAGAAGACTTCAGAAATTACGAAGGAATTGAAAAAGGGGGAAAAGCAATCAAAACCCCCTTTCCATCTTTTGTATTATTTCACTCACACAAACAAACACAAATACATGTACGAGCGAGTGAATATTTAGCTTTGCAAGTGGTGCTGCATTTTAAATTAAAACATAAATGATTTTTTTTTCTTTTAATTATGATTCCCTCTTTACAGTGCTGGATCTGCAGTTTTTTTTCACAGATTAAAAATAAATAAAAAAAATCAGCCAACACTGTGTTGTGCATAAAATATTAATAACGACAACTTTAGCAAAATTCAAGGAATTATTTATTGAAAGAAAAAAAATTAATGTGCATTAAAATTCTTAACAAATGATTCCGAAATTAAAAAAATAATCACACAAAAAACTCGCTGTATCTCCCTCTCGCTCTCTCTCTTTCTCTCGCTACTTTTAATTCACCAAATCAAGACTGATGACTAATTAAATGTAAAAATCAATCTAAGAATTGTTGCAACCAAAGTTCAGGGTTATTTACATTGACATCATTTAAGATTACAACAAAAGAAAAAAAAACTTTTCAATTATATTTTTAGAACCAGCACAGAGTAATAAAAAGATTTTGTGAAGAAGTAATTTGAGAACGATTTGATATATAATTTTTTCATATTTTCAATGATACAATAATTTAATTTCAAAACTTAAGAAAAAGACGAAAAAAACTTAATTTCAATGTTTAAGTTAAAAAAAAAAAACAGCCCATAACAAAATTTACAACCGGTTTTTTTTTTGTTATTTTAAACCACTGATAATTCAATTTTAATATTTCAAAAATTATTTCATTAAAAATCCATTATCTTTTTTTTACAAAAAAAAGAAGCTGACCTTATGTATCAAGTTAACAAATTTAATAACTGAGAGGAATTTTTACAAATTCTTGATTTAGAGATTTAATTTTTACCTAATTTCTATTCTTGACATTGGGTAAATAATTAATATGCCCTAAAATTTAAATACCTTAAACATTTTCAAAAATAATTGCCGAATTTTTTTTTAAATTTGCCAAAAATTTAATTATTGACATAATGTAAACAATGTAAATAATGCTTATTTTGTTACAGCAAACACTTATTTTTTATTACTTTTGTATGCATAATAAGAAAAATTATTTTTATAATATATTAAAAGCTTTTTTCTTTAAAATATTACAATATTTACATTATGTAAAAAATAATTAAACATTATTTTACGTTCGCAAAAAACCCAAAACACTTATTTTTATTACTTTTGTATGCACAATAAGAAAAATTATGTTTATAATACATGAAACGTTTTTTGCTTTAAAATATTACAATATTTACATCATGTAAAAAATAATTAAACATTAATTTACTCTCGCAAAAAACCTAAAAATATTGCTTTTCATTGTTTTTTAAATAAAATAAATTCTTTACACTTACAATTTCATACAATTTTTTAAAATTTTTTACTTTTCGCCTAACATGTAAACAATTATTTTTTTTTTGGTTTACAGTAATAATTTACTTGTTAAAACAAAAACTTTAAAGTGATTTTTAACATAATTATTAGAAAGTTTAATAATTTACCTAGTGTAAATAATGTAGATATTCAATTTACCTATTATTTTCATAGGACAAAAAGTTGTTTTTACGTGTATTTTTTTCAAATTTTTGTAATAAATAATGTTTCTAGAAATTATTAAAAAAAATTTCTGGAATCCTACATTGTTTACATCAGTAAATAATGCTTTACAACATTTATTTCCTCGCTCTTTGCAATAAGTAACTATTTACTTGTGTAAATAAGAAATTAATAGCGCCTTTTAAGATTTTTACAAATTGAAATAATTTACATTGTGTAAATAATGTAAATATTCAATTTACCTATTATTTACACAGAGTAAAGAGTTGTTTTTATGTTAATTTTTTCTCAAATCCTTGTAATAAATGTTGTTTCTAGAAATTATTAAAGAAATTTCTGGAATCCTACATTGTTTACATCAGTAAATAATGCTTTACAACATTTATTGCCTCGCTTTTTGCAATAAGTAACTATTTACTTGTGTAAATAAGAAATTAATAGCGCCTTTTAAGATTTTTTCAAATTGAAATAATTTACATTGTGTAAATAATGTAAATATTCAATTTATCTATTATTTACACAGAGTAAAAAGTTGTTTTTATGTTAATTTTTTCTCAAATCCTTGAAATATATGTTGTTTCTAGAAATTATTAAAGAAATTTCTTGAATCCTGCATTGTTTACATCAGTAAATAATGCTTTACAACATTTATTTCTTCGCTCTTTCCAATAAGTAACTATTTACTTGTATAAACAAGATAATTTCTTACCGCCTTTTAAGATTTTTCTAAATTGAAATAATTTACATAGTGTAAATAATGTAAATATTCAATTACCTGCTATTTACACAGGGTAAAAAGTTTATTTTCTGCTTATTTTTTAAACATCTTTGTAATAAATGTTGCAGTTTCTAGAAATGATTAAAGAAAATGCTTGAATCCTGCATTGTTTACATGCTACGTAGACAAGAAGCAGTAAATAATGCTTTACAACAATTATTATTTTATTTAAGTTAATTTTTACTCGTTGAAACAAGATTATTGAAAGCGCTTTTTAAACATTTTCATACTTTATATAATTTACATAGTGTAAATAATGTAAATATTCAGTTATCTATTATTTACATTGGGTAAAAAATTATTTCATGTTTAATTTTTTTTAAAATCTGTGTAATAAATAACGATTTTAGAAATTTTTAAATAAGATTTTTGACCTACATTGTTTACATGGTATGTAGAAGATGAATCATTTAAAGAATCTTTACTTAAGGTAATCAATTAAATATTTATTTAATTAAATATACAGATAGCTAGGTATATCTGCAGTATATTTAAGTAAATTCTGCAATTTGTATTATTTTGCTGATGTAAATAATATTTCAATTAACGGTAAATAGAAACTTTCTTCATTTGTTTACTTTTTCCTTTGTTTGCTTGCTCTATATGTATATATTTACAATATACATGTATTAAAAAATGACGACATTTTACATTCCACAATTTACATGATGTAAATAATGTAAATATTGCATTGGAATCTTAATTTTTTGTATAAATTATTTTCGTTTTGATTTTGTGAGTGCCTACAAAAGTTATTCTATCTTTTACTTTATGTGTAGAATTTTTTACTTGATTTACATGCCAGCAATTTAATAAATTATTTCTTCTTTAATTTAAGTAAGTTTTGTTTATTTGGAGATAATTGATAAAGTTTTTTTTTTACCGCGTTTAGTTTTATGCAAATTTGTTTTGTTTACATAGTGGAAATTAAATTAATTATTATTTACCTATAATTTACATAAAGTTAAAAGTAAATTTGAGCTAAATAATTTTGGGTATTTATACAAAGCTTGTAATTTTATGAAAAAACACTTTACATTCATGATAAAAATTATATATATATAATCATTTAGCTATTTTTTACATTAAGTAAAAAGTTCTTTACATGAAGGTAACATTTAAAAATATCATGAAATTGATATTTAATATGAATTTCTTTTATTTATTTGATGATAATAATATTAATAGCGATTTACCTATTCTTTACATAAGGTAAACAGTTTTTTTGCATGTAAATAATTCTAAAAATTATCACATGACTTGTTAATTTAAGCAAATTTGCTTTAAATGCGTGAATATTTATGCTATTGTTATTAGACTATTATTTACCTATTCTTTACATCAGGTAAAAATTTAGTTTATACTTCCAAAATAATATAAAAAATTAATTTAAAATAGGTAAATATAAAAATATATAAATTTAGTTTAAACAAATTTATAATATCTAATTTTCTACATGGTTTACACTATGTAAATAATAAAAAACTCAAAAAATATTTTGTATGTTTTCCAAAATTATAGACTCATATTGCAATAAGAATACTGTAAAGATTTTCTGAGTTCATTATTATTTACATGGTGTAAACAATGTAAAAATTTGATTTTTTGACATTTTTTAAACTAAATTTAAATATTATTTGATATATGGCTAGTGTAGTGTATCTAATGCCAAAAGAAATATCTTTGATAGATGGGATTTTTTTTGATGTGTAAATGCTTTAGATATCGTTTACATGGCATGTTTTTTAAATTACTGTTTGTTTTTGATTTATATATAAAAGAAAGTTTTCTTTTACCCAGTTCTGGGTAATTACAATAAAATAAAAAAAACACGTAAATGATTAAAAATCTCAACTCACGTCGCAAATCAATTTGTCAATAAAAACGAAACGACATGAAAGAAAACCTTTTCTAATGCTAAAGATAATCATACCCACACATATATACATTCACTACATACATACATACTTGAAATGAAATATGGAAAAAAACCTTTTATTTTCAGAAATCTTTAAGACTTCTAAAAAAAAATACAAGTGCAGGTACATGTTTTCTATACATTTTTTACAAGAAGAACTATAAAAATTTACTACGCATTTCAGTGGAAGAACAAGTTTTCAAATCGGCACGTCTTTTTTAAAAATTAAATAAAAGTTACATTTTTATTTTCAAAATGTTTAAGAAATTGTTCTTGTTGCTGTTGTTGTTGTTGTAGGACTTTTGTTTTGAATGTAAATTGATTTTTATTTATAATTTAAACCTTGAAAAGTTTTGTGACACCACTCCCTAAATTCTACATATTTTTCAAGAACTATTTACCGAATCAAATGAGATTTTCTCAAGTGTAGTTTTTGATTTATCTCTATCTGTTAAAGTCAGTTAGGAAAAAAAATAATAATCTTTATACGTCACGTTATTGAAATGAGATAACAATAACACACTGTGTTCCAAATTAAATGTCTTTTAAAAATTAAAAAAAAATTCCTGAAAGGTTTCAATAATTTGCATAAATAATTTAAATAATCAAATGACGTCAGCAAAAACGTTTTGAGATTTTTATAATTTAAAGGGTTTTTCAACAAGAAGTTTGTTTTCGAAAACAAAATAAAACAAAAAATTTATATTAAGTTGATTAAAATTACGAAGAGTATAGGCTGGCAATTATAAATGAAATATGATATCTGGCGAATGTCCATCACGACCACGATGACAGATCATCTGTACGATGAGCGTCTTCGTGATAAAGTTAAGTGCTACTCCTCGGGGTAGCAAGAGCTTTTGTTATAAGAGAAAGGAATAATTCTAGTTTGTCAATTCCTACTCTTTTAAAGACTGATCAAATATTCACTGACCCGGTTGATAAAGCTAACCTTCTTGGCTGGTATATCGCCCGAGTTCGACAGAGTATTCGTTACTATGCCGAAGATATTCTTACGAGCTTGAGCGGTTCAAAAAGTTTTAGCAGATCTCAACATCAACAAGTCTCCTGGGCCGGATGGGATTCCAGTACTAGTCCTAAAACTTGTAAGGCTTCCAAGTCAAATCCTTACGTCAAAATTCGTCATGTCGTGGTATTGGATAACCGCAGTTGCTGAGAAGGTCGAGGAATTGACAAATTTGGATCTGTAGTTTACCGCTGGGAAGTTTCCAACTGAAGGACCCGTTGGAATACGCGTTGGTGTTTGTACATTTTGTATCAAGCCTGTCGACTCAAATTTAACAATCAAATTCTTAATAGTGTTCTCAGTAGGACATTTATGTTACCCGAAAATATCGCGAATTTTACGAAATGTAACTTTAACAGAACCACCATTTTCATAGTGAATTTTAATTATTTTAAGGCGATTTTCCGGCGAAATTAAATTGAATTGTAATAATTGTCATTGCATCTACTACGAATACGTCAAAAAACTCAATGTCGATACTGTCGTGTTCTTGGTGTTGCCAAAATGGAAAAACAAACTTCTTGTTGAAAAACTCGATATATTGTATTAGCGTCTACAATAATAATAGACAAATTTGATGGAAGTCATGGTACTTAAAAGGGTAACTGTGAGGGTTATTATGAAGAAGCTAGGAAATAGGCGATATAAAATTGGTGGGAAGGTTACTGCCTTGCCAGAAAAATATTTACTTTCCCGTCACTGAACAATAAATAAAGTGATAAGTTTTTCAGCGATCGAATAATTTTCTTTTCGCATATTTAATATTTCGTTGATGACGTCTGCCAGCTAATAAGATTTTTAGTCTGGGATGGTTTTATTTTTAGATTTAAATAACATTATGTGTCAGCCAGTATACTCTGATACGCTTTAAGTGGAAAGCTAATCTTTGATAAAAAGCGATGCTCGACGTGAATTTTCCACGACAGAAATATTACAAAAATTCATGTTCGTTTAATGGTTGAATAATAAAAAAAGTAAAGGAAATATTCTTTAACGCATTATTTAATACCTTCACTATTCTGTGCAAATTACTTATACTTCTTATACAAGATTATGTAATTAATTCGAAGACTTTAGTTTCCGCAAAGCTTGTTTCTTAATTCTTTTGATTCAGATTAAGAAGATGCAGACAGAAATCGAATATTATGTGAGCATATGCTCAGGTTTATCGCATGAGATCTGGCTAACTTGAGCATGACTTAATGCTGAAGACAAATGGTAGAAAAGATTTTAATAAATAAAAGAAAGAGAGAGGGAAAGAGAGAGAGTGTGAGAGATAATTAAAGAGAATTACTTGCCATCATTATCCCTTCAAAAACGGTGCAATTAACATCAAATACCTGCGGCTTCACCAATAATTTATTAAAAGGACCCTACAACTGTTACTGCATGTTACCATGCCAAGTCACTTAGTAATCCTTAAGCGAGTCCTTTTTGTCTTTATTAAGTATTTGTATTAATTTCTTCTTGACAGTTTAATGTTGTTGTCTCGTGTCAAATGCAACAGAAACTGCAAACCTAAAATTGTAACAAAAATGCAACAGTTGCAATAATAATAAAATTAATTCCCTTGACACAAGGGTTTTGACATGAGAGCCAACAAAAGGCAAAAAGAAAAAAAAACAAAACAATTCTAAAGAAAATTCACAAAAAGCAGATGAAACTCTATTTTCGTATGAAATGTTTAGCCCAGCAAACAAACTCAAACACCTAAAACAAAGTCATAAGGGGTTGGTTGTATAATTACAAAACAAAAAATTGATAAATTATAACAGCGATTATGATGCGCCAGTCTCGCAGCATAACAAAGGACACTCACGGTATTGATAAAATGCATTTAAAGGAAAAAAAAAACAAAATTAAAAAGAAAAATAGTTCAACTACAAATTTATGACATGAAAAAGCAGCTGCTTGGCAATAATAATTTTCTGTTTTCGTAAGGATCATAACAACACTTTTAAGGAGCAGTTTACTAAAATAATATGAAAGGAAAATAAGATTTTGCAACTATTAAACTTCCAAACATTCAACTCTAAAGGTGTTTTCGAAGACATTCTAGAACACCTTAACTTAAACGATGATGTTGTAATTATCGTGTAGTCCTTATTATGCAGCCTGTTTATTTATTAAATCCTGTCTTGGTAGACGGTTAATGTAACAATTAGTTTTTCTAGCTTTTGTAACTTTACAACAAATACCTGAAAGCAGCTGCTTAAATTAATAACAGCAGCCTGCTGCAACACAACAAATTGTAGCAGGTGATCGTTGACAGTTAATTTATAAAAATGGAATTATGCCCATTTAAACGTCCAGTGACAAAATATTAACATTAATAACATTAATAACATAAATGTTATTTAAAATATAAATCATTTTACAAAAAAATATCAATTTAATTTTCAAGCTGCTTTTAAAGAAACTTTAATAAGCAACAACACAGTTCAGGCAAATGAATGTCAAGTTAATTATAGAACTTAAAAAATATTTTCAAAACCTTTTAATAAATAAGTAATAAAGTTGGCAATGCCAGTTGGCAACGCCAGTTGCCAATTTCAGCTTTATTAAACAAATATTTATACAAAAAATTTTTATAATACATTAATCATTAAAAAAATATGTTTTCCTTTAGTTGGCAATGCGGAAATTTTTTAAATTAAATCTGTATATAATTCAAACAAATTAAATAGTTGGCATTGCATTTATTCTATACTTTTGAATTAATCCGATTCATGACAGAAAAGCACAACTAAATATTAGCACTTAGTGCTACTTCAAAATTTAAAGCAAAATATTGTAAAAATTTTTTAAACAGTTGGCAGTGCAACTGTCTTCTAAAAATAATACATTATATAACAATGCAATTGTTTGGATTTTTTTTTTTAATTATTTAGCTAAATTTGTGGTAAAAATTTTTTAAACCATAAATAGATATACGATTATCTAAGCCCTATCCCCACTTCCAAGAGTAGTTGGCAATGCAACAGTTTGTGAAAACAAAAGCTCAACAAAATATCAATACTATCAATAACATATTAAAATTTAAAACAATAATATTTAAAAAAAATTTATACGCAAGTTGGCAATGCGAAACTATAACAACATTTGGCAATGTGAAAAGGATTAAGTATAAGTGAAGTGTTAAAGGAAATTAAATTAAAAAACAAATAATAATTTAAATTAAAATAAATTTTAACATTTAAAATTTAAATTTGTAAATTTTTTTTCATAGTTGGCAATACTATGGTTTTCAAGGCAAAGTCAACAAATCATGGGAAAGAAATGTTTTATAATTACATGAAACTTTTTTATAGAAAATTTATAATACATTATTTTATAAAAAATTCTGACTGATAAAATCTTTTTTCTACAAAAGTTCTGACTGATTAATTTTTTTTTTTTTAATTTAGCCAGATGATTTTTTTTTGTTAAATATGGACGGATAAAATTTTTTTCTAAATAAATTCGGACGGATAAAATTTTTTTCTAAAAAAATCCGGACTGATGCATTTTTTTTTCTAAAAAAAATTCGGAGTAATGTTTTTATAAATAAATTAGGACTGATGAAATTTATTTATATAAAAAAATGATGGCTGATGAAATTATTTATTAAAATAACTATAACTGAAGAAAATTTATATTGAAAAGTTATGGCAATGCGATATTGTTTTTTAAAAAGGTTCCCTCTGATGAAATTTTTTTCTAAAAAAAATTTGAACCGAAAAAATAAATTCAGACTGATGAAATTTTTTTTCTAAACAAAAATCAGACTGATGAAATTTTTTCCAAAAAAAAAATCAGACCGATGATTTTTTTTTCTAAAACAAAAATCGGACAGATGAATTTTTTGTTCTAAAAAAAAATCGGAGAGATGAATTTTTTTGTCCAAAAAAAATTCGAACTGATGAATTTTTGTTCTAAAAAAAATTTAGGCTGATAAAATTTTTTTTTCCAAAAAAAAATTTGAACCGATGAAATTTTTTTTCTAAAAAAAATTCTAGCTGATGCGATGTTTTTTTCTAAAAAAAAATTCTAGCTGATGTAATTTTTTTTCTAAAAAAAGGCGGAGTGGTGTTTTTATAAATAAATTAGGACTGATGAAATTTATTTATATAAAAAAATGATGGCTGATGAATTTTTTTTATAAAAAAATTTTATGACTGATGAAATTATTTATTAAAATAACTATAACTGAAAAAAATTTATATTAAAGAGTTATGGCAATGCGATATTTATTTTTTAAAAATTCCCTCTGATGCATTTTTTTTCTAAAAAAAGATCTAGCTGATGCAATTTTTTTTCTAAAAAAAAACTCGAGCTGATGCAATTTGTTTTCTAAAAAAAATTCGACCTGATGCAATTTTTTTTCTAAAAAAAAAAATCGAGCTGATGCAATTTTTTTCTGAAAAAAAAATCGAGCTGATGCAATATTTTTTCTAAAAAAAAACAAAAAATTCGAGCTGATGCAAATTTTTTTCTAAAAAAAACTTCGAGCTGATGCAAATTTTTTTCTGAAAAAAAAATTCGAGCTGATGCAATTTTTTTTCTAAAAAAAAAAACAAAAAATTCGAGCTGATGCAATTTTTTTCCTAAAAAAACCAAAAATTCGAGCTGATGCAATTTTTTTTCTGAAATAAATTAGGGGTGATTTTTTATAAATAAATTGGAACTGATTAAATTTTTTTCTGAAAAAATTAGGTCTGATGAAATATTTTTAATAAAAAAAATGATGACTGATGAAAAGTTTTTAATAAAAAATTATGACGGATGACATTTTTTTATAAAAAAAGACTGATGAAATTTTTATATAAAGAAATTAGGACTGACGAAATTTTTATATAAAAAATTAGGACTGACGAAATTTTTATATAAAAAAAATTATGACTGACGAAATTTTTATAAGAAAAAATTAGGATTGACGAAATTTTTAAATAAAAAATTTAGGACTGACAAAATTTTTATATAAAAAATTAGGACTGACAAAATTTTTATATAAAAAAATTATGACTGAAAAATTTTTTTTATAAAAAAATGATGGCTGATGAATTTTTTTTTATAAATTATGAAATTATTTATTTAAACTATTATGACTGATGAAAAAATGTATTGAAAAGTTATGGCAATGCCATATTTTGAAAAAGCAAATAAAAAAAAAACAAATTGTGTTAAAAATATGATTGCTTATATGTTATTAAAAAGACTTTGCTTACAAAAATTGGCAACGCTGAATTTTTTTTTAATAACAATTTGGCTACGTTTTTATGCATACTGTACATTTGCTTAAATTCATGCTTTCAACATTTAATTAAATTCGTCCGGTTTAAACGTTTTGAAGATTGGCTGTTTAAAGCTAAAAAGTTGGTAATGCCAAATGTTTGCATTTCATTATTTATGGATAAAAATTTTATTTATAAATATATAAGTAAATATGTGTGTCTTAATCTCATGAATTCGGGCCAATAATTGCAACGATAGTTTTCTTATATTATTTTAGCAAAATGTTGGCAATGCGAAAATTAAAAAAAAAATTCTAAATAAAATAAAAATTCAAAAGTCAACAGTTAAAGTCATAGTAAAATGTTCATAAAATTTTCGAATGTTAACAGACCTCTACCACCGTATAGTTGTATCACTGATAAATATTTGTATAACAGACTGTGAATACCCTAAATAGAAATGAGAGTTTTTGCTTTCCATAACGATAAATTTTAAATATTTCAATCTGTCATGTTTAATATTTGTCAAATTACAAATTTACTGTTACTTCTATGTATGTACAAATGAGCGTTAGTGTTTTTTAGAAATGTTTTCGAAACATGTCGTTATTGAAAAGCTGTCATAAGTTTTGTTTTTTAATTTTTGAAATTTTTAAAGCTTGCGCGTATCAGCATGATGAATGTTAGTTTTTTACAAAACTATTGATTTTGTTTTGTTTTTGTAAAATGGAATGCCTTGAAGTGAACTTCGTTACATTGTAATTTTTTTTGTAATAAAAATAATTCATTGAATTTTAATTTTCTTTTTTATAATTTTATATTTTTCTAAAGTCATGACATTTTTCTATAACATTTTTTTTTTGTATTGAATTTTCAAAGTTGGCATCATTCTTCTTGTTTAGCTTTTAAATTGTTGGAATTATTGATGATTTCATTATTGTGTTTTTTTCTATTGTGTTGTTTACAAAAACACTTTTTAATTATTTTTATTTAACAATTAATTTCGATTCAATTAAAGTTGTTATTTTGTTGAGAATATTAATAAGATTCGAAATAGATTAAAGTTGATTTAATTTATATAAAAAATTTTAAGGTTTGCGTAAGACCGATTTTAAAAAGTTTATGAATTTTAAGATTTGCCAATTTAAAGAAAAAATTCTAAAGCGGAATTGTTTAAGCGTCATCAAATGTAATAAATTTTGATAAGCAATCAATTGTTTTTACTTTGGCAAAGAAAATATTATATAAAAAATGGTCACTTTACAGTAACATTACCAATTTAAAAAGTGTTGGCAATACGCTTTATTAAAATCATCGTTTTGATTTGCAACTAAATTTTATTATGGCATTATACATATTGCGAAGAAGTAAATTAATTTTTAGTACAATTCCTACTGCTGTTTCTAAAAAATTGGTAACGCATTATTTAAAAAGTGTTGGCAATGCGGTTTATTAAAATCATAGTTTTGATTTGTAATAAAATTTTATCATGGCATCATACATATTGCAAAATAGTAAATTTGTTTTTGGTACAATTCCAACTGCTGCCTCTAAAAAGTTGGCAACGCGCTTGCTGCAGTCAAGGGAAGAATATTGATAATTTTTTAATCTTAATACTAATAAATTTTATAAAGTCAATAAGACGCATTAATAAGTTAATTTTACAAAAGTTGTCAATGCACTTATGATAAAAGTTTATATATCAAAAAGATTTAAAAATACAGGGTGTCCGCCGGGCTCGCCAAATAATTTTTTTTTGTCTTAAACTACTGAATATTTTCTGAAATTTCTTTTTTTATTTAAAAGTACAATCCTTCTGGTTAATAATAGAAAATAATTTCATTCAAATGGCTGCCTCGGCTGGCCAAGCAGTGGCCTACACGATCGTTTTAATTTTTAAGCACATTATCGATTGTGTGCAGCTGTATTTCACCAATGGCTTCACGAATATTGTCCTTTAAAGCGTCAATTGTCTCGGGCTTGTCGGCGTAACACTTATCTTTGACGGCACCCTACAAATAATAGTCCAACGGTGTTAAATTGCAGCTCAGAGGTGGGCAAAAGACATCAGCTTTGCCGCTGATAATGCGATCTTCAAAAATAGGGCGCAAAACATCGAGTGTAGCTTCGGCTGTGTGGCACGTAGTGTCGTCCTGTTGAAACCAAATGTTGCTAATATCCTTCTCTTTAATTCTTGGGAACCAAAATTTGTTCAACATGGCCCGATAACGATCGCCATTGACTGTAACGGCCACTTCTTGCTCATTTTCGAAGAAAAGTGGCCCAATTATGCCTCTGGACCAAAATCCGCAATAAACACTGACTCGTTTTGGGGGCGTCGACTTTTCAATGTGTGCGTGCGGGTTTCCTGTAACCCAAATGCGACAGTTTTGCTTGTTTACATAACCGCCAAGATCAAAATAAGCTTCATCTGAAAAGATGATTTTTTTTGCAAAATCGGCATCTTCTGTAAGTCGATCGCAGGGCCACTTAGCGAAATACAAACGCATTAAATGGTCACTTGGCTTCAACTCCTGAACGAATGGGACTTTATATGGCGTCATATCAAGGTCTTTATGCAAAATGATGTCTCTGAAATGTTCAACTGTTGAGAACGACGATTAATTGATGTTGAAGGCGCTAAAGGCACACTTTCTGCCACAGCAGCAATATTCTCGGGTGTACGCACTCTTTTTGGCCTTTCTGGCTTTGGTTTATCGATGAGGATGCCAGTTTCTTTCACTTTTTTTTACCAGATAACGAACATACGGCGCTGACGGTGCTTCTCTTCTTCCAAAATCCGTACGCAATCATTGCACACATTCTGCAACATTACGAGGATTTTTCAAAGTAAAGTCTGGCAATATTTCCCAGCGTTGTTCAAGCGTATACCCAGCCATATTCGTTTAGCGGAAGGATAAAACTAATTATCTGTCAAATCAAACATCAAACATTCACGAAATAAGCACTAGTTGAAAAAAAAAACGTTAGATGGCGAACCCTTTACTTTGTTTTGCCGGCAATTAGATAAACATTAGTCTTGGCAGTTTTTATTTGGCAGTCGTGAAGTAGACGCGTGGAAAATTTATTATGGAAAAATATTTGATAAAACCAACGTGTTTTAATCGTTGAAACGTTTTTCATCACAATCAATCATCGAGTACTGTGACGATAAGAAAGTCACGTGATATTTTTGGGAGAAAAAAAAATTGAATTCCCTTAAATTAAACTACCAAGAATATAATAATTTCTTAAAATAATCTGTTTTTATGTTAAATGTCCCTAGCAAATCCATTACAACACATGGTTACCGGGTAACCATGACAAAAAAAATATTTTATTTAAAATATAAATTTTTTACTTTTATTTTAAACAGTTAGTAAATTGCTTTAACTTACTGTTAATCAGATAACCAATACAAAGGCTAACTTTAGAATAAAACCCACACAAATTTCAGTTACCGGTAACCACCTGAATATCACAAAAAATGCATTTGAAATTTTTTCTCAAAAAACTTTTGACAACCACTTCTTTCAGTGTTATATAATTTGAGACCTCTTTAACACTTAATTCTAGTGGTTATTTCCGCTATTGAACCTTTTTCATAAAAACGTGCAATAAAATAATTGTAAAAGAAATTAAGAAGTTTTTTCAAGCCACCACTTAAGAGTGGTTCAGTTTTTAATAACAGTGACATTTTTTTTTTGTACTTGAGTGTATGAAAAGAAATATTTATTGTTATTTTGGTTATTAAAACACGGCATGACTTTAAAATAAAGAAAAGAAATTTTTTAAAAATTTTATGAATTTTTTAACAACACACACACACATACACACACACACAACAAAAAAAGGGCCATAAATTAAAAGGCACGTTTTTTCTTGCTTTTAAAATTTAAATAAATTTTTAATATTTCAATTTATAGAAATTTTCTGATGCATGAAAAATTTCTGTTTTTGTTGTTAAATTGTTACAGGCAACTATAATTGTATTTGGGCAACTCACAGTTTGTAGTCAAAAATTTAAATTTATTAGTATAAAAATAATCCTACGATTATTTAGGTGTTGTAAGTTGGCATTACTTTTTTTTAGCGGTCGGCCATTTTATCAGCTGTTAAGTAATTTCTTTGCCTTAAGATTGCAACATTAATAGACTGAGGCCTGAACAAGGCTTCCAAATTGCGCAAATTGGGCCCAAAACAAGATTTTTCTGGATATGGAACTGATTTTTAAATGCGATGAAGCTCATTTGTGTTTGAGTAGATTCACCAAGAAATAAATCAGTTGTATTTGAAGTTATGATAATCCTTATTATCACCATTACATCACAAAAAACCCGGCTGCTTGTTGTACTTTATGACCTGGTAGAATTTTTGTTATGTAGTTTTTAATAAATTATGCTGGTGAAAAATAGTACAGTCAATGGTGACTGCTATAGAGCCATGGTCACTGATATTTTCATTTATTAAGTAAACGACCATAATGTGCAGGAGCTGTGGTTACAATAAGAGCGCCCAATATATCACACAGCTCGTGCCACAATTGATTTATGGAAGGAAACAATTGACAACCTTATAGTTTCACATTTCCAACCGGGAATCGGTTCGTGATTTAACATTATTTTCTGTAGAAATATATGAAGTTGCTAGTCTAAAGGCCCAACTATAATATGCATAATCTGGCTTAAGCCAACTTAAGCAATTGTAAAAATACCTAATAATCATATGTGGCAAACTATAATGTACTTAACAAAACTTTATGACAAGTTTCATCATATGTCATATAGGTGCCCCTGTAGGTAGTGTACTAGCTTGTCAGTATGGGGGTTGTGGGTTCGATTCCCAACGAAGACCTTGGTTTTTTTTTACTACAAAAATAAAAATTAACTGTCGGTGGTGCTGCTCAGCGATGAAGGCATAGTCACTGGACGCTGTGCTGTCTTTATACGGCAGGTTATTTCCGTAACTATCCTTCTACTTTCACCACCTGTTTCATCTCTTCTCTATCTCTTTTCTAAAGAATGTAGCACGGTACTTGACTAAATAGGCATTGTTGCCTGAAGTGCTACTTCTCTTCAATAAAAAAAAAATATGTCAATTGCTTAAGCAAAGTACGAAATTGATCGCACATTCCGTACGGAAACAGCTGATTTTGCATTGTGTATTGTGTTACAGATGCACTAGTAAACAAATTGCGATAAAGGACAAAAGCGAAAAAATATTTTATTTGAATTTTATAGAAAACGTACAAAGAAAAATTTCTTATATAACAAAGGAGAAGCGTTTTATTATAACCTCAATTGAAAGGAACGAACGTGAAAAGAAGTAACAGAAAAATGGTAAGAAAATACCTTAAAGAATTTCGCTGCCATTTTTTATTTTCATACTGGCACGACTTATATAAAGTCGCGGAGTACAAACACAGATGAAAGTTACTACGGAGACGTTTCTGGAAATGTGCAATTGTGCATAGTAATTTCTTTATTCATGTAAGTACATTATAGTCACCTAAAAGTCTTTAATGATTTGCTTAAGCATTTCACAGAATCTTGGTTAAATTTTTGACATTAGCTTAAGCCAGCTTATGCATAATATAGTTGGGTCTTAATAAAATAAGCTAGAAACGATTGACCACTTGAAGGGCAACAATATTCGTCACGGTAACGGAAACGTTTCTGCAAGGAAATGTACAGGATGGAAGCTCCATTAGGTAGTGGACAAATTTCATTTTTTAGAAAGAAATTATTTGTTTGCAAAAGTACGCATAAAAGGAATGTGCAACTGTGCATAGTAATTTCTATATTCATGTAAGTACATTATAGTCACCTAAAAGCCTTTAATGATTTGCTTAAGCATATCACGGACTTTTTGTTTAATTTTTGACATTAGCTTAAGCCAGCTTATGCATCATATAGTTGGACCTTAAGACAATAAGCTCGAAACGATTGACTACTTGGAGGACAACAGTGTTCGTCACGTTAATGGAAACGTTTCTGCAAGGAAATGTACAGTATAAAAGCTCCATCAGGGAGTAGACAAACTATGATTATTAAACATCTGTTTGTTCAGAAATTTCATTTATTTAGGAAGAAATTATTTCTTTGCAAAAGTATGAATAAAAGGAATGTGCAGCTGTTCATAGTAATTTCTATATTCATGTAAGTACATTATAGTCACCTAAAAGTCTTTAATGATTTGCTTAAGCATTTCACAGACTCTTCGTTCTATTTTTGACATTAGCTTAAGCCGGTTTAAGCATTATATAGTTGGATCTTAAGACAATAAGCTCGAAACGATTGACCACTTGAAGGACAACAACGTTCGCCATCTTATTATAGGCATATGGCTACAGATGGTACAAAAATTTATAAAATTGGACCTCTAGCAGTGGCTATCATATGCCAGAAGTCACATTTAAAATAAATTAACAGAGGATTTTCTTTCGAATAGAGTAACTTTCATGACAATTTCAAGAAATTTATTTCTGTTTTATTCCATTTTAGAGTTCTATACCTATATAAAAAAACCCTATACTTTAAAGGTAAAAATGTTTCAGTTTCTTGCTGTTAATACAGAGTGCAATGTTGGCTTATCTTCGCATTATAAAAGCAGAAGAAACACTTTTTATTTAATTATATTAACACACATGTTACCGCTTCTGTTTTATACTTACAAACAATTTTCCCAACTTCTTTTATCTCTTATCTCTTAGACCCAGTTTACATTGTGCAACTTTTGTCGCTGCAACTCGTACTTTATTGTTGTAAATAATGTGAGTAAAGAGAATAGGGGAAGAGAGCAACTCTACGACTATTCTCTTTACACACATTATTTACAGCAATAAACTACGAGTTGCAGCGACAAAAGTCGTCCAATGTAAACCGGGACTTTCTCATACTCTTTCTCATTTACTCATTTGCTTATGACAGAAAGAAGATCTTTTTCTGTTTTCTTTAAAGAACATATGGGAGCAATAACAGAAACCATTTGAGGTACTTAAACGTCATTTATATTCATTCCCCTATAAAACATTTGCATTTTTGCATTTATTTACGGCTTTTTTAAGTTTCATAAAATTGTGTAAATGTAAATTTAAGTAAAAGTAAATATTTGTGGTTTATTTAACTTTTTAGCACCAAATAAATATTAAGAAATTAAAAAAAAAATTTCTTAACATTAAAGGAAATTAAAAATAAAATACAAATATTGAACTGATCTCATCTCTCTCATCTCACCTGAAATATAATTACGGTAGCCGAGTTAGTATTAAACATCATAATGATCACTTAATGATCATCTTAGTTTATTTGTAAAGTTTTAATAACCTTTTTCTTAATTCGTTCCCAGGTAAATTTTTGTGTGGAAAAGTACCTGCATGTCGTTCAAAAGCCACAGTTTTGTTGGTACATTATGAGCGTGTTACCTAAAGTTTAAGGGTTAGTAATTTTCTTCTTTTAATGAAAATTCCCACTGTAGGTTATATTTAATTATACATATTAAAAAGGGGCTTAAATTAGGCCACATAAGAGAACTGGTAAACAGTTTGAAAAATTTTCTAAGACAGTTTTTTTAGTTATTAAACACAACGGTTATTCGGTTACTAAATTTTTTTTATTGCCCAAATCTTTCTTATTATTTACAGCAGCTTTATTCTTGACATTTAATAATTTGATAGATTTACATAGTAACCTAAAATTTGCTACTACGAGCATATTGTTGTCAGCAATAATGCGGTGAGCCCTGAATTTAGAGATTAAATTAGGCACAGCGGTTTTAGAAGGTCACTGATTACGAGGAAAAGCTGCTCAAATTTTACGAAGTGATACAGTGAAATTTTCACAACGTTAGTAGAATTATAATTCTTTGTTTAAGATTCCCCAACTTTTTACTATAAAAATCTTAAAGGATGACAGCTCAATTCCTGACATTTAATCATTTGACAGAAAATTTACTACCTAACCTCAAATTTGCTCATCCCTTAATATTCGAAATGGTTACTGAATAACACAATTCTTTAAATAGAAAATCAATTTTCTCTGCTATTAAAATAAAATATTGACTCTAAAACTCGAATGCCTTATATCCTTAATTTATCTGAATATCATAAATTTTAACATTTAGCCTTAATATCCTTAAATAATAATAAGTCCTTTTTATTTTGCTTCTAACAGTTTTAACTGTACTTTAGTTGTAATTTAATTCCTAATATCCGTTATATAGCCATCCCTATTATATGAGCTCCTTTTTTATTTGTTTTAGAAGCAGCGAATGATACATTAGAGTGTCTACAATCACATCTGCTTGAGTCTCTCTCTCTCTCTCTGTATGTCGTCTACATTGATTGCACTATGGCCTCAATATCAACAAAATCAAATAATTTTATTTTGTTTGCTTAATGTGTTTATCTTGTTGTTATTGTTTATGATTGTGCGTCTCTAAAATTGTTGTTGGAGTTATTTTTTTTGTATGTTTAAAGTGGTTGGTGGTGGTTGTGGCGGCGGAGCCATATGAACAGTTAAATGTATTTACAATTTCATTGTGGTGTCACATGTGTTATTTCAAATTTTTTTTTCGTCGCCTGTATTCTGTTCATATTGTTGTCCTGATAAAATATATAGTTTTATATTTTACTTAAGTGTTTTATGAAAGTTAATCTGTTTTAAAATTATAAGAATTGTGGAAAATAGTTTAACGGGAGGACAATGATATCCTTAAAAAATATGATGTAGAAGATACTTCACTCCATCTAATCTCCGTACTATCTATACCACCTATATTCGTCCAAAAATGGAATACAACTCTCATGTATGGGCCGGCGCTCCAAAGTCTATTTTGGGGTTAATCGACCGCGTACAGGACAGAGAGAAGAGGCTCATTGAAGGCAGTAGGGTATCCATCTCTATTGATTTTCTAGAGCATCGACGCAATGTGGGATGCATTTCACTGTTTTATCGTTACTACAATGGCAAGTGCTCTAATGAAATTAGGGAAATTGTTCCCGATACTCGCAAGTTTTTGCGTTTAACTCGATTTTCAATGAGAGCGCATCCATTTGTGGTTGATTGGCCAGTGAATCGCACTACTTATTATAGGGAAATTTCGTTTTTTATCAGAACAGTTCGTGTGTGGAATAAACTCCCTCCAGAGGTCTCTTTTCTGCCACTTTCAATGTAGAAAAAAATCAAACCGAATGTCCACAGACACTAACACCCTCTTTCCTCTTTCCTCCTTCCTGTAACCTAATTTCCTAGTTCTGGCGCAATGCATTGCATGTGTAGGAGTCATCCTCTGAGTGCTGGTTCGAAAAGACAAAAAAAAAAAGAGTTTGTTTGTGTAAAAGTTGTACTGAACTTTTGCACTCTTTTGTTGGCTTTTTCCTTTTCAATATTTCGCCACACAATTGGGTGGCAACTTAAGGAATAAGGAAATTTTTAAACAATAAACTTTATACTTTATAAAAACCGTCGTTAATGGCTGTTTGTTTGATACGATCGGCAAGGGCTTTCGATGCGATAATATCATCATTAGTACTATCTGAAAACGCGGTTTGAAAGTGATGTTAACGCATTGAAAGCGTTTGCCGATCGTACCAAAGAAACAGCTATTAACGACGATTTTCATCGAAAGGAATGACAACAGTATTTCATTGAGTGGGGGAACTGATTCAAAAAAAAACTTTTAGCGATTCGGAAAACATAAGGCATAACTATCACATCCACACCGGGGCCACATTGATATGTTTTGAGGGAATGTCACCGTCATTACATGTATCAACGGCGAAAAAACGGAAGCCCAGTCCCATAATAGGCTAGCAGGAGCCAACTCGACAATTCCACTATATTGAATTAGCTGCCTGAAAACCTGAACGCAAACAATGCATTTTTCAACCAAATCATTTTTAGTGATGAGACTAATTTTCAATTAGGCGCTTTTACAAAAGTGTCGCATATGGTGCTCTAAAAATCCACAAACAGGCTTCGAAAAACCCTTATATCTAAAGAAAGTCATTGTATGATATGGTTTGTGGTCAGGTGGCATCATCGGCCCTCATTTTTTTTTTTGGAAAACCAAGCAAGAAAACGTCATCTCTGTAGATGGCTGCGCTTCCAAACCCAAATTTATATGGCCACAATTGGCATCAGTGGATTTTGGTTTCAGCAAGATGGCGCCGCAAGTTACACAACCACCCAAAACAGTTATTGCAAGAGAAATTAACCGGCCGCTTAACTTCTGGATTTGGCGAGTTCAATTCTCCATTTTGGTCTCCCCAGGGGGCACATTGATATCTTTTAAGGCAATCTTGCCCTCATTACATGTGTCAACGGGGGTAAAAGGGAGCCCATTTCCCTTCAAGGCTATCAGGAGTCAACTGGACAATTCCTCTTTATTTTCGCGGGAATCAGTAAAGCCCCAGAGATTCGCTATTTGTCGTTTTAGTCTTTTAGCTGTTCTCTGACTGATTATTGTGGTTGGCCCTTCGTAAGTATCGTGGTAGTTGTGGTTTCGACGCCCTCGTTTGAGTTGTGTGTGTCAGATCATACACAATGAATGCTCCTGGTTCAGTGAGCATGATTGCGGTTGTGTTCTTAAATTTTATTAAGCTTCATGCGTTCTGGACCAGGAGTTAGATAGTCTCCTCCAACTTCTCTTCAGCAAGGAGTGAGGACTGCAGCCTGCTCTGAGATCTTGAAGTTGCAACTAGAAGTGACTGGAAGATATACGTATCTGGAGGCTTGCTAGGGCGAGGATGACGCTACATTTCATCCTTAGTGGTAAGATCCACCATCAGGTTATGGCTTATATGGCTAGGTGCCGACGTAAATCTTATCACGCATAACTATCATAAATGCTTGTGTTAATATTAACAATTATGAAAAAATCTGTCATTATAGTTCAGTATACGATTGACGTAATCGATTTTTAATCGCTTTTTCAATCGCTATAATAAAAATTCGAATTCGAATTTTGTGCCTTAAAAAATATGTTGTGCAGGGAAGTCTGATAGAAGGCCGAAAGCATCTGAAGAAAACGACTGCTGAAAGTTAACGATTGGTAGTAGACATGCACCAGCATGTTGTTTACGCGATTCAAAAGTGGTGATTTCGACACATAAGACAAGGGTAGGCCTGACCAGTCGGAAAAGTTTGAAGATTAGGAATTGGGAAAATTTTTCGATGAAAATTGTGCTGTAAAACGCAGGAAGAACTTGCGTTATTATATGAAGTCACACAACAAGCCATTTCCCTATATTTAAAACCCTTGAAATTTTTTTCAATAGAGGCAAAGAACTTTAATTTGATGGCACTTTTTTCACTGGCGGCTATTTTTCCAGTTGTCTGTGCTTTATAGGCTGGTGGGACCATTGGTCTGTGCTTCTTGGAAAAATGAGACTGTTTAGAACGTTACAGTCAATGGTGGATGCTATAGATCTACGATTACTGATTTTTTCGTTCCTCAAGTGATGTGCAGATAGTGCAACATGTCACGCAGCTTGTACTACAATTAATTTAAGGAAACTTTTGATAATTGCATAGATTTACGTTTCGAGCATGTGAGTTGACCTCCAAGACCTTTTTGGTGGGAATATGTGCAGTCGCTAATCTACGTCGCACATAGAGGTATTTCAACGATCTGGGCGGCCAAAACCCCAAAAGTCAAAGTAGGAATAATATTGAAAAAAAAATAGTTACTGCGTTAAAAGACATTCCAAAGAACATGAGAAACCAACCAAAATTTTTTTCCGCGCATCACGCGTACGTACGAGCAGTCGAAAGTTGAGTGTTTCACAGAGTTCTCATAATAGAACTGTATTCCCTTACAAAGCAACCGGTTTTCATCGTAAATATTAGCAAAACAAGTTAATCGCACAAGGAAAAAATTATGGATCCTAGTACTTCAGATAATGGACTTATGAAAAATCATTTTACAACATATAATTAGTCATATCAATGCTGATTTTTTTTATTGATTGAAAGTAAGGTTATTTTTGTAGTAAATTTTTGTTGAATTTCTTTTTCAAGATGCTTTTTGATATGTTATCAAGGTAGATCAAGCGATAATTTTTTTTGTTTAGCATTATTCAATCTTTCCTTTATTGAAGTAGCAAAAAATTTTTCCCGGATAGTCCCGGATAAGCACTTTTTTGACACCTTAAACATTTTGGATCTCAAAAGCTTTTTTTTCTGTCAGTTGAGTTTTTGCAAATAATAAAACTAACTTTGAAAATAAAAAGAAATCGTTGTTGTCTATGTCGAGTTCGTGTGCATATTGTTTTCATTAAAGAAAAAAAGAAATTATATATCATTGTTTCGGAAGACAAGATGGTGAAGCGTAAAACTCTTCTCGAACAGTTCAGGTGTGCCTTCTACTGATGGTAAGCTAAAATGTTTAAAGAATCAACTGTTCGCATATAAAGGCTATAATTAAGAGCAATTAGCTAGCTTGAAAGAAGAAATCCAAGACAGGTTTCGTGCCGAAACTGGTTTAATAATTGACATGCCAAAAGCAAATTTTGGTAATACAAATGATGGTAATACCAGCCGAAGATTTTTTGACAATCCATCTTTAGCAGCCGAAATAACGGGCATAAATTACGACTTAATATATAGATTAAAAGTAATACTTGAAGTGATTTCAAGTGGTTACAAAACAAACATTGAAAAGTTTGAAAATTATACCACAGAAACGGCTCGATTATATGTTGACCTGTACCCATGGCATCTTATGACTCCAACGTTGCACAAAATTTTGGTTCATTGCGCAGTTGTAATTGGAAAATCTCTGTTACCTATAGGACAACTTTCGGAGGAGGCGGCAGAAATTCGTAATAAGCATTTCAGAAGTTATCGGCAAGACTTCGCAAGAAAATTTTCTAGACAAAACTGCAATGAAGATATATTTAATCGCCTTCAACTTAGTTCGGACCCTTTGTTAAGCTGTATGAGAGCAATAAAGAATAGAAATACTAACCCGTTCTTGCCAGAAGCAATATCAATGTTCATATCTGACGAGCCATATACAAATGATTATTCTTCAGAGAGCGATGCAATATTCAATTAAATGTTTTCTTAATTTTTTATGTTGTTTTCGTTATTTTGTTTTCAATAAAACATATTCATTATATATTCTCATCATTTACATACGATTTCTTTTTTTTTATTCATTACTTTTGAGTACGTATTTATTCCAGCATTTTGGTTTTATTAAAAGTTCATTAACTCAGTCAATTTTTAACGGATGTTTTAAAACAAAGTTGCATTTTACTCATAAATAAACATACTTTTATATTACAGTCTTAAATTATACGGTTCCTTAATGAAAAAATGTGTAAAAACATCTCCAAACTTGAAAAATACCCAATTTTTTTTGCAAAACTTAGTTTGCTGGAGGAATACACACAGATGTCTCAATATTACTTAAGTATCATTTTCATATCTTCGAAATGGCTTAGTTCTTCTTTCTAAATCCACTGAGAAATTCTAAATCGGTTGTTATTCAACAAAGTTACTAGCTTATATGTACAAAAGTGCAGAAAACCCGGTTTTTTACCCGTAACTCAAGATTTTAGAGGGTTTCGCAAATTTCAACGACACAGTCTTGTTTTACTCGACAAGATATGTACATTTAAGTACAAAAATAATTTTGGCCGCCCAGATCGTTGAAATACCTCTATGTGCGTCGATTGGCCCGAAACGATTGACCACTTGGAGAAAAACTCTTGCAGCGGCTTATTGCCCATATACGGCCACATATGTGGAGAGAATAAGCCATTGAAAATTGGACCTACATTCGAGCTAGCCTTGGCGGTCATTGGCCTATATAAATTATAAATTATCTTTCATATAAAAAAAATTTTTATGTGAATTTAAAAAAAATGCTTGTTAATTTTATTTCATTTCAAAGTTTTATACCTCTATAAAAAACACCCTTTAGAAAGGAATTTATTTACCTTACGACACAAACTGCGGAAGCACACCAAAAATTTAAGAAAAATTGATTTTGATTTGTGTTTGAAATGTTATTTGTTCGTTTAGCCTCTGCCCGAAATTAATTGATGGGAATTTTTTAAGGCATTTTTGTTTTTAAGAGCGAACGTATGTTTCTCATTAAGATTTATGAGTTTTTGATGTTGTAAATCATGAGCAGATTTCTTTTATTTCTTTCTTAAGGTGTTTTCTTAATTTTAAGCAGCTTCTTAAGTGGCAATTAGTGTCTGTAATGTGTTTGAGAGGGATTAATAAAAGTTCCAGTTGCAGTTGCAATAAAGCTGATTTTGTTATAAGAGAAAGAAAAGGAAATAATGAATGTGGCGGGAATAATATGATAACAGATGTTAATAATTATTAATTATTAATAAGGGCCTCTTACAATATAGAGAAAGAAAAATTATTTTAAAATAAAATGTGTTTTTAGAAAAGTGGTTACTCAGTTACCGTAGGATTAATTTAGATAATTTTAATAATTTTAAGATTTTTATTAATAAAGAAAATATCTTATATTTTGAAGATTTATAGCATTAAGAAATTATAAATTTAAAGCATACTATTAGAATGAACTGGCTTAAGCAAGTTCAAAAGGATTTTATATTTAGGCGGTTAACCGATAACCGCTTGTTTAAAACACCAGTTTAATTACAGATGATGTATTAAAGAATAAGTTTTAATTAAATTTTTAAGCTTCTTTTAAATGATTTAAGAAGCATTTGAAGAATAAAAAAACTGAAGTTTAAAAACAGTCACTTAAGTAACCGTTGTTAATATTTGAAACTAAAGCGGTTACTTATTAAATTTTTGTGTTTTTATATCCTAAGCCTTCAGATATCTTAAAACGATTCTTAAAAACTTGCACCTTAGTCTTTTAGATCGTTTCATGGATATTAATAATCGGTTACCCATGAACTACCTTAAATAGTTTATTTAGCTATCTTCTTTCTGGACTCATATTAAGTAAATATATATTCTTTCCGTTAATCTTTCCTTGCCTGTGTTTTTTAACTAGACTCTTTACGGGGAGAAATTATGATATTTTAAATTTTATTATATTTTTTAACTCCATTGAACCAACCAACCAACCAACCAACCAACCAACCAACCAACCGACCAACCGACCAACCTTTCTTTTTAATAATAGTTTTCCATATTTAATTTTTATTACTTCGAGTAAAATCGCTTTTATTTGTGTTTCGCACTTTCTATTTTCACCAATTTTTGCCAAACAATTAAACAAACAAATAAATTAAATTAATAGTTTTTAGATTTTTTATTGGTAACCACTTTAATAAAAACTAAATGTTTTTTTTAAAACACAAATATTTAAGTGGTTACTCTCTCCATTATTAAAATATACAAATACAGGGTGTCCCTTAAATGAAAGAGATATGGATCTTATATTGATAAATATTTTATTTAATGTCGGCAATTAATTTCAGATAAATGTCTGCCTCTGTTAGCCTCACAAATGCAAGCTCTTGAGAGCACATTTTTCATAACATTCCCACACATTTCACGCGTTATTTCACTCATTTCATCACAAATATTTTGCTTGAGTTGCTCAAGCGATTCTGGTTTACTTGCATAAACCTTGCTTTTCAGATATCCCCACAAAGAGAAGTCCCTAGTAATGAAATCAGGCGACCGTGGAGGCCAATCAACATCACCATTTCTTGAAATAACTTGTTGTGAAAAGAGGTCTCGCAGTAATTCTATTGTAATCCTGGCTGTATGCAATGTAGCACCATCTTGTTGATACCTCATGTTAAGCAAGCCCAAAGCATGCAGTTGTGGCATTAAAAAGCTTTCATTCATATCACGATATCGCTCTCCATCCACAGTTACCATTACGTCGCTTTCATTTTTTTTTTTAAGACAAGTATGACTTCAGGCAACAATGCATATTTAGCTAAGTACCGTGCTGCATTCTTTAGGAGAGGGATAGAGAAGAAATGAGACAGGTGGCGAAAGTAGAAGGATAGTTTTGGAAATTAACTGTCGTATAAGACAGCACAGCGACCAGTGACTATGCCTTCATCACTGAGCAGCCCCACCGGCAGTCAATTTTTATATTTGTAGAGAAAAACCAAGGTCTTTGTTGGGAGTCGAACCCACAACCCCCAGTCTTATAAGTTAATAGACTACCTACTAGCCTGCAGGGGCTGAAAACGTGCCTCGTCACTCATTATGATTTTTTCATGAAAATCGGGGTTGTCATGGACGAAATGCAACATCCTATTGATATACGTACGGCGACGTAAATGGTCTTGTGAAATAAACTCTTGTGTTAACTGAATTTTATATGGAAGCAAATGCAAATCCTTCTGCAAGTTGTTATTTGAAGATCAAGCTCCATCCTTAGCACGGTGTCGAAGGTTGATGGCTTGTTTTGAATACTTTCTGGAGCAGTAGTAATGTTTTCAGCCGATTGTGCAATACCTTGTAGCCTATACCTACAGACCCTCTTTTTTCGAAATCATTCACTACACGATAAATAGTGCGTTTTGTTGGCACATTGTTTCTCCCAAAAATTCACGTAACTTTCTCATCGTCACAGTAATCGATAATTCTTTTGGATAAAAAGTTTTAACGATTAAAAAACGAACATTTTTCCATAGTGAATTTACCACGTAGTAGGCACTTTACGGCTGCCAAATATGAGCTGTCAAAACTAATGTTTAATAAAATGGCGGACAGCCGGTATATGAAAAAAAATTTTCACAGTTGGCATTTAAGATTCTAAAATGAAAGTATTGCAACGAATGGAACTAAAAAGTGATTAGTTTTAATGACCCTTCCGGGGGCACATTTATATGTCTTGACGGAATCTCACCAACGTTACATGTGGCACCGGGGGTAGAGGAAGTCCCAGTCCCCTAAGGCTAGCAGGAGCCAACTGGAAAACATCACGTTATTTCCACGGAAATCAGTAAAGTCCCAGAGTTCTGCTATTTGTCTCTTTAGGCATTTAGCTGTTCTCTGACTGATTATTGAGGTTGGCCCTTCAGGAATATAGTGGTGGCTGTGTGTTTCGAGGCCCTCGTTTGAGCTTGTCGGTTGGATCATTCACAACGAACACAATGAATGGTCCAGGTCCAGTGAGCATGAATGCCGTCGTGTTCTTAAATTATATTAAGCTTTATGCGTTCTGTACCAGGAGTTGAAAAGTCTTCGACTTTTCAGCAAGGAGTGAAGGCTGCGGCGTTCACAATAAGACCTCAAATATGTCATTCCTTTATTATAAATAATACTCGTGAGTTTTATGAATATAACTCGCGAGTATTATAAAATAGATTTTTTTGAATACTTTGAATAACAAATTCAAAAGTTCAGTAAATTAGGCTTCTAAATTTATATTTTAAAACGAGAAAAACTTCACGAAGAACACACACGTTGCTTGAAGTTATTTTATATTTATATTGGCATATGGCCAGATTAATTGTTTGGCATTCACGATCAATTAGAGATTACGAAAAAGTTACTCATATTTTAATTGTGCGATTCATTTCAAACTTTAAGTATCTAATTCAAAACAATTCAAGCATTTCAAATTGTCTTAAAATTTAAATCAGCTCTTGACCTAAAAATCTTAATTATGTTCTTTCAAAACTTTAATTTAAACAAAAGTTTCTTAACATAAATTTTATAAATTTTTTATTTCGCTCTTAAGAAGTTAATTTATGTTTCATTTATTTCTTTAGTTGAATAATTTTTTTTTTAGAAAACTATCATTAAAAGGAAATCAATTATACCACATTGCTGTCTGTTTAATTAAGTTTCTTATACCTCTTCAAATGTACGCGGATGCGAACGAGCCAGGCCCTTATTAATAATTAATAATCATTAACATCTGCTATTATACTTTTTTTCCCGCCACATTTATTATTTCGTTTTTTGTTTTTCGTATAACAAAATCAGGTTTATTGAAACTGCAAGTTTTATCAAACCTCCCCTTCTGCCACACTTAAGACACTAATTGACACTTAAGAAACTACTTAAAATTAACAAACATCTCACGAAAGAAGTACAAAATCCGCTCATGATTTACAATATCAAAAACTCATAAATCTTAATGAGCCGCCTGCGTTTGTTCTTAAAAAACAAAAGTGTTTTAAAAAAAATTCCCATCAATTAATTTCTGGCAGAGTCAAAACGAAAGAAAAAAATTAATTTCTCTCAAATTCTCTTCAATAATATTGAATAAAAAAAAAAAATAAAAATAATTTAGGTGTGCTTCCGGAATTTGTGTCTTAAGGCAAAAAAAAATCTCCTTTCTGCTTTTCTACATATTTGAAATTTATACACACACCCTTCAGCTGTGATAAAGGTCCAGGGTTGGAGAGCCTGTGTGTGAGTAACAAATCAAGCTTTACTCTCAGTGAAAAATGTTAGTTATTTTTTATCTAGAAATTTATCGAAAAATTTATCAAAAATTACGTTGGATTATTAAAAGCAGTTAAAAAATATTATTTTTTATACAACACTAATTTACTTATTAAAAGTAATGCGTGATAAGATTTACGTCAGTCAGTATCTAGATGTGTAAGCCATAACCTGACGGTGAATTAAACCACTGTGGATGATTATAGCGTCACCCACGCCCCAGGAAGCCTTCGGATATCTCTATCCTCCAGTCACTCCTGGTCGCAACTCCGACAGCTATAAGCAGGCCAAAGCCCTCACTCCTTACTGAACAGATGGAGACTATCCAACTCCCGATCCAGGGAGTTAATAATAAAAGCTTAATTAAATTTCAGAATACAACCGCAAGTATGCGCACTGAACCTGGACCATTCATTGTGTTCATTGTGAATGATCCGACCCATACTATTCAAACGAATACCGCAAAACCACAACTACCACGATGCTCCCGAACGGCCAATCTCAATAATCAGTCTGAGAACAGCTAAAAGGTTAAAAAACCAAAAAGCTGAATTCTGGGGCTTTACTGATTTCCGTGGAAATATAGTGGATTGTTTAGTTGGCTTCTGCTAGTCTATTATGGGACTGGGCTCCCTTTTACCCCCGAAGACACATGTAATGACGGTGGATTTCCGTCAAAACAATATAAATGTACCCCCAGGGGGGACTTCACCCGGAGAAAGCATTTGTTAAGACTTGCCTGGTCTGGCTTGGTCTTCAGAGTACAATAATAGATCCATGTTACAAAACGCCGCAAAAACTTATATGAATTACGGTTAAACAGCTCCAAACAGTCCTTTGAACTTGTCACGCGTTTACGTTTAATCTCAATTGAGAGAGTTGTCTTAAATCCAGCTGATTATTTAAAATCGAACCCACACTGCCATATGAAACGCCACTTTCAGAACACTTGCTCAAAATTTGACAGTAGTCTATTAACAGGTGGTACATGGATGGGAATAGTGTTACATTAAATATAACTTCGAGCGAAGTTTAAAAAGTCACGGACTTATTGATCCGCCCTTGTATTATCATAAAATTGATTTTTTGTTAAAAAATTCAAATGTATTATTATGAGGAAAGCTATTTCAATATCAGTTGATTTAACCCCAATTTTGTATAGAAACCTTAAGGGTCTTATATATCAAGTCAAATTGATTGAATAAGAATTATATTCAACCAACAAAGTAGAAACCCAACAAAACTCATAAAAGTTTTATACAAAAACAAAGTAACCATTGAGAAACTATTGAGAAACATAGGAAGCCATTGATATGAGAATTCAAAAAATGTTTGTAAAAAATTTATTTTAATTAATTTTTTCCTTCTTTCTTAGCTCGAATCATTTTTATATTATTCGTGACTTAAAATTTCACAAAAATTCTCCTCAATTTTTCGATTTTTTTTTGTAAAATTTCCTAATTAATGACACAAAAATTGGATATGCAACGTTTTGTCAACGACCCGTACAATTTGCATATTTTTTCTGTCTTCTGTTTTCTCTATAACAAATAATTGTCGGCTTGATTTCAATCTAAATTAAACAATATCAAAACTGAAACTGAAACAACAACAAAATCAAAAAAAAAAAAAAAACAAAATAGTGTCCTCACCCACCAGCGAATAGCAGCAAAAAAAGGAACAAAATCATGGCACATTGTCTGGTTACCAGTGAAGCGATAAATACACCCAGAGAACATAATCGATGCACAAATCTTTTGTTTTGTTAACGTGATGTGATCTAAACAAATAACAAGAATAAAGTTTTAAAGCAACAAAATTTACCCTGGCCAGGCACGAAGCAGCCTGTTTTTGTGTGACCTAATCATGCTCACAAACAAAGGTATAGATTTACGCCCCCATATTTTAACCACAAGACATTTTAAATAAAATTGCGCACTAAAAATTAAAATAAAATTTAATTTGCTTAAACAAAAAAAAAAAAAAAAATAAAAATAATAAATAAAATAAATAAATTGAGCAACTTTAACTAACGAGTACGAGACCGAAATTTCAAAGTTCGTGCCAGCTTTGCCAAAAAGCCGGTAGATGGCAGAGCAATAGATTTCCGACTCCATTGCTATGAAACACATGCTGGCGGAAGAAGAAAACCCACAGCCAAGAGAGACTGACAAGTCTTTCAGGCACTCAAAACTTCACGTACGGATCTTATTAACAAAATTCAAATTATTTCACCCTGAGTGAAAAAAAAGTAAAATTTCATTATTTTATCTATAACTTCTTTAACTCTCATTTAGTTAAAGAAAATTTTAATAAAAGAAAAATTTTGATTCGACAATAAGCAAAATGGCGAATATAATAAATTTAAGCAGATTTAAAATTAAGAAATTATTTTATATTTTAATTCTTTAACTCTCATTTAATTAAAGATATTTTTTTATATTTTAATTTCTTAACTCCTATTTAGTTAAAGAGAATTAATAAAAACGAATTTTTAATTCGCCAATTAGCAAAATGAGGAATATAATAAATTTTAGCAGATTTAAAATTAAGAAATTATTTTATATTTTAATTCTTTAACTCTCATTTAGTTAAAGAGATTATTTTACATTTTAAGTTTTTAACTCTCATCTAGTTAAAGAGAATTTTTATGAAAAATAAATTTTAATTCGGCAATTAGCAAAATGAAGAATATAATAAATTTTAGCAGATTTATAATTAAGAGATTTTTTAAAATTTTAATTCTTTAACTCTTATTTAGTTAAAGAAAATTTTAATAAAAGAGAAATTTTAATTCGGCAATAAGCAAAATGGCGAATATAATAAATTTTAGCAGATTTGAAATTAAGAAATTATTTTATATTTTAATTCTTTAACTCTCATTTAGTTAAAGAGATTTTTTTATATTTTAATTCTTTAACTCTCATTTAGTTAACGAAAATTTCTATAAAAAAAATGTAATTCCGCAATTTTAAAATGGCGAATATAGTAAATTTTAGCAGATTTAAAATTAAGAACTTATTTTATATTTTAATTCTTTAACTCTCATTTAGTTAAGGAAAATTTTAAGAGAAATTTTGATTCAGCAATAAGCAAAATGGCGAATAGAATTATATAATTAGCAGATTTAAAATTTAGAAATTATTTTAAGTTTTAATTCTTTAACTCTCATTTAGTTAAAGAGTTTATTTTACATTTTAATTTTCTAACACTCATTTAGTTAAAGAAAATTTTTATAAAAAAGAAATTTTAATTTGGCATTTAGCAAAATGGCGAATATAATACATTTTAGCAGATTTAAAATAGAGAAATTGTTGTAAATTTTAATTCTTTAACTCTCATTTAGTTAAAGAAAATTTTAGTAAAAAATTAAAAATTTGAATTTAAATAGCAAATGACCATAAAATTAATTTGAGTAAATTAAAAATGAAGTATATGCTATCCCTAGTCGCACTAAAACAACGGCTCTAAGTGGTTCTAATTAAAATCCTTTTTTTATTTCTGTTTAAAAACCTCTCTTTTGCTATTAAATGCGGAAAATAACATCATTTAAATATTTTTGGTGACCGAGCCACGACTTTTAGTCGAATAAATTTAATCGATGATTTAAACAAAACCTTACAAAAAATTACTGTTAAGGTTATAAAATAAGATTTTTGAAAGCAATACCAAATGGAAAAGAAAGATTTAACAAAATTCTCAAACAATAAACGTAATTAAAAAAATCTAAATTTTGTCAAGTCAGTGAAATCACCATTCAGTTTAAAATTGGAGGTTTCTTTCAGGTTAGGCATAAATGGTGTTTTAAGGTTATAAGCAAGTTTATAAAATAATTTTAAATAACTTTATTTAATTATGTTTTAATATCATTTTCCAGGTCTTAAGTTCTTTTATTATTTCATTTTTATACAATTATGGGCTGGGCAAATTTGAGGTTTGAAAGTAAATTGTTTGTCAAATGATTAAATTTCAAAAATTAAATTATCATCCTTTAAGATTTATTTAGTAAATAGTTGGGATATTTTAAAAATGTAATGTTACCCTCCTGAACAAAGAATTTTAATTGTGAAAATTTACTTTTAAATTGGTAAAAATTTTACTTTTTCATTTCATATAATTCGAAAAGCTGTTCCTCGCAATCGGATTGATTCTGACAGTTAATTGATAAATTCGAGAATCACGGTATATTTGCCAATAAAGCACCTAAAAATTAAGGCCATAACAATAAACAAACCTTAAAAACCAGTTCAAAGGAAGTGACCGTATAGTGCGGTTTGTGGTTACCATCATCGTTTCGTACTTTTTCGAAAATGAGCAAGAAACTGTTGTCATCGCAAGAAATTCTCATCATTATTTGCGATTTTATAACCAATTTTTCGAAGCCACAATTGGCTATTTGTGATATCATGTGACCTTTGACATTTAGCCATCCAAACAATTCATTTATTGCCAAATGGCGAGGTCAATTGGCTGCCTCGATTTTTTTCCTCAAGGGCCATTTGAAATAGCGGGTTTGCGTAAATAATCCATAAACAACTAATGCTGCGAAAGACGAAATAAGGTGCTGCATTGACCAGCTAAGCGAAGATTTGTTGCAAAATGTGTTGCTAAATTTTGTTAAAAGAGCGCATGTTTACCGACGTACTAGAAGTGGATGTGTACCTGATATCATATAGCGTTATTAATTTCCATATTTCTAGTATACATTGGTATCAATAAAGCTGAAGTTGTTTAAAGGGTGTGCTTTAAGCCAAGTCGCTAGCTAACCTCCAAAGAATAAATTTTTTTTTAAATTTGTTTAATTTTTTTCTTAAGTTTAAAGAAAAATTAACTGTGTTTCGGATTAATTACTTAATTTTAAAACAAAGTAACTGTTAAAAAAATATTGTGTTTAAGAAAATTGCAAAAAAAAAAATTTTTTTTCTAAAATTTTAAGGTTTTGACTAAATGAGAATTTTAAAGTTAGAAAAATTAAGGCGTAGAAAAAAATTTTCTACAAAGTTGGGATTAATTAATTAAATTTAAAACAAACTATCTTTTAAAAAAATATTATGTTAAAGAAAATTGCAAAAAAAGAAAAATAATTTTTCTCTAAAATGTTAAGGTTTTGACCAAATGAGAATTAAAAAGTTAGAAAAATTAAGGCAAATAAAAATAATTCAACAATTTTGCGAAAAATATAATTTTCGTTACAGTTATAAAATCAATTAAATTAAAAATAGTTTTTAAAGAAATGTCACTGACGGCATTAAACATGCGGATTAGAACATGGCTTGGAAATGATGGTTTTACATCGAAAGCGCTGGCCGTTTATATTAAACAAACAGCCAGAAAAGGCAGTAAAAAATGACAATAGTTAAACTGAAGTGCTGAATGAAGTATTTGATTAAAAAAAAATATTTTTAAAAAATTTATAAAAAGTAAAAATTTGAAAAATGTCGAAATCATAAGAAACACACAGTGCCACGTTATCTTAAGAGACACCAACTCTTTGACAAACTAATAATAGTTGCCAAAAGCCCTCATCGCTTCCTGGTAGAAGTTGTCTTTATCACAAGAAAAACTAATGAAAGAAATACTAAAAGAAATTTGTTATAAATTAGTTGCAACATTATCTTGCAACGTGTGACAATATATAAACGACTAGTCTGTCTGCCTGTCTGTCTGTCTCTTTGCAACATAAGCAACATTTGTTCAACGTCATGTTTTGTTTTAAAATTTTGTTTATTTTTTTCTTCATTTTTTTATTGATACGGGACATTAAAAGCCATAAATTAAACTCTCACCAATTTTAGCACCACACATCTGTCTGTACTCTCGTATTTTCTTAATATATTTGAATGTGGCAAATGATTATTGTTTTTATTTAAATTAAAAAAAAAAAAAATAACAACAAAAAAAATATTGCAACGTTTTTGACTGCCGCTTAAAATATGTGTCAGATCCATTATTTTTGCCTATAGAAAACATTTAGAAATGCTTGATTTCCATGGCAGATATTGAACCCAAACAAATATTTTATATTGACGTTATTGTTTTGAGGCTGTGTTTTCTTTTCGTCTTATCTTCTTAATGTGTTTTGTATGTGTGGCTGTGTGTTGTTGTTTTTTGGTGAATTATGTTAGAGAAAATTATACACAAATTGATAAGTGTGAGTTACTTTTTCGATGAAATTAAAATGATTATGGATAATTTATTTTTTTTTTTGCGATACATAAAATATTTGCCAGGCAATTTTCTTTCTTTGAAAAAACCAAAATGAAAGAAAGGAATAGAAAGGGAGAAAGCTGCATTTAATTAAAAGAAATTTTTTTTTTAAATGTTCTTTATACAGAAACTAACTGTAACAAATTTTATGTCTCATTAATATTGCGGGTGGCATGTTTAATTAATTTTATAAATAAGTTTTTTTTAAGGGAACAAGAACTGAGTATTCTCAAGTGTATCAAAACATTTTTAATTGTTAATAAATATTTTCAATTATTTGTAAACATTTTTAGATGTATCTCAACATTGTTTAAAAAAATTATCTTTATTACATTCTATCACAAATTGCTGTAGCTCTATAAAAACATCTTTTATAAAATATTTCTTTAAGGGAACAAGAAAATTTTCAAAAAACAACTAAACACTTCAATTCTGAAATTCTATAAATTTTCCTGAAATTTTAATTAATAAATATTGTTCTTTAAACATGAGGCATTATTACAAAAATTAAATAAATTTAATTTTTTTTTTCAATATTTCACCACACAATTGGGTGGCAGCTTTTGGGAAAAAAAACTGTATAAATTATTTTTTTTAAAATCAATTAATAAATTTAAAATTATTGACCATTGTTTATTCAATTTCCATTTTCTGCAAATGCCACCCAATTGTGTGGCGAAATATTGAAATTAAAAATAAAATTTATATAATTTTTATATAAAGATTTTGTGCGTTAAACAATAATATTTATAAAATATTAAAAAAGTCAATCAACGCTTAAGAAAACTATATAAAAATATAATATTTTTTCTAAATTTTAAATCGATTTAAACGTTCGTTATACTGAACGATTTTTGAAAGTATAAAATTTTATTTAAACGTTTGTAAGATTTTATACAAAATTAAAAATCAAACTGACAAGTATGAGCTCTAATTTTATGCATTAAAAGGATTTTTGTGGGCCATCCAATAATCCTGAATTTAAAATTTGTATTAAATGTCTGTATTCAGTGACAGTGCAGAAATTAAAATCAAATCAAATATTCAGTCTTGTGGACGCCAAACTCTTTGTAATTTCAAGTGGTTTAATACACGCTGCTATAAATCTAAAAATATCCTTTAATGGATAACTAAATACAAATAATGTAAAAATTGTAAGTGTCTAGCTAATAAAGATCCAGAGGTAGATACCCTATGAAAGATATATAAGGGGACATACAACCAAGTAGCGCTTATATCATTTGCATTTTTAAAAAAATTTATAAACATGACATCACATAAAATTTTGGTCGGGTTAAACCTAAGCCCCTACAACATCTAGATTGTAACCCTATTAAAGGCATTGCAATTTTATTTTTGTTGAAAATCTGTCATCAAAATATCTCTAATGTTTATCAACATTTTGAAAATGTTTATAAACACTAATAAATTTATATAAACATTTTCCAGAGCTTTTTTATTTATGTTTGCAGTAAAGTATAGACACCTTTAAGTTAAATTTGGAGGCCTGATTTTCGATGACTTTTTTAAAACATATGTGGTCGCATATCTGCAATAATGTGACGAATGTTTGCGGTGAATGTTTTCCTTCAAGCGGTCACTGGTTTCGAACATCGGCATAGACTGGCGACTTCACATATCCCCACAGAAAAGTATAGCAGCGTTAAATCGCACAAATTTGGAGACCGATTTATGAGTTGAAACATTTCCTTCAATAAATCAAATCTGACATGAGCTGTATGACTTGATGTGCTGTCCTGTTGAAAGCACAACACCTGCACATCGTAGTTGTTCAACTGATGAACGAAAAAGTCAGTCATAATGGCTCTATAGCGGTTAACACTGACTGTACCGTTCTGACCAGCAATGCTTTTAAAAGAGAATGGTCACCAATGATTACATAAGCCCATAAACTACACAAAACTGTAGGTTTTTCTAGATGTTACGGTGTCTCAACAGGATTATCATTACTCCAAAGACGGCAGTTTTGCTTATTCAATTTAAAGTGAGCTTTATCGCTTAAAAAAATTGGCTTATAAGAATCAGGATCAATGACAATCTTGTCTTGGGTCCAATTTGCACAACTTGGAAGAGTTGTTCAGCCATTAGTCGATTTAAAATATAATAAATAAATATGGTGTTTCGTAGTATTAGAATTTATTTCTAAATCTGTCATTGATAGCAACAGGAGCCCATTATGGCTCATTAATTCTTGATAAGGCAACAGGTACCCGTTATGAACCACTGAATTACATCTATTAAACAAAATTAATTAATTAACCCTTTACAGTACACAAGAGTCGGGCATGCCGAAACAGTGGCCACTAGTTAAAAAGTGTTGCCAACTTAAGATATTATATAACCGATATAAGCAAAATCCTTAGAGGCAGCATACAAAACGTTTTACTTCTTGCGTTTTGGACTGAAGCATTATGGGAGATATACAGAAGACAGTGCTATATGGTATTCGACCCATAAAATAATTCAATTCTTTATTTATTATAAAACATTTTAAGGTTTTTAATCCTCTCCTTATGTTAGGTAGAAGCAGGATAATATGAGTATTTATTGTCATAACGTTATTTAAAGACTAAAGGTTTGTGCTGACAGAGACAAGGATTAGCTAAACTAGATAAGCGTTATTTCCAGCTTAATTGAAGATGTTGGTAAAGGACTGTAAAAAATGAACTGTTCTTGATCTTAGACACAGCTGACTGTTTCTAAATGTTTCGAAACATTTTCACTGATTTATCAACATTTTAAAATGTATCTCAACAGTATTTAAAAATTTAATTTTTATTTTACTTCATTTAAAATTGCTATAGCCCTATAAAAACCCCTTTTTTAAGACATTTGCTGGAAATCAATCCTCTACTTGCGTAAGTTAGAATCAGTATAATATTTTTATAAGGTGCTATGGGGTTATTGAAAAACAAAGGTTTATTTTGTCGCGGAATACGGAATACGTGCCTGTATAAATTTAATTTTATGTTTAATTGAAAACATTGATAAAAAACTGTTGAAAATGAACTTTTGTTGAAGTGGCATAAAACTGAGTATTCTCAAATGTATCAAAAACATTTTTAATTGTTAATAAACATTTTCAATTATTTAGCAACATTTTAAAAAAAAATTATCTTTATTGTTTCTATCACAAATTGCTATAGCTCTAATAAAACACCCTTTATAAATAATTTCATGGGTTGCAATGCTCTCCTTTTGCTACTTAGAATCAGCATAATATTTATTTATTTATTGTTATGGAGTTATTTAAAAACAAAGGCTTATTTTGCCAAGGGATAAGGGTAAACGTGCCTCTATAAACTTAGTTTTATGCTTAATTGCAAACATTCACAAAAGGCAGTTAAAAAATTACTGTTCTGCATTTTAGACACAGCTGACTGTTTTCAAATGTTTCGAAACATTTTCAATTACTTTTCAATATTTTTAGATGTCCTTTTTTAAAACATTTTAATGGTTATCAATCCCCTCCTTCTGCTAGTAGTAGTATTTATTGTTAGGTAGTTATTTAAAGGCAAAGGTCTTTGCCAAGGTGGTGCGCCCATCGTATTTTAAGCTTAATTGAAAACAGTTGATAAAAGACTGTTGAAAATGAACTTTTGTTGAAGTGGCATAAAACTGACTATTTTCAAATGTGTTAAAACATTTTTCAATGTTAATAAACATTTACAATTATTTATCAACATTTTTAGATGTTTCGCAACATTATTTAAAAATTGTTGAACTTAATTTTTTTTTACATAAATAAATAATTTAAATGTTTCTAAAATAACAATAAATTTGTTAATTTCTCTTCGATGTTTATTTGAGCATCTGTTTTGTCTTGTTAGCCAAGTTATTATGTTAATTGTTATTGTAAACAGAAGTTAAATGTTTAAAAATGATTCCCTTAATTGTGGCACTTAAATAAATATTTATTTATTGAAATTTATTTCGTTATGTTATTTATGTTATTTAAATAACACTTTGTTGCTGGTTGATTTCTTATCTTCATTTTGAAAACATTGTTAAGGTTGGTGGTACCTTTTTGTTATCTTTACGCACTACTTTTGTTGTTATCAGGTAAAATTTGATTAGATTTTAATATATAATTTTTATGTCATCATTATTGCCCAATATATTTTTTTCTTAAGCTGGTACAACAAATGAGGTTTAAGGTATTGATAGCAGGAACTATTTAAAATTTTTTATTCCTTTAAATGAATTTATTTTTAATATTTGTTGTGTTTTAATTTTTTTTTGTGAGGGAATTATTAAGTATTTTTTTTTATTTTTAAAATTTTTTCATTAATTTGTTTGGTTCCCTTGTTTTGAGTTTTCTAGAAAATAACCTTATTGAACCGGTTTGTTTTAAATTCTTGTGAGGTTTAGTAAACGTCAAACCTTTTTTTTTTGTTATTTCATTTATATTTTTTTGTATTATTTTTCTTTTAATTTAAATTTTTAATACATTTGATTTATTGGAATTTCACGTTTTTTAACGATTTCCGTTGGCATTTTATATATTCGATTAGGCAGGCTAGAGCTGGTAATCAGTAGAATAAACACTTGTTTTATTTTTTTTTATAATTGCAGAGCGCCAAAACTTACACTTAAAAATAAATTATTGCTTTTCAACGTTTTATATTTCATAAAACGATCTTTAGCACTTAAGATTCGACTTCAAAACAAAAACACAAAAATTAGTTTCCAGCACAGCTTTCCGCCAAAATGCTTTATCACACACGAACGTGAAGAACGAACTGAATTTTAAAAGTAAATAACACAGCGCACGAACCCTACACAACGTGAGTAATTGTTGATCTTGTCAATAAGAGAGTTTGATTGTTGAAACAAATGTAAACAGAGAAATTTTAATGCACATGAGCGTAAAAATCAGCAGGCTTTATCTGCAGCAACTTGTTGAGCAACAAATTAACACTCATAAAATAAAATTAATTCATTAATTCTAAGAAGCTTACTATTTATTGGCATGAATTAATTTTAATAGTTTGTATACCTTTTTGTTTTGTAATAAAACTTGGCAACACTATTGAATTTGTTGATAGAATTTGTCGTATTCAAAGGGTGGGCAAATTTGAGGCTAGAAAGTAATTAATCTTTCAAATAAATAAATGTTAAGAACTCAACTGTCATTCTTTGACTTTTTTTTAAGAACAAATTTGGTAAATTTTAGGCGTGAACCCTTATACTCTTCACAAAGAAATTTTAATTGTGAAAATTTCCTTTAAAATTGTGGAAATTTAACTGTATCACTTCTTAAAATTTGAGCAGCTTTTCCGCGTAATTAGGCTCCTTCTGAGATTGCTGTGCAAAATTTATTTTCTACATTCGCAGCTTAGGCTATTGCTACTGACAATAGACTGAAAACAATATATACATAGTGGACATAGTGATGTAAATATAGCCTTTCTACAGCAAAGTGTTGATAATGAGCCTGGAACATCAACTCGTCGAGGTTCGTAATAATTGTACATTACTAGAGGTACTTTTCGCCTAAAGATCTTCATCATCACGCTTATAAAGTATAACATGTTAAAGAATTAATGCTGAACACTGTTTGCATCAAACATTTTGACTGTTTAAAAAACTGATAGAAAACAACGGAATTTTTACAAAGTTATCTTTAGTGATGAAGCCCTTGTTCAATTAGCCCTGTACAAAAATTGTCTTATATGGGGTTCACAAAGTCCATTAACACTCCTCGAAAAGCAATGAAATCCAAAAAATTTCACGTATGATGCGGTTTGCGATCAGGCGGCATCGTATTTAAAAAAAAATGGACAAGGAAATGTTGATGACCATTTTCTTGTAGCCACAATTGGCTCATGCTGACATCAGTGGTCTTTGGTCTCCCCCGAAGGCACATTGATATGTTTTGATGGAAATCCAACATCATTACATGTATCAACAGGGGAAAAACAGGAGCCCAGTCCCCTGAAGGCTAGCAGGGAGTCAACTGGAAGCTTCAAGTTATTTCCACGAGAATCAGCAAGCCCCAGAGTTCAGTTATATATTTCTTCAGCCTTTTAGCTGTACTCTGCCTGATTATTGAGGTTGGCCCTGCTGGAGTATCGTGGTGGTTGTGGTTTTGCGGCCCTCATGAATTTGATTAAGGGGCTAGGATCATCTCACCTTTACTGAGGACATTTAGCGAATGATCCGGATCCAGTGAGCATGCTTGTCATGTGTTCTGGACCAGGAGTTGGATAGTCTCCAGCTCTTAAGCAAGAAGTGGGGCTTGACGGCCTTGCTTCGAAACCTCCGAAATTGCAACTAGGAATAACCTATTGCTAGAAATTTGTCTTCGGCTTTCTAGGACGTGGCGCACGCATCATATCGCAAAAGTGGTTTGACCACATTCGAGTTATGGCATACACACGCTAGGTACCGTAGTAAATCTTATCACGCTTCAGTGATCTTTGGTTTCAACAAGACGTCGCTACATAATGTGCTTAATTTTTTTTTTTTTGATAAGAACGGACGTCTGTCGACGGGGTAGAAGTGGACATTTGCCCGACGTCCTATTCTGCTATTAATTTCCATATTTCTGCTTTTCACCTGAGTAAATAAAACTAAGGTCGTTCAAAAATAGTGTATGTTTGAAGCTAATTTACATCCTAACCTTTAATTTGCCTATCCTTTATAAGAGAAGATATTTAAAGCAACATTGTTGATCAACATTTCTTTTAAGCATCTGTTTGTAAGTAAAACTTTGAACTTCAATGTTCCTAAGCAACATATCTGTCTTTAAAAGCAAAAAATCTCTTATTTTAAATTTTATGTCCACCATTCGAAGCAAAGTAAAATGCTTAAATTTACACAAATTCTTTACTTCACTTGAAAATCATGTCACAATACAGGAATTGTTAAGAAAATTATCGTGTTATCAATCTTAAGCATTTAATTCCTGGTAATATAACACAATTTTTTTTAGCAGTAAAACAATGTTGCTGAAACATTTTTGTGTTTCAAAGAAAGTACGCTTTAAAATTTTGTGAAAAGAGCGAAGGTGTGATGACTAGATGTGGACATTTGCTAGTTATCATATTATATTATTAATTCCCATATTTTTACTTTATAGTGATGTCAATAAAACTGAAAGCTGTTGAAAAAAATTATGTGTTTTGAGCCACTTTATTTCCGAACCTCAAATTTGCCCATCTTTTTATTTGTTTGTTTTGAGGTTTAAAAAATTTTTAATTATTTTTTTTAACTTTTGCTTTTAATTTTTAATAATTAAAAAAAATATATAAATGTTATGTCAATAATTTTTAAAATATTTGTTTTTAGAAATTTCTTTTTACATCAAAATTTAAGTAAGAAACGCAATAAACAAATGTTTATAAACATGATGTTTTAATAATCAGCAACATTTTTTTATGCAGCATTTTTTAATTTTTAAAATTATCCCAGATTGTGTTAGTAATTTGTTTGATGTTTAGCAATTGTTTAATAACATTTTCGGTATGTTTTTACATTTTTTCTTTTTTATGAAATATTAGCCTTAGTTTTATTTACACAAAAGAATTTTAAAAAAATTTTTCTTATAATTATTTAGGCATTTACCAACATTTGAATTATATTTTTTTAAATTTTTGGTTTTTTAAATGTGATTTTTATAAATATTTTTTTAATAGTTTTTTTTTTTTTGAATACTTAAAGAGTCATTCTGTAATGTTTAGCAACTTTTGTTGCTGGTTAGCAGCTACTTATATTATTTGCATATTTCTTTTATTTTTATTTTGTTGCATAGAATGCTTGCAACACTTATCACTTTTGAAGGAAATTTAAGTTTTTGTTTAAGAAAGTACTCTAGACTGATTAAACAGTTTTTTTAATCACATTTTTTATGATTTTTACAAAGAATCCTGTCAATTCCTTTTTTTTTGTTTTTGGAATGGAAAAGCATTAGTTGTCATAACCAAAATGCTTGCTTAGATAATTGTTTTCCATTTTATTAGTCAAATGTAATGTTTTATATGTCTCTTCTCTCACAACCTTTACACGTCAAAAGCTACTGCGGAACTAAATTTGAGTTAAGCCAATGACAAGGCAGCAGCTTTCCAAGCAGCATCCACACAAAAAGTCAATAACATTTTATTTTTTTTATTTTTTTGTTTTTGAAAACATCTTCTCTAGTATTTGCCAAAACTGTTGGCGCCTATATGGCGCCCAAGAATACAGGAAAAAACAACTGTCTAGTTAACGCTTTTTTTGCGCATAACCAACCGACACACTCCTCTAAATAAATACAATAGCGCTATAGCCAATACTACAAATAGTTTATCAGCCATAGTTACACATATGGCAACATTGCCAATAATATAAATACCGTTTTATGATACTTTGAATATAAACATTTCAATTTGCTTTGCATAATAATAGTTTTTATTTGATTGAAATGATATAAATGCTCCAGAGCTTTAATTTGCAATATGTTTAGTTGGCAGAAAGATATGACTCTTTAATATTTTTTTCTTTTTTTTCGAATGTTGAAATTGGTGCCTTAAAAGAGGGTGGATAGCGATTGCCATAAATGTGAAACAAAATGTTTGTTTTTGTATGTTTTTATGGTTTCAAGTTTGTCTAGGAGATGTTGTAGACTTTGGGGCAACATTCATTTTAAAAAGTAGTCTGTGAAATATGTACTAGAAACTGTTCTTTTGAAATGTTAATCTGTGGTTTGGTTTGAAGTCCTTAAGCCAAAAATCAATACACCAATTTTATCCTTGCTATTTTAAGCAAAGCCTTGTCAGTAGTAACTTTAGTTAAGTTGAGAAAATTAAAGATATTTTTTAAAAAATTATCTCAAAGTAAATTTGTTTGTGTTTAATAGTGTGTGTGTGTGTGCGTGTGTATATATGTGTGTTGCTTAGTTATCATTATTTTTGATTTTAAGGTTACAGGGACTTTTTTGTTTTTGTTTATTTCTCTTGTCTACTTGATACACATATTCTTGGCGCCATAACGCACAGAGTTAATGTCCTGGTATAATGATTTATTTCCCATATATTGCTTTTATGCTTATGAAATTGATGTGGGTAAGTAATAAAAAGGATTTCTTAATTTTTCATAAAATTAGAAGTAAAAAATAATGATGTTAACATACCACTGTTATTTTAATGCGAAGTAGAGACTAGAAACATAAACAGCACTTACCTAAAAACAAATGAAAGAAAATATATGTATTAGTTTATTATTGCAACATGTATCACAACATATAACACAAAATTTATATATACAAGGCTAACACTTACAAAGCTACTTACTTGCTTATAAAAGTTACTTTTAAATATGATTTTAGTTTGTGGCTAAAAACACCCTTGAAACTACGAGTGTTTGTGATTAAACTCTTAAAAGCTACTTTTATAAAAACATACTAAAATATAATAAATTTTTATAAAAGTACCAAAGTATAGTACCTTTTTAATAAAGTACTAAAGTATAGAATCCTTTTTATAAGAGTACTAAAATGTAATATCTTTTTTTTTAAGCAGCTTCTAAGAGTTTAATCACAAACACTCATCGTTGTTTTTAACCACAAACTAAAATAATATTTAAGATTTTGGCGTTAAACTCATAAAAGTTTTATGTTCTGAAATTTGTTTTAAATTTTAAGCTTTTTAAATATTTGAAAACATATAGTGAACTTTATAAATTCAGGTATTTCTTAAAAATTAACTTAAACAAAAAAATTTTCTACAACATTTTGGTTGATAATGTTGCCAGCAACATATTGCTGTTTAGTCATGAGAATTAGTTTAACAAAATTAATCTTCCTAAGACTGTTTATGATAATGTTGCTAGCAACATGTTGCTAAATTATAATTATTTGAATCTTAAGGAAGGACTTGACAAAATTTCACTTTATTAGCTTTTGAACGCATATTTAAATGCATTAAATTTTTACTTTTAAAAATGTTATTAAACATTATTTTTATATTGTTTTATAAGATAAAGGGTCCGCCATCTAACGTTTTTTTTCCAACTAGTGCTTATTTCGTGAATAGTAACACTTAGCTCATGTTTGTTTTGACAGATGATTAGTTTTATTATTAGTTTATGGTTGTGTATACGCTTGAACAACGCTGGGAAACATTGCCAGACATTACTTTGAAAATAATGGAAATGTTGCAGAATGTGTGCGAAAATTGCGTACGGATTTTGGAAGAAGAGAAGCATCGTCACCCTCATCGATAAACCAAAGCGTAAAAAGCCAAAAACAGCGCATACATCTGGCCTGTGCCAGAAAATGTGCGTGAAGCGCCATCAACATCAATTCACTGTCGTTCTCAACAATTGAACATTTCAGAGACATACAAATTTCAATTGGTTTAGGAATTGAAGCTAAGTGACCATCCAATGCCTTTTCGCTTCGCTAAGAGGATGCCGATTTTGCAAAAACAAATCATCTTTTCAGATGACGCTCATTATGATCTTGACGGGTATGTAAACAAATAAAATTGTCGCATTTAGGGCCACAAAAAACCCGCACCCATACATTGAAAAACCGACGCACCTAAAACGTGTCACTGTTTGGTGCGGATTTTTGTCCAGAGGCATAATTGGGCCATTTTTCTTCGAAAATCAACAAGGAGTGGCCGTTACAATCAATGGCGATCGTTATCGGGCCATGTTGAACGAATTTTGGTTCACAAAAATTGAAGAGGAGGAGGCATAATTGGGCCATTTTTCTTCGAAAATCAGCAAGGAGTGGCCGTTACAGTCAATGGCGATCGTTATTGGGCCATGTTGAACGAATTTTGGTTCACAAAAATTGAAGAGGAGGATATTGGCAACATTTGGTTTCAACAAGGGCGGCGCTACGTGCCACACAGCCAAAGCTACACTCAATATTTTGCGGCCCATTATTTAAGATCGCATTATCAGCCGCAGAGCTAATGTCGTTTGGCCACCTCGGAGCTGCGATTTGACACCGTTGGACTATTATTTGTGGGGTGCCGTCAAAGATAAGTGTTACGCCGACAAGGCAGAGACAATTGAAGCTTTGAAGGACAATATTCGTGAAGCCATTGGTGAAACACAGCTGCACATAATCGATAATGTGCTTAAAAATTGGATCGATCGTGTGGGCTACTGTATGGCCAGCCGAGGCAGCCATTTGAATGAAATTATTTTCCATTATTAACCGGAAGAATTGTATTTTCAAATAAAAATTTGAAATTTGAGAAAATATTCAGTAGTTTTGTTTACAGCATTTAAAACAAAAAAAAAAGTTATTTGGAGGACCCTTTATATAAATGTTGTTAGTAACATGTGGCTGTAAACTTGCGGAATTAGATATGAAAATGTTTTTTTATAAAGAATTAGCAAGAACTGTGGAACAATATTTATTATTTTGATTGGAAAATTTGATAATTTGCTAGTGGTCACAAAACATCGATTAAGAGGAAACCTGCTATTTTTATAGAATTAAAGTATATGCAACATTGTTGCAATTGTGTAAACATACAGTGGCTTACATTGAAAGTCAACTATTTTAGATGTCATAACTGGTTATTTTTGAAAAACTTTTGAATGCTTTCAGTTAAACATTTACGAAATTATAAAATTTTGTAGTAAAAACATTGCAAGGAATTTTCCAACAAGGTACTTTAAAATTAAGTGAAACAGTTTGTGTCTACCTCGGAAGAGTGAAAAAAGACTATTAAAAATCGCAAGTAACGTTAATAAAAGCAAACCTTACTTGAGAGATAAGAAGGTTATTGTTTGCTCCAAACCTTGCTACAAGCGTTAAAAATAATTTTGGAAAGTAAAGAACATGCGGTAACAATAGGAAGAGTTTTAAGCAACAAACAAATTGCATCGTAGAGTGACTCGAAAGAGACTATATGTTACAATCAAAAAGGATCAAAAGATTTCTAGTGTTCTAATAAAATTTTATTTATACCACAATTAATCGAATAAGGTTTAATCGAATAAGCTTCAATCGAATGAGGTTTAATCGATTAAGGTTTAATCGAACAAGGTTTAATCAAATACGATTTAATTGAATAAGTTTCAATCAAATGAGGTTTAATCGATTAAAGTTTAATCGATTAAGGTTTAATCGATTAAATTTTAATCGAATAAGTTTTTATAGAATAAGGCTAATGGAATAAGGTGTAATCGAACAAGTTTTGAAGCACGGTAAAATTCCACGTGTCTTTTACGGATGAAAGCAAATGTTATTTGTTTTTTCCTCATGGCTGTCGTTACGCGTGAAGAAAATACATAAAATATCAGCAAGTCATGTAAGATTGTTGGTGTGGTGGGACTACATGGTAGCAAAATTATGCTGTATCGCTAAACAAAAATTCATTTATGAAAATCGCGATCAACGACAATCTTATTTTGGCCCCAATTACAATAATTTGAAAATGTTATTTAGGCGTCAGTCCATTGAAATCTATTAAAATCATTTGACAGGTGACAAAATTGTGGCCGGTTAAAAAAGTGTTGCTTTAACATAAAGTTCTATACCTCTTTAAAAACATCTTATATTTTGTTGAACAGAAGTATTAATTTGCTAATGTTGATAAAAATTGCTACGTGTTTTTCGCAACATGTTGCTGTGCAATATTAAACTATGAATAGTGGAGAAACATTAAAGTTAAAAAAATTTTTAATGTAAAGAGCTGCTACAATTTAATTTTTTTTCCTTTTCTGTATCTTTTAGAAAGGAATAAAGTCACAGATGACTGTAGTGATTCTTCTTTAGTAAAATGTTGCTGCAACATTTTGCTTAAAACAGCACATATGTTTTAAATGTTTTTCTTATTATAATATTTTTCTGGCAGATAATCGTTCATCACCTGGTATATGTTATCATCTCTTTTATCACTTTAACCACTGACAATTTCCAAATTTACTTCAATTACATTTTGTTGACATTTAAGACATTTAACTAATTAATAGTTAGAAACACGACGACAACACTACAAAATACAGAACAAATTATTAAAAGGGTCTTCAAATGTGTGTGTTTGCATGAGTGTGTTATCACAATTAAAATAAAAGATTTATTTACTTTCAAATAAACACTTGTCCAACATATAAATGGCAGCAGATAAAAACACATGTTAAAAGTAAAGTAAAGTAAACAATCGTGTCAAAATACATAAAATTGACTAGAAAGTCATGAATTCAAATTTTCTTGAGACTGATTTTGGGTTACTTTCAAAATAAAGTGCATGTAAACATACAAGCAGACAAATGAGTAGACGGACATGCTGCAAGGTTAGCATGTGTTAAAATGACAATTTTTTTTTTGTTTGAAGTTTACATATAGGGTATTTTTTATGGAGGGATATAACTTTGAAATGCGATAAAACAAAGATAATTTTGTAAATTGACATGAAATTTACTTTATTCGAGAGATACTCTTCTGGAAATTGTAATTTAAATAGGATTTCTGGCATATGATCCCCACGGCTGGCTCGAAGGTAGAATATCTTCGAGAGCCAATAAAGCGGTGCATGTTGTTCCCGAAATAGTTAATTATTTGGGACTTATCGGCGTAGATTTCACATACCTTTCTTTTGAGGAAATCAGCAAACATTCTAATTCAGTACAAAAAATTGTAGTAAAATTCCGAAAACATTTTCATCTGAAAAGTATGAGTGTTTTTTATAGAGGTATAGCAGTTTGGAATGGAATAAAATAAAAATGAATTTTTTAAATTGTCATGAAATTTACTTTATTCGAAAGATAATCTTCTCGCATTATAATTTAAATATGACTTTTGGCATATGACCGCCATGGCTGACTCGGAAGAATCGGGAGGTCCAATTTTCGATGAAACAGATAATTTGCAGACACGTATAAGGCTTCGATTCAGTATTTACTTTGGATGCATTTTCATTCTTTATTTAAGAGTAGTTCAACTAAATTTCACTTAATTTTTGTAATCGTTATGATTTCATTACTGTTGTGCAATGAAATAAAATTTTTCCTTTTCAAATATAAAACCAAAAAAAAAAAATGTTTCTTCATCTTTTAATTCCCAAACGAAATGTTGCAAAAAACAAAGTTACTTATGTTTGGATAGCGCGTTTTTAAGCTAAAGAATTACATAGGGTCCAAAATTCAAATCTAATGGTCGCAAAACATTCAAAATGATATGGACTGCATGGGGCTTCAAAAAGGAGGTTCAAATGTTCATTGCTAAAATCAGAGATCGGAACTGATGCTCCAGATCTTAAGACGCAAATAAGCTTTCTTTCCACCAGCCGAACAAATCACATCACTATTTAAATTGAAACACATTAGTGTAAAGTGATCACAAGTTTATCAAAGCTGAGGAGCCAATTTGCCAACCAGCTGTATTTTTTCTCTTTCATAAATTTGAGAACACCCTGTAAATAGCACATGTTCGTGATAATATTAATACTGTAGGAATGTGGATACAGCTTATTTGGGATTTTTACTTATTTAAATTAAAACAAATTTTAAATAATTTCTTATTATATTTTTTCACTCTTTTTCAAAATTGTTTACGCATTGAAAAAGGGAAAACATCGAAGAGTATTGAGTTTGAAACTGATATTGACGGCAGAAATTTTTTAAAAATGAACTCCAGACAATTGTGTCAATATTATTGAAGTGTTAAGTTTGTTTGTATTTACATAAATTTAAGAAAAATATGTTTTTTTTTATTAAAAAATAAAATAAATAATTTTTATACTCCACTTAACTATGAAATAATGGGTGGGCAAATTTAAGGTTAGAAAGTATATTGATTGTCAAATAATTAACTGGCCTACAAATGCCATGAAATGGCTGCTGTTTCGTGATAGTTTTTACCAAAATAACTGTGGTGTTGTTCAAAAATCACCATTAAATTAATTTCATTAAAAATTGGTCTATCAGTGACATAAAAGTGACTTTTATTTAAAAACTGGAAATTAAACAACTTGAATGAAGAATATTAAACGAATAAAATGCCTTAAATTTGAAAAAAATCTATGCACGACATGAAATGGGTTAAGCTGTTATCCTTCGACATATATTTAGTAAGAGCTTGGAAAATGTTAAGTTACATTTTTGACAAAAGAATTTTAATTGTGAAAATTTACTGTCAAAATGGTGACAATTTCACTTCGTAAAATTCGTTCAATTCACTTCATAATCAGACTGCTTCTGACAAAGCTGGGTATAATTTAATCGATTAATATGTAGCTCACGGTTTTATTGCTGACAATACAAAACAATATGCTCCTAGTGGCCGTAGTAATGCAAACATAGCCGCTGTATATCAGTGTTGAGAATGAGCCTGGAACATGAACTCCTCGAAGTTCACAATAATTGGCCATCACGAAAGGCACTTTGCGCAATATTTTGCCTAAATATTTTCATTTTCTTGCTTATAAAGTTAAAGAACTTGTTTAAGATTTAAAGCCGTTCAACCATTGTTTGCGTTGAACGTTTGTGAATTGGTTGTTTGAAAAACTGAACGAAAAGAATGTATTCTTCAACTTAAAATCATCTTTAGTCATGAGGCTTGTTTTCGATTGTGTAAAGAAACAAACTTAATACGTGATGAGATTAACATCTGCACCTGGCTGTAAGCCTTAAGCAGATGGTGGTCAAACTACTAGGAATGAAAAGCAACGTTATTTTCGCCCTAGGAAGCGGAAGACTAATTCTAGCAACAGATCTTTTCTAGTTGCAATTTCAGCGGTTCTGAAGCAGGGTCGCAAACCAGTACTCCTTTCTGAAGAGTTGAAGACTATCCAACTTATGGTTCAGAATACATCACTAGCATGCTCACTGGATGTAGATGATCCACCTAATGTTAAAATTCATGAAGGCCGCGAAACCACAACCATCACGATACTCCCGAAAGGCGAACGTTAATAATCAGTTAGAGAAATTGCTAAAAGGCTAAAGAGAAATTTGCGCAACTCTGGGGCTTACTGATTGCCGTAGGAATAACGTGGAGCTTCCAGTTGACTCCCTGCTGCCTTCAGGGAATTGGGCTCCCTAATATCATCGAACGACACAAGTCTAGAGGGTTAAGTAATCCATAAAGACTGATAAGTATGCCCCCGGGGGAGACAAACTTGTTGCATATGGGGTTCACATCATTCATAAACAGTTTTAATGTGTTAAAAGAAAATCGCCGTATGGTCAAGCTTGTGGTTAGGCGGCTTCGCCGGTCTGTATATTTTCCAAAATGGGCAAGGAAACGCTACCACCCAAAATTCTCGTTCGTATCATATGTAGCGTTTTGTGGCTAAAATTGGCTAATGTTGACATCAATGACCTTTGCTTTCAGCAAGCCGGCGGCACAGGCAACACAGCCACCTAAAAAATTTACTTACTTGTATGAGAAATTTTTACAATCGCGTATTTTGTCGATTTGACAATGTCAATATGGCTGCCTCGTTTCTGTGATTTAATGATGCTAAATTATTTTTTCTGGGACCATTAAAAACAACCACAAATAACTGACGCTCTGAAAAATGAAATTCGCTGCTGGATTGATGGTATAAGCTAAGTTTTAATGCAAAATGTGCTTCAAAATTTTGTCAAAAGAGCGATCGTCTACCCATCTGCTAAAGGTCAAGTTAAGCTGCATTTCATAATCCATTCTTAATTCCCATATTTCTGCTTTACATTGGTACCAATAAAATTGAAGTTGTGAAAAAAAGTGTGTGTTTTAAGGCAATTTACATCCTAACCACCCGTTAGAAGCGAAAATATTGCAAGTGTTACTTTATTTAAAGCAACATTGTTGAGCAACATTGTTGAAAAACATTGTTGAGCAACATTGTTGGAAACATTTTAAAAATTTTAAACTTTTATTTTTATATATTTAAACTTTATTTAAACTTTTATTTTATGATATTTGTGAAAAGATATCTTTACTTAGAACTTTAAACTACAGTGAAGCTTAGCAACATTTTAGCAAAATAAAAGAATGTGACTTTTAATAACAAAATATATTTTATGGGTCCTACATTTATTTGGATATAATTTTACGTCAACCCGCGTCAAATTTGGTCCTACATTTTATATTAAAAGCAAAGCAATATATTCGAATACATATGTAAGAATAGTTTAGCAACTGTACTTAATTTCACTTGAAAACCATGTGTTAATTAAAGGATTTTTAAGCAAATCGTTGTTTTCATGATCTTAAGCAGGAAATATTGTTTTGTCTTGGTTGGCAACGATTGATGGTAAAAAAAAATGTTGCTGAAAAAATTTGGTGTTTTAAAAAAAATGTTGACCGAAACCTTTTGCAACATAATGAGCGCAGTGAAACTTCAGCAACATGTTTTTATCCATTTCCTATTAATGGATTTTTAAGAGACAATGTTTGGCGAGAAAAATAATGAGCGAAATAACATAATAAAAAGAGGCTACTATATACAACTTATTTAATCGACTTTGAGAATAACCCGTCTCTATTTGAAAGTTTGCTGTTATAAACATTTTTGTTGCACTAAAACATGCAACATTTATTAAAAAGTTCTTAAAAGTTTTGCAACTATTTTTTTATAACTTTTACTGTCGTTCGTTTAAAGTTCAAACTTTTGAAAGAATTTATATAAATTTTATTATTTTGAAAAATGTCATAAAAAACTTAAGAAAAAGTTCCATTTCGTTGTTTGTTATCTTAAATTTTGATTTGTTAGTAAAAGCTCATACAGAGAAACTTGAAGAAAGTTTTTTTAATTTTAAAAGAGTTTTTGACTTCACCAAAAACTTTACAGAATTTCATTTAAATAAAAGTCTATAACATTTTTTTTAAAAATAGTTGTTGTTATTGCTGCAGTTGTTGTTGTGTTGAATTTCTAGAAGTCTCTAAGAATAGAAAAAGTTAAATATTTTCTTTTTTTTTTAATTATTTGCACCAATAAAAAGTTTTCTTGCTACGACAAACTTAAGAGGTGGAAATGTTTGTTGCAAACTTTTTTATTTAATTAGCCAGCAATTTTATGGGAATTTTCGAAGTGCATGTTAAGTTTTATTTCAAAAATCATTATTTTAGTAAAAAAGAAAACTAGTTTCGAAAAAGCTTAATGGCTCTTAGTTAGCGATTTGTTTAGAAATATTTCAAGTGCTTGGAAAAAGTACATTTAATATTCTTGGTTTTGTTGCAGCAGCATGTTCATGAAAAGAGTTTTTTTTTTTAAATTCATATTATATTTTATAGCTTAAGTTATAGTGATACTAAACTACTAACAACATCATGCTGTGCTCAGGTGGAATATCCTAAAAGTGATAGATGACTGCTTATATTAAACTTGGGCAAGTATAGATGGCATAACTGCAACGGATTTAACTGTCGGATTCTAAAATAAACGACGTAATAAACTAGTTTTTTAATAGTACTAGCGCCGGTTATCTGCATATAAGAAAATACTGTGGAAAAGATAAACCTGCGGTTCCCCCCGGGGGCACATTTATAGGTCTTTATGAATTACTTGATCATCTAGACCTGTGCTGCTGGGAGTCTAAGGGAACCCAGTCCCCTGAAGGCAAGCAGGGAGTCAACTGGAAGCTCCACGTTATTTACACGGGAATCAGCAAGCCCCAGAGTTCCGCTAATTGTCGCTTTAGACTTTTAGCTGTTTCTCTGACTGATTATTGAGGTTGGCCCTTTGGTAGTATCGTGTTGGTTGTGGTTTTGCGGCCTTCGCATGAACTTGATTGTGAGGGCCAGGATCATCTCGCCTTTAATAACACCAACGGTTGAATGATCCGGATCCAGTGAGCATGCTTGTTATGTGTTCTGGACCAGGATTTGAATAGTCTCCAGCTCGTTAGCAAGGAGTAGTGGTTTGCAACCCTGCTTTGGAACTGCTGAAATTGCAACTAGGAAAGACCTGTTGCCAGAATTAGTCTTCGGTCGTGGAATAATCAGAATTATCAGCAATACAATGTAGGTATCCCATTTGAACGGATACTTATGGACTTCGCAGCCCCATTCCCTGCAGTGCCGCTAAGGGTTTAACAAGAACAAATCATGACAAGCTTCAGTAACACAACGCGGGTATCCCATTTGAGCGGATACCTATAGATATCGCGGATATATAGATATCGCAGACCCATTCCATACCAGTGGAAACCGGTGAGCACTAGTGGTAATGGATTATTTTAGCAAATAGCCCGAAGTGTATGCCATTCCAAACCAAGAATCGAAAACGTTGGTGGATGCATTTGTAAATAATTGGGTATGTCGATACAGCATTCCAATACAACTGCATTTTGATCAGCGAAAAAATTTCAAATCGACCATATGCAAAGATCTGTGCGATGTATATGGCATTAGAAGGACGAGAACAACACTGTTGCATCCACAATTTGATGACATGACAGAGAGATTCAATCGTCCCCTAAAGGAATGTCTCAGAAACGTGATCAGTACACCGTAAAAGAATTGGATTGAGTATATGCCCAAGTTTCTACTGGCATACCGGTCAGCTGTATACAATTCGACCTCACGTAGTTCCGTACAAATCATGTGAGGAACAACACTAAAACTGCCAGTGGATTTCGAATTTGGTGTTAAACCCACAACCTGGATTTTCCAGTTGGCTCCTACCAGCCTAAGGGGACTGGGCTCCCTTTTACCCCGCATGACAAAAGTCTAGATGGTTGTGTGATCCATAAAGACTTATAATGTGCCCGGGGGAAGTAATTTGTGGACATACAATTTTAACTTTCCTACATTGAAAGTGAAAGGACAGAGAGCTATGTAGGGAGTTTATGCAAATACGGACTGTTCCCTGTAACGCCTAGTGAGATTCACTGGCCAATAAACCACAAATGGATGTGCTCTTATCAAACATCGACTTAAATGCAAAAACGTGTTAGTAACGGAATATAAGATCTCTAATTTCGTTAGAGCACTTATCATTGTAGTAACGATAAAATAGCGAAATACACTGAAATACTTAAATTAAAGCGCAAAAAAGGAATGTCCCTAAATTGCAAAGCCATTAGAAGGGTTCATACCAGTTGATGAAAGAAATTGAATAACGGGGTTTATCGGATAAAGAGGTATCAGAGTTCGAAGTCCAGAATGAAAATGTTTCGCCTGGTCCCAAGGAATAAATATGGCCGAGGTGACGAAAAGGCTTAAGGGGCAGTGCTAAGAAGATGCTTAGTTTAAGTTATAAAAAGGTTATTATAACTAAAAAAGTAAAGTAAAATGATCTATTGGAACTGTTAACAAATTAAAAAGTTGTTAAGAAATTTTAGAAACACATTTAAATTTCATGAACTAAGATTCACAATTAAAAAAAAAGAGAAGAGAAGATACAACGCATCAAGTATTTACAATTTCTAATTATAATGAATTTGTTGCTGGCAAAAATGTTGCTAAACGTATGTTTAGATTTAAGGCTTCATCAACATGTTTGTCAACATAATTTAGGTTCATACAAAAATTATGGTTTAAAAAAAGTTGATTCTAAACTTTAAAGCTTTTTGAATTTAATAATTATTTTTAATTTTATGAAGCTAAAAAAATACAACTTCTTAATTTTGCCACATGGGAATCTAAAGATATTACCAAAGCTATTCAAGTAGTCCATTTGGCAAAATGCCAAAAAACAAATTGGGATGATGACACTTCAAACCATTATACCCTAAGGCTTACTCAAAGCTAAGAAACTATATCATTACAAGATTCAGAATAGGTCTTACTAAAAAAGTAAAGTAAAATGATTTATTGTAACGGCTAACAAATCAAGAAGTTTTTAAAAAATTTTATAAACATAAAACAACAACAATATGCTACATATAAATTCCATGAACTAAAATTTACAATCAGAAAAAAAAGTAAAGTAAAATGATCTATTGGAACTGTTAACAATTTAAAAAGTTGTTAAGAAATTTTAGAAACACATTTAAATTTCATGAACAAAGATTAACAATTAGAAACAAAAAAAGAGTACCTACAATTTTTAATTATAATGAATTTGTTGCTGGAAAAAATGTTGCTAAACATTTGTTTTGATTTAAGGCTTGACCAACATGTTTGTCAACATAATTTAGGTTCATACAAAATCATGGTTTAATGCAACACACAGCATTACTCATGTGTTAAATTATTTGAACCTCTATTGTATCTTCTAAATTGCTGAAAACATATCTGACGATAATATTAATCGTGTTTGCAAGGTTTTGTTTGAAATTAATTGAAGAATTTTATATGATTTAGAAATGCAGTTGCAAGCCAATCCAGCTATTATTCCTATTGCGTATTTAAATAGCATAATTGTGTTATGTAATTAAATTTAAATAAATAAATAAAAAATAATTTTCATTATCTATTGACTTAAATTTCCTTAATCATCAATTTGACATATATTTTTTGTTGATTTTTTTAAATTTCTGGATGATTAGAAAATTATCAGCTTTATTTTAATTTCATTCGCTTACTTATCACCAACATAATCATTTAATATATTTCAACAAAATACAATTTAAGAGCTAGCGGTGGCCAGCATATAAAGCGCCTTATGTTATTTTAAGGGTCACTGAGACTCTACATTTTAAATGTTAATAAAACTAAGAGATAAGATAGAATTTTAATTTTCATTATTTGTGTTATTCTAAAGTGGCACATGTATTCATAACAGCTATTAAAAACGAAAACTAAGCTAAAGAAAGAAAGAAGGTGGGTGTTCTTATAGAGGTATCGAATTTTAAGTAGACAACACTATTTTCGTTTTTAATTAGTGGCAATTTTTTTTAAAGAGAAGTAAATAGCACTACAGGCAAAAATGCCTATTTAGCCAAGTACCGTGCTATATTCTTTAGGAAAGCGATAGAGAAGATATGAGACAGGTGGTGAAAATAGAAGGTTAGTTGCGGAAATTAACTGTCATATAAGACAGCACCGCGACCAGTAACCATGCCTTCACCACTGAGCAGCTCCACCGACAGTCAATTATTATTTTTGTAGGGGAAAAAAATCAAGGGATGTGTTGGGAATCGAACCCACAACCCCCAGTCTTACGAGCTAGTACACTACCTACTAGCCTACAGGGGCAAGTTGTCAAGTGGTTTACGATTAATGTGGTTTGACATTTTAACCTGAATAGACTGACGCCTGAGCAACGCTTTCAATTTATGCAAATTTTGCTTAAAACAAGATTGAAATAAATTTTGGGTAGCGAGGAAGCTCACTTTATCTTGAACTGCCATGCAAGACATGATTTGGGGACTCCATTCTAAACATTGCACGTGAAAGTAGTCCCACAAATAAGAACTCCGGCATCATTCGTTTTGTTTTGTTGGTACGCACTTTCAGAATTGAGTCCCCTACTAATGAGCTAAAATATATTGTTGTGTGTTATCCTCATGTATATGTTGAAAAACCGTTACATTCGAAAAAAAACTGATGGGCTGTTAGAATCAGTGGTGTGTTCTTTTTTAAAAGCAGTGCTAGTCAAGCGCTATAGAGCCATGGCTAATGATTTCTTTGTTTATTATATAAGATATTTAGAAGCTGCGTTGGCAACAAGATGGCGCAACAGCTCGTGCCATAATTGATTTTTTGAAAGAAGTATTTGGTAGCCACCTATTTTCACATTTCGGACCAGTGAATTGGCCTGCAAGATGGTGCGATTTATTAAGGCTAGACTATTTTCTCAGGAGATATGTGAAGTTCGCTAGTCTATGCTGATAATCCCGAAACGATTCACCACTTAAAGGGCAACATTTGCCGCATTATTTCCAACTATAAGTGCCCCTGTAGTAGTGTACTAGCTTATCAGAGTGGGGGATGTGGGTTCGATTCCCAACGAAGATCTTGGTTTTTTTCAACTACAAAAATAAAAATTGACTGTCGGTGGGGCTGCTCAGCGATGAAGGCATAGTCACTGGTCACTGTGCTGTCTTATACGACAGTTAACTTCCGTAACAATCCTTTTACTTTCACCATCTGTCTCATCTCTTCTCTATTCCTTTCCTAAAATATGTATCACGGTACATGACTAAATAGGCATTGTTGCCTGAAGTGCTACTTCTCTTAAAAAAAACTACAAATGTTATAAAAAGTGATCGGATACCTCCGCCAGCCGTGGCGCTCCTATGCCAGAATTTCTTCCCAATTTATAAAACTTATCTTTATGTTTTAACATTTCAAAAGTTCTATACCTCTATAAAAGACACCACATATTGTTTTATTTCGTTACTTCAAAACAGCATTTGATATTTGTTCGTTGGAGAAATGAAGCTTTTGAAAATCTGCGTATAACAAATCGCCTTTAGACATGATCAGCTCCACTTGCCTTAAGAAATACCACCGAACGTTGAAAGCTTATGTGTCAATTTTGCCGTAAATATTTTCATCGCGGTATACCAAGCAAAGTCGGCATTTCTCAGGATTATTGTTTTATCCGTAGAGAGCCAAATTCCATAAAACGCTATTTAAGGGGCCACTTCAATTTCTTGTTTTATTTTTTTATTTTATTTTGAGTCTATGGAATCAAGATCCTTACAGACATTTTTAGAGTGTAGGATGGTGAAATTAAGGGATTCCATTGCAAGCAAGGTTAATACAACAAGAACTATTTTTGCACTGATTCCCTGCTATTACAATGGGCTTTTTATTACGTGATAAGATTTACATCTGTCTGCATCTACTCGTGTGGGCCAATAGACCAATAGATGGTGGATCATTGCCACTGTGGATGAAATGTAGCGTCATCCTCGCCCTAGATGGCCTTCGGATACGAATATCCTCCGGTCACTCCTAGTTGCAAATTCAAGAGCTCAGAGCAGGCCGCAGCCTTCACTCCTTGCTGAAGAGTTGGAGACTATCCAACTCCTGGTCTAGAACGCATGAAATTTAATAAAATTTAAGAACACAACCGCAATCATGCTCACTGGACCTGGACCATTCACTGAGTTCATTGTGAATGATCCGACACAAAAACTCAAACGAGGGCCTCGAAACACGCAGCCATTACGATACTCCCAAAGGGCCAACCTCAATAATCAGTCAGAGAACAGCATAAAGGCTAAAGACACAAATAGCGAAATTCTGGGGCTTTACTAATATAGTGGAATTGTCCAGTTGGCTCCTGCTAGCCTGTTAGGGGACTGGGCTTCCTTTTATCTCCGCAAGACACAAGTCTAGATGGTTGTGTGATCCACAAAGACTTATAAATGTTCCCTGGGGAAGGGGGCGCTTTGTATTCCAAATTATTAAGCCGTATTCCAGAATAGGTCTGACAAAAGAAGTGTTAAGATATTTTGTGATATATGGGTCACTAAACTCCTTTGCCCAGCGTTTTATAAAGAACTGCACATGCTTTGTTAGTGGTAAACCAGTAAAATGCCAAGTTCGGAAACTATTTTCAGTTTGTCAACTTCGTGACCGTTTAAAATTTCGAAAGAAGCACATGTACTTTTTAAGGTTCAAATGCATCTAAGACCTAAATATGATCAGCGTGACGATTGTATGTTTGAAATAGTTTCACGTCGTCTAGATATAATAGAACGTTTAAGTATTTAATGGCTTTGGGTAGATCGTTAATAAACAAGGAAGATAATAAAGGATCCACATGGCTATCCTAAGACATACCAGATGAAATGACATGCCATTTGTAAAGACACGCTTTTGCTGGTAGCTGAAGTATGTTCAGCGGCGTCCAGGGTCGTGTTGTGTCGATTAAAACAAAAACTTATCCTCTATTAAGGAACGGCTTCCTTATTCCCGGTCTTCTGCTTGACTGCAGCTCGGGCTTTAAATGTAACGGCACGATGCCTCTGGTAGCTGAGGTATGCTCAGCGAAGTCCACGGTCGTAAAAAATCAAACTTTGGGTTACAGGTTTGTCCTTTATTAGGAAAGGATTTCCTTATTCTTGGTTTTCTGGAAGTAACTATATTAAAACGAACGTTTTAAGTTCTATTTCTCAGAAATGAGTTAATCCACATAAAGCAATTGTTCGTGAATCCTATAAGGTCAAGTATCCTTTTTGGAAGTTTGTGGTGGACCCTAACAAACGCCTTACTAAAGTCGGTGTATTAAACATCATTTTATTTTCGTTGAACAAATCTACGAGTGACTGGCGTTGTTAATTCCAAAAGATTAGAAATAGTTACACAAGCCGTTCTAAAGCGGATCCAATGTAGATGATATTTAAGGGGAAAGGTGATCGGTAAAAATTTTCTTAAAAAGTTAAGGTATAGCGCTAAATTTAGCAATACCTCTATAGGTGGCAGCATTATTCCTACAACCAGACTTAAATAAAGGAATAATAAAAGAATCCTTCTATATTTTAAGAAAATAACAAAACTTCAATGATATGTTAAAGACTATTGTAAGAGGTGTTGCCAGAGTCATAGCACTATTTGTTTGGAATGCAACCTAGGCATAACCATCCGAACTATATTTTTATGATATAAAACTTATCTTTGTTTTACTCCAATTTCAAAGTTCTATTCCTCTATAAAAACATCTTTAACCAGATATTGTGAAGACTATTGTAAGAGGTGTTGCCAGAGCTATAGCACATTTGGAATAACCATCCGAACTTTATCTGTATGATATAAAACTTATATTTGTTTTATTCCATTTTAAAAGTTTTATACCTCTATAAAAATACTCTTAACTAGATATTGTAAAGACTATTATAAGAAGTGTTGCCAGACCTATAGCACATTTGTTCAGAATGCAATTCGAAACAATATCCGAACCAAATTTTTCCATTTAAAAATGCTATACCTTCATAAAAAACACTCTAAACAAAACTATTACAAAAAAAAAATTATGCTGATGTAGGTTATTTCAACAATTTTTATTTAATATCTCTTCTTCTTCTTCTTTTTATATCTTTAACACACATCACTCACTTACTGTATTGTAAACATGTCAGTTATTTTCTTAAAAAAAAAAAACTAAACTAAAATAAAATAAAATAAAATAAAGAAACATTTTGTTTTTCTTGTTCAAGTACATGTTTTAAAGATCTTGAAGTGTCCATTTAAGTTAAACATGCTGGAAAAATAGTCTTAAGCAAAAAGCTAAAATTGTCGTTTTAATTATTTGGTGAAAATATTTTATACCACATTTCGCCACTTTTTTTTTTGTTGTGAATTAATAAAACACTATTTCTTCTCCTTATTTCTCCTTTAGTTTTTGCAAAAACTTTTAAAGGCTGTCGTGTATTTCAAAAACATTCATCCATCAGGCCATTGTTAATTCTGGTTGCTACAGCTACTGCCCACAATAACTCATTAAACATTTCTTCACATTTATTCACACACTAATTTACTCACTCACTCACTCACTCATTCGCTCATCAGTTAACAAATGCAGTGACATAGAAAAATATTTTTCAACAAAAGAAAATACCAATAAATCGACTTTTGTTGTTCTCGTTGTTGTTGTTGTGCAAATAGTAAATAAAGTATACAAATGTATAACTAACGGTCCAAAAATTTTTCAATATTAAATTTGCTTCCAGCATTCATTATTTTTCTAAAGTCTACTAAAGGTTTTGCAGTTTGTTGAAAAGCAATTATTCACTAAGTGCGCTTTTACACGCTTCAACTTTTGTTGCCCAACTTTGGTTTTTCCATTAGAAAGAAAGAGAAGGGGTATGAAGCTTTTCCATTAGAAAGAAAGAGAAAGCTTCATACCCCTTCTCTTTCTTTCTAATGGAAAAAACGAAAATTGAGCAACAAAAGTTGAAGCGTGTAAAACCGTAGATTCGCTTAATTCATTCATAATGAATGTGAATGTGAATAAATTAAGCGAATCGACGGCGATGTGAATAGTCGGTTGGCTTCAATTTCCCCACCAGTTGAAACTTATAAGACTTCAAAGTCAAATCCTTAAGCAAAATTCGCCATATGGTGATTTAGGATAATCACAATTGTTGAGAAAGTCGAGGAATTGACAAATGTGGATCTGTGACTTACGGCTGCAATGTTTTCAATTGAACGACCCGGCTGAACACACGTTGGTATTCGGACATTTTGTATCGAGCCTGTCGCTTCAAACTTAACGACCTAATTTTTAATAGCGTTCTTAGAGGGAAGAAAATATTACGAATTTTATGATATGTAACTTTAGTAGAACCCGCCATTTTCATAGTGGATTTTAATTCTTTGTATGTGATTTTCCCGCGAAATTCATTGTAAACAATTGCCAATGCTATTTCCTGTCCTATGTGGCATTGTCGTGATGCAGAATGATGCGTCTTTTCTTTGAATTTTCCGCAAGTTTCTCAAAGACTTCTGGCAAACAAATAGTGGTGTACCGTGCCGAATTAACCGTCTTACGTTGCTCTGATGGCATATTCGCCACATGACCGGTAATGCCAAAGAAACAGGCAACCATTTGCTTTGATGTGCTTCTTCCACGCACAGCTTTGGTGGGATTTCGATCGTCTTGAAGTCAAAGGAGAGCGCTTTCGATGCGAATGCATCATTCTTAAGCCGCATTATAATTTGTACTGGTAAGTCAGTGTTGGCGTTCAGGCAGTTCTGTTGTTAGGTACGTATCTATTCAGGTAAGCAGAATGCCAGCCACCTTACATTTTTATGCAAAGTAAATTTATCGATACCTTCATCTTATATTATTAACTAGGAACGTGTATCCGTCTGAGGGTATTTTTCGTTTGTTCGTGTGCATGTGTCGTTTTAATGGTGTGAAAATTGTGTGTGAGGTCGTGTTTACTTGTTCGTTTATTATGTCATTGTTGCAAGTTTTTGTTTTGTAGATGTTTCCATGTTTTCAAGAATATCTAGTTTTCGTCCCTTTTTGCTAGGATGTAGTAATGTCTAACATTCATCTATTTGCCTTGGTGTGTGTTCGTGAGTGTCAAGTTGTAATGCAAAGTTGGAATCTTCTCTTTTCGGTTTGTATGAGCGTATGTGTTCTGTAAACCTTGTTTTTAGTGTTCGTCCAGTTTGCCGTTACAAGTAAGTCTGTATACTCCGCTGGCACTAAATTTATCAGTTGTTTCTGTTGTTGTTCTGAGATTGTGTATCAGAGTGTTGCCAGTCTTTAATGCTGTGAGTATTCCGTCTTTGTGAAAAAGGTTAGTTAGTCTGTATATTTCTGGTCTTGTGTAAGCAAAGGTGTGCCGTCGTGTTGTATCGGCTGTCTCGTTGTCTTCTTTATTACTGTTTTTAGTGTTGTATTGTCTAAGAAGTTTATCGATGGTAGTGAGTTTGTAGCCATTTTTTATAGTTACAGTGTAAATTGTGTTGAATTCTTTGTTGTACTTATGTATAGTTAGTGGGATTATCTTAAGTATGTGTATCATATGTCTAAATGCTGCTAGTTTATGTTGGGTAGGATGGTTCGAGGTGTTGTGGATGGTAGTGTCCGTCGTAGTGGGTTTTTTATAGATGTCAAATGTTAAACAGTCAGTTCCTCGTGTTAAAGTGATGTCAAGATAATGCAAATTTCTATCTTGTTCTTTTTCCATTGGGTTGGTAATCCTAATATGGATTGTGTTTAAGTTTTTTTAGACTTTGTTCGCCGTTGTCTTGTTCGAGGATGCATATAATTTCATATACGTATCTATAGTAATGAGTTATTTTGTGTTCTTCCATTAGTATTTTTACGTGTAGTGATTCGAGATGTTGCATGAAAATTTCCATGAAGATTGCGAAAGTTGGGTTTCCCATACCGAGTCCGTCAGGTAATTTGTAAAAGTGGTTATTGAATCTAAAGTAGTTCTGTTTAATTATCGTCTTTGCAATATCTATGATATCAGTGATGTATTGGCTTTCGTATAAATTGTCTAGTGTGTTGCGTAGAATATCTAGGGTTTCATGTGTTTCATCCTAAAGCATTTATCACGCAGACGTCAAAAATTTAAATGTCATAATGTGGGTGTTGCCATAAACTCTTTGTTAAAAAACCCGATATTATTAAATTAAACTTAGTTTAAACTAAGTTTAACTTGGCTTTAATAAAGTTTAGAAGTTTTCTTTGATTAGCAACGCTTGAAAAATGTTATTTATCCTTGAAATTCAAGAACACGTTGGATTTCAAGAACACGTTGATTTGGTTTAAACTTAGGTTAACTTAAGTTTAAGTAATTTTAATGTTTATAACATTATGTTAAGTTTACTTATGGGCTTTGGAAACAAGTACGTTTTATAGCGAAAAACTATTATTTAATTTTAAGGTTTATGTTGCAACATATCAGGAAATTGCAACAAAACATTTTTAAGCTTCATTATCTTTCCTTTAAGTTATACCAAGGTGGGTTATGTAATTTAACAAAACAATCTTTCACAATTTTTTTCTATTTTTGCAAAATCATAAACCAAATATTTATTAAACCTCAGCTATTTTCAATAAATTGCTATTGAATGCAGTAGCTTTGATGATGACAATGTTAAGGAGGAGATTCTATGGCAATAAATCCAACTGATGAGATAATGATGATGAAACAAAAGATATTCACAAAACTAAAACTGCAGGATAAAAGTGTGAAGTATATAATGCAGCAGTTGTCAAGTCGATTGTCAGGCAGTTTGTTGATTTTATAGTCATGGTTAATGCAGTAAATAAATAAATGACATTTAAATGCAACAAATAATAATCCTCCTCATAATTTATTGAATTTCAATAGACGTTAAGAAAATTGCAAAATCATTTTAGCAAAATCATTTTAGTTGATGCAGTAAAACAATAACAAAAATAAAGAGAATAAATTATAATGTTGGAAAAGATGTTGGTTTAAAGTAGGTTTAAAGTAGGTTTATCATGGATTAAAGTAGGTCATAATAAATGGTTTAGTTATCGGCTTTCTTAAACCTCAACTATGCTGTCTACAACTTTTATTGATTTAAATATTTGTATTTCTTTCACATAGTGACTACGAGTGAGTATTTGATGTCGTTGTTTTTACCTCCATCATTTTATGACCATGCAACAAATATGATTAAATAGAAAACTTTGTTATGGTTAAGATTGTATATTTGTTTGTTTGTATGTTTGTTTGCTTTTATGCATCAAACTTAAACCTCCAACTTCCTTTAGATGGTTTCCCCATAAAAACAGAAAAATCTTCACAATATAAAAAAAAAATCCCAACACTTTATCTCGAAACCACTACAAAAACTGCATGTTTCGATGCCATAAAAGTGTAAAATGTTGTTGTTGTAGATGTTGTTGTTAAAGAAAAAATGCATGCGTTGGTATTAACTCTCAGCATTTATTTAGTTTTGAAAACTATTTGCAGTCTCGTACAAATATGAAACCACCACCAACCAACATTACCGTCGTTATTGGCATCCACAAACCTCATTTACAGCTAAAGCTCCAATGAAGAGAGCAAAAATATTTATTTTTTTTTAGTGACCGCCAAACTGATGTTTAAGGAAAGTGCCATCACACACACACACACACACTATAAACTGCAGCACCAACAGCATCCGTGTTTTAAGTATTGCAAATAAATTAAAAAAAAGCGCCTTCAGTAATACAGTGCGTCATTTTGTCTGTCCAAAAATTAATTTTTACCTTAAACCATTTTTTGTTATGGTTCTCCTAATGAGAATGTGAGCATAAAATTGTTGTAAACCGTAAAATAACTCATACAGTTATTTCTTGAGGACAAATAACACAAGAAGAATTTGCAATATAGAAAGAAAGAATATGCAGCCGCTAGCTTAAGTAACTAAAATACCAGCAAATAATAGAAATAACAAGAAATAGCAAGAAAACTTGAAAAAATAAAGTTTTGCAATCACAATAATAACACACATTTTCATTTAATTTTTAAATTTATATCACACAAGTAGCACTGCTTAAACTTTAATTAAGCTAGTTTAAACTTAGTTTAACCTTTAAAAAGTCAAAATTGAGTTATACGGAAAATTACCTTAAAATAAAATTAATATAAATTATATTAAATTTTTAATTTAACTTTAAAAAAGTGGACAGGGTGTTCGTCGGGAAGGTGTACTGCTTTCTTTTGCCACCATTTTTATAAACATTAGTCTTGACAGTTCATATTTGGCAGTCGTGAAGTAGACACGTGGCAAAATGTTCGATAAACCAACGTATTTTAATCGTTAAAATATTTTATCAAAATCAATCATCGATTACCGTGACGATAAGAAAGTTACGTGAAATTTTTGTGAGAAACAACGTGACAACAGATAGTGCATTCATCGTGTAGTGAATGATTTCAAAGGATAGGCCCAACCAAAACCCACAGCGTACTAAAAGATCGGCTGAAAACATTACTGCTGCTCAAGAAAGAACAACTTTGGCCACAATTTTGCACAAGGATTTGCATTTGTTTCTATATAAGATTCAGTTGCCACAAGAGCATTTACGCCGCCGTATATAGGCCAATAGGATGTTACAGCTCGCCTATGACAACCGCAATTTTCATGACAAAATCATAATGAGTGACGAGGCACTTTTTTTTTAAAGACAAGTAGCACTTCAGGCAATAATGCCTATTTAGTCATGTACCGTTCTACATTCTTTAGGAAAGGTATAGAGAAGAGATGCGACAGGTGGTGAAAGTAGAACTATAGTTACGAAAATGAACTGTCGTATAAGACAGCACAGCGATCAGTGACCATGCCTTCATCACTGAGCAGCCCCACCGACAGTCAAGTTTTATTTTTGTAGTGAAAAAACAGCCAAAGTCTTTGTTGGGAATCGAACCCACAACCCCCAGACTGACAAACTACTACACTACCTACTAGCCTACAGTAAATAAACAGAATAGTCGATTCTGGGGAATAAGAAACCCTTAAATTTTTCAACAGTCACCTTTGCATCCATTAAAAGTGACAGTCTGGTGTGCAATTTGGCCAGGAGGAATTATTGTAACTTACTTCTTTGAAAATCAAAACGGCGTAACGGTAACTGTGAATGGGAAGCGATATCCAGAAATGATTGAAAACGTTTTAATGCCACAGCTGCATACTTTGGGCTTGATTAACAATTTGTAAGAACAAGACGATGCCACATCGCATACAGCCAGAATAACAATAGAGATACCTCCTTCCGCAATAAGTTATTTCAAGAACCACGGTGCCATATCGCTTACAGCCAGGATAACAAGAATGAAAATTAATAAACAAACAAAATAGTAGTATACCTTCCTTAGTAGTAGTTGTTTTGAGGCATAGGCTCAAAGACTACATGCCCCGAGCATTGCGCACAGAGCGCGCAATCCCAAACACCACAACCTTTAAAACGTGCCCTATACAGTTTCATATCCATTTCAGCTTTTGTGGCCAAGCAATACGCACGCATGACGGAGATGTTAATCTCCCTTGGCCAGTTCATGCGTTGGTCTTTTTGTTGGAGCACGGCGGGGCCAGCATTAAACATGCCCAAGCCTTCACCCCTAGGTCAATTTTTTGTGATCGCAATGAGTGGTGCAGCGCTACACTCCCTACCACGTCTTGACTTGGCAACCCCCCGGAGGCACATATATATGGTCTTTGGAGATAGCAACAACTTAGACCTGTGCAACTGGGGGAAAAAGGGACCCCAGTCCCCTGAAGTCAGCAGGGGTACAACTGGAAACTCTACTTTATTTCCACGGGAATCAGGGACCCGCAGAGTTCCGTTATTTGTCTCTTTAGACACTTAACTGTTCTCTGGTTGATTATTGAGGTTGGCCCTTATGGCAGTATCGTGGTGGTTCTGGTTTCGCGGCCCCATATCAGTCTATGGTTTTATGGTGGCCGGGTTCATTTCACCTTTAATAACACCTACCTGGTTAAATGTTCCCAGATCCAGTGAGCATGCTAGACATGTGTTCTGGACAGGAGTTGGAAAGTCTCCAACTCTTAAGCAAGGAGTGATGATTTGCAGCCCTGCTCTGGAATCATCGAAGTTGCAACTAGAAAGTTCTGTTGCATAGAATTATAGCTTCGGCTTCCTAAGACGAGCATGATGTTCCAAATTATGCAGTAGTTTGATCCACCATCAGATTAAGGCTTCATGGCCAGGCACGGATGTAAATCTAATCACACCACGTCTTGGCTCCACTTCTTTCCACGTGCACAGGTAACATATTTCCTACACCACACCAACCCCAGTGCCAGAAGCTGGTGGGCCGCAACGCATGAAAGGGGCGCATGCGTTTCCAATCCTTTCAGAACTTCTTAAATTTGCTTTATCACCGGCGAACAGGGTAAGAGGTGGAGGTAGAAGCATCCTTCACCAATTTCCCAGAGACCCGTTAGCTTTCCGATCAGCTGGACCAGTTGCTATACCAGTCAACTGTCCCCCTAGGGGCACATTATAAATCTTTATAGATCACACAACAATCTAGACTTGTGTCTTGCGTGGATAAAAGGGAGCCCAGGCTAGCAAGGAACCAACTGGAAACCCCACTATATTTCCACGGGATTCAATAAAGCCCCAGAGTTCCGCTATTTGTCTCTTTAGGCATTTAGCTGTTCTCTGACTGATTATTGAGGTAGGCCCTTCGGGAGTATGGTGGTGGCTGTGTGTTTCGAGACGCTCGTTTGAGTTTGTGGTTCGGATCATTCACAATGAAGGCAATGAATGGTCCAGGTCCAGTGAGTATGAATGCCGTCGTGTTCTTAAATTATATTAAGCTTCATGTGTTCAGGACTAGGAGTTGGATAGTTTCCAGCTCTTCAGCAAGGAGTAGTGGCTTGCAACCCTGGTTTGGAACCGCTGCAATTGCAACTAGGAATGACCTGCTGCTAGAATTAGGCTTCCTAGGGCATAAATGACGCTGCTTTTCCTTCAACACTGGTGTGACCACCATCTGCTTAAGGCTTACAGACAGGTGCAGATGTAAATCTTATCACGAAATAATAGTCAACTATCCAGGTCCCCAGGCCGCAGCACGAGGAGGAGGGGATGGAAATTCTATGGCCGCTTATTGTCATTATTATTATTATTTAATATTTTGTTAATTAATTAATATTTAAAAAAAATATATTTTTTAATTTAAAAAAATTTTATAATAAAAATTCAATTAAAACCTACAAATTTCAAAATAGTTTTTTTATTTTTCTAAAATAATTAACAAAAATCTTAAGCATGCTAAAGGGTGTGCAAAATTTAAACTCTCAATTTTTTTTTATTTTAATGGTGTCTTTATTATTTTATTAAATACCTTTTGAAATATGTAATATTTTTTAAAATTTAAATCTTTTTTAAAAATGTAACGTAAATTTTACTTGTTTTCAGTGCTGCAGCTCGTGTTTTTTTTGTTAATTTACTAAATTCTTTATTGAAACTGTTTGCGGTGACTTGTAAAACTATTTTCAAATGTTATTCATTTATGTATCAGCATGATGCCGTAAACCCCCAGAAAATTAATAGCGAAAAAAAAACTTTCTCTAGGGCTGGTTTTTAGGTGCACTTAACAAATAACTAAAATTGGCATTCTGCCAAAAATCATGTTAAAAAAAAGTTGTGTAATAATAAAACTGAAAAACCAAAAATAATGAACAAAAATAACTTGTTCAAAAATAAAATAAGAGTTTGAATAAGAAGTTAAAACTAAAATAATTTACAAATTTCTTAATCAATCAGTGTGTGTTTGTGTGTGTGTGTGTGTCATTGCATTAGTTTTGTTTAATGAAGAAAGTAAATATTTTGTGGGTTGTTTATGTGTAAAACAAATGTAGTGGTGCCATGTTTTAGTTATTAATAGACCATAATTTAAATTTTTGTGTTGGCAATGCTTTTATGAAAGTTAAACTTTACTAGAGATTGTTTAAACAGAAATTTCACTTACGTAGTTTGTCACTGTTTACACAACTGGCTCGTTGGTCTAGGGGTATGATTTCCGCTTAGGGTGCGGGAGGTCCCGGGTTCAAATCCCGGACGAGCCCAAGTAAAGTTTTCATTTTTTTTAATATTTTCAATTTTAATTCAAATAATTGGCTGGTTGTTGTAGAAGTATAAATTTCGCTTAGAATGCAGGGTGTCCTGGCTTAGACTCCCACGCGAGCCCAACTTTGTTGAATCTTTTTTTATAATTTTAATTACATTTTAAATAATTGTTTTTGTTATTAATCTAGGTTTAAACTTTGTTTAATATTAATTAAAATAATTTTAAAAGTTGTTGTTCCACACATCGAACTTCAAACAAGCAAATTGCGAAGCAAATGGTATTGAAGAAGACAATCTTAAAGTTTAGTTCTAAAAAATTGTTGCAAAGCTTTTTTAAAGTTTTCCATAGGAGGGTGGTAACACATTCTTACTAAAATAATTAAAGCTTAATTATTTTTTTTTAAATAGGGCAGCCAATATTGAAGTTATTTCAAAAGTGTAGAAATGTTGCGTTTTTTCGTGTCTAAACTAAGTTTAAAACAGTGCTTTCTTTCCGACGTTTTGAGCAAAATTTTTTTAAGTTTTTAATAGAAAACCTTCAGACGGACACACAATCCTAGATAATAATAGACGGAAATATTGAAAATTTGCCTCACATAAAGTGCCAGGTAACGGGCATTCTTCCTATATGAGTAGATACAGCCAACAGAGATGAAAAAGAATGATATAAATTTATGACATTCACTTACTGGCGGAACAAATCCAAATAACTTAATCCTTAACCGTTTAACTTAATTTTGCGAGTTTTAAATGTTAGTTAACCCAGTTGAAATGAGGTTTAAGTATTAATATGGTTAAAACTATAATCTAGTGTATAATAGTTGCTATATAAAGGGTCCGCCATCTAACGTTTTGTTTTCAACTGGTGCTTATTTCGTGAATGGTAACACTTAGCTCATGTTTGATTTGACAGATAATTAGTTTTATCCTTCCGCTGAACGAATATGGTTGTGTATACGCTTGAATAATACTGGGAAATATTGCGACATTACTTTGAAAATCATTGTAATGTTGCAGAATCTGCGCGAAAATTGCGCACGGATTTTGGAAGAAGAGAAGCACCGTCAGTTCCTTATGTTCGTTATCTTGTGAAAAAAGTGAAAGAAATTGGCATCCTTATCGATAAACCAAAGCGTGAAAAGCCAAAAACAGTGCGTATACCCTAGAATATTGCTGTTGTGGTAGAGAGTGTGCGTGAAGCGCCATCAACATCAATTCACCGTCGTTCTCAACAATAGAACATTTCAGAGACATCATTGAGACGAATTTTGCATAAAGATCTTGGTATGACGCCATACAAAGTCCCATTAATTCAGGAGTTTATAGCATTTAAAATAAAAGTTATTTGGCGGACCCATTACTTCAAATTTATAGTTTAAACTTTTCTGTTTAGAGTTTAAACTAAGTTTAACTAACGTTAAATAAAGTTTAAGGATTTTTTAACATGGTTTTTGAAAGTCGGCCATCTTAGTATCACTAAACATTAAAGAGCCAACCGTAATCTTTAGTTAAGTTAAAGTTTAACCGTGTCTCAAAAGTTTAAAAATGGTACTTTAGTACTGTCATTAAAGTACTTAACTTTATTGTTTTCTAGTGTAAAAGTAGTTGGTTAATAAAGAAATTTTTAAAATTTTTTATTTTTAGAACTTAACGCCGTCAGAACAGATGATATATACCGATTAATTATATGTTTTATATGGTTTAACAAATACAAGTTATCCACCAAGCTTAGTGTGAAATAAGAAAACTATTTGAACAAACGAACGTTAACCGTAAACTCGTAACTTGAACAATGAATTTTTAAATAAAATTTTTCTTGGTTCATAACTAAGAAGCCTTTGTCGTTTAAACTTTGTTTAACGAAGGTTTAATATCATACTTTTTGTAGAATTTTAAAGTACTATTTCTATTTGTACTAAAACTATTAGAGAAAATATTAAACTTAGTTTAAGTTGACATAAAAAAATATTTTGTTGGACCTGACGAATATTTTCCAGTTGCTTTGTGACTTAATCTTGGTTTAACTTTTTTTAAACAGCGTTTAAATATTATTTTTAAAGTTTTGGCCAAAATTACTAAAAAAAAAATAAATAAAAAATAATGTTGCTGGTATTGTACTGTATACAGAAATAGCAACATGTTTCTGGGGCAGCTTGTATTGCAACTATAAAATGTATCTGTCAACATTTTTGTTCAACTGGCAATAACATGAGTTCTACGATTTTTATGGGGAAATCAAGTGGGAACAGTACAAAATGTTAAATGCTCAATGACAACAAAGACGGAAAATTTTTGCTGTAAATCGCGGTATTGGCATCACTTACTAATTATTTGTGGGCGAAATAAATAAAGCTTCTCAACAATTTTCCAAATTATAGTGTTTAAAATTTTGTTTAAAGAAAGTACTTTTCATCCTTAACAAAAAATGGAATGGAAATTTAAATACGTTATAACGTAACGTCAGGCTCTCTTATTTATATGCTGAATGGGTTGGAATAGCGCAACAAAGTTTTCCACAGAAAGGGAAGACAATACGGGCATGGCGTACTACTGTGCACAATATAACTTAAAAATATTTTATTTTGTTTTATAACTGTGAGGCGAGGAGAGGCCAATGAATGCAGCCTTAAATCGCTAAATATTTTTCAAATTTCAATACTCAATTCAAATACTTACGTTTGTCGATAGTTGACCACTTAGACTTAACACCTGCTCTCGAGCTTCCATTAATTCTCGTTTTAAACGTCGTATTTCCTGGGCTTGTCTTTCCTCCGAAGTGCCATACAAAGAACTGCCGCCCGACAATAAAGAAGCGGTGCTGCCATGAACTACAGAAATATAAAATTGAAAAGAAAAACTTTTCTTAAAGCTGCCTCAGCCAACAAACTTACCTTCATCATTCTTCTTAGGATACGTTAACCGATGTGAGGCTGTGGAACTTTGTGTTACGGTCTGCATGCCAGGCATTGTATTGGCATGTGTGGGAGACATGGGCCCACCAAAACCTCTTGTCAGAGGTGTTGGCGACGTTGGCTGACTCCAGGCTATGGAATTATTGTGCTGATTATGATTGTTGGCTTGAGCATTTACTGCAGCTGCAGCCATTTGAGCTGATAAAACACCATTATGTTGAGCACCCACAGGCAAACAGTAGTATGGTTCGATTTCTACATCTGATCCCCTGGACAATATAGAAGGATATATGTTTTCAGATATTGTTGTTTTATTTTAAATTATACAAAAACTTTGGGCAAATTTGAGGTTAGGAAGTCAATAGTCTGTCAAATGTCAATTCTTAAGGAGTTGAGCTGTCATTATTTGACATTTTGTTAGTAAAAGTTTTGGAAATTCTCACAATAAAATTCGAGCTTGTATTTAGGCTACTTCTGAGACTGCTGTGCGTAATTTAATCGCTAAATTCGAAACTCACGATATGCTTGTAGTGGCCGCTGTATAACAAAGTGTTGAGAATAACTCAGAAACAAATACTGTTCAACATTTGCAAAAATTTGGCATCATGAGAGGTATTTTGTGCAACATTTTCATGATGCTCAACTCGTTCAAAAGTTAAAGTCGTGCAACCATTGTTGTGTCGAATGCTTGTGAACTGAACGAAAATGACGAATTTTTCAACAAAACCAACTTTCGTGCCTGTGAACTCACAAAATCCACAAATAATCCTCGATAAACCGTTATATCAAATGAAAATAATCGTGTGGTGCGATTTGTGGTCAGGCGGAAAACGCTTACCTCCGTGAATTCTGTGTGTTACCAAACCATAATAATCCAATTTTTTGTGGCCACAATTGACTAATGTTGCTATCAGTGACGTTTAGTCCCCTCGGGAACTCATTTATCTGTCTTTATGGATTATTCAACCATCTAGACATGAGTCAACGGCGGAATAAGGGAGCCCAACCCCCTGAAGGCTGACAGGGAGTCAACTTGAAGCTCCACGTTATTTCCATGGGAATCAGTAAGCCCCAGAGGTCAGCTATTTGGTTCTTAAGCCTTTCAGCTGTTCTTTGTCTGATTATTGAGGTAGGCCCTTCGGGAGTATCGTGGTGGTGGCGTTCCTTAATGAATTTGCAAAAAGGGGCCAGGATCATCTCATCTTTACTGAGAACATTGGGTGTATGATCCAGATGCAGTAATCATGCTTGTCATGTCTTCTGGACCAGGAGTTGGATAGTCTCCAGTTCTTCAGCAAGGAGTGGTGGTTAGCGACTCTACTTCGAAACCTCCGAAATTCTCTGTCTGATTATTGAGGTAGGCCCTTCGGAAATATCGTGGTGGTGGTGGTTTCGCGTTCCTTAATGAATTTCCAAAAAGGGGTCAGGATCATCTCCCCTTACTGAGAATAATAGGTGAATGATCCGGATACAGTGAGCATGCTTGTCATGTATTCTGAATCAGGAGTTGGATAGTCTCTAGCTCTTCAGCAAGAAGTGGTGGTTGGCGACCCTGTTTTAAATCCTCCGAAATTGCAACTAGAAATAACCTGCTGCTAGAAATTAGTCCTCGGCTTCCTAGGTTGCGGCGCACTTATTATATCACCCAGTTGGTTTAAACACCGTCGAGTTATGGCATACATACTTTAGGTATCGACGTAAATAATATCACGCATCAGTGATGTTTCTCCCCCGGGAGCACTTTTATAGGTCTTTATAGAATACTTGACTATTTAGACCTGTGCCGCTGGGGGTTTAAGGAAGCTCAGTACCCTGAAGGCAGCAGAGGTCAACTGGGAAGCTCCACGTTATTTCCACGGAAATCCGTAAGCCCCAGAGTTTTCGCTAATTGTCTCTTTAGACTTTTAGCTGTTTCTCTAACTGATTCGGGAGTATCGTGGTGGTTGTGGTTTTGCGGCCGCAGCATGAATTGATTTATGGTGGCCAGGATCATTTCGCCTTTAATCACACCAACGAGTGAATGATCCGGATCCAGTAACCATGCTAGTCATGTGTTCTGGACCAGGAGTTGGATAGTCTCCAACTCTTCAGCAAGGAGTAGTGGTTTGCAACCCTGCTTTGGAACCGCTGAAATTGCAACTAGGAAAGTCCTGTTGCTAGAATAAGTCCTCGGCTTCCTAGGGCGTGAATGACGTTGCTTTACATTCCCAGTGCTTTGACCACCATCTGATTAAGGCCTACAGCCAGGTACAGATGCTAATCTAGTTACGTAATCCGTGATGTTTAGTTTCAGCAAAAGGCGGCAAAAGTCACACAGCTACCCAGTTATTGCATGAGATTTTTCCCGTTAGTGAAATTTCTCTTTTGGTGATGTAAATTGGCCGCCTAGTTTTTGTGATTTAAAGTCGTTAGATTTTTTTCTCTGGCGCTATTTGAAAGACGGGGCTTACGTGAAAAACCCACAAACAACTGATGCTCTGAAAGATGATTCGGTGCTGCATTAACGCGATAAGCCCAGCTTTGTTGCAAAGTTTTTTTTAAATTTTATGAAAAAGGAGGACGTCTGTCAATATGCTAGAAGTGGGTATTTGGCAAAGCTCCCATGTTTCTGCGTTACACTTTGTGATAATAGCATGCAAGCTGTCAAAACAACGGGTGTGTTTTAAGACAATTTACTTCCTAACCTCATATTTGCCCATTTATTTATTTAAAATATTTTGGTAAAATTAAAGTGTTTACACTGATTTATGGCCAGATAACAATAACAACAACAAAAATAAGTATAAAACCAAAAATTTAACATGCTTGACTTAACGCAGCAAAATAAACACTATAAAAAAAAACGCCTCAAAATAGACTCTGATTTAACACCGCGTTTTAATGGAAAAAAAATTATTGCTCTAATTATGCAAGGCCATGATAAAATGTTAACCATACGAGGCATAGAACTATAACAAAACAAAAACAAAAAAATAAAAAAAAAATTCATATAAATATTTTTATGTTAGTACCAAAAAGTAGGCTCAAACTTTGATGACATTACATTTGTACAGGTTTGTTTTCATTTGAAATAAATGAAAATTCTTAAACATTATTCAACATGTTGAACAACACATGTGGACCCTAACTAAACTCAACTAGCAACAGCCATCAATGTTTGACACCACACTTTAATTTATAATGTGTAGCATTATGCTTTTATGCCTTATTTTGCTTATCACAAAAATGCCTAACTGTATGCTTTGCTATTTTTGTTTTCGTTTAGATATAGAAAAAATCATCAGAAGCCAAAAAAAAAAGAGTTTTAAATGAACATAAAACCAAAGGAAATATTTTATTTATTTATATTTTTGTGAGGTATATTTTTAGGCGAGTGTTTAATTAGAGATAAAAAAGCTGATTTATTAAATTAAATTTTTAAAAATATATTTTATTTAGTTTCATTAGTTTAGAGAATAAATTATTATATTTTTATATAAAATAGGATAATTTGAATTTGTAGTTGTATCAAATTCCCTCTTGCAACAATAACAATTCTTTTAAATTTCTTTCTTCCTTTAGTGTCCTTTATCTCTTTGAATATTTGTCAGCTTGTTTGTTATTATTTACTTTGTCTCGGTATATTTTTTCTTTCGGTTTTTAAATTTTATTGCCCAACAAAATTTCCTGCCTTCAACCGGAAATTTGTAATAGTCTGCCTCAATATGAGAGGTGGTAATTTGCGCCTAAGGCTAGACTACACTTTACATATTTTTTTGCCCCGTTTACACATCATCATTTTAAACATTTTAATCAATAGTGATGATTATTAAGATTTTGCTTAAAACAATTCGTAGGGAATTGTGGTGTGAAAATTTAGTCGTACACAATTTTTGTGGTTTTATAAATTGAACGGAAATTAAAGAAATAAATAATGAGCGACACAAAAAAAAATCCTTGCAAAAGGAAATCGATTTTGCAGGCGATGAATTCCTGTTGTACAGATTTTATAATTAAAATTATTTCAATTAAAATGAAATTCACATTGATTTAATTTGATAAGTTGCGAAATTCATTTATAAACTTTGTCCAGCCTTAAACTAGGCTCAGTTAAAGTGATTTAAGAACTTCAAAACAAGTGTATCTAGGCTTAAGGTTATATCTTTAAAACTGAATATTAAACGATTTTTAAAATAATATTTGTAAACCTTCCTTCATTTGATAAAGAGCGGACGGGCATAATTCAGGTTAGCAAGTAAATTGTCTGTCAAATTATTAAATATCAAGGGCTGAGCTGGCACCCTTTGACATTTACTTAGTAAAATGTTGGGAAACTTTAAGCGTAGAACGTAACACTCTACCGCGAAGAATTTTAACTGTGAAAAGTTATTATCAAAATGGTGAAAATTTTACTGTATCACTTGGTAAAATTCGAGCAGTCTTTCCTCGTAATCAGACTGTGTGTAATTTAGTCACTAAATTCAAAGGTCACGATATTAGTGCTGATAGCGACCGTACTAATGTAAACGTAGCCACTGCACAGCAAAGTGGGCAGATGATACCGGTTGACCACAAACCGCACCATGCGGTAATAATTCGAGGACTGTTTGTTTTTTTTTTTCGTTCAGACCAGCATTTAGGGGATTATCCCTACTAATGCAAAGCATTGTACCAGAACTAGGCAATTATGTTATGGGGAGGAGGAAAGAGGGAGTAGTGTTTGTGCACATTCGATTTTAATTTCCCTACATTTAAAGTGGCAGGCAAGACCTTTGGAGGGAGTTTATTCCATATACGGACTGTTCTGCTAAAAAACGAATATTCCCTGTAATGCGTAGTGCGATTGTCTCACCAATCAACCACAAATGGATGTGCTTTCAACGAAAACGGGTTAAACGCAAAAACGTGCGAGTAACGGGAACAAGTTCCCTAATTTTATTAGAGTACTTAACATTGTAGTAACGGAAAAACAGTAAGTACATCCCACATTCCGTCGATGCTCTAGAGAATCAATAGAGTTGGATACCCTACCGTCCCCAATAAGCCTCTTGCGCCTCTCCTGTACGCGTCGAGCAACTCCAAAATAGGTTTTGGTGCGCCGGCCCACAAATAAGAGTTGTATTCTATTTTTGGACGGATATAGGTGGTTTAAATAGCACGAAGATCGGATCGAGTGAAGTATCTCCTACACCGTTTTAAAAAACCGAGACACCTGAAAGCTTCTTTAGAAACCTGAAAAACGTGTTTAGTCTATTGAATGGCACACTGAATTTTCATGCCAAGAACATTAAGAGCTTCCGATTTCGTAATACCTATATCACCCAATAGTAATAAATGCAGCACTATTTCCGAACACAGATCTATGCGTAAGCAAACAAGCAACATTGCGTCTTACGGGCACGACCCCATTCGAAGATTGTTGCAAGATCGTGATTGAGCGTATTATTTACTTTCCGGCTTTTGGAACTTACCTCCAACTGAACACGAATGACAAATGGTGTTGTCATCTACGATAGAGCGAGTATATAGGGATGAAAGTTCGACAGAGAAGATCACTTAGAAAAATAAGAAATAGAGTAGGAAAAAGAACGGCGCCTTGCGATACTCCTGACTTAATCTTGAACTCGTCGGATGACATACTATCTATAACAACTCGTATAGTGCGATTCTTGAGAAAACTCGATATAAATCTGGAGAAATTATTACCGACACCAAACGCAACTAGTTTTGACAGAAGTGCATTATGCCACACTATATCAAATGCCTTGAAAATATCTAGAGCCACCACCTTACACCTTACTTGTGTGCCCCATACGCGATAATAATCGTCTAATTGAAAATGAACTTTTATCACTTATAAGATGACTTTGTTGAAAAACTCTTTGTTTTCGTTTAGTTCTTCAAACCGTCAAATCATATACCTTTGATGCATATAATGGTCAGTCTTCTTTAATTCTTCATCGAGTTGAACTTTATAAGCGTTAAGATAAAGAATTTAATGCAAAATGTTATGAAGAGGCCTGAAGAGTTGATGTTCCAGGCTCATTCTAAACATTTTGCTGCACTACTACGGCCACTACAAACATATTGTTTTGATCTATTGTCCGCAACAATACTTGGAGCCTCGAATTAAGTGATGAATTTATGAAGAGCGTTGTCGCATTCCTTTAATCGCATCACCAGCAACCTAAAAAGCACTTTGCGAAGTACACTAGGAAGAGATTAATGCCCCAGGCGTGGATTAATCCGATGCTTTGTAGGAGATTTCGGGAGTAAAATTTCACGGGCGCTTAACCAAGTCCTAGGGAAATAGCCCTCATTCAGACATTTTTCAAAGACTGCCTCCAAATATTCCCGCACGGCCTTTCAGAGATGATTTCACACATCTGTTCTTTCATGCTGTCAAATTTCACGGGCGCTTAACCAAGCCGTAGGGAAATAGCCCTCATTCCGACATTTCTCAAAGACTGCCTCCAAATATTCCCGCACGGCCTTTCAGAGATGATTTCACACATCTGCTCACTCATGCCGTCAAATTTCACGTGCGCTTAACCAAGCCCTAGGGAAATAGCCTTCATTCAGACATTTTCAAATATTCACGCACGGCCTTTGTTCTGTTCACTAATGCCGTCAATACCCGAAGACTACCTGCTTTTAACCAAGGGTAGGCCAGAATTGATGGACCAACTTCCTTCTTAGTAATAGGAGGGTGATCATCCCGTTCCGCATTCAGGAAGCAAGTTCTGATTATGAATTTTGCGAAACGATACAGTGAAATTTTTACCATTTTGATAGTAAATTTTCACAATTAAAATTCATTGCTGAAGAGTGTAACGTTTTTAGCTTAAATTTTTCCTACTTTCTACTAAATAAATGTCGCAGAATGATAGCTTAACTCTTGATATTTAATAATTTGACAGACAATTTACTTTCAAACCTAAAATTGGCCCACCCATTATCCATAATGTTCTGAAAAGAAAACTCACAATTTTCAATTTCTTAAAAAATGTTTAAAATAACAACAACAGTAATTTTAAAAATTATTTAAAATATTGATTTTTCCGGCAGAGCGGCTTTTTAATTAGTTGCTAAAATCGGGTTTGAACTTAAACTCAATTTGAGCTAAACTTTATTACAGTTTGAGTGTTAGAAGTGTTTGAATTTTATTTCTATTTAAAATCATTAATAATTATAGAATATAAAATAATCAGCTTAGAGATTTTGTACGTATATAATAAGGAGCACCTAAAAGCATGCTATATTTACTTCATAGTTCGTTGCCCTTAAAGCTGCACAGCTTTATTTACTTTGAATTTATAAAACCTCTTGAAGACAGTATTTTTAATTTTTAATTTTTTTTTGTTGTAAAAGAGAAACGCAGCAATAAATTGTGAGCCTTTTTTTTTTAAAGTAAATAATGATGCCTTGATTGTCTTTTTTGTTTTCTTGTTAAATAGTAGTTTTCATTGTTGTTGTTAAGTACTATTTAACATATTACAAAACAGACTAAAACAATACATTTTTTGCATGGCAAAGGCTATGCGAAGAAGAAAAATACTTTATAATATGTGTATATCAACAAATATGTTATGGAGGGCAACGCCTAAAATTATGCTTCACTTTTTTTAGTGAAGTTTACTGCTACTGCAAGCTCTCGAAAATAAAACAAAAATGAAATATTGCATACTTTTTAACGCCTTAAAAACTCGTAATTTTAACACGTAAGTGAAAAAGGAAAAAAAAGAATTTCCCAAAATAATCTACGAGAACATAAATATTTTCCCCCCTACTATTTATCAGACAAAAATCTCTATTTAACAGCTTAAAGAATTTGGAAAAAAATTCCTTAACTTACACATACATGCATACATTTGCGCACCTGCTCACTAATACTGCTGTTGGATGAAAACAAATCAAAAAACTTTTTAAAAAAAACTTTTCTACATCATGTCTGTGAGTAATGCTCACTCATACAGATGCTTTGCAATATTTTTTTTTTTTTAGAAATATGTATGCCGGAAAGTATGCTATAGAGCATAAATTAACAGACATTTTAAGTTTGTACAATGCAAGCTAAATACACAGTTACATAAAATTTATTTAAAAGTTTGTATATATAAAATAAAGGGTGATTTTTATAGAGGTATAGAGGTATATTTAAGTTTGCAATACTCTTGAAATCGGCTGCCATTTCGCCAGTTGTTAAGTGACTTGTATTTAGTTTGGTTTGACCTTTAATCATGTATAGACTGACGCCTGAACAGTGTCGCCAAAATGTGCACATTGGACCCAATACGAAAGGCGGATTTTTGTTTAGTTTTTGTTTGAAAGGATTCGTCGTTGCAATATAGTCTTAAGCTAATTTCCATATCAAATTTTGCAGAGCGGTGAAGCTCACTTTTAGGTGACTGAATACGTCAATAAAGAAACGAGATGTATTTGATGTGATGATAATTCTCGAGTGTATGTTGAGACACTGTTACATGCAGAAAAAACGAATGTTTGGTGTACAATAATAAAAGACGACACCTTTATCAATGCAGCTGATGGGATTTGAACATGTTACTCATAAATTTTTCTTCTTATTGAACCATACATTTTTTATCGCTCAAAGGATTTTAAAACTAGCAGAGGCCTCTATGATTACTTAACTCGTCTGCCTTTGTTTTATTATGTTTACACACACATACGCACCCACCACACTTTTGTGTGGTAATCCAGCTCTGTTTTTCTTATGAAAGTAAATATTATTCTTTAAAATCGATGCTGGTAAGAAAGCTACAGTCAATTGGGACCCCTATAGAGTCATGATTACTAATTTTTTTGTTCATCAATTGCACAACTATGATGTTCAGGAGCTGTAGTTTTAGCAGGATGGCGCAAAATCGAAATTTTTTATCACCAGATCGGTATTCCATTCCAGACATTACCGTCATTGTGGCGATTTTAGGAAAATCCCACTATTTTACAACACTCGAAATCAGGATATCAGCAGATCGAGATAGGCAAAGAATGATAGGCACAAAATTCCTGCCGCCCACAAAGAGACACCTCTACAGAGCTTATTTTTCTTGTTATTAGAGCACAAATTTTTAATCGCTCATAGGATTTTGAAAGAAGCAGACGACAAATCAATGAATTTAACCCTTGTGTTTACTCAACATGTATTACCCAATTTGCTCTTTTATTCTGTTCAACCCCACCACACTTTTATGTGGCAATTCAGCTATGTTTTTTTTATAAAAGTAAATATCATTCTTTAAAAGCGATGCTGGTTAGCAAGCTACAATGGGGGTCACTATAGAATCAATCATGATTATTGATTTTTTGTTTATCAATTGAACAACTATGATGTTCAGGAGCTGGGCCTCTAACGGCGCCCAATCAAAATTTTACCGTCATTGTGTTTTATTTAGGAATATCGTTTTATTTTACAACACTCGAAATCAAGTGTTTCAGCAGATCAAGATAGACAGAAAAGGAAAGGCATACAACAGCTGCCACCTATTGTTTGGTCTTAGAAATGACTTTAGCATATTTTAAGGAGTCATTGAAAACATTCCCCGAGAAGAAATAGGTAAAATTTGCTTTGTTTACATAAATGATGTAATTATATTTGCGTCAAATGTAAAAAGTCCAATTTGTGATGCCGATATAATTAATTTAATAACCAAAACGTTAAGAGCCTTCAGATTATTTATTGAACTATCAGCAGCTCAAACAATCGAAAAATACCCTCAGATGGACACACATACCTGGACACCAATAAAAGACGAAAATATTAGGATTAATCCCCACTTAAATTTCAGATGGCTAACATTCTGACTATATAGTTAGACACGTCCATTATGGGATAAATACCTGGACCAGATATTCTAAAAAATTCTGACTCACCAGCATGTGATAGAAGGTGGCTTGATAATGATGTATTCACATCAAAAGCGCTTGCTATTTGCGAACAAACAAACAGGAAAGACGTTACATGGAGAAGGAATTGACAAGAATATTTCATTCACTCTCGGAACAAACCCAAACAATTTAGTACCGGCTATCAGGAAGGTTTATCGAAAATGATGCTGTTATAGTTAAATCACTTAGTGGGTTACTTCTTCTCCCACAGCTCAATCCACAATTGATTTATTGAAGGCAAGGTTTGCTTAACGCATAGTTATACATTTCCGACTCGTATATTGACCTTAAAGATCGAGCGATTTAACGCCGCTAGACTATTTATATGAAGGAATATGTATAGTCGCTAGGTTATACCAATGATTGACGACTAGTTGGAGGATAACATTGGCCATTTAATTCAGGCAACAATGCCTATTTAGTTAAGTACCGTGCTAAATTCTTTAGGAAAGGGATAGAGAAGAGATGACGTGATAAGGTTTACATCTGCACCGGCAGTGAGCCATAATCAGATGGTGGCCATTACCACTGTGAATGGAAAGAACGCCATTCACGCCCTAGAAGGCCATCGGAAACGTATATCCTCCGGTCACTCCTAGTAGCAATTTCGAAAGCCCGAAGAAGCCGCAGCCTTTACTCCTTGCTAAAGAGTTGGAGACTCTCCAACTCCTGGTCCAGAACGCATGAAGCTTAATATAATTAAGAACACGACGGCATTCATACTCACTGGACCTGAACCATTCATTATGTTCATTGCGAATGATCCGACCCACAAACTTAAACGAGGGCCTCGAAACACACAGCCACCACGATACTCCCAAAAGGGCCTACCTCAATAATCAGCCAGAGAACAGCTAAGTGTCTAAAGAGACAAATAGCGGAACTCTGCGGGCCACTGATTCCCGTGGAAATATAGTGGATTGTCCAGTTGAATCCTACTATCCTTGATGGAGACTGGGCTCCCTTCTACCCCGCAAGACACCAGTCTAGATGGAAGTAGTAGGATCCATAAAGACTATCATGTGCCCCCGGGGATAGATATAGAGAAGAGATGAAAGAGATGGTGAAAGTAGAAGCATAGTTACGGAAATTAACTGTCGTATAAGACAGCACAGCGACCAGTGACCATGTCTTCCTTTATCGCTGAGCAGCCCCATCGACAGTAAATTCTTATTTTTGTAGTAAAGAAAAAAAACCAAGGTCTTCGTTGGGAATCGAACCCACAGCCTCCAGACTTACAAGCTATTACACTACCTACTAGCCTACAGAAGCACCTATTGCCGTTGTACGGCCACAAATGTTGGAGGAAGTCATTAAAAATTGCTTCTAGAGATTAGACTATGTGCGAGCCAGCCGTAGTTGTCATATGCCGAAAACGATATTTAAATTATACTGCCGGAGGATTATGCTTCGATTAAAATAAATTTATTCCTTAATTTATTCTATTTCCAAATTCTATACCTCTATAAAAAATATCCTTTATTGTAAAGTAAACAATTATTTACTGCTTGCTGAAACTAAACTAAACTTTGATACTGCAGCATACCTTGATTTTTATAGTATACTTTAAGGAATTTATATTTATGTTGGCTGTAGTGTCAAAGTTAAAGTCAACTTGTGTATCACAAGAATGTAGAGGTTGAGCAAAAAAAAAATAATAATAGACAAACAGCAAGAATGACAATAAAGAGTAATAAAGTGTTAAAAATATTTCTTTTTTTTTTTGTGGACAAAACTAATGCGTGGTGAGATGGTGCGTGTAGAAGAAGCGTAAAATTTCTAGTGTTGAAACAAGATAATTTTATGCCTTTAACAAAACACTACCCTTTATACAATGTAAATGTTGTTCATATTATCTTGGCAACCATTTGAGAAAAGGCTGCTTAAATTAATAGTCGTTACTAAGCTTATAAAGCTTAGATAGCTGATATGATGAAGTATAGATAGATGACCTCTCTTAAACAAACTTTAAAGATGAAACAAAGCGGATTAGGAAACAAAAGGGGTGGGTTTGATGCATTTAATCTAATGTTTATGAAAAATAAAGTTTTCACATAATGTGAATAATAGCATCACCTTTTAATCCAAAAGAGAGTTGTAATATTAATAATATGAAAAATATATCAGATGCAAAGAAATTTATTACACAAAATCTACGTTAATTTTGCTAAAATCTGAAAATATATTTGAAATGTATTACTGCGGGGTAAAGCATATCCATATGGCCATTTCACTACTGCTCAGTGGATTTTATCCCCAAATTTTGTATAGAAAATTCAAAAGTCTTATATTGTAAGCTAAATTAATTAAATGAGAGTTTTTATTTAAACAACACAGCAATCAAACAAACAAACTCAAAAACACTTCTAAAAAAATAATTGGTTTTGTTTTCGAAATGTTTACTGTGTGTTTTTATAAAAGTATTTTTGAGTTTTTTTGTTTGCTGTGTTATTTAAATGAAAACTCTCATTTATCAATTTAGCTTACAATATAAGACTCTTGAATTTTCTATTAAAAAATTTGGGGTAAAAATCCACTGATGATCTATAAAAGCAATGGTGAATAATAAGTTAAAAATAAATTGAAAATAAAGCTCTGAGAACACTTTAATTTTTATATAAAATTAAAAAAAAAACTCTACACAGAAAAGCAATCTTTTAGTAGTAAAAATTAAAAATTTCAAAAAAAGTGTTAAGGTAAATTTTTAACAAGCTTTTAGCATTTTCTTTAGAAAGCATTGGAAGAGTTATGAAATAAATTTTTTTAAAGCTAAAAAAGCTTTTTATAAGAAAATATTATAGACGGCAAAAGAAAATTGATCAAAAATTGAAAGTGTTTTTTTTTGTTTTTGTGATTTTTGTTTACATTAGGAGCTAAATGTTTTGAGTAGGTGATTTTAAAGATTTTAGGTGGTGACTATAAAAAAGCTTTTTGTTAAATCTTAAAGCTCTTTATATAAAAACTTTAAGTATTTTTAAAGTTTTCAGGCGTCATATTGCTTTTGCTAATGTAAATAAAAATTTTTCCTGTACAAAACAATTAGAGAGAGTGAGAGAGAGAGAGAGAGAGAAAGAGAGAGCTTATAAGGAAATTCAAATTTAAAAAAAAAAAAAAAGTATATTTCTCTTGCTTTAAAAAAGAGCCTCAAAAGTAAAATGTGTCCTTTAAAAAAACCATTTTATTCAGGAGAAACCATTTAAAAGAAACATTTTTGATATAAAAAAGCTCTTAGAATCATTAGTTCCTGTAATCATAAAGCAGAGTATGTACTTTTTTAGTTATATGCTACAGTTTTAATCTAAATTTAATTATAAGTGGACTTAAGTTTAAAATAAAATAAAGATGAAAACAGGAATAGAGAGCTTTTGAAATTAATGTCTTCATTTCGTTATCACTTTTTTAATGATAGAACTAATGCGAATTTATCAAATTTCAAAACTGTACTCCTCACATCAGCATTCCTCCAAAGGCAAGAAACCGATCATTCAACAAATTCCTGGATTGAAACCGGTAATTATTTCTAGTCTTCCTTTCTTTCTCTCTCCTTCATTCCAACCATTTTAGGTATCTGTTGCATGTCTCTCTTAGGGACCCTAAGAAAATACACAGTCCAGAGATGGAAAATACCACTCATTTCAAAATCCTCACCTATCACAAATGTTGGGTTAAATATTTGGATTGAAAAGTTGTTTCTTTCCATAATCATTGTGGAACTTAAAGCTTTTGAGAATTTAATTTTTAATTGAGAGACTTGTTTTCCTTTGTTAAGGCTTCGATATATAGCAATGGCTTGTAATTTTATGAATAAATGAGACTGATGAAATATAAAAGCTTTTAAAAGCTTAATTGAATTATAAAATATTTATAAAAGTATTAATAGAAGTTTAAAACAGAATTTTTCTCAAGCATTAAAAGAGTTAAATAAGTAACTTTAAAAAATAAATCCTTTGCTTCGAAAGGGGTTAATTATGTAATCACCTTGTATAAGTCCTTTCTTTAAAGTAGCTTTTGTGTATAAAAATATTTTGTGAAAATTAAGAAAATATTAAAATTGTTTTGTGGAAGTTATTATTTTATATTAGTTAACTTTTTAGAGAGCTAATAACCCAAATTTATTTTAATAAAAATTACTAAATTGATTAGTAGTAGTAGATCTGGTTCTCCAGAAAATCTACCTACTGAGTTTTTGATAATTCTCAGTTGGTTAAAAAATTTTTTTTAATAAAATAAGCAGCTTTAGGTTTTCGAAAATATGATTGATTGACGATTTGAGTTGAGCATTTATAGAAATGGCCTTAGGAACTAGTTACACCACTAAAAAGTAATTAAGTGATTTTATTTAAAATAGCTTTGGGCTATTAGCACACTGAAAAGTTACTTAACAAAAAAATATTAATTAATTTTCCATAAAGAAACACACATGCTCTAATAAGAAATTATTTGTCGGTTTTCGGTTTTGTAATTTCGATAAAATATTTGCACCTACCTTATGCTATTGCTGCGATTTAAACGGGGACTCTGTACATATGGTGACTCCGAACCGGCCATAGTATTTGAATTAGCAGCTGCTGCATTAGCAGCAGCTACTACAGCTGCCGCAGCAGCACGATGCTGCATCATTTTATGATTATGTCTGGACATCGAAGGTGAATTAATTTGCATATTTTCCAGAGAATCACCCTCAGACAAACGACTACCGGCGGTATTGCTGTGCTTTAACCACATGGCATAACTGCTGTATTCTGGTTTGACCTCAGCATAAGTTTGAGTGTCTGATAAGGAGCCATCAAGCATTTTGCCAGGGCGATTAGAGAGTCTATTAAAAAAAAGGGAAAAAAAATTTTTAAAATTATTTATTTTTAATTGAATCTATTAATTACAAACTGTAGCCTACTTTAAGGGCTAGGTAGCATTTTATGTAATTAATTAATGTTTATTAAAAAAATTATATTATTTAATTAATTTGTTTTTATCCAAGAGCTGTGATTAATTTGAATATGAAATTTATTTTGTGGTCTTTTTGATAAATCGCCATTTGCAATTTACAAATTGTAAATAATTTTAAACCACAAAATAAAATCATAATTTCAAAAACATTTATTTAATGATAACTGACATTTATCTTGTCTGCATAAATTGTTAACAAGAGTGGTGGCATTAATTAATGAAACCAAAGTAAGTTGGGTAAGGCCTGTAATTAAATGTACACAAAAATAATTGCATAATTTTAGGCGAAAGTATAATGTATATAAATTTAAGGGGGAGGGTGGGTACTATATAATAAACATAGAGTTAAACGCAAATAAACAAAATTTTTACTTATTTTAATTCTCTAAATAATAAAAAATCTTTAAATAAATTATTAAATTTATTTCTCTTCCATTCATCTTCAAAATCCTTAGTTTACATTTTAAATCATACTTTTGAGCGCTATTAATATTTCAAAAAATCATGCATAGTTTTGCTATCAAATTAAATAAGGAAAATTTAGGGTGTCCCATAGATTTTTAAATTTCACGCTAAAATAAAAAGTGCTGGAGTTTACAATTGTTAAAAGTTCCTTTTAAAAGATGTTGGATTTTCGAGTATCACTTCTTTGAATTAGCCTAGTTCCTAAACGGGTTGTTGAATGGGGTTGTGTCTTAAACAGTAACAGATTTCGATTTCTGGCTCCAGCTGAAAACCAGAAATATATTCATGCTTTTTCCCTATAAAAGAATCATAATTATTTTCCTAAACTAGCAGCTGATATGATTTGTTTCTAAAAAGTGTTGCATATTTTCATGCTGATTTGTTTAGACTTTCTCTCTTGTTTAACAAGTATTTTTACTTTCGCAAGATTTATAATTTTAATAGAAAATTAGGTTAAATAAATAATAGTTAACGAGAATAGAATCTAAATAAAGTTTCCATTTCAAAGTTTTACCCCATTGTTGCATATTATTCTGAAAAATATTCAAAAACTGTTGCCTACTTTTTATATAATTTTTAATAAACAAGATTTTTTAGTAAACAACTAAACTTACCTGTGTTGAAATAAGTGCATTTCTGTACCCTGTTTGGGTAAACTGTGCGAACCAGCTAAACGTTCTCTTATACATTGGCTTAACTGGGTAGCACCTGGTCCCGTTAAAGAATAACTACGATGCTGAGGATTGGGAGGCATTTCTACAAATAAAATTATAATCAAAAAAATTATTATACAAACAACATTTGAAGAAATCATACTTGTCACTTCAAGCGGCAAAGTCTGTGTTCCCCCTTGCACTTTTCGTCCCGCCACCGAAGTGCGTGGCACTGCTGAAACATGAGCAGTACGTCCATTTTGTGGACTATTGCCACCACTGCCATTATTCATCATCATGGCAATATTTTGTTGTTCCGCTGTAGCTGTATTACAGCCATTCGAACGTTTTACATAGCCAAAGCTGGGCGGTACACCCTTGGTGCGACTGGAGGATGATGACGATGGTGAACCTTGTTTGGAACTGGAACCACTTAGGTTGCGGCGTGATGGTGAGGATTTTTCTTTGTGCTCTGCTTTTTGGCCATTCAAAGGTTCAGGCATTTTAGACCAATTGTCGCGACCATTGCGTGACGACGAACGATGATGACCGGGACTGCTGTGATGATGTTGTGGACTATTGTTGGCGCTATTGTTGCCCGAACCATTAAGACCATTGCTTATGTCCATTTTTGGATTAGAACCACCGCTAGAACTGGCCTGTGAAGCAGCCGATGAGGCCACCGCTGTGCCAATACTATCTAAACTGCCGCGGCTGTTGCGTATTCTGCAAAGAAACGTAATAATATATTTTATTTAATAAAAAATAATTATAGTTTAGTGATTTTTTTAATATTTTATAAATACAAATTTTAAATTTTATAAAAAATAAATTTTAATTTCATTTGCCATATTTCACCACACTTTTGGGTGGCAGCTTTAGGCAAAGCAAAGTGAAACGCTTTAAATTTATTATAGTAAATTTGATTCTTTTGCAAAAAATATTTCTTTGCATACATTTTCGTTTGCTTTAAATTTCATAATATTTACTGCCTACTTTTAGGCTGTATTTTAAAGTTTGCTTTATCTATTGCTTGCCTGCTTGATTTTCTTGGTCTTTCGTTCCATATTTGATGCCATAGTCAAAATAAACATGTCTACCAAATTATTTGCTTTTCTACTTTTATCTAATTTCTACCAAAGATCCTTAACACACACACACACACACACACATACATACATTTGCTTCAATTTCAATATTGACTTGGAAATTATTCCAATAATACTAACGACAGCTGGTAATAGGAAAATATAGGAAAAGAAGCAAATCCTGTTGTTTATCTTGAAATTGTCATATGACACAGTAAAGCAATTGAAGTTAACATTTTGCAGGATATCAAGCGAAAAGCTTAAAACAAAGAACACGAAATTTCTAATTACATATTGAATCATTGTTTTTAATTATACTTTTTTCTATATACAAAAATTTTCTCTTACATTCCCTGGAAATAGTTTTCTATAGTTATGATTTTTAACAAAAGCATTAAGTGGACAATAAAAAAGGATGCTGAAAGTAAATCAAGGATTTTTTTTCTACTTTGCATTACAGCAACATAAAAGCATTTGAAACAATAGAAATCTGATATGAGCTAAAAGTCAAAACTGTATGGTAACGATATGGGTTTTTAAATCAAAGCATACTTTAAGGCATAAATCTAATTAAATATATTAATGTTTATTTAAAAAATTTTTGTTTCCTTTTAACAAATCACAAAAGAATTCATGGCATATGTTAAGATGAAATCCAAAAAAAAAAACAAAAATTTTCCATTAGATTTTAAATAATTGATGTGATTTTCTTTTCCTGAGTTTTATCATTCAAAAGAAAATTGCATATTTAACTAAATAAAATCAATAAAATAAAATCATAACAATTATTTGTTGTTTATTACAGAGAATTGACTAAAACGACCAATATTTTATTTATGAAATATTAATATGACAATACACATGAGCAAGGCATACGTTTAGGAGGCTTTCAATATTGCCCTTGGTACTTGCTGTTGCTTTAACGACATTTTACTTTAAAATTTTTCTATTACAAAACGTGCTGCTGTTCATGTTTTGAGTAAGGAAAATATAATAGAGTTTTTTTGAACCTGGGGAAAATGTAAATAAATATTTTCTTTTACTAGAAATATATACTTACAATAGCATAAACATTTTTTTGTTTGTTTTATACTTCAACAGTTTTAACATTTTATAATGCTGTGAAATGAATTTAAATGAAGCTTACTTTTCTTCATATTTCTTTATAGAACAAAATTCATATTCTTTGGAATGGGATAAAAGGTAAGTTGATATATGATTTTTTTCTTGAAGTTATAAAAAAAAAATGTGGTGAAAATTCTTATTATACTAAATAAAATGTCACAAAAAAAAATTAAAATAAAATCCAGAAAATAATTTTTAAATGCATAAAAGGAAATATTGTAAAATTTTTCAAAGTTTTGGAGTTTTAATAAAATTTAAGCATTTATTTAGTGTTCACTAATAATTGCATATTTTAGGGCGTTTTAGCAAAATATAAAAAGCTATGCCTTTAACATTTAAATAAGTAATTAGGATTATTTATACAGAAACTGAGCATTAAGTATGTAAATGATGTTAGTTATAGAGTTACAGAGCTTTAAAATAATATAAAATAAAGAGAAATTCTTTAATTTGAATTGAAATTAACATTTTTCGAAAGATAAATTTCTGGCAATTATAATTTAAATATAATTTCTGGCATAAAACTGCCATGACCGCCTCGGATGTTGCCTAAATTGGATGACCAATTTTCGATGACTTTTTTTCCACACATGTGGCTATTTGCGTTCCTCTGAAAATGCGGCAAATATTGTCCTTCAAGTGGCCAAACATTTCAGACACCGGCATAGGCTAAAGACTAAATATATCCCCACAGAAAAAAGTTTAGCAGCGGTAAATTGCACAATCTTAAAAGCCAAATTACGGATTGGAAACGTGACACTATATGATGACCAAACATCTCCTTCAATAAATCAATTGTGTCACGAGCCGTGTGACATGTTGCGCCATCTTGTTGAAACTATAGCTCCTGCGAAAAAATTGTTTATCGTGGCTCTATAGCATTCACCATGCCCTAAATATGTTTTAATGTTCTGGCCAGCATCGTTTTTAAAGACGTTTAGACCAATGACTTCACCACCCTATAAAGCACAGCAAACAAGCAAGTTTTTTTTTTTGGATGTAACAGTGTCTCAATATCTATTTGAGGATTATTATCACTCCATATAGGGCAGTTTAGTTTTATATCTTGTCCATTTAAGTAAAAGTGAGCATTGCACTGGTTTTTGTCCAGGTTTTTCGAATAAAATCATGATTTTCAAAATAATTTTTTTTCAAAGAGAAGTAGTAGCACTTCACAATGCCTATTTAGCCTACATTCTTTAGAAAAGGGATAGAGAAGAGATGAAGCAGGTGGTGAAAATAGAAGGATAGGAAATTAACTGCCGTATAAGACAGCACAGTGACCAGTGACTATGCCTTCACCACTAGGCAGCCCCACCGACAATCAATTTTTATTTTTGTAGTGAAAAAAAAACCGAGGTCTTCGTTGGGAATCGAACCCATAACCGCCATACTGACAAGCTAATACACCACCTACTAGCCTACAGGGGCACCTAAAATAAATTCGCCCAATTCGATAGCGTATTTTAGGCATAAGTCTATATATGTTGAAATACTAAACTAAACATAAATCGTTTGACAGCTGACAAAATGTCGCCACTTAAAAAACTGTTGCCAATGTAAAGCTCCATTTCTCTATAATTACGTAAAAAAAATTACATTAGTTTTATTCTACATTCTAAGAGATTGAGTAACAGCAAAATTATTATTTTTTATTTAAATTCTATTATCACAAGGAGCTTGATAGCATACGACAGTTGCTAACACTTAACACAAGATGTTTACAAAATCGCTTGATAGCTAACAAAATGGCTGCCCCTTAAAAAAGTGTTGGCAATTAAACGTTCTATACCTCTATAAAACAGCGGATGTAAAAAAAATTAAAACCTTAAAAAAGGTAATAATATTGCCTACTTTGAGGCATAAGTATTTTTTAAATTTCTAGAGCAACTTCTAAGTGTATTTCAATCGTAAATTTACTTATTTAAAAAAAATTTAAAACCTAAAAATGGTAATAATATTGCCTACTTTGAGGCATAAGTATTTTTTAAATTTCCAGAGCAACTTAGTGTATTTCAATCGTAGATTTACTTATTAAAACATAATTTAAAACTTAAAAAAGGCAATAATATTTGCTACTTTAAGGCATAAGTATTTTTTAAATTTCCAGAGCAACTTCTTAGTGTAAAAAAATTTTAAACTTAAAAATGGTAATAATATTGCCTACTTTGAGGCATAAGTATTTTTTAAATTTCCAGAGCAACATCTTAGTGTATTTCAATCATAAATTTATTGAAATAAATTTTGTTTTTTTAATTAAAAAAAATATTTTATAGAATAAATTAAATGAAGCATACTCTTCGGAAAGTATATTATATTATTTATTTTTATACACACATATTAAACATACTCACACAAGAAAAGACACATTTATTAGAAATTATTAAATTTATTCTCTTATCATTAAATTAGAATACAAGAAAAACTCTTAAAAGTTTGTTTATACAAAACAATTGATGTGATTTATATTATACAGTATACTTTAAGGGGCTGAGGTTATTTAAAGTTCTTGATAAATTAAAATTGCTTTAAAATAGCGTTATAACTAAGCAAGTAATTAAGCTTAAACAAATAATATTATAAGTAATACACAATAATGAAGTCCTTGTCTACTTTGAAAAGAAAATATTACTGGCAGCTGCTTTGAAAGCCTGACAAAATAGCTTATATTTTTGTAACATAACAATATTTAATAGCATTAATTACAGTTATTAAAAATTTCTGTATGTAAAATACACATATCACAAAGCACTTTTATTAGAATTTAATTTGTCTTCTAATAATTTTCCTTTCATAAATAATTAAATAATTTAAGTCGTTAGAAGACAAGATTACAAAATCTATTTCCTTAAACATTTTCTATAAAACAATTTGTCTTTTATTTAAACGAATACATTCTTTAGTCTACTTTAAGGGGCCATTATTAAATTACCATTTTTAATAAATAAAAAGCAAAGTGCTTTAAATTATTGATTTCTTTGTAGTGGCCTATTAACAGCCTTTGTGGTCATTATTTATTCTTTCTCATGTTGCATAAATCTGTTTCAATTATCAATTGGCCATTTTTTAATTTGTCAGTGTATCTGTCTATTACACTTAAATATTAAAAAGTATTGATTTTCCAAGACACCCTATGAATATTCAAACCTTAGGAAATAAACATATATTTTAATTCTAGACAGTGTTTCTTTTTGTTTTTTTTTAACATAATTTTGTGTAATTTTTTCTTTTTGTTTTTTGTTTACCTTTTATTTTTTTGTTTTTATGCCTCATAAGCCAGACACCTTCATTAGATTTTTTTTTATCACTATTGCTATTGTTATTTTATTTTAGTTGCTTTTATTCTTACAATAGCAAAATTGTTTGTGTTGAAAATAAAAAACTATTTAATTTGCAGATTATAAGCTGGGCTATTGTTTAAAGTGTTATCATGAATGATATAATAATAAAAATTTATATCAAGCTAAATTGCTTCGATATTATAAAAATTTAGAATTTTATGAAAACCTTAAGTGCTTAATTAAAAAAGAAATTAATACTAATTTTTATCATAATGTTTTGTAATTTTTTATAATTATTTTCACCAACTAATATTGAAGAGATAATAATTTAAAAAAAATCCCTTAAAGTAGGCAGTAGATTTTGTTAATTATTTTCGCCTAAAATATGCAACATTAAATATTAATTTTTAAAAACTATATAATACGTGCAATAAATTTTTTTTTGACTGCTTTAGTAAAAATACATCATACAACAATAACCATTACAGGGCTGTAGCCCGCTGGTTCCCGTGGCACCAGTTGCTCATTGGTGGGACTTCGAAATCCAATTTTACCAGTTTTAAACTTCTGCTAAGCCTAGGGCCGCCTAGGTGCCGCCTTTTACCCCGCAGAAGAGCGCGTGTCCTCTAAGGGGTGCGAAATTTTCAATAGACTGCCATTCCAAATTTTCGCCTGCTTGATATAATTAATGCAACAGCAGTTTGAGATGAATAGAGTCTCGGAATGAACTTTCCTTTGATAATTTTCAAGCTATAAAAAGGCCCATTCATGCGGGCTTTCTACCTAATATTTCTAATCAAGTTACTATAATAAAATCTTAGAGGAATGAGAAAGTATTAAAGGGTTTTTATAATTATTTTTACCAATTAATATTCAAAAGATAATAAATAAAAAAGAATCTCTTAAAGTAGGCAGCGAATTTTCTTCATTTAATTTTCCCTAAAAATATGCAACATTGGATATTCATTTTTAAAAACTATGTTAAACGTGCTATAAAAATCTGTGATTGGTTTAGTAAAAATACAGCCATTATAGGGCCGTAGTCCTCTGGTTCCCGTGGTACCAGTTGGTCACTGGTGGGACTTCTACGGTCCAATTATTCCAGTTTTAGGCTTTTGCTAGCCTACACGCCTAGGTACCGCCTTCTATCCCCAGAAGAATTTTGAATTTTAAATAGGCTGCCATTCGAAATTTTCGTCCGCTTGATATAATTAAGGCAACAACAGTTTTAAATGAATAAAGTCTCCAAATAAAGGTCTCCGATATTTTTTAAGCATTAAAAAGGACCATTTATACGGCTTTCTAACTAATCTTTCTATCTACTTATTGCACCGAAATCTTAGTAGAATGAGAGAGTATCGAGTGTTTTTTTTTTACTTTTTTACACTTTTTAAACTGGCGGCCATTTTGTCAACTGCCAAGTAATTTATATGTAGTTTGATTTCGTATTTCAACATGAAAGGTGCCCATGTAGGCTAGTAGGTAGTGTACTAGCTTGTCAGTATGGGGGCTGTGGGTTCGATTCCCAACGAAGACATTGGTTGTTTTCACTATAAAAATAAAAATTGACTGTCGGTGGGGCTGCTCAGCGATTAAGGCATAGTCACTGGTCGCTGTGCTGTCTTTATACGGCAGTTAATTTCCGACTATCCTTCTACTTTCACCACCTGTTTCATCTCTTCTCTATCCCTTTCCTAAAGAATGTAGCACGGTACTTGACTAAATAGGCATTGTTGCCTGAAGTGCTGCTTCTCTTTTAAAAATAAAATAATAAAAAATAATGAATTGCCTGACGCCTTTACAACGCTTTCCAATTGTGAAAATTGGGTCCAAAAGAAGATTGCCTGTGCTACCGATTTTCTTAAGCGGATTGTGTTAAGCCATGAGGTACTTTTTTATTTGAATGGATACGTCAATAAACGAAGCTGGTTTGGTGTGCTTTTAGGGGCTGGTGGAATGTTACAGTGAGTCATGACCGCTAAAGAGTCATGATTACTGACTTTTATGTTCATCAATTAAGCAACTATGATGTGCAGGAGTTATGCTTTCAACAGGACGACGAAAAATTAATTTGATTTAGTAAAGGAAACGTTTGTTAACCGCAAAGTTTCACTTTGTGAATCTGTGAAATGATGTGACTTAGCGCCGCTAGAGTATTTTCTGCGGGGATTTCGTGATAAGATCTGCACCTATAGGCCTTAATCAGATGGTGGTCAAACCACTGGGAATGAAAATTAACGTTATACACGCCCTAGGAAGCCGAGGACTAATTCTAGCAACAGGTCTTTCCTTTCTTTAACCCCTGCTGCCTTCAGGGGACTGGGCTCCCTTATACCCCCAGTGACACCCCCGGGGGGTTTTTCTGTGGGGATGTGTGATACGCTTGAAACAAGTGATTACTTGGAGAACAATATTTGCCGAAATGTTGGAAAAATCCATCGAAAATAAGACCTCCAGAACAGACTGTGGCGGTTATATGACTAAAGTCATGTTTGTAATTATAATGTCAGAAAATTATTTCCCGAATGAAACAAGTTTAAAAAATTTCATCTTTGTTTTATTCTATTTTAAAGTATTAAGCAGCCAAGTATAAAAAAATAGAAAAAACAAAGAAAAGAAAGAAAGAGTAGAATTTGACTCCTGACACCTGACTAGTGGAATGCACAACGCATTGCAAGAATAAAATTTGCTTAGAAGACTTTATTGAAAAGCTAATTTAAAAGGAACAAAGTAAAATCATTTATTTTCGCTAGTTCTGGCATTTCATTTAGCCTTTTCATAAACATTTAATTATACTAAAAACTAAAATAATTTTAAACGGCGAAAATTTCAATTAAAGCCATAAAGTATATGGAACTTAAAGAATAAAATAAGAAATATTTTATTTTCCATTTTTTACTTTATATTTATAAACTGTGATTTCTATTTCCTGTTTAATCTACAGCTCACTTTGTTTATTTATACTATTTAGCTCCAAAAAGGCTGCTATAAATTTATCATGTTTTTTTGTTTGCTTATCGTTGTAATAAAGCTTAAATATACAATTAAAATAAGCAACATGCTCGAACGTGTTGTAGGCACACACAAAAGAAAATCCTCCCCTGACTTACGAAAACCTCTTTTTTCCTCTTCATTTTGTATATTCTACTCTCTATTCTCTCTTTATTTTCGTAGCACGACGTGTTATTTAAATAACATAAAATATAATAAAAATAAAGTGCAAGATTTTAATCTTAAGTGTTAAGGGCAGATTAGGTAAGTTTTGTTTAAAAATTATAAAGCATACTTTTAGGAGTCTCGTTACAAATAATTGAAAAGAATGGAGTTTTAATTCTCAAATAACGTTTGGGAGACAAAAGTTTTGTTTTTTTAAAAATAACTTGAATGTTTTAATTAAATTTTAAAAATACAACAATTTAAAGACCGGACTTTATTGAAAGCTAGGGAAAACAGAATTTAGATAATGGATTTTGTTTAACATTAATCCAACCCAACCTTTAAGGAAACTTAACAACGCAAAACGTTAGTTAAATAGTGTTATAAAAGAGTTTGTTAAATTTTTTTTTAAGTTATAATTATTTTAAGGACAGCCTAAAAGTTGGCAAGATATTTTATGACAGCTATGATTTTAGAAGGATTCATAATAATCGTCCTTAAAGATAAAGGTAAAATTTTAGTTTGAAAGAAATATTTTAATGGGTGGGCAATTAAGGTTAGGAAGTAAATTGTTTGTCAAATGTTAAAATATCAAGACGTGAGCTATCACATTTTGAAATTTGTTTAGTAAAAACTTGGGAAATTTTAAGCATAGAAAGTTATATTCTGGAACAAGCAACTTTAATTGTAAAAATTTCACTCTATCACTTCATAGAATTCGAGCAACTTCTTCTCTTAATCAGAGTTCTTCTGAGACCGCTGTGCATGATTTAATGGCTAAATTCCAAGAGTCTTAAACTACAGCACGACCAGTGGCATCAGGAAAATGGAGATTACCTCGGGAGATGCGTAAGTCTCCATATTAGGACCCGCACTATGGAACAGAAGCTACGATGGAATATTGAAAATGGAGATGCCTGAAGACACAATTTTAATCGGATACGATATTGCGACAGTCATACAGGCGAGGATCACAGAGGACGCTCAACGTAAACTGCGACAAGTCATGTTTGAGAACCGAGACATCGCTTGACTCACACGGTGTGCAACTTGCTGCGCATAAGACAGAGCTTCTGCTGCTCACCAGGTGACAAGTTCCTGTCGGAATAGATGTCCCGATAGATGATATGGTGCTGCGCACAAGGAGAATGGTATATTACCACGGGATAAGACTGGATCCAAAGCCGACATACTGAAATCGGATCCAACATTCAACATCAAAAGCGGCTTATGGCGAATATAGGGGGACCCAACCCAAGTAGGCGAAGGCAACTGATGAAGGCCTACAACAGTATTCTACTATATGGGAGTGAGATAGGGGCGCAGACTTTGAGTGTCAAACGCAGAGCAAAGGTGTTACTGTCGGTGCATAAAACAGCGGCATTGCGGGTCGCTTCTGCCTACCGCATTTTATCCGCACCTGCTGCCCTCGTAATAGCGGGAATGCTCCCACTCCCTGGGAGCACCCGGGAAACCATGGAGAAATGGCAGATGCGATGGATAAGTGAGAACTATGGGAGATGGACGTATCAAATGATCCCGATTTTGGATAAATGGATATATAGGGTGAACGGAGAGGTAAATTTCTACTTAACGCAGATGCTATATGGACACGGTTACTTCTGTAAGTACCTGCACGATATGGGGAAGTGCAGCACTTGCTTCTGCATTTACGAGGAGGATGATGTTGTAAACAACGCTGGCCACACCTTCCTCAAGTGTCACCGATAGTATTGATACCGCGCGGAAATGGAGGCACGAACTCGGCGAACGAGAGCTACGAATATAGTGAAAAAATGGTTAGCAGTCGCGAAAACTAGACTGCCATGGCGAATTATGTGGAGCGTGTACTCCGCATGAAGATACATCACCTGGACATGGTGACGATGAACCGGCACTGATTTAGTGCTCAAACTGGGTACTTGGACGCAGGCTTAATGGGGCAGGACTATACTGGCCTCTCCGAGGTCATGCGAGAGTGGTACCGGGGAGCTCAAAATATCCCGGACTTAAGGTGGGTTTTTAGCCGGTAGCCGCAACGGAGTCCAGCATACGGCGGAATGACGATTCTCGCCAGAGTATTTTCCCATTTTAAACCAAAAAAAAAAAAAAAAAATCCAGGCACTCGGTATTGTTGCTAACAAAAGTTCGTACATAGATAAAGACAATATAATCATAGTGGCCGTGGTCATACAAACTTAGCCGGTGTAAAGCACATGGTTAAAAAAAAATTTGAAACATCTACTCGTCGACGTTGGCAATAAGCAGACATCACTACATGCACTTTGAGTAACATTTTGCATAAAGATCTTTATCTTCACGCTTATAAAGTTTAATTCGTTAAAGATTAAAGTCGACCGACCATTGTTAGCATCACACGTCTGTGAATTGGCTGCTTGAAAAGCTGAATGAAAACAACGCATTTTTCAACAAAATCATTTTTAGTGATGAGACTAATTTTCAATGAGGCGCTTGTGCAAAAGTGCCGCATATGGGGCTCAAAAAGTCCACAAACAGGCTTCGAAAAATCCTTATATCTAGAGAAAGTCGTTGTACGATATGGCTTGTGGTCAGGTGCCATCATTGGCCCTTATTTTTTTTTTTTGGAAACTGAGCAAGAAAACGTCATCTCTGCGGATGGCTGCGATTCCAAAACCAATTTTATATGGCCAATAATTGGCATCAGTGGATTTCGGTTTTAGCAAGATGGCGCCACAAGTTACGCAGCCACCCAAAACAGTTATTGTATGAGAAATTAAACGGCCGCTTAATTTCTGGATTTGTCGGGTTCTTTGGTTTCCTCTTTGGAGGCACATTGATATGTTTTAACTGAATCTTTCCGTCATTACATGCGTCAACGGGGGTAAAAGTGAACCTAGTCCCCTTCAAGGCTAGCAGGAACCAATTGGTCAATTCCACTATATTTTTACGGAAATCAGTAAAGCCCCAGAGTTCAGTTTTTTGGCTTTTTAGCCTTTTAGCTGTTCTCTGACTGATTATTGAGGTTGGCCCTTTGGGAGTAACGTATTGGTTGTGGTTTCAAGGCCCTCTTTTGAGTTGTGTGGGTCGGATCATTCACAATGAACACAATAAATGGTCCAGGTGCAGTGAGCATGATTGCGGTTGTGTTCTTAAATTCTATTAAGCTTCTGGGCCAGAAGTTGGATAGTCTCTAACTCTTCAGCAAGGAGTAGGGGTTTGCAACCCTGCTTTGGAACCGCTGAAATTGCAACTAGGAACCGCAACCGCTGAAATTGCGTGAATGACGTTGCTTTTCATTCCCAGTGGTTTGACCACCATCTGATTACGGCTTACGGCCAGGCGCAAATGTAAATCTTATCACGTTATTGCATCCTTAGTGGTATGATCCACCGTATGGTTATGGCTTACATAGCTAGGTACAGACGTAAATCTTATCAAGCACGCCACCTTGGTCTTGCGACTTAAAGTTTTTTTTTCTGGGATGATTTGAAAGACCGGTTTGACGTGAATACCCCACAAAAAACTGACGCTCTGAATGATGAAATTCAGGGATGCATTGACGAGATAAGCGAAGCTTTCTAGACTGTAGCAAAATGTGTTTAAAGCATTTGTGAAATGAGCGGATATGTGCCGTCGTGCTAGAGGCGAACATTTGTCTGATATCATATTCCATTTTTAATTTCGATATTTCTACTTTAAACTGCTATTAATACAACTAAATATCAAACAATTATGTTTTCAAGTCAAATCACTTCCTAACCTCAAATTTGCCCACCCATCATTTTGAGAATTTTTGAAAGTATATCTTAGGGATCATATATTTTTAAAATCTAAGAAGGCAAATTTTATTGTAGAACATGACAAATTATGCTTTAAAATATATTTGAGTTAAAAATATAATTTTAAATTCATTAAACTTTTCAAGGACAACTCAGCTTAGCTTAGCTTAAGCGCCTACCTGGCCTCTTTTTACGGCTGAAATTGAAACATATGTTTTTTAATGAATAAATTATTATCTGTGAATGAAAGTTTTCAAATAATTTTATTGCCCACTGAAAAACGTTTCTAATTTGTAACACGTGTTAATTTTTTGTGAACAATAAGTCAAAAACTTTTTAAAACTCTATATTTTACATAATTTCATTCTTATTATTATTTATTAATAATTTATTTGAATTTATTTTAGTTAACCATTTTTCAGACGTTTTCTTAACGTAGTCTAACACAAAATTATGTCTCTGTATTAACTTTATTAACAACTGTAGTAAACTGTTGAAAGTATGCCAACCCTAAATTAATTAACAGCCTTCTTTTATAACTCTGTTGCTATTTAATATCCTTATAACGTGCTTCAGTGCTGTATTATACTGATTTTGTATTTTGAATTTATGCCTTCAACATTTTGTAAAACAACGTATAGGAATTTTAAATATAAAAAAGGCGTCTTATTTTATGGTTTTATTAATTGGCAATTCCTAAATTTATTACAGTTAAATGGCCTGAAAGTCTGCTATATATATTTTTTTGGGCTATTAAATATTAAATGAAATTAAGGTGTTTTTAGGAAAAAAACGAAAGTAAAGAAGAAAGAAATAGTGTGAGATTTTTTTATACTTTAAAAATAAAAGGAAAATTATTTGCTTTAAGACCTGTTTGTTCAGTGTGACGTTAAAGTGCTCTGAAAGTGGTTATTTCAAACACTTTCACTATGCTCTTTAAGTATAAATATTAATGTTTGCTATTAAAAGGTGGTGAGAAAACTACTATTAATTTAGAAAGGTGTAGCTAGAATGATTTTAAAAGGTACTTTACTTATTTTTATGACTTTATTAAATGAAAGCAAAAATTCTTAAACACCTCAATTATGACTCAAAATGTTTAGTTTGCGCCAAATGTCATATAAAAGTTCAAGTAAATACATTAGTTATAACTCGCTTTATTATGTTGATCAACAAACTATTTACCACCTAAAGACTATTTAAATAAATATTTTTTCTAATCCCTAAAGTATGCAATATTTTTGAAATATGTTATATTTAAATGAAAGCAAAAATTCTTAAAGAACTTAATTATCACTCAAGATGTTTACTCGGAGCCAAATGTCATATAAAAGGTGAAGTAAATGCACTAGTTTTAACTGACAAAATTATTTGCAATCTAAAATTTATTTAAATAAATATTTTTTCTACAACCCTAATGTATGCAATGTATATTAAATATTTTATATTTAAATGAAAGCAAAAATTCTTAAAGAACTCAATTATGACTCAAGATGTTTAGTTCGAGCCAACTGCCATATAAAAGTTCAACTAAATGCACTAGTTATATTTGGCTAAATTATTTGCCACCTCAAAACTATTTAAATAAATATTTTTTCTAATCCCTAAAGTATGCAATGTATTTTAAAAAGTTTATATTTAACAATTTGCTTTCATAATTTTCTTTAATTTATCTTTTAAAAAAGTTTTCTAACTTATAATTATACTCAATTCTGAATAATTAAAATCAAATTATGGATATAGTCGATATTTTTGCCGATCTTTCTAGTTTTTGAATGGTGGGAAGCATACGTTGTTTTTTTGCAAAATTCAATAACAATTTCAGAAAACGAATGCGAATAATTTTTTTTCGCAATTAAAAACAAAATGGCAAAAAATCCAGTAAATTTAAGGTAAAGGTGAGACGAAATAGAAATTTTAATAAAGTAAGTAATGACACGTTTATGCTGGTTCCTGGGGTATAGTCAATGGCGCCCAGGATCGTGTTGTGCCAAAGGTTAATCAAAAAGGGGCTGGTTCGTTCGGTATAAAGCTTCAGCCTTTTTTTTTGCTTCAATTTCCTTAACGGCAGCTCATCCTATTCACTCCGTGTTTCGTGCAGTGGAGTGCGGAGGCATCTCTGTTCTAGGTACAACGTATCCACATGCGAAATAGCCAGAATAGTGAAACTTGCGCAGGGTAAAACCACTAGAACACAATTTAAAACTGCTCTGGTCATTCCCAGTTTTTCACAAATCGGGCTGGGTAAAAACCATCTCACCAGTTTGTGACCTCACCGGTGCTACTATGGCCAGCACCACGCGGTAAGAGCTAGTGTACGAGGCAAATAGCCAAACCACCAGAAATTGTACAGGGTAAAAATCACTAAAACGCAATTTAATGCTGCTCTGGTCATCTCCAGTGGCGACGGTATTCACAAACCGGGCTGGGTAAAACCACCTCACCAGTTTGTGACCTCACCGGTGCTACTATGGCCGGCACCATGGGGTAAGAGCTGGTGTATGAGGTTAATAGCCAAAACACCAGAAATTGTGCAGGGTAAAAAACCATTAGAATACAATTTAACGCTCTTTTGGTCATTCACAGTAGCGACTACGCTGGATAAAAACGACGACATCATATTTGCCGAAGATACTGAGAAATATTTTCGGGTGATATGCTTCTGTCAAAATATTACTTGCTATCTTAAAGCTTTAAAATTTTATATTCGCATTTTTAAGAGAGCAGGAATTTTAAAAGGTTTTTTGTATGACATATTTTTGGTTTCTCTGTCGCCAAATAAAAGAAAATAATTAAAAAATGTTTCTGCTTTTATTTTATTTTTTACAATTTGTTTGCATCTTCCAAAAAAAGCGGCCTAATCAGGCCTCCAGACCATATAGCGCACAATAAAGTGACTTGTTGAACATGTCAAGACTTTAGAATTTTCAGAAGCCCAAATGCGGCAAATTGACGTACCCTGGCAAGTGAAAATGAGCTTCGTCTGAAAACTGATTTTCATAGAAAAACCTGAATGAATTGAGCGAATCTACGGCGATGTGAATGCTCGGTTGGCTTCAATTCCTGCACCAGTTGAGCCTTGTAAGGCTATAAGGTCATATCTTTATGCAAAATTCATCATGTGGTGGTTTTGGATAACCCCAATTATTGAGAACGTCGAGGAATTGACAAATTTAAAACTGTATCAACACTGTGGCTGACGGCTGGCTCACGGCTGCGTTGTCTTTGGTTGAACGACCCGGTCGAATACGCGTTGGTGCTCGCACATTTTGTATCGAGCCTGTCGACCAAATTCTTAATAGCGATCTCAGAAGAACGATTATGGTTTCCAAAAATATCACGAACTATGGGAAATGTATTTTAAGTATTTGTGAATTTTAATTATTTTTATGCGATTTTCGTGCGACATTGAATTCACTGTAACAATTGCTAATGCGAAAACGTTAAAAAACTTAATGTCAAAACTATCATGTTGTTGGTGTTGCCACAATTGAAAAACAAACTTTTTGTTGAAAACCCGATATATCGTTTTTATCAGTTGTTTAACTCTCCTAAAAGTAGGCTTTATTTTATAATTTATATATTGTTTTTCATTTTGTTTGTATTTCTTTCTTTTCTTTTCTTTCCTTTTCTTTTTTTAATTTTTATTTTTAATTCATTTCAGAATGACTTAAGGCTTTTCATTTTTGTACTTATTTAAAGGGTGTGTAGGTCATGTTTATGTATTTATGAAAGAGATTAATTTTCTTCTATTACCTTTGTCTTACTTTGACTCATTTGCCTACATTTTTTTAACCCCACACACACACACACATCTACCCAGCAATTTGTTAATATGCTGGTATAAAGGCTTTTTGTAAAGAAGAAAAGCAAAAACAAAATTTAAGCCAACATTTTTTATAAGAGTAAAGGAAGTTATTATGTGGCTTATTGTTTATAATGTGAGTACGTGAGTGTGCTGCTTGGAAATTTAAAAACATCGACAAGGTAATATTTTTCTATAGAAAATGAGATAAAATTTATATTTTTTGTATACAATTTTCTTTAAGTAACAGGATATTGCCATTAGTTATGTACGATATACTTTAAATTATAATGACATACTCACACAAAGGATATAGGCAAAGTAGAACTTAGTTTAGTCACTTCATGTGCCACAATAGTGACAATATATTCAATAGCTCTTTTTTATCTTTTAATCAATAATCTATTGGAACTTAAGTATTTATTTTTAAATACATCTGGCTTTATACTGATTTGCTGCATTCGTTTTATTTTTCTTTACGACAGATATAATCCCAGGAATAAAAAAGCCAGAATTAATAAGGCTTGATTACAAAACGTAGCGAAAGGAAAATAAAATTTTTAAAATAAAACTGCCATCTTCTAAAAATTTCCTTCAATTTCCCTTTTTTTCATTTTTCTTCTTTCCATGTTGTCTTCTAGGAAATAATAATATGAAGAAATAAAATAAAAAAATCACTTATAACAACCTAAAGGCAGCTGTATTTTGTTTAATGACGTCACATTGTTTGATTTCATTTACAAACAAGAGAAAAAATTTTAAATTCATTAAGGATAATGGAAGTTAGTTTGTTTATTGACTGTTATTATTATAGAATACAAGGGTGGTATACAGTTATCTAAAAGTGTAAGTTTATTTACGGAAAAGGGTGCGCGATAGGAAATCGTAATAAAAAGCATTTTTTACTAAAAGAATATTTAAAAAAAAAATAACACGCTACATTATAGATAAAAATGAAATTACAATTAATGAGGATACAACAAAAAAGGCTTCAAACATCTAAGCAAACAAAATAGTGACTTAAAAAGATTTAAAAAAATTGCCTTAAAATATGCAACAGATTTAAAGTTTTAATAATATTATATTTTTTTCTTTTATTAAAAACTCGGCTTTATTGATTTAATTGTTTATTACCTAACTTCAAATAACGAAGCCTAAATTAAGGCTTTTTAAAATATTATTAATAATTTTTAAATAAGTTTCGTTACATTACACCTTTCACATAATTTTCGAACAATTTGCAAAAGGATACCACAAAAAAGGTTACAAACAGCTTACTAAATAAAATATTATCTTAAAAAGATTTAAAAAATGCCTTAAGATATGCTACAGATTTAGAATTTTAATAATATTATATTTTTTTAGTAATAACTCGGCTTTGATAATTTAATTAAAACAATGAATATTTGTTACAAATTACTTAATTTCTAATAATGAAGCATACTTTTAAGCGTCTGAAAATATTATCAATCATTTTTAAATAAGTTTCGTTACAACAAAAAAGGTTCCAAACAACTTACTCAATAAAATATTATCTTAAAAAAAATTAAAAAAAAAATGTCTTAAGATATGCAACAGATTTATAATTTTAATAATATTATATTTTTTCCTTTTATTAAAAACTCGCCTTTAAAAATTTTAATAAAACAATAAATATTTATTATAAATTACCTAATTTCAAATAATGAAGCCTAAATTTAGGCTTCTAAAAATAGTATCAATAATTTTTAAATAAGTTTCGTTACATTACAACTTTTACCTAATTTTCTACAAGAGAAAAGGTTTTAAACAGCTTAGTAAATGAAATATTAAATTAAAAAAGATTTTTAAAAATGCCTTAAGATACGCAACAGATTTAGAATTTTAATAATATTATATTTTGTTCTTTTATTAATAACTCGGCTTTAATAATTTAATTAAAACAATGAATATTTATTACAAATTACCTTATTTTAAACAATGAAGCCTAAATTTAGGCTTCTGAAAATATCATCAATAGCTTTTAAGTAAGTTTCGTTACATAACAACTTTCACATAATTTTCGAACTATTTGCAAAAGGATACAACAAAAAAAGTTACAAACAGCTTACTAAATAAAATATTATCTTAAAAAGATTTTTTAAAAGTGCCTTAAGATATGCAACAGATTTAGAATTTTAATAATATTAAATTTAGTCTTTTATTAATAACTCGGCTTGAAAAAGTTCATTAAGAAAATGAATATTTATTAGAAATTGCCTAATTTTAAACAATGAAGCATACTTATAAGCTTATTAAAATATCATCAATCATCAATTAAATAAGTTTCGTTACATTACAACTTTCACAGAATTTTCTAACTTATTAGCAAAAGTTACAGCAAATAATTATTCATTTAAATAATACTTTTTAGTTAATAACTGGCTAAATATTAAAAGTAGTGTGCTAAAACATATTATATTAATATTTCTTCTTCTTTTTTTTGCTTAAATAATAAATATTTGTAATATGCAAATTTTAAAAAAAATTTTGAAAATTTTGCTTATTAAATATTATGATAAAGTTACCGTAATAATCTTATTTAAGCCTTAAGTTAGGCAATATATTTTTTAAATAAAAACCATAGCATACTTTTAGGCGCTTTATATATGAGCTAAAGAGAACTCCTAAATAAATAATTTGAAGTGACATTAAAATTCTTACACAAACGAAATAAATAATAATAATAGATTTGGTTAAAACCTTCAAAGTATCGGGTGTTTTTATAGAGGTATTTAATTTTAAGTTGGCAATACCTTGTGGGAGCTATTTTTTCAGTTCTCAAGTTTCTTGTGGCATTTCAATATGAATAGACTAACGGCTGAACAACGCCTTCAAATTGTGAAAATTAAGCAAAAAAACAAGATTTTCGTTGATCCTTATTTTCATAAGCGAATTTTATTTAGCCATGAAGCTCACTATTGTTTAAATACATAAATCTATCAACAAACTGGTGGTATTTGGAGTGATGATAATCTTCAAGTGGATGTTGAGGTAGCGTTACATTCAGAAAAATTGAATTTTTGCAGCGTTTAGTGAGCTTTAAAAACTATACTCCTCAGGAAATTACAGTGAATGGTTAACGCTACAGAGCAATTTTTACCGCTTTTTTATTCAGTAATTGAATAACCATGATGTGTAGGAGCTATGGCTTCAACACGACAGTGCAACCTGTCCCACAGCTGGAACCACAATTAATTTATGAAATGAAAAGTTTGGTAACCGTGTAGCTTCACTTTTCGCATTCAAGAATTCGACTCCAAGATCGTGGGATTTAGCACCCCCAGATTATTTTCTGTGGGGGTATGTATATTTGCTAGTCTACACCTATAAGCCCGAAACGATTGACCATTTGGACGATAATATTCGCCTAGTTATTGCCTAAAAACGGCTAGAAATATTGAAAATAGCCTAGTAAAATTCGATTAAACTACGCCTAAGCTAACCGTGGCGCTTCTATGTCGGAATTAATACTTAAATTATAATGCATAAAGACTATTTTAGGCATAAAGTAAGTTTCGTGTCAATTAAAAAAAATTAATATTTGTTTTATTCCTTTTGAAAGACTTACACCTCTATAAAAAGACCCTTTAGAAAGGGTATTGGCTTTTAATAACTTTATATTTAAAATAGCATGTTCAACAATATTTTAATAAGGGCTTATTAAGCCTTTGTCAAAATTTTTTTCTGAAATCCTAAAAGTATACTTTGTTTTTTTTTGGTGTACTAATAATCTTTAGAAAAACTTTAACCTTTAAATGTAGCAACCACTAAAGTTAGAACAACTGCAAACTTGCACAATTTTCTCAAATAATTGTCATACCATTTAACCTCCTTAAAGTAGGCTATACATGAATAGTTTTATAGTTAAGTAAGTAAGTTTTATTAGTTTACATGTTCTAGTAAACTATTTATTGTGTTTCTCAGAAATCATATGTGATTCTAAATACAATATAACCACCCTCTCCTTTGCACATAACAGTTATTGTAAAGTTTTATGTATGTTGATTGCAAAAAAAAACAATATTTCAAGGGTAATTGAATAATGTGCATTTATAATTGTGTGCCCTAAAGAATAATAACAACAATAAAAAAATTACAAAAAAAAGAGAAAACAGGAAAACGACATGCAAGCAAAAATTTTGCATTTTATTTTATATAAAAATTTTAAACACTCTAAAACATGCAATTTAATGTTGGACTTAATGTTTCGGACTTTTTATGTGCAAAAAAGTATGAAGCAGCTGTTTTTCTATTTCTTTTTCAAGCATAAATTTAACTGTTTTTGCTCACGGCATACTTTTCAGATTTATTGAAATGCACATAAATATGTCTATAAGTTTTTATGAGCACCTTTTTATGATTTTATATCTGCGTAGCATGGTGGTATGCTTTCGATACATTTTTGGACGAATTAAATTAAAAGTTGCCCAAAAGTATGCTTTAAATATTTTTTATTTCAGTGTTGTCGCAGTGTATACTTTACTTTTTTAAAAATCATTATAATTTAATTTCTATTATCTAAAGGGTGTATTTTATAGGACTATAGGCAACAATTTTTTAATGGCCAGCCATTTTTTCAGTTGTCAAATGATTTATTGGACCGCAAACATTTATTTTAAAATTATAATGCCAGCAGATTATCTTTCGAATAAGGGGAATTTCAGATCAAGTTTAAAAATTAATCTTTGTTTTATTTCAAACAAACCTCTATAAAAACACCTTCTATTTTAATACAATTTTTTTTTCTATAAAATAAATATATTAAAAAAAAATTCTATACATAAAATAATACTAAATTATAACCAGCGAATGTATAAATTCTACTTTTAACAATTTGCTGGTATAACCCCGGAAGATTGGATTTTCAGTGTTTTTAATCTACAATTTTGTAATTATATGAAAATAAAAATCATTTCTAAAAAAGCGGCATTAAAATAAAATTTAAAAGAAGCCCAAAGGTAGGCAACGCAAATTCCTTGAGTAATAATTAATTTGTATACGATTTTTACATGTGTTTTAAAGGGTGTTTTTTATAAAGATATAGATGTGGTATAAGACAAAGAAGCATTTTTAAAATTTACATGGTTGCTCGAGAGATAATCCTCGATAATACTCTACCATAACTGACCCGGACGTAGTCTAATAAGGTGATTTAAATTTCGATGACTTTTTTGTCCTCCAAGTAGACAATAGTTTAGGGCTTATCGGCGTAGACTTGTGACTTCACATACCCCCACACAAAAAGGCCAATTGGGGGGGTCCAAAGCGTAAAACTATGGGGTCACCAAAAGTCTCTTTACATAAATCAATTTTTGAACAAGCTATAAGATCTGTTGTGCCGCCTTGTTAGAATCACAGATTCTGCACTTCATGTTTGTTGAAATAATAAATAAAAAAGCCAGCATTGACTGTAACGTTCTGGAAAGCGTCGCATTTAATAATGAACGGACCAATGATTCCCAAAACACGCAGTCAGATTTTCTGGATGTTACCGTGTCTTAATATCTACTTGAGGATTATTATCACTCCAAGAACGACATTTTTTTTAGTGACGTATCCCTTCAAACAAAAGTAAGCTTTACCGCTAAACAAAGCTCCCTTATGAACACCGGGATCATTGGGTATTTATTTGGGTTCAATTTGGTAGAGCATTTCAGGCATCAGTCTATTCATGTTAAATCAAACTAAACATAAATCCCTTGACGGCTGACAAAATTGCCGCCAGTTGATAAAGTGTTGCCAACTTAAAGTTGTATACCTCTTTTAAACACACCCTATAGTTTGGAAGTTTCAATCAACTCTAAATTATTTGTTTCGTTTTTTGTAGAACTTTTGATGTCATTTGAAATTATTAATTTAGGAACTCTCTCTTGCGCATATATAAAAAATACCAAGGCGGCTAAAAGTATGCTATAATTTTAAAATTTAATAATAATATCTAAGAGATTCTACATCCGATACAAAAAAATGTGATTATTTTGGAAAGCCAATTGGAAACATTTCTATAACTTTATGTAAACTTGCCTATAAGTATACATTAATTATAATTTTATGTTTTTCATTTTCTTAATTTTTTATTTCTTATTTAAATCAGGAACTCTCTCTAGCGCATATATAAAAAAACCAAGGCGGCTAAAAGTATGCTATAATTTAAAAATTAAATATTTAAGAGATTCTACAACCCATAAAAAAATGTGATTATTTTGTAAAGCGATTTCGAAACATTTTTATGACTTTATGTAAACATGCCTATAAGTATGCTTTAATTATAATTTTATGTTTTTAATTTTCTTAATTTTTTATCTCTTATTCAAATCATATCACTTGCAATCATTGTATTAAATACTTTTTTCACATTTTCTTGTTTATGTACTTGTACTTTACTTTGAATGTTGTACATTCATTAGCATACTTTAAGGGTTTCATATTACTATGAATACAAAAAATGAAGAGAAAAATTATAAACTAAATATGTATATATATAAATTATTATGGAAATATAATGTTGTAAAGTAATATTCTTTTAGTATCAATTCAATTTTTTATGTCTTCTAATTATAAACAATATTTCTATAGTATACTTTGTGGGTTTCCTTTTTCTCTAATAAATACGTAATCAGTTTTCAACCATTACATTTCTGTATAATTTGATATAATAAACGGTAATTTATTACTGCAACTTGTTGTGTAATATACATAAGAGAAAATAAATTAAAGTATATTTTAAGGATTTGTGTAATAATAGTTGTAGATATTCTTGAAAAGAAATTAAATAAAATTATATTGCCAGTAATAATATTGGAACAGAGGAAATTTTTTAGAGGATATTTCAAACGTTGCGTTAAACAAAAACGAAAAACATAGCATATGCTAAGGCGGACATGTTTTCTTTAAAATAAAGCATACTTTGTGTTTAAATTTGCTATTTAAACTTTAAACTGGCTCCAAATGAGACTTATATGTCGAGTTGATTGATATTGATTTCCGTTTCTTTCCCTGTTCCAACATTCCCTGACTAACCACAATATGTTTGCGAAATTGCAAAAATTTTCCACAAGTATTAAATTCCCCAATGTAAAGTTACGTAGTATAAAACAGACACAGACAGTATAAAATATTTGGCAAAAACAAATATCTCTTTAAACATTAAGGGACAAAAAGGTAATAAAACATTTGCACGCACACACACGCGCACACAAATACGATACAAGTAAACAAATAAACAAAAAAATTTCCAGGAGTAAACAAACATCAGTGGCAGCTAAAGTACATGAAAGAGCAACAGGATGCCCATTGCTTTAAGACTGTTAACGAAAAAGTTTCAGTTACAGTTTTATTCACTTTTTTTATTTAATATTTTCCAACATCAATAGGATTCTTAAAGTCCTGTAAGATAGTAGAAAATTATTTTAATTTAACCACGTAGATTTGGTGTTATTTGTCATGGATTATTGCTTTACAATCGAGTTTGTACCACTTGCTTTTGTACTGAAGTTGGTAAATAAATAAGTTTTTTCAAGAAAAAAAAAAAACGCCTTAAAATAGGCAAAGGAAGAAGAGTAGATTTAGTATAGCAGAAAGTAGATAAAACTTTTATGTAATATAGTTGTCGTTATGGAAAAGGCATATGTTTTTAGCAATAGATGTATGAAAAATTATTTGAAGAAAAACCATTGCATGCTTTAAGGGTTGCAAACAATAAATTTCAATAGAGTTTTTTAGGGGGGTAATGATTACTTGAATACGGAAATTTTTGTAAGAAAATTACTTACATTTTTACATGTTTACAATTAAATATATTTTTTAATAAAAGCTTTTCGCTGTGCCGTTAATAAGGTGGGCAAATTTGAGGTTAGCATGTAAATTATCTATCAAATGATTGAATGTCGAGAATTTAGCTGGCATCCTTTGACATTTATTTAGTAAAATGTTAGCTTGAGAGAATTTTAATTATGAAAACCAAAGCATTGACATCTTTAGAAAATTTATTTAATAAGTATTCCTTGTACCTACTTAATATTCCTTGTTAAGGCAACAACCGCAGATGGGGAAGACATCTTAAACCACCCCCCAAATACTTTTCCTATTGTCAAAAAGCTCAACGTATCCTACGTATTCCAAGCAGCATCGACATAAAGAACGAAGTAATCGACCCGTTTTCTAAAGATGCTGTGAATAAGTTGCGTCTACCGTAAACTTAACAAGTTAGGAAAGCGGTCACAGGCGGAATCATCTTCTCAAGGCATCATTTAAATTTGAAAAATTTTAACAGGAAATTAATGGCAACTGATAAAATTCTTCACATAGCCGCTACGTCTTTAGACGACTATGAAATTGTATCTCGTTAAGAAGGTCCGGCTGAGGTATTTGTCGAGAAGTAAAGTCTAAACCATGCGGGCAATTCCACAAGATAAGCTGAGCAGCTTTAGTATGAATAAGCTTCCAAGAAGATTGACCCGATCCTAATGGATGGCTCGTCGGATATATAACTCTTGCTTCCCGGGGGGCACGTTCATATGTCTTAATGAAATCTCACCAGTAAGACATGTCCCATCTGGGTAAAAGGGTTATTTTTTTCACTACAATTAATAAATTGACTGTCGGTGGGGCTGTTCAGTGATGAAGGCATAGTCACTGGTCACTGAGCTGTCTTATACGACAGCTAATTTCCGTAACTAATCTTCAATTTTCACCACCTGTCGCATCTCTTCTCTATCCCTTTCTTAAAGAATGTAGCACGGTACTTGACTAAATAGGCATTGTTGCCTGAAGTGCTAATTTTCTTTAAATTAAAACAAAAGGATGGGAAGTTTTGGATCACCAGCCCACACATTGCCCTTTTTGACCACCACTTGTTTCGATCGAGGCGGAAGGCCCTTACTGGAATACGCGGAAGCGATTATTTCAAACTTTTCCGAATGAAGAATTAAATGGTATGACGGATAAGTTAGAGTAAGTGGGGTTTCGATGGTTCCTCTAGACATGTTGAATACAATCCGAGTTTAGCAGCTGATGTAAGCGATAAAACTTTGTTACTGGCATGTATGGTTTCGTTAAGTCTACAGACGATTTCAAGAGGGTTATTGGTGAAATAAAAGTCCGTTATCAACAAGATTCTGCCGTCCTATCTCCTTTGAATTTAACAGAGAAATAAAAGAAAAAGTGCTGCTTTGAAAAATACCGAAATTGTAGCGTGCGGAAAGCAATTTTCGATCAAGCATAATTTCGTGTTTACAATGTTAGTTGGCAAGATATCTCACTGCTACAGGTACATCTTCAGCAGCTGTTTGTTACATTTGCAAAGCAAAAAACCTAATGAAATGAATAATATTAAATTAAATTCAAGCAAAGCTATTGATGGTGAAGCAATTAAAATGGGCGTTTCCTTTTCACCAGATGGGTATACGAGTGGATGCAGTTCAACAAGGAACTGGATCTCCTAACAATGGAAACTCGTTCAGGCGTTTCTTGTGGTCGATGTGACTGGTGTAGAGGAGCAACTAATTGACAAATAATAATTTGTGTCAAAAAAGTTAATAAATAAATAAATAAAAATAAATTTTGTGTTCTATGGGCGGTGGGTGGTGGGCGTGGCCAAGTTTAAAGGAAACTTTATTTTTGTTTTTTTTAGTTGAGCTAACTAAAGTTCAGAGCAAAATTTCACTATTCTACGAGCATTTCTTATATTTTTTTTTGCCAAACATTGTGTTGAGCTAATCCCACTGTGCGAGGTATTAAAAATTTGGCTTGATTTATTCTTTAATTCAAAACAGTAGTATTTTAGTGAGGATTTGATATGCTACTAGAAAGATGGCAAAAAGTAGGGGCTAACAACTCATTTTGTTATTATAATAAGGAAATCGAAAAATCGACATTATTAACTTGTATAACTATTAAACAGATAATTATAAAAATTATTTAAATATCTTTGGACGTTAAATAATTTTTAAAAATATATTTTATGTTAAAATTGTGTTTCGTCTACTGGATTTTGGAAGGACTTAATTTTTTCCTCCTGCTCGTTTATTAAAAAAATAATTCAACCGCACTTTAAGAACCTGTAGGAAATTTTAAGTATAATTTGAATTAAAAAATAAAAAATAAAGAAAAAAAAAGTAATTTCCGCGTTCTATTTACCCAATCAATTTGTATTAAATAATAATTTATATCTCCTGACTCACATCATATTCATTTTGTATTTCCTGGTTTTGTTTTTCTGTTTATTTTTCCTTTTTTGGCCTACAAATAATCGCATGTTAAGCAAAACTGTGTTGTTGTTAGTGTTGTTAGTGTTTTAGTTTCCCGCCATTATTAAGAAATAATAAAACAATAATTTAAGTACGTTAAAGACAATTGTTCCTTGTTCCACCCTTCTTAAAATACATGAAGGCATTTGGGATCATTAAAACACAATCGTTGGTCTTACAATTCGTTGCTTTTTGCCTTATTGAAGACAAGTTTAAAAGAAATATTTTTTCCCCGACTATTTTCTGCTTGTTCTTCTGTTTTCTTAAAAAGTCTTAAGAATATTTTTCTTTATTTTTATTTTTCTTTTGTCCTTTTCTTGCACTTTATAACAAAATGTATGGGAAATATCCTGCTTAATTTTATTTTAGCTGGGGTTCATTGCTCCTGCATTAAAGGTTTAATTAAGTTTGTTTGTTGTTGTTGTTGTTTTCTTTTTTGTACCTTAAGCTATTAAATACATTTACGTTAAGAAAATGGCAGAAAATAATGTTACAAAAATAGCAAAGTGACAGATAAGAGTTAATACGTCCGAACTAATTAACTGTAGGCTGCAAATAGATAAGCGTGAAATTGGACATTTTAGTTTAATCAACAAGAATAATTTCGTGTTTTTGCAGCTGTTTAATTAAAATTTAAGGTTTTTTTTTCGAACAATTTTTCCAATTTTGCCTTTCACACCTCCTTAAGATTTTTCTGTAAGAAGGCTAACGAATTTTCGTTTTATTTTCATGATTTTAATTCGCTTTAGTTTTATCTAAGTTGGAAATGCTTCCATTGTTTTCTTTCACTTCTTTGTTAATCGTCAGAATACTATTTTCAGTCCATATACGAAGCATTTCCATCAAAGATTAGAACGAAAGAATGATTAGCTCAATAGTATCCTAATATACTATTGAGCTAATCAAACAGTATTCAGTATAAAATTTTTAACTGCAAAGAAATCTCGCTTTGAGAAAACGTAGACATTCTTAAAATCGTTCACTTATAAATCCGCAATACTAAAGTGACAACAGTGATAGAAAAGGCTGGCGATAGCACGTGACTCAATGAAAGTAAGTTTTGCCGTAAATTTAAAAATCGGTTTGCCCATATTGAGGATTTCGTGATAAGATTTACATCTGCACCTGGCTGTACGCCTTAATCAGATGGTGGTCAAACCACTGGGAATTAAAAGCAACGTCATTCACGTCCTAGGAAGCCGGAGACTAATTCTAGCAACAGGTCTTTCCTAGTTGCAATTTCAGCAGTTCCAAAGCAGGGTTGCAAACCACTACTCCTTGCTGAAAAGCTGGAGACTATCAAACTCCTGGTCTAGAGCACATGACTAGCATGCTCACGCGATCCGCATCATTCACCCGTTGGTGTTGTTAAAGGCGAAATGATCCTGGCCCTCATAATCAAATTCATGCGAGGATCGCAAAACCACAACCACCACGATACTCCCGAAGGGCCAACCTCAATAATCAGTCAGATACAGGTAAAAGTGTAAAGAGACAATTAGCGGAACTCTGGAGCTTACTGATTCCCGTGGAAATGACGTGGAGCTTCCAGTTGACCTCTGCTGCCTTCAGGGGACTGGGTTCCCTCTTATATCCCCAGCAGCACAGATGTAGATGGCTAAGCATTCCACAAAGATCAATAAATGTGCCCCCGGGGGGAGCCCCATATTGAGGATGGAAGGGGTTAAAAAAGGAATTCATTTTAGAAGCGATGTATCGCGATTTTTCTCCTATATTAATAACAACAAAAAGGGTGGTCAGCCGTAAATAGTAAAAAAAAAATAAATAGTTTTTTTTCGATTAATCAGATTGATTAATCAAATTTATAGCAGGATTTCAGCAAGCAGTTAATTTTTCCAATGTGGCAACACCAACAACATGATAATTTTGACATATATTTTTTTGACGTATTCATAGTAGATGCATTGGCGATTGTTTCAATCAATTCAATTTCGCACGAAAATCGCATTAAAATAATTAAAATTCCGTATGAAAATGGTGATTTGGATAAAGTTACATTTCGCAAAATTCGTGATATTTTCGGACAACAAAATCGTCCTTCTGAGACCGCTATTAAGAATTTGGTCGTTCAATTTCAGTCGACAGGCTCTATAGAAAATTTGCGAACACCAAGGCGTGTCCGATCGGGTCGTTCAACTGAAAACATCGCAGCCGTGAGCCACAGTATTTAAGCAGATCCAAATTTGTCAATTTCTCGACGCTCTTGATAATTGGCGTATTCCAAAACCACCACATGGTGAATTTTGCGAAAGCATTTATTTGACTTTGGAGCCTTAAAACGTTTAACTGGTGCAGGAATTGAAGCTGACCGACCATTCACATCGTCCTAGATTCGTTTAATTCATGCAGTAACAACCGACTGCTTTTTTTTTGAAAAAATCATTTTTTCACACGAAGCCCATTTTGACTAGTCAAGATATGTCAACAAGAAAAAGTTGCTGCATTTAGGCTTCTGAAAATTCTAAACCGATTATTGAGAATCCTTTGCATGCTTAACGTGTCACTTGGTGTGCTATTTGATATGGAGGCAGGATTGGGCCGTTTTTTTTTCGAAGATAAGGCTGAAAATGCGGTAACGTCATAGAAAAAAAAACAATGGTTTCACATATGAGTTCAGACGAATAACAAGAATGGGCGTGGAACGATTTAGGTAGGCGGAGAGACGAGAGAAACAGACAGAGAGGAAGAGACAAATTATGTAAAAGCGAACAAACGAAAAAGGAGAGAGAGAGATACAGATAAAAAGAGGGAAAGTGACGAAGGCGATAGGAATCACTCGAAGAAAGACACGAACAAGACGTACTATATTAACACAGCTGACTATGAAATGCTACTAGTATAGAGAGAACATCGAAGATGGCAAATAGTCAAAACCGGTTTCTTCATAAATCAAATTTGACACGGGTTGACGTAAAATCATACCCAAATAAAGTTTAATGGATTACGCTTTCGAACGATGCTAACAACTCAATTTTGGCCTATTACTGACGACGTGGATATCAGTGATATGTGGATTATTTTTTGGGTGCGCTATGTTAAGGACAGCGTCTATACGAAGCCAACTTAATAAATTTCAGCCCTCCAACTCAAAAGCCGTGATGTGATTAACGAAATAGAACCGCTATATTTTGCCAAAAAGGGATTCAAAACATTGATAAAAAAATCGTCATCCGTTAGCGTGGTCGGGGTCGACTTTTGTAAAGATATAATTTTTCAATTTGTTTTTTGTTGGATAACCCTTTATTTTATTGACCACGGTAATAAACTTTTCTAAACCCTTAGTGTGTTAATACAGTTTCCATTTGAAAATTTCAAACACCATGGACCTTTCACTGATCGAATTAGGTGATATTTCGATAGGACAAATAGGGGTTAGTGGCCTTTGTATGTTAAGAAATTTATTACTCGTTTCTTTTAATTCTTTCTTGAATATCGAACCATAAGTGGGAACTACATTTCAGAGCAACTTAAAAAATATTTTGCCCTTCTTTCTTATTAGCAAGCTTCTAGATCTCAAGTTTGTGATAGTTAAAGTTTTGCTCCCAAGGCACTTTAAAATATTGTGGTAATTCCCTAACAGGTTGGCAACTATCATTTATTTACGAGTTCTTACTTTGTAACAAAATTCAAGTCAGCATCTTATAGGGATTGGAAAATCTGCCGATCCATCCTTTTGGGATAGAACTGAAAAATATTAGTTTCTAATATTCGACTAAGAAAATAAAAATTTTTAAATTTCTGCTAAAGAAATATTAAAGGTGGTAGCTTAATTTTTAAAATTTCATCATTTGATGCATCATTTACTTCCTAACCTCAAATTTGCCCAGGTGCAGTTTTAATCACTAATGAGCACGACAACTGTTATTTTGTTGTTTAGCTATAGAAATCATGAAGGTAGATTTAAGATGGGCACTAACTGCTCTTCAGTGTCTATGCAGCCATGGAGCATAAAATATCGTCATATTTACTTCCTAACCTCAAATTTGTCCACACAATACTTCGAAAAGCGTCGAACATGAAACCGAAAAGTACATGACCAGTTTTTCTGGCCCCTTCTTGGAGCCACAACTTAGTTAGCAAAAATTTAATTTTAGTCACTAATAAGCATGTTACCTGTTATTTTATTGTTTAGCTATAGAAATCATAAAGATAGAGTTAAGATGGGCTTAGTAAAGTAGATGCTGAGATTTTATGCCCCATGGCCGCATGGACTAAAGATAAAAGATATTAGTGTTTCCTAAATTTTTGGAACAACACATAAGTTCTTGAAAGTTCTAAGCATTTTAAGGTGGCAATTTAACCTGACACTTTTCATTACAGACCGAAATGGGTTAAAAATTTTTAAGAGAGTGAGAGTATTCACAGATCATTTTAAAATATATTTCGATGAAATTTACTGCTGGAATCATTAATCCAGCCACGTAAATAGTTAAATCCTTGAAAATATTTGTTTTAAGTTCTTAATTTTCTTTCTTTCATTTTTTTTGCACAGTTTTTTAAGGTTGCTGATTTTAAAGCATACTTTTGTGGGCAATGTTTTAAAAGCCACTGAAGTATACCTTTAACAGCTAAAACCTTCACATGCATATATTTGTTAGCTGGGATCCTTTGTTTTTTTTTAATATTTTTCTGCACATTTAGTACATTTCGTATTAAAATAACCCTCGCTATTTTATAGTTTTTGTTTGATAAAAATGTAAACTACAGCAGCATCACTACATCACAACTATTGATTTATGGGCATAAAACACTCCCATTACACCCATGACCAGAGCGAAAAAAAAAATAAATAAAATATCACTTACACTCCTCCAACTGAAATACGAATGCGCTTTAGTAGAATACAAATTTTATAACTTTATTTTTATTTCATTTTTGTTTTTTTGTTTCAAAGTTTGTAACAAACTTGACCTTTACCTTTACAACGAGATGTTCATCATTCTGGTGGCAGTCACGGCAGAAAATTGGTATTAATGTTAAATTGAATATAAAGAAATTGCCACTTTTCTTAAATTCATAATTTTTATTTGTCTGAATTAATTTCTTGTTAAGGAAGAAATTTTTAATACTTTTAATACACGGTAGCAGCCTTAAAATATGCAAAGTTGTTTTGGGTGCCGTTTTTATAAATTTTTGATAAACAAACATTTATTTTTACACATGTTATTATAATCATTCACACACACACACACACTTACACACATTATAAAAGTTTCTTATAAATATTTGTTTTAAAGGTTAAAGCACTTTTAATAAAGAAAATAAATTAAAAAAAAGCAGATTTTTGTTTTGTTTTTTTAATAAAGAGCAGGGTTTTAGGCAAATAAAGGACACTTTATTGATGTTTTTATTTCATTAATATTTTTTTTTGTATTTTTAAATTTCTTACAATTACTTATTTTTATTAAATTTCTTAATTTTTTATAAAATTTTTTCACGTTTTATTTTTAATTAATTTTATTTAAAATAAAATCAACTTCTCGTCTGTTTTTCTTTAGAGCAGCACAATAACAATTTTTACAACCGCACCAACCGATAGTCAAAATACGTTTTCAGGGTGGTTTCCTTCGTCAACAAACATTGTTGGCCAATGTTCGAAAAATTCTAAGAAATTTTTATTTATTTAATTTTTAAGAGAACACAGAGTCCATACAATATGAACAGCTCTCGCTTTTCTACTTGATAAGAGAGCAGCTTTTAAGCACAAAACTTTGTGGTGAGTTTTGTTACTATATTAAATAAGCTTTTTTAATTATTTTTTAAAGAAAGTTGCCATATTTAGATTTATTATCACTAAATTACTTTTACAGTGGGATTAACTGGGATTTTTTGTAGAACATTCGTTACTTCAAATGGCTGGGCAAATTTAAGGTTAGGAAGTAAATTGGTTTAAAACACAATTTTTTTTTCGATAATATCAGTTCTATTAACACTGTTACAAAGTAGAAATGTGGAAATTAATAATGGATAATATTACCGGGCAAACGTCCACCTCTAGCATGCCAGCACACGTCCGCTCATTTTACAAAACTTTGAAACATATTTTGCAACAAAGCTACGCTTCTTTCAGTAACGCAGCAATGGATTTTATCTTTTAGAGCGCCACTTATTTGTGAAGTGTTCACGTAAACTCAGTCTTTTAAATAGTTTTAGAGAAAAAAATCCAACGGCGTTAAATCCCAGAACAAGGCAGTCAATTGACATCGCCAAATTAAAAAATTGCGCTACCGGGAAATTTTCTAATACAATAACTGAATTGTTTAAATAACTGTGTGGCTTGTGACGCCATTTGGCTGAAACCTGAGATTAATGGTACCAACATTAGCCAATTGTGGCCACAAAAATTTAATAATCATGGTTTGGTGAACAGAAAACTAATGGTGAAAGCTTTTTTTACACATTTTCGAAAAAAATACGTACCGCTGATTGTTTTCGTGGACTGTTTATAGAGTTTCTGAGCCCTATATGCAAAAATTTTGTGGATTTACATAACCGCTTAATTGAAAATGGGTCTCATCACTTAAGATAGTTTTCTTGAAATAGGCATTGTTTTCGTTAATTTTTTCAAACAGCCAATTCGCAATTAGTCGACCGCCTTTAAATCTTGATTGAGTAAAACTTGATAAGTATGAAAATAAAGATCTTAAGGTAAAATATTGCTCAAAGTACCTCTAGTGATTCCTAACTGTTCCAGCCGGGGGCGCATTATAAGTCTTTATGGATCCTACAACCATCTAGACTTGTGTCTTGCTGGGTAAAAGGGAGCCCAGTCTCCTTCAAGGCTGGTAGGAGTCCACTGGACAATCCACTATATTTTCACGGGAATCAGTAAGGCCCCAGAGTTCCGCTATTTGTCTCTTTAGGCATTTAGCTGTTCTCTGACTGACTATTGAGGTTGGTCCTTCGAGAGTATCGTGGTGGTTATGGTTTCGAGGCCGTTGTTTGAGTTGTGTGGATCGGATCATTTACAATGAACACAATGAATGGTCGAGGTATAGTAAGCATGATTGCAGTTGTGTTCTTTAATTTGATTAAGCCTAATGCGTTCTGGACCTAGAGTTTGATAGTCACCAACTCTTCAACAAGGAGTGAGGGCTGCGGCCTTTTCTGAGCTCTTGAAGTTGCAACTAGGAGTGACTGGAGGATATACGTAACTTAAGGCTTGCTAGGGCGAGGACGACGTTACATTTTATCCACAGTGGTAAGATCCACCCTCTGGTTATGGCTTACAGAGCTAGGTACAGACATAAATCTTATCACGCATCCCCAACTGTTATAAAAATCGACGAGTTGATGGTGCAGGTTCATTCTCAACAATTTGCTATACAGGGGCTATTTTTGCATCATTATGGCCACTAAGACAGTAGTGATTTGGTGTATAGTTAGCACTAAAACCGTAAGCATCGAATTTCGCGATTAAGTTATGCAAAGCAATTTTAAAAGCAACCAGGTTACAAAGAAAAGCTGCTCGAAATTATATAGTGAAATTTTCACTATTTTGATAATAAATTTTCACAACTAACAATTCTTTGCTCAAGAGTGAAATGTTCCATGATTAAAATTTCCCAACATTTTACTAAATAAATGTGAAAAGACAACAGCTTACTTCCTGATATTTAATCATTTGACAGTTAATGTACTTCCTAACCTCATTTTATTTAGAGTGACAAAGAAATTTGTTAATAATTATGTTGGTTGGTATGACTAAATGCATTTATTTCGTGATAAGATTTACATCTGCACCTGGCCGTGGGCCCTAATCAGATGGTGGTCAAACCACTGGGAATGAAAAGCAACGCCATTCACGCCCTAGGAAGCCGAAGACTAATTCTAGCAACAGGTCTTGCCTTGTTTTTTTTTAAGAGAAGTAGCACTTCAGGCAACAATGCCCATTTAATCAAGTACCGTGCTACATTCTTTAGGAAAGGGATAGAGAGGAGATGCGACAGGTGGTGAAAGTAGAAGAATAGTAATGGAAATTAACTGTCGTATAAGACAGCTCACCAGAGACCATGCCTTCATCACTGAGCAGCCCCACCGACAGTCAATTTTTATTTGTAGTGAAAAAAAATCAAGGTCTTTGTTGGGAATCGAACCCACAACCCCAGTCATGTAAGCTAGCAGAGCTGGAGACTATCCAACTCCTGGTCCAGAAAACATCACTACCATGCTCACTGGATTCGGATCATTCACCTAATGGTATTAGTAAAGATGAGATGATCCTGGCCTCCTAATCAAATTCATGAGGGTCCTCAAAACCACAACCATCACGATACTTCCGAAGGACCAACCTCAATAATCAGTCAGAGAAACAGCTAAAGTCTAAAGAGACAATTAGCGGAACTCTGGGGTTTACTGATTCCTGTGAAAATAACGTGGAGCTTCCAGTTGACTCCCTGCTTGCCGTCAGGGGACTGGACTTCCTTATACCCCCAGCAGCACAGGTCTAGATAGTCAAGTATTCCTAAGGGGGAACTGAATTTATGCTTGAAATCTCTGTAATCATATATCTTTCAAGCTCCTTCCGCCCACAGAACATGCTTCCAAGTGCCTTTAGCTACTCCTTTAGCTTAGTGACACCTTCTTCGTTTGATTTACTGACAAGTCATTTTGTTATGTTTTAAAAAAATTAAAGACATGTTGGAAGGACTACATATTTCATCATTAGCCTTCGCATGCATCTGGTAAAAGTGTTCTTATGCCAAGAGATGATAGCTTAGTTCTTGATATTTAATCATTTGACAGTTAATGTACTTCCTAACCTGTATTTACAGTGACAGAGAAATTTATTAATAATTATAATCATACATCTTTCAGGCTCTTTCCGTCTATAAAACACGCTTTCAAGAGACTTTAGCTACTCGTTTAGCATAGTGACACCTTCTTCGTTTGATATCGTTAGGTTTGACAAAGTAACAGACATGTTGGATGGACGGCATATTGCATGCATCCCTAAATACGTCAGTTTTAGCTTTTGCATGCACTTAGCAAATGTATTCCCCATGACCTTGGTGGTCAATAGAACCGCCTTCTTTATATACGATTATTCTGGGTGTACTTTAGTTCGTTTTGAAGACAAATGGATTCAAGTCTATTTACTGTTAAACAGTTTCGTTCTGATTGCAATTGAGTATCAGCGAAAGCTTCTTTAAAAGGGATACTCGGGGTTGTATTCCAGCACATTAAACATATTTAACATTTAAAGGACTACGAAAGATATGAGTAGCAGTTTACTTAGTGATAGCAATTTATCAACTTTAGTTTAAGTCATTCGAAACTCTTTTTAAAGATATTTCTTGTCAAGTGATGGAGTTTTTCTAAGAGAAAATAACTCTCTCTTAACTTCAGTTAAGTTTGTGACTCTAAAAGTTTAAGTTTTTTTTTTTGCAAAATTATATTCCGATATTGCGCATCTGCTAAAGGTAATAATTTTTTAAGCAAAAGAATTTTGAGAAAATAAAATTCGTAAAATATTTTTAATAATAAAAGACACTGTCACTGGCAATGTCACTTTAACTGTCAAATTATCTCCTTCAAAAGCTTTTCAAGGATGCTGAATAAAGTTAGAAAAAAGAAAACAACAAAATAGGCATCACCACCACCAGCAATCAGACCATTATCATCTCCGGTAGTGCATCATAATGACAATTAAGGAATTTTTTTTTTTTTGTAAATTAAAGAATTTCGAAAAAAGCAACAATTATTATTTTAAATCACATTAGTCTCTCTTACTCTTTTTTTTTTAATCTCTTAAGGGTGACAACAAATATTTCATTCATAAAATAAAATTGAAATTTTTAAATTTTTATAAAAAAAAAAAAAAACTTGTTTAAAATTATTTTTTTATTAAATAAATAAATATTTATTATTAAAAGGCGTATGGCTGTGGTAAGTGGTATTCTGTTACCCACAAGTGTTCATTTGCCATTTGCCATTAAATGTTTTAAAAATAACAAGCAAAACTTGTTGCATGATCTGTTTTTATGTTTGGCTTGTTGAGCTGTAGGAAGTTGTTAAATAGTATTGACACCTAAACATAGTTAACTTAAAAACAACAACAACAGGTTTTATATTTTATTTTATTATTTTAAACTTATAATAGAGCTATCTTTTATTCTAAATGGACAAATGGGATTTATTGTTTAATATAAAATTAGTTATCGTTCACATGACATTGACTCATCTCCTTCAAAATCCTCGAAACACATTTCCCTTACAAATCAAGCAAATCATTTTAAATCAATATTAAACATTTGAAATGTCAAAGTATTGACAAGCCGACAGACACATCAAAATAATAAAATGCCAAGATAAAAAAAAAAAAAAACACAAAAACCAGCGACATATTTCATGGCAACATGTTACTAAACGCTCAAACTACACATTCAAACACCAACAAATGAATGAAGAAACCAATTCAATAACCATTTTAAATGCAAAATTTAATAACTCATATGAAAGATTGCTATTTTTTTTAAATTATTACAACAATGTATTGCATTAGCGTGTGTATAGTCTTTAGTATGTGTTTCAACACACATTACAAAACTAATGCAATGAAACAAACGCCTACACTCCTCAATAAGACCTGGTGTACAAGTTTTACTATTAAGTTTCATTTTCAAACACATTTTTGTAGGAACGAAAGTAATGTCTGTGATTAACATTATATTTATAAAACTTTATTGTATAAAATTATAAAAAAATTATAGCAAAAACAAAAACAACAAAGAAAATTAAAAGTCAAAGATATTTTGCAAAATACCTTTAAGAGAAGTGTGACAATAGCGACTACGAAAACTACACTAAATTTAAAAACTCCCTGTTAAAAAGTACTCAGAAAGTGTTATTTATTTAAAGTACTATTTTGTGAATAATTTATTTATTAAACTAGCTAACTCATTGAGAACGAATTTGTGAGAAGAAACGCTAATAAATAATAAGCTTGATGCTCACCGCGACTGCTTTAACGGCGGCAGTAATCGAATCCATGTTACTTTGGGCCTTTCACCGTCATCCGCCAAGGCACATTGGAGGCAGTTGGCGGCTGGCGACGAATTTATGGCGTGTGTGTATTTCTGAAGTAAACAACGCTCTATATATACGTAAATGCGATACCCTATAATAACAAAACACAGCGCACAAAAAAATTAAATGCATTGAGTGAATGAATATACAAAAATTCATTCAAGTCGATTCAGTCGTGTAGTTGCAGTGTAGCTGCATAACCTGGAAACCGACTGCAGCGCCATCTGCCAGGCTGGTTTGTGAATGTAAACCATTCAAGGTGGCACCCAAACGCATGCAAAAAAAAAAACTTATTCTGTGACACACACACGTACAGCAGTAGAATTATATACATAAAGAAGATTTGTATGGGAGGTACCACGTCGCTTTATCAAATCCCGCCTATATTTGCAGCAGAACTTAAAATATGTTCACTCAACCGAAATACCAAATTCTGTTTAAATATCGTTAGCAGGAGCTGAAATATTGGATTCTTAATTTGTGGCTTGTATGGAATGTACCACGCCCCTTTGTACAATCCCGCCCATATCTGCAGCACCACTTAAAAACTGCACACCAAATCGACGTACCAAACTATGTGCAAATACCGTTATCAGGAGCAGAAATAATAGATTTTTAATTTGTGGATTGTAGAGGAGGTACCACGCCCCCTTGTCCAATTGGACCGAATTGTAAATCTAAAGTATCCGGGGCGCCACCGAAACGCATACAAAAAAATTTATGCAAATCGATGCAGCCGTTTAGCAGGAGTTCAGTCCCAACACACGTACAGCAGAATTATATATATAAAGTTAGCGAACCCGTCGAACTTCGCTTCGCCCCAATTTTAGCCTCCAGGCAAACGTTTTTTTTTTGTTTTTTATTTTTTTTTAAGAGAAGTAGTACTTTAGGCAACAATGCCTATTTAGTCAAGTACCGTGCTACATTCTTTAGGTCTTCTGTGGGAGCACCCTCTAAGTTAAATTTCCTTAAAGCACTAAACTCTGTGCAATTTTATGTAAATCATTTTTATCAGAGCCATTATAATAGGGCTTCCAAGAAAAATTCGTGTCCAATTTTTGCGGTTCTAGAAATTGATGCGCTTAACGAAGCCTAAAGATACTTTTTGTTTAAAGAAAATCGGTTTGAAAATTAACAAACCAAATAATAAATTCGTTGCTTATTGCCGACTTTAGCGCTCCGTATGTAGCAAAAGCGACACTTGTTTACGAATCATTAAACACGAATGTGGGGGTAAAACAACTCAACATGACTGCCACACACTTTGGCTTTGCGTCATATTGTTGTCTTTTGATTTAGTTAAAAGATTTTTGCCATACGATGCACGAGTAGCTGAATGACTGACTGACTCACTGACTGACTGATTGAATGGTTTCATTAGTTGACTTGTCTTGGTTACCGGAGCAACACCATGAATTAAATGAATTTGCAACATATTTTAAATAATTATTTACAAAAACAACAAACTATTAAAACATCATGTTGTTGTACATGTTATCGTTATAAGAGAAATATAAAAATATTTGCTTCTGTTAACTTTTGTTTGCTATTTTGACATTTCGTTCATATTGTAGATAACTCAGTTGATTTGGTCGTGGCAATAATTGATAAAAGAAAATTTATTTATTATTTTCAAGCAACATTTTTTAAAAATGTTTGAAGATTTTTTTTTTTATAAAATAATTTTTCAATAAAATCTTTAAACTTCTACTCCTCGAAATTAGAAATTTTTAACAGCAACTATTAAATTATAATCAAATTACAGTTTTTTAAAGAATGTTTTCGTTGAAATTAAAAGAGAATAATTGTAAACTCTTTATATTTTCTCTTAAATTATTTTGTGAGCAAATGTGCTTTGTAGAGAGTGTTTGTCTCTGATAAGAGGAAACTTACCATTCAGTTATCCACCACATACTGCTGGTAAGTTTAGCAAAGACACGTTTCAAATAAACTTTCCAACACTAGACGATTTAAGTAATTAAAAAAACTAAAGATGGCAGTCTATGGAAAACAGTTATTAGTGGTGCCATCTAAATGGAAATAATTATGATAATAATCTTGTGCTATTTAAATTATAAATGCTAAAGTTTATGTATTCGTAAACTGTCAAAAACGCTTTTGTCAAAATCTGGGCCATAAGATAAGATTGTCATATGGATTAGATTTTCTAAGTCTCTTGAGGGTGACTAAAGGGGTTAAAAACAAAACTCTTAGGATTCTTAACAAAATAATTATGATGTAGAAATCCAAAATGTAAAATCCTTTGATCATACTTTGGTAACCTTACACGCTGATGCAGTGGGGGCAAGCGGTTATTATTATTATTTGTTCGTTCATATCTCGTAAACGAGGGCTCATAATACTATTACCGGGCTTTATTTAGCCAAGGTGGACGTTTCTCCAGCATTGTCTAGACGGTATGTTGTTGTCCGAGACATAGGTTTTAAGTCTACATGTTAAAAAACTTGCACACGATGCATGCAGTTCCTAGCACCACAGCCTTCTGCATAGTCCACATCTGTTTTTTGGTGAGGCTGAGCTTTTCTGCAGCAATACATAGCTCAGCAATGACGAGTCCATTGGTGGAGATGACCACCGGGATGACTCGTTTCGATAACCACATGTCTCGTAGCTCTACGCTTTTTCTCAGCAACTGAAGCGACCTTGTCCCAAAAGACAATATCCGGCGTATTGGCCTCAACGACTCTGTCAGTGTGGATCGCTAGGTCCCACAGCAGCTTACTGTCACGAGTCTTAAGTACTGGCTCTGGTTTGTACTTATAGTCCACCCCCCGGGGGCACATTTATCGGTTCTTATAGAATACTCAACTATCTGGACCTGTGCAACTGGGGTAAAAAGGGAGCCCAGTCCCCTGAAGGCAGACAGGGAGTCAACTGGAAACTCCACTTTATTTCCACGGGGATCAGTGAGCTCGCAGAGTTCATTATTTGTCTCTTTAGACTTATAATAGTTCTCTGGCTGATCATTGAGGTTGGCCCCTATATGGGAGAATCGTGGTGGTTGTGGTTTCGCGGCCCCATATCAGTCTATGGTTTTTATGGTGGCCAGGATCATTTCACTGATAATGACACGCATGGTGAATGATCCAGTCCAGTGAGCATGCTTGACATGTGTTCTGGACAAGGAGTTAGAAAGTCTCCGACTCTCTAGCAAGGTGTAATGATTTGCAGACCTGTACTGGAATCATTAAAGTTGCAACTAGGTGGTTCTGTTGCATAGAATTATGGCTTCGGCTATCTAGGACGCATGTATGACGTTCCAAATTATACAAAGTGGTTTGTCCACCATCCGATTAAGACTTACAGTCAGGCGCTGATGTAAAACAAATCACACTCTGTACTTATAGTCCCTCAACCTCCGGCGGCACATTTATATGTTTTGACAGAAATCCACCGTCATTACATGTGTCTTCTCAGGTAAAAGGGAGCCCAGGCTAGCAGAAGCACACTGGACAATCCCCTGTATTTCCACGGGAATCAATAAAGCCCCAGAGTTCCGCTATTTGTCTTTTTAGCCTTTTAGCTGAGGGTGGTTGGTGGGAGTATCGTGGTGGTTGTTTGAGTTTTGGGTCGGATCATTCACAATTAACACAGTGAATGGTGCAGGTCCAGTGAGCATGATTGCGGTTGTGTTCTTAAATTTTATTAAATTTCATGCGTTGTGGACCAAAAGTTGGAAAGTCTCCAACTCTTCGGCAATGAGTGAAGGCTGCGGCCTGTTTCGGGCTTTTGTAGTTGCAGCTAGGAGTGTCTGGAGGATATACGTATCTGAAAGCCTTCTATTGCGAGGATGACGCTACATTTCATCCACAGTGCTATGATCCACCATCGGATTATAGCTTACACATCTTATCACGTATGTACTTATAGTATGGTACCTCCATCTCTGCAAATCCTGCGTTCTTGGCAAGAGCTTGGTGAACTATCTTGGCCACATTGTTGTGTCTGGCTGTGTACTCCGCTTGCGCTAGGGGCGGGCAGTCTTTCACAATGTGCTGTATCGACTTGTTTGGGTTCCGACATAGCTGACAACGGTCTACGACATTTGCATCTCCCATCACATGCCTTCTGGTAGTTTCGGGTGGGAATAACTTCGTCTTGGATGAAAATGACGAAGCCTTTTGTCTCAGCAAATAGTCCACTTGGGGTGAGCCATTCGAGAGACGAGATTTTATCCACCGCATCTTGTGCGAAGCGGCCGTGTATTGTCTTCCAACGCCACTATGCCAGTCTGTCTTCTTTTGTTGATTAGTTATTGTAGCAAAAATAAGGTGTAACACGTTGTATGAAATTCTATTCAATAGGTTATAGCTCTGTTCTATCGTTTAAAAATATACTGTTACGAGGCTGCTTAGTTTAAGTTATCAAAACATAATTATCTCTAAAAAAAGGAAAGTGAAATGACCTATTGTATTAATCAAAAAGTTTCTAAGACATCCTATGAACACAAAAAAACAAGTACATGCAAATTTCATGAACTAAGATTAGCGAATAGAAAAAATTGAGACACACAACCCGAAAAACAGCTAGAGTAAATAATGATAATTGCGGTATTTGTAGTAGATGTGAAAATTAGAGTTTTCTAATAAATTACAGAATCGCTTAAAACAGCGCATAAGGGTTGTTGTGGGCAAAAAATTAGTCTGATTCTAAACGTGATCATGGAAAAATACAATAGTTTATACAACACTTTATGCAGCAGTTTTTTGAAATTAAAGTAATAAAGTTGCCAGCGTGTTTTTTTAAATATAAATATTAATAGTAAATAATCGCTTAAATAAATCGTGTAATCTAAATTAAAACTCTAAATGACGTGGGTAATTATTTTGCATTAAAAGAACTTAATAAACTAAAGGTTAATTTTTTTTTTTAAAGAGAAGTAGCACTTCAGGCAACAATGTCTATTTAGTCAAGTACCATGCTACATTCTTTAGGAAAGGGATAGAGAAGAGATGAGACAGGTGGTGAAGGTAGAAGGATAGTTACGGAAATTAACTGTCATATTAGAGAGCACAGTGACCAGTGACCATGCCTCTATCTCTGAGCAGCCCCACCGACAGTCAGTTTTTATTTTTGTAGTGAAAAAACCAAGGTCTTCGTTGGGAATCGAATCCACAACCTCCATATTTACAAGCTACTACACTACCTACTAGCCTACAGCGGCACCTAAGGAATAAGAGTAACAATATTTTCAAGAAAATATAATTTGGAAAATTATTTCATTTGACAGCTTACTACACCTCTCTTCTAACGTCTTAAAAGCAAATTTAAGAGTTAACAGTTCATTGATGCTCTAAAACACAAAAATAAATAAATTTTAGACAAAAGAAATTAAGGTACCAATTCTGAACTTCAATACTCTTTACAGAATCAACATATAAAATATTTGACAGTTCTCTGGGTAAAATCAGGACGAAGCTGACAAAAAAATATTGCAAAAAGGAAGTGTATGTTTTTGAAAGCATATTTTTTATTGGTCTTAATCTAATAGAAAAAAATAGAAAAATTTATGTATTCATGGTCATACTCAAATGCATGCTTATGCATGAATGAACAGGATATTGCTGGGAAAAAAAATGTTGGCGGAAAAATGTCCAGGTTTTTCTATCAAATATTAAATAAATAAAAATTTAAAATAAAAACATTTTAAAACGTCAAATCAAAGCAACTTTGAAACAAAAGCAGACATTTAAATGAAATTTTAATTAAAAAGCAACAATTGCAACAAAAAAGTTTTATTAATATGGGGGAGAATTTTATTATCTACACTCAGTCGTTTAAAATGTTTAAAGGAATTTTTATTAAATTTATTTTATATTAAGTTTTAATACAAAGCAAAGTTAGAAATAGTCGTCCGTCGAAGGGATATAAATTGTTATTTAAGGAAATTTTTGAGCTTAAGATAAGATAAGTTTAACTGAGATGTATTCAACTTTTCGTTTTCATAATTTAATTTAATTTAAGAATTATAGTTTAATAGCTTTCCAATTGAAATATTTTAAAAGTTCAACGATTATGTTTAAGCCTGAGAGTATAATTTAATTTTTTGATATAATTTTGAAAGTTTGAAAGCCTGGAAGACTAATTTTTTGGGAAAAATATAGCAAAACTTTAACCAAACCAACACTATAAAATGTCCTCCCTTTGCTTATGATTGCAATTTGCATAAAAAATTTAAAAACTGAATTTTTTGCTTAAAAAACTACTTAAAATATTGTAACGAAGGCAACTCGTTTAAGTTTTCCAAAAAAAATACTAATTACCAGTAAAAAAGTAAGCGAAATGACCTATTGTCTATTTTACAAACTGCATAGTTTTCTAAGAAATCTTATATACATAAGACAACAAAAACATGCTTTTAAAAAATTCCACGAAATAAGTTAAATAACAGAAATCAAATACAACTAACACACAAGAAAAACAAAACACACAGTGAAACAGGCGCCTGTAATGAATGATAATAAGATAATAACAACAACAATATGGGCTGATGTTGAAGTAGAATATTCTTGTAATGGTTATTTCAGCAAAAAGTTTATTTTTCAATTATGGCAACACCAAGAACGTGATAGTTTTGATATTTAATTTTTTTAAGGTATTCGTACCAGATGCATTGGCAAGTGTTACAACGAAATCAATTTCGCCTGAAAATCGCGTTAAAATAATTAAAATCCACCAATGAAAATGGTGGTTCTGTTAAAGTAACAAAATTTGTGATATTTTCCGGCAATATAATCGTCCTTCTCAGACCGCTATCAAAAAATTGGTCGCTAAAATTAAGCCGACAGGCTCGATACAAAATGTGCGAATATCTCCCATGTTCGATAGGGTCTTTCAACTGAAAACATGGCAGCTGTGAGCCAGAGTGTTGTAGCAGATCCAAGTTTGTCAATTCCTCGACGTTCTTACCAAATTGGCGTTATACAAAAGCAGCACATAGCAAATTTTGCATAAGGATTTGGCTCTGAAGCCTTACAAGATTAATTAAAGCCGAGCGAGCATTCACATGCGGCTGGTTTTTCTAAAAAAATTTTTTTTCAGACGATGCCCATATTCACTTGTCAGGGTATGTTAACAAGCAAAATTGCCGCATTTGGGTTTCAGATGACTTTGCATGCTCAACGTGTGACTGTTTGGTACGTTATATGGTCTGAAGGCGTGATTGGGTCGTTTTTTTTATCGAAGATGAGGCTGGAAATGCGGTAACTTTTGGCTTTTTATTGACGACGTAGATATCATTAACATGTGATTTCAACAGAACGGTGTCATATGGCACTGGAACGATCATTTTCTTACAAACCAAATTTCCCGATCACATAATTCCACGACAAACAGCAGTTGAGTGGTAGGTCAAGTCGCGTGATTTAACAACACTGGATCATTTTTTGTGGGGCGATATTCAGGATAGAGTCTATAAGGAGCCAATCGAATCGCTTTCAGCCTTAAAACTTAAAAACCGTGATGTAATTGACGAAATAAGATCGCCATTTGGCCAAAAATTGATTTAAAACTTCGACATCTGCCAGCGTGATCGTGGTATAAATGAATAAATGCCGAACTTTTCTTTTCGCAATACAATACAAATTTTAATCATCTTAATCGAAATTTTTTATTTTATGTTGTTTTAGTAAACAAACTCCTTGTTGAAAAACCCTTTATATGCGAGAATCGCTTAAAACAGCTATATAAGCATCACTTGCTGGCAATAGAGATTAATTCAAGTTGAGACATCGTTGAGAAAAGATAAAATATAATAAAGCATCTTTTAAGGCGTTACAGTGGTGAGCTTTCCATCGTGTCTATTTTGTGTGTATTGAATGCAAATAAATCGTTTAAGGGAAGTACAGTAGATTTTAAGAGGATTTTCAAAAATATATAAGCGATATTGATCTCATCTAATCTATAGTTTTGTCCTTGGTAGATACATAGCATAAGGAATTCTATGGAAAGCGCTAACCATTCGCGAACTAGCAGCCAGGAAAGATGATATATAGAAGAGGAATTAACAACACTATTTTAAGCTTCACTGCCTTTCTATATATAACATCTGCCTTCCCCACCCTTTTATAAAGAATATTATTTGTTTAATAAGAAGGTTTTGAAAGAAAACTGTGGCATTTAATTTAATTTTTTTTTTACATAAATATCTTCTTTAGCCAAATTAAAAGGCCAATAATGTTGCTTGTTTTCCATTATCTGCTTCTTTTTTTATATTTTCTAAAGGTTTAAGGTCTAAGCTTTCTTTAATACTTTAAACTGATTTAATAGCTTAATTAGTTTCAAAGTTATTACGGTTTTTGTAAAATAACTCATAATTAATATTAATCATACGCCACCCCGTTTTTATATTTAAAAAATAATGTCTGGAACGCAATATTCATTAGCAGGCAATTTATTATTCTTTATGTTTTCATTATTTTTATCTTTTGCATATTTCCACTTAATTTCCTCGCAATAACCTTAGTTTTTTCCCAAACTTTTTAACAAAGAAAATTCACAGCTTGCGGCTTTTTAAAGCTAAACGCAGCATGTGTTTCTAGATAGTTACAAAAACAGGGTTTTGATGGCCGGTATTTAAAAAGCAATAACTAAAGTAAATGAAAAATAAAAATTAAAAACATAAAAAATAATCAAAAATTATTTTATGATGCGTTGAATGAGAATATCATGTTTAATGTACTTAAAGTGTAATGTAACGGAAACGGAAGTTTCTTAAGACGTTGGAAACATGTATTTTCCGCCATAAATCACAGGATTTATTTTTTTTTATATTTTTTTTAACTCAATTTTAGTATAAATCAAAAACGAATAAAAAGCTTGGTGAAATAAAAAAAACTATGAAACGTTTTAAGATTATTTTAATACAGAGGATAGCAAGGAATTCATACACTCACTATTGAAAGAGAAGAAATATCTATTATGTCTGGTCAACTAAAAGGAAAAGCGTTTGAAAGGCAAGAAAGGATGCTGTTGTCTGTACGTCAAATGCGTGTTTAGTACTTAAACGATTTCTTGTTATTTACATCACCAAGGAAAGAGTATAGGTAGACAGACAGACAAACAGAATGTCTGCATGTCTATCTAGGGTTAAAAGCTGTTGGTGTAAATCCCTTTGCCAGATAAAATTATTATTTATTATATGCATTTAACACAATCTCATTATTGGCCTCATAAAAATGTGTTTAACACGTAAGACTTTCCTTTAAAAGCAAAAAAAAAAAAAAAATAAATCAAAATAAAAAACTATTAAATCATGTTTCCTTTTTTAATACACTTAAAAAAAAGAAAAAAACAAAAAACCAAAGTAAAGGTTATGTGTATGTGTTTGATATTATCAAGGTGTGTTTTATTTCCTTTAAATGGTTAAAATTCAATTATTTGATGTCCTTTCGTTGTAAATATAATTCAATAGATACGAGCAGGTATTTTACAGAGAAGAATATATAAAACATGCTAGAATTTCATTACACATATAGAGAGCAATCAAATGAATGTAGAAAATTTATAGCATACTTTGGGGATTACGGCAAGACAAGTAATTTAAAAACATATTCTTTGAAAAGCGTAAAACTACAATAATTGAAGCAAAGTGCCAGGATAGAATTTATAAAATGCAATAAATTTATAAATTATTTATAAATAATTTTTAAAATTTAATTAAAAAAAAACAAGGGAAAAACTTTAGCTGCAATAAATAACAGTTGATTGCAAAACTAGAGTTGTATTTTTTAGGAACATATCTTACCCAATTTTAACTTAACATGCCAAATCATAATCAAACTACTTCACACTAGTTATTCTACACAAAAGTTGGATTTGTCCTAAGAAGTGCCGTACAGAAAGTCTTGTTAAAAGAAAAGCCTACTTTAAGGCGAAATATATGAAAACTCTAATAGAGAGTTTAAAGCTGTTCCCCTCGCTCAATAATTATAAACTAAGTACTGACTCATCAGTACAGTATTAGAATACGGCTTGAAAATGATGTCTTCACATCGAAAGCGCTCGCCGTTTATACCTTACAAACAGCCAGAAAGGACAGAAAAGTCTGACAGCCGGATTTCATTTGTTGGCGGAAAAAATCCAAACGACTTAATGCCACTAATTCCTTTTTTATTATATTCTTTAAAGAAATTTTTCAAATAAAAAAAATGTTGCATAGAAACACAAAATTCCATCAAACTACATTTTGTATAAATAATAGTATACTTTTAGGATCCAAAAAAAAATGAGATTTTTCCATTATACTTTAAAATTCTTTAAAAATTCTTAATTAAAAAGGTTTTCTTGAGAAAATGTTTACCATAGTCATAACTTATAACCTTAAATCCGCTCTCAAATATTCCACAGCAAGTTATTTCAAGAAATCGTGATGTTGGTTGGCCTTCACGGTCGCCTGACTTGACTGCTCCGGACTTGGTTTTGGCGGGATATCTGAAAATCAAGGCTTATATAAACAAGCCAGAGACGGTTAAGCACCTGAAGCAAAATAGTCGTGATGACGTTAATGAAATACCGCGTGAAATGTGTGAGTATGTAATGAAAAATATGCTCAAAGGACTCGCACATGTAAGGCTTACAGAGGCGGAAATTTATCTGATATTGTATTCCAAAAATAATTGCCTACAATTAATAAAACATTTGTCAATATTAGATCCATTCTCTTTCGTTTAATTGAAAAATTATCACAAAAAAAAGTAGTATGTTTTTTCTCGAGGACACCCTTTATTTATTTTTGTTTAATTAAATTTTTTACATTTTTTTTAGTAATTAAAAGTATTTTACCTTTTTTTCGTTATATTATTTATTTAATAAAAAAAATAGGACATTGTAGAAACATTCGTTAATTCAAAATATTTTTTTATAAAGCACTGCCTACTGTTAGGCTGAACTGTTTTAAATTTTGTGAACTATATATTATTTCTGCCTTAACAGGTTTTGCTATTTCGTTTCGATTTCTTTCCAGTTTGCAATTTAAATTATTTAAAAGGGTTTATTTTATCACTAAATCTCAAATTAAAAAAACCGGAGAATTTATTTAGGCTGGATAAAATGACAAATTTATTTTTATAATTATTTTTCCATTTAAATTTAATATTAATTACTTGACTTCGAATTTTAATGACCGATTTGCCAGGAAAAGGATAAAGGGCAGGATAATTTAAGATTTTTTTTTTATTTCGCTATATTTTTAAACTAAACTTCAAATAAATTCTTATACCTCATCACTATGAAAATGCATAGTTTTGGGCAAAAAAATATATTCCGTTTAATGATAATTCATTGTGTAATTAAACGTTGCGATTTAATTATTATAAACTTTTTCTGATAATGAATAACTTAGAAGTAATCTAAAATTCAGGCAGAAGGTGTTAACGAAATACGGTGTGGCGAAATATCGAAAAAATAATAGAAAAAAGTTTTTAAAAATTTTTTATTAAATAGTGACCTAGTGCTTTACAATTAACTATTAAAAAATATTAAAAAGGTCAAAAGACTATAGCTATTATATATAAAAAATTAAGTTAATTTAAAATTTGTATTTGTATTTTCAATATTGCGCCACACCATTGGGTGGCTTCTTCAGGGAAAAATGTATAAACAATTTAACAAACCAGCCAATTAATCAAAATGAATAATATTAAGTCAGTTGTCATTAAATTTCTAAATGTTAAAAAAGTATAGCCTACTTTTAGGTGTAAATATTTTTTATTTATTTTTTAGGAAATTTAAATAATTTTTAGACCTTCAAAAAATATTTAAATTAAAATTATTCTTTAAAAAGAAATAATTAATATTTACACCTAAAAGTAGGCTATACTTTATTAACATTTAAAAATTTAATGACAACTTACTTAATATTATTTATTTTCATTAATTGACTAATTTGTTAAATTATTTATTTTTTAAAGAATAATTTTAATTTAAATATTTTTTAGACCTTAGACCTATTGTTATGAAAATTTTTGTAAAAATTTTCGCAAAATATATATTGGCTGTAAACTGTGGAATTAAAGGCGTTATCTTATATTATTAAAAAGACACTTAAAATTATAAAAACAAAAGCCTTAAAGTATGCTATAAAATTTTAAAAACAGGTATAAGTTTTTTTATATTTTCTGCCCTTCTTTTCTAATAGTTGATGGTAAAGTAAGCCCCTCGTACTTTAAGTAAAGAGAGCTAACATGCAATTTTAAAATTTTTACTTATTAAAAACACTTTATTAAAAATTAGCATGGACTTAATGTTTTTCCTTTTACTTACTTTAGATTTGGTTTCAGAAAAAATAAGGGTGAATTTAATGGTAATTGAAAAGCTTATTTAAATATTTAAAAAAATAACACCCCACTAATTTTACAACTTAATGCAATTCAAACTCAATTTGTTGAAATTCACAAAATTCTTTATAAATTTTTGTTTTATTTTTCGACATTTTTCTTAGCAAGCAAATCGTCACGTCTGATCTAAATAAATTAATGCACAAACATGATCTACTCTTTCTACAATAAGAAAAAATAAAATAAATAGAACAATTATCTAGTTTTAATCAATGTAAGACTTTGTTTAAAGAACGTTAAAAGTAGCAGAGGAGACTAAAAAAAGAACACACTGTAATACTATTTCAAAGAAATGTTAAGTGCAAATTTGATACTTGTTTTAACTTAACTTTCAACACTTTGTTTTTTTTTTTTTTATCAAAAGTAGTTAAAATGCAAATTGAAACCGATTAAGGACGAAAAGGAAAAAAAAGTTCTATTATATAACGTTGAGATAAAATCTTAAGTGTTGTTAAAAATCTAGTTTGTTAAGGAAAAAAGGCTTAACGTAAAGAAAGTGTTTAAGAAAAAATATTCAATAAATCTATTAAAGAGCTTGATTTTAGTAAATTTAATTTTTATTCTAATTTATTAAAAATAAATAGTAAAAGAAAATTATTTTTAGTTAAGACGTATGATTAATATTAATTAAAAATTTAAAAAAAAAAAAAAAACAAGCATAAGGATTTAAAAATTTATAATAATTATTTGTATTAAAAAAATTACTTCCAAAAATAAATTTCGAAATAATAAACCGTTTATAGAGCTTAAGGTAAATTTTTAACAGTGAGCCAGCCATACCCGTGAAAGCATAAATAACCCAAAAAAACAACGTTAAATTAAATTAAAATATATTTTTATTGTTCCCTAATAATGTTTGTCCTTAAAAAAATATCTAAACTCTTCTGATTTCTTTTATTATTTGCCTTTTGAATTTTGCTGACTAATAAAATTGTCTTCTACGGGCTAAAGACAAAGCGACCGACTCACTACACAACTTCATGGCTTCTTAAGATTTTATGTGTTCGGTTACTTATAGAGATGAATTGTGTGTTCCAGCTAATTAAATTGTATGCCACAATGACACAATTAGAGTGCGTGATAAATAAAAATTTGGACTAACAACCATAAAATCGAACGAAACACTTCAAGTGACAAGAGATAAGTAGACGTAAAAAAAATTATTTTTTTCTTAAAAAAAAAAATTCTATATAAATCTGAACAAAATTTCAGAGATTGGGGATTGTATACAACAAAAACAAAAAAAAAAAAAACAAACTTAAATAAAATTTTGTGTTACAAGTATTTAAACAAAATAAGATGTAAATGTAAGACATATGGCAGCGATTCTTAAAGAATAAAAATAAACTCCGGTTTTTCCCATTTAAAAAATATTTCTAAAAATTATTCACGAAACCTATTGAAATGTCTTTTTAAATAAAAATACTTATTTTTCAGGAGAACAATTTAAAGCAAAGTTGTTTTTAATAAAAATATAAAATTTTGAATAAAAGCAATTTTATTTTTCGTGCTTGATTCCTTTAAATAAATATTTCATAATATTCTCACGAAATATTTATTACAAAAATTTTTATTAAAAAATAAACATTTTATGATATTTTCATAAAACATTTATTCCAATAAAAATAAAAATATTTGAAATGTATTACTGCGGGGAAGAGCACATCCATATTGCAATTTCACTATTGCTCAAGTAGCTCATCAGTGAATTTTACCCCAATATTGTATAGAAAAACCTAAAATTCTTATATCCAAAGCCAAACTGATTCTATGAGAATTTTTCATAAAATCAACATAGCATAGACAGCAAGACTGAAGAACACTTCTACAAACACAGCAAAACATTGAATAAAAATTTTTTAAGAGATTTCTGAAAAAAATTTTTTCTCTTACTTTTCCTTTCAAAATTTTCGGTGTAAATTTTTGTTAAAAATTATTGATGAAATTTATTTATAAGAATACTAAAAGACAATTTAAAAAAAAAAAATTTTGAACATTTGAAAGTGAAATTTTCTCGATGAATATTCCAAGCAAAATTTTGTAAATGAAAATTTTGAGTGAAATATTAAAAGTGAAAATTTAATCTAGTTTAATTTGACTAGATTTCTTTAAAAATAAATATTGTACAATTTTTTTATAAAATATTTATTATTGAAAAAAAAAAAATATTAATTAATATTAATTAATTAAAATATTTTTTAAATGCATTACTGCGGGAGAAAGCATATCCATATGGCCATTTCACTACTGCTCACATAGCTCATCAGTGGTTTTTACCCAAAATTTTATATAGAAAATTCAAGAGTCTTACATCTGAAGTCAAATAGATTAAATGAGAGTTTTCATTGAACCAATACAGCCAAAATACTTTTAATCAAAAATAAAGCAAACATTTTGAAAACAAAAATATTTTTTATTTTCAATATTTCTGCATAAGGGTTTCCATTAATATTGGTTTCATATACTTTTTGATTTTCTACTCCTTTTTTATCTTTAATTTCACTAATTTTTTGCACATATCAGGCGTTATTTGGTTCCATTCTTTCTGTAATGCGGCATTAAGCTCGTTTTTATTGCTGCACAATCTGTTTTGCATACGACGTCCACGTTCGTCCCATTAGTGCTCGGTTACATTTAAATCTGGGCTTTGTGCAGCTGTTTTGATGACCCTAGGTAGAATAGTTGTAAAGCAACTAGATCCTTACTATCAGCAATGTGTGCTTGGGAGGTCTTATATATAAAATGATTAAATCCGAAGTCCCCGATTTTTTGATTAAAATAACTGAAAGCTTCCTGTCGAGTCGGTCTTTTAAAGTTTTTATCGGATCATTGTGCTCTGAAAGTTTTAGAATACCGACAGGATGTCCTCAAGGCTTTTGTATCTTCACTATTTTGTATAATTTATACACCTGTGACCTACCCCAACTTGAAAGCTGTACCACGTCAGTATTTGCAGATGATACAGCGGTTTTATGTTTCGATCTAGATAATCTAGCAAACTATTTCGACAAATGGAAAATTACATTAAATGCAGACAAAACTCAGGCTATATACTTCACAAGGAAAAGAAAACCTTGTCATATTCCGCAACGAAATATTAGCTTTTTAAATTATTATTAAATTATATGGGAACAAAAAGTTAAATATTTAGGGATAATCCTCGATCCAAAAATGAAATTCAAAGAGCATATACAATATATAATCAATAAAGTAAATATTTTGACGCGCACGCACTATCCTTTCATAAACTGAAACTCGTCTTAAAGTATTGAGGACAAAATGCTTATTTTCAAACTTATTTTTCAGGCAGTACTATATTATGCTGCCCCTATGTGGACTAAAAGTACAACTTGTCATATAAAAAGGCTGCAAATCGCACAGAACAAATTATTAAAACTTGTATATAATCTGCCTTGGTTCTTTTCTACACTCAGGCTTCATACTATTTCGGTTACAAACCTTGTTCTTTCCAGGCTAAACAAGCTAACTACAAATTTTTACTCCAGATGCACTGGATCCGAACATATCTATGATTTGACATCATGTCATTAAGCAAAAATTTTTTAAGCAAATATTGTTTAAGTAAAAAATTTTTTAATAATATTTTTTAAGCAAAAATTCTTTAATAATATTTTTTAAGCAAATATTTTTTAATAATATTTTTTAAGTAAAAATTTTTTAATAAAATTTTTTAAGCAAAAATTTTTTATTTCTAATAAAAGTTTTTAAGCAAACATTTTTTAATAAAATTTTTTACGCAAAAATTTTTAATAAATTTTTTAAGCAAAAATATTTTTTAAAAAATATTTTTTAAATAATGTTTTTGAAGCTAATATTTTTTAATAAAATTTATTGAAGGAAAAATTTTTTAATAATTTTTTTTAAGCAACTAATTTTTAAATAATACTTTTTAAGCAAAAGTGTTTTTATAAAATACTAGCGTGCCCGTGACTGCTTTGCAAGTCATTTCTTCGACATTTGTTGATCGATTTTGGTTCGCGGTATTGAAAAACAAAGCACGTGAACGTGATACATATAACTGACCGTGCAAAAAACAGGGATCATTGAAAAGCAACGGGTATGGGGAACTGAAGCCATTTAAAATCAAACGGCAAATCTGCAGGAATCATAGGAATGCGTGGTTTCAACACATCGCCCTTATATTTTTCTTTTAAAATTTTTGCTTCAATCACATTTTTCATGACTTTTTTGACTACTAAACGTGTCCCATTGCAAAGTCGTGGCTGGCAGATATTTCTAAGCAAAATAATTGGTACACCAACTTTCATTTGTAGGCGGTGCGGCGGCAGTCCAGATAACTCAAGCGAATTCAACATTTCGGAAGTTTTGAAATTTTGATATTTTATTATATATTAGTGAGTTTTTTTTTGTAAATATCTTCGGAACTACATAACCGATTTAAGAGATTGATATCTCGTTTTGAAAAGCATAACAATGGCTTTAAAAAATAAAATAAAAAAGAAAAAAAAATAATAAATATGTATATGTCATTGGTGGGTTTTGCCACGCCCCTCCGCCCACAGACCGAAAATCAAAAATCGGACTTCACAGTGTCACCCGCCTGAATATTCTGAAGATTCTCTGAAAATTTCATCAAAATCGGCCTAGCCGTTTTCGAGTCCATTTCTTACATACATACACACATCCTCTTTTATATATATAGATTTTAAGCAAACATTTTTTAATAAAATATTTTAAGCAACAATTCTTTAATAATATTTTTTACGCAAAAATTTTTTAATAAAATTTTTTAAGCAAAATTTTTTTTTAAATTTTTTAAGCAATAATTTTTTAATAATATTTTTTAAGTCAAAATTTTTTAATATTATTTTTTAAGCAAAAACTTTTAACAAAATTTTTTTAACAAAAATTTTTTTATAAAATTTTTTTTAAGCAACTTATAATTGTAATACAAATTATGTAAATGAATTTGAAAAAAAACTTTAGGTAAAAATCTTTATTATTTTTAAGAATCTTTTTTAATAAAAATTAATCGGGAGCATATAAAATGAAAATTTTAAATACATTTTTTTTAATAAAATACACTTTTTAAATTATTTCGAAATAATTGTGGCTTAATAACAAACATTTTTGAGGGAGTAAACTTTTGGGTTTGTTTTATGAAAAAATATATTTTTTGGATAAAAAAAAATCCCTTTTATAATATTATGAAGCTAAAAAGCTACAAAGAGACCTGTGGAAAATATTTATTGCGATAAAATGGAAATTTTATTTAATCGAATCTTTATCTAAATACAAATTTAGAAGCAAAATTTTTTTGACAAAAATTTATGAATTAAAAAAGATTTTTGACACACTTCATAATATTTTAAAATAAATTTTAAAATATTAAAATAAATTTTAAAATATTTCCAATAAAATAATATTTTATTTGCGAAAAAATTTAATAAAAGAAATTTTTCAAAGTTTGGTACTCCCTGCCTATCTCTTCTCTATATTAAAAACTTAACACAAAAATCAATTCCACTTGCTGATGATGATGATGATTCATTTGAAAATGTCTTTTGCATTTCAAATATCTTTGCTTGTGGCAGGAATATGCGCTGTTTTTGTTTTTTTTTTTGTTTTTGATAAGATGAATCATTAACAAAAACAGTTTAATATTCATTTACGAAACTTTCAGTTAAAAAAGAAAAAGAAAACAGAAATAAAAGTTTATTTACACTTACCGCTCTTCAATAGTCGTGGGCAACTGAGTCCTGGCACGCATCATGCTCAAGAAATGTTTGCCATGTGAAGTATGGCCGCTGCTGCCCTCTGACAAATAGCCATTGTCGATGTCATGAAAACGTGTGGAATTTTGCAGTGGCGACTGATGAGCCACACGTGAAGTGCTAAATCTTAGAGAGTCACCATCACTACAATAGCCCTGATTAATGATGTCATTCTCACAAAAGTCGGTTACATAGTGATGAGTGCCTCCTCTTGAACCTCTTGTGGGCAGTGTAACATGAGAGTTGTAACCTCTTAATAGGGGACGCATTGGCTGTATATTTACCGGCTTATCTTCTTCATATATAGTGCCCACTATCTTCGAGGGTACGGTATGGAATTTATTGTTTGCCGTATGACCGAGAGCATTGGCAGGTTGTGTTGTAGGTGTTACTGGTTGGGAATGTGTTGCTGGCGTTGTTAGATTTCTTAAAGGCGACAGCTGTTGCGGCTGTAAAACTCCTGGTCCAGAATTATATTCCAATTTACGAACTAAGGAAGGTGTGCCCAAAATTGTTTTGGGTGGTGGTAATCGACTGTATGTGGATTCTTGTATGCCAGCTGTGTGATGTTGCATTGGATGTTGTTGTAGCAAATGATGCGTTTGTTGTGATGTATTGGCGTAATAGGGAGTTTTATGTTGTGTTTCTGCCATAATGGGCACTGGTTTGACGATATGTGTTGGTGGCTGTTGTTGTTGTTGTTGCTGTATATTATTTGCTGTTGTTTGATTCGATATGTTATGTTGCTGTTGTTGCTGCTGTTGCTGTGCATTTGATATGTCACTCTTTTCTCTCTTCATCATTAAATCCTGTGAAGAGTTTGAATTTGCCATGCGATTTTTATTCTCTGTCGCTGTCTGTAATTTACTAGTCCCCTTAATAGCCGCTATAGGTTTTGGCAAGGCCGTACCATTGGGACTATTTAGAGACTTAGTAGGTGGCATTATTAAAGATGTTTTCGATTCAGATTTATTATTTAAGGAGGTTCTACTAGAAGTCTTGGATTTATCATTGCTCATGCCCGTTTTAGTTAAAGAGTTTTTACTTCGATTTAAAGTTGAAGATCGACTCTCCAAGCCTGACTCTTCTTTGTGCAGTGATCTAGCGGGACTTTTTTCCTTTTTATCCAATTTACTGGAAGTCTTGACTTGTTCCTTTTTGGTTTGCTGCTTTATTAAATTCGTTTGTTTGCCTTTGGCATCTTGGCGATTTTTATTAGCGGAGGTTAGTGAAACTGTGGGTGGTTTAATTTGCGATATATGGCCATCGTTAAGACTTAAGCTAGAATCAGATCTTTCTGAACGGGCTGAGGAGAAACCAGAAGAGGAGGATGTTCTTTTCGATTGTATTTGATTTTTATTCGACTGATTAAGGGTGGTTTGTTGCTGCTGTTGCTGCTGCTGAGTAGATGATTTTTCTTTATGAAATATTTTGAGTTTGTCCAACATGGAGTGTTTTTGTTGGCCATTAACGGTGGGTGTATTATTTGTACCAGGTGCTGGTATACCTGACTTGATACTGGGTGGTCGTAGTCCATTATTGTTGCCGGCCTTTAAACTTTGTACACTATGATTACTGGAGGGTGGACTATTGGGACGACTACTATTGAAATCGCTGCCACTTTTCCCTAAGCCAGGAATGGCTGAAAAAAAACAACAAAAAATATAAAATAATTAAAAATAAATTATTTATTTTTCCCTAAAGCGTACTTAAGCGCTTTTGCTTGCTAACCATAAAGTTTTTTATACCCTATTTGTTTTAAACTAAAATATGCTTTAATTAACGTTCCTTAACACGTGCGCCTACACAATTTAAATTGCGTTACAAAACCAAAAACATAAAAAACAAAAAAAAAAAATACTTAGGAGGCTTAAACTAAAAATAAAATATTTTTTTTTATCAAATTGCACTTTTCGTGTTGTAATAAATAAAATTCGCAGTTTGATTTAGCATTTAAAGCAATTAATTATGGCTGTGATATGTTGAAAGTTGTGTTTAAAACAACAGCAGACAAATAAGGAAGGATTTTTATAAAAGAGCACAACAACATGTGGCAGACAAAAGAAAAAAAAAAAAAAAATATTTATTACAGTTATTCTATAAGCAAAAAAAAAACTTACAAAATAAAATGAATTATTTTATTGCGCAAAAATTTCTGTGATAAAACTTGATATTGTGAAGAGGGAATTCCTTGAAGTTCAAGAAAATTTATTATGAGACTAAAGATAAAGTTTTGCTAAAAATTATAAAGAAGAACAAATATTCCAAGAAAGCATTTTCAAAGAGTTCTATTTTAAGCACAAGCTACCCTACTGCGAATAGTTTGACTATAAATAAGGATACGGCCACTGGCATCTATATCTAGGAACAACTTTAATATAAGTAGGTCATATATATTTGTGGAGAGGAAATCCCTAGCCTTGTGCCTTGACAGCAAGGCGGCATAAAAGGCTTTCCCAGTATGTTGATGGGCATATTGAGGGTTAGATAGAGCTCGATTTCGGTCCGCTATTTTGTTGAGTGTAATAAAGTTTTGGATGAGATTGCAAAGTACGGCTTAGAGAATGAAAGAAACGATAAGTCAATCGTTTGGCCATTAAGTAGGGGACTGGATATCTGCCGTTTATAGGTCCAAATCTATATATTAAATTTTTGGCTACAAGTCTGTATCATTTCACTATAATGAACATTATTAATTTTTGTGTGGCCGATAACATTTTAGCTGCCGTTCTTTGAATAACGTATTTTTTCTTAATTCCATTTGTTTGACTTCTAGCAAAGTCACTGTCGAAAAGTGAAATTCTAAAACTCATTCCAGCAAATGCGGGATATCGAGTATAAAATACAAGAAAGTTATTGGCATTTTAATTTTAAAAAATTATTATTTTCAGTTTTATTCGACCTTTTTTTTCTATTAAATCTTTATTTTAATCTTTTAAACGGTCCAAAGGAAAGCGAAATATTGAGAAAAAAAATAAATAAATAAATAAATCGTTATAATTTAAAGGACCGTTTAAAAGATTAAGATTTAATTTTAAAAAGTTTTATTATAAAATTTTACATTTCAATAGACGAGGGGAAGAGCTCAATTTGAATAGTTCTTTTGGTGGGAAAATATTGCAAAATAAGGATCTGAATTTTAACCTTTAAAATTATAAAATAACTATTTTATTTATCAATAAAAAGTAAAAAAAAATGTAACACTTTTTTTGTCCATCTTCTAGCAAAATATGCCACTGTGCAATGTTCAACTTTTTCTCGGGTACCTGATCAATTTTGCTACATTAACAAACTCAAATAACTTTTTGTGAAGTTAAGGTAATTTATTTTTTAATAATTCATTTAAAAAAGAAATTTATTAAAGAAATTCGTGAAGTTTCGAAAATAATTGAATTCAAATCGCCTCCACCCTCGGTGACACATAAGTGACATCTTATCAAAAAATAATTCATTCCTGATATGTGTGCATTTACTCCGACGGGGTTTATTTTATTTGGATATGATTTTACGTCAACCCGCGTCAAATCAGTTTCTTTGTGTGAACCGATTTGTTTACAAACCAAATTTGACGCGTGTTGACGTAAAATCATACCCAAATAATTCATTACTGCCTGGAGTGTTGCAGCGGGAATTGCCTCAATTACCCTTCCAATGGATTGCTTTAAATCATCCAAACTTGTTGGGTTTCTTTTGTAAACTTCTTCTTTGCAATAACCCCACAAAAAACAAAATCAGGCGCAGTTAGCTCAGGAGACCTGGGAGGCCAACGAAAGATGGAATTTCTTAAAATCAGTTTATTGGGGAGTCTTTGCCGCAACTCTGTTATAACAGACGTGGCTATGTGACAAGTTGCTCCATCTTGTTGAAACCAAACAAAGCTGAAAGGGATACTCTTTCGGCATAATTCTGGAAAGAAAAATTCTTTTAACATCTTTAAATAACGGTCTACAGTGACCGTAACAGAAAAACCGTTAGAAAAAATAAGGCCCGACAATGAACCTTGAAGAAACTGCACACCACACTGTCACCCGAAATGGATGTAATTGCATCTGATGGAATATCTGTAGATTAGAATTTCTCCATACTCGACAATTTTATTTGTTATCATTGCCGTTTAAATCAAAAGGTTTCTCGTCCGACATAATAACGCAGTTCAAGACATTTTCATTCTCTGACACCATTTGAATGATCTTCTCATAAAATTTCAAGCGAATCGGGAAGTCTCTTCGATTCAGCTTTTTTTGTTAATTGAATCTTCTATGGAAATAAGTTTAAATCTTGGTGCAAAATTGTCTGCAGTAACTGTCTGCTGACACCCATTTGAGCAGATAAGTTCCTTGTCGAAACTCGAGGATTGGATTGTATGGCAGCAGCGATAGTTTCCTGCATCCAAACTAAAGGATCTCAATTATAAGGTCTTCTTGCGATTGTGCCACGCTCGGCAAAATTCTTCACGAGCCTCATTATAGTCCATCTGCTAGGAGGAGTGCCACCAAACGTGCGCCTTTGGACGGATACAATGGGCTCTAAAGCGTGAAAGGATTGTACTATTCAAATTCTTGTTTTATTGTCCCAATTCTATCTATATGAGTTAAATTTAAAGATAAATCCATAAAATAAAATAAAAATGGAACAGGTTGGTTACACAGAAAATAAGTTACTAAGTTTTTTTTGGTAGCAGCTTTCATCAGCCACCCTGTATTTTACGTACTGGCAAATATCGTTGCGCCATTCTATTTGTAGGAAAATTTGTTACGTTCTTCTGTGTAAACATTTTCTCAAGCCAAGTGCAAACTAAGTTAAAATTTTCCCCGCCGCCTCTAAATTGAGAGGAGTAAATACAAGGCTATGTGTCTTAAAATTTAAACGATATGAACTGCCCTTCGAAAACCTCCGCCGGGGGCACATTGATATGTATGTCTTGATGGAATCTCACAATTTTTTTTTTAAAGAAAAGTAGCACTTCAGGCAACAATGCCTATTTAGTCAAGTACCGTGTTACATTCCTTTAGGAAAGGGATAGAGAAGAGATGAGACAGGTGGTGAAAGTAGAAGGATAGTTACGGAAATTATAAGACAACACAGTGACCATGCGCTCATCGCTAAGCAGCCCCACCGCCAGTCAATTTTTATTTGTAGTGAAAAAACCAACATCTTTGTTGGGAATCAAACCCACATCCCCCAGTCTTGTAAGTTAGTACACTACCTGCTAGCCTACAGGAGCAAGAGAGGAGATAAGACAGGTGATGAAAGTAGAAGGATAGTCGGAAATTAAGTGCCGTATAAGACAACTCAATGACTATGCCTTTATCACTGAGCAGCCCCACCGACAGTTGATTTTTATTTTTGTAGTGAAAAAAACACTAAGGTCTTTGTTGGGATTCGAACCCACAACCCCCAGTCATGTAAGCTAGCACACTACCTACTAGCCTACAGGGGCACGATACGATATCTGAGGGTAAAAAGGAGGCCACTCCAGGTTAAAGGGTAGCAGGTTAGCAGGAGCCAACTGCGCAACTTCCACTTAATTTCCATGGGAATCGGTTCAGTTCTTGCTGTTCTCTGACTGATTATTGAGCTCGGCCCTTCGGGGGATATCGTGATGGTTGTGGTTTCGCAGCCTCTCATAAAATGATTAAGGGCTAGGATAATCTCACTTTTGACCAACAACACAGGGTGAATGATCCGTATACCGTGAACATGCTACGTCAGGTATTCTGGACAGACTGGGAAAGACTCCAGTTTTTTTAGCAAGGAGTGGAGGTGGCGGCCCTGCTCCGTACTCCTGAAATTGCCACTGGGAATGAACTGTTGTGTACAATTATGCTTCGATTTTCTAGGGCGTAGGTGCACGCTATATATCACCCACATTGCTTTGATCCACCATCAGATTATGGCTCACACAGCTCGGCACTGATGTAAATCTTATCACGTTCTGCCCTTCGAGAAAGTGTTTTCTAAGTTCACTAGAAATGAATAAGGCTGCTTAATTTAAAAGAAACCCAATTGTTGTGCAATAAATGAGACAGCATCAAGATGTTGGTGCTCTCAAGTGCCGGACCCAGCACTCAATGCGAAAGTCATTTTAACTTGGTGGTAGTCAACAATTACAGTCTTTGAAAGACTTACACACAACTTGAATTCTTTTTATCCTTTTTGGAAAATCCTTTAAAAAAATTTCATAACGAATTTTTTAAAACCTTTAAACAAATAATTCACCCCTTCACATAAGTTGAAACAAGTAATGATTTGGTAGCAACCCTTGAAATTATTTGAGGAAATCTCGGTCAATTTTGGGGTACTTTTTTTGTTTTTACTTTTTTGAAGTTGTGACGACAAAATCTCTGTGGAATATTTTTTATTTAACATATTAAAAGACTCATTTTGTAAAAGTCTCTTTGGGGTTGTTTTATGGTTTCTGTTCATTAACGAGTCATATTAATTAGAAATTATACTTACATGGCGTATGATTTGGTGTGGGCGGTAGAGGTCTGACTTTATCTGGGGGACAACGTCTTTGTACCATAACCGTTGCCGGTAAGGGTATGGCAGTGCCATTGGCTTTGGTATAAGCTTGTGGTATTTGTCTGCAAATAAACAAAACATAAACACGTTACTAATGATTTACAATTGTGTTATTTTGAAATTAATAATTTATGTAAATTTAAACAATTTTTCTATTTAACAATCATTTTGGTTGTTGTTGGTGTTGTTTTTTGTTTTTTTTTGCAACACTTAAATTGTTATAAAAATCAATTCAATGTTTTTGTTTTTAAAGCACAATTTAATATTTCTGCTTCTTTTTTTGTTGTAAGTTAAACTGCTGAAGGCCAAGAGCCAATCCTTCGAGAGCATAAACTATAAAATTTATAGCTGCTTTAAAAGAGCCATAAAATCACAGGGAGACACACACACACACTGTAAATGATTATTGTTATTATTTGTATTAATATTTAAATATCTTAATGAGTAAATATTTATTATTTTTAATTTCTTTTATATAGGGTGTTTTAATAGAGGTATAGATTTTAAAATGAAAAAAAAACTAAAAATTAATTTTTAAATTGACATTAATTTCACTTCATTCGAAAGATAACTTTCTGATGTTATAATTGAAATGGCATACGATCGCCACGACTGGCTTTTTAATGATTTTTTCCACCATTTGTAGCCGTATATTACGTTATTGTCGAACATGAATATTATAGTCCTACAGGAGGTAAGTCGTTTAAAGTATATCGGCATAGACTAGTGTCTTCATCTATATATCTCCACAGAAGATTGTCTAGCGGCATTAAATCGCATGATCTTGAGGGCTTATTTTAAGGGTCCAAAACATGAAACTTACCGGTTACCAAATACTTGTTTAAATTAATCATTTTTGACACAAGCTCTGTGATATGTTGTGCCATCTTGTTGAAACTACAGCTTGTACACATCATGGTTGTTCTATTGTTGAATGAAACAATCAGTAATCATGGCTCCATTGCAGCCACCATTCCTTGTAATATTGTGATCATCAGTGTTTTAAAAGTATTACGGACATGCGTGATAAGATTTACGTCGGTACCTACTGTGTGTATGCCATAAATCGACGGTGTCATAACTCACTTGGGTGATATGATGCGAGCATCCACGCCCTAGGAAGCGGAAGACATAATTCTAGCAACAGGTCTAGTTGCAATTTCGGAAGTTTAGAAGCAGGGCCACCATTCCCCACTCCTTGCTGAAGAGTTGGAGACTATCCAACTCCTCGTCCAGAACACATAACAAGCACGCTCACTGGATCCGGATCATTCACCCAATGTTCTTAGTAGAGGTGAGATGATCCTGACTCCTTAGTCAAATTCATGAGGGCCTGCGAAATCACAACCACCACGATGCGAAGGGTCAACCTCAGTAATCAGTCACAGAACAGCTAAAAAGCTGAACTCTGGGGCTTAATGATTCCCTTGGAAATAACGTAGAATTATCCAGTTGGCTCCCTGCTAGACTTTAGGGGACTGGCCTCCCTTTTACCCCCGGTGACACATGTGAGATTCTGTCAAGACATATAAATGTGCCCCCTAGGGGAAGGGGGGATACTACGGACCAATGTTTTCACCTGCCCATAAACCACACCAAACACGTATTTCAACAATATACAGTTGATGAATATCTTCCACAAGGCTATTTATGCCGCCGTACATATGACAATAGGATTTTACAGTTCACCCATTACAACTTTGATTTTCATGAAAAAATTATAATGAGTGACGAGACACATTTTTATTTGAATGGATATGTAAATATACAGAATAGAATGATTGAACACTTTTTAACGCCACAACTGCATGCTTTGGATTTGATGAACATGTGTTAGCAATAAGACGGTGCCACATCGCATACAACCAGGGTTACAACAAAATTACAGCCAGACCTGTTTCCACAACAATTTGTTTCAAGAAATGGTGAGGTTGATTGGCCTCCACGGTCGCCTGATGTGATTGCTACGGACTTCTTTTTTAGTGCGGGGAGGGGGAGGTTATTTGAAAAGCAACGTTTAGGCAAACAAATCAGAAACCCTTGAGCAACTCAAACAAAGTGATGAAATAATGAAATACCGCATGAAGTGCGTGAGAATGTAATGAAAAATGTGCTCAAAAGGACCTCCATTTGTGAGGCTGACAGAGGAGGACATTTATCTAAAATTGTTTTTCATACTTAATTGTCGACATTAAATAAAACATCTCTTTCATTTAATCAAAAATTATAAATAAACAAAATCGCCCGAAAATCGCATTAAGATATTTAAAATGCAAGTGTTGGTTTTGTTGAAGTTACGTTTCGTAAAATTTTTTTTATTTTCGGACAAAATAATCATCCTTCTTAGAAGGATGTTAAGAATTTGGTTGTTAAATTTGAGTCGATTTGTTTAAAAAAATTTCCGCCGAGAGAAATTTTACTCTCACAGTTAGGGAGCTTGATTTTTTAATGAATTAAATTTTTATTTAAATAAAATTGGAAAATTTTTTATTTTATTTTTTTAATAAATTTTTAAAGAATTATTTTTTGGAAGAAATTTATTTCATATAAATTTTGATTTATTTTAGCGTGTAAATTTTATGACAAGTTGTAGTTAAAAATTAATGTTGTCATCTTTAATTTTATTTATTAATTTTAAAAGGGAAGTATTAACTGCAGCATTGTTTTTGTTTGACGTTGTTGTTTTTAATTAAAATTCATGACTTAAGAAGTGCGTTACATTTTTATTTCAAACATGTTACCTTGACAAATAGTCACACAGACTCTTAATTTATCACCAGACAAAATTGTTTACACATTCTGTTACGCACAAATGCAGGCAAAATAGCGATGACAACAATAAATGAGTAGAAAAAAAGAACTTTAACAACAGCTCCCTAAGGCAGGATAACATGAAAAAGTGCTAACTAAAAATTTTAGCTTGAAATTAAACCTTAAGCTGTGTTGCAATGTGTGTGGCAGGCTGACTCTACTGCTGGCAAACATCATCTACTCGTACATCAAGTTCTCAGGCTGCAACTCTTGGAAATATTAAGTCAACTATTGGCCCCAACACAAACCCAGACACTGCTGTATAAAGCCAGAGTAGACTCAAAACTGCTACTAGATTTTATTCCTTTTTGTTGTTGTTGTTGTTATTATTTTCTATTTAAACAACAACTCAAGTGTCATAAAGGTGTGGAGAGATGAAATGATTTAGTAGCGAACGCATATTCACATTCATTTCTACACTTCTGTGCTTTTGTTGCACACGGCAACATCTTTTGTTTAAATTCTGTTTTGTTTGCTAAAGATTTTGTATGTTGCATATTTTTCCTTTTTGTTTAAGATTCATTTAAATATATAAATCTTCTTTTTTTTTTTATAAAAGTTATAGCAACAAAAAAAAGGAATACAAAGAATAGAACGACATTATGGCAAAAGTAATTTAAGCTAAAAGCACGGAAATGTGCAACTTTTGTTTTATATGTGTATTATTTGTTGGTTTTATTTTATTTTTATATTTTTTTTATTTGCAACAAGTCTTAGAAATTACATTTTGTATTAAAATGGCCTGTTTGAGCCATAAAAACAGCAACAACAAAAATGGTAATAATAACTGGTAGCAACAAAAAGGTTAATGACTTTTTTTAGAACGTGATCAGCAACAACTTTGTTAAAAGTAATTTGTTTCATTTGTTGTTGCTTTTGTTGTTATTGTTAGCAAATGACTTTAAAACAACAATTAATTTCAATTTCGAAATAAATTAAAAGTAAACAAAAACCAAAATAAAAAAAAAAAAATAGAAAGTAAACGAAAGCACAAAAAAGCTTAAATTTATTACTTGTTTGCCCCTCTCTGACGTTTTCTGTTTTAGTAGCACAAAACGATTTTTATGAAAACCACTTAGAATAAGATCTGCCTGCAAACTAAATATAATTAGCGAATTAGAACAAAAACAATTTTTGCTGCTTTCATTTTATCAGCACTGATATACCCTTCATCATCATTCTGAAAAATATGAAATCCATGGAAAGCATCTCTTTTTTCGTTAGAATTTTATATTTTATTACATAATATGGGGTTGTATAATGACACGCTTTTCCTGGCTGCTGGGATATGCTCCGCGGCGTCCAGGGTCGTGTAGTATCGTTGGGACAAATAAAAAAAGGCTGCGGTTGATTGGTTATAACTTCGCCTTTATTTACCACTAATTCTTTGCTTGACGACAGCTCGCTTCTCAGCTCCATCTACTGTACGCTGGTGTGTGTGTGTGGGTGGGGCAGTTTCCGTTGTCTTGGTCTAACGTACACCGGTCAGTGTCCGAGGGAAACAGTCAAAACAATGTAAGCTGGGCTGGGTTAAAACCTTCGCTCAACTGTGCAATGCTTTGGTCACCCACTATGGTGACGGTAGACCCAAATTCGGCTGGGTTAAGACCTCTACTTCGTTTGTGACCGAACCACAGTTCAGTTAATTTGGCCGTGTGCCTAAGAGAAATAACCAAAACAATGTAAGCTGCGCTGGGTTAAAACCTTCGCTCAACTGTCCAATGCTCTGGTCACCTACTATAGTGACGGGAAGACAGAAATTCCACTGGGTTAAGACCTCGGCTTCGTTTGTGATCGAACCACAGTTCGTATCTCAGGGTATAAACTCGGCTGGATTAAAACCTCTGCTTTGTTTATAACCTCATTGTCTTACCTAACAGTCCCAAATATATTAAAAGAATATTAACTGTTGTCCTTCCGCCGGCTGCACACCAAGTTGAATCATTATTCATGATGTTCGCGCTTTTATGCCTATTCTGCCAACTCACATCTATACATACATCCACAAACACTACTCCCTCTCTCTCCCCCTGTCTATAACCTAATTTCCTAGTTCTGGCACAATGCATTGCAGGTCATCCCCTGAGTGCTGGTCCGAAAAAAAAGGATAGGGCCAAAGGGCCTAAATTATAATCACCGAATCGAGAGAATGCAGGAGTAGTAAATGTCTTATGACGTAACTGAATTTTTAAAAGGCTTTTACACCATGACACCCATGCAAAGGGTACTTCTTTTTAGAATGTTATATATTTTTTTGCATCATATGGAGTACAGGATAGGTACTAAAGGGCCTAAATTATTATCACTGAATTGAGAGAATCTAGGAATAGTTAATGTCTTATTAAATAACTGAATTATTTAAACTCTTCTACAGCATGACATGTCATGCTTTCACCTTTAAGCAAAACATAAAACCCATGGAAAGCATTGTTTCATTTCGTCATATGGGGTATAGGACAAAGGCCTAGAGGCCTAAATTTTAATCACCGAATCGAGAGAATGCAGGAGTAGTAAATGTCGTATAAAGTAACTTAGTTATTTGAACGCTTCTACAGCACGAAATGTCATCCTTTCGCCTTTAAGCAAAATATAAAACCCATGGAAAGGATATTTTTTTCTAGAATTTTATATTGCATCATATGGGATACATCTTAATCATCTAATTGTAATCACTCACCGAATCATGATAATGTAGCAGTAGTAAATGTTTTATGGAGTGACAGAATTATTTAAAGGCTTCTACAGCTTGGCATCTCATCCAAACCAATATTGATATATTTGTATTCTCCCAGTTGGGTTCTTTAAATTATAGGGTCCGCCAAATAAATTTTTTTTAATGCTATACACTCCTGAATCAATTGGACTTTGTATAGTGGCATACCAAGGTCTTTATGCAAAATACGTCTCAGTGATGTCTCTGAAATGTTCAATTGTTGAGAACGACGGTGAATTGATGTTGATGGCGCTTCACGCACACTTTCTGCCACAGCAGCAATATTCTCCGATGTACGCACTGTTTTTCGCTTTTCACGCTTTGGTTTATCGATGAGGATGTCAGTTTCTTTCACTTTTTTCACAAGACAACGAACATACGAAGCTGACGGTGCTTCTCTTCTTCTCAAATCCGTACGCAATTTTCGCACACATTCTGCAAATTTACCATGATTTTTAAGGTAATGTCTGGTAATATTTTCCAGCGTTGTTCAAATGTACCCACAACCATATTCGCTTAGCGGAAGGATAAAACTAATTATCTGTCAAATCAAATATGAGCTAAGTGTTACTATTCACGGAATAAGCACTAGTTGAAAAAAAAAAACGTTAGATTTTGGATCCTCTATAAAAAATAATCTGTTTTTTCCTTTATAACATGTTATTTGTTTAGCTTAGTATGATTTTCATGACAACCACTTAACTAATAGTGCATATAAGATCAGTTTCAATGTTTGACATTTGCCTTAAATCAGTCATATCACCCGCAACTATGTTTTCTAATAAATATGGAGAAAGATCTGGCATCTCTTGTTTTTCGTTGTGTCTGAAGCATGACTTGTCATCGAAATTATTATTGATGTATGATGTAACCATTGGGTTCTTTCAAGTACAAAAACAATTTTATTTGGTCTTTGATGACACTTTTTTAACTGAGCTTTGTATAATTTTTTTGACAAACACCTAACTACTATTTTTATGCAATTTCTATGTTTGCTATATTCTTTAGGATAGTTGTATTTTTTAAGGCGAGTTAACACGTCTAGATTTTTTTAATACGGAAAGATATCGCATCTCCTTTTTAGTTGATTCTTCAAGCACGACATGTCACCCAAGTTAGTACTAATGTATTTGTTTTTAAACTTTGTTTTTTTTTAAATTACAAAAATAATTTTCTTTGGTCTTTGATGACACTTTATTGGTTGAGATTTGCCTAATTTTCTTAACAACTACTTAACTGCTACCAATTTATTCATTTTATATGTTCAACATTTGCTTTAGGTTCGTCATAACACTCAAAACTGCGTTTTATATTTTAAGGCGAGTTAAAAAGCCTAGATTTTGATAATATAGAAAGATCTGGCATCTAGTTTTTTTAGTTTTTCGCCCTACTACGTTGTTTGTTAAGTAAGTTAAAGTATTGATGTATTAGTTTTGGAACCATTAGGTTTTTTAACTATAAAAATAATCTTGTTTGCTCCTTGATGACACTTTGTTGGCTGAGATTTGCATAATTTTTCTAGCAACCACTTAACAACAATGCTTATGTAATTTCTACGCTCGACATTTATTTTCTTTAGTCAGTCATACCAATTGCAATTAGCGAGTTAAAACGCCTAGATTTTGATAATACAGAAAGATCTGGCATCTTTTTTTTAAGTTTTTTGTTTTATGCCTTTGATTATGAACCAATCAAAAGAATTCTATAACAAGAACTAAAGTAAACTTAATGTGTGGTTTGTAAAATATTTTTAATAGCTGTGAATAGCACAGTGTATTTTTTTAAAGCAGAATTAAGCTGTTAAAGCTTGATATAAATCATCAGTGATAATTTTAGCACGAAAACATTTTTTTAACAATCACATGTTTTATAGCAAAATAGTGAATTACTAATTTTGATGGGAAAAGTTGACAATGAACTTTCATTTAATTTTTTAAATATTTTCCAACATTGAACATCTTTTGGTTTGTTGTGTTATGATTAATTGTTATGCACCCTAACCCTTAAAGTTAAGTATGGAATACTTTTAAACCCCTTTTAGGGGAACCTGTTCAAAAAAACATCTATCACTTTACGATAATGTTTTTTTTATTAAAATAAATTGTTCATTAATGTTTTAGTTTCTCTTTTTAACTCTCTCTACTATTAAAAAGAAAGAGAGATTAGTGGGACCCTTTAAATACTCCCATTACAAACAATTAATTAATATTTTGCATAAAAGTTTTGTAGCCGTCAAATGATTTTTGTCAGGCTGTGACAAATTACTTGTTCTTCCCCTAAAATAATTTTTTTTAAATACTTTTTTTTATGAATTGCTTTTAAATTGGATTTATTTTTTATACAAACTTTTTAATTAATTTTTTATTAACATTTTTTTTATTTTTATTTTTAATTTTGTGAACAACAAATTCTTTATCATAACTTTTGTTAAGTTTGTAGCCCGTTGGAGATAAAAATTTATATAAAAAATATATATATTTTTTTATTATTTTTTGTATATAAGAAAAGAAACTTTTTAATTATCTGCAAATAAAAAATAGTAAAACAGCTAAAAGGAACGCAACCCAAACCATCTTTCTTGGCTTTTAAAAAATTGAGAACACAATTTAAAAGAAATAAAAAGGAAATAGCTTTTCTATTCCTCTGCTTATTTCTGCTGTTGTTGGTTTTTTTGTTATTGTAGTATTTAAGATCTTAATTTTCTTAATATTTGTTGCCTTGACAGAGAAGGGAAGTAAGAAAACTTGTTAAAGAAAATTAAATCCTTAACAAAACGAAAATTTACAACTTCACAATAAAAGTAAAATAAGAGAGTGAGACGGAGAGTGACAGTGAGAGTGAAAGGAAAAGGAAGTCATGTTGTTTTGTCTGCCTTATTTTTTTTATTCTGTATCTTTTCATATTTATTTCAAATTACTTTTTTATATTTTTTGTTTGAGTTTCTTATTTGGCTGCAAAAGTAACAAAAAGTCATAATAAAAAAAAAACTAAAGAATGCAAAGAAAGTTTTTCTCTATACACATACATATGTAGGTGTAAATGTATGTGTGCAATGTATGTATTTGTACAAATGTTAGAAAGCAAGAGCTCATATCTGCTAACAACTATTAAGAATATGCAACAAATGTTACCATGTTGTTACTCAAGGATATTTATTTCTTTTACTTACATCCTTAGCATCTGTGTGTTTGAATTTCAGAAAGTGAGTAAAAACATTAACAACAAACAAGAGTATGGGAAATTAAATACAACCAAATTGTTGTAGCTGAAATGTTATTTTTCTTGTGTATTTTTTTTATACAATTATTCTGTACTCGCAAAGAAGTATAATTGAAGAAAATTTTATAATTTCAAATTGTATTTGTTATCCAAGAAATTTTTGAAACAACAAGATGATTGAATTCTAGCTTTTAATGAAATATTCTCTTAAGTTACTTTCCTTGTTAGCTGCTGCAAAAATAAACAATTAAACAGTTGGTAACCAGATGAACCGTTTTATGATGGAAACACATAAGAAATATATTAAATGAAAATAATTGCATTACTTTGTTACTAAAGAAGTTAAATGCTTTTTAGACAAAAAAAAAAAAATAACTAAAGCTGAAATTCTAATGACTTTTTCAATAAAAGTTTTTAATAAAGACTTGCAATTTATAAATCCTATAAGGTAGCAAATTTCCTTTTTTTCTTAATTAAAAACAATATTTTTTTAAGTCGAAAATTATTTTATTTGGCTTAAAATTAATTTAGAAATTTCTTTTTGCATTTTTGGGCTTTAGAAATAATTAAGTAAAATTTTTCTGTTCAGTTTAATTTTTATTAATATTTATTTTTGTATTTAAAATCGAAAAAAATCTTTCATGCAATTTTGTATAACTTTTATTAACATTAATGAAGTCTCACTTTTATTATAATTTGAAATTAAAAAAAGGGTTATTTATAAAATTTTATTAATAATTTAAACATTGCCTCTTTTTGATAAAAACTTAAATTAAGTAATATTTAAATACTAAAAAAATTCTATTTTATATAAAATATTATTTTATTTTGTTTTTATTAATTATTATTAAAAAAAATTTGAACATAATTTTTATTTATTAATTTTTTAATAAATAGTTTATTTAAAAAATGTTTTTTATTGAAAAATATGAAAATTATTTTTCTTTATAAAAGAAATTATTATAATTTTTTATAAAAAAATATTAATTTTATTTTTTGTATTAAAATAAATTAATTTTATTTATTTTTTTTTTATTATAACAAATAATATATTTTATTGAATTATAAAAAAATTCATTATTATTTGTAGAAAGAACTCATGTTCTGTCAAACCTCTCGAAACGTCATTTTTGGTTTATAAGCGATTAAAAACGACTTAATTTTTATACTAAAGAAAGATCTGGCAACGCACTTTCTTTAATAAAAAATTTTTCTAGATTTTGTTGCCATTACAATTTGAAATTTTGCAAAAAGAGGCTTTAGAAAGTTGTTATACATAAAATTTTATTTATAATTAAAACATTGAGTTTTTTTGATAAAAATTTCTTAAATTAGCTAAATAATAGAAAAAGTTATATTTTTTAATATAAAATTATTTTTTTTATTAATCAATAAAAATTAAAAAAATTGTTTATATATTAATTTTTAAATAAATTTTTTATTTAAATAATTTACGTTTATTATTGAAAAGAAATTAAATTATTTTTTTTTATTAAAGAATTTATTTTATTGTTATTTGATTATTATTTATATTCGACCTCTTTTTTTAAATAAATAGTTATTAATCTTAGTAGCGGTCTTTTTTAAATAAATTTAACACTATATTTTTTCAATATTTCACTTTCCTGTGGAAAGCTTTTTCAGGGAATTATTTTTTATAAAAACAAAAATTATAAAAATTTGAAAAAAAAATTGTTATAATTTTTGTTTTTATAAAAAAATAATTTCCTGAAGAAGCTTTCCACAGGAAAGCGAAATATTGAAAAAATATAGTGTTAAGTTTATTTAAAAAAGACCGCTACTAAGATTAATAATTATTTGTTTAGAAATTATTTTGTTATTATTTTTATAACTATTTTTATTTTTATAATTAAAGTATAGGAGGATATTATCACCTGTACGCCGCGCTAGTTGCTTATAAAAACATTATTTAATACAATGACAAATTCTAGAATCAATTGTAAATAAATCATTTATTTAAAAATGCTCATTTTCTTTTTTATATTAAAAGAAATTAATTTTATTGAAAATACAAATAAAAATAATTTATTTTATTTAATTTATAAAAAAGAGTTAATTATTGTTTGTAAAAAATACTAATTAAAAATCTAAAGTCTGCCATACCGCCCGAAACGATATTTTTTTATTTATAAGCGACTTAAAACGTCTCAATCTGTAAGCTGAAAAAAGATCTGACATCTCTCTTTTTTAAACTTATTTTATACGTATGTGTAGGCAAATCAAGAAGATATTGCATGTAAAAATTTAAAATAAAATAAAATAAAGTAAAGAAAAATAATTAAAAATAAAAGTCTTTAATTTTAATTAAGATTTTTAATTTGAAAACCAAAAAAGGCTGATTTTTATAACTTTAACACTAGCATTAGCGGAGACCTACTGGTGCAACCTAACAAAAATTTAAATTTCTTACTTAAATTGAATAACAAAATCTTTAAAGAACTATAATGCAATAAATAAATAAGATTTAAAATAATTAAATTTCTATTTCTTTTTGACAAATCGTTTTTAAATTTAATATCAAAAAAAACTAAAAACACATTATTTCTGTTAATTAAAAATATACATAATTTTCAATATAAAAATTCTCATTTTTCAATATGAATATTTTGCAATATGAAAATTTTTTTCCTTTAAAAAACACAATTGTTTTCATTTAATTAAAAAAAACTGATTGTTATTTATTAAAATAACTCATTTTAAATCTATCATACCGCTCGCAATGGTATTTTATGTTTATGACCGTGTTAAAACGCCTGGACTTTTTAATACAGAAAAATATGGCAGCTCACTTTTTGTATTTCTTTTGTAGGTATGATTACAGGCGAATCAAATCAAAAAATGTTATAAAACTATATATAATCGCTACTGCGTTTTTTGTTGAGAACTTTTCATGTTGTTGCGTTTTTTTTTCTTCAGTTATTATACTACATACTTTCTTATTTACGTTATTTGGGTCTGAAATAAAGTTAAATCATATTTTTTTAAACGAAAAAAAATAAATAAAAAATAAAAATTATTCAAAAATCCTTTTAGAGCCCCATTTTTTAAATCAATCCAGTTTATTTACGGTTATTTTTCTTAAATTTCAAACACCCTCAATCTTCCTTCGACATATAAAACCCCAGTATAATACAAAATAGAACTTTAGGTAACTTAAGAAATCAGATTTTCTACAAACAATAAATTTTTAAATAGGGGTAAGGGAAAAACTTCTGCGTGCTTAGGAAGGAAACATATTGGGACGTTTATTCCATTTGATTAAACGTTTTGTTATTTTGAGTTATTTTATTGTTAAATAATAACACAGTGCTTTAGAGATATTAAGTTAAACGATTTATTTACTTTCAATACGCATAAAATAAATACGATGGTAACTTGTTGTCCTTTATCATTGGTGGCTCAACTTGAATTAATTCATTTGCCCAGCAAGTGGTGCTTATAAAGTTATTTTAAGCTGTTCTCGCACAAGCAAGAATATCCTACTTTAACATCATCTCATATTGTTGTTGTTATTATCATTCAGTTTAGGCGCCTGCTTGGCTATGCCTTTTGTTTTGTCCGGTGTTAGTTATTTTTGTTTAACTTATTTGGTAGAATTCTTATAAACCTGTTGTAGTTGTTTTGCGGGTATAAGATTTTTTGGAAACTACGCAGTTTGTTAAATGCACAGTAGATCGTTTCGTTTAATTATTTTCTTTTAAAATTTAATTTTCGGAACAATATACTTTTTTTTGCATAAATAAAATTTCTCTTTCCCAGAAAATAAAAAGCAAATGAAATAGATTGCAAAGTTTCATCTTGACTTGAATAAAAAAATCCAAAAATTTCTCATAATATTTGAATCTATTAAATCAAAACTCATTATAAATATTCAAGAAATGTGAAATTTTCCAACATATGGCCTTTCGGGGTTTTTCTGTAGAGTAAAATTAATTTTAGTAACACAATACTTGTTATCGTCTTTATCTTTATTATAATTTCTTTTACTTTTTTTTGGCTTAAAGCTTTTTTTAAACAAAAATATTTATCTTACAATTTTCTTGTTCAAGATATGAGTACTTAAGCCATTTTTACCTGTTGCTAACACCTACAAACTATTTGCTATTTAACCAAATAACCAAAACCTTTTTTTTAATATTTTTTTTTTAATATTAAATTCCAATCTTTTAGATCAGCATTATAGTCTTGACTTGACTTTTGATTAACCTAATAAAGTTTTTTTTTAGTTCACAAAAAATAAATAAAAATAAAGCAGTCTATAAGGCTGCTCCATAACTGTCAATTCATTATGAGCATTCAATAGGAGATTGAAAAAATAGCAAAACCATGAAATGCATATTAATTTTTAAAGACACTTTCATATACAATACGCTTAGTCACGGCTTGAAACCAAGACGTCAGGATGATCTTTCGTTTTGTTTAACTTGTCCTCTAGAGGAAATTTAACTTTTCAAAATTGTTGTTGATGTTTGTGTAGGTGTTAAATAAATTATATAGTGTTTTAGAGAGGGACAGAGAGAGAGTTAGGTTTGTTTTCTGCTGCATGCTTAAAAACCTCTAAGACTTTTCATCAAGTATAGGGTCTTTTTTTTATAGGGGTATATAATTATACAAAATTTTTTTAATTGGCGGCCATTTTGTCAACGATCAAGTGATTTATTTTTAGATTGGGGTGGTATCTTAATATGACTAGATCGATGCCTGAATATCATTTCTAAATTGTGTGAAGCGGGCCCAAAACAATATTGTCGTTGATCCCGATTTTCATAAGCGACGAAGTTCACTTTTGTTTGAATGGAGACATCACTAAACAAAACTGCCATATTTAGAGTGATGATAATCCTCAAGTTAGTGTTGAGCTATCATTACATCTCGAAAAACTGTCTGTTTAATGTACTTTAAGGATTAGAGGGCATCACTGGTCTGTATTTATTTAAAAACGATGATGGTCAGAACGTTACAGTCAATAGTAACCGCTACAGAGCTACAATTACTGATTTGTTTCGTTTATTAATTGAAGAACCATAACGTGCAGGAGCTGAGGATTCAACAAGACGGCACAAGATAAGAAACACTTTAGACCACAATTGATTTATAGAAGACATCTTTTAAAAATCGCATAGTTTCATAATTCAGACCTATGAATTTGTCTCCAAGGTCGTGCGATTTAACGCCGCTGCACTATTTTCTGTAGAAATATATGAAGTCTAAGTGTAAGCCGAAAAGGATTGACTCTTTAGAGGACAGCATTCGCCAAATTAGTGCCCATATTAGACCAAATAAATATTGGAAAAAATCATTGAGGTTTGTACCTCCAAATTAGAACACGTACGAACCAGCTGAGGTGGTCATATGCGTGATCTGATTTACGTCGGTACCTAGCGTGTGTATGCAATAAACGGACGGTGGTGGAACCACTTGGGCGATATAATGCGTGCGCCGTGCCCTAGGAAGCTGAAAACTAATTTCTAGCAACAGGTTATTTCTATTTGCAGGGTCGCCAACCACCACTCACTGTTAAAGAGCTGGAGACTTTCCAACTCCTGGTCCAGAATACATGACAAGCATGCTCACTGAAACCGGATCATTCATCCATTGTTCTTAGTAAAGGTGAGATGATCCTGGCCCCCTTAATCAAAATTCATGAGGGCCGCGAAACCACGACCACAACGATACTCCCAAAGGCCCAGCTTTAATAATCAGACAGGGAACAGCTAAAAGACTAAAGAGACAAATAGCTGAACTCTAGGGCTTACTGATTCCCGTGGAAATAATGTGAAACTTCTAGTTGACTCCCTGCCGGTCTTCAGGGGACTGGGCTTCCTTATTTCCTCCGTTGACACATGTCTAGAAGGTTGAGTAATCAATAAAGACAGATAAATGAATCTCTGAGGAGGGAGCGGTCATATGCTAGAAGTAATATTTAAATTAGAATGCCATAAGATAATCTATTGAAAAAAGTAAAATTCTTATCGATCGTGACTGGGCTCCCTTTACACCCCTTGCTGCACAGAAATAGATAGATGTTACGTACTATAACGACCATAAATGTGCCCCCGGGGGGGCTGCCCCACCGACAGTCAATTTTTATTTTTGTAGTCAAGGTTTTCGTTGGAAATCGAACCCACCTACTAGCCTACAGGGGCACCTAAGTTTTTTTAGCCGCCATTTTGGTAAACATCAGTCTTGACGGTTCATATTTGGCAGTCGTAAAGTAGACACGTGGCAAATTTATTATGGAAAGGTATTCGATAAACCAACGTGTTTCAATCGTTAAAACATTTTATCAAAATCAGTAATCGACTGCTGTGACCGTGAAAAATTTACGTGAAATTTTTCGGCAGAAACAACGTGCCCACGAAACGCACTATTCATGGCGTGGTGAATAATTTCGAAGAAAGTGGGTCTTTAGGTGATAGGCCCAAGTATGACCACAACATACTGCAAGATCGGCTGAAAATATTACTGCTGCTCAAGAAAGTGTTTAAAATAATCCAACAACCTCAATTGGACGCCGTGGTCAGGAGCTTGGTCTGCAAAGAACAACCCTGGCCACATTTTTGCACAAGGATTTGCATTTATTTCCATATAAGATTCAGTTGACACAATAGCTTCATGGAATGGTGATGTTGGTGTACATCTTTGTTTTTTTTTTTTTCATTTTAAAATTTTATACCCCTATAAAAAACATCCTTTATAAAATATTTATGATGTTGAAAAAAGTTGTTGTTGATATGCCATAAATAATATACATGAATACTTTACATAAGTTATGGGTAACATCATCATCATCAGCATCATCATTGAAGTCTCCTACACACATATTTTGCATATAATTTGAAGGGTTTATGATTAGGGAACTCTTAAAGCTTGAAAGCATTTCATTCTTCAAACTTATTATTCGTATTTATGAAAAGGACATTTTGTAAAAATGGTTTGTTATCGTTCTAAATAAGACTTATTTAGTAAAAGCTGCTGTAAAACAAAAGCTAAGGTTTCATTTGTTAATAAGCAGCTTTGGAAAAAAACGGAAAATATATCGATAAAGCTTTGGGAAATATCTAAGCTTCTGTTTGCTGGTTTTTCAAATCGAGATATAACTACAGTTCTTGCCTTATAACTACAGATAGCAATTTGAGAGAATTTATAATGACTTATTTAATTTAAAATGTAAAGTTTTAAAACAACCTTTTTCCGAAAGAATTTTTATTGGTGGGCACTTGCTTAAGCTTTTTTTTAATATTTTACATTATTTCAGTTTTAATACTTTTAGCATAAAAAATATTTTTTTTTGATTATTATTATTACTCGACCTTTTCTTCTTAAAAATAGAAGTATTAATCTTAATAGTGGTATTTTTAAATAAATTTATCACATATATTTTCAATATTTCGCTTTCCTTTGGAAAGCTTCTTCAGGAAATTAATTTTTAAAAACAAAAATTATTAACAAATTGAATATTTTTTTTGTAACAATTAAAATTAATTACTTTTTAATATTTTATAAATAATTTTTTTTTAATTTGTTTTCAATATTTCGCCACACCATTGGGTGGCATCCTTAGGAAAAGCGAAGTATACAAATAATTATTTTTAATTGTTTTTAATAAAATGATTTTTAGTAATTGGGGTAAAACGATTGTTTATATACTTTTCTTTACCTGAAGCTGCCACCCAATAAAGTGGCATATTGTTGAAAAAAAATAACATTTTTTTTTAATTTTTATATAAAAACTTGAAACAAGTATTTATAAAACACTTGTTTTTAATTATTTTTATTTAATTTTTATATAATGACTGGTGCTTAAAACAATTATTTTTAAATTATTTTTTTTGTTTTAAACAGCTTTTAATAATGGAAAACTTGAAAGTTGATGTACTAAAGTTAAGACAGAAAAATAAATTGTCTATTAAGCTCAGATCAAAGTTCAACAATGAAGCTTTTTGAAGTAATTTTGTTTAAGCACTTAAAGAGTGAAAAAAATATAACATACATTAAAACAAAATTTTTTTTTAGGTTTTCCAAAAAGCTTCTCACTTAAGCTTTAAAATTTATTAAATATGAAATATAAAAAAAATTTATTTAAATTACTTTACAAGCCAAATGAAAAGCAATAATATTTCTAGTGTTAAAATAATTAAAAAGCTTCTCTTAAGCTTTAAAATTTTTGTTAGCTTTGCAGCTTTTATGTGAATGTGTCTTAAAACATGATTGTAAATTTGTGATGTGTTTTTAGGACTTTAAAAATAGTTTGAAAATCTCAACTATTTTGAAAACTCCTTTAAATTAATTAATTTATTAATAAGCTTTTCAAATAGATTTCGGTTGTAAAGTTAATATTCTAGTTAACTTTAGTTTTTATTAAAAAATTTTATAAAAAATCTAGCTGACCCATTAAGAACGAATTTGTGAGATCGCAAAGAAGAACGCATATAAATAAGCTCCATGCCCACCGCGAATTTTTTAACGGCGGCAGTAGTTGAGTAAATGCTACTTTGGGCCTTTCGCCGTCATCCGCCAATGCACATTGGAGGCAGTTGGCGGCTGGCGACGAATTTATGGCGTGTGTGTATTTTTGAAGTAAACAACGCTCAATATTTACGTAAATGCGATACCATTTAATATCAAAACACAGCGCACAGAGAAATGAAATGCATTGAATGAATGAATACACAAAAATTCAATCAAGTCGATCCAGTCATCTAGTTGCAGTGTAGTTGAATAACCTGGATACCGACTGCAGCGCCATCTGCCGGGCTGGTTTGTGAATGTAAACCATTTAAGGTGGCACCGAAACGTATGCAAAAAAAATTATTCAGTGACATACCCACGTACAGTAGAATTATACACATAAAGAAGATTTGTATGGGAGGTACCACGCCCCATTATCCAATCCTGCCTATATTTGCAGCAGAACTTAAAATATGTTCACTCAACCGAAATAACAAATTTTGTTTAAATACCGTTAGCAGGATTCTTAATTTGTGGTTTGTATGGAATGTAAAATCCCGCCCATAGTTGCAGCAGCATTTAAAAACTGCACACCAAACCGACGTACCAAACTTTGTGCAAATACCGTTAGCAGGAGCAGAAATAATAGATTTTTAATTTGTGGTTTGTATGGGAGGTACGACGCCCCTTTGTTCAATTGAAGCAAATTGTAAATCTAAACCACCCGGGGCGCCACCCAAACGCATACGGTCCAGCCGTTTAGGAGGGGTTCATTGACAACACACGTACAGTAGAATTATATATATAAAAAGATTTTAATTTTTAAATAGAAATGAATTAAACTATTTTAGTCAGGCTTAAGTTTGCTATTAAATAAATAAAGTAAAGATTTTAGAAACACTTTTACGACTTTATTATTAGAAACTTATTGTTGAACGTAAAAGGTGTTTTTTAACTTAGGGATTTCTGGAAAAAAAAATCTTTTTCTAAAAGCTTTTTAAAATTTTATTAACAAACAGTGCCAAATTTTGTTTTTAAAAGGATTTTATTTTCATAACGAAGGATTTTGATTTGAGTTTCTGGGAGTATCTTTCTACAAAGGTTTTCTTTTACAAGTTCAGGGAGAGGCCTGTTAAGATAACGTTCTTTTAAAAGTTTATTGTACCCTGCTAATAACCGATTTAATATTCGCTGGTTGTAGTTTCATTTTTTTTTTGTTCTTGTTTATCATGTCACAGACATGTTGTTTATTTCATATTTTTTTTGTGTTTTGCATATTTTTAATAAAAAAATGAAAAATAAGTCAATTGTGAATATTTAAATTTGTAAAGCGACACGTTTCTCTGGAGCAAGTAATGGAAGTTAAAAAAGAATTTATAAACATTTATATGGCAAAATAAAAACAAATATTATTTTTGTTTTATTTTATTTTTCATTTAATATCCTTCGAAGCAAACAAAGTATTGGTTTCCTTATGGATTCATATTGTTAACTGTTTTGTAGATGGCAAGAAAAAAAAAATTACAAAAACAAAAAATACAATGTGAACTAAATGGAAGCTGGAGTTTGATATCTCAACACAATTGTGCTAAGAAATACGAATATGGATTTGTTTCTTCTTTCTTCTTCTTTGAATGTTAACTCTTACCTTTTGGGTATAATTCACAATTTCACAATAAATAATTTGCTATGTTTGACATAAAGTCACGATCTCTTGTATTGTCTGTCTGTCTGTCTGTCTGCTAGTTTATGGCAAGACTTATTGAAGAAATGTTTCTTTGCTTCAAAGGTTAGAAATGAATTTTTTGCTTGAGTTAATGTCACCAGACGAAAAGTAAAACAACAGCTTTATTAAATTGTTTCTGGTCGTTAGTGGGAGTAGCTTATCATAAATAAAGTGCAGTTGAAAGGAATACTTAACAATGGAAAGTTAATTTAAACAAAATACATAATGAAAATCATAACTTTTATAATAAACTACAATTGTCACGGTTCATGAGTTTGCAAATGTTTCAATGAATCAATTAAATATAAAAAGAAAAAATAATTTCTAGAATATTTTTTTAAAAGAATTTAGAAAAGTTTCGTATTTTCTATTTGTTTAAAAAGAGGCAATAATTGAATGCTAATTAGTAATATCTTGTACTTATAGAAAAAAAGGAATAAAGTATACAGAGCTTAAGTGAAAAATAAAACAATTATTAATTTTTAGCAACTCTGTAATTAAGCGCAATGTTTCTCAAGCGCCTCTAGTGTTAAGTAGTCGCACTAATTTGCCTTAATAAAGTTATTTATTTATTTTAGGCTTTAGAAAATGCGCTCCTTATGCAGTCATTTCGCACATTTGCAAACTGAAGTCACATTTTCCTATTTCTATTTGGCTCTTCGAACGACATTACAAAAAGTTTTCAATTCCAAATATTTACAGTGACGACACAAGTCGTCAATAACGACTCCGGTTTATCAAAAAACAAACTTGCAAGTTATGTAATTTAGGTGATTTTCGATTTTAGTTACTCCAAAGAACTATAGTCACATTGCAAATTGAGGTGAAATGGCAAATTCTCCATCGATTTAATTTATAACTTTAAAAACAAGAATTGTATTGAGGTAAAAAAATGGCATTCGGAATAAAAGACGCTTAAGCGAGTGTTTGAAGTCTCTTCCGTAATGTGGAGTTAGTGAATCGAAATTCGATACCTGACTGATTTCCTGTATAATCCTTAATAATGGATATTTAATACACATTAGATTGATTGCCTTCTAAATTAATCTTAATATTTCAAGGTGGAGTTCCTGCAATTGCTGCATGTCTTATGCCACCCGCAAGAGAATCATTTACTTCCAAGAAGTCTGAAGTATTGACATGTTGTTTTCCACTATTTCAAGAATAAATACTTTTCCGACTTAAGAGATACAAAGCAACCAATGATCTCACAAATGTCTGTCTTAAACCAGAATTTTGAAGTGGGATGGAAGTTAAGTTAAGTCTGGCCATTATGTATTCAGAAATTGCAATTTAAAAGAATTTTTTTGCACAATATGATGGCACTTCCTTTAAGAACTTACAGCACTTTAACAGAAAGCGGTTGCAAAATGATGAAAATATGCTTGAAGATCGGTTTGTATAAGCAAATCTTAATCATTCTGCAAGTTAATCAAGTTGCTCACAATATATGAGCCGCTCTCTGTTAAGTTCTTTAGGTGCCCCTGTAGGCTAGTACGTAGTGTACTAGATTGTCTGTATGGGGGCTGTGGGTTCGCTTCCCAACGAAGACCTTGGTTTTTTTTTCACCACAAAAATAAAAATTTACTGTCGGTGCGCCTGCTCAGTAATGAAGGCATGGGTCACTGGTCACTGTGCTGTCTTATATACGACAGTTAATTTCTCCTTCTACTTTCACCACCTGTTTCATCTCTTCTCTATCCCGTTCCTAAAGAAAGTAGCACGGTACTTGATTAAATAGGCATTATTGCCTAGAGTGCTGCTTCTCTTTCAAAAAAAAAAAAAAAAGAATGGACTACATATGCGAAACACTTAAAGATAATAAAAAATTGACTTATAGCACTTTTGAAGAAAAGGAACGTTCAACCAGTCTTTAGCTTAAGGTAAGTCCGAATAATTACTCGAAAGTAAGTTTTAAATTAAAACAAACTTAATACAAAATCACGTCTATATGAAGTTTGTTATAAAACAAAAGTGCTTTTCCTTAATTTTGCCACCAGACCATTAATACAGCAACGCCTGATTTGGAACTCTCAAAGGCTCTCAAAGCACATTTTTCATTACGGTCTCACACATTTTACGCGGCATTTCTTTAATTTCATTACGAATATTTTATTTGAGTTGCTTAAGCGTTTCTGGTTTATTTGCATAAACCTTCATTTTCAGTTATCCCCACAAAAATAAGTGTGGAGCAGTCAAATCAGGCGACCGTACAGGGCAGAGTGTGATTCGTTTTACATCCGCACCTGGCTATGTAGCCTTAATCAGATGGTGGACAAACCACTATTGTATAATTTGGAACGTCATACAGGCGTCCTAGGAAGCCGAAGACATAATTCTAAGCAACAGAACCACCTAGTTGCAACTTTAGTGATTCCAGGGCAGGGCTGCAAACCATCACACCTTGCTAAAGAGTTGGAGACTTTCCTACTCCTGTCCAGATAAAGAAATTGTAACAACAAAATAAAAATATGTGTTTTTTTTATCCGTAACTTTGTATTAAGTGCGCTAAACAGAACAAAATATAATAACCACCAAAAAGTGTGGTGTAAAACAAAATTACAAGAAAATAAAATAATCTAAATTAAGCGGGGACTATGACATCACTGTAATATTTACCTGCTTGTTTGAAAGAAAAAAAAGAGCTGTGTTCGAATCCCAACAGATCCTTGAATATAAAATTAAATGATTACTGTTGTGGTACCTGCAGTACAGCAGATATAAAAAACGTTTAAAAAAAGTGGAAAACAGCAGTTTAAGCTCCTCGAGATCTCGCTTAGTTTACGAAGGCATGTTTTGTGTAACCACGCTAAAAAAGTCATGGTTCTGCAAGAATGATTGTCTTAAACTTAACAGACTTTAATTGGAGAGAAATATAAGAATATAACAAAAGCATGATGCTGCAGTAGCTGAGTTCATTAAGAGTCCTGCTTTGTAAAAAGAGAGATAGTAAGTTGGAGCGTAAACGGAGGCAATGCGTAGTGCGATCTGGATAGGTGCGCGGATTTATAATTCATGTTTATTAAAACAAGATATTGAATAGTTCCAGTCTTTGGGAAAAGCGCATATTAAGTAAAAAAGAGCCAGGAGGAATAAATTTATCCAGAGCTGCAGAGTTAGAAACGCAAGACACACAGACATATAAGACATATCTTACTTCCTGTTAATAGTAAAGAAGGCATGTCATTTACTTCCAATGTGGCAACAGTGCCACTTTAAGGCTCGAAATTAGCTTTAATTCGACTGTGTTAATTCTTCATAAGCCAATAAATGTATTCGCTAATTTGAAAAACTTATTTATTCATCTTCAATTCATATCCTTGAATGAATTTTAAAGATTTTATTTCCTTCACTATTTTTTCCCCAATTAACTTTAATTTTCTTCTTATTTTAAATCCTTTAGATTTTCTGTTTTTGTGTTTTCGACATTTCCTCATTTCCCTTTGCTGCTACATTGTCAAAATGGAAAGAAGCGTAAAATCTTTGTTTAGCTGTAAAGTACTACTTTCCTAAGTTCGTTTTTTTCTTATGTAAAACAATAAGTGTCTTCTATCCTTTTAAGCACTCATTTCTTACTTATAGTACGAGATGCGGGTGTTATACAACCACAAACAAACAAACAATCAGACAGACAGACAGAATAGATATGGTTAAAAATAAAAAATTCTCTTCAGTGTATACATTTATAGAAAAGTCACTTCAACATATCAACTACGTCAACGGCAACAACAACATCAACAACAACAGCAATAAAAACAAACATCCATTAGAATATTTTAACACATTTTTCATAGAGTAACTAACATTTGTTATACTTGTGGTATGTTTAGACTTACAAACACATTGTATTCATTTTAACTTCGGTACGAATATTTTCAGGTGTTTATACGCTTTTATTTTCTCAAGCTAAAAGGACTCAAATACTCATAAAAGCTGCAAGAGTATTTGTTTAAGTATAATGTCAACATAAGTAAATGACAACAACAACAATAACAACAACAATAAAAGATTAAAACAGTTCTCTCTGTTAACCAACGATGCCTTGAAGTTGCCAGATATGATGATATAGTTTTTAAAAGCGAAATTAAAAACTATTTTTCAATTTCTTTAACATCGTTTATTCGGAATAACATGACCGTTTTAATAAAAAATATTTCTTGCAAAAATAAGTTTTTGTAAAAAAGTACCTTTTGTAAAATGGTACTTTTTTAAACTGGTACTTTCAGACAGAAAGTACAACCCTATAAATTCCTTGTTCTGGTATGCTTAAGTACTAGACTTACTGAATTAATAGCTGACACCTTAACTATTAATTTCGCTGAAGGTAAATGATTTTACAAATTCTTCAAACAATATTTTTTTAAAGAGAAGTAGCCCTTCAGGCAACAATGCCTATTTAGTCAAGTACCGTGATACATTCTTTAGGAAAGGGTTAGAGAAGAGATGAGTGGTGAAAGTAGAAGGATAGTTACGGAAATTAACTGTCGTATAAGACAGCACAGCGACCAGCGATCATGCCTTCATAACTGAGCAGCCTCTCCGACAGCCAATTTTTATTTTTGTAGTGAAAAGTGTTGGAAAACGAACCTACAACCCCCAGTCTGATAAGCTAAGTATACTACCTACTAGCCTATAGGGGCATCTAACCTTCAATCTATTTCCTAATGTTAAGGAATTACTCATTTTTAAAGCAAACAAGTAATAAAAGAACCTAAAATTGTATAGAAAAAAGCAACCACTGCTAGCATGTACATATTACACATTGGGATCGTTATGGCTTTGAGTACAGAACATCGAATGGATATTTTTTAATGTAGCCCGAGAGAATTTCTACCTTTAGGTCAATGTTTAAAACACCGAGGTAATTTAGAAATTTAGGAAGTCTATAGATAATTAAAGATAAATAAATAACAGATAAAAACCACATTAAATCTTTTGGCGATTTTTTCCATAAACCTTTTTTTCTAATCATCTGGCAACTTTGACCAAAAAATATAAATTTCTGTCAACAAACATATGCACAGGCACACACAGGCATATTTCCTAATGCCGTTCTATTACGAACTCTATTTTTAAATCCTGTTGTTGATGCTATTTTTCGCCTCATCCCTTTTCCCCTCCCCCCACCTGATACAAAGAAAAAACATGAATATTTATAATGATGACGTATAGAAAAAAAGAAGAAGAAAACTTAAAACAAGAGCAAAGAGGTGAAAGCAAACAAAAAGATTGTGAATGTGTTGTGTAAGTTTGTTGTTTTGTTTGAGTGTTTGCTTTGTGGGATGTTTAGAATAAAATTCTCACTGCCGTTTTAAAGCATCACACAATTTTGTGAAGCATCTTTTCAAATGGTGTATTTTATTTATTTCAATTTTCATTAGAGACTGTTGAGACAAACAAATATTGTTCTAAATACAAAATAAGTTTTCTTCTATTCTTCTTCTATTTCTTCTTCTATCGGCTCTGCGTTAAATGAGGAAATCAATGATATATTTCTAAGAGACAAGATTAATTGCTATGAAATCAACAAAAATGAATTAAATATGCATCTTTTTGGAATAAATAAATAATAAAGTGCTGCATTTGAACCGAAAAAATGAATAAATTATTTATTTTTGTTATAGTTTTATTTATTTTCATGCGAGTAAACATTTATGGACAAACAACTGGTCAAATATTTATTGTTTGAAGTGATGGATCACATGGTTACAGAGTTTTTACTAAATTTGTTACTTAAGCGCAACTGTTGTCTTCTATGTTGAAATCAAACTATTTCAATACTACAGCTTGACAACAAAGCCAAACAATTTTCTAGGGTCAGTCATGGCGTTTGCATTCATTTTCTTTTTTAATACTGACTCAATCTCAAAGATCATGCCGAAAATAAGATTTGGTAACATAGCTAAACAAGTTTTTACTTTTACCACTAAAAGGTGTGGTATCTGTGTGCATGGAATTAAGGAAATCTTTAGCTAGATTGGTTTTTGTCAATAATAACAAATATGGTATTTAGAGGCTAAACATCTGTCACACAGTTTTTCAATAGCAATAATGATGTCGAAGCCTTTGCGGGGAAGTCTGATAACCTTCTTTTATTTAAAAAAAAGGCATCTGCTGAAAGTTATCGATTATTAGTAGAAGCTTATGGTCAACACGTACCAAATGAAAAAAGGATGGTTTGTGCGACACAAGACATAAGGAGAGGCCTGGTCAGCGGAAAAAGTTTGAACATTAAGAATTGGAAGTATTATTTTTTTTAAGAGAAGTAGCACTTCAGGCCACAATGTCTATTTAGTCAAGTACCGTGCTACATTCTTTAGGAAAGGGATAGAAAACAGATGAAACAGGTGGTGAAAGTAGAAGGATAGTCGGAAATTAACTGCCGTATAAAAGACAGCACAGCGACCAGTGACTATGCCTTCATCGCTGAGCAGCCCCACCGACAGTTAATTTTTATTTTTTAAGTGAAAAAAAACCAATGTCTTCGTTGGGAATCGAACCCACAACCCCCACACTAAAAAGCTAGTACACTACCTACTAGCCTACAGGGGCACCGTAATTGACGAAGATCAAACGCAAAAAGAACTTTCACTATCATTGGGAGTCATATAACAAGTCAGTTCTCTACGTTTAAATGCATTGGGATTCATTCAAATTGGGTACCAATCCGTTGAAGCCGAGAGACTTTGAAAGACGATTTTGAATTTCAGAAATGCTACTTGAATGCTACAAAAAGGATTAATTTTTGTTTTTTTTTTGGGTACGGTTTTTCGTCGAAACTGGTCATATTTGGTTTGTGAACAAACCGATTACGGCTATTTGCCATCTTCAGTGTTCTCTTTGCATTATATTTTGCATACGATAACGCGTAGCCCAACCAGGCAAGACAACACTGACAATGCTGTGTAATTTTTTTTTCATTCGGAGCAACACTCAGGGGATGACCCCAACTCCTGCAATACATTATACCAGAACTAGGAAATTAAGTTATGGGGAGGAGCAAAAGAGGGAGTAGTGTTTGTGGACATTCGATTTAAATTTCTCTGCATTGAAAGTGATAGGAAAGACTTCTAAAGGCTCTTTATTCCACATACGAACTTTTCTGCTAAAAAAAGAATTTTCCCTATAACGCGTAGTGTGACTCACTGGCCAATCGACCACAAATGGATGAGCTGTCAACGAAAATCGAACATAAGAGTAACGGTAACAAGTTCCCTAATTTCGTTAGAGCACTTACCATTGTAGTAACGATAAAACCGGGAAATACATCCCACAGTGCTTCGATGCTTTAGGTAATCAATAGAGTTGGATACCCTACTGTACCCAAAAGCCTCTTGACTCTCTCCTGTACAGGGTCGAGAGACTTCTAAATAGATTTTTGAGCGCTGGTTCATACATGAAAGTTGTATTCCATTTTTGGACGGATATAGGTGATATAAATAGTACGAAGATCGGATGGAGAGGAGTATTCTCTTACATCATTTTAGAAAGCCAAGGTATCTGAAAACTTCGTTAGAAATCTGAAGAATATATTTAGTCCAACGAAAATCACCCTGAATTTTCATGCCAAGAACATCAAGAGCTTCCGATTCCTTAATACTTATATCACCCATAGTAGGAGTTGCAGCACCATTTTCGAACACAGATTTATGCGTAAGCATGCAACATTGCATCTTACTGGCACTAAAATCAAAAACCCCAATTGAAGATTGTTGCGAGTTCATGATTGAACGTATCATTCATGCTTCGACTTTTGGAACTCATCTCCAACTGGTTCGGTCTATTATTAAATTATTTGGTAGAATCAGAAAGGTATTTTGTATGATAAACTATTGAAATTGGGTCAAGCAATCACAGCAGACCTGTACCAAACACAATAGATTCGTTTGAGGAGAACAATCAATGAAAAGAAATTCACAAACGTTTAATGCAAACAATAGCCGTTCGGCTTTAACTTTTGAAAGAGTTAAACTTATTAGCGTGATAGAGATGTAAAATGTTGCGAACGTCGACAAGTTGCTGTTCAGGCTAATCCTAAACACCTTGTTGTACAGCGGTTATGTTTGCATCACTGCGGCCATTACGAGGGCATTATTTTAGCCTTTTGTCAGCATGGTACTAAGACCCGTGAATTTAGCGATTAAATTCTACACAGCTGTGTAAGAAGGCGTCTGATTACGAAGTAAAGCTACTCGAATTTATCGAAGTTTTACAGTGCAATTTTAACTTTTAATTTTTTATTTTAATAGTAAATTTTCACAATTAAAATTCATTGCTCAAGAGTGCAACGTACCAGTTCTAAAATTTCCCAACTTTTTACTAAATAAATGTCACAGGATGACAGTTCAATTCATGACAATTAATCATTTGACTGACAAATTACTTCCTAACCTCAAATTTGCTTACTCGATGCAAACCCCATGAAGATATCCACTCAGACGCTGCCTTTTATATTTGTCCGTTAAAAGTCTAGAAAAATTAAGAATCTTCTCCTCCCTTTGTATGTTATTCATTCAATGTATAGGCGCCTGTATGTCTGTGTGTATTTTTTCTTTTTTTTTTGTACTGATAAAGTTTCTTTCTGGAATTTATTTTAAGATAGTTGTTGCTGTCGTCTGTACATAAGTTTTCTTAGAAAACTACACAGATGCTCCCCTTTCTGTCGTAACACGTTTTTAGAAATTTTCAAAAGCGTGCCTGGAATTTTAAATTCTAATTTAATAAGAATTGTATACATTTTTTAATTGATTCTTAAATTATTACTTGCCAAAGTAGGGAATTAAGTTTTCCTACAAGAAAAATGTATGTTTAATTTAATAAAAGGGATTTTTTGGTTTTATTATTATTAATTTATGAGTTATATACTCATATCTAATTCAATTATTTAAGCTTCTTCGCGTTCCTTAATAATCTTTATACATTCAACGCTCAAATACTTGATTTCAATTCATTTTGTATTGTGTCATATGAATTTTCGTTAACAGTTTTCACACGTATGTCCGTATGTATTATTCTGTGTGTTTTAAGATGATAAGCAACTTATTACTGTCATAACAACCCCAACCCCTATTTAAAATATGAATATCATAAAATTGTTTTCCAAAAACTACCACTTTATTTGAAATGTTATAGAGATCAAAGTGTATTAAAGTGATTTATTTGAAAATTCTAATACAGCAACAACAACAACGAATGTTATAACAACTGCTTTACTTTATTGTATCACACATTAATTAAGGATAACAGAAGGAGCAAGGCAAATAGAAGGAATGAGAAAGAGATGGGTAAGAAACTACAAGAAATAAGAGTAAATAACACTGGGATTCAATTCTGAGAATTTTACGTGAAAGTAGTCTCAAAAATAGGAACTTCGAAATATTCGTTTTGTCATTAATAGTTTAAAGGTTGTGGAATAACAACTCTTTTATTCAGAGTAAATTATATTGTTACGTTTATACTTTTTACAAAAGTTTTGTTGTGAGTTCTTTATTGCAAAACAAATAACACCAGATTTCAGAGTTTTTAAATGAATTACAAATTTATTTGCTTTAACTACAAACAAAGTTGACACTACAAAACAATTTTCTTAAGTTGCATGTCTTTACTTCTCGAGAATTATTTTTACACTGACTTAATATCCACTCAAACGCTGCCTTTTATATTTGTCCATTAAAAGTCTAAAAAAATTAAGAATCTTCTCCTCCCTTTGTATCACATACAGCTTATTCAATGTATAGCTTCCTGTATAGCTGTGTGTAGTTTTGTTTTTGTTTTTATACTGATAAAGTTTCTTTCTGCAATTTATTTTAACATAGTTGTTGTTGTCTTGTGTACATAAGTTTGCTTAGAAAACTACACAGTTAGTAAACAACATATCTAATTGTTTTTGTCTTGCGTGTATAAAATTTCTACGCAGTTTGTAACTAGAAAGTTGTTGTTGTCCTGCATGCATAAGTTTTCTTAGCAAGCCACGCAGTTAGTAAATAGCACACCCAGTTGTTTACTTTATTATTTTCTTTTAGAGCTTAAGGAAGACACATCGGTAACAATTGGGAATTTAACTCAATAAAAAGCATATGAAATTAATCGTCGACTAAGTCGGAGATCTTAAGTTAATATAAAACGACGACGAATGCCTTTGCAGGAATGGGCACCAGAAATAGCACAGTTACTGAAATTTAGCTGATTCTACTGACTATAGAATCAAGGAGTCACAATGAAGTGGCCATATTATAAAAAAGCCTGTGCTATTTTTGTGGAATTTTTATGTTTCAACACTTTTTTGAACAAAAACTCAAGAAATCTAAATTAACTTCTTTTTTAGCCACTTACACTTATGAACTCTAAACATTTAGCTTTTTTTTTGTAGGCACAAACGTTCCATCAATATGAATTGCTGTAAAAAAAGACATAAAAACTTTCCCTCTTTACAACCTCAATAATTATAAAGAAAAAAAAAGAAGAAGAAGAGAGTACGATTTGAAGTATAAAATTAAATTTAAAATAAAGAAAAAAAAAACACACCACATGTTGCACATCTATCAGCATTTCATTATGCATTAAAATTCTACTCTAAAAAAATGAAAAGTTCATTATGAAAAGTCCATAATTTTCCTCAAGTCATGTGGAAAAATAAACTGCGAATAGATTGCTTAGTTTCGAATAAACAAAAAAAAACTATTCATTGTCAGTGTTAATTAACCACAAATTCTGTGCAGCCTTAAATAAAATGTTTTCGAAAGTAGCGAAATAAATAAATTAAAATGACATTAATGTGATGTTTGGCGGGGGGAGAGAGAGAAGTTAGAAAAGAAAAATAAAACAAATTTTTGGACTTGTAGTTGATATTTTTATATTTCGAAAAAAAAAAACAAGTTAAAAGGGGTCTTCTATTCGTATAATTTGTTGCGTTTTTGCTTTAATAAAGTTAAACATTTTATTAAATATGAAATAATCTTTTAACGGTCTTATTAAATAATTTAACGATTTTATTTTTTTCAATATTTCGCTTTGGAAAGCTTCTTCAGGAAAAAATTTTTTTTTTTTTTTTTTTTTTTTTTTTTTTTTTTATATTTTTGAAAACAAAACAAAATTATTATCAAATTGAAAAAATGTTTCAAAACATTTGACAAAAACATATAAAAAAAAAAAAAAAAAAAAAAAAAAAAAAAAAAAAAATTTTTCCTGAAGAAGCTTTCCAAAGGAAAGCGAAATATTGAAAAAAATAAAATCGTTAAATTATTTAATAAGACCGTTAAAAGATTATTTCATATTTAATAAAATTTAAAAAAAAGGTCGAATAAAAATAAAAGTGTTAAACATTTTATTAATGACTCGATATAAAACGAAATATTTGAGTGAAATAAATTAATAAAGAAATATTTTATGTTTTAAAAATTCAGGCGGTACAATGTTCTTTAAAAGGGGGCGCTCTAAGCGTTTCAAACAAAAATAAAAAAACTTAAAGGCGATTTTGCGTTTGAAATACTCTGCGACTAGTTTTAATGTTTAGATTTCCATCCATCACCATTACTTGTTAATTTAGTAAGCTTAAGACCCTAACCTCACTTAAAAACTATTTAATAATTTAAAATTTAAATTTTTATTGCATTACGAAGAGAAAAGTTCGGCAGTGTTGGATGCTTACGCATAGATCTGTGCTCCAAAAATGATGCTGCACCTATTACTATGGGTGATATGGGTACTACGGAATCGGAAGCTCTTGATGTTCTTGGCATGAAAATTCAGTGTGACGTTCGATGGACTAAATATATTTTTTAGGTTTGAAAGCTTCAAATGCCTCGGTTTTCTAAAACGATGTTAGAGATACTTCACTCCATCCGATCTACCTACTATTAATACCATCTATATACGTCCAAAGATGGAAAGGATGTATGAGCCGGCACCCCAAAGTCTATTTTGGAGTTGCTCGCCCGCGTACTAGAGGGCTTATTTGGGACAGTAAGGTATCTATTGATTCTCTGGAGCATAGACGCAATGTGGGTTGTATTTCACTGTTTTATCGTTACTACAATGGTAAGTGCTCTAATAAGATTAGGGAACTTGTTCCCGTTACTCGCACGCCTGTGCGTTTTGCTCGATTTTAATTGAGAACGCCTCCATTTGTGGTCCATTGGCCAGTGAATGGCGCTATGAATTCAGGGAGAATTCGTTTTTTAGCAGAACAGTTCATATGTGGAATAAATTTAAAATTTTAACCTAGTTCTGGTACAATGAGTAGAGGTCATCCCCGGAGTGTTAATCCGAGCGAAAAAAATTAAATGCACTAAATGTGCAGAAGACTATTAAAAAAGGATCCAGACTAACAAATATATGCATGTGAAGGTTTTAGCTGTTAAAAGTATACTTCAGTGGCACTTAAAACATTGCTCACAAAAGTATGCTTTAAAATTTGCAAAAAAATGAAAGAAAATTAAAAACTTAAAAAAAATATTTTCATGGTTTTAACTATTTACGTGGCTGGATTTATATTAATGATTTCAGCCGTAAGATTTCATCGCAATATTTTTTTTAAATCTTTTAATCCATTTCGGTCTATAGCATAAGTGTCGGGCTATAATTTCACCTTAAAAAGCTTTAAAATTTTAAGAATAAAATTTTATATTTTTCCAAACTTTCAGAAACACTGCTATCTTTTAACTTAAGAAATTAGATACCGCGACTTTTTCCCTTAATGGCTGCATAGGCAATGAAGAGCAGTTAGTGTCGACTTTAACTCTACCCTTATTGATTTCTTTAGCTAAGCAACAAAATAACAGATTACAAACTCCTTGTTATTTGAACTCAAATCTCTAAAAACTAAGTTTGATTTCTTGTTCGCCACTTTTTAAAGTATTCGGTGGACAAATTTGAGGTTAGAAAGTAAATGTTGCCACAAATAAATAAATTTTAAAAAATTGAGCTGCCAGCTTTAATTTTTTTCTAGTAAAATTTTAAGAAATTTTATTTAATTAGTCTTAAGTTAGAACTCTAATATTTTTCAGTTCTATTCCCATAAGAAAGGGGAAGATTTTCTAATCCCTATACGATACTTACTAGAATTTCATCACAAAGTAAGAATTTGTAAATAAATGATAGTTGCCAACCTGTAAGGACATTATCCCAATATTTTAAAGTGTCTCAAGAGTACAACTATAACTATCACAAACTATAAATCCTTAAAACTTATAAGAAGAAAGAATTGGTAAAGTTTGCTGCCCTGGCTCCTCATAATTTACAACACATTGGGGCTCGTTTGGCATAATATTTATCAGCTGCACTGAAATGCAGTGCCCTTTATGGGTCGATATTTAAAAAAAAAATAAAACAAACGAATAATTATTTTTACAGCATACAGAGACTATTAATCCCTAGCTGGCCTACCCAAGTATCATCTAATTTAGTCAGTGGATGGTGTATGAAGTCTCCAGATAAAAACTGTATTAACACACTAATGATTTTGAAAAGTTTTTTCGAAAAGAATAGTTCGACAAATGATATCTGGCAAATGTTCACCATGAACACGTTGACAGATGTCGATTCTTTCATCAAAGTTTTTAATCACTTTTTGGCAAAATGGCGGTTGTCTTTCATTAATTATATTACAAATTTTGAGTTTTAAAGCTAAAATCGATTCGATTGGCTCCGTATAGACTCTTTCCTTAATAAAGCACCTCCAAAAATAATCCACCACTGGATTATTAATCTTACAATCTGGCTGGCCACTCAACTGCTGATTGTCATGGAATTATGTGTTCGTGAAATTTGGTTTGTAATAAAATAATCGTTTCATTGGTTTTGTGACATGTGGCATCATTCTGTCGAAACTACATGTCAATGATATCCATGTCGTCAATAATAGGCCAAAATTGAGTTGGTAACATCTCGCGTTATCGCACTTCCAGCCTTATATTTGACAAATAAAACCATTCCAATCATGCCTCTAGGCCACATAGCACACCATACGAGGGCTGCTATTTATATTTCAGGCCTGGTAACACTGACTGTTGCTAGGCACCAGCTGATATTTTCAGTGCAACCTTCACATTGTTAAACATAACCTCAACCAAAACATTTTGTCATTTTATTGTTGTTAGTGTTAGTGATAGCAGATTGAAAAAGTGATTTTAGGAGAAAATGGAATGAACTCGTGAACATTTTCGTGCAATAATTTTTCATAACTTTCGCCGTGGCCTGACACGATAACAGTGCACAGATAAACTTAATTCCTTGCAGCACCATTAAAAACTGGTATAACGAATTCAATCGTGGCCGACAATCACTCCAGGACGAATCCCGTGAAGGTCGTCCAACAACGGTTGTTGTGCCAGAAAACATCGCAGCTGTGCATGAGCTGATGAAGCATGATCGTCATGTAACATAACGCAACATTGAGGCATCTGTAGGGATTAGTATGACAAGCATCAACAAGATCTTGCATGAACATTTACATGTGAAAAAGGTTTGTTCACGTTGGATACCGCATAACCTGATAAACGCACAAAAGGATGCTTGTGTTGATTGGTGCAAGAAAATGTTGCAGAAATTCGCTCAAGGTGCATCAACAGCAGTTTATAATATCTGCACAGGTAACGATTCATGTATATACTCATATGATCCTGAAACAAAAGAGCAAACATCACTATTTATTTGCCAGAAGTCTTTGAGAAACATCGGAAAAAGTCAAAGAAAAGACGCCTCAATCTGCATCACGACAATGCGAGCTGTCACCGATCGGCTGAAACAATGGAGTTTTTGACAGGGCAAAACATTGAATTGATGGATCATCCGCCGTACAGCCCTGACTTGGCACCTAATGACTTCTTTTTGTTTCCGAACATCAAGAAAAAGCTACATGGACAACGGTTTCCTACACCTTCAGAAGCAGTTTCTGCATTCAAAACCCATGTTTTAGAAGTACTTAAATCGGAGTGGAAAAAGTGCTTTGGAAATTGGTTCCAACACATGCAAAAGTTCATAAATCTTCATGGAGAATATTTTGAAAAACAATAAAATAGATTTTGTCTTTAAATGCTTGTGTTTTCATCCTTAGGCCACAAATATAAATAGCAACCCTCGTACAGTGACACGTTGAGCATGCAAAGGCTTCTCAATAATCGTTTTAGGATTTCCAAAACCCAAATGCAGCAATTTTACTTGTTAACATGCCCTGACAAATGAAAATGGGCTTGATCTAAAAAAGTGAGTTGTTCAGAAAAACCAGCTGCTTTTTCCTGAATGAATTGAGTGAATCTATTTCGATGTGGTGGGCTTCAATTTCTGCACCAGTTGAGCCTTGTAAGGCTTCAATTCCTTACGCAAAATTCGCCATGTCTTGGTTTTGGATAACCTTAATTGCTGAGAACGATGAGAAATTGACAAATTTGGCTCACGGCTGCGATGTTTTTAGTCGAACGACCCGTTCGAGCACACGTTGGTGTTCGCCCCAGAAGGGCGATTGTGTTGCCGGAAAATATCACGAGTTTTACGAAATCAAACTATAACAGAACCACCATTTTCATAGTGGAGTTTCATTATTTTAATGCGATTTTTGTGCGGAATTTAATTCGTTGTAATAATTGCCTGCCAGTGCATCTACTACGAATACGTCAAAATACTAAATGTCAAAACCATCACGTTGTTGGTGTTGCCACAATTGAAAAATAAATTTCTTGTTAAAAAATCCCACATATCACATAGAGGATTTTCTTCTTCTTCTTCTTATTTATATAAAATAAAATAATTTAAAAAATTTCATTTTATAAAAAAAATATATTTATCTTATTACACATATTTCAGTTAATTATTTTCATTAATTAGTTGTTTATTTTCATTACCTTCGTACATCTGGCGAATTGGGTAGACTGCGGCATTTTCTGCTACTTTTACTTCCATGCGATGAAGACGAATTCCCCATTTTGTGTTGCTACAAAAATGCTTCCCTATTTCGATTAATACTTAAAACCGAAATCGACACACTTATTAACAACAATAAGTTAAAAATTGTACAACAAATACTGGTTTCGAAAAATTGCACATTCTTTATACTTTTAAAGCCTATTTTAGGGCTTCGAGAAAAATTATTTTAAGATTATTAAACACTGATTTTCGTAATATTTATTATAAAATAACGTTATACAACTTTCTCTGTATATTTTAGAATATAAAAAATTAATCTAGTTGCTTTTTTTCTGCTATAAAAAATATCGTTTGAAGGTGTTTTTCAAATAAAAACACTGTCGGCTTTCTGACTCTCCATTTCAATATTTTTTGGATTTTTGTAGAGCTTTTGGTGAACACTTAAAGAATTTTTTTAAAAATAATATTAATGTGGCACTGATATTTTGAAATGCTTAAGAATTTCTTTGAATATTTTTAAATTTCTTGCTTTTTTAATTGCAAGTAATTTTACATAATTTAAAAATGAAGCATATTTTTAGGCTTATTTTTTATTTTTTTTTATTTAAATTCCTTAAATTAATTTCTTTAAATTATTTGAAGTTACTTTTTGAGTTTTAAATTCTTTAAAAATATTTTTCATTTTCTCAAGTTTATTTTTTTCTACCATTTTTATTTTAATTTTTATTTTTATTCTTTTGGAGATCATAGACCATGTTTCATGGACTTTAAATATGGCACGACAATTTAAAATTTATTGCTGGATATGTAATTTTTATTAACTGTTTAAGGTTCATAAATTTTAGTTTTAGGTTGTGATTTTTATTTCTTATTTTTGGTTTACACACGCAATTCTTCAGCTCCATACAAATGCAATTCAAGAGATTTCTTTTTTATTATTATTTATGTTTTTATTGCATTTTACCATGCTTTAAATAACTTTCGAAGTAGTAAAATTTTTACAGCATACTTTTAGGCAATACCCTTTAATTATATTATTTTATAAACATCGGAGTTTCTAAATCAATAATTTTAAATTTGTAATTTTTTAATTACTTTTAGATGGAATATTTTCTTGGAAGTTTAAACACAAATTAATGTGGTGGCAAATTTTTAATTTTTGAAATATTTTTGTTTGCACAGGAAATCTGCTCTATTTAATTAAAAAAAAATTCAAAATATTTATGATTTACTTTCTGTAGCTTCCTTTTAGGCTAAAGAATAAAACAAATCAAAAAATCCTTAAGACATTAAATACAATATTTCCCTCAGGCCTTTTTATACAGCATATTTTGAAAAATTATGCAAAAAGTATTCATTTAAAGATGTGAAATTTGTAAGCCTTCCTTGCTGCTTAACTGCAGAAATTTAACAGAAAATAAAACACTTTTAACTTCAAAAATTTTTTAAGTTTAGAAATATAAATTATTCATATATCTAAAAGAAACAATAATATTATTTACAAATTTTTAAGACATTGAAAAAATATGAAATTTAAGAAACTAACGCATATTTTAATAATTAACAACAAAAAAGTAAATTATCTAAAATAAAAAATTAAAGTTTAAAATTTTATTTTAATAAAAAATAAATAATTGAGGTAAAGAAAAAATTTTCCTTCTTAATAAATACAATTATAATTTTTGAAAAGAAATAAATTTAAAAAAAATAATAAAAAATTTGAAGTCTACTTTTGGGAGTTTAAAAATTTTTGTTATTAATGTGCTAGGGAAAAAATGAAGAAATAACTAGAATTTTATAAGAAGTATTTATAAAAAAGTTTAAATTTTCTACCAGTGTTGACGTCTCTCAAGAAAATAAAAAGTTAATAATTTAAAATAAATAATTAAAGTTTAAAAATTTATCTGGCTATTTAATAAGAAGTAAATAATTGAGGTAAAGGTTAAATTTTCTTTTTTAATAAAAAGAATTACAATTTTCGAAAAGAAATAAATTAAAAAAAAAAAATTAAAAAATTTGAAGTCTACTTTTGGAAGCTCAAATTATTTCTATTAATATGTGAGAGAAAAAATTAATAATTATAATTTTATAAAGAAATATTCATAAAAAAGTTACAAATTTGTACCACTGTTGACAACTCCAAGAAAAGAAAAAAAATAAAAAAAAATTAATAAAATTTTAAAATTTATTTGCTAAATAAATAACTAAATTCAAGGAAAACAGTTTCTTTCTAATACAAAATTTATAATTTTCGAAAAGAAAATAAATTTTAAAAATTTGAAGTATACTTTTAGGAGTTTAAAATTATTGTTATTAATACGTAAGAGAAAAAATTAAGAAACAGTTATAATTTAATAAAGAAGTATTCATAAAAAAGTTAAAAATGTGTACCACTTTTGACGTCCCCTAAGAAAACATAAAATAATAATAAAAAAAAAAAATAAATTAAATTAAAGGAAACAATTTCCTTTCGTTAAAATTTTATAAAATTATAAATCGAAAAAAAAAATTAATTCTTAAAAAAAGCTTAATAAAATTTAAAGTCTACTTTTGGGAGTTTAAAATTATTGTTAATAATTTTCGAGGTAAAAAATGAAGAAATAATTATAATTTTATAAAAAAACCTCAAATTTTGTTCCACTGTTGTAGTCCCCAAAGACTTTTATAAAAATCAGATCTAATACATTTTAAGTCACATCTTTAATGCCTTAACAAGTTTTTTCCGGCTGCAAAAACAGTTAAATAACTTCTCAACAAAGTACATGCACCAGTTATAAACTTAATAGAAACATCTAAACAATACTTTGTATTAATTTTGTTAGCGACTACTTTGAGGCAGTTTCTTTAAATTTTTAAATAATCTCTATTTTATACGAAATAGCCCTCAATTATAATTTCTTGTTTGTTTACTTATTTGTTATGTAATCTTTTAATTGTTATTCTAAATAAGAAATTCGTAATTGGCCTGTTAAGCCCTATTTGTATACACTTTATTTAATTAGTATTTTTTTTCCTTCTTTATTTATGAATTTATATCCTTGTTACAGGATAAAATTCAAACCAATTTTCTATTCCATTAAGGTTTTACAAAACAACATAGAGAAATATTGCATTTAATGTTTTTTGGGGATTTTTGATTTGTTTTGTTCTTAAGCCTAAAATGAAACTACAGAAAATAAAGCATAAATAATATCCCTTGTTATTGTTGTATTTATTGCGTAAAGTTTGTGTGTAAAAGACAGTTTTTTTTTAGTTGATTTTGTGGGGATTTTGTGTAGGAAGAACCCTGCAGGCTGTACTTATAATGCAATTAATTGTAAAGCACATTCTAAAGCAAATATTTACTTAGAAGTTACAGGAACTTTCAGAACAAAGTAGAGGGTAATTTTTGGTTGCGTGATTTAAGTAGACTTAATTCATATTGAAATGTTTTGAGAAGAAATAATAAATAAAGAAGTTGAACAATAAGATACAATTCAGAGTAAATTCGGAATAAATAAAGGTGGTGGCTTTGTGTAACTTGTTGTTTTTTCTTGGACCAGCACTCAGGCGATCACCCACATCGAATGTATTGTGCCAGAACTAGGATATGAGGTTATAAGGAGAAAAAGAAAGAGGGAGTACTGATTTGGACTGTCCTGCATTGAAATTGACAGGAAAGACCTCTGGAAGAAAAAAGGAATTTTCCCTTTTATGGGATCCAACCCACAAACTCAAACTAGGGGCTCAAAATACAACTAGGGGCCGACCTCAATAATAAGTCAGAGAACAGCTAAAAGGCAAAAAAGACAAATAGCTGTCCCGTCAAAACATATAAATATGCTCCCGGGGGGCCTCTGTCTGGAATTTCGTTATAAGATTTACATCTGCATTTGTCCGTAAGCCTTAATCAGATGGTGGTCAAACCACTAGGAATGAAAAGCGACGTCATTCACGCCCTAGGAAGCGGAAGATTAGTTCTAGCAACAGGTCTATCCTAGTTGCAATTTCAGCGGTTCCAAAGCTGGAGACTATTCAACTTCTGGTCCAGAACACATGACTAGCATGCTTACTTGATCCGGATCATTCACCCGGTGGTGTGATTAAAGGCGAGATGATCATGCGAGGGCCGCGAAACCACAACCATCACGATACTCCCGAAGGGCCAACCTCAATAATTAGTCAGAGAAACAGCTAAAAGGCTAAAAAGACAATAAGCGGAACTGTGGGGCTTACTGATTCCCGTAGAAATAACGTGGAACTTCTAGTTGACGCCCTGCTTGCTTTCAGCGGACTGGGTTTCCTTATACCCCCAGCATCACAGGTCTAGATGGTTAAGTAATCCATGAAGACCGAGGGGGAACTCTATCTGGAAATGGTGTATGGAGTTGCACCTTCGTTCCCATAGGAAAGTCAGCAAGTCGGCCGTAGAGCGCCCCCTATGGAAACCATACTGTCGGTCGCTAAGTAAACTTTTGGACTGCAGGTACCTCACAAAATGAAAATTAATCATAATTACCATCACTTTAGAAAGTGCAGAACAAATTGCAGGGTTGTTAGCCTCACTCGTTTTGGTGATCGAGGCTACATTAGCAACCTTCCAACACTTGGAGGATTCACCGGCATAATACAACGTGCTGAAAAAGATTGTTAACGGACGCTCTAGAGTCGAAGAAAACTGTTTCAAGACTAGAGCTGGAATCCCACCCGTCGCAGGAGACTTGTTGACGTTGAAATCTGTTAAAACCTTTTTAACACTAGAGCTCGCATCCATTTGTGGCTGATTGTGTAGTGAATCGCACTACGCATTACAGAACGGTCTGTATGTGGAATAAACTCCTTCCAGCGGTCTTTCCTGTCAACTTCAATGTAGGAAAGTCGAAATCGAATGTCCACAAACACTACTCCCTCTTTTTTCTCTTTCCCTAATATCCTAGTTCCGACACAATGCGTTGCATGTGTAGGGGTGATAACCTGAGTGCTGGTCCGAGAAACAAAAAATAAGTTACACAAAGCCACCATTATTTATTCCGAATTTATTCTGAACGGATACTTTATTGAGCTCGGGGGGTGGTTGATTGCTTTACCAAGCAAAAGGTTAGTTTTATCAACTGGGTCTATGAATATTTGGTCATTTTTTGAAAGAGTCGGAATTGACGAACAAGATTTATTCGTTACTTTTTTAACAAATGACTTAAAGCTCTGGCTACTCCTCTTTTAACATGAAGGCGCTCATCTAACAGATTTTTTTCACGCCTTAATATATTGCGACATGAAGATTTTGCCTTATTGCTTAGAGAATTAGTATCTGCGTTCTTGTTTTTAAGCCAGATACTGAATGCGTCCTCTCTTGATTTGACTGCATTGTGTACGTCTGGTTTTAGTTGAAATTTTTTTTAGATGGAATAAAAATTTTCTAATTTTCTAAGTGTGTTTTTAGTTCTCTTGAGCTATCTTCACCAAATTTGCTATAACAATTTTATTGCCTATTTTAAGGCTGCAAAAAGTTTTAAATATTTTTGCCTACTTTTAGGTGGGGTTTTTATTTTTAAAAGTCATTTACTACATTTTACTATTCAAATTTGAAAATATTTTGGTTTTCCAATTCCAGATTTCTTAAAATAATCGATTTTTTTATGTTGTATGTGAATAGTTATTGTCTATTAAATATTTGTTGCATACTTTAAGGGTCACTATATGCTATCAATACTGCATTGAACATATTTCATAGCAAACTTTATTTAAACAATGAGTTTCAGTCTGCTTGCCGGTGTAAGAACCTTGACCAGAAATATATTTACTACAAATATTTATATTGTTGTTGTTGTTGTCGTTCGCTATAAATTACAGCTGCATTGAAGATTTATAGCCCAAGAAACAATAAGCCAAACAACAAAAGTCATATTTTTTTTTATATTGTTTGCCGTTATAACTTTATTGCACAATGACAGAATAAAATAACAACAACAATATAAAAAATAATTCAAAGAATAGCTGAGTTAACGCAAACAAAACAAAAATCAAAATTTTTGCAACAAACTGTTAAAAATAAAACAAAAGTTTTTTTTTATTCTCAGACAAATATTTTGGACGGCAAAAAAACTGGATTTTTAAGAACTTTGAAACGAAGAACAAAAGGTGAGAAATGAAGACAGAGTGAAGTGGACTGTTATTTTCATACAAAAATACGCATTTCTTTTTTTGCCAAATTGAAGGTTTATTTTTGGTATTTAACTTCCGTTTGCCCAAATAAGGTGTTTTATTTAAGGCAGTTAAAAAAAATGCGTGTAAAAAACGAAGAAAGAGTCAAAGACATTTTATATGTCAAAGTTAATCACCAATTTGTCAATATGTTTGACAGATTTGTTGGTGTTTTTTTTTTCTTTTTTGACTGCCTTATAAATCCATTCACGTACACACAACTTCACATTGGGGGATTCCAAAGCAAATAACGGTATTAAAGAAAAAACAAGAAACAGATAAATGTCAATAACTTTGCAAGAAAGAAAACTACCTTTAACTAGTATTAAGTGACAACCGCACACACAACACAGCAGACAATTTGATGTTTATAAAATGGGTGCAGCACCCAGACTTTAAACAGAATTTATCCATCAACCCAAAACAAAATTACGTTCCCATCACAAATTACGTACGTATGTGCATGCATACGAAATACTTTTAACATGATTACAATTTGCAAAAAAAAAAAAAAAAAAAAACAAAAAAAAATCTACATCAATTTACTTCTTCAAATCTTTGAAATTGTTATTTACAACCCACAACAATTTTTCTAAAACGGCATGCTGCAGCATGTAATTTGAAGATTTTATTTTTTAAATCCCCCTACTCTCATTCATCATATAAAATACCAAGTTAGAAATACAAGCCACCCTTAAAACGAAGCCTTCATTGCAAAATCAAAAAAAAAATAGTCATTAATTTTTACGACAAATTGATTAACCTTCCATAAACTGCATTACATACTTTTTGGGGCTATTTATAACCAGTTAATGTATTGCGACATTTAGCAGTCCATAACAAAAACAAATAATAATGCTTATTTTTATTATGTCTTAAGCCAGATAATTGTTATACAAGTTAAAGCACGTGGCGCTACGTGTGCTCTAACTTGTGCTGTATAAAAATATTAGAAAAATCGCTTTAGTAATATTTTGTTTCTAAAAACATCCACAACAAAGATTTATTGATTTTCTCTCAATTGGAAAACAAGACTTAGTTGTTGGGCTGGGAAAGTACCTTTTTAAAAAGTACCCTTTAAAAAAGTGCGTTGTAAAATTTTACCTTTAATTTAAAAGTTCTTTTTGTAAAAATGCTGTACAAGTACTTTTCTCTAAAATGTACTATTTTAAAAAAGAACTTTTACAAAAAAAATTATTAAAAAAATTAGAGCAAAACCTATTTGACGCCTTTTTTAAACTTTTTATAATATTTTTGTAAATTCTTGAAAAGTACCTTCTTAAAAGTACCTTTTAAAAAAGCGCCTTTTGAAAGAATACGTAATTTAAAAGTACTTTTTGTAAAAATATATGCTTAGTTCGTTTAATATTCTAATGACCACTGTTTATACCCCATTTATTGGCACGAAACAGACTCCTGGTTTTAAAAAGACTCTGGTTTTCATAAAAGAGGCCGTTTGTTAAAAAAAAAGTTTCGCTTTAGTTTTTCATCATGTCTTTCGTGAACCTCACATGAGCTTATAAAAGTCCTTAATAAATGATGTCGCAAAACTGTTTTTTTTCTAAAAATGTTTTTTCTAGAAGGAGCTGTTTTTTTCAAAAGAAGCAGATTTTCTTTTAAAGTACTTATAAAAAGTACTTTTTTGAAATGTATTTAAAAAAAAATCGTTATAATAAAAATTAGTTTTTGGGCTGGGAATTTCATTTTGATAAGAGCAAAAAACATGTGCAAGTACTTTTCTTTAAAATGTACTGTTTTAAAAGGAAGAACTTCTTACAAAAGAAAAGAAAAAAATTATTAAAACATTATAGGAAACCCCATTTGAACCTGTTTTACACTTGTTATAATATTTTTGTAAATCCTTGAAAAGTATCTTCGTAAAAGTACCTTTTAAAAAAGTAGCTTTTGGAAAAATATATAATTTAAAAGTACTTTTTGTAAAAATATTTGCTTAGTTCGGTTAATGTTCATTGTGACGAAATAATGAATGTATATTTTTTTTCTACAATGTACATTTTACACAAAAAATATTTAGCAAAATTTCTAAATTTTATACATAACCCGAATTTTTTAATAAAGTACTTTTTTTGTAAAAAATAAAAAAAAATTATTAACAAGCGTCCCTTATATATATGTATTTTTACAAAAGGAATTTTTTAAAGTCAATACTTTTACAAACTTTTTTGGTACCTTTTTTCTATGTATTTATTTTCTCGAAAGGAGTTAACTTTTTTTAAGAAGAAAACTCTTCACAAACTTTTTTTATATTAATAACATTTTGTAAAAGTACTTTTCAAAAGAAGTATAATATACTTCTTGTTTTATGAACACTTTTATCAAAAGTACCTGCTTCAGTTGTATGACGTTTACCAGTATATAAACGGATGATAGCCGTTTATATAGTTAAACTAAAAAAGGACAATTTTTTTTCGAAGAAAAGTTTTCTAAAAAAAGGACCCTTTAACAGTTGAATTTTTCATAAAGATGCAAAGCTGTTTTTTTATGAAAAAAAGATACATTTAAAAAAAAAATTATATAACGAAATTTTTTTTAAGATACATTTAAAAAAAAAGGACCTTTTATAAGTACTTTATAAAATTTAATTGTAGAAAATCAATTAATTTCTAAACTAAAACAGGTGCTTCTTATGATAAACAGGTATATTTTAGAAAAAATATATTTTTGATGAAATATTTTTTGTAAAATATAATTTTTTTTGTAAAGGTACCTTTTATAATTTCATTTAATAGGGACTTTTAAACTCATGTAAGGTTCACGAAAGATATAATGAACAAAGAAAATGAAATATTTGTTTTTATACAAAGATCCTTTTCTATAAAAACCGGAATCATTTCAATTCCAAAAGTCTGTTTTGTCCCCATGAACAGTGTATAAATAATAAACTCTATTTTATATAAAAATTTTTTATAAAAACTCTTGTGAACCTTGCAAGTCATTTTATAAAAGTTTTTAATAAAAAAGTTTTATAAAAGGTACTTTTTTAAGACCTTTTTTTAAAAGTACTTTAAAAAAAAACCTTATAAAAGATATTTCGTAACAATAATTAAAAATGTTTTATAGAAACTCCTGTGAACCTTGCAAGTCATTTTATAAAAAAATGTATCTAAAAGGTACTTTTTTAAAAGTACTTTTTAAAGGTACTTTTTAAAAAGTACTTTTTTAAAAAACACCTTGAAAAAAATATCTCGTAACACTATTAAAAAAAATTTAGTTAATTTATTTTTAACAGAAAAGTAGTTTTTTTACCATTTTTTTTGTATTTTTACAAAAAATTATTTTTAAAATAAATTTACAAAAAAAATTGACCTTTATATTTAAAAATAATATTATCTCAGCTAACTTTTTCCTAAAAAAAATTAAACTCTTTTGAAAAAGAATTTTTTAAAAATATTTTTTTGGCAATAATGTAGGCGCCGTTAAAAGCGTCTTTTATTAAGGTGCACACTCAGCATTTTCTTGATTAATTAAGGGATTTTATTTTTTGTTTGTGTTTGTGTGTGTGTGCATTTTTGCTACTCTGATGATTTGCCAATTTTTGCCACATTCAAACTTTGTCTCTTTGAATATGCAATTTTAGCAAAAAAAAAATCACTTTATGACACATGTCAAAATCATAATGTTAAATTAAGTACTTTTTTATATGAAGTTTTCTACAGGCCACACATGTTGATGGTGCGATTAATAATTTTTTTATTATTTTTTATTTTTGTTTATGGCGCTGATGACGACCAACATCAAAATATAAAAAAAACTCTACACTTGACTGCATTTATTTCATTAATTTATTAAAGTTTATTTCATATTTATAGCTGATAGTGCTGTCTCTTTCTCTCTCTCTCTCTCTCGATGATGATGATGATGATCAAAAGCGTTGTTAGTCGTTGATAGGATTTTGAATATAAAAATACATAAACAACAACTGTCAAAATGACAAGTTTTATTATTGTTAAATAAACTATTGAGTTTTTTTTCTGCTACTGTTTTTAATGGAAGGAAGGCTCCTAAATACAAATTTCTACACTCTTCCTAAAGCTTTGTCGGCCTCATGGATTTTACTTTATGTTTAATAAACCATAGTGTTATGACATAAGATTTTTTTTGCTTGTAGCTTCAGCTATTATGATGGCTATAGAACTTGAATAAGATTTTATTTTATGCATGACTGCCCAACAACAGGAAACTTAATTGTTGATAGTGTTAGATTAAAACATTTTTATATTTATAATTATAATAAATTTTAGTTAAGTTAGAATTTATTGAGACCTCCAACATTTAATGGCATTCAGCTGAACATAACATAAATCGAAAATTTATCGAAGTTATAAAAAATAAGTAGAAAAATCTTACAAAATTGACAGCAAAATCAAATGCTACGACTATTACAAATTTGTTATTCTATCAAGATAAATTGTGACAAATTTATATTGAAAGGCTTTGAATTAGCAAAAAACACAAAGTGTAACTTAACCAACAACAGTGTGGTTTATAATTATACTCTCATATACTTAAAATTTGTGATAAAAATAAAAAAAATAATTTTTTGTTTTAAGACACTGATTTTGACTTCGCTAAAAAACCGATTTCACAATTCCAGTTATTAGACTTTAGACCAGAAAAAGAAGTCCATATAACTTCAGCTAATTTCGTATTGAGGTAATAAGCTCGTATTATTATAATAAGCTCAGCCTTGCTTGCTTATTTATTCGTGCAATGTCAAAAATGCTTTTGCGAATATAAAAATTTTTTTTTCTCTTATTCATGTAAAGATTGGATACTATTGGGTGGACAAATTTGAGGTTAGGAAGTAAATCGTCTGTCAAATGATTAAATGTCAAAAATTTAAGCTGTCATTCTTTGACATTTATTTAGAAAAAAATTGGGAAATTTCAGTCGCGGAACATTATACTCTTGAGCAAAGAATTTTAATTGTGAAAATTTACTGTCAAAAAGGTGAAAATTTCACTATATCCCTTCATATAATTCGAGCAGCTTTTCCTCATAATAAAGCTCCTGCCGTGAGCGCTAAATTTAAGCCTTATGGTAGTATTGCTCAGAATAGACCAAAAACAAAATGCTCTTAGTGGCCGTTGTGCTACAAACATAGCCGCTGTATAGCAAATTATAAATAAAAATGATACCGGAACATCAACTCGTCGACGTTCGCAACAATTGGGCATCATTAGAGACACTTTACATAACATGCTGCATAAACATTTTCATCTTCTCGCTTATTTAGTTTAACTCCTTCGAGACTTAAAGCCACCCGGCCCGACCATTGTTAGCGTCAAACGTTTGTGAATTGGTTGCTTGAGAAACTGAACACAAATAACTCATTATTCAAATATTAGCCAGAAAGGATAAAATCTAAAGTTGTAATCATGTTAATTTTCTCAGTCTTTTCGCTGTAAACGGCGAGGGCTTTCGATGTGAAGACATTATTTTCAAGCCGTGTTCTAAATTGTACATAAAAAAAATCCACCAGACTTAATATTTTAGAACGGATGTAACAAAACTTTTCATCTACTGTTTTCCAATTAGCTTTGACCGGCTCTTATAACATTTCGCCGAGCTTTGCCATGATGAAAGAGATTGCACGTTTGCGAACTACCTGTTCACAATGTATTTTTTAACAAAGTCATATTTAGTGATGAGGCTCCGTTACATCTAATTTCTTTAAATTCTAATGATTTACTAGTTTTATTTAACATAACTTAAAGAATTTCTTTTTCGCTTCTTCAACTTTTGGGTCCCGTGAATTGATATACGAGATCGTACGATTTAATAACGCTAAATTATATTTATTCTTTTTTCTGTAGGGAACTGTAAAGTCGCTAGGTTATGCTGATAAGCTCTAAACGATTGAATATTTAGAGGACCATATTCAGCTCATTAACGCCGACATACCTCCACAAACGTTGATAAAAGTCACCGAAAATTGAAACTCCAGTTTAGACTGTATCCGAGCCATATTGCCAGAAATCATATTTAAATTATAAAACCAGATGATTTTCTTTATAATTTATTTCTTCATATATTTTTGGAAAGTATAAAAATATCATTTAATAGGTATAAAAATATTAAAAAAGTAAAGGGTGTTCTTTATAGAGGTTTAGAAATTTGGAATGAAATTTTTTTAAATTGACATGAAATTAATTTTAATCAATTTTAATATCATTTAGTAAGTATAAAAAAATTTTTAAAAAGTAAAGGGTGTTCTTTATACAGGTATAGAAATTTGAAATAATTTTTTTTAAATTTACATAAATTTTATTATAATAAATTTATTATAATAAATTTCAATATCATTTAGTAGGTATAAAAATATTTAGAAAGCAAAGGGTGTTCTTTATAGAGGTTTAGAATTTTGAAATGTAATTTTTTTTAACCGACATGAAATTTATTATAATAAATTTTAAAATAATTTAGTAAGTATTAAAATATTTTAAAAGTAAAGGGTATTCCTTATAGGGGTTTCAACATTTAAAATATAATTTTTTTTAAATTGATATGAAATTTATTATAATAAATTTCAATATCGTTTAGTGAGTATAAAAATATTTAGAAAGTAAAGAGTGTTCTTTATAGAGGTTTAGAAATTTTAAATGTAAATTTTTAAATAGACATATAATAAATTTATTAAAATAAATTTCATATCAATTTAAATAATTACATTTCTAGTTATTATACCTCTTTAAAGAACACCCTTTACTTTCTAAATATTTTCATACTTGATAAATAATAAACTACAACCTAACAGTGGCTTAACAGTGTAAAAATTTTGACAATTCTTGTTGAATAACTTTTAAAAAAGCAGAATACTTCTTGCGGCTGAAATACAAAATTTTAAAATGTCGTGGAGTTAGCCCAAAGTTCAACTCCCATAATTTCGGAATTAATTGTCTCTGCGGTGCCCAATGTAAGTTCGTAAAAAGATTGGAACGATTATGCCCCTTCAAAGTATAAATAATTTTAAAGTTATTTAACTAGTGTTGGAAAACTTTTGTTGTATACTACTTAATGCAAGACATCTACTTTCCTGGCCGAGAAATCACAAGACAATTTATCTGTTTTCGATAGTCTGGTGCATAATAATGAAATAAACAACAAATCAATGCAAAAAAAAATGTATAAAAAATAAACGTTTACAGCCTGCGATAAAAATAATAAAAATAGAAAAAGAAGGACTGACAGAAAACGACAGAAAGAGAGAGAGAACGAGGAGAGGGACACAGAGAAAATGTGAGCGATTGAGTGCAAGTGCGTGTATGGAAATAAATGTATATCAACAATTACAGGCGTCAAGTTGACGCTTGACAAAAGCTTGTCATGGTAAACGCTTTAAACGGCAACAAGCTGGCTGACTCGCTGGCTGACTGAATGGTTGGCAGCTGCAGCCATAGTTAAATCTGACAGTCAGTTACTTTGAAATTAAAATTCAATTTTTGTTTTTATCAGGCCTTTTTTTCCTTCTTATGTTGCTGCAATAAAAATTGTTGCATGTTGTATTGTTATGTGTTCATCATCGAGAATGAAAATTGCATAAATTTGAGTAAGAAAACAAAAAAAACTTTTGTGACAGAGTTGTTTGTTGCATGCCAACATGCAACAAAATTTTTATTTTTCCTTTTTATTTTTTGTTGTTGTAACATCTAAAGAATTTTAAATAGTTGATTGCTTAAGTTGTTATATTTTTGGGAATAAATAATTTGTATATATGAAGTTGAGTTTATAATTATGAGATAATTATGCTGGGTGATGAACTCATAGGTAACAGGAAAATTAAAATAAAAGGTAGACTTTGAGCTGTTTAATTTGGCATGCTTAAACGACCTTTTAAAAATGGAATGTTTTAACTGAGATCCACTAATGTGTGAAAAATCCTAATGAAAATTTCTTTTCGAGTGAATTTTTATTTAACCCATTAAAAGTCACTGTACTCAAATGAGTACATCTGAACTTTTACAAGTTGTTAAGCAAACATAGAGAATTTATTTTATGTGCAAAACGATCAGTCTGATTTGAGTCATACAAGCAAGGTGTTGGTTTACTATTTTGTTAGTACAGGGTGTCCGCCGGGAAGGTTTATTACTTTGTTTGTTTGTAATTTTTGATTAAATGATAGAGACTGGATCTTATTATTGATAAATGTTTTATTTAATGTTGGCAATAATGTATGCAAAACAATATCACACAAATGTCCCGATCTGTTAGGCTTACAAATGCGAGTCCTTTTGAGCACATTTTTCCTTGCATTCTCACACATTTCACGCGGTATTTCATTAATTTTATCTAAGCAGTTCTCTGAAGTTTCTGACAGATTAAACTGTGTATATAATGAAATCAGGCATCTGAATCAAGTTCAAATATTTTAAAAACTCTATTACCTCCGCAAAAAAACGGGCACCAGTTTCAGTTCGATATCTGCGAATTAGAAAGTCTTGGAGTTTTAATTTTGGAGTTTTGATTTTATGCACTGGTGATTGGATGAAGACTTTGTTATGAAACTAATGGCCAAAGCTTTCTCCAATTATAGATTTCGTGATATGAAGCGAAACCTTTATTTCGTAGACAAAAATATTGCAGCGATGTCTAAGGCCAAAATGTTCCAAATTAGACTTTTGCCAGATTTACTCTTAAAAAACATTTTTTCCAGTAGGGAATACTTCATTAGAATATTTCCATGGACGGGTCTAAAAAAATATTCTGTTCATGGTAAAAAATGGTGGAGGGTGCTATTACATACACTGGCTAATGCTATTGCGTGGCGGGTACGAAATGAAAGCCCCATTGATCAACTAATGTTCTGCTGGCATGTTCCACTTTACTATCTACGACAAGGTGTACCAAGGATATGTCAAGATATCCCCCCGGGGGCATATTTATCAGTCTTTATAGAATACTTGACCTGTGCTTCTGGGGGTGTAAGGGAGCCCAGTACCCTGAAGGCAAGCAGGGAGTCAACTGAAAGCTCCACGTTATTTTAATGGGAATCAGTAAGCCCCAGAATTTCCGCTTATTGTCTCTTTCGACTTTTAGCTATTTCACCGACTGATTATTGAGGTTGGCCCTTCGGGAGTATCGTGGTGGTTGTGATTTTGTGGCCCCAAGCATGAATTGACTATGGTGGGCAGGATCATGTCATCTTTAATCACACCAGATCCAGTGAGCATGCTAGTCATGTGTTCTGGACAGAAGTTGGATAGTCTCCAGCTCTTTAGCCAGGAGTAGTGGTTTGCAACGCTGCTGTGAAACTGCTGAAATTGCAACTAGGAAAGACCTGTTGCTAGAATTAGTCTTCGGATTCCTAGGGGGTGAATGATGTTGCTTTTCATTCACAGTGGTTTGACCACCATCTCATTAAGGCCTACGACCAGGTGCAGATGTAAATCTTATCACGAAATTTCAACAGTCTGCCGGCCCCCTGGGGGCACATTGATATGTTTTGACGTAATCTCACCCTAATTATATGTGTCAACGGGGGTAAAAGGAAGCCTCCCGTAAGGCTAGCAGGAGCCAACTGAATAATTTCACTATATTTCCACGGGAATCAGTAAAGCCCCTGAGTTTAACTATTTGTCTTTTCAACCTTCTAGCTGTTCTCTGACTCATTATTGAGGGTAGCCCTTCGGGAAAATCGTGGTAGTTGTGTGTTTCGAGGTCCTCATTTGACTTGTATGGGTCGAATCATTCACATTCATTTTGAAGTTGCAACTAGGACTGACTGGAGGGTATACGTATCTGAAGGCCTTCTAGGGCGAGGATAATGCTACATTTCATCCATAGTGGTATGATTCACTGTCTGGTTATGGCTTACACGGCTAGGTACAAACGTAAATCTTAGTCTGCTTGAATGGTAACAGCCTTATCTCTAGATAAAGCTGAACACTATCCTACTTAAACACAAAATCTCCTACAATGTATCGTTTACCATTCATGAGTGCATTGGTGGTGTAAGAAGTGCTTAGAAACACTGCGTTGAAAAGCAACGCTTGGCACCTTTTCAGCCACAAGAGGTTAATTAGTGTACTCATTTGGTACACCCCTGGATTGAACATATTTTTTTATTATTTTATATTTTTCCTTTAATTATTTCAATCAATAAATAAACATAAATTTAAAAAATTATGGCGAGTTTTCATTTGACTTCTAATTGGTTAAAGACTCTAATATCGGGTTTTTCAGGAATTCGGCCAAGAGTTTTGACATTTAGTTTATTGATGATTCGTAGTAGATACATTAGCAATTGTTACAGTGAATTCAATTTCGCATGAAAATCGCTTTAAAAAAATTTGAAATCCCATATAAAAATGGTGATGCTGTTAAAGTTACACTTTGTAAGTTTCGTGAGATTTTTGGACCACATAATCGTTCTTCTGCAACCGTTATTGGTCGTCAAACTTGAGTCAACGAGCTCAATACAAAATGTGCGAACACAAACGCGTGTTCGACCGGATCTTTCAACTAAAAATTTCGCAGTCGTGAGTCACAGTGTTGAAGGAGCTCCAAATTTGTAAGTTCCTCGACGTTTTCAACAATTGGGATTATCCTAAAGCATCACATGGGGAATTTTGAGTAAGGATTTGACTTTATAGCATTATAAGGCTCAACTGGTGTAGGAATTGAAGCCAACCAACCATTCACGTTGCCGTAGAGTCGCTAAATTTATTCAGGAACAACCGTTTGGATTTTCTGAAAAATAATTTTTTTTAGACGAAGCCCATTTTCACTTGTCAGGGTGTTTGGGTTTCTGAAAATCCTAAAGCGATTATTGAAAAGTCTTTGCACACTCAGCGTATCACTGTATGATGCACTATGTGGGCTGGAGGCGTTTTTTTTTGTTACGTGAGACTTTCAATGCGGTAACGTTTAATGGATCATACTATAGAGAGATGATAGTAACTCAATTTTGGGCCTATTATTGACGACGTTGATATTACCGATATGTGGTTTCAAGAAGATGGTGCCACATGTCACACCATCCAATGAAGCGATCAATTAATTCCAAACTAAATTTTCCTACAATCACCAGGGGCCAGCCAGAACGTGTGATTTAACGCCGCTGGATTATTTTTATGGAGTCATGTTAAGGACAGAGTCTTTGGGGAGCCAATTGAATCGATTTCAAACCAAAAACTCAAAATCTGTGATGTGATTAATGAAATAGGACCGCCATTTTGCCTTTGATGAAAGAATTGAGATCTGCCAGCGTGGCTGTGGTAGATATTTGCAAGATATCTCTCTTTCTCTTCGCAATGCACCAAAAATTTATGTTGTTCTACAAAACAAACTTCTTGTTGAAAAACCCCTTATCATCCCACAGAAAGGCCCACTAAGACAAGGAGTTAAAATAACATTTCCTAGCAAAAGCTATGATATATGACTTAATAAAAATCACGTTTAAAACGTAGCTGTTCTACAGCAAACCCCTCTCCAGCTCTCCTGCTCTAAGGCATTCTTGATAACAGTTTTGACAATTGTAAATTTTAAGTGTCATTTGTTCAAATTTTTCCATATTATTTTCATATTTTCAAACACTAACGATAAATAATCTTAAGGCATTAGCAAAACCCACACAATATTCTAATAACCCAACTTCAAACAAATTCCTTTCAAATCATTAAACAAGGATTATGAAGATTTGCAAACGAGATTTGCTGCTGGGGAGGATGAGAGTGTAGTGGAGCAAAAGCAGTTTGTTTTCAACTTATTGAACGCTGCATATTTAACTGTCAACTTAAAAGAAATTATTCTTAAAAACTGAGAAAAAGATAGGAAAAACCTGGTTTGATAAAAATTATGATTTGGTCACGTTTCTGCCTAAGACTGGCTGACAAAATAAAATGAAATAAAAAAATAAATCGAATAAAAGAAATTTATATATTTATTATGCGTTGAGCTGGTAGCAACAATAACAAAAAAACAATACTGTCAGACTTGCTGTAAATTTATGCAGCACTTGTTAAATATTGGGAAATACTTCTTCGGTGGTGGTTGTTTTAAGGCTGCAAGACCTAAACCGCAAGTAACTGAACAACTGAACCCCGCCGTAACGTAACCTTTCAAAAGGAAGTCTTAATATTTTGATTTGTTAAACGAAAAGAAAAAGGCACGCGCTTTTTAAAAGGCCGTAAATCACAAATAATTTAGATGTTCTTTTCAAAGTTTTACTTACAACAAAAGCCAAAAACAAAATATAAAAATTTCTGATACAAAAACAAAAAACAACAAAAAAAAGAAGAAAATTTAAATTGTTTTGGGAAACGGAAGCAATTATTTGACAATTGTTTTCAAGTTGTTAAAGGTTTTTTTATTTAAATTCATGTGCTGCATTTGACAGCTCTGTTGACATGTTTTTGGGTGTTAAATTTAAATTTTATATTTTTTATAAAAACCCTTTTCAACTGTTTAGTACTAAATGAAATTGTATGCAAATTCTAGGAATTTTATTTAAGAACTTAATGCTCAACAACTTGTAATTATAACACATTATTTGAGCAGGAAATATTAATTGGTTTTGAGTAGAGAGGAGTATTTGTTATATATATTTTTGCTTAGATTATCACAAAATTTTCCAAGAATAACTGCATTATTATCGCTTACAGTTTTCTAGTATTAAAGAAATTCATCAAATTATGTTGCATACAAATATTACAATTTTAAGAAGCACAGAGGCTCAAGAGTAGTGAGAACAATTGCCGAATATGGCTTTACGTTCAGTAGATTTTTTATTATGTTTTTCTGAAGAAAAACTGAAAAGTTTAAATGAAGATATATAAAATGAATTTACTTTTTATGGAAAACTTGACTTATGATATTTTTCTATAGAAAAATTATGACAAATAATATTTTTCTTTCGAAAAATTATGACTAATGATATTTTTCTATAGCAAAATTATGACTAATGAAAATTTTCTATAGAAAAATTATGACTAATGATATTTTTCTATAGAAAAATTATGGCTAATAATATTTTTCTCTAGAAAAATTATGACTAATAATATTTTTCTATGAAAAAATTTTGAGTAATGATATTTTTCTATTGAAAAATTATGACTAACAATATTTTTCTATGGAAAAATTATGAGTAATGATATTTTTCTATTGAAAAATTTTGAGTAATAATATTTTTCTTTTGAAAAATTATTGCTAATAATATTTTTCTCTAGAAAACTTATGACTAATGTAATTTTTCTATAGACAAATTATGGCCAATAATATTTTTCTATAGAAAAATTATGGCTAATAATATTTGTCTATAGAAAAATTATGGCTAATAATATTTTTCTATAAAAAAATTATAACTAATAATATTTTTCTATGGAAAAATTATGAGTAATGATATTTTTCTATTGAAAAATTTTGAGTAATAATATTTTTCTATAGAAAAATTATGGCTAATAATATTTTTCTATGAAAAAATTTTGAGTAATGATATTTTTCTATTGAAAAATTATGACTAACAATATTTTTCTATGGAAAAATTATGAGTAATGATATTTTTCTATTGAAAAATTTTGAGTAATAATATTTTTCTTTTGAAAAATTATTGCTAATAATATTTTTCTCTAGAAAACTTATGACTAATGTAATTTTTCTATAGAAAAATTATGGCTAATAATATTTTCCTATGGAAAAATTATGAGTAATGATATTTTTTTATAGAAAAATTATGGCTAATAAAATTTTTTTATAGAAAAATTATGGCTAATAATATTTTTCTATAGAAAAATTATGACTAATGATATTTTTTTATAGAAAGATAGGACTGATGATATTTTTCTATAGAAAAATAAGGACTGTTAATATTTGTCTATAGCAAAATAAGGACTGATAATATTTTTTTATAGAAAAATAGGACTGATGATATTTTTCTATAGAAAAATAAGGACTGATGATATTTGTCTATAGAAAAATAAGGACTGATGATATTTGTCTATAGAAAAATAAGCACTGATGATATTTTCTATAGAAAAATAAGTTCTGATGGTATTTTTCTATAGAAAAACTAGAACTGATGATATTTTTCTATAGAAAAATAAGTACTGATGATATTTGTCTATAGAAAAATAAGCACTGATGATATTTTTCTATACAAAAACTAGAACTGATGATATTTTTCTAGAGAAAGTTAAGGACTGATGATATTTTTCTATAGAAAAATAGGGACTGATAAATTTTTTCTATAAAAAATTTATGACTATTGTAATTTTCTACAGAAAAATTATGACAAATGAAATTTTTTTATAGAAAAATTATGATTAGTGATAGTTTTCTGTAGAAAACTTATAAGTAATGATTTTTTTCTATAGAAAAATTATGTCTAATGATATTTTTCTATTAGAAATTATGACTAATGATATTTTTCCATAGAAAAATTTATGACTAATAATATATTCCAGCAGAAAAATTATGCATTGACATATTTCGATAGGAAAATTATGATTGATGATGTTTTGCTACAAGACAATTATGACATGATATTTTTCTATAGAAAAATTATAACTGATTATGACTTATTATATTTTTCTATAGAAAAAATATGACTGAAAATATTTTTCTATAGAAAGGATATGACAGATTATATTTTTCTATAGAAAAATATGACTGATTATATTTTTCTATAGAAATTATTTTATAATAAAATTATGCATGAATTTTTTTTAACGAAAATTTATTATAGAAAAGTTATGACTTGAAATTTTTTTACAGAAATATTATTACAAGAAATTTTTTATAGAAAAGTTTGGCGTGAAATTTTTTTATAAAAGAGTTATGATATAAATTTTTTTATAGAAAAATTATGACATGAAATTTTTTTATAGAAAAATTACAACATAAAATTATTTCAGAGAAACGTCATGCATGAAATTTCTTATAGAAATATTATGACATGAATTTTTTTTATAGAAAAATTATGCATGAATTTTTTTTATATAAATATTGTGACATGAAATTTTTTTAGAGAAAAATTAAGACATGAAATTTTTTTATTGAAAAAATATGACATGAAATTTTTTTAGAGAAATATTGTGACATGAAATTTTTTTAGAGAAAAATTATGACATGAAACTTTTTTATTGAAAAATTATGACATGAAATTTTTTTTTAGAGAAAAATTATGCCATGAAACTTTTTTATTGAAAAATTATGACATGAAATTTTTTTTAGAGAAAAATTATGCCATGAAATTTTTTGATAGGAAAATTATGACCTGAAATTTTTTAAAAGAAATATTATCACATGAAATTTTTTTTATAGAAAAATTATGACATGAAATTTTTTTATAGAAAAATTATGCCATGAAATTTTTTTAGAGTAAAATTATGACATGAGATTTTTTGACAGAAAAATTATGACACAAAAATTTTTTTATAGAAAAATTATATTATTTAATTATTTTTTTATAGTGAAGTTATGATCTGAAAATTTTTAATAGACATGAAATTTTTTCAAAGAAAAATAAAATGCAAAATATTTTAAAAATTAACACATGACGTTTTTAATTAGTGATTGATGGAGATTTTTTCAAAGAAAATGATTATTCTTTTGTATAAAGATTTTCGCTGAGGAAAACTTTGTATATAAAAAAATGATTGATCTTTATCTACTTTCACGATCTTAATCTACTGCATATTTATTTTGCTTAATTGAAGAGAAGAATAATGTTTTCTTAGTGATAAAAAATGTCAATAAGTAATAATTCTCAATAAGTTAAGATATTTCTTACAAGAAAGTTATTCTCTTCACTGCTTTTCTGATTGTCTTATTTAGCTTGCAGTCTTGTTATGAGCTAAATTATAAGGGAATGAATAAATTAATTAAGTGTCTGCTTAAATAGTTTACAACAAGAGAATATAGAATTTTGCAGAATATAAAATACAGAATATTGAGACTGTGTAGCCAACTAAGTAACACTTTTTAACTTATAACATCGTAAAACGTTAATGGTTTATTTGAAAATTATATTATGCTTTTAAACAGCAACAGACTTCTGTGATAAACTAAAGAAAAGAAATAGAAAAATCTGAAATTACTTTATGCTTAAAATCCATATCCTGTATAATTATCTCCTTTTGGTGCATAATTCGCGTTAAACCAAAGGGACTTAATGGCTTAACGTTTATGTATACTTAACCTGGTCATTCCAATTTATTGTTTAGTTTTAACAATGTAATACTAATTTTTAATTACAATTTCTAAGTTTTCAAGTTTATGCGCTTCAAAGATGACATGGTGTCTTTGCCATAAAAAAATTTTATTTTCCCATTTTTATACTGATTTTCATTTTTGTTGGTTTATTTGGAAAACTAGAAATTTAATCCCTTTTTAGTACGCAGTACTTCAAATAATGTGCTTCATACATTGTCAAAGCTTTAAAAGGCATAAAATTAAAAGTGCCTGTCTGTCTGTCTTCTCTTAACTTCTCTTACTAATAAATTCATAGAAACTAGTAACTATTCTAGCGAGCCAAAATAAAAGGGTTTGAAATAAAAACACAAGCAAGCAACCAAAGATGGAAAAAGAAATAACCAACCATATCTATGACAAACAGTAGTAAGTAATTGGCTAAAGCCATTAACACAAAGATGCTTACAAATTCACTCTAACACTCTTAAGCATCAAGGTAAAGAGAGAGGGTTACAATAATGGTTTTTCTGCTTGAGTGGGTATCTAAAGATTAATTAAAGACACGCGCTATTGTTTTAAACCAGTTACGATGATAAAGAAAATATAAAACGAAGATTTTTAAGATATTTTAAGATAGACATTTCAAGTTATTAAAAAATGACATTAAGAAATGACACATTAAGCCATAAAACTCCTGCGCTCTTAAGGAAATTTTGTGGCAAATAAACCCATAATTTGTTTTAAGTTTTCCTTATTGATATACCAAGAACTCTTTTAAAGATAACAAATTTATTTTGAATGGCATTTAGGGCAGATAGTTTCATGGTGTTTGTTCAAAAATGGAGCCTACAATAAAGTAACCGATAAACAACTCAAAATAATCATGAAGGCAAAAGTTTAATGTAATAAAACTGAAACTAAATGTACTGAAATTAAAGGAGAACAAATTAAGAAGCAGCCATTTTAAAAATTCTACCAAAGTAACCGGTACCCAAAACAACATTTTTTCAAAGGCAAACATTATTTCTTAATATAATAAAAATTACGTTAAAAAAAAATATTAAAATAGACGCTATAGTTTTTATTTTAAATTATGATTTATAATGCATCACAAAAAAGTAACCGGTCCTTAAAATAACTTAATAATTAAATTGAGTGTATAAATGCCAACAGTTATATAAAAGTAACTGATTTCAACTTCCTTATATCTAGCTCTTCACCTTAATAATTATAATAATTAGTGAATAACTTGCCGTTCTGTTCGTCAACAAGAAATCGGCACTGCTATTCTCTTTATTTAGTTATAGCAATATCAAGGTAACCGATTACTTAATTTATTAAAGATTATTTTTGTAATTTCAAGATATTTAATTTAAATAACAGAGAAGTGAAACTTTCAAATGAATACAGATATTTTTAATCGAATAATCGATATTCATAAATTACATCCATTTTTTGCTACTGGTCTCACTTGGCCAACAGCTGTTTCATTGACTTTTTTTGCCAGATATTTAGTATATTTAACAAGAAAACGGTCTATTGAATATGCGGATATTTAATTTGAAAATTTTTTATTCAATAATCATCAATCATAATTTTTCCCTAAAAAAAATGTCATTAGCATGTAAAAAAATTTCATCAATCGCAATTTTTCTGTAACAAAATATCATCAGTCATAATTTCATCTCTCATAATTTTTCTATAGAAAAATTGCATCTCTCATAATTTTCCTGTAGGAAAATTTCATCTCTCATAGTTTATCTTTAGAAAAGTTTCATCTCTCATAATTTTTATACAGAAAAATTTCATCTCTCATAATTTCTATATAGAAAAATTTCATCTATCATAATTTTTGTATAGAAAAATTTCATCTCTCATTATTTTGCTGTCAAAAAAAATCATCTTTCATATTTTTTCTGTAAGTGTTATCAGTCAAAATTTTTCTTTAAAAAAATTGCATTACTCCCAATTCTTCTATAAAAACAACGGCATAATTTTTATATAAAAATTTTACATCTCAATATTTTTCTGTAGAAATATTTTGCCAATTATGTTCTGTAGAAAAATATTATCAATAATTGCCTTTTTGTAGAAAAGTTTTATCAGTCATAATTTTTCTGTAAAACAATTTCATCAATCAAAATTTTTTTTATAGAAAAATTGCATCAATCATATTTTTCGTATAGAAAAATTTAATCAATCATCGCTCTCAATTTTTCTATAAACAAAAACATGAGTTACTGTTTATATTAAAAATTTTATATCATAATTTTTCTGTAGAAAAACTTCATCAGCCATAATTTTTCTGTAGAAAAATTACGCGTCATAATTTTCCGAAGAAATATTTTATCAATTTTATGCCGTAAAAAAATTTCATCGGTCATAATCATTCTGTAGAAAAATTTCATCAGTCATAATTTTTCTAAAATACAATTGCATCGCTCTCAAATTTTCTATAAACAAAAACATGTGTTAAATTTTATGTTAAAAATTTTATGTCAAAATTTTTCTGTAGAAATATTTTATTAATCATATTCTGTAGAAAAACTTTTTCAATCGTAATTTTCCTGTAGAAAAATTTCATCAGCGATAATTTTTCTGTAGAAAAACTTCATCAGCAATAATTTTTCTGTAGAAAAATTTCACATCAAACCTTCCGTAAAAATATTTTATCAATTTTATGCTGTAAAAAAATTCCCTCAGTAATAATCTTTCTGTAGAAAAATTTCATCGGTCATAATTTTTCAAAAGAAAAATTTCGTCAGTCCTAACTTTTCTATAGAAAAATTTCATCAGTCATACTTTTCAAGTTAAAAAAAATTTATCAGTCATAATTTTTCTGTAGATAAATTTCATCAGAAATAATTTTTCTGCTAAAATTTCATCAGTCAAAATTTTTCTGTGGAAAAATTTCATCAGTCATATTTTTCTGTAGAAAAATTTCATCAGTCATAATTTATGTATAGAATATTTTTATAAAAATTTATTCGGTAGAGAATTCAGGATTTTACATCTTTTACTTAATCCATTTAACAAAAATATGCTTTAAAATAAGACATGTGAAATACTACCAAATAGGATGGTTTTCTGTACACCAGCATTTGGTTACAATTTACTTTATTTTTCTTTAATAATAGTAAATAAGAAGAAGAATATTAATAAAAATGGATTTTGATATAAAATTATTAAAATTTAGAAAAGTGAAAAAAATGTTATATTAAAATGTCGAACTCATGCCTATCTAAAAAGATTTTTAGAAATTTTTTAAAATCTAAAAATTAAGAATTAGTTTTAACTTATTAGTGATTTATATATATTTTTTAAAAGTTTACAACAATTTCCTGAAAATATTGCGAATTTGTTTTTATTTAAAAGGCAAACGTAATGTATTTTTTAAAAGGTCATAAATTAAGGTCTTATCTTAACGGCCACTTTGTTTGCCTTTAAGCCAACAACAACAACAACAACCAACAAACAAACAAACCATTATGTTACATTTTTGATAATAATGCTCCCAACACAAATTTTGTAATTTTAAAGGCTTATTGTTTTACAACAAAAATTATACAATAGCAAATTCCCAGCAGTTCTGATGGCTATTATTTAAGTTTTGATTTTAATATATAAGTTTTAAGGGATTTTGTAGGCTAAGTGGGGTAATTTTATATAAATGTTTTGTAAATTTCCCTAAAACACTCTATTAGAATTAAAAGAAAGACAGTTGTATACTTTAGCCATTCCCGGGTGTTGTATGACAGAAAGAATAACTTACCTCTTTTATTACAAAGAAGTTATAGGGATAACAGAAATGTTTTCAAAACCTAGACATGCTTTGTAATTAAAACAAAAATTATACTTTAAATTAGCACTATCAGAACTATGAGGTCAATACTTTTAAGGGCTTTAATGTGTGCGCATAAAATTTTATTTTGTTTTTGTGTATCGAAAAATTAAAATTAGTTTGTTATCATAATAAGAGACTTTATCCTTTATTTGCTTACTAGTGTCGGTTAAGTTAGATAAACAGGAATAAATTAAATTTGCTTTAAATAGCTGATGATGCCAAAACAATGAAATCAAAAAGTCACATTTGATAGGTGTGAGTAAAACAATAGAAGGAAATTTTAAAGTTATAAAGGTAGAGGTAGTATAACGTAAACAGCTATCAACGGTGTTGTTTGTATTATATTGGTTTTAAAGTCGGTTTAAATTTTTTTGGTTTTCATTTAAATCTATGGAAATTGCGGGCTGTTGCATATATATAGACGGTATCAGTTTCATAAGGCAAGTTAAAACTGTGGCGAATATCTAAATTATTGCGATATTTATCTAAACGAATATATTGCTTAATTTGAAACGATTTTGTATACTTTAGAAAATTGCATAGCTGCTTTATAATATCCCTTTTATTCTAAGAGTTCGCTTAGCAGTCTTAGATCGGATATTGAATGATTCAAACGAAGCAATCTTCCTTGATGTTGTACATTAAAATAAACGGTGGATTGTGTCTTAGTTAAGAAAGAACACAGCTGAATAGGTTGTTACTTTCACTGCCAAGTGAAGAGTATAACTACGAAATAAAAGGAAAACCTATCAAACACATGACGACAGAGAGGTTTGAATTTTTTTTATTTTTGGAAAAAATTCGGTAACTCGTGAACAAATTAACCATTCAATAGCATTTAATTTTATTGATATTCATGGCTCTGATGGGATTTGAACTCATGAGCGATGATATTTTATTTTACTAGGAACTGGCTTCTTCACTACTGCAACATATTCTGCTACTCGTCCACAGTGGTTTGAAAAAGTTTTTGTTTTTTTGGAAAGAATTCGGGTAGCTCGTGAACCACTCTATCACTCAATTGCATATAATTTTATAAATATTCATGGCTGTGATGGGATTTGAACTCATGACCGGTGATTTTTTGTTTTACTAGAAACTGTCTGCTACTCGTTACAGTGATTTGAAAAGACTTCTTTTTTGGAAATAATTTGGTAGCCCATGAACCACTTAAGATATCTTAATGAAATTTCATGGAGGCCAAGCAGAGATATCTCTGAGTAAAGTTACGGACTATCGGCCCCCTAAGATAAAGGAGGGCTTTTGGGTATGCCTCCTGAATTAGGTACCTGTAGCATACAATTTTTTGCAAGTGTTATTAAAAGTTTATTTATTACTAAAATTTTAAGGGGGCCGATCTTCCGATCTCTGCTTGACCTCTGTAAAATTTCATTAAGATATCTTCAGTGATTCGTGAGCTACAGAATTACTTCTACAAAAAAAAAAACATTTTTAAATCACTGTGGAGGAGTGGCAGCATATGTTGCAGTAGTGAAAAAGTAAGTTTCTTGTAAAGCAAAAAATTAGTGCTCATGAGTTCATATCCCATCAGAGCCATGAATATTAATAAAATTAAATGCAATTGCCTAGCCATGAGAGATAAGTTTTCCAAAAAGTGAATAAATGTTAAATATCAGCTCAAAATTATCTCTCGGAGGCTGCTAATTAAAAAAAGAGAAACATTTTTGAACATCTACGCCAGTGGGATATTGAGGGTTCTTTAAATTAAAAAATAGAAATGAGAGGAACAGGAGCAAAATGGAGAAAGTACAAGGAATTAGAAAAAATAAAAAAAAAATTAGTTGTTGTATAGCCACCGTAGATAATGGATGCAGGCATGTTTTGTATATCTAACGAACAGATAGACCGGATAAGGCGCCTTTCAAGAAAATAAAAAAATCATGGTCTAAAGCTAAAGTTTGATGGGGGAACTAACAAAAGGGAGCAATATTGTGTGAGGTTATTTCAAAATTCACCTCCCCTACCCTCCGGGGAGATATTTATAACTCTTTATGGATCACATAACCATCTAGACTTATGTCGTGCGGCGGTAAAAGGTAGCACAGTCCCCTTCAAGGCTAGTAGGAGTCAACTGGACAATCCACTATATTACCACGGGAATCAGTAAGGCCCCAGAGTTCCGCTATTTGTCTCTATAGGCATTTAGCTATTCTCTGTGTGTTTCAAGACCCTCCTTGGAGTTTGTGGGTTGGATCATCACAATGAACGCAATGAATGGTCCAGGTCCAGTGAGCATGAATGCTGTCGTGTTCTTAATTATATAAAGCTTCATTCGTTCTGGACCAGGAGTTGGATAGTTTCCTTCAGCAAGTAGTGAAGACTGCGGCCTGCTCCGGGCTTTTGAATTTTCAACTTGGAGTGACCGGAGGATATACGTATCTGAGAAACTTCTAGGGCGAAGATGACGCTACATTTCATCCACAGTGGTAATGATCCACCACCTGATTTTGGCTTTCACGGCTAGGTGCAGATGTAAATCTTATCACGCATTTCAAAATAGCTTGGCTGATAAAAGAGAAGAGTAAATCGTGAGTATAAGTTCCCAAAAGAGCTAGAATAGGCTATCTGCGATACGGCGATTTGCGGAATATCAATGCCATCATCAAGCGTATATCCTGCTTTTGTAATTAATGTACAAGCCAGTTCTATAATACCATAATTATAAAAAGTTTAAAAAGTCTTAATTATTATAACCCGGTATTTTGAAAAAGTTAATAAGGATGTGCATGACGTGCGTTGCAAACTCAAAAAAGTTTTATAAAAACTAAACTGACAAACATCGTTAAAATTAAAAAGCCGAATAAAACTGAAATAAATTATTTAAATTTTATTTTTTATTTTATTTTTATTTTTAAAGTTTTAAAGGGATGAAGAAAATCCTCTTAAACTTAGTTGAAATATATTTCCCACTTTCACATCATTCAATAATCTGTTTTCATTTACATTTCCCTTTTATACTCGCATAACATTTGACTTTAACACATTAATAACATTGTAATATTCAGATCCCTAATTATTTATTACAACGATCTGTATCAAGTAACACATATGACATTTTAACATAATTATTGCTGAAACAAGTAAACGCCTGCTAGCATAAGACAACAAATATTTTCGATTGATATTCTAACCTCAAATTAGAAAAATTAATGCAGAGAAAAACTATGTTTTACAATTCACAAAATAAACTCACCCTGTTACAGACAGATGGTTGAAATAGTGAACTAAAAAAAAATCTTCAATAGATTTTTCCTGCTCCGCTGAAAACATCTGCCTGAACATGGCGATTTTTACATGGAAACAAAAGTTTAATAGACTTTTTTTTATTAAATTTAATATTACGAAAAATAAGCAGGCGTAACTAAATTAAAGCACATAACACATAACACTCTATTACTAATAACGTAGTCAGGGATTTATTTGATATTTTGACAGATTGTCAATGACAGTAGAATTTGATAAATTAAAAAGAAAAAGTTCAAGTTGAGATCAAATTACTACGGGTGGTGTTTTTATGGGAAGTGGAAGAGTGAAGTATTTGAATGCCACTTTTTAAGCAAAAAAGCAATTTCAATGTCATTGAGACAAACAAATGTCAACAGCAACAACAAAAGACACGACAAGCGAGAGATTAACAAATACTATTAACAAAATTATTGTTACGTCAAGTTAACTCTTACCAAATTTTGCAGAAAATTTATAAAACCTTTTTTAATATTTCCAATTTAATATAAAAAAGATGGCAGTCTTTTAGGAATTAAAAAAGTAACTGATACTGCTAAAGAATAACAGCACCTTATTATCAATTTTCATAGATTTTTAAAAAAATTTGTAAGGCCTTGGAAAGAAAAGAATACTAAATAAAAAGTAACCGGTACTAATTAATACATACCAATAAGCTTTAAGACCTTAAAAACCTTAAAAACTTTATAAAATGATTCATAAAGCTTTCCCAGACATTTTAATAGGTTTAAAAAGATCGTAATTTTATTTTATAAAAGTAACCATGATTAAAGAAAAACCGGTTATACAATGATTTATAGATAAGAAAAAATAACAAAATCTTTACAAACTTTGAAGCTGCTAAGTAATCATATTATAACAATAGAACTATTTCACATACAACTATTTAAGAAATTTTTTTTTTAAATTTAATTATTCTTATCTATAAAAAAGTAACCGAAATATAAAAATCAATTTTATAGAGCAAAAATTGTGAAAGATTTTTAAATCAATTTTTTTTGCATAAAAAGTAACCGAATACCAATATAAAAAATTTATAATAATTACTATTTTTTGTATAAAAAGTAACCGAATACCAAAATATAAAAATCAATAATAATTATTATTTTTATGTATGAAAAAGTAATCGAACACCAAAATTATAAAATCAAAGTAACCGAATCAATAATAATTATTATTTTTATGTATAAAAAAGTAACCGAATTTCAAAAATTAATAATCAATAACAATTATTATTCTTCTGTAGAAAAAGGTAACCGAATACTAAAATAAACAAATCAATAAAAATTATTATTTATTTTGTATAAAAAGTAACTGAATACCAAAAAATAAAAATCAATAAAAATTTTTATTTTTAAGTCTAAAAAAAATAACCGAATACCAAAATATACAAATCAATAATAATTATTTTTTTATGCATAAAAGTAACCAAATACCATTATATAAAAATTAATAACAATTACTATTTTTTTGTATAAAAAGTAACTGAATACCAAAAGTATAAAAATCAATAATAATTACTATTCTTCTTTATGAAAAAGTATTCAAATACCAAAATATAAAAATCAATAACAATTATTATTCTCCTGTATAAAAAAGTAACCGAATACCAAAATATAAAAATCAATAATAATTATTATTTTTATGTATGAAAAAGTAACCGAATACTAGAATATAAAAAATATAACTATTATTTTTATGTATAAAAAGTAACCGACTAAAAAAATATAAAGATCAATTATAATTATTATTTTTATGTATAAAAAAGTAATCGAATACCAAAATATAAAAAATAATAATTATTATTTTTATGTATAAAAAAGTAACCGAATACCATAAAATAAAAATCAAAAATTATTATTATTTCTATGCATAAAAAAGTAACCGAATACTTAAATATAAAAAAAAAAATTAAAAAACATCACTAAAAGGAATTTTCTTTTAAGAATAAAATTTGGCGAATAATTGTTTTTTTTTTTTATTTTTCATAATAATTATTTTTATGTATAAAAAAGTAACCGAATACCAAAATATAAAAATCAATAAAAATTAAATCGCCGACGTTCGCAACAACTCGGCATCACTAGAGGCCCTTTGCGTAGTGTTTTGCAAAAATATCTTCATTTTCACGCTTATAAAGTGTACGTCTTTCCAGAATTAAGAGCAATCATTTGTGGATGGGCTATTTGAAAAACTGAAAGCAAACAATGCATTTTTCAACAAAATCTTCTGCAGTGATTAGTTTAATTTTTACATAAATGGTTATGTAAACAAACAAAATTGTCACATATAGGGCTCACAAAATCCACAAACAGTCACCGAAAAACTATTACATTTGAAGAAGGTGACTTTCTGATGCGGTTTGTGATCAGGCGGCATCATCGGCCCGTATCTTTTTCAAAAATAAACAAAAAGATGTCATCACCGTGAGTTCTCTGATAATCAATTTTTAATAGCCACAATTAACATCAGTGATCTCGACGGTGCCACACGCCTTATAGCCACCCAAACACTTCAGTTATTGCGTGAATTTCTCGCTCATGTAATTTTTCAATTCGACGATGTTAGTTGCCCACGACATTTTTGTGGTATAATGTCACTGGATTACTTCCTCAAGGAGCATATGAAAAGGCTAGTTTTACCTAAAACCACCAATAAATAGCTGAAGCAGCTCTGTAAGATAAAATTTAGCACTGCATTGACGAGATAAGCGAAACTGTGTTACAAAATGTGCTTGAAAATTTTGTGAAAAGAGTGAATGTTATTCGACGTGTTAAAGGTGGATATTTGACTGACATCATATTGTTTTCATAATTTAATCAATATTAGGGAGAAGTTGTCAACAAAATGTGTATTTTAAGCCAATTTATTTCCTAACCTCAAATTTGCCCACTTTTTACTTTACCTCGATATCAGTAAAACTTTTTACCAAGTGATACAGTGTTTTTTCACCATTTTGATAGTAAATTTTCACAATTTAAATTCTTTACTCCAGAGTATAAAATCAATGCTTAAAATTTCCTTACTTCTTTCTAAATTAATGTCGAAAAATGACAGCTCAATTCTGTACATTTTAATTTAGACAATTTACTTTCTAACCTATTATTTTGTAGATGTGTTTGTGTTTGTATTTTAAACTGTCAAAACACAGAGTGTGTTTTAAGTCAATTCACTCCCTAACCTAAAATTTGCCCGCCCAATATTTTGTAAACATGCTTGAATTATAAACTGTCAAAACACAGAGTGTGTTTTAAGTCAATTTACTTCCTAACCTAAAATTTGACCACACCATTACGAAAGCATGCAGATTACTTCATTAGAAAAGTAATCACAGTGTAACAAAAAAAGGCCTTTATTAATAAAATTAAATATTATTTTGGACTGATGACCCAACAACCACATCGGGAGAAAAAATATTGTTGTTTTGAAGAAGTAACCAATTTTATGTTTAACATTTTATTAATCAAATTTGCCACACATTATTTATTTAAGTATTAATTTTTTAAGCTGTTTTTAATTATTCATAAACAACATACCAATAAAATATATATTTATGAATTTATGTATTAAGATATGTATTTGTATATAAACTTTAATTTTTAAAATATGAAATTTTAATTAAAAATAATTTTTTATTAAAGTAACCTGGTCGCTGCTTGATGCTTTAAAAGAATTTAATTTTTCTTTTATCAATTTTTTAAAATTTTTAAAATTTTATTTTTGATTGATTATATTTTTAAGTAACTGCATGTTAATTTAATGCATGTTAATATTTATTTTTTTCTTAATTATTTTTAATATAAAAAATTCTAAAAAATATTTTTTTATAAAAAATTGTATATTCACGAATTTTTTTATTTTATAAATTAGTGCTGTATTATATTCGAATGACAAACATTTGTTGATATGCTTTTTGTTGTTTTTCACAATAATATTTGCTTTTTTGTTAAAAAATAAATTGGATGTGATATTTTATGTGACCACTTTTTAGACTCTTTTTAAATACTCGTTTTTTTAGTTACACTGATAATAATAAATTTTTTAAAAGAACACAGTAAAAATTTGTGTTATTTTGATATGCTTTTTAATCATTTTGTAAGTTATAATTTTTAACTTTTTTTTGCTTAGAGTAACCGATATGAAAATAACAAATTTCAAACAAATTATTTTGATACAAAAAACCCCGCTTTTAAATTTTATCCAATTAATTTCACTTTTAATTTTTATAAAAATTATTTGCTCTTAAATTACTTCATTATAAAAATTACAAAAATATTTTTGCGTTTATTCGCGCTCTTTTTCTGTTTGACCGATACCATTTCCAAGCACCATTTAACACTTACAAACTCCACACGACAACTAAATGTTTAGCCGGCTTTACAACTTTCTTAAGGGAGTTGTTAATAAAAAGAACAAAACGAACATGAATCAAACAGCTACAACATCATTATAAACATTGACATAATGACAAAAAAGTTGACATCAGGCAAATAAATATTTTTGGTTGCAAACCAACAACAACTTGGAACGTGAAATATTCATTTACAACAAAGACCACATCATAAATCAGATATGGTGAAAAGGAAAAACAAAAATAAATATCAGTGTAAAGAAAACGATGAGTTAGTAACGAACTTCAGACACCCTTAAATTACTTTTTAATTTTTGGAATGTGAACTGCCCCTTTAATAACTCTGCATTTTTTGAAAATATTAACTTAATTCCGGTTAAATTGAAATGTTTAAAATCAAAGTTATCTAATTTGATCTGCTTACATATGATTGATGACGTTGTTTTTTACATTCGGATCAGCACTCACGAGATGACCCCTACTGATGCTGTGCATTGCACCAAAGGAGGAAAGACATTTGTGGACATTGGATTTGAATTTACCTACATTAAAAGTAACAGGACAGACCTCTGGAGGAAATTCATTTCACATACAAACTGTTCTGTCAAAAAACGAATTCTCCCTGTTATGCTTAGTGCGGGTCACTGCCTAATCGACCTAAAATAGATGCACTCTCTACAAAAATCGAGTCAAACGCAAAACGTGCTAGTTTCCGGAACAAATTCTCTATTTTCGTAAGAGCACTTACCATTGTAGTAACGATAAAACAGTAACATACGTGATAAGATTTACGTCTGTACCCAGCTGTGTAAGCCATAACCAGTTGGTGAATCATACCACTGTGGATGAAATGTAGCGTCATCTTCGCCCTAGAAGGCCTTCAGTTACGTATATCCTTCGGTCACTCCTAGTTGCAAATTCAAAAGCCCGGAGCAGACCTTCACTCCTATCCAACTCCTGGTTCAGAACGCATGAAGCTTAATAAAATTTAAGAACACAACCGCACTCATGCTCACTGGATCTGGACCATTCATTGTGTTCATTGTGAATGATCCGACCGACAAAATCAAACAAGGGCCTCGAAATAGCCACCACAGGTCGATGCAAATATTCAAAAATTTTACGGGTAGTTAGTTCATCATGTTTAAAGAATATTTATAAAAATTTTTGAAAGCTGCTCTTCTATGGCAAAGAACTAACTTCAGTTTGAGTGTCCAAAAACAAAATAATAAAAATATGGCGTGGTTTTTATAGAGGTACAGAACTTTAAATAGAAGAAAACAAACATGAACTTTCATATTGTCAAGAAAATTTACTTTATTTGAAAGATAATTTTCTGGCATTTCAATTTAAATATGACTTCTGCCATATGAGCGCCATGGTTAGCTCAGACGCAGTCCGATGATTTTTTGCAGGGACCTGAACAACGAAACTACCTAAATGCAAACACTGACTCACCAGTACCAATTGAATCACGGCTTGATAATGATGTCTGCATATCGAAAGGGCTCGCCGTTTACACTGAACGAACAACAGCCAGAAAGGACGGAGAGAAATAATAACAGTATTTCTTCCAGCATTTGTTATATTCGCAAAAATGTGACTAATGTTGTCCTCCAAATAGTCAATAGTTTCAGGCTCTTTGGGGTTTACTAGCGTCTTCTTACTTGCACAAAATAGAAAATTATCTAGGGGCATTGAAAAGCCCATTGAAAAAGGGCGAATTCGAAGATATGAAATCATTTGCAGCACGAGCTGTATGACATGTTGCGTAGTTTTGTTGAAATCATAGTTATTGTATATTGAGGTTGCAGAATTGATGAACGAAAAGGTCAATAAGCATACTTCTTTAGGATCACCATTAACTGTTACATTCTGACCAACATCTTTTTTAAGCAAATATGTAACCATGATTCCACCTTCCCACAAGGCATCCAAACAGTCAATATTTTTTAGATGTTACCTTGTCAGAACATTCAGTAGGCGTCAGGGTATTTACCTTGAAATGCCAAACCAAACTAGACATAAATCACTTGACAAATTATGCTGCACATTAGTGTAAGTACTTAGCCAGCTGTCCTTAATCTGAGCTTGGTCTTACCACTGGGTAAATACTATGTATCTATCAGCATCTTTAAGGTGTTGATTTCAGAAGCACAGCAGGCAGAACCATGCCTCTACTCCTTGCTTAATAGCCGAAGACTATTTAAACTCCCGTTGTCCCCAGCAAAGTGACATTCTGTTGCAATGCAACTGATCATGATTTAGGAAAAAGACACACCTTCACGCGATTTGATTTTAAATCATCTCACCAATAACCAGTGCAGTACTGTAATCCTAATGAAAACTGGTTCTAATGGCACCAGTCAGTAAATTGAATATTATAAAAAACAAATATTTCATAAAAATACCATGACGGTATCCAGAGTTATTAACATTAAAAAATAATAAATTTCATATTGATTTGTTTTAAATATAAATAAAATCGCAATATTAACAGCACTTATCAAACTGGAAACCAATCAAGAGAATGCCTGCAATAAACAAGAGAGCTTACAGCACAACTGTTACTAGTGATGGTTTTCTTAATAGTAAATTTTGTTTTACATACAGCTGGCTGTTAAATTTGTTAACAGAATTTAAATCCAATTGCTGTCTGTACACCAAACCAAGGAAGAATTTACATATATAACATAATGATATAAATAAATGTTAATGTGTTTATAAACATGTTTGTATAATGAATCTTAAATTTTTTTGCAACAACTTTGTCCCTTGGCAAAATTAATTTTCCCGCAACTTCCAACACTAAATGCAATTATGCTCAGAGCAAAAGCGAGTTTGTTTTTGAGAGTTGTGGTGAAAAAAGAAACAAACAAAAAAAATGCTTATAAAGTGACCAGATACAGATATATTTTTAAATGAGATACATCACGTTTATGGCTGTTGGTGATAATCAATAATAACAAGTTGTTGTACAAACGTGCCTGCAACTTATTTGACAAAAATTCAAAATGCCACACACATTGTCATGTACACTGTGCTCGTATTTAAATAAAGAAAATCATTATTTTTTGTAATTTTTTCTGTATTAATTTTACTGTATTCAAAAGGACATGACCAATATTAGCTTAAATGAAGCAAAAATTCTGTTGATTTTTTGTTTTAAATGGAAATTTATCTGTCTGTAATTTTAAATATTTTTTAAAATATTTACGAAAATAATAAAAACAAGAAATATAATTAATTAATAAAATATTTTGAAAGCATACTAATAACTAAGCTGAATCCGATTCTGAGAGCGAAAGGATGTATTCCGAACTATCAATTCGGCTCCAGAAAACAATATAGTGCGACCCAACAACAGTCAACAGTCAGTAAGACACTGGACGAACCTAAACTTTCCAATTTTTCCAGTTACAGGGTTCCCTTTGTCAAGTGTGTGCCTGGGGGAATAAATCAGTTAACAGATGTGATATAGATTAACGTCAGTACCTAGCCGTGAAGGCCATAAACCAACGGTGGTCCTACCACTGTGTGAATACAATTCGTCCACCAACGCCCTCATGTGCAAACCATGAGTACTAATTCGATGTCATGTTTTTCGTCATGACCTCCCCATTGGTGAGTTAACAGCTTGTTAGTTAACATTTCGTGATAAGATATACATCGGCACCTGACCGTAAGCCTTAATAAGATGGTGGTCAAACCACTGGGAATGAAAAGCAAGGTCATTCACGCCCTAGGAAGCCGAGGACTAATTCTAGCAACAGGTCTTTCCCAGTTGCAATTTCAGCGGTTCCAAAGCAGGGTTGCAAACCACTACTCCCTGCTGAAGAGCTGGAGACTATTCAACTCCTGGTCCAGAACATATGACAAGCATGCTTACTGGATCCGGATTATTTACCCAATGTTCTCAGTAAGGGTGAGATCATCCTGGCCCCTTAATCAAATTCATGAGGGCAGCAAAACCACAATTACCACGATACTCCCGAAGGGTACAACCTCAATAATCAGTCAGAGAAACAGCTAAAAGGCTAAAGAGACAATTAGCGGAACTCTGGGGCTTACTGATATCCGTGGAAATAACGTGGAGTTTCCAGTTAACTTCCAAGCAGCTTTCAGGGGACTGGACTTCCTTATAGCCCCGTTGACACAAGTCTAGATAGCTAAGTAATCCACAAAGACTGATAAATGTGTTCCGGGGTGGTAGGAAATCAGTTAACAGCTAGAAAAATGGCCGCAATTAAAAAACTTCCAACAATCTTAAATTCAGTGTCTCTATTTAAAAACCCTTAATAAATTTTATACCGCCGAGTTTCTTTAAGGGAACGCCTTTAACTAGCCAGCTACATGGAACTTAAAAAAAATTAAAGTTGAGCATTAATTTGACAAAATAATAAAAACACAATTTGTTGCAAATTAAGGAATGAATGTTAACCTCTGTTTGATAGTGTAGGGTAGCCGTAAATGAACCGGTTAGTATAAACAAAAACAGCTGTACCAACACTAAAAACAACAATGCATGTTGTTATATTCAAGTTGAATTTGTGTTCAGTCACTTTAATTATTTCCTTCGTTGAAGTTTGCAGACAACAAGTATGATGTTGTGTTTTGTCTGAAGCCGCACAGTAGTCAAGATGATTATGATGAGCGTGTTAAAATATTATTTTTATTTTAGCACAAAAATTTTTGTTTTGTTTTGTTATTTTACTACACAAGTTGTGTTTTTCTTTGGTTTTCTTTAAATTTTAATTGTAGCGTGTTGTTTTTTGTTTTTGTTTTGTGTTTGTTGTGTTTGTGTGTGTGTTTTAATACAACTTTTGTTTTTAATTTTATGCTGTAAAATATTAAAATGTTTATGGGCTTTATAGAGCCAGTACCGAGTAGTTGTTACTGCTGCGTTTGCCGGCTAAAAATAGCGCAAGAAGAGATAAACTCGTGGTGCATGCAGCAAGAAAATTTTCAAATGGGGCAGCATTTTCTAACAAGTGAAAAGGTTTCCTGTGTGTCTTTGAATATGTTTTAGGGATTCTATTTTTGTTGTTGTTTTTGTAAAAAAGATCTTTTTCGTTTTGATTTATGCAGTTCAATAAACTTAAGTTTTATGTGTGCACTAACTCGTTCGTATGTGTGTGTGTGTGTGTGTGAGTATTAGAAAATCACATATAAAATTTGTAATATTTTTAAAATCAAATGACATCAGCACTTACATTTGTGTCACAATAAATTTATTGAATTAAAATTTTTAATTCAGGTAGGACTACTTTTTTTTAACCCTTTAAGAACTGGATATTGAATAAAATATTTATTTTAAAAAAACCTCCTTCTTCATCCACCTTTTTGCTCTTCTATTTTTTTGCTGTGGATCTCTCGTCTTACCACTTAATTCGCTTTGAAAAGCCTTTATTAAAAATATCTCTTTGGCCGTCTTATTATTGCCCAAAAATATCCCTATCTAAAGCGTAAGTACCTAATGGGTGGCCAAATTTGAGGTTAGGAAGTAAATTGGCTTCAAAAATACACTTTTTTAACCACCTAAATTTTTTGGAAACCAATCTGAAGAAGAAACATAGGAATAATTAAGAGGGTACAATATTGGCAATTGTTCACCTCTAGCAAGTTGCTAGATATTCGCTCTTTATCATCACGGCGATAGTTGTTTGTGGCTTAATCAAATGGCCCATAAATATTAGTCTAGCGGCGTTAAATCGCAAGAATGAGGCGGGTAATTGACAGCACTCGACTGGGAAATTTCTCATGCAGTAACTGAACTGTTTGGGTGGCTGTCTGGCTTGGTGTTAACACCAAAGATGGTTGGTGTTAGCACTAGCCCATTGTGGCCACAAAGAGCTTGTTATCATGGTTTGCTAGCACAGAGAATTCACGGTGACGGCGGTTCTTTTCTCATTTTTGAAAAATATAGGCGGATGATGCCGCCTAACCACAAGCCGTCCCATATGGTTTCTTTTTTTTGGAATTGGTTTTTCAGGGAGTGTCAATGGATTTTTTTAGCCCGAAATACGACAAGTTTGTTTGTTTACATAACCGCCTTAACGAAAACGAGCCTCATCCCTAAAGATGACTTTAGTGAAAACTTCATTGCTTTCGTTCAGTTTTTTAAACAGAGAATTCACAAAGGTGAATTCTCGGGCTAACAATAGTCGGTCGGCCGTAATTCTTTTTTGTTTTTTTTTTTTTTTTTTTGAGAAGCAGCACTTCAGGCCAATTTAGTCAAGTACCGTGCTACATTCTTTAGGAAAGGGGTAGTGAAGAGATGAAACAGGTGGCGAAAGTAGAAGGATAGTTACGGAAATTAACTGTAGTATAAGACAGCACAGTGACCAGTGACTATGCCTTCACCACTGAACAGCCCCACCGACAGTCAATTTTATTTTTGAAGTGAAAAAAAACCAAGGTCTTTGTTGGGAATCGAACCGACAACCCCGTCTTGTAAACTAGAACACTACCTACTAGCATACAGGGGCACCCAATGTTCACAAGGGTACGACGCTAACAATGGTCGGCCGGCCTTAACTTTTGAACGAGTTGAACTCCATAAGCGTGAAGCTGAAGATCTTTTAGCAAAATGTTACGCTAAATTCCGGTAGTGATGTCCATTAGTTGCAAACATCGACGATTTGATGTTCGAGGCTCGTTCGCAACACTTTCCAGTGCAGCAGCTATGCCTGCGTTACTTTGAGTACTGGGAGCACATAGTTTTAGTCTTTTATTAGCAACAATACAGAGAGTTTTAAATTTAGCGATTAAATTACGCACAGCTGTCTCAGAGGGCAGCTGAGTATGAAGAAAATTGTTCACATTTTACAAAGTGGACTTAAAATTTTTCCCTTAAAATTGTAACGTTCCATGTTTTAAATTTTCCAATTTAAAATTAGAAAGAATGACAGCTCAATTCTAGATATTTAGGCATTTGACAAAGAATTTAATTCCTAACCTCAAATTTTATAATCACCAGACTGTCGCCTTAAACTTTTCCACAGCGCCTAAGCGCCCAAGTCTTATTACTAGTGTAGTTTTGTTTTACAGACTATCTTGCGAATAAAGTAAATTTCCTGACAATTAAAATAATTTTTTTAAATAATGCTTTTAAGCTTTTTTTATTTTACAAAAAAAAAACAGTAAAGTTTTTAACAATAAATATTCGAATATATATTTTAGTTATTAATTATTTTTTGATGCATTTAAATTTTATTCGAATAAAATTTATTCGAATAAAATTAATTTCAAAATTTTTATAAAAGAAGAAAATTATATAATGTACAATTCCATGCAACAGTTAATTTAATTCTGTTGTTATTTCTCTACGCCATTTCTGGCTGTTGTTCGTTTCGTGTAAACGGCTAGCGCCTTCGATGTAAAGACATCGATATCAAGCCGTGAGTTAGTTCCTAATGGTGAGTCAGTTTTCTCGTTTAGGTAGTTCTGTGCCACCTGGCACTTTCTGCAAGGCTAATTTAATTTTTAACACATTATTTACAAAACATTATTATTCGAATAAATAGTTATATAGAAATCTTTAGGTTTAGGTTTTAAAGATTTTTAAAATAATTTAAAAAATAATTTATAAAAACCATAAGACTTTCTTATGAAAATATACATAAAGAAAAAAATCTTTCGATTTTATTCGATTATTTTTTTATTCGATTTTTTTTATTCGTTTATTTTTGATTTTAATAAATTTTGTTCGTGTAATTTTTACTTAAATAAAGATTTTTGAATTATTCTAAATACTCTAGGTATATAGAATACTCTAGGTATATAGAAATCGACAATCTTTTTAGGTTTAAAAGATTTTTGAAATAATTTAAAAAGTAATTTATCGAAACTGTAAGACTTTCTTATAGAAAAATAAATAAAGAAAAAAATCTTTTGATATTATTCGATTATTTTTTTATTCGATTACTTTTTTTTAAATAAATATTATTCGTCCAATTTAAAAAGTAGTTTATGGAAACTATAAGACTTTCTTATAGAAAAATAAATAAAGAAAAAAATCTTCTGATTTTATTCGATTATTTTTTTTATTCGATTATTTTTTTTTAAATAAATTTTATTCGTCATATTTTTAATTAAATAAAGATTTTTGTTTTACTTTAAAAATTCTTTTATATAAACCATATAATTTTTTTCTATATAAAAATTAATATTGATTTTATTCAATTAATTTTTTTAAATCAATTTTATTCGAACAATTGTTATTTAAATAAACTGTAGCAAGAAATAATTTAAGCAGTAAAACTTTAATATATTAATTTTGGATTTATGTTTTCGAATCGAAATCATTTTTACTTCTCTTTTAATAGCAAAGTCTCTCTTAAGCAACATGTTTATTCAGTTTTCCTTGTTAAACAAACGAGTTTAATATGACGAGTAAAACTAACTAACTATTCGTCTACTTAGAAAACAATTAAAAACTGTATTTATTAAATGTTAAGTGTGTGCTAATGCTAATATTACAAAAACCATAAATATCAATAATAATTGCTTAATTTTCTCTAAAACGTTGGAACCAACGACAGACAAACTCAACATTAATAAATTTAACAGTCACAGACATCACACACACATACACTTGTGTACATACATTTTGCAGCAAATGTTGTTAACTCGATCAGACAGTCACTGAGACCGTTTGAATGGCATATCAATGTTGTAAATTATAAAAATAAATAGCAATAATAAAAATCTTAGAAAAAAACAAAAACAACATTATTTATCATGGCTTTTAGTTTTCAGCGCAATGATCGGACGCTGACACCATTCCCTGCTTGGTTTTTCTTCTTAATAAACACCAACCACCTCTGATTACAGCTGCTCAAACCGCTAAACTTGTGATTTAAAACTGAAAATTATTTCTCATTTGTTTAGATGTATTTTTTTTTTAGTTTTATTTATTTTCTATTTGTTTAAATGTTTATGGTCTTCAATTATTGTTTAGTTTAATTGTTCATTTGGTTGTTGTAATAAATAAATAAACATTTTTTTAACATTGATATTCGAGTATTTATTTACTTGTTTTATTAATTGCCGCATGGCAACCTTGAAAACAAGTTTTCTAAAATTTTTATTTGATGAATTAATTCGCTGTTTATTTTTTATTTTTTATTTTTTTTTGCATAAAATAATTTAAAATTAATATAAAACTGTATTGAAAGAAATGTGCTCCGTACACTAAAAGTAAATGTGTGAAAAGTAGTTGAACTACTTTTCGCCTAAAGGCGAGACAAATTGATTCAATAAAGTGAAAGACAAATTGAACTAAAAAAGCATTTAAGTGGGATCATAATGAGATTTACTACTTGTTATGATTTTTAGATTTAGATAGCAATTAATCATAACATTGCTAAAATGAAAGCAATCTCCTGCGTCTCATAGCTGCAATAAAAGAGAAATTTATTTGCATTAAAGAAAATGTTAAATAACTTTCTAGAAAATATATTAAAAAAAAATATGTAAAAAAATAATAATAAATAAATAAAAATAAAATTAAAACCTAAGATTAGTGACGGGAGAGTCAGGGTGCTTTTTCGGTGACGGTTTGACACTAATCGGCTACTTTAACTTAAATTTTACTTAGAGAAATTAGCTTGCACCCAACTTCATGGCAAATTGTTATTTTGCACTTTCATTAAAATATTCGAATTAATTAATTATTAAAAAAAATGTCAGTTTTAATCGTTTAAAAGAGACAGCGAATTTATTATTAACTTTTGCTCTTATTTTAAAGTGAGTTAGTTCAGCTCGTTTAATTTTACCTCACTTTTTATAAAAATAACTAATTATTTCTTAGGCCATTAAAAAGCTAAAAAATGGACTCGATTTTTGTTAGAATTAGAACTTAAAAATGGCCACATTTTTTTTTATAAATAATGTAATAAAAAATGTATTCTTGGCAATAATAATGTTAAATATAATATAAATCTATGTAAAGAAATATACTCTGTTTAATTCGAAAAAATTTTATTCGATTAAATTTTATTCGATTAAATTTTATTCGATTAAATTTTATTCGAACAAATTTTATTGGATTAACTTTTATTCGATTAAATTTCATTCACATAAATATATTAATATGAAAAATTCTTATTTGAATATAACGTATAACATACAGAATATAAAACAAAATTTTTAAAATATTTTTGTAAAACTAAAAATCAAAATAAAAATGCCTTTTAAAAAAACTAACCGAATTGTAATCTTTTAAAAAATTTAACTTTCTTATTACTTTTTAATTTTAAATACTTAATGTTTCATTAAAAGCTTAGAGACGCTTATAGCAGACATTTTCTTATACAAAAACTTTTTGCAAATATTTTTTATTCGGTTACTTTATCTTTTATTTTTATTTCTTGGAAAATTAAAAGCTTTCACTGGAATCTATGGCTTTTCATTACCATAAAAGTTTGTTTTCAAAAATGTAATCGGTTTTATTCGAATAGAAACTAAACAAATAAATTTATAAATTAAACGAAATTTGTCATTAAATAATATAGAATATAAAATTCTATCTATTATTTAAATTAATAGAGATGGCGTTATGTTTTTTTTTACAAAAAAAGTCATAGAGTATTTAGATATTCGAATAAATATTTTTAAAGCTGTATCTTAGTTCTTAATATCTTTTCAACAAATTTAAAAGTTAACTAAAGAAATGTTTAAATTTATTTACACGAAAAGTTTTTAACAAACTCATATTTTATGTTAAATTAAAAAAAAAATTATGGATAAACTATATTCGAATAAAATTAATTACAAAATTTTCATCAAATAAAAAAAATGTGTAATATACAATTCCGTGCTACGTTTTATATAACTTGAGTTAATTTTCAATAACAAAAGCAGCAAATTAGTTGCAAAAAAATTATTATTCGAATAAATATGTATTTATGTATCGAAGTCGAATATCTCTTTAGTTTTTAAAGATTTTTTAACAGATTTAAAAATTAGTTTATGGAAATTATTTCCTATATAAAATTATTATAGAAAAATATATCAATTTTATTCGATTAATTGCTTAAAAATAAATTTTATTCGATTTAATTTTATTCAAATAAAAAATTTTTTAATTAATTTATGGAATCTATGACTCATTTCTATGAAATAAATAATATAGAAAAAATCTAGCAATTTCATTCGAATAATTTTTTTTTTAATAAATTTTATTCGACTAATTTTTACTGAAATAAAGATTTTTTACTTAGTTTAAAATAAATTTATGGAAACTGTAATTCTTTCCTCAGAAAAAATTAATATAAAAAAAATCTATCAATTTTATTCGATTAATTAATTAAAAATAAATTTTATTCGTATAAAAATTTTTGAATTAGCTTAAAAATTAATTTATGGAAATTATAAATTTTTTCGATAAAAGATTTAATATAACAAAATCTAGTGACTTTATTCGAATAAATTTTTTCAAATAAATTTTATTCGACTAATTTTTACTTAAATAAACATTTTTAAATTAATTTACAATTAATTTATAAAAACTATAATTCTTTCCTGTAAAAAAATTAATATAGAAAAAATCTATCAATTTCTAGCAGTTGTATTCGATTATTTGTTTAAAAATAAATTTTATTCGAATAAATTTTACTCTAATTTTTGCAAACTATAATTCTTTCTTCAGAAAAGATTAATATAAAAAAATTTATAAATTTTATTCGATTAATTGTTTAAAAATAAATTTTAACGACTAATTTTTTTAAAATTTTTTAATTAGTTTAAAAATTAATTTGTGAAGACTATAATTATTTTTTATGAAAGATTTCATATAGAAAAAATCTAGCGATTTTATACGAGTAATTTTTTTAAATAAATTTTATTATATTAATTTTTATTCGAATAAAAATTTTTTAATTAGTTTAAAAATTAATTTATGGAAACTATAATTCTTTTCTCTGAAAAAATTACAATAGAAAAAAATCTTGCGATTTTGTTCGATTAATTTTTTAAAAGTAAATTTTATTCGAAAAATTTTTAATAATAAAAATTTTTTTTTAATTAGTTTAATATTAACTTTTGAAAACTATAATTCTTTTCCAAATAAAAATGAATATAAAAGAAAATAATAGATTTTATTCGATTAATTGTTTTTAAATAACTTTTACTCAAAGAAATATTTTTGATTTAGTTTAAAAATTCATTTAAGAAAGATATAATTCTTTTCTATATAAAAATGAATAAAGAAGAAATTTGTATATTTTATTCGATTAATTGCTTTTAAATAAATTTTATTCGACTAATTTTAACTCAAATGAAGATTTCTATTTTATAGAAACTATAAATCTTTCTTAAATAAAAATAAATATAAAAAGAAATTTATAGATTTTATTCGATTAATTTTAAAAAAATTTATTTGATTAAATTTTAATTTAAATAAACTGGAAAACAAGAATTAATTTTAACTTACTAAGTAACTATCTTAGCTTTAAACTTTTAATTTTCTTTTTTGGTTTTTTGAAGTTTTAACCGATATTAAAAAATGTTGGTTTTAATTTAGATAACAAACTTTTATTTCGAACAATTATAAAATAAAAACTTTCATAAATGTTTGTTTTCAATCACCCATCCACGCAGAAAAATTCGATTTAAGTTGTTCAATTGTTTTGGTGAAAAGGAATTAAATTTTTCAATTCAATTACGATTGTGTTTTTCCAACCACACTCATACACACACACACACACACATACACAGCTGCTTCATACACTTCAATAATCCTAACTATAAAATACTCCAATCCAATCCAAATAATCGTAGACAAATTACGATTGCAAATGGTGTTCTTCATCAATAAATCTTATTTGATGGCCTTAACATGGCAGTGAAACTGAAACTGTATGAAAAATAAACTCAGTTTTTCTGGCCAATAGTTTGGACTTGAAATTTTTCATAGTTGTGTGGAAAACATGGAAAAATATTGTTTATTTTGCATTCCATTTGAATACGTTACGACAGACAGCCTGTTTTTTTATTTTACGTTGCTGGTACTGACTGGCGATCTATTTAACTGTCTGTCTGTCTGCGTATGTAAATATTTATTTTATTATGCTTTTTTGTTATTTATTTGTTCTGGATCTGCTCTTTTAAGGATAAAATGAAATATTTACTTTTTTATAAAACAAAAATTGTCCATAAAAAAAATCACAAGCATATTTATATTTACTTGTTTATGCCGAACAGAATAAAATGGTTAACGGCATGTGCTAAACGGAAATTAAACTCATACATACGTACGTTAAATAGAAACAAAAGCTTTAATTTTCAAACAGGGTGGTTTTTAGATTTTTTCGCGTTGCTTTAATGGGGTGTTTTAATCTGAATATAATGCGGCGTTAAAGTAACAAATTTCACGGTCAGTATTTTTAACAAGTATGTTATTCATACAGCCATCTTTTAGGCGTGATTTTTTCTTTTAACAAACAAATTAATTAAAAGAATCTGGTCTTTATTCTATATAAAAATAGTCAACGTTTCATTCATTCAGCTTTAGTTATTTTTATGTGACATTGATTAAAACAAGGGCTAAATTATCATATTTAAATCGATATAGGAAAGGAGCGAGTTCAAAAATATTGACTTAGTTGAAAACTGGTTTTCCACATGTTCATAATCTGCCCTGGATATTTTTTATGTTTTCATTAAAGGTTTTTTACACCCTTTTTTCATGTGACGTTTTTCAACGTTTTCAGAAATATTTTTTTTACAAATAAACTCAGTAATAGAAGTTTTAAAACCTTAAGTGGTAACTTGCATTAAAGTAATCGGTTACTTTTATTTTTAAATTGTTTGCCTATTTTTAATTTAAGGATTATTAAAAAAAAAATTTTAATTTTATATTTTTTTAGGTAACCGGTTTTTATTCGATGAATAAATGTAACCGGTTTACATTAAAAAAACTCCGGAACTACTATTTTTAAATTGTTTGTTTATTTTTCATTTAAGGATTAATAAAAAAATTATTTTTACAATTTAATATTTTTTTAAGTAACCGGTTATTATTCGATTAATAAATGTAACCGGTTTGCATTCAAAAAAACTCTGGAATTACTGTTTTTAAATTATTTGTCTATTTTTAATTTAAGGATTAATTAAAAAATTTATTATTTTAATTTAATAATTTTTAAAGTAACCGGTTTTTATTCAGTTGAAAATTGTAACCGGTTTATATTCAAAAAGTTCTGAAATTACTATTTTAAATTTGTTTGTCTGTTTTAATTTAATGATTATTAAAAAAAATATTTTTATAATATTACATTTTTTAAGTTACCGGTTTTTATTCGGTTTGCATTAAAGAAAACTTTTGAATTACTAATTTTAAATTATTTGTCTATTAATTATTTAAGGATTGTTAAAACAAAAATTATTTACATGATTTTATATTTTTTAAAGGAACTGCTTTTTATTCGGTTAATTAATGAAACCGGTTTGCACTCAAAGAAAAATCTGGAATTACTATTTTTAATTTGTTTGCCTATTTTAAATTTAAGGATTATTAAAAAATTTTATTCTTATAATTTTACATATCTTAAGTAATCGGTTTTTATTCGGTTAATGGTACACCTGGCTTACGTTCAAATAAATGTAAAAATTATTGGGTAACAAATTATGTGTAAAATACTGATATTCTAATTTTATATATTTTAAACTAACCGGTTTTTATTCGATTATATTTCTAGCCAGTTTGCATTCAAATAAATTTAGAAATTAGTTCGTAGAAAATTAATGATGAAAGACTCTGGGAATTATTCAGTTTTCAGTCAATTAAATCTGGAAATTATTTATAAGAAAATTATTGCTGTAAAAGTATTTTCAAATTTTTATATATTTTAAAATAACCGGGTTTTATTCGATTAATAGGTGTAACCGGTTTTCGTTCGAATAAATGTGGATTTTATTGCGTAGTAAATTATTAATCAAAAAATATTATTATATTTTATATATTTTAAAGTAACCGATTCTTATTCGATTAATATTTCTAAACGGCTTTCATTAAAATAAATCTGGAATTTATACTACGTAGAAAATCATTGATGAAATGCATGTTTTGCAATGCAATGTTTTTATTCTGATAATAAATGTAACCGGTTTGTTTTTAAAAAAATCTTGTATTTATTTCATAATAAATTGCCGATGAAAATAAATGATGAAAAACTATGGAAATTATTCCATAGAAAATTATTTATAAAATGGAATTACTATGTTTAAATTATTTGTCTATTTTTAATTTAATATTTATTAAAAAAGAAATTATTTTTCTAATTTTACCTTTTTTAAAGTAACCGGTTTTTATTCGGTTAATAGGTGTAACTGGCTTTCGTTCAAATAAAGGTAAAAATTATTGGGTAAGAAATTATAAATGAAATACTGTTATTGTAATTTTATATACTTTAAAGTAAATGGTTTTTATTCGGTTTATATGTGTAACCGGTTTCCATTTAAATAAATAAGGAAATTATCTTTTGCTATTTATATTGAAGAGATGACATTTTTATAATTATGTAGTTTTATACTGTCAATAGGTGTATCCGGTTAAAACAAAATGGCAATTATTTACTAGCAAATAATTGATGAAATATTAATTTTATAACCGGTTTTTATTCGGTTGACACATGTAACCAGTTTCCATTTAAAAAAAATTGTGGAAATTATTCAGTGAAAAATTATGAATGAAATGTCTTTTTTTATAATTTTTTATATTATAAAGTAACCGGTTATTATTCGAATAATATGCTTAGCCAATTATTATTCAAAAAAGTGGAGAAAGACTTTCTAAAAGTAATAATATTTTTTATAGAAATATTGAAGAAGGTACTAAAATGAAGTCTTAAGTATAGGGTGTCCGCCGGGAAGGTTAACTACTTTGTTTTGCCACCATCATGGTAAACGTTAGTCTTGACAGTTAATATTTGGCAGTCTTGAAGTAGATAGGGGGAAAACTTATTATGGAAAAATATTCGATAAACTAATGTGTTTTAATCGTTAAAACATTTTATTAAAGTCAATCATCGATTACTGTAACGATGAGAAAGTTACGTGAAATTTTTGGGAGCAACAACGTGCCAACAAAATCCATTATTTATTGTGTAAAAAATGACTTCGAAGAAAGAGGGTCTGTAGGTGATAGGTCCAAGCATTGACCACAAAGTGTTCAAATTAATCTATCGACTAGAAACAAATAAAACTACAGTGTGTCCGCCGGGCCTGAAATAAAATAAAAATCCACTATTGGCTTCAGCAAAACAAAACGATTTTGTTCTACGTAGAGCCATCTACTTAAAAAAGTTCAGGTACTTTATAAAGGCCCTTTTATAGTACGAAGAAATTTATTCAAATATATTTTTTTGTTTAATTATTTTTAGCTTTTACAACTCTGTTATTTTTTAAACTTAAAAGAAACTTGTCCAAAACTCATAATTAAAATATTTTTCTCATTATGTTGTTATTTCTACTATTTGATGTATAACGAAGCTATTTAGTAATGCCGAGAGGTATGGAAAACAGGATTAAAGTCATTATAAAATTATTATTATATTTCTCGGTTATACAACAAGTTGTTGTAAGAATATTCTACGGTATAAAAACAAGGGGTTGATAGCAAAAGGTGTTGATTAAGGGTTAAGACATGCAACAAAAAATATTCAATTATCTTAAAAAGGGTTATAACAACAAAAACATGTTAAAAACTAAAGTTAAATTTCCTTAGGGAGTTAATTATGTCGATAATAATAGTATTTTCATTATTATTTAATACAAGTATTTCTGTAGTTATAATCCTTCATAAAGTAATCATTCGAAATCATTTTTAGAAAATTTTTTGTTAAATGGAAAAAGTTTGCAGTCATTGTTCAATATAGAAAAACATGTTAGAACAGGCAACAGCAGGTATTAAACATCAAATAAAATTTATTAATTTGTGGGTGGCTGAAACGTAACAAGGAAATGTATGAATTGTTTTATACTTTAATTTAATGGAACAATTGTAGACGACATCATTAGTTCAAACAAAAAACAATTAGAACTTCTCCTTTATATTTGAAGAATAAAGGTAGTTTTTTTTGTTAAAGGAAAAACTCCACGGAAAAACTTTTTAATAAAAATTACACTGAAAAAAATGGCAATAAAAATTTACAAATGCTAAAACAGTAGATTTAGAATTTTATCAAATAAAAATGAAATTCTAAAATGTTATTAAAATTCTTAAGCTTTAATATCTTTAGTTTCTTTTTTTTTAATTTCTTCCAGTGTATTTAAGAAAATGCTTATACTTCTACCGAACAAAAAAAAAAATAAGGAAGTTTTATTGCTATTGTTCATATTTACTCATTCAAGTCCTTGAAATATTGAGTCAACAACTACTTATGATTGAGTAGCTTTCTGTGGTTTTGACAGTTGTGCCAATAAACTCATACATTTCAAGACAAAGCTAACAGAAAAAGGATAAGCCATCGTCTACTTTATATTGTTTAAAAAAAGAACAAAAACCAAAAACAAGTAATTGGAAATAAAAAAATATTATTTTTACAAGGAAAGCATTTCTTTACAATAAAACTACTTCAAGCTGTTGTAATTAAGCCCAGCATGTTACGTTTTTCTAACGTTTCTTGTAACCAAACGACTATTGAAACTTTTTCTTTTTAATATTTAATTAAAGCTTTATATACTTCGCTTTAAAGCTTTGTAACGACACGTTTCCGCTGGTTGCTGGGATAGCGCAGCGGCGGCCAGGGTCGTTGCAGATTTTAATTGTTTATTACCGTAGAAGGAATGACACGCAATGTTTTATAACTTTATAAAACTTATCACCAAATTTATTCATTGCTAATCTTTACAAGGTGGCTTTTTGTAGTGGACGGTCGGGAATTGTGGCCGAAGAACGGGGAGTCAGCTCACTGAGACGATAGGCTGCGGTAGGAACACCAGCAGTCATACAGACGGCAGCGGTACAGGCAGCGGCGGTCAAGATGGCGCTGTGGAAATGGCGGCAGCGGTACAGGCGGCAGCGGTACAGTCGGCAGCGGTTCAAATGGCTGTGGTAGAAGCGGCAGCGGCACCACTGGCTACGGTAGAGGCGGCAGCGGTACAGGCAGCAGCGGTAATGGCGGCAGCGGTACAGGCGGCAGCGGTTCAAATGGCTGCGGTAGAGACGGCAGCGGTTCCAATGGCTGTGGTAGAAGCGGCAGCGGTTCCAATGGCTGTGGTAGAAGCGGCAGCGGCACCACTGGCTACGGTAGAGGCGGCAGCGGTGCGGATGGCTGCGCTATAGGTGACAGCGGCACCAATGGCGGCGGTAGAGGCGACAGCGGTTCCAATGGCTGCGGTAGATGCGGCAGCGGAACCAATGGCTGCTGTGCAGATGGCTACGGTAGAAGCGGCAGCGGCACCACTGGCTACGGTAGGAGCGGCAGCGGTTCGAGTGGCTGCGGTATAGATGACGGCGGCACAGGTGGCCACGGCGGTAAACTAGGCACTATCCTCGCAGCAGCGATCGCAGGGAATAGAAGATAAACTTCCACCACTTGTAGCCGTACTGTCGATAAGAGATTATTGCGGAATATTAAATTCCTGTCCAACAGATCTCTTATCGGCAGGCGGGCTGCCTGCGGGCAAGAAGTTTTTGCGGAATATTAAATTCCTGTCCAAAAGACTTCCCATCCACAGGCGATCTACTTGCTTTCTGCTGATAAGAAGTTTTTGCGGAATATTAAATTCCTGTCCAAAAGACTTCTTATCTGCAGGCGATCTTCCTGCCAATTCATCTCGTTTAATAAAATCTTCCGCCTTATATACCTGTGCGTGGGTACACACATTCACACACACACATAGATTATCCATCATGGCCGCATGACAACTATCAGCGGTGAGTTTTTATCTACTTCACAGCTGACTGTGTTGTTGATCCTGTTGTCTCTGACTCACAGGTGGCGCTGTTACGTTCCCGACCGTTAATTTAAATAATATAATAATTAAAATATAATAATTCATAAATCTTAAATTAATGAAGGAATTCAACAGTGGGTAATAATAATTAAAATAGTAACAATAAGTAATAATAATAATAATAATAAGAATAATAATAATAAGAATAATAATAATAAGAATAATAACAATAAGAATAATAATAATAAGAATAATAACAATAATCCATTTCCGCAAATTAAGAGAAGTATGGACAAGGTGGTGATCTTGTGTAGGTAAAAACGAGGTACGACTTTCACCGTTACACTACTCCCTCTCGTTCGCCGATCAGCGGCATTGGTCTCGGCTTCCCGGATGCACATCCGTTGGCGTCCTTGATTAGCTTTGCGGTGTTTGTCATTAATTTCTTCACAACAGTGTTCTTCTACGGTTCTTAGAAAAAAAAATTCTCACTTTTTTTTCCTTTTATTTATTGTTTTTTTTTTGTATAGACACTAATAGTATCCCTGCTCGGGCGCCATTGTAACGACACGTTTCCGCTGGTTGCTGGGATAGCGCAGCGGCGGCCAGGGTCGTTGCAGATTTTAATTGTTTATTACCATAGAAGGAATGACACGCAATGTTTTATAACTTTATAAAACTTATCACCAAATTTATTCATTGCTAATCTTTACAAGGTGGCTTTTTGTAGTGGACGGTCGGGAATTGTGGCCGAAGAACGGGGAGTCAGCTCACTGAGACGTTAGGCTGCGGTAGGAACACCAGCAGTCATACAGACGGCAGCGGTACAGGCAGCGGCGGTCAAGATGGCGCTGTGGAAATGGCGGCAGCGGTACAGGCGGCAGCGGTACAGTCGGCAGCGGTTCAAATGGCTGTGGTAGAAGCGGCAGCGGCACCACTGGCTACGGTAGAGGCGGCAGCGGTACAGGCAGCAGCGGTAATGGCGGCAGCGGTACAGGCGGCAGCGGTTCAAATGGCTGCGGTAGAGACGGCAGCGGTTCCAATGGCTGTGGTAGAAGCGGCAGCGGTTCCAATGGCTGTGGTAGAAGCGGCAGCGGCACCACTGGCTACGGTAGAGGCGGCAGCGGTGCGGATGGCTGCGCTATAGGTGACAGCGGCACCAATGGCGGCGGTAGAGGCGACAGCGGTTCCAATGGCTGCGGTAGATGCGGCAGCGGAACCAATGGCTGCTGTGCAGATGGCTACGGTAGAAGCGGCAGCGGCACCACTGGCTACGGTAGGAGCGGCAGCGGTTCGAGTGGCTGCGGTATAGATGACGGCGGCACAGGTGGCCACGGCGGTAAACTAGGCACTATCCTCGCAGCAGCGATCGCAGGGAATAGAAGATAAACTTCCACCACTTGTAGCCGTACTGTCGATAAGAGATTATTGCGGAATATTAAATTCCTGTCCAACAGATCTCTTATCGGCAGGCGGGCTGTCTGCGGGCAAGAAGTTTTTGCGGAATATTAAATTCCTGTCCAAAAGACTTCCCATCCACAGGCGATCTACTTGCTTTCTGCTGATAAGAAGTTTTTGCGGAATATTAAATTCCTGTCCAAAAGACTTCTTATCTGCAGGCGATCTTCCTGCCAATTCATCTCGTTTAATAAAATCTTCCGCCTTATATACCTGTGCGTGGGTACACACATTCACACACACACATAGATTATCCATCATGGCCGCATGACAACTATCAGCGGTGAGTTTTTATCTACTTCACAGCTGACTGTGTTGTTGATCCTGTTGTCTCTGACTCACAGGTGGCGCTGTTACGTTCCCGACCGTTAATTTAAATAATATAATAATTAAAATATAATAATTCATAAATCTTAAATTAATGAAGGAATTCAACAGTGGGTAATAATAATTAAAATAATAACAATAAGTAATAATAATAATAATAAGAATAATAATAATAAGAATAATAATAATAAGAATAATAACAATAAGAATAATAATAATAAGAATAATAACAATAATCCATTTCCGCAAATTAAGAGAAGTATGGACAAGGTGGTGATCTTGTGTAGGTACGACTTTCACCGTTACAGCTTTATAACATTTATATTTTTTTACTTTAAAAGCGTTTCTTAAAAGCTTTTAAATAAAATTTTAATTTTTAAAAAACATATTTAATTAAATCTTCTACTCTTTGAAATTTAAGTAGAATTTAACCGTTTTCAAAGATCTTAAATCCTGTTAAATCCTGGTGCTGAGTGCTTGCGTAAATCCTAAAGTTTGTAATCAGTTTCATTTAAATAAAAATATCGGAGAAACTTTTTGTAAATGTTTGAAAAATAAAAAAAATTTTTCCTGAAGAAGCTTTCCATAGGAAAGCGAAATATCGAAAAGAAAAAAAATATATATTGTTAATTTAATTTAAAAAGACCGTAAAAAAGAATAAGAGATATTTATTAAAAATAAAAAAATTAAAAAAAATAAAAGTTAATAAAAATCTTTAACAAAGCTTTAAACAAAATAATACTAAAAGCTTTCTTAAAATATTAAGAAAACTTCTGCTATCTAAATATTTTAATGTTTATGTTCTTTCAAAACTTTTTAACAAAAGCTTTGTCGAAGGGAAATTTTTAAAAACCAATATTAATCTAAAGTTTCTATAAAAAAAAATCCATCAGTCGCAATTTTTATAAAAGGAAAGTTGTAATCATAATTTTTCTCTAAAAATTATCGTCATTATCTTTTATAAAAAGAATATGATTTTTTTTTTCCCCAGAAAAAATTTTATCATTTTTAACAAAAATATTTCAAATCACAATTTTCGTAAGAAAAATTTTCATCAGTCAAAATTTTTCTGTAAAATTTGATGACATAAATTTTCAACTAAACCTTTTGATATGACATTGTCCATCAGACATGTTTTCTGTAAGGAAATTACATATAATAATTAAAAAAAATGTCTCTAAGAAGATTCCATCAGTCAGTTTTTTTTAAATTCATCAATCAACATTTTTTTTAAAATTTCATCAATCACAGTTTTTTAAATTTTTTCATCAATCACAAAATTTTTTAAAAATATTTCATCAATCACTTTTATTTTAATAAAAATGTCATCAATCTCGTTTTTTTTAAATTCATCAATCAAATTTTTTTTAAAATTCATCAATCACAGTTTTTTAAAATTATTTCATCTGTGGCAACCCACAAGCCACACTCTTTTGAACACCCCTGGTTGCATACGCAAAAAGCAACCAGACAATATAGCAACTGTGCCTTCTGGTTTCCGGCCTCTTGGTTTTTGTTCGCCGCCATACACGCATCATAAATTCTCTTATTCCTTTTTAATATAAACAATCTAAACGTTTCTGTAATTGTAATACTTTCAAAAATTGTATAAAAGTAGTCCTCAACGTTTTAATAAACAAGTGTGAATTTTTTAATTTAAATTTAAAATTTTAATTTACAAAACAACCCCCAAATTGGTGACCCCGACGTCAAAAAAAGACATCCTGACTGGTAAAGAGGAGAAATGGCAGACGAAGAGGCGGCAGACAATTCGCAAACTACTGCACCCAGCGCGAGCGAAAACTCAATACAACGAGTGTCGGTCAAAGTCCCACCGTTCTGGCCCGAGCGACCAGAAATATGGTTCGCACAGGTGGAGGCGCAATTCGAAATGGGGAACATCGTGCGGGACATCTCCAAATTTAACACCATCGTTGCCGCAGTGGAGTCTAATGTGCTGGCTCAAATTTCGGATGCGGTGTTGCAGCCCCCCACGAGTGGGAAATACGACAACCTAAAGAAGTGCATCATCGATCGTTTTAGCGACAGCGAACAGAAGAAGACACAGAAACTTCTCTCGGACATGCAATTAGGCGATAGACGACCAAGCCAATTGCTCAACGAATTGCGCGGTTTGGCGAAAGACAAGGTAAGTGAAGATTTTTTAAAATCGTTGTGGCTTCAACGCCTGCCGCCGAACGTAAGAGCCATACTACAGGCTTCAGAAGCTAAGCTCATGGAGTTGTCCAAACTTGCCGACAAGGTCATGGAGGTTAGCGACTATCGACAGGTCTGCACCGTTGAAAAAGCCCCAAGCGAAGCCATAGTCTCTGAAATCAACCACCGTATTTCTCGTCTCGAAAAAAACTTTGAGAAGCTGTTTAATACTAAGCGCACGCGATCATCATCAAGCCGAGTTCCTTCCAACAGTCAGGTGAGCCCGGTGGCACCAGCTTCAGAAGTTTGCTGGTATCACCAAAAATATGGCAAAAAAGCTCAAAAATGCCGCGCACCATGTAAGTTTCACAAGCAAAAAAACTAGCTTACACGTCTGATCTGCCCACTAGTAGTTCAGACGTATTACCCAGCTGTATCGCCCGTCTCATCGTCTTCGACACCAACACGAATATGAAGTTTTTAGTAGACACCGGAGCCGACATTTCCGTTATACCCCCACGACCATCTGACAAAGGAAATCAACCACATCGCACCCAGTTATACGCAGCAAACGGATCCAAAATAAAAACATACGGCGAACGACGCATTAAAATATCTTTAGGCCTTCAGAAAGCGTTTGACTGGAATTTCGTCATTGCCGATGTAACTGGCCCAATTATTGGCAACGATTTTTTAAGAAAGTTCGACTTACTGGTCGACGTGAAAAGAAAATTATTAGTGGACAGAAAAAGGCTTTTGGTGGTAAAGGGAGATGCGATTCACGAAAATATTTTCTCGATCCTGTCCTGCAACAGTAACAAACTGGCAACTCTTTTAAATGAATACAAAGATCTGACCACATTCGACCGTAAACAAGACACGACGTTGGGCAGTGTCTCGCACCACATTGTGACCAACGGTAATCCAGTTTTCGCACGTGCCCGAAAATTAAGTGGCCTTAAACTGCTGGCGGCAAAAAAGGAGTTTCAATACATGATAGACAACAACATATGTCAGCCCTCCAACAGTTGTTGGGCCAGTCCACTGCATATGGTAAAAAAAGCTAACGGAGACTGGAGGCCGTGTGGCGATTATCGGGCGCTTAATGCCATCACTATCCCGGACCGGTACCCCATACCATTCATCCAAGATGCCCGATCGATCTCACAAAATAAAATTGTATTTTCAGTAATCGACCTGCAACGAGCCTACCACCAGATCCCAATCGAACCGGCCGATGTCCCGAAAACCGCAATCATAACACCTTTTGGATTGTTCGAATTCAAACGAATGACATTTGGTTTACGAAACGCTTCACAAACATTCCAGCGCCGCATGGACGATATATTTCGCGATATAAATTTCGTTTTCATATACATTGACGACATTCTAATTGCGTCACAAACCGAAGAGCAGCATTTAGAGCACCTTCGCACTGTTTTCGATCGACTCCGTCAACACGCATTAACGGTTAATTTTGACAAATCGTCGTTTAGAAAAACCAGCGTAGATTTTTTGGGTCACACGATATCACCCGAAGGAATCCAGCCGAAGTCTGACAGAGTTCAGGCAATAAACGACTTCCCGACACCTAAAGTGGCCAACGAATTGAAGAGGTTTTTGGGCATGATCAACTTTTATCGCTCGTTCATACCTAATGCTGCGGCCACCCAAAAATTTTTGCAAGATCTACTAACTGGAAACAAAAAGAACGACACTACACCGATCAAGTGGACCGACCGAGCACTAGATGCTTTTCAAGCATGCAAGAACGCCCTAGCCAACGCGACGATGCTGCACCATTTCTCGCACGACGCACCGCTAACACTAACCGTTGACGCATCCACTGAGGCTGTAGGCTCTGTTGTCCACCAAATTGTCCAGGGTAAGAGTCAGCCATTGGGCTTTTATTCCAAAAAACTCACACCAACGCAACAGGCGTACAGCACCTACGACCGTGAGCTGCTCGCCATTTATCAGGGAATCCAACATTTCCAACACCTGCTAGAGGGAAGAGTATTTACTATATTCACTGATCATAAGCCACTCATTTACGCGTTTACGAAAAAACGAGACAAAGTATCACCCAGAAGAATTCGCCAATTGGATTACATCAGTCAATTTTCCACCGATATACGCCACATCGAAGGCAGATGCAATAATACGGCTGATTTTCTGTCCAGAATTTGCAACATTGAAAGCAGCATAGATTTTGAAATGATGGCAAACGAGCAAACTCGAGACCAAGAACTAAAGGCGTTCTTAGAAGTTGGCAGCAAACATTCGTTACTTCTGTGACACAAATCGAAACTTAGTCAGACCGTTTGTCCCGAAAGCATTAAGGCAGCAGGTCCTACAATCCGTACATAGTTTATCACACCCTGGAAGGAAGGCAACGTTTAAACTACTCTCGCAGCGTTTCGTGTGGCCATCGATGTCCAGGGATGTAGCAGATTTCGTTCGTTCTTGTTCAAGCTGCCAAAGAAACAAGATAAATCGTCACAATAAGGCCCCTATAGGCGATTTCGCACAAACCGACCAACGTTTCGACCACATTCACATTGACATCATTGGCCCGCTCCCACCAGCAAGAGGGTTCCGATACTGCCTAACCTGCATTGACCGTTTTTCCCGATGGCCAGTGGCCATCCCTATACCAGACATAACAACCGAAACAGTCGCTTTTGCCTTAATTAACGGATGGATCTCAACGTTTGGGATTCCGATTCGCATCACGAGTGATTTAGGGCGCCAGTTTGAATCCCAACTTTTCGCAGAATTAATGCAAATCCTAGGCATTCACCATCTAAGAACAACAGCTTACCACCCCCAGGCCAACGGTATGGTAGAGAGGTGGCACCGCACAGTGAAGACGGCAATAAAATGCCACGCAACAGAAGACTGGTGTTTCACGCTGCCTATAGTGCTACTTGGTCTTCGGGCGACACTAAAAGAAGACATACAAGCCAGTCCAGCTGAAATGGTTTTCGGAAGTCCCCTACGTATACCTGGCGAATTTTTTCAGCAGTCAGAAACAAACGCTGACACAACCGAATTTGTCAAGCAGTTACGCCGTAAGATGCAGTCATTAAAACCGACATCTGCGTCCCGCCATCACACAGGCGATATTTTTCTTCAACCTCGCCTAAAAGACTGTAAATACGTCTTTGTGCGAAGCGATCACGTGCGAGCTCCATTGGAACCACCATATTCGGGCCCATTCGAAGTGATCGAGAAAGGCGACAAATATTTCAAAGTGCAGTTACGACAAAGAACAGTCAACATCTCTGTCGACAGACTAAAAGCAGCCTATATCTCAACACACGACGGCATCAATCAAGCAAACGGCGCAGCTCCACCCGATGAATCGGCTAACGAACTTCAACCAGTGCCTTCAACAAAGGAAGCAGAGGCAGAATCTACCTTTTTTAGACCGGATTCCGATAGTCAGATGGACAACAGGAAAACAACAAGATCAGGAAGACAGGTGCGTTTCCCAGCTCGCTATCTATGATTGCTCTAAGGGGGGAGCCCTGTGGCAACCCACAAGCCACACTCTTTTGAACACCCCTGGTTGCATACGCAAAAAGCAACCAGACAATATAGCAACTGTGCCTTCTGGTTTCCGGCCTCTTGGTTTTTGTTCGCCGCCATACACGCATCATAAATTCTCTTATTCCTTTTTAATATAAACAATCTAAACGTTTCTGTAATTGTAATACTTTCAAAAATTGTATAAAAGTAGTCCTCAACGTTTTAATAAACAAGTGTGAATTTTTTAATTTAAATTTAAAATTTTAATTTACAAAACAACCCCCAAACATCAATCACTATTTTTTTAAAAAAAATTCATCAATAACAAAATTTTTCAAAAAATTTCATCAATCACAATTTTTTTCAAAAAATTTTATTAATCACAATTTTTTTAAAAAAATTTCATCAATTGCGTTTTGTTTTTAATTCCATTAATCACAAAAAAAAAAATTCATCAATCACAATTTAAAAAAAAAAATTCATCAATCACATTTTTTTTTAAATTTCATCAGTCACGTTTTTTTTTAAATTCATCAATCAAAATTTTTTTTTAATTTCGTCAATCACAGTTTTTTTTAATTATTTCATCAATCACAATTTGAAAAAAATTAATCAATCATAATATTTCTATAAAAACTTTCATTAGCTAGAATTGTTCTAAAAGAAAATCATGCCATAATACTTCTAGCAGAAAACATCTTTAAATTTAATTCTTGCACAAAAAATATCATGTGATAATTTTTCTATAGAAAAATGATATTGGTTATATTATACTTTTCTTTAAAATGTTTCGTGTCATAAATCTTCTATCAGAAAAATTCTTCAGTTCTTATTTTCTTATTCTATAAAAAATTTTTATGTTATAATTTTTCTATTTAAAATTTCATCACCCTACATTTTTTTATTAACAAAATCATCCGTTATAAATTTTTTTTTTATATAAAAAATCATCAAATTTAATTCTTCTTTAAAAAAATGTCAAGTCATAATTTTTCTATAAAAAAATTTCATCATATTTTAATTTTCCGTAAAAAAAAATTGCATGTCATAAATCTTCTATAAGAAAAATTCGTCAGTTTTAATTTTCGTATTAAAAAGTGTTCATGTCATAATTTTTTTTATTAAATTTCTTATGATAATTTTTCTATAAAGAAATTTCATATGATATTACTTTTGTACAAATTTTTTCTATAAAAAAAAATCATCAGTTATAAATTTTCTATCAGAGAAAAGCACCAAATCTATTTCTTCCTTCAAAAAATTTCATGTCATAATTCAATAATAAAGTTTGGTGCCATAAATCCTCTATAAGAAAAATGTGTCAGTGTTCATTTTCCTTAAAAAAAAATTTTATGTTATAATTCTTCTATAAAAAACTTCACTAGCTAAAATTTTTCTATAAGAAAAAATCTTCAAATTTAATTCTTCTTTAAAAATTTTTCATGTCATAAAATTCGTCAGTTTTCATTTTTCTATAAATAATTTTTACGTTATAATTTTTCTATAAAAAATTTCATCCGTCAACATTTTTCTATAAATAAAATCTTTAATTATAAATTTTCTAGCAGAAAAAAAATTTTTTCACATTTATTTCTTCCTTCAAAAAATTATTATGTCATAATTTTTCTATTAGCAAAATTACATCAATTATATTGTACTTTTCTATAAAAAAATTTTGGTGTCATAAATCCTCTATAAGAAAAAATCGCCAGTGTTCATTTTTCTACAAAAAATTTTTATATTATAATTTTTCTATTTAAAATTTCAATAGCCAAAATTTTTCTATATAAAAAATCATCAGTTATAAAGTTTTTATCGGAAAAAAATTCTTGAAATTTATTTCTTCCTTAAAAAAATTTCAAGTCATAATTTTTATTGTACTTTTCTGTAAAAAAAATTGCATGTCCATAAATCTTCTATAAGAAAAATTCGTCAGTTTTAATTTTCCTACTCATGTCATAATTTTTTTTGTTTTTTTAAATTTCATATGATAATTTTTCTTTAAGGAAATTTCATATGATGTTACTTTTGTACAAATTTTTTCTATAAAAAAATCATCAGTTATAAATTTTTTATCACAGAAAAAAAATCAAATTTAATTCTTTCTTAAAAACATTTCATGTCGTAATTTTTCTATAGCAAAATTACGTCAGTCATATTGTTCATATCTATAAAAAAGTTTCGTATCATAAATCCTCTATAAGAAAAATTCGTCTGTGTTCATTTTATTATAAAAACAAAATTTTATTAGCCAAAATTTTGCTATAAACAAAATCATTAGTTATAAATTTTCTATAAAAAAACGAATAAAAATTTAATTCTTTCTTAAAAAAATTTGAAGTCATAATTTTTCTATAGAAAAAGAAGATGTCATAAACATCAAATTAGAATAAACTTCTTAGAACATTTAAAAGCGTTAAAATAAAAAAAGATTTCTTTGCCAAAAAAATAAAAAATAAATATAAAGTCCAACTTATAAAATATTTTTATATTTAAAACAAAATCCTTTTTATTATGGCAGGCTATTCTCATACCTTAATAGCTTTTTTATTAAGCTTTTCAGCCCAACCATTCAATCTTTTGAAATTATTTAACGTTATAAATATAAAAGATTCTTTCACACAAAGTGGTTAAGGTTGTCCTTGAATAAAGAGTTTTTCTAGCCGGCAACAATGACCCTCATAATAAGCTTCATAATGATGATGATAATGATGATGATGCCAAACATTAACATTTCTAAAGCTCTTTTATGAGACAGTCAGTCAGCCAGTCCCTTAAAAAGGAATATTTCTTTCTTTGATTCAAGCGTTCAATATGGCAAACAATATCTGATAATTGCAAGTGATTTATTGCAATGTGAAAGACGAAAAGACAACAGGGATGAGTAAAAATCTGTTACAATGGTGGTTTATTTCTATGACAACAAAAAAATGGCAGGAAATTTCATGCAGACTCTTGTCATGCATTTATGACACATTGAGTGGCCTGACACATGCTGTATTAAAGTAAAAACATCACATCACAAACTGGATACCACCAGACTTAATTATTAGTGGACTGTATCGTTTTTTACAATAGAAAGAGAAATTCTTGTGCAGAGAAACCCTTTAATCACTCATTTAATATGTGGGGACAGGACTACATGAAAGGATATTGTTTGCTTGGTTTCATGACAGATAAAGTGGTGATTTTTTTTCTTCATTTTCATTTACATTTTTGGCTTTAAAAAAAGGGGATTCATTATTTCATTTGTTGTATTAAAGTATTTTTTTGTTGTTGTTGTTGTGTTGTTGTCATCAATTATTTTTATTAAAAATTTTGCTTATATGCTTCGGTTGGTGTGGTCCATCATGTGTAAATTTCTATTTATAAAAATAAGATAAAAATAAGGGACCGGTGAGAACAACAACTGTTTCTGATTGCTGATGGACAAGTAATAAAATGAAGATTAAAAAGTGTTTATAAGGCTTCAAGGATATAAAGTGAAATAAAATATTTTTTTTAAATTGTCCTTCGTAGCTGAGACAAAATAAAAAAAAAATTAATTTGTAAAATTATGAAATAAGAAAATCGGAGTAAACAATTGCGTATAAAGATGATTTCTAAAGGGTGTTTTTATAGAGGTGTAGCCATTTAAAAATAAATTTTATTTTTTTAAATTGCTGTGAAATCTTCTGTTTTATAATTTAAATATGACTTCTGAGTATAAAACCACCATGGCTGGTGTGAACATATTCTAATCTGGTGGTCCTCTTTTCGATAACTTTTTCCAAGATTTGTGGCAGAAATAATGCAGCAAATGTTGTCCTACAAATGGTTAATAGTTGCGGGCTTATCAATGTACACTAGCAACTTTACAAATCCGTACATAAAATATTTTAGCGGCATTAAATCGCACAATCTTGGAGGCTAATTCACGTATCCTAACCATATAGCTTTGTAGTTGCCAAAAATTCCCTCTAATAAAACAATTATGGCACGAGCTGTGTAACATGTTGCGGCGTCATGTTGAAGTAACATCTTCTGCTCGTCATGGTTGCTTAACTAATGAGCGAAAAAATTAGTAACCATGACAGTGTAGCGGTTACCATTGACTGTAATATGTTGATCAACATCCTTTTTTTACAGAATTATGGGATAATAGTTCCACTAGCCCCATAAGCACACCCAACAGTTAATTTTTCTATACGCAACGTTGTCTCAACATATACTTAATAAGCAATATGATCACTCTAAATATATAATTTCCTTTCTTGTAAACCTTCATGGCTGGCTGCTTGTTCGTTATGACCGGCGAGCGCTTTCGATGTAATGACATCATTGTCAAGCCGTATTCTGAACTGAACTGGACTGAACTGGTGAGTCAGTGTTTGTGCGCGCTTAGGTAGCTCTAGTTACCCCCTGGGGGCACATATATATGGTCTTTATAGAACTTCGACTATCTAGACACAGTGTAACTGGAGGGAAAAAGGGAGCCCAGTCCCCTGAAGTCAGCAGGGGTACAACTGGGAACTCCACTTTTTTTCCACGGAAATCAGTAAGTTCGCAGAGTTACGCTATTTGTCTCTTTAGACATTTAACTGTTCTCTGGCTGATTATTGAGGTTGGCCCCTATATGGGAGTATCGTGGTGGTTGTGGTTTCGCGGCCCCATATCAGGTTTGTTGATTAATATGGTGGCCAAGCTCATTTCGCCGTTAATGACACGCTAGGTGAATGATCCAGTCCAGTGAGGATGCTAGACATGTGTTCTGGACAGGAGTTGGATAGTCTCCAGCTCTTCAGTAAGGAGTGATGGTTTGCAGCCCTGCTCTGGAATCATTAAAGTTGCAACTAGGAAAAACCTGTTGCTAGAATTAGTCTTCGGCTTCCTAGAACGTGAATGGCGTTCCTATTCATTCAAAGTGGTTTGACCACCATCTGATTAAGGCTCCATAGCTAGGCGCAGATGTAAATCTTATCACGTAGTACCCAATGATCCTCTTGGCCCTCTCCTGTACGTGGTTGAGCAACTCCTAAATAGACTTTGTGGCACCAGCCCATACATGAGAGTTACGGGAAGTGTAAACAGTATGAAAATTGGATGAAGTGAAGTATCTCTTACATTGTTTTAGAAAGCCGTGGCACTTGAAAGCTTCTTTAGAAACTTGAAAAATGTGTTTAGCCCATTGAACAGCACACTGAAGCTTCATGCCAAGAATATCAAGAGCTTCGGATTCCGTGATATCCTACATATATCACCCATAATAACAGATGCAGCATCATTTCCAAACACAGATCTATGCGTAAGCATGCAATATTGCTTCTTAAGGGCATTAAAATCGATTCTATTTACACAACCCCATTCTGAGATTGTCATTTTACAGGAGAATATGATCATCGTGACGATTGTATATGCAAAATAGCTCGACGTCATTTTTTTTTTTTGTTTTAAAAGGGAGAAATAGCACTTCAGGCAACAATGTCTATTTAGTCAAGTACTGCGCTATATTCTTTAGGAAAGGGTTAGAGAAGAGATGAAACAGGTGGTGAAAGTAGAAGGATAGTCGGAAATTAACTGTCGCATAAGACAGCACAGCGACCAGTGACCATGTCTTCATCACTGAGCAGCCCCACCGACAGTTAATTTTTATTTTTGTAGTGAAAAAAAAACCAAGGTATTCGTTGGGAGTCGAACCCACAACCTACAGACTGACAAGCTAATACACTACCTACTAGCCTACAGGGGCACCTGTTTGCCTATAATAGAACGTTTAAGTATTTAATGGCTTTGGGTAAATAATTAAAAAACAAGGAAAATAATAAAGGACTCAGATGGCTATCCTGCCGTACACCAGATGAAACAAAAATTACTTTGGAAGTAGGCGTATTAAAGCTAATTTTTTGAGTTCTGTTTCACAGATATGAATTAATCCACATAAGTCAATTGTTCGTGAATCCCATAGGGTTAAGCTTCCTTATTAGAAGTTTATGGCTGGCTTTATCAAACGCCTTACTAAAGCCACTGTAAATAACATCAGTTTGTTTTCATTGAATGAATCCCCGGTTGACTAGCGTTGGTAATTCCAATAAATTAGTAACAGAAATAGTAAAACCATGCTTAGCAGGATCCAATATAGTTGATACTTGAAGGGAAAGATGTTCAGTTGAGATATAGCGCTAAGTTTAGCAACACCTCTATAGTTGGCAACATTATTCCTACAACCAGATGTAAATAATGCAATAATAAGAAAATGCCTCCATAGAAGAATGAAAATTAAAATGTTTGTAGCTGCCAGAAGTAGTTTTAAATTCCGGCTCCAAGATGATCGATGTACAAAAAGCTGAGCATAATTTAACAGACTTAACTAAGCACCAGTTCATTCCTATTGTTCGTTATTTTATTTTGAAGTGATTGTGCTTTTTCGTTTGAATTATGTTTCGCTTCAAATTTAATTAAAAACAATCCGGTTGTTAAGTATTTGTCTTGTTCTTGAAAAATTAATGAAAAATTCATATGCATGGTTGGCACATGTTAAAAACCCATTTCTTTCTCTCTTTTATGCCACCCCCATTTGCGGAAAAGTTTAAGTTAAAACGATAAAAAAATAATCCTGTGAAATCAAGCTTTAATGTAAAAAAAGTTTACGATTTTTTTTGTAATAAACTGCCAAATAAGCTTTACGAATATTTTGTTATGTTATATTATGCTAAAATAAATGCGTATTTTTAGCATCACAATCAACTACACAAATAATGTTAGAGAGGTGGCATTAAAAGTACTGTTTTTTTGTTGGTACTTCAAATAATAAAAAACAGCTGATGTGTTTATCATTCAAATTTAGGTAACAAATACAACACTTGTACCTTCGCTACATGAAACAATTTCTTGTTTTTTTTTCCAGCTCATAAACGTTACAAATCATCTATAGATAACAACTTTAAAAAGGGATTTTCTTTTGTATTTCCGTCTCCTTGTTTGTAGACTTTAAAGAAAAATGAAAAAAAAGTACTTTAACCTCGTAAATGCTGCCTTTTCGGTTCAGTTCAGTACAGTTAAAGTGAGTAGAGTAAAGTAAAGTAAAGTACATGAATGTTATTTAAGTACACACATTATTAGCTCTTCAATATTTCAAAGTAAGTATAAAAGCTAAACTGGTGGGAGGAGGAGGGGTTTAAAGCATAAACAAACACATGCACATATTAAAAACTCCTTAAGCTCCACTTTTACTGAAAATCTAGCCCGTAATATACAAATGCTTAAGGAAACAGATGTATAAACATGGCTGTCTAAATGTATGGTTGGATGGATGGATGGATGAATGAATTTATAACAACTAGAAGAACATATCCTTCTGTCACATAACAGTCAATATTAAGAAGTATAAATGTATGTTGTGCAGAATATTATTAGTGCCCTTAAAATACAAAAGTATTTTTGGTACACTGTATGCTGTGTCCCCTTAGAATCTATCCCATAACCCACCCCAATCATCTTATTTTAATACTTCACTTAATGCTCTCAAAATATGTATTCGATGGGTAGTTGAGCTGAATTTATGTTTCATAAAAGTTAAACGCAGACATGAGTTGAGAAAATTCCAATGCATAGAAAATTTTATAAATTATAATTTTTGAATATTATGTTGTTAAGAGAAATGAAAGTAGTCGCCCCCCCCCACCCTGCTCCTTCTCTTACAACCCCACCATAACATAATGAAAGGTTGTACGAAATAAATGTTTAATTTTAAACAGCTGCCAAGTGAAGTCCCCCAAATAGATGTAATAAATCTAACATTACGCTTGTGAGTCAAAAAAAGGTTAGCGAAGTGAAATTATTGCGAAAGTAAGAATAAGTTTCCTAGAGTTATTTACCATCAAAAAAACTCGCGCATATGGCCTCTACTTTGATATGGCCCCTACTGAGATAAACAAGACTTGTCAATTTTTCCGAAGCTTAACAATATATTTTCCTATCTTAAACTGCTACTACACTGATTCCAGAGTCAAAAGAATTCCATGTATGGCCTCTACTCCGGATTTAAAAAAAAAACTTGCTTTAAAGAAGTTTTAAGAGAACACAAATCTTCTGAGAGCGACGCTTTATCATACATTTTCCAACCACTGCCGGACACAAAAATGGTATATTAGGCGACATCGAAAGAAAGAAGTCTTGGTTATCTAAATAAAACTTGGAAATTCTTTACTTAACTATAACAATATGACCTTATTTTGACTACCCAGAGGGTTGAATAAGTTATTACGGGGGGGGGGAGGGTGCTTTAAAATCATGTTTTTTTTTTAAAGAGAAGTAGCACTTCAGGCAACAATGCCTATTTAGTCAAGTACCGTGGTACACTCTTTAGGAAAGGGATAGACGAAAAATGAAACAGGTGGTGAAAGTAGAAGGATAGTCGGAAATTAATTGCCGTATAAGACAGCACAGCGACCAGTGATTATGCCTTCATCGCTGAGCAGCCCCATCGACAGTAAATTTTTATTTTTGTAGTAAAAAAAACCACTGTCTTCGTTGGGAATCGAACCCACAACCCCCGTACTGAAAAGCTAGTACACTACCTACCAGCCTACAGGGGCACCTTAGATAAGGCCATGATGGCTTTATTGCTCAATTGAATCGAAGATAAAGCCATCATGGCCTTATCTCACTTTGTATTAAAGCACCGCCCCCCCTCGTGATTACTTCTATTTCCTTAAAAAGGTGAAAAGTATGTGAATAGAATGAAAAGGAAAATTAGTTAACAAATATTGAGTTACCATGATGGTTGCGTTCATTATGTATCTACTTAATGCTTATTGTACAACAAAAGGGTCTTGAGTTCAATTCCCATTATCATTATAAATAAAGAAAAAAATATTTGTTATTAATTATTAATTATTATTATTATTTAGCCGCGATATTATTATTTCAAATAAATAGAAAATAACTACATAAACCTTCTAGAGACCCTAAATAAAAAAAATTAAACCAATTGCTGTATAGATGTGAAGATAAGTTAAATAGTAATCCTGTACGAGTATTTTCGTGATAAGAATTACATCCTGCACCTGGCCGGTAAGCCTTAATCAGATGGTGGTCAAATTACTGGGAATAAAAAGCAATGACATTCACGCCCTAGGAAGCCGAAGACTAATTCTAGCAACATGTCTTTCCTAGTTGCAATTTCAGCGGTTCCAAAGCAGGGTTGCAAACCACTAATCCAACTTCTGGTCCAAAACACATGACTAGCATGCTCACTGGATCTGGATTAAAGGCGAGATGGTCCTGGCACACAAAATCAGTTCATGCTAGGGCTGCAAAACAACAACCAGCACGATACTCCCGAAGGGCCAACCTCAATAATGAGTCAGAGAACAGCTAAAAGTCTAAAGAGACAATTAGCATAAACTTTGGAGCTTACTGATTGCCGTAGAAATAACGTGGAGCTTTCAGTTAACTCCCTGCTTGCCTTCAGGGGACTGGGCTCCCTTATACCCCCAGCAACACAGGTCTAGATGGTCAAGTATTCCAGAAAGATCGAGATGGTCCTGGCACACAAAATCAGCTCATGCTAGGGCTGCAAAACCACAACCAGCGCGATACTCCCGAAGGGCCAACCTCACTTATCAGTCAGAGAACAGCTAAAAGTCTAAAGAAACAATTAGCGGAAAGATCGATCGAAGCCTGCACGAGTATATACGAATAGCACTTAAAATGATTAAATCTGCTGTATAAAACAAAATCAAGTAAATCGGAAAGGAATTGCAGTAAATGAATTGGAGAATGCGTTCCTCGTATAGGCACAGCAAAGGTTGAGTCTTTTCTAAGGAAAATATCAAGGAAAGCATGGTCCTAAACTCAGCAGAGTTTTAGTAAGAGAGGAAATTAAGAATTATACAAAGACTGTGTGGCTATTGCAGTTAAATAGAAATTTGGTTAGTAAAATAGTAAACTTCGCAGAAGCCACATAATATTGTGGCCTGGATGACTGTGGGCAGGTTATAAGTGCTTGGAGTAGCTCCATTTACGCTACGCCAGAGACGAATAAAAAAAGTAAACAGTAAGTGCCTATCAGTGAAGCTTAAACTTAAGGTGACAGGGATAATAAGGACAAAAAGGATTTACAGTTTCCGATATTCCTATCCAAGCAACCATGATATGCATTGAGTTCATCAGTGTAAGCATATGCAGGAAAGGAAAAGTTCTTCCAATAATTCATTGCTCGCACACATTTTGTTATAAAAATGTTTTAAATTTGTTTTCAGCCTCAAATATTCCAAATTATTTTATGTACAAGTTGTTTCTCTTAAAGCAGGTATACTTGTGTGTGTGTGTGTATGTGTATAAACGCCTGCCAGCACATCTTGTTTGTGGCTTAACTTTTCATATCCTAAGGACGTTTTACCATCACCCTTCACCCTTGTTTATGCTAAAATTTAGTTTCCTTTTGGACATGCAATTGTTGTGTCTCTGCAAACTCGCATTTGGATTTAATTTGTTAAAATCGAAAACTAACTTTTTAATTTTAATTAAATTCTACAAAATTTTCAAATAAATTTATAAATATGTTTATTTTTCTTTTTAGACAATTTACACATGAAAGGAAGAAAAGTTTGTCAAATTATAGTCGTTCTAATTTGTGATAGATAATAATAATAATAATTTAAAAGGGGAAAAATAGCTTTTGATATGGTAATTTGATGAATTTATTTGTTGGTTAAATGTTGGAAAATTGCTGTAAATTTATTGTCATCAAAGGGAAAAAGAAAAGAGGTGTAGTCGGAAATAAAATGAATTTATTAAAAGGATTAAAATGTATGAAATTATGAGGAAAACATACAATTGATTATGAAGATTGTCAAGAAATGCAAATGGAGAGAGGGAGATAGATAAAGAGAGAGACGGAGAGAAAGAAATTTTAACTTTGAAACTCCAATGAATAAATGAAGAAAATTTTATTTTTGAATTGAAAAGAGCACCGTGTGTAAAAAGTTAGCAAGTTAGGAAGAGTAGGAAGATAAATAAACAAAGCTCTGTTATTGATTCTGAAAAATCCATAAGGACCATATGTATATCCGCCGGGAAGGTATTAGGTATTAAATATTTATCTTAACAGTTCATATTTGGCAGCTGGCAAATTTATTATGGAAAAATATTCGATAAACCAACGTGTTTTAATCGTTAAAATATTTTTTTTTTTTAAATCAATCATCGATGACTGTGACGATGAGAAAGTTACATAAATTTTTTACTAAAAATAACTTGCCAACAAAACGCGCTATTTATGTAGTGAATGATTTCGAAGAAAAGGGGATCTGTAGGCATGAACTACAATGTATTGCAAGATCAGCTGAAAACATACTGCTGCTTAAAAAAGTGTTCAAAGCAATCCTATAGATGCCCCTGTAGGCTAGTAGGTAGTGTACTAGCTTGTTAGTATAGGGGTTGTGGGTTCGATTCCCAACGAAGATGTTGGTTTTTTTTTTCACTACAATAATAAAAATTGAGTGTCGGTGGGGCTGCTCAGCGATGTAGGCATAGTCACTGGTCGCTGTGCTGTCTTATACGACAGTTAATTTCCGACTATCCTTCTACTTTCATCACCTGTTCATCTCTGCTCTATCCCTTTCCTAAAGAATGTAGCACGGTACTTGACTAAATAGGCATTGTTGCCTGAAGTGCTACTTCTCTCTTAAACAAAAAAAAAATCAACCTCAATTTGACATCGGGCACAGCAACTTGGTCTTCATGGAACAACTTTAGTCACAATTGTGTACAAGGATTTGGCTATTGCTTCTTTTATGAGACCTCATGATTTAAAGATTCCAATGTTAGCACTAAAGAAATAAAAACTTTTCTAAATTCATATTCTTTATAAGTAAAAGGGGGTTTTCTTAACTGGTTTAGTTTATTCTACTTCCTTAACTAAACGCTGGGATCGAAAAGAGGGAGACAGAGAGGGAGAGAGAGAGAATCGAAAAAAACTAGCAAAGGCTGTTAGATAGAAATATTTACAGGCTGTCTGAAGTGCCTCTATTACTTCATTAAAGGCCATATACAAGAGATATTCTGCAATCGTCGAGGGAGTGTTTCCTTTTTATAAAATTTAGAGAGCATGTGAATATCTATTTAACTGTTTTTGTAGCACTGAACTTTATGCTCTATTTCTTAAAACGTGCCTTCTACTTTTTCAGAATTCAGCAGAAAAAAAGGGTGCAAATTAATTTTTAAGAAGATCGAAATTAATTGTTTGGAGCGTACGTATCGTAGACGTTAGTGAGAGGAAAGGAGAGAAAAAATTATAGATAATGATGGCCTGCTCTAGTTTTATTTGTTTTTTGAGATCCATGCCCCCACTTCTTGCTTGAAAGACGGCGACTATCTAAACTCGCATCGCCCCCAAAATAGCGACATTTTGCTGCAATAGAGCACTACATCGAATAGGAAAAAACCACACCTTCCCGGGGTTTAGTGTAGACCATCACGTTACTCCCAGAATTACGTTCCCAATAACCAGTAGAGGGTCGTAGCCCTACATGCTAGTAATTCTCGGGCTACCAGTTCGTAATTTAGTGGTTAGACCTTGAGTTTCCAATTTTACCAGTTTCAGACTACTGCTAGCCCAGCCGACGCGTTTTACCCTTACAAGCACATGTCAAGATGGGAAAGCGTCTACCAAGTCTAAGTGCCTGCCGGGTAAGGGACGTAGTCTACGGTAGAGGACCAACTTTTAATGACATTCCAACATTTATGGCCGTATATTAACAATAATGCAGGAACTGTGGTCCTCCAAGTGGTCAATTGTTTTGGTCTTATCGACTATATGACTTTATATTCCCCTCCGGGGGCACATTTATCGGTCTTTATAGAACTTCGACTATCTAGACCTGTGCAACTGGGGGTATAAGGGAGCCCAGTGCCCTGAAGGCAGCAGGGGCCAACTGGAAACTCCACGTTATTTCCACGGGAATAAGTGAGCTCGCAAAGTTCCGATACTTGTCTCTTTAGGCATTTAGCTGATATCTGACTGATTATTGAGGTTAGCCCTTTTTGGGAGTATCGTGGTGGTTGTGGTTTCGCGGCCCCGTAACAGGTTTTGTTTAATATGGTGGCCAGGATCATCTCGCCATTAATAATAATAACACCCACAGGTGAATGATCCAGATCCAGTGAGCATGCTAGACATGTGTTTTGGACAGGAGTTGGATAGTCTCCAGCTCTTCAGCAAGGAGTGGTGGTTTGCAGCCCTGCTCTGGAATGATCAAAATTACAACTAGGAAAGACGTGTTGCTAGAATTAGTCTTCGGCTTCCTAGGGCATGAATAACGTCGCTTTTCATTCCCAGTGGTATGACCACCATCTGATTAGGGCTAACTACCAGGTGCGGATGTAAAACTTATCACGTAATACGACTTTATTAATTCTAGCAATACTAAATCGTACAATTTTGGATGCCAATTTATGGATCCGAAAAATGAAACAATTCGATTAATAAATCCATTGTTGCGCGAGGTGTGCAACATCTAGCGCGAGCTGTGCAACATGTTGCACCGTCTTGTTGAAACCACAGCTCCTGCACATAATGGTTGTTCAAGTGATGAACAAAATAGTCAATAATCATGGATCTGTAGCGGTCACCATGTAACTGTAACATTCTGCCCAGCATCGTAGTTAAAGAAGTACGGACTAATAATGCCACCAGCCTATAAAGCACACAAAACAGTAAATTTTTCTGAAGGTAACGAAATCTCAACATACATTTGGGGATTAGCAACACTGTATATATGTCAGTTTTGTTAAGTGGTGTGTCCATTCAAGCAAAAGTCCGCTTCATCGCTAAACAAACTTTGCTTACGAAAATCTGGAAGTGTTGTTCAGGCATAAATCTATTCTTATTGAAATGCCGAACCAAACTAAACGCAAATCACTTGACAGGTGAAAAAACGCCTGCCATTTAAGAAAAAGTGTGGCCAACTTAAAGTTTTATACCTCTATAAAAAATACTAGGAAGTCCCTTGTTGTTTTTTATCAAAGACGGAATCTAGGATTTAAGCCAGTAAAATAACTTTTGTTATTACAGATATGAAAAGAGTTGCCAAATCTTATTTTCGTAAAATATTTTAAAATATATCGCGCTTGCTGATTACCAAAAACATAAGCTTTGTTCGTGCTCAAATATTGTAAAAAACGAAATACATTTTATAAATTTCTTATTTGTTATTTACAAGATAAATAATAAATTAAATAGAACTAAAAACTTATTAAGGATATTAAGAAAACTGTAGCTGTCTCTCTCTCTCTTTTAGCAGTATAAAAAAGCTGAATTTGCAAATATCGCATCTAAAGTTCTGTGACTGAAAGCATGGCGTTATGTAGTACCCTACTTTGCACTAATTTTGTTGAACTTTTAGCTTCTTTTTTAAATCTCATTTGCAATATTAATAAACTGCCATTCATCGTATTATTCTCACTTATTTGAAATGACAAATAATGAAAACCGTTTAACAATAACTTTTCACATTTAAAATTTATAGTGAAGAAAGAATAAAATAAACAGAATTTAGATTTCCGTTTCACATTTAACTTTTTCGTTTTTTCCTTTTTTTTGTGGTTAAACAAAATTTATAGAAAAATCCCCCCTGCTCCACCTTCTCCCTTAAGTTTTATTTCTATTTTTTACACCACTTGCAGGGGGGCAGTGGGGAGAAACCAAACGAGAAGAAAAAATTTTTTGTGGAAAACAAGAACTTCTGCTCATCAAGTGTTTTGTTGGTGCTGCTGCTATCGTTGATGTTGATGATGAAATTGTGTTTTTGATAAAGGAAGCTGAAATGAAACTTCCTTTTGTAAAAATAAAAATAAAAATAATATTTATCACTCTCAAAAAACAACTTGAAACTCTATAATAGTGAAAAATGAAAGTTAAACGTTTCTGCTTTTAACGACCTCCATTCAAACACCCGATAATATTTCATATCTAAGCTCCCATACTCTGACGCCCCCAAAAAAACCTCCTTAAGATTTTTAAAAGCGAGCTGCAGAAGGAAATATAGACAAACACATGCTTCTACACAAATACATATACATACAAGTAAACAAAACCGTAACAACAACTTCCTGTTCCTGTCTGCTGGGAATTCATTTAACTTGCAAACACACTCTGGCTTCATTTTCTCTCTCTCTCTCCCTCTCTCAACTGTGTGATATATGATGGCTGTTAAG